>OX941082.1:96500547-98900547 GCA_954870635.1 Arctium minus
GACTTAGCTCCGTATACGGCTCTGCAGAGCACCACCGCAAGCTTACATAAAAACATGACTTGGGGAGCACTCACTAGACTTCAAACGCGGACACTAAATTCCACGATGAGTAACCAAACTGGATTACAAATGGGCATCGAGTTCAACCACCCACGATATATACCTCGAGCACTTCAATAAAGGTTACGCGGTTATCGAGTTCAACCACCCACGATCTGTACCTCGAGCTCCCGTTAGCCATAAACAATATCCAGTCCCAAAACGGGGATAAGGTCCCCAACTAAACCAACTGACTGACTCATATGCCTATGGATCCAATGCATTACAGTCTAAAACGTTACATGACTCAAACGAATGAATTAACGCATTCAAAACATGTAACTCTCAATTAAGATGCAACTAAGTACACCGTAAACTAAGTACACCGTACGTTCAAGGCTCCTTAACGAGCTATCGAAACTGAACAAATATTCCAAAGACTCATTTGATTGTAAACCATGCCCCAAAAGACATAGTGAACGTTTGGCTAAAATACGAGAGCCAATATGGTTACATAAACCAATTTACATCTTTCCCCAAAACTTTGTTTTCTCAAAACACAATTGGCCTTCAGCCCAAACCAAAAAGGGTTTTACATTTCTAAAATGTTCTCCAAAGTCGGGAATGACCCAAAACCAAAGGACTGACACTTTCGTATTTTTCAAAACATCCTTTTTCATGAATGATGCATAAAACCCGACAAACACTTAAAAGTGTGTTTTTGACCAAATATCTATTTATGCAATAAATCATCAAAACCCATTCATTTATGACACATTTATCGAAATGCCCAAAAATCCCAAATGTGGTGTTTTACAAAGTTTAATAAGCTAAACATTTCAAATAATCAAAAGTTACCAAATAACTCAACAGTTGATAATTTCATGTAAAACACATAAATGCTTTAAAATAGACATTTTGGCATGTACAACGTTTTCACAAATCAACTTGAACTCACCTTGCTAGGTTAGGTTAAACCTAGGTTCCAAATTCAACCATTACCCTTCAATAGAGTAGATCCACCATTACCAAGCTATTACCAACAAAAGCTAAGGTTTCCAAACAACCCATTCCTTCAAGTCTAGCATAAACATCAACAAGTAAACCTTCAGATCTATTAATATCCTTATACCAAAAAGCTTAGATTACTCAAGGAAACTTACCATATTGGATGTTGAGACTTTTCACCCAAATCACTGTTAGTGAATGCCCAAAAGCTAATCATACGATGATTGTAATTTTGAGTTTTGTTTCATGAAATTAATAAATAAATATAAGGCATTGTCCAATTTATTATGTCTATGTTATATTTTGTGTTTTAATTATTCATAATAAATAACCTTAGAATAATGTATTCTAAATATCCCTAGTTAAATATTATTTTGGGTTTTAAGGTTGAAGTAATATGATAATGACTAGCATATGTAGGAATTCATATAGAGATATTGAATCTACATATGGGTACAAAATGGAGATTTTGTGTATCGGACGTGACTCGCTATAAGAACACTTCATTGGATGTCATGTGAGTGTCATAAGTGTTTCTCATGTGGTCAATGTACATGTAATTCTTTGACTTGAGAAATATGGAGTTTGCGATGTGTGAGTAATATATTTTGACATTTGTTCTAATCATTTCGTAACTGGGTAACAGAATTATTGTTGGGTATGTTATAAATCACATGGTAGAACTAGCATGTATCGATATAGGATTTGTCCCTCTTTTATGACAGGAGTGATGTCTCTGGGCCCCTTGATAAATATATACTAAGGAAAAGCATGCATGCTCAGATAAATGATATGAGATATCAATTTCTGTTTTTATTAGTATATTAGGGAATTAAGAAACTATAGATTGGACATAACGAGAATGACACATTTAATGTCTCGTGTTCAATCTAGACATCAAGGACAAAGGAATTAAATGTGTAAACTAAAATTGACTACAAATCGATAATTTGTTGTGTCACCAATTCTCGTCATTTGGGTGACGATGATGTATTGCTAGATACCGCTCATCGTTTATAAATATAAATACGAGATTTATATTTATTACCAACATGTCGAGAACCCATTGGATCACACGCTTTGAACATATCCGGATAAGAAGTTTCAATAATTAAAATGTTTAATTATTATATCTGATTTGTATTGTTTAATCTGATTAAATAAAAATCAGATATTATTTTGTTGGACATTAAATAAGTTGACTAGTTATGGTTATGTAAGAAAGTGATGGTGCATGACCACTCTTACACTCAAGTAAGGTGTGGAGATGATGGTGATATTTTAGGCCATACTTCCATCACCATATATAATGTATGACATTGTATACAATTCTTGTTCTTGCAATTCTATCTAAAATCACCTACAACTATATGCTCCCTTTCCTTTCTAAGTTTTGAAACCGTGACTAGCATCACGATAAGGCAAAGGATTCAGATTGTTCACGTGGATACCGTGGAGGAATCAAGCTTACTTTGTTGTTGTGATTCAAAGTCTCGTTAACTGTGAGGTATAATTTTGAAACACCCGATTTATTCCAGTTCGTATGGGTCCTTGGAGGGTTACGGTTTTATTTTCTGCTATGCTTGAGATCCCGGAACCCAACAAATCCATACAAACAACCCATCAAACCTTCAACCCGAGCTTCCAAATACCGCACTCATGAGTTTTGTTTGGACCAATCCACCATAGTTGCTCCCAAATACGAAACCCTAGTTCCCAAAACGAACTAAAGAGGAGAGAAAAGGAGAGGGGAGGATGAAATGAGAGAAAACCCTAAAAATGGGGTTTTAAATCGTCCAGACTACTCCCACGGCCTTGGCCGCGACCTCAAGTCGCGGGCCAAGCCGCGCATGTCCTCCGAATGCAAAACCCCAGTGACTTACGTGGCTTTGGTCGCGGCTTGAGGCCGCGGGCCAAACCGCGTGTGTCACTTGTCGTGTCTCCTCGTGTCTTATGATAAATCGCTCCCCGACCGTTTCTCTCGGCCGACCGCTGACCGTTCCTTGACCGATCATTGACAGTTTTTTTAGAATTTACAGGTGTTACAATCCTCCCAACCTTAAAAGAGATTTCGTCCTCGAAATCTGGCATCGACCAAACTCCGTAATTCATATCTAACGGAACTAATTGGTTCACTATAATTCGGCTCTTCCTGGTAACCAAGCTTCAACTCAAAAATTCCTTGATATTGATATGCTACCAGCTTCTCTTTCTAGAGAGCACCAGGATTATGGAAGGCGCACCTGACGGTTCAAAATGTCACTCAATCCGAAAAACGAGTCCGACAATTGGAGTTTCCTCCACTCACACGAAAAAGCTTACAATCATGCGCTGAGGACCTTAGACGACACCATTTCCCAAAACGACTGGTTCCCTATCCAAAAGAGGTGCCTCAACGATACTTTACCTCATATACGAACCCGACTATATTCCGTTCAAGACTGCCATCGCGTTCCTCTTAACGAGTCGCCACAAACCCAACCTCCACATTCGATACATCTCCCTGATGACGGGATGAACTTCGAATCCTTATTTAAGTCAATTTTCTAGCGTCAAGATCTCGGTTGTCTCCCAACCTTAGATTGTTCATGAAACCTCAGGAGTAGCTCCACCAAGAATACCCCAAAGTGAACTTTTCCTTTAGATACTTCTAATTCCGACACATCAAGGTCTCCTCAATAAATGATGTGTACTTAAAGTCTACCTCGGCATTCTCACCAAATTTCTCCAATGATCATTATCAACCGCCCTTCCTTGACGAAATTTCCTAACAACTAGTTTGGTCTGATCCCACACAACTTTCGGTCCGTTCCTCAAAGCTGACACAGACACGACATCTACAAGGGATCCCGAAACTTTTGTAGATACAAGCATTGGCCTGATGTTTCTTCCATAAACGTACCATTACGCTCTACAGATAGTCGATTATCTCAAACCTCATGGTTACACAACTACCGTAAAGCATTCAATCATCGATTGACGAATCAGCGGGGCCTTGCCGATTACCGAAGCACCAATGATTGATTCTTAATTATCAACATCTAATCTCCCCATGGTTACCATTTGACTTACAGACACAACATGTCCAACGGAAATGCACTGAAGCACAGCACAGTCATTGTCCTCAAAACCGAGTGTTTACACCTATCCTCAAAACAACTATGCTGCAAACGTGGGTATACCACCACATATTTCATCCCAGACTTGCATTGAAGGATTAATGTTGACATCTATCATGGCACTAAACTCAAACAAACGAATCACCCTACTTTCCTTATTCTGGAAAACTCTTCCGAAAGGCACACATCTGACCTATACATGATGCCGAAAGTCAACCCATCAATTTATAACCGACCATAGGCAAGCAGCCACTAATGCTTTAACCCGTGGTTTTACGAAGACAGAAAGATCGCCACTTGAATACCTGAAATAATGCATAGATTTAATATTCCCGTTATTCATGCATGTACTAGTTCACAAGGCTGAGATTCAAAGTCCAAAACTGATCATAAGTTAGGTCCTCCGACACTTCAAACTCCGAGGACTCCTTCGGTCCTTAATCACGACCTCTATCCCAAGGGGCTTACATCTATAACTCTAATGAGTTCAAGGTTTTTCAAACTACAATGCCAATTTAACTTTTATAAAACCTTTAAATGTAAAAGCTGTATAACGATTAGTCATACGAATAAAATCTACTACCGTTTACTCAATAGGTGTACGAAGTGGTCACAACCGCCACACATATAAAACAATTTCAGAAAATATTTGATCAATAATCAAGGTAATACTGGCACCAACGAAAGATATTTCAACAACCTTTTTCAAAGGAACCGCTACGTTCCCGACATGCATAAATTTGTGTCACGAATGAGAAATAGTTTTACGTAATAAAACAGTGCATAACAAAACGTTTGTACAAAACTACAGAAGGGGATATTCACGAAATCAAATCCCAAAGTTTCGCATTTAACCATAAAATGTCATGAAATAAAATTTCCCAACGTGACTCGCATATATCGGTTTATTCCCCAAAATTTAGTAAAGACATATGCATGTGATTTGAGTAAACATAAGAGTAATCTAGTTTGATTCCAAACTTTAGGCTGTACAAATAAAATGCTTGCAAAACCCAAAACACCATTTTCATGATATCAAACTCTCAAAGTTTTCTCTCTTTTAGCCGCAACGCGACACGAAATAAGATTCCACAACAAACTTGCATGCGACAGTTTATTTCAAAAAACTAGTAGGGTGATATGCACATGTACTTGGTTGAAACATGAAATAATTTATGTCGGTTTCGAGTTTAAAGCCAATTAACAGTATGCTCTCTTCGTTCAAAAATTATTGGTTAAAACACCGCGACGGAGATTCCCAATAAAAATATGCATGCATGTTATGTGCGACCAAACTGTTCGCACAAAACTCAAGGGGAAAAACGATACAATTGGACGCCATTAAAATCTCCACATCAAATCAACAACTCCCCATAAAATAAAATTCTCAATAAAACTCGAACACCCAAAATAATGGAAGGTAACTCTTCGTCCAAAACTTTAACATATGTGGAGGAGATCCAATGTTAAAGTCATAAACCGCAGTTACTTGTCCAAGACCCTAGACAACATCAAAATGCGCACATCGCAAAATCCGAAATAGCGTTGGACAAAATGAGAATAAGAAAATCTCAACAAAACTTGCAACCTCATGCCATGAAATAACTTGTAACACCCTCAAATTTGGTAAGAGCAACTAATTAAAATTTTGATATTACATCAACTAAAAGATAAATCTTCAAAATAAAATTCTCTATTTGACCTCAACAAATATAAACTCCAGTCTTATACAAGGACCAGACCAAGTCGGGTGTTACCTAATCCCAACTACCAGCTACTCTTCCCGAAACTAATGCGGAAGACTTCATTAAGGTAACCGCTTCTCGAGCACAAAACTAGCACTCCTCTCTGCACAGGTCACTAAAACTATTCCCAACCGGAACCTGTTGCACATGCCGACAAATAAAAAGGTTAAGCTAACGCCTAGTGAGTTCAAAAGTTTTCAACATGAATAAAGATATCGTTGAAAAGAAGTGATGCAATTTAAATCATGATCTTTCAAATTGATATGCCTCAATTACGAACAAGACTCATTTTCCAATAATATGCATTTTGGGCAAGAAACACCAATATAAACGTTTTCAAATCCAAACTACTTCAAGGACAAGGTCCCAACATAAAACGTTCTATCGTAGATTAATTTCAACCTAAACTCACTCAAAACATGAATAGAAATCGAACTCTCCATTTATGAAAATGCGGTTAAAACTTTATATTCTGAAACTTCCAAAACACGGTGGGGCATAATACTTAACCCATAAATCATGGATACAATCCATTTATATAAAACGTCACCGAAAACTTGGATAATAAAACTCAATACCCCAAAACAACACCTTTCGGTGATAGGGGATACCCGAATTCCATCGAAAGTGGCGGGCACACAAAGTTAAGCCACTTATCAATGTTATCGAGCTTCACATAGAGCCATGGATCCCCGTATACGGCTCCCAAACCGAGCTACCACCGCAAGATACCCAAATGCCTCTAGTGTCTACTCGACCTCTAAATGAGTGTCACTACCAAAGCCACAAGTCCCCGTATTCGGCTCATAATGGGCACCACCGCAAGACTTAGCTCCGTATACGGCTTTGCAGAGCACCACCGCAAGCTTACATAAAAACATGACTTGGGGACCACTCACTAGACTTCAAACGCGAACACTAAATTCCACGATGAGTAACCAGACTGGATTACAAACGGGCATCGAGTTCAACCACCCACGATATATACCTCGAGAACTTCAATTAAGGTTACGCGGTTATCGAGTTCAACCACCCACGATCTGTACCTTGAGCTTCCGTTAGCCATTAACAATATCCAGTCCCAAAACGGGGATAAGGTCCCCAACTAAATCAACTGACTGACTCATATGCCTATGGATCCAATGCATTACAGTCTAAAACGTTACATGACTCAAACGAATGAACTAACGCATTCAAAACATGTAACTCTCAATTAAGATGCAACTAAGTACACCGTACGTTCAAGGCTCCTTAACGAGCTATCAAAACTGAACAAATATTCCAAAGACTCATTTGATTGTAAACCAAGCCCCAAAAGACATAATGAATGTTTGGCTAAAATATGAGAGCCAATATGGTTACATAAACCAATTTACATCTTTCCCCAAAACTTTGTTTTCTCAAAACACAATTGGCCTTTGGCCCAAACCAAAAAGGGTTTTACATTTCTAAAATGTTCTCCAAAGTCGGGAATGACCCAAAACCAAAGGACTCACACTTTCGTACTTTTCAAAACATTCCTTTTCATGAATGATGCATAAAACCCGACAAACACTTAAAAGTGGGTTTTTGACCAAATATCTATTTATGCAATAAATCATCAAAACCCATTCATTTATGACACATTTATCGAAATGCCCAAAAATCCCAAATGTGGTGTTTTACAAAGTTTAATAAGCTAAACATTTCAAATAATCAAAAGTTACCAAATAACTCAACAGTTGATAATTTCATGTAAAACACATAAATGATTTAAAATAGACATTTTGGAATGTACAACGTTTTCACAAATCAACTTGAACTCACCTTTCTAGGTTAGGTTGAACCTAGGTTCCAAATCAAAACCATTAGCCTTCAATAGAGTAGATCCACCATTTCCAAGCTATTACCAACAAAGGCTAAGGTTTCCAAACAACCCATTCTTTCAAGTCTAGCATAAGCATCAACAAGTAAACCTTCATAAATATAAATATCCTTATACCAAAAAGCTTAGATTACTCAAGGAAACTTACCATATTGAATGGTGAGACTTTCCACCTAAAGCCATCCAAATAACCCATCAAACCTTCAACTCGAACTTCCAAATACCACACCCTTTAGTTTTGTTTGGACCAATCCACCATAGTTGCTCCCAAATACGAAACCCTAGTTCTTAAAACGAACTAAAGAGGAGAGAAAAGGAGAGGGGAGGATGAAATGAGAGAAAACCCTAAAAATGGGGTTTTAAATCGTCCAGATTACTCCCGCGACCTTGGCCGCTACCTCAAGTCGTGGGCCAAGCCGCGCGTGTCCTCCGAATGCAAAACCCCAGTGACTTACGCGGCTTTGGTCGCGGCTTGAGGCCGCGGGCCAAACCGTGCGTGTCACTTGTCGTGTCTCCTCGCGTCTTATGATAAATCGCTCCTCAACCGTTTCTCTCGGCCGGCCACTGACCATTCCTTGACCGATTGTTGACTGTTCTTTTGGAATTTACCGGTGTTACAGAAGATGATGGAGAGTTCACCGAAATGCGCACTAAATACTTTTTGAGAGATCTCCCCCAGATCACTGGTATGGCTATCGAAATCATGAGCATAAACATGTAGGTTCCAGATCCAAGTGGTAGTTTCAGTGCCTTTATCTATTGTTCTTGAGAAATGACCCGGTCTAGCCCATTCCTCGAATGAAGTTTTTATGTGATCCCTATCTACCAAAATTTTTACTTCTGGTTCCGGCGAACGAATAATCATTGAGTCCTCCTCTTTCCGGACAACACATACAAAGAGACCCGCCAACAGTCAAATAATTAGTGAATCTCAGAGAGATATTTATATTATATAATTAGTTTCTTTCTCTTCAAGTTTTCTATCTCCCATCTATCTATTTTCTTTAGTTATTCACTAGAGCAATTATGATCTGGAAGTCGATCGGGGGCAAGTGTTCGGATCTATTATGACATAGCCGTGAGGCGCTCAACGGACCTTTTTAATCTTATAAAACCGTTTCTGACTTTAGATTGATACAAAAACCACTTTTTGTGCAACCTAGTATATTTCAAATCTCAATTAAAAGTTCTTATATGGAGTTGTTTCATGTTTTTTTAGATAGAGTACTATTACTCTATTCCAAATGACGCGAGCATACATTAGCCATTACTAAGAAATTTTCATATATTCAGTGATTCGAAGTCTTTTTGATTAGTGTTAATAGTCTTTTTTTATATAGATATAGAAAAAAAGAAAGACAAGAAAAAATGGATTTTGTAAGTTATCCATGTATCCTTTATTCCTACGAAATACCATACGAAATAGAAGGCTTAGACTTAGAAGGGATATAAAGAAATTCTTTGATTGGTTTTTCCCAAAGGAATGATCTATTTTATTTGACTAATGGGACCAACAAACAATTAATTATAACAAATAAAAAAATATCTAAAACAATCTAATTCTAAATAATAACTAAAATAAAAAAAAGTATCGTCTTTTATTCGAAACGTCTAGTGATCTTCAACCAATTATGCGCTTCAATATAATTACCAGGAGGAAGTTCTATAGCCTATTTCCAATACTCAGCGGCTTGGTCGAACCAAGCCTCCGCAATTTCAGAATCCCCCTGCCGAATGGCCTGTTCTCCCCGGTCGGAATAGGTGGGTTAATTCCTTCCCTTAGAACCGTATTTGAGAGTTTCCTACCTCATACGGCTCGAAAGTCAACTCTTTTTGTATCCCATTTGAATCTACCATATCTAACTGAATAAGATTTCTCGTAGATCTATCCAATTTTTTCGAGTTAACGAAAAGAAGTTAATAAAATGAGTTTCAAACTTAAATCTTAAGTTTGGATTTAAAATCCGGTTTATTTTAGTTTTATCTTTTCTCCCACCTTCAGAAGAATAAAACATAGACATTTCGCCTATCATTATAATTTTCTCAAAGGTAACTATCTCAGTTTCATATTATAATAATATCTCATCCATATCCTCTCAAATCTTTCATGTAGAAATTAGATCTATACTTAATTGATATTAAGTAATAATAATTCCAATTTATAATTATCAAATTATAATAAGATATCTTTATATTATAAATATAAAATATAAATAATAATAAAAGGTACAAATAGTAAATCGAGGTACCCATTCTATGACAACTCTTAACTTTCCCTCTGTTTTGGTGCCTTTAGTAGGCCTAGTCTTTCCGGCAATCGCAATGGCTTCTTTATTTCTTCATGTTCAAACAAACAAGATTGTTTAGAGCCGATGGGACAAAATCTCATCTATTTTTTTCTCAAAACTGACGCTTGTATCATAACACAAATATCCATTTAGCAAAATATGGTATAAGCGGCTTCCGCCGAAAAACTCTTATGTCTGCAGAATATGGTATAGGGGTAAATGTATTCTACCTATTTTCAAATAGACCCGAATTGACGGATGGTTGAACTGTAAAGTTGGTCTATCTATATGTATGTGTCTATCTTTAGTGAGATCATACGAAGGGTATGTTATTAGTTTAGATCTAAGCAATTTAATGAATTACTCCTAAAGGTTCACATCAAACTAGTGCTAGTTTATGCGAGTTACTTCGGAAACAAAAGGACTAAAGTTAAATTCATTTGGGGTATTCTCTTAATTCTAAAAAAAGCAACCGGATCAAGTATGAGTTGTCGATCAGAACATATATGGATAGAACCTATAACGGGGGCTCAAAAAACAAGTAATTTCTGCTGGGTTGTTATCCTTTTTTATGTTCATTAGGATTCTTGTTGGTTGGAACCTCCAGTTATCTTGGTAGAAATATTATATCTTAATTTCCGTTTCAGGAAATAGTTTTTTTTTCCACAAGGAATTGTGATGTCTTTCTATGGGATCGCGGATCTTTTTATTAGCTCCTATTTGTGGTGCACAATTTCGTGGAATGTAGGTAGTGGTTATGATCGATTTGATAGAAAAGACGGAATAGTGTGTATCTTTCGGTGTGGATTTCCTGGAAAAAATCGTCGGGTCTTCCTTCGATTTCTTATAAAAGACATTCAATCCGTCAGAATAGAAGTTAAAGAGGGTATTTATGCTCGTCGTGTCCTTTATATGGATATCAGAGGCCAGGGAGCCATTCCATTGACTCGTACTGATGAGAATTTTTCTCCACGGGAAATGGAACAAAAAGCTATTGAATTGGCCTATTTCTTGCGTGTACCAATTGAAGTATTTTAAGAAATGAGCCGAGAAATCAATGCTTTCTCAGCAGGAGGGTAAAAACGCAAGAATCCTCTTTTTCTATAGCATAACTTAATTGAGGTTTCTTCAGAACATTCATTCGAGTCAAAGCAGACATATATGCAACAAGTATAAAATAAAACTCTTTTGGGGATCTTTTATATGTATCGAAATATACACAACTCAATTCAATAAAAAATCAGAAACAAGCCGAAATATCTCATAATCAACCATTTCGAAATAAGGAATTCCCCCCTTTTTTTACTTGTTGGAATTGAGACTTTAGATTCAGATAGATCATATCTTCTAATTTTTTAGAAGCTTCTTTTTATACTTTTTGTGCTCCTTAATGACCAAAAAATTGGATCTCTTATAATGATAACTAGCCAAATTATGTCGTTTTTTGCCACCCATTTTTCACAATATTCTTCAGAAAATTCCCTCAATTATTCTATCCCTGATTACTCATAGTCAGTTAAATTTTTTTGAAATATAAGATATTTTGATATAATGATAGAAAATGAGTTCTTTCGTCTCAAAATCTGAATAATATTCATATTCATTATTTAAATTATTCCGGACATTCATCGAAAGGAGATATGTGCTTCGAATTTGACCAATTGAGATATAAGAAAACAATATTTTTTTATTATTTATTCATTCGAATTTTTCGCCTATTTCTGTATTTTTTTCGAGATTTAAGGCCTAACCACGAAATCACAAATAAAAAAGAGTACATATATTTATAGGTTCGATAACTTGTAATAGAATTGATGCATGAGAGAAATATTAGATTACATAGAGTCGACGAATGAGATGGGTTCCTTAAAGGATTCATCATCAAATGGATCTACTCATCGAACAAAAAATAAAGAGCTTCGAGCCAATAAAGACTAAGAATATTGACTCAAGAACTAATAGCTCCATTGTAGAATTGAGACCTACCCATAAAGTAAGAAGCGATGGGAACGATGGAACCTGTGAATTCAAAAGATTCTAGTGAAAATGAATTCGAATGATTTATTGATCGGGATGGCGGAACCGATCAGAGACCAATTTATCTATTCGGAAAAGTTATGAACCAACACAGCGCATTTATCGCAAATTTCATTAAATAATAGGTCTAATTTAGGCAGAGCACTTTCCGCGTCCGAATCAGTTGAAGAAAGGGTTGAAGAGGCTTTGGATGCAGGGAACGAAAAAAGAGCACTATCCATAAATAGTAAATCACTGGGCGTTGGATTACCATAAACCACTATTTTTTGATTTTCCATTTTTTTGTCAAGAAAAACAAACGATTCCCCCCCCCCCCAGACAGAAAGAGACTCCTTCCTGTACGAGTAGTGAAGAATTATAGAGAGTTGTGGTTGGTTGTTGACCAACGGAAAGCGTAGGAGTTGGAATGCACAAACGAAAGGGGATGCAAGCAAGGCACATTGAAGTAACCTATTGGCATAGAACTGCGGGTATGAGGTTTCTATTCTAATATAAGATATTTGTTTCCGCAGATTAGTTGTAGCAAATCAACTGTCGCATATCCATTTTTAACTAGACCCCCTTCACTTGCTTTGGCTTACTCCACTGAAAGGGCAACTAAAGGAAAGGGCATTCACCCGATCTATGACAACAAGGGGTTTAAGCTCAGTAGTACAAGCTACTTAAAATTATTGTTTTCAAAGAGTAAACAACAAAGCAGAAGGAAGGTAGGAAAGGTTTAGCCGGCTTAGTTAGCGGAATATGGATTCAAGAGAAAAGGGTGGGCATTCGACGTGGAATCTGGTAATAGAGGTGCGTTCGGTATATCAATGAAGCATGCAAACATTGCACGTAGATGAGTGAACTAGCTAGAGGAGTATAGATCAGTACCCCGGTGAGCCTTTAGCGAAGAGTTTCCGTAGATCGTAGTGAAGAGGCTCGAGCTTTGTCTACTTTTAAGGCGGGATATTGTCTCCGGCCAGTGAGTATCAGCGAACTGTTGGAATAAAAGATAAGCGGTCGAAGACCTGTGAATAGAGTAGACTACCAACCCGAAATAAGCCACCTTACATTTTGATAATCCAAGATCAATGAATCCTAGAGAGAGAAAGTAGAGAGAGAGTAACAAGGATGCGCAAAGTAAGAGTGTATTGATATGAGCGTGAGTTTTCTTACAACAACACAAGACCAAAGGGACTTAAATACCCTTGGTCAGATACAACACAGAATGACACAAAACACAGTATTTGACCAAGCCCTATAAATACAATGATTACTATAAAGTCAGACCTAACAATCTCCCCCTTAGTAATCATTGGCGCTTTGGTCTTCAAAAATCATCTTCTAAAATAGCACGGACCAACAAAGCGACTTTATGAAGCTTTCTGACTTTTTAAAGAAAAAAAAAATTTCTTCTCAGCATCTTTCAGATTGAAATGTCTTTGTTGCTTGAGCTCTAGACGATACACCTCTTTTGAATGATCTTGAATGAACTGTGATGTTCGGAGCAGAAACAGCAAAAGAATTGATATGACTGAGAGAATAGAATCTTTGAGCGAATCTTGATCAACAGATAAACTTTTGAGCTCTTTGTCTCTTTAACTTCTCCTTGACTTCTCCCCCTCATGACCTTGATGATCTTGATCAACTTGGTCATGCAAATGTTGGAGACGAGACAGTGTAAAATCTGCAAAATCAAAGAAGCATAGAAAATAGGAGGGTTTGCGTATCACGTTGGTTGCGCAAACCAAGGTTTGCGTTTCATGAAGGATACGCAAAACGAGGTTTGCGTTTCACGAAGGATACGCAAAACGAGGTTTGCGTTTCACGAAGGATACGCAAAGCACGATTTGCGTTTCACGAAGGATGCGCAAAGCACGGTTTGCGTTTCACGAAGGATACGCAAAACAAGGTTTGCGTGACCAACGGAATGCGCAAAGCAGACTTAAACTCAGAAAAATGTTACCTTTTTAAGCTCTTTGACTCCCCCTACACAAATGCACTAGATATGACAATTCAAGTTAGCATTCATATAAAGAAAATCAGATACTCCCCCTCAAAAACAGATATAATCTTTGAAACATATTCTCTTTGTTCACTCCCCCTTGAATAATGCATAAACCCATTAAAATATATTTATGAGAACACAATGATCAAATATTAATGTAGAAAGAAAAATATACTGAATGTAAATTTTGAAACAACTAAACATATAAAATTTTAAACACTAAACAAATAAAAGTCTACTTAGTAAAATATCACAGATTTATCAATCATTTGAAATCAAACATATGTTGTTGGATACAAGAACAAGTTTAATTGCATATCAAGTTAAAACATGTTCAGTTTCAAAAACTTCCATCAATCTATTCAGTGTGCTCACATGCGAATCTTCGATTATCTTCAAGAAAATGCAATTCTAAAAATATTATAGAGAACTTTGCATGTACTCACACTAAGCCATCAAGAATTAAGATATTCATAAATTTACAGATTTATCGCAACTCAAACATATCACCAAGTATCATGAGATGTGTGATCATTGTCATCTTTTAGCATTGTGCACATTGGCATCTTAACATGAGTGTGCTCTTTGGCATCTTTTAAGCGCGTGCACTTTGGCATCTTTTGATCAAAAAATTTATTAAGTAAAGAACATGCCATAAACGTAACTTTCTATCTGACCCTATTGCAGGATTTGGGTCAGCCGCTCCCAGACCAGTTGGCCTTAGGGGACTAGGTGTCAAGCACTCCTTGGAACTTACTTTCCCAGATCAGAAAGGCTACATCGACATATTCTAAACCCATTCATACCAGTAAAACATGACTTTCGATCTGATTCTATAGAAGGATTTCTGTTCGATCACTCCCAGACCAAATGACCTTAGGGGACCAGATGACAAGCATCCCGAGGAACTTACTTTCCCAAACCAGAAAGACCACAGGTACAAACTTTTAAACTTAGAGATTTCTGAATTTTATGAAATTAATATTCATCTCAAACACAAGGATCTACATCTAAGTGCTTAGCCCATATTTTCATTCCAATCTATAATTCTGATTAATTAGGAAGTCTAAGCAAAGTAAACTATAAAAATTCCGAATCACACAACTTTAAAGCAGTAATAAAAGTTTCAAACATGTTGCTGACTTTTCGACTTTTGTAAGACTTGAAATTTGACCATATAAAAACTTTAATATAAACAAAAGAACTTGAAAATTTATCCTAGACACATATTTTATTCAAAAGAAAGAAAAAAATGTAAAACTTACTTTATAGAATAAAATTTGTAAAGATTTAAACTTTTAAACTCAATATGCCGATATTAAAAATTTTCATTAAAGACAAAATGTAAAGAATTCAGCAAATTGATATTTAGTTGGAACAAAATAAAATTCAATTATTTCATCTTTCACATTATAAAAATAATTTGTGTCTCAAAATAATAAAAAAAAATTTGGGTTATACAAATGCAAAAGAAAGATGAACAATCTCAGATTCTGGAAAAAATAAAGAGAAAAACTGGAACACATCATTATCAGAGATAAAATGCAGCGGAATTAAAATTGATGTACTCACAGTATCTCATATAGTCAGAAGCTTAAATCATTGAAGAACGAGTTCTAAACTGATTTGTTTAGAAGTCATAGTCTATGAAGTACGGGTTCTGCGCTGAAGTACTCAGAAGCCAATATTCTATTACTCCCCCTTAACATGTGATGCCTGCAACTTTGAATCAGATAAAGATTTGGGTACCCACTTGTATTTGGGCCCGTGTTTGTTAGTTGCAATTCTTATGGGAAAATAATGAGCAAATTTGAAACGAGAAACATGAAAAATATCATCAGAATAATAAGCACAATTATCAGAAGATAAAGCATAATCATCTGAACTAGAATCAGAAGACGAATATGAGACATTTTTGGAAATTTGAAACATTTGCTTTATAGAATATTTTGAAATTTTATTACAATAAGCAAATGAATCACTTTTATAACAATTGTCTACATATATATCTTCCTCAGTCATAGGAACATTTGATGTCCGTCTCGCTCTCCAGATTTGCTTCTTTGACCGGTTCAAAGTCCTATCTGAAAGAATGGAATCTGAAGAATTAGAATTGTCAAAAAGAACTGTATCATGTTTCTTCGACTTCTTTGACCGTCTTCTTTTACGCTTAGGTTTATAATATTGATCATTGAGCGTAAAAGAATCATCAAGAATTTTAGACTTAATATTTAAATCAGAAGAAATAAATTTATCCAAGCAACCAATCTAATCAACTAATAAATCTGAATTTGCCTCAGAGTCTGAATAATTTTGAGAAAAGATTTTAAAATTTGAAACTTCCTTTTTATTTTCCTTAGAATCAGAAGATAGGCTAGAAATAGAATCTGATTTTTGAAAAAATAAATTTTCTTCAAGACTAGACGTCATGAAAGAAAGAATAATATCAGATTCAATTTTCTTCAAAATATTTTGATCTTCTATCTGATCTTCAAGATCTATGATTTTTCCTTCTAATACTAATGGAGGAGTATATTTCTTCGAATCATAAATGATTGGAGAAATATTTCTTTTATCAGAATCAGGTGCATAAGGAGCAATAAAATTAGCAGACATTGAAGATTTGATAGGAGATATATCATTTAAAACTCTTCTTCCTCTTCTTGATTTTTCAGGAAAATATTTTGCATTTTCACTTGTATAAACAAAAGGAATTTCATTTTTCTTGTTATTTGTCCTTTTCTCATGTTCGATTTCTAACACTTGCTTCTCATTCATCCAATCAATTTTAAATTGAGGAGCATAATGAGCAAGAGTCAGATAATCGTATTTATATAAAGTTGGGGATTTTTCAATCGCATTGTTTAAACAATGAGGATTTTCAAAACCAAGTCCCCACCTTTGTTTTAAAGCTTTTTCACTCCTTGGCTTGTTCATAAAAATTGTTTGTTCAGATTGGTTTCTTCGATAAAGCTTTTCTTCTAACTTATTTATTTTATCTGAAAATTCATCTTTTAATATGGTCATGTTAGTCAAAGACTCAAGATAAGTCTTATTTGAATTTTCCAAATCATCCAATTTCTTTTGAAAGATGTCTTTTGTATTTTCTAAAATGGATTTTTCATCTTTCAAAGAAATTTTCAGTTTGTCAATCAAATCTGACTTTTCAGAATTTAGATTCTTTTCAGATAATAACTTAGAACGCAAATCAGACAAAGCAGAAATTATGATATTCATCTGAGAGGTAATGAAATTATAGTCAAATTTAGAATATACCTCATCTTCATCTGTTTCAGAGTCGTCTGACTGGTCATCTCCGATCAATCACATCTGAGCGATCTCGACGTTTGAAGCTTCATCATCGGAATAATCCAGCCAAAATTCTTCCTCGGTCAGCAAAGCAGTTCCGTTCTCTCTCTTTTCTGCTAGTTCCATTTTCTTCCTATAGTAAGCGGAGTCCCTAACCTTCTTAGCTCGACACTCCTTTGAGTAGTGGCCCGTCTTTCCACAGTTATAACAAGATGCAGTCTTAGGATCGGGCACTTTGACTGTAGAGCCGGAAGTGAAGCGAGAAGAATTGGAACTCGATCTCGGTTGGAACTTCTTCTGGTAATGCTGAGAGAGAAGAATCATTGCTTTCTGTAATGCTTCACCATCATCATCAGTTGACCCGTTGTAAGCATTTTCAGACAACGCGTGTTCAGCCAATTGCTTCGTGAGGAGTGCAACTGGGTCAACTGTCTTCTTGTTCCTTTTCTCCAGTTTGGCTTTCTTTTCAAACACCAAGCTCTCATCAGTCATCAGAATCTCATATAGTTCCTGAATCTGCATTGTGGAGATCCGAACATCGTTCCTCAGTCTGTGACATGTTTTGTTCCATTCAGGATGAAGAGCATTAAGAAATTTCAGATTTGTTTCAAGCTCTGTCTTAATCACATTTATCTTTCGCAGATCATTCAGCATTGCACAGAATCTGTCGAAAACACTCTTTATAGACTCACTTTCTTTGGCCTTAAACTCCTCAAAGTTGTTCATGTACCGAGTATGTCGGAGCTGAGTTGCAACCGAAGAACCAAGCATGATCTTTTCCAATTGTGCCCATAATAGATTTGGATAATCCTTGCAATGATCAACCCGGTTGTAGACAGAGTTTGGTAAGGCAAGCATCAGATTAGCTTTCAGCTCTCGATCAGCTTTCATTCGTGAAGCCTCTTCAGGTGTTGGAGGAGTCTCTTTATTAGGCTTTATGAAAGGTCCTTCAGTGAGAGATTTCATCATGTTATCTCCATTAGTTTGACGCTCGATGAAATTTAAGAACCTATCTTGCCATTGAGTGAATTCGTTTTCGTCAACTAGGACCGGAGGACGAGTTTCTGTACCCAATGACATCATGAGGTCACTCGTGTAGAACTTAGCTTGAAAGCCAAATTTTGCAGAATCCATAGATGACAAAAAAAAATTCCCAGACTTTTTTTTAAATCTAAGACAGGGAGATGTGCAAACTATAGGTTTGCGTTTCAAGAGAGAACCGCGAACTGAACTTTGCGTTTGCTTAGAGAAACGCAAGATGAAGCTTTACGTGAGAAGACTTTGCGGGTGAGGTGAGAAGAGCAAAGTAAGCTTTGCGTTTGGCGAGAGAAGCGCAAAGAAGACTTTGCGTTTACTGAGTGATACGCAAACTGAGGTTTGCGTATGAAGCTAGAACCGCAAACTTGAAATCCTTTCTTTCTTGATACGCAAGAGAAACTTTGCGTTTCAAACTAGATCCGAAAACCTGAAAATTCACTAACATCCAAATTAGACCACAATGAACCTTATGCAAAGTATAAGAATGAAACGCAAAGTAGCATGAATGAAGTGCAAACTACTATGAATGAGGCGCAAACTTAAAAAAAACACACAATTTACGTAAGATCAACTACAACTTTGAAATTTAACCAAGAAAATCACATACTGATTTTCGAAAACACAATTCTAACAACTTTTAATAACCAAAAATTGATTAAAATCAACAAATTCACAAATTTGACAAAGAACAGAACGTGAACCGTATTTTTCCAGAAAATACAAGATCTGCAAATTGATGATCCAAACAAGATTTTATGCGAAACACAAAGAAGCAAATATGATCGATTAGCAATAACGAATCAATTAAATCCAATATCAAATCAAATTGACTAATATCCTGTCCAAATTTGATGAAGAAGCAAGAAAACGAGATTTTCTTGAAAAATCAAGAAAATCGATCGAGTTTTCTGCTTCAATTCACAAATCCAGATTCTAAATCACAAATCTCTCAATCCTCTCAAGATTCAGTTGGCTCTGATACCAATTGATAATCCAAGATCAATGAATCCTAGAAAGAGAAAGTAGAGAGAGAGTAACAAGGATGCGCAAAGTAAGAGTGTATTGATATGAGCGTGAGTTTTCTTACAACAACACAAGATCAAAGGGACTTAAATACCCTTGGTCAGATACAACATAGAATGACACAAAACACAGTATTTGACCAAGCCCTATAAATACAATGATTACTATAAAATCAGACCTAACACATTTCCATGTGCGCCTATCCTTGTCGAAAAGAAAACAAGAGAGGGTGGTAGAAGAGCTTGGTTCAGCCTCCTCAGCTTGGTGTCATCAAGGATGATCTAGGATCACCCCGGGTACTCCCACCTCTTTTATTCACCTTAGGAGATAAGGAAAGTTCAGTCGTTGAATGACAAATGGGGATTTTATAGAAAGTTACAATCCCCACCGCGGAATAGCGCACCTACACGTCTTTATCGACGTTGTTTTGTGACCGGAAGGCCGAGAGCTAATTATTGAGACTTTGGACTATCCAGACATATACTTAGGGAAATGGTTCATACATCTTTGTTGCCAGGAGCTACAAGCAACTAGAGCCCAACGATAAGAGCGGAGACATTCATTAGATTTGTGCATTTTTGATTAATATATTCCTATTAAAATCACTGCGCATTTTTTGCTGGACATATTTACAAATGAGTGATTCATGAAAACTAAATCATATTCATGAAATTTTGTAATGAGTTCTCTATATATGGTTTGGAACTCAATACTGCATGTCAGCATGTAATTATTTTTCCAATATATCTTGCTAATAATCAATATTAACCTTCCATTTTATTTATTAGATGACATGCAAATAAACCATACAAACTCATGAAAAAATCGAGATGGATGGAGAAATATGATCGAGAGCTTAGCTATTGCTTCAAAATTGTGATTCACCCGCGCTGAATCGCTCGGGTACACAGCTAGTATATGCTAATTGATCATTTACCCATGAATCATCCTTCTCTCATTGTTCACAATATATAGAAATTACAATGGGCCTAATTAATGAAGATTACATAGATTACATTCTACCTAATTAATGTAGATTACATAGGTTACAATACAAAACATAAATATATTCTAACACGCCTCCGCAGTTGGAACGGGAGATGGAGATCGAACATTCAAACTGGACCGAAAGTCGAGAAAGAGGGATGATGGGAGTCCTTTGGTGAAGATGTCGGCATATTGGGGTGAGGATGGGACATGTAGAACTCGTACGCGTCCTAAGGAAACTTGATCGCGGACGAAATGGATATCAATCTCGATGTGTTTTGTACGGTGATGTTGGACCGGGTTAGTTGATAGGTAGACAACGGAGACATTGTCACAGTAGACGATGGTGGCTTTGGTGGGAGGAGAATGGATCTCAAGAAGTAGATTTCTTAGCCAACATCACTCAGCCACAGCATTGGCAACACCCCGGTACTCGGCTTCCGCACTGGATCTCGAAATTGTGGCTTGGTGCTTAGAGGACCAAGTAAGGAGGTTGGCACCCAAAAAAACACAGTATCCAGACGTGGACCGACGTGTGGTAGGGTACCTACCCCAGTCAGCGTCCGAATAGGCCGTAAGCCCAGTCGTGGATGAGGTATAAAGTTGAAGGCCATGATCGATAGTGTCGCGGATGTAGCGGATGATCCATTTTAAGGCGTTGAGATGAGGTTCCCGAGGGTCGTGCATGTATAGGAATATCTGTTGTACTGCATTTCAAGTATTGTAGTGCACCCGCAAAACTACGATACAAGGTGGGGTCCAAGACAAGTGTGCCAGAGGGGCCAAGTTTGGACGTCGTGTTGGCCGGTGTCCGACAAGGTTTGCAGTTTAGCATTTTGGCACGCTCAAAGATGTCAAGAGCATATTTTTGCTGACTTAGAAAGAGTCCATTTTTTGACCTTGTAGCCGAGATGCCAAGAAAATAGTTGAGGGGGCCCAAGTCGGTCATGGCAAATTCTTTGCTGAGAGAGTTGATGACCTATTTCAATAAGGCTGGAGAAGAAGCTGTGAGAATGATATCATCTACATAAATAAGCAGATATGCCATAGAGTCACCATTTTTATAAAGAAATAGAGAATAGTCTGATTTACTGGCATGAAAGCCACTTCGTGTTGCAAATTGTGCGAACTGTTGAAACCAAGCCCGTGGAGCTTTTTTAAGCCCATACAATGATTTTTGTAGGTGGCAAACATAGTCTGGATGAGATGCATTAACGAATCCCGGTGGTTGATACATAAAAACTGTTTCCTGCAAGGTGCCATCAAGAAAAGCATTTTGACATCTAATTGGTGAATGGGCTAATGGTGAGACACTGCAAGGCTGAGGATGGTGCGAATAGTTGTGGGTTTTACCACGTGACTAAATGTCTCGTCATAATCTATGTCGGGACGTTGACTTTTGCCATTGGCCACTAGACGAGCCTTATATCGACTAATAGTGCCATCGGCATTAAGTTTCTTTTTAAATAACCAAATGGACCGAACAATATTCACCTCTTGGGGTCTCAAGACGAGGACCCAAGTACCATTTTTAATAAGAGCATTGTATTATTCTTGCATGGTAGATTGCCTGTGAGGGTCGTTTAAGGCCTGTAAGTAAGAATGAGGTACGGGGGAGGTGGTAGGGGTGTGTAGATTTAGGCAAGTAAGTGGTTTGGAGATACCACATTGGGAGCGGATGACCATAGGATGTTGTATGGGAGTGGGAGGAGGGGCCATTTCGGCCGAAGGTGGCGAGGAGGTAACCTCGTGAAGGGGTGAGGAGGGTTCGGTGTGGCGGAGGGTGGTGAATTGGGTGGTGGCGATGTGGTTGCGGGAGGAGTGGGCGGGGACGGTGGCGGTAGCGTGGTGGTGGGTGGAGATGTCATTGTTAGGAGGTGGCGAGATATGGGGGAGGGGTCTTAAGAAGTATCTAGAAAGTCGTAAGACATGTCGGGGTTTGGAGTGATGGACCTGAAAGGAAAAGTGGACTCGTCGAAAGTTACGTGGCGAGAAATGATGATTTTCTTGGTTGAGAGGTCAAGGCACCAAAAACCGCAATGATTGGACGGGTAGCCAAGAAAGAAGCATGGAGTGGTACGCGGGGAAAGTTTGTGTGAGGGGTAGATGTATGGGTAGCATAAGCATCCAAATACTCGAAGGTGAGAGTATGTAGGTTTTTTGTTGAAAAGTTTAGTGAAAGGGATGTCGTTGTGAATAGAGTTGGAGGGTAGGAGGTTGTGAAGGTGAGTGGCCATGTGAAGAGCTTCTACCCAATATGTGGGAGGAAAGTGTGCTTGAAAAAGAAGAGTGCGAATTATGTCATTGATGGTACGAATTAGGGGTGTTCGTGGTGCGGTTTGGTGCAGTTTGGGGCAAAACTGCAAACCGCACCGCATATGCGGTTTGACCATTTTTCCAAACCGCAAACCGCACCGCATATACCTCAAACCGCACCAAACCGCACTGCATTTTGCCGTGCAGTTTATGCGGTTTGTACCTTACGCATTTTACACCTACAATTCAATATTTATAAGTTCAAAACTTCATTTTAAAATCAACAATAATGTGATCGTAGTCCCAAAAAATAAAAATACTCAATACGTCCGATTCTAAAATACATATTATACAAATATTGCAATTATTCTTATATACACATATGTGTGTTTAATATATAAAATTAAAAAAATATACATATATATAATGTGCGGTGCGGTTTGAACCGTGGTTTGATAACTCAAAACCGCAAATCGCACCGCATAGTGCGGTTTGGTAAAAATGCAAACCGCAAACCGCACCGCGGACGTTCTAAACCGCACTTTGCGGTGCGGTGTGGGCGGTTTGTGCGGTTTGGAGGTTTAGATGAACACCCCTAGTACGAATCATGCGTTCAGACTTGCCATTTTGTTGGGAGGTTTTAGGACATGAAAAACGAAGTTGTATGCCATTGGTTGCGAAAAGGTCATGTAAAGCGGTGTTATCAAATTCGCCCCCATGATCGCATAGAAAAGCTTTTATTTCACATTTAAATTGGGTTTTTATGTATGCACAAAAATGTAAGAATTTTCCGAAAGCATTGGATTTTTGGCGAAATGGATAAACCCACAAAAATGCGCAAAAATGGTCTAGAAATATAACATAGTATTTTAAACCACCAATACTTGAAATAGGAGAAGTCTATAAATCGGAATGAAAAATGTCAAAACTAGACGTAACAACAGTCTCTGACCGGACAAAAGGAAGTCGAACATGTTTGCCAAGTTGGCATGCATGACAAAGCGTGTTGGGCTTTACGTTGTTACAAGAAATAAAACCATTAGATAATAGAGATTGAAACGCGTTATCGCCGGGATGACCCAGACGTTGGTGCCATGTGGAGCGAGTTGAGGAAATAAGAGCAATCGGTGGAGTTGTGGGGAAGGCTGGATATAAATTGGCAGAGCTGTCACATCGGAGGAGGAGTTGGCGGGTTCGGAGATCCTTCACAGAGAAACCAAACTCATCAAATTCAATAGATCATTTATTATCTTTTGTGAATTGGAGAACGGATATAAGATATTTAATAATGTTGGGTGTGACTAGAATATTATGAAGATGTAAGGGACGAGAGAATGTAGAGGACGGTAAAGCGTTGTACCCCATGTTGGTTACAGGAATAGACGACCCATCACCTACAATAACAGAATTAACAATGTGATTATTAAAAATAGACAAGAGTTTACCTATGTCCGAGGCAAGGTGTGAGGTGGCTCCGGTGTCCATATACCAACCAGCATCCCCCGGGTCATTGAGAGACATAACATTGAACGCTTGAGGAAGGGCGGTAGTTTGATTGGGTGACCCATTCATGAACCATTGCCAGGGGGGTCGTAGAAGTGGATGAGTGAAATGCTTGTTGAGAACCGGTGCCAAGGAGGCCATTGGCAGCAGTGGGGGAGGTCGGCGGTCCGGTGCGGCGAGAGTCCGATTGTTGTGACGGTCGTAACGAGGCCCAAGGATTGGGTGGCGGCCACCAGTAGACACCCCAAGGGGTTTGGTAAAACCCCATGTGATTTCGTTGGAGGGGAGGGGTGTTGGCAGCGGTTGTTACCGCCGTCAGTCCGGCGATTTTAACGGCGGTCATTGCGACGGTCAGAGCTGCGGCGTTGATTTGTGCCGCCATGTGCAGATTTCCCGGTATGAAGAACCGTGGGTGAGGAGGGGTGATCACGGTGAGACGGGTTGTGGTTCCATGAGCGTGACTTGCGTTGTTCTTCCAAGAGGAGCATAGAGCGTGCCAACAAAAAAGATGGTAAGGGGGTTCGGTGGCGAATAATACATGCGATATGTTCAAACTTGTCAGAGAGTCCGTTGATCATATATGTGACGAGATTCTTTTCATTGACAGGAGCATCAATGTTTGCAAGAAGATCTGACATAGATTTGATTCTTTGGCAATAATCGGTGATCGAGAGATCTCCAATCACGATGTTGCACAACTCGTTATCCAGTTGGATGTCACGGGAGTCCTTATTGTCTCGGAAGAGGTTCTCGAGGCTTGTCCAAACCGCACGAGCGGTTACTCCTTTCTTTAGGATCATTTGCAACAATGGTTTCGAGATTGTCGCATAAATCCATAGTTTGAAAAGATATTCAAGTTTACTCCATTTGGAATCTGCGTCCAAGGATGGTTGTGAGGTTCCGTCAACGTATCCAAGAACACCGAAACTTATGCAATGAGTTTCGAATAGTTCTCGCCATGCATCATAGTTCAATTCGTCGAGATCAAGGGTAAGAGGGACAAAGGATTTGATGTTTGTGATACCAAAAGGTTTTTCGGAAGCGGTGTTTGTGGGTTGATCGGCCATTTCAGTGGTTCCGGTTTAGAAGAGAGAGGGAGAGCCGAGATTGAGAGAAAATTAGGAGAGGATTAGAAGGCGATTGAGAGAAGGGATTTGATTGAGAGAGAATTGGAGATGATTAGCTTTGATACCATGCTAATTGATCATTTACCCATGAATCATCCTTCTATCATTATTCACAATATATAGAGATTACAATGGGCCTAATTAATGAGGATTACATAGGTTACAATCTACCTAATTAATGTAGATTACATAGGTTACAATACAAAACATAAATATATTCTAACAGTATATATATATATATATATATATATATATATATATATAGAGAGAGAGAGAGAGGGGGGAGAGGTGGGTTCATACGAAAACAATATCTATTTAAGTCGTGAGCAAAGTCGTCCATGTCCATTTTTTTTACCGTTAATGCTGAATCATATATGATTTTACACATGATTTGTTGTTTTCTTTAAATAGTTAGTGTTCTCGTTTAAACCTTCATATATATATATATATATATATATATATATAATAGACTAGATGGACAGTTGAGATTGGTTTATATTTGATAAGGAATATATATATATATATATAGAGAGAGAGAGAGAGACTTATGATCGTGTAAGAATAACAGTTATGGTGAAGATGGTAATAACACATTTCATCATTTTGATTAGTTGACATTAGGGTGTAAATGATGCGAGTCGAGCTCGAGTATCAATATACTCGACTCGACTCGTTAGTATATCGAGTCGAGCTCGAGTTCGAGTCGAGCCTATTCGAGTCGAGTGTTGACCGAGTTTTAACCGAGTCGATCTCAAGTGAATCGATCTCGAGTAGCTCGCGAGTTGTCTCGTCTCATTTACACCCCTACATAGGCTCAAGCCCTTAGGGCTCAAGCCCTTAGGCTCAAGCCATTTAACAAAGGCAAAAGATGTAAAACAAAGGAGGAGAAAGATCTATATATAGCGGAGTTCAAAGCAGTGGGTTCTATATCCCGCCAATTTGGGATGGATTAGACACACCATCAAGAGTTTACCCATGTCTTTTATACCATCATTTTCCAAAAACAAAATCAAAAAACTTGAGTTTTATTATTATTATTATTATTATTATCAATTAAATTAAAATAATATTACTAAATTATTGTTATTATTTTGTATATCGAGTATCTCACGAGCTTATCGAGTCGAGCTCGAGTATATCGAGTCGAGCTCGAGTTCGAGTCGAGTGTTGACCGAGTTTTGACCGAGTCGATCTCGAGTAGCTCGCGAGTTGTCTCATCTCATTTACAGCCCTACTTGACATTTTGATCTAACATCATCTACTTTCGGCTATCTGTATTTACTACAATTATATTCATCTACCTTTAACATCTCCAATTACCTCGTCTACTTTTATGTTCATATTTTTCTTCACTTTCAGTTAAAAATAAAGATAGATGAAGGTATAACAAAGTTTTTTTTCTTCTCATGTTCTTATCATACGTCTTATTCTCATCAGAACTCAACTACAATATATATATATATATATATATATATATATATATATATAGTGTTTGGTTCATTTGAAAAATGGTAAATATATGGTCAAGAACGGATTTGACTAGTCAAATATTGCGGCTTTGACTGGTCAAAAGTTGCGGCTATCCCAAAAATAGAAGGACAATTTCGTAAATTTTACAAAACACACGGGCTGTGTTCATATATGAACATGTATAATTCACATATGAACTATATGTTCATATATGAACCAGTGCAATTCACAACTGAACTCTTTTAACTGATTCATATATGAACCTTTGTGATTCATATATGAACCTTTGTGATTCACATATGAATCAGTTGAACTAACTAACAGATTCATATATGAACCTTTGTGATTCATATATGAATCTGTATGAATCACAAAGATTCATATATGAACCTTTGTGAATCACAAAGATTCATATATGAATCTGTATGAATCACAAAGATTCATATATGAATCAGTTGAACTAATTAACAGATTCATATATGAATCTTTGTGATTCATACAGATTCATATATGAATTTGTCCCGTGTATTTTACGAAATTACCCCTCTACCTTCTATAGACCACACAAGGAATTATTCGGTGCTTCGCGGTCAAAGCCGCAAATGTTGACCAGATGAATGGTTAAGATTACTTCTCTATTTCTCATATATTTACCATTTCTCAAATGAACCTCTCCCTATATATATATATATAGGCTTAATCATATGAGAACCTCATATATTGTAATAACTGTGAAAACTATTATTGTAAGTTATTGTTTCACATGATTTAATCCACCTAATGCTAGAATTTAGTATATTGATTAACATATATTCGGTTCACAATATGAAACTTTTTAGTTGTATTTTTTGTTTCACAAACACATAAAAAAAATGTTTACATTGTGAAACAAATATATGTTAATCAATACACTAAATCCAAGCCATATGAAAAAAAAATCATGTAAAATAGCACATGATTCCCCGGTTCTCAAGGTTATCACAATTTTATGAGTTCTCAAATAAATGTCCATATATATATATATATATATATATATATATATATATAGAGAGAGAGAGAGAGAGAGAGAGAGAGGGGGGGGGGAAGTTCAAATGAAAACTCAATTTTCATTGTGATGAGAATTCGATAGTTTGTGATAACCGTGAGATCCAATATAAGCCACTCATTTGAGATTATTTATTTTATTATTAATTAAATACCAAAAGTTAATTTAGTAAATTGTTATGATTGGACAACTCATAAATAATTTTATTTATTTTAATTCCATGATTTTAGGTGTATCTCTTTCTCTCTCCTCTCTCTTTCTAAACCTTGAAAAAAAATTCAACCTTATGGATATTTCCATGGCCTCGTGTGGAAAATCATCGAGACTCTTGCTTCTTTGGGTGAAACCACAATCACCATCATCTTGTTTTACAAGTATATCATAGTGTGTTTTCGTTGTTTTACGCGATGTATCACAACGTGTTTCCGTTGTGTTACGAAGTGTATCACAACATGTTTTTGTTGTTTTATGAAGTGTATCACAACGTATTTTCGTTGTTTTACAAAGTGTATCACAACATGTTTTCGTTGTTTTATGAAGTGTATCACAATGTATTTTTGTTGTTTTACGAAGTGTATCACAATGTATCATGTAACGTTGCTTTACTAAGTGTATCACACTATGTTTTTTCGTTTATTTTATTAAGGGTATCACAGTGTGTATCATTTGTTTTCTGGAATAAAGTTTGCTGAAGAGAGGAGATGAGATAGGAGAGAAGATATTTCTAAAATACATAAAATGCCATTTAATTAAAATTTTAAGTCAACATTTACAAAATTATTAGTTTCCTAATTTATCATTTGATTTATGGTTGAGAATGGATCTCACGTTTATCACAAACAACTTAGTTCTCCCTTGAATGACCCCCTATATATATATATATATATATATATATATATATATATATATATATATAGAGAGAGAGAGAGAGAGAGAGAGAGAGAGAGAGAGAGGGGGGGGGGGGAAGTTCAAATGAAAACTCAATTTTCATTGTGCACGTGAGGACGAATCTCAGTCACTCCATTTCTATTGATCCAACAACTCATATTAAATAGAGTTTTTAATTAAAATTAGATTAGGGGTAAAAATGGAAGATAATTTAAACTCACGCCTACCATATTTGACTTTTTATTTTCTTTTTTATTAAAAACTTGTACCCACTTAAAGTTTAAAATAAATTATCTTAAAAATTACTAATATTTTAATCAAACAAATTACATCAAAAAAACGAGAATTTCGTGCTCTTCGATATGACATCCATCTCGATAACGTTTTTTTTTTTGTTGTTTTAACCGTTTTTTACGTGAAATGTTATATTTGTGTTATATTCATTATGAATATTTATGTACGTTCAACTTTGTACAACACCTCGACACCATAAATCCGTAACTCGGCATCACCTTCTGCAACATTTTTTTCAACGTCATAAGGCATCACGTTCTTCATCACTGTAACCCAACACCCATCGAGACGAATCGAGAACATATCGAGTTTCGATTGTGAACCGATGAACAAAAGAGAGCGTGTCACGTCTCCACACCTTCACGGGTCATTCATGTATTATTCATCATGAATAATGTATCATTCAGGATGAATAATACAACATTCAGGGTAAAATAATACACGATTCATGAATTCGTATATTGTTCATCAAGAATATTGTATAATTCATTCTGAATATTGTATTATTCATCATGAATAATGAATAAACGTTCACATTTGTTATTCATACTGAATGTGAGACACCTGGGGGTGCTCATACATATTCATAATGAAGTAAATGAAATTTCGGTTGTGAATCGGGAAACAAAAGAGAGTGTGCCATGTATTCACACCTTCACGGGTCATTCATATATTATTCATCATGAATAAGTTATCATTCATAATGAATAATACAGTATTCAGGGTGAATAATACACGATTAATGATGGATAATACATGAATCTTGAATTCGTAAATTATTCATCCAGAATGTTGTATTATTCATCCTGAATAATGTATTATTCATCATGAATAGTGAATTGACGTTCACCATTGTTATTCATACTAAATGTGGACACCCGAGAACGTGCATACATATTAATAATGAATATAACACATATATAGCATTTTACGTAAAAAGCGGTTAAAATGAAAAGAAAAAAAACTATATCGAGATGGATGTCATATCGAAGAGCACGAAATTCTCGTTTTTTTGATGTAATTTTTTTTGCTTAAAATATTAGTAATTGTTAAGATAATTTATTTTAAACTTTAAGGAGGTAAAATTTTTTTAATTAAAAAAGAAAATAAAAAGTCAAATAAGGTAGGCGTTGATTCAAATTTCCAATTTTGTTCCTAATCACTTCTCATTTAATATTATTATGTTTTAACCATTGATTAGTTTTCTAAGTTTTGATCAATGACTAATATTTGTCCTCACGTGCATAATGAAAGATGAGTTTTCATTTGAACCCAACCCTATATATATATATATATATATATATATATATATATATAAACGAAGGATAGTGTGAGAAGTTGAAGTTAACGTGAGAAGCATAAACAGTAGATCTGAACTGTCAATCACTTTTAATCTCATATCATCCTATGAATTGCGGCTTAGAAGGAAATTTTGATCACTCTTAAGTACTCTCTTATCTCTAAAACAAGAATAAGATCTCAAACTATAACCAACATGGTCTTTTGATTCTAATATTGATAGTAATGAAAAAGTTTGTTTTAACCCTAAAAGTTTAAATGTGATGGAAAACATTAACATGAGGTCCAACTGATTCATATTGATATATACTTATAATGTTACTCCGAACAGTCAATATTATGACTCAAATGATATCAATCTATATATTAAAGGTATATTATAGGATTCATTTGGCGGTGTAACGAATTGACGATGTTATGTAAAAATGATTATGGTAAATACTATTAATTTAGAAATGGTTATTGATTGATTTTACGTTTAAAAATACTAAGAAAAACGGTTTTATATTAATTATTATTATTTCTAGAATTCAATGTTATTTTTGATGAAAAAATAATATATTAACAATAACTTCGTACTTATTGAGGGTCTTTTTTACATTCCGCATGAAACCTATAAAATGTCAAAAACGGATTTATAAAAAAGAAAAGAAAAAAAAAAACCTTTATATGATTAAACATTGAGTTTTAGGACCACTCTGAAAAAAATAAAAATGAAAGGTGGTAGGGTGGTCCAAACGAGTCGCTGCAACAGCAAACCTTATAGTCGTGATCGAAGCCAAGGATCATAATGGACCCCACCAAATCATTATGATTGTACCTTCTTATATATAACTGTTTTTATTCACAAATTAAATCATTATTTCAACCATCATTATATAAAATAAACGTATTTCTAACTTTATGTTAAAATATATAATTTGGAAAAGCAGTTATATTAAAATTGAGTTTTTTTGAGATTTTTTTTAAGTAAATACTTTGGAGTTTTTTTTTCTACGACAACTATGATAAAATAGTAAAACATTAAAACTGAGTAAAGAAATAGAGAAAAGGTAAATCTTCAAATTTAGAGAAAATCTATAAAACTTAATATTGAGGAGAAAGATATATTTATTTTAATTATTTTCACCAGTAGTCTTGAATGTGTTATAATTTTATATAAAGTTTTTTTTTTAAATGTACTGAAATGGTGTAGTTATAGTACATTTTAATAATGACGAAGGATCGTGTGAGAAGTTGAGTTAATGGTGAAAAACGTGAGAAATGAATCTGAACCGTTGATCTCTTTTAATCTCAAGTCCTCCCACGGCTTAGAAGAGAATTGATCCGGTGTATCTCGGTGCATGTTATCTCGGTGCATCTCATCGTAATGTGCATTTATTTCTCATCCAACGGTTGATAACCACTTTTCACGCTTCCCAACATTAACTCAACTTTTCACCGGAACCCAACCGTTTTAATAATATAAGTAATGTTTTAACCGGTAAACTAGAGTAACTGTTGGAGTTAGATATAATATTTTTAAAGATTTTATTTTTTTAAAAAACTCTATTTTAGAAAAATTATAGAATAGTTGTTTAAGATGTTTTAAAACAAACGTTAAGATAATTAAAGTATCATTTGTTTTAGATGTTTGTTTACGATTTAATTATCTTAATGGTTTTGAACAAAACTATTTGTTCAATGATATCCCTTCGTTCTAAATAAATGTCTACATATAGTTTGTCTTAAAATAAGTTTCTGTTTTTTCATTCTAACTTTAATTATAAAATTTAGAAAATTTCTCTCTTTATTACAAAGTGTAATAATTATATATTCCTAAAATGTATGCAATTTTCCTTGTGAACATTTATTTTGTGATGGAGAGAGAACAAAAATTAGTGTTGAAATTTGTAATAAAATAAAAAAGGGTAGATGCCACCTGTAATGACCGTAATCCAATTTTATTATAATGATGTATACTCGGTTTACCAAAATTGGATGCTACAATTAAAAAAAATAAAACGGTATATAAAACAGACAAAATAATATTTATTATAGTTTATTATTAAGTCCACGTTTAGACATGTATTAAACAATTAATTAAAGGAATATGTGCAAATTTTGGGGGGAATAACTCGGGTGAGAATATTTTTATGAAAAGGACCTAAAAATGATATTTATTTGTGTATTGACCGTAATCCTTTTTCCTTTGGTTAAATAGTGGTCTAAATTGGAAAATAAAAGAGACTAATGGGGGGCTTTTAGCAAATAGATGAAAGGAGTGCATTTAGGAGTAAAAACCTAAAAGTTCCATCATTTTATCTTGGGGGCAGCATGTGATAGAAGAGAAAGGAGCATTGGAGACAAGCTGGAGATTCCAACCTTGAAGAGAAATGAAGTAAAATCCAAAGAATTGAAGGATTTCATCCTGTGTCGAGTTGGGTGGGAGTTTCCGTATCGGGGATTACCTTATTGATTTTGTCGATATTCGATTTCGAGAGATAGGAACCTTGGAAATCTCCATTTGGGAGATCGTGGGTCAGTGTTGGGATCGACTTATAACTCGATCGAAAACCCCGACCGGAAAGTAGGGATTGAGTCGAGCAGCGTTCCATCGGGACGAGGGTAAACCGAGATTGAGAACCCGGACGATAAAGAACCCGAGTGTGAACCGGGTGGTACCGGAACCGGGTGATGCCGAAACCGGGGGGTTGGACCCGGGTAGCACCCAAACCGAGATCTAAATAGGATTGGGTCGGGACCGGGATTGAAACCCGGATGGGCCCGGTTAGAGATTAAAACCTGGATGAATCGGGAATTTGGGACCGAGAAGTTTGGGTGGGTTTCTTAGCCAGGGTGTAATCGAAAATAGTCAGAGTTTATCTAAGATTGTTTAATCGAAAATTTTAGGTATTCCGTCCTATTCTGCAGTAGAATTCCCATGTTGAGTACCGAGTTTCCGTTGACAGGTGAGTTTCCTTGTTACCCTTCCCGTTTTTATGGAAATACGTTTAATTCTTAAATGCTTGAACTGTTTGGTGTGGTTAGTGGTTGGAACGTGATATATGGTTCACTTGATTTTATAACGAAAGACTTCCTGTTTATTCACTATTATTAAGTTTATTCATTAGGAATTGTCGTTTGAATGTGGAGTCATATATCATTGTTTTGTGGAAAAGTCTTGAGGATCCGGATGGAGCCATGTTCCTTGAATTCGTTTCTCGCGCACACGGAAATGGCATCTACTGGGCCAAAGGAAATGGGGATCTACCGGGGGCCCCGAGTGTGGACATCACGAGGTGATGGAATTGAGTCGATGTGAAATGCTATCGGTGTAGAACTATTTTCGGTATTGTCCTTTGTTATTTTAAAACTTATCGATTGCTATTGTTGCGAATAAAATGTTATTCTTTATTTAAATTACCATTGGAAGGGAAATCACTAGACCTCATGGTCTAACCTTCGCTAACTGAAAACCTTTTCAGAGAAAGTTTTAGTTAGAAGTTCGTACGAGATACTTTGGGAGGCGTGCCGTGGTAGAGTCTTGGAGGGAACCCGATGTCCGGTGGGTTTAGACTATCTCAGCTGTTGTTATACTTTCTTAGAACGATTTTCTATTGTTGGCTTTCGTTGTAACCTATCATATGGGACCTTATCGGTCGTATTTTAATATGTATGTTTTTACTGGTTTTAGGGTTGTTACAAATGGTATCAGAGCCATAGTTTAAGGGATTTAGGTGACCAGATAGGCCTAAACTTAAACTGTGGAGTAGAGGGGGACACAACTAAGATGTAGGATGTCTTTAGAAAGATCCCTAGCGCATTAAATATAAGGCAGTGAGGATTGTCTTGTAGGGTAAATTTACATTCCACCTGGCTGCCAGTGTAATTGCGAATTTACCAGTACATGGATGAACTCCAATTGCCTTACTGTGCGTAGATGTCAATATAATGTTGGTTATGTGCAGAAAGTTAGTTTCATCATGTCCGGAGGGTTGTTATTGATGAGACTGTTTAGGAAGGGTGGTGGCATGGGGTAAAGTTCTGGCCTTGCGACGTTACTAATGGTTTTGTTGTGAGGCGTGACTTCCAAAGGTAGGACGACCAAAGGTAGAACTTCATGAGTTCGGTTTGGGTGAATGACTAATTAAGGGTAAACTTTTAGTTTTAGTGGGTCCTCATGATGGGAGCAGTTGTGCTGATCATTTCGGGCAGGAGATGAGGATTGGGTTAGGATTTTGAAAAGTTTTAACTCAAGGTCGGGTAAAGGAAGTGAGCCTATGACTCTCAAATCAACGATAGAGCGACCAAGTTGTTGGAGAGAAGATATCGGGGTTGGATTAAGTTATTGGAGGAGCAGAATTTGAAGAAAATTTGGTGGCTTATCGATCTGTAGGGGTCAAAGATTGAAATTGTAAGTTTATGCTTTAATTTTGGATGAGACTCTAATTTTGGGATTGGTTGTACCGTTCAGTCAGGGTAGGATGAGAGGATTATGGTTGGATTTTGAATGCCTCAATTTAAGGTCGGGGGAAAGCAATAAGTCTTTGGCTCATAAATCGAGCAGTGGGGTGGCACAAATGTGTGGGCAAGGTATCAGTGTTAATATGAAGTATGTAGTGAGAATATATTGAAGGGCAAGTGGTCGTTGTTGAACTTTACAGTTCAAGTTTCGAACCAGGTACTTTGCAAACCCACGGGAGGAATGGAAGAGATATAGTTAGGTTAAGTGAGTATGCAGGAGAGAACTTGTATCAAAAGTTGTTACAAGAATGAGGGACTCGACTTTCTAGTCAAAAGCAGGGAGTTAGTGAGTGATAGTCGCGAATGCAAACGGTTGACCCTGTTAGAGTGAGCAACCTTCAATTAGAAAATGAGTTTCATGCATTGTGTTTTAAATAGACTGCACAAGTCGCAACATATTATGTGTATGTTGGAAAAAAAAATTTGGAAGATAATGCAACGCGAAGCCTATGTTTTGGTAATTTACAAAAAAAAAAATTATATTGTCAAATGAAATTTGAGTTATTCATTTGAATTCAATAACTGGTGAACTACTGCATTCCTTTCTTGTTGAGTCAACCTTTATCGTGGCGGTCATGGTAACCCTTGATCACATAGTTTTGTCATTTCCATGAGTGTAAGAGTCGGTTGACTCACTCTAGATAGGCGAATTTACTTAGATCTTTTCAAGTTGTCTGGAGGAGTCTCATTACCTTTATTTTTGTTGTCATCACCATTGGCTTAGTTGGCTAGATTGATGATTTTACGGGGGACGTGGGGAGGATCCTCGAGATCATTGCGTGTGATTATTCAGCTATGGTGATTCATTTTGTTTGCATACACGAGTTTGCTTCACGGTGTCATACTTTGAAATTTTCGAAGTGCAAAACGTTTTTTTTAAATCATTGTGTCATAATGCATGAAGGCTATGAACTCGCTAAGTCCTAGAGGATGGTGCAATTGAAGTTAAGGAAATGCTTTGAGAGTGGAAATTGTCATTGAGCCGTACATGGTTGAGTTAAAACTCTAGTGCCTTCATTAGGTACTTCATTAGGTAAGAGTGATGGTTAACGGAAATTTCAGTTGTTAAAGCTGGTAACGTTCCATTTTTTTTGCAGCATAGGCTTTTGTTCGGTGATTTGGAAGATCATGATTTGGGGTTTACCTAAATTTGGGAAAGACGAAGTCGTGATAATACTTGGGATCAATTTATTGGTGTAGTGGTTGGTGCGAAAAAGAGAGAGGACAGTAGCTATTATGGATGTAAACGGAATTATGAAGATTTTGTTACAGTTTGATGGGGCGGTGTGACGGTGGTGTGGCAAGTCGGTGGGGTTTTACACCAAGGTAAACGAAGAAGTTGTTGTTGTGAAAGTGAGTTGTTATATTGGGGTTGCAAGTGGAAATGTAACTCTGGGTTGGGGAGTTATGGAGAGAGATTCATTGTGACAAGCAGGCTTGAGATAAGTGTTATGTTCATGCTCTCTTGAGGTAAAAGGGGTGAGTGATCGTTGGCGACCACTTAAAAGAAGGATCGTGTCTTTCTTGGATGTGTTGAAATTTTGGGTGTGTTTATCTTACTCCAATAGACTGCTAACGAGAATGACGTGTTTGATTTGTGGTGGTTCTATATGTAGATTTAACGTTAAACCAGAAGGGGTGAAATATTCCTTGAGGGTAAAGAAATCCCAGTGGATAGGTCGACTCTGTTCAGAGAACGGGAAAATGCATGGTACTTCCAGTGGCGAGTATTGTTTTGTGACGACACAGATGAATGTCTAAAGAGAAGACTGTAATTAAATCGGGTGCGTAATGAAGGGAAATATCACTCTAGGCTAGTGTGAGAAGGAGAACTTGGTTTGTTGCAGTAAGTGAGTAAGCTAGAAGTAAGAAGTCGTTTGATGAAAGCGGAAAATTATCATCTGTTGAGCCCATGAACTCCTCGCGCGGTTATGAGGAAAGAAGTTTGTGTGAAAAGGATTGTGATACTATCGTCATGTAAAAGATCAACATCATGTGTTTTTGGAAGATGCAATGTGGTAAGTGAAAAATTGTCTAGGATGTCGATGCTATTAAGCGATCATATGCTTATGTGGGAGTGAGAAGCGATTGTTGGGGATAATTCAGTGACTTTTGATTTGCATCACTTCTAGTCGAGTTGTAATTATGGAAAGGTTAATTTCGTTCCAGTTGGACATTGATGAAAATGCCAAATTTGATTAGTTGAGGTGGGCTTAGTAATAGTTTTGCGGAATTGAAGTAAAGCATTGAAACATCCCTTGTGTAGAAAGGAATACTAAGTGGTTCGATTAACTCCATTTAAGAATTGGAAATGTGATGGCTCCGGAAGTACCGAGTAACGTATCGCACTGACCTTGTAGGTGGTGGTGGAACCGACCCGCTAAATTTAGTCTAATGTGTGATTGTGGTGTCGAATTTGATAAGAGTAGGAAAGTAAATTTTAGGTGGAGCATCAGTATCTATTGTGGGTCGCGTAAACGGTTATGGCAGAGTGATTTGAGCGGGTAAGATGGAAAATAAGGAACTGTTTGGATGACGTAAAAAAAAGGGAGAAGGGTGAAGATATGTTTAAATCTATCTATTGGTAGACTAGTTCGGGTGATCGATTTCAACCATGTGATTGCTAGCAAGGATTTCATTGAAAGGTATGTCTTATATTCCAGAAAGGGCGTGGTAAAAAGGTGGTTCGATATGGCACTCAAGGGAAGGCTCGTGGAATTAAATTGGTAATTTTGGTGGATTTTGTTAAGAGCTATCGTCGGGTCATGTAGTGTCATCTTTAATAGTTATGAGCAGGCATGGAATGAACCTTGGTGAAGCCAGTAACTCTTGGAGTTATTCTCAAAATTCTTGGACTATTGGTAGACTCAGTAGGATTCAATTATGTGTGAGTTAGGATTGGGTCAACGTTGATCAGTGAATTATTCAGATTTTGGAATGTGGAAAGTCCTTCTTGTGGTTATTGGTAGGGAGTATTAATTTTTTCTTTAAAAAAAAAAAAGATGGACTGGAATAAATTATTACGATTTATCCGTAAAAGAAATCTATAATTAATCGATAAGTGGTTAAGAGAGATATCAGGTGTCTTGTGGCGTTAATTATAGTTTGTGAAGTGAAGCATGACAATCTATTCGTATATGTGGTTGATTAGAAGCTCGTTCGAAGAAGTAGCAAATGATTTTCTTTGAGTAACAAAGAAGTTGTTAGTGTGCTGGTTTGTCGGAAGTACCCAAGGTAAGAGGTGATGTGGAAGTTCGAGTTGGGTTGGTGTTTTGTTACCCTCTTAGGGTTTGACTCGGGTGAATTCCGAGGACGAAATTCTTTTAAGGGGGAGAGTGTTGTAATGACCATAATCCAATTTTATTATAAAGATGTATACTCGGTTTACCAAAATTGGATGCTACAATTAAAATAAAATAAAACAGTATATAAAACAGACAAAATAGTATTTATTATAGTTTATTATTAAGTCCACTTTTAGACATGTATTAAACAATTAATTAAAGTAATATGTGCAAATTTTGGGGGGCATAACTCGGGTGAAAATAATTTTATGAAAAGGACCTAAAAATGATATTTATTTGTGTATTGACCGTAATCCTTTTTTCTTTGGTTAAATAGTGGTCTAAGTTGGAAAATAAAAGAGACTAAGGGCGGGCTTTTAGCAAATAGATGAAAGGAGTGCATTTAGGAGTAAAAACCTAAAAGTTCCATCATTTTATCTTGGGAACGGCGTATGATAGAAGAGAAAGGAGCAATGGAGTCAAGCTGGAGATTCCAACCTTGAAGAGAAATGAAGAAAAATCCAAAGAATTGAAGGATTTCATCCTAGAAGGTAACCTCCCACTCTAATCTCTCTCTTTTGATTAAGAATTAGAACGAATTACAAGCTCTGTTTGCAAATTTTAGGAGCTTTAGTTTTGTTCTGAGGAGTTAGTAAATATTAAGAATGTCTTGCGAGAAATATGTGTCGAGTTGGGTTGGACTTTCCGTATCGGGGATTACCTTATTGATTTTGTCTATATTCGATTTCGAGAGATAGGAACCTTGGAAATGTCTGTTTGTGAGATCATGGGTCAGTGTTGAGATCGACTTATAACTCGATCGAAAACCCCGACCGGAAAGTAGGGATTGAGTCGAGCAGCATTCCATCGGGACGAGGGTAAACCGAGATTGAGAACCTGGACGATAAAGAACCCGAGTGTGAACCGGGTGGTACCGGAACCGGGTGATGCCGAAGCCGGGGGGTTGGACCTGGGTAGTACCCAAACCGAGATCTAAATAGGATTGGGTCAGGACCAGGATTGAAACCCGGATGGGCCCGGTTTGAGATTAAAACCTGGATGAATCGAGAATTTGGGACCGAGAGGTTTGGGTGGGTTTCTTAGCCGGGGTGTAATCGAAAATAGTTGGAATTTATCTAAGATTGTTTAATCGAAAATTGTAGGTATTCCGTCCTGTTCTGCGGTAGAATTCCCGAGTTGAGTACCGAGTTTCCATTGACAGGTGAGTTCCCTTGTTACCCTCCCCGTTTTTATGGAAATACGTTTAATTCTTAAATGCTTGAACTGTTTGGTGTGGTTAGTGGTTGGAACGTGATATATGGTTCACTTGATTTTATAACGAAAGACTTCCCGTTTATTCAATGTTATTAAGTTTATTCATTGGGATGTGTCGTTTGAATGTGGAGTCAAATATCATTGTTTTGTGGAAAAGTCTTGAGGATCCGGATGGAGCCGTGTGCCTTGAATCCGTTTCTCTCGCACACGGAAATAGCATCTACTGGGGGCCAAAGGAAATGGGGATCTACCGGGGGCCCCGAGTGTGGACATCACGAGGTGATGGAATTTAGTCGATGTGAAATGCTATCGGTGTAGAACTATTTGCGGTATTGTCCTTTGTTATTTTAAAACTTATCGATTGCTATTGTTGCGAATAAAATGTTATTCTTTATTTAAATTACCGTTGGAAGGGAATTCACTAGACCTCATGGTCTAACCCTCGCTTTTACAAAACTGAAAACCTTTTCAGGGAAAGTTGTAGTTAAAAGTTCGTACGAGATACTTTGGGAGGCGTGCCGTGGTAGAGTCTTGGAGGGAACCCAATGTCCGGTGGGTTTAGACTATCTCAGCTGTTGTTATACTTTCTTAGAACGATTTTCTATTTTTGGCTTTCATTGTAACCTGTCATATAGGACCTTATCGGTCGTATTTTAATATGTATGTTTTTATTGGTTTTAGGGTCGTTACACCACCCTCTGAGGCGCCCCCACCATACCGGCCCCACAGTCATTATGGAGGAGGTAAATCAGTGCATACATCCCATTGATAGAGAACGGTACCCAAGCTTGAACCCAGAACCTCATACATATAAAATTTATGATACTTCACCAAAGGGCCTTTGGTTTAGTAACATTTAGTTTACCTCTAGAGCCTAATTTCCTACAAGATCGATGGTTCAAACCTTATCAAATGTGAGGAGGATGTTTGAGTCCATTTAATGTATATAGGTATTATGATATTTTTAAATTCAAGTTGATTATTTGAAATTACATAACAAAATGACAAAAGAACAACTAAGAATATATAAAATTGATATTGTTTTCTCATCTAAAACATTTAATAAACATATTTTGCATTCAACACTTAAGAGGCTATTTGGTTGGTTTTATAATAATTTCTGTATGAATAAAACTGTTTGTGTGGATTGATCTGTCTGTATAGATTGGGAAGATTTTTATTTGGAAGGACAGGTTTGGGAAAAACTTGACTTTCTGCATAAAGCTCCTCCCCTAGAAGCTTACTAAACAAGCCACGTTTAATAGCATTAACTCACTACCAAACAATTATGTATAGTTGCTCAAATAAATTGTGAATCCAATTAAGCTCATTAAGCTGCTAACAAATAGACCCTAATCCAGAAAATATTTTCAATGATAATTTTTGTCATTGAAATTGTTTTTTCAACTTATGAAACAAATACATTTAATTACTTATCAAACATAAGTCCGATAATAGCTAAATAGGTTTAATAGCTTGTATATAGTTATTCGTTTATGGCTTGTTCATTAAGACAACAATTTAATCGGCTAGCTAAATAAATCATATAAATTAATCCATTCATTCAATTCTTTGTTCTAGAAGTGCTCAAAAACCCGACCAACCCGGCAAACCCAACGCAAAATAACCTAACCCGAAACAACCCGATGTCTAATCTAAGTTGTAAATTCTTCAAAACGTAGCTATTGGGTTGGAATTGGGTTACGGTAATTTGAACTCAACCGAACCCGATGACCCTGATATCCTTTTAATTATTTGATTTAATATAATTATTAAATCCTAATATGTGCATTAGACAATTACACCATCACGTACCCTCTTGATATACATATATTTTAAATTGCTTCTCCATCTATATATAACTCCTTCGTATATATGTTCAGTAACTGTGAACATATATATGCAAATTGAGAAAATTAACTAAATGTGATATAATTAAGATTTAATGAGGATAAGTTGTACCAAATGATTGATGATGAAAAAGGAATTATGAGTAGAGAAAACAACATATTCAATGTCAGAAGAATGTTTTGATATTTCAAAGTATCAGCTCGACTAACCCAGCTAACTCATACGGTTTGGTTTGGGTTGGGTTAGGCTTGAGATTTTCCAAACCACAAACATTAAACTAAGTTGTTTAAATGCCTTCAACCCGATCAACCCAACTCATAATCACCCCTAGTTTGTTGTATATTTACCCTTCTCCCTTGGCATATATATATATAGGGGTTAAATAATGTGAGAACCCAAAAAATGTCGAGAACCGTAAGAACCGGTCTAAGCTGTAATTGGGTTTTGATCCTATGGTCTTAATCAAGTTGTTTCACCGTATGAAAAGGGCATAATCGTCATTTTGGTAACAAATATTCACTAGATGAAACACATATTATTTCACCTCATGAAATAAAAACAAAATTTTAATAAATATGATAAATTCAAACATAATGTTCATATATATGTTATTTTACCACATGAAATCCAAACATAATGTTCATAAATATATATCATTTCACCACATGAAATCAAACACAATTTTCATAATTTCCGGAAAACCTTTCTTGAAACACACAAAGATTCACCAGATGAAACACATATTGACTATATTATTTCACCTCATGAAATAAAACATAATTTCATGATGCTATAGATCGAGATCCGAAAATATATATATTTAGATTTTGATTTTGATAACAGAAATATCTTCAATCTTCGCCATATATATGTCAACTACCACTGTAATCCTCCACCACCATCTTCATCAATGTTTTCTTCTCGTTCCCTTTCAAAACCCTAGGTTAAAAAATAGGTACAACGAAATAGACACTTGAACAACACAAATTTAGTACAATTAAAGAAGAGCATTAGTCGGATAAATCACCGGAGAATAACATCGGTGAAAGACGAAGTTTCGATGAGGATGAGAAAGAAGATGAGAAGTTCTCACTTCTCAAATGTTGTCCCATTTGATCTAGCTCGAAAAATTGAAAATCGCGTCTTGAATCGACCCAAAATCAGCCATTTCCGACTGTCCTTCTCGTCGTCTTGCAGAAGGTCCTACCACCGTGACTTCTTGGCATTTGCTAAAGATGTACTAATGAGAATCTCGGTGCTTTCAGAAGGTTTGACCACCGTGTTCCAGAAGGTCCGACCACCAGATTTACAAACAACGTCGTTGGTGTGCAAATCGTGGAGGGGTGGGTTACGCCCGTTGTTGGAGGCGATGTTGTTTCTAGGATGGAGGAAACGATTGAAACATGTCGTGGCCGGATGGGTGAAGCATGACATTCACAAAGATTTGGATTCGTTCTTAAAAGGCGTGACACGTGGGTCGACGTTAGCTATGGTGGATGTTAGATTGATTTATTGGGAGAAGGGGAAGAAGGAAGGTGTGAATTTGTGTCGGAGAGTTGTTGAACATGGTGATCCAACTTGTCAGTGCAATTTGGGGGAGAAGATATTTTAGATCTAAGTTACAAATTTGCCCTTAAACTTCCCAAAGTTTCACTAATATTACAAAAAATGCCATCGTGAATAATGACCTTAGATTAAAACCCCTGAATGATTAAGATTAGTCCTCACAGTTCTTAATCTTTTTATGGTTCTCATTTGATTGCCTTCCTATATATACATATATATATAGGAAGGATCATGCGATAAGTTAAACATTTTGCGAGAAGGCGAGAAGTTTCAATACCACATATGATTACATGCCCTTTGCATGTGTTTAAATATATTTGATTAAGTGTCTATATATTGTCAATGTAACGTGTGTTTAATCATATATGATTAAGCTTGTGTATCATATATGTGTATCATATATGATTTCACACTTCTTGCAAAATGTTTATCTTCTTGTTTGAACATGCCCCTGTATATATATATATATATATATATATATATATATATATATATATATATATATATATATATATATATAGAGAGAGAGAGAGAGAGAGAGAGAGAGAGAGAGAGAGAGAGAGGGGAAAGTTCAAACGAGAACGTTAACTATTTAAAAAAACAAGAAAACGGAAAATCATGTACAATATCATATGTGATTTTACATTAATCGGCAAAAACTGGATGCAGGCGACTTTGGCCGCGACTTAAAGTTGCGTGAATCATATATGATTTTGTACGTGAATCATGTATGATTTTGTACGTTAGCGGCCGTTCTCGTGTTTTCTTAAATAGTTAGCGTTCTCATTTGAACACACCCCTATATATGTATATATATATATATATATATATATATATATATATATATATATATATATATATATATATATAGGGGAGGGATCAAATGCAAACCACCGTAATTTGTGGAGACCGTCGATTTCATTGGTTAATTTAATGAAGTTTTCATGAAATTGTTTCATATAATTCTTTTTTCTAGATGAAACTGTTTCATATATTTTTGTTTTTATGTAAAAATAAAATTGTTTCATGTATTTTCTCATTCTGATGAAATTATTCCTTGTCTCATTCTGATGAAACTTGTTTCATATATTCTTGACTAATCAACCATCATATATTCTTGACTAATAAACACTTATAAATAAAAAATGAAAAAAAATATGATTGGTTGGCTTGAGTTTGCACTTTGCACAAATTAGGGTGGTTTGCAAATGAAACCACCCCTATATGTGTGTGTGTATGTGTATATATATATATATATATAGGGTCTCGTTATTTTACAAACCAATGAAATCTAACAAACCGTACAAAACGCATGCAACCAATCATAATTTTACAGTATTTTCATTTTTTTCTTAATTATGAGGATTCATTAGTCAATAATATATGAAACAATTTCATTAAAAATATATGTGGGTTGATTAATTAAGAATATATGAAACAATATTCATCAAAATGAGAAATATATGAAACAATTTCATTATAACATATAAACAAAATTATATGAACTAATTTCATCAAGAAATGAATTATATGAAACAAATTCATCATATTAAACATTTTCATTCAATTAAACAAGAAAAACCACTGTTTGTACGGTTTATTAGATTTTACTGGTTTGTAAAATAGCATTGGCCTATATATATATATATATATATTATAACATAATTTTAAATAAAATAAAATAATTTTTTATTTAGGAAAAAACCCCTCAAATCGATATTTTTAATTTCAAAATCAACTATTCAATATATTTGTCAATCGTTTATTTTTATTCATGTTTAATATAGATTAAAAGGTAAAATAGTCATTTTTGTCATTCAAACTATTTACTTACCACCACAATCGAACAACAATTCAACTTAAGGAGGTGTTCGGCTAGAGGTGTTAAACAGTAATTAATGAGATTGAGAATAAAAGAAATTGTTTGGTATTATATAATATAATGGACCCATTCCTCTAGAAGACCAAATTTTGACAACAAAATTCATGCATACAACTTAACTCATACAAACATTATGTAAGAATAGTAAATTTTCAGATCGATTACAATTTCTTTCTAGTCTTTTGTTAAATATTATGTTTTTAGCATGCCTAGCATGTTATATGCTCGAATACACCTCCACAGCAATGGACGAAAAGATGTAAAGGTGTCCCAACTCTGTTTCTTGATGAAGACAATAAAGAAAGTGACAGTTGGAAAATAAAATATGTTACGAGACTGAAGGATAAGTTCGTTCTTGGTTGGCCTTTTTAGAACACAATCTCTTCGTTTTTGTACCTTTCCTTGTAATTTATTTCAAAAAAGGTCTTATGAGAAAATTGTTAAAAATGTTATATAGTAAAGATACGACAATCGACATCTTCTTTTGTTTGCGTACTTTTTTAAAACACCACTTTTGGAAATAAAATATCGACCAAGAAAAATAAAACATACATCATAACTTAACGGAAAACATCATTTTTGCAACAAAGGGATCGTATCAAATCAAAAGGGTCGGCATTTTTCCAACATTTAAAAAAAAATGTATAATTGGCTAAAAATCATGGACTATTAGCAACTATGACATTAAATTCAGTAAATAATTATTTAATACAAATTAATTAATTCTCAAATTTATGTCCCGAAAATTAAAAGGGTATTTTAATCTTTTTTTTTGGTTATCTTCTGCATTATTTTTCCAAGTGTTTGCGGTGCAGTGCGGTTTTAAGTCAAATAACCTAAACCAAACCTCATATTCGGTTTAAGTTTTTCTTTTCCCAACCAGAAATCAAACCGCATATACCTCAAGCCGTTAAATGTTTTGCATTTTAGGCGGTTTGTACCTAAAGTGGAAAATGGCAACACACATAACATTATCTATAGTATATTATAAAACATTTTGTTTTTCTCTTACGAACTCTTAAAATTTTTCAAAAATAGAAGTGTGTAAAGCATTATGTAAAAATCAATAATGCATACAAAATCTTTCAATTTTTTTAACATTTCTAATTTACCCTTTTGTAAACAATAAGAATAGGGGTGACAATTTTGTACCAAATCAAACCAGCCAACATGTGTACCAGCCGTACCAATTAAATTGGTACCAATTAAATCGGTACCAATTTAAATTGACTGGTTGTACCGTACCAAGTGTTTGAACTTGGTTGGTACACGATATTGAATGTTGTGTACCATGGTAGTACCGTGGTACCGACTTTTTTAATAATTTAATTAATTATTAATTTTATTAATAAATGTTATTATTAATTTTGAGTTTAAAATTTAAAAATCCTTAATTTTTTTAGTTTTCACCTTATTGCCTAAAGGTCCAAAAAAGTGAAAAACCTAATTAGAAACCCAAGTGATCATGTATTGAATATTAAACAATGTCACATTCAACTTTTTTGTTTGATCACTTGCACATTTTGAATTAGTTTTTTCTTATTTCGTATATGTAACATGAAGTTGGTACAAAACCGGTACCAACATGTACCAACCGAAAAAAGTCGGTACCAATTAAGTCGGTACCAATTACAATTGGTTGGTATATGGTATAAGATTTTGCAAACCAATTATAATCGGTTGGTACACGGTATTGTCAAAAAAAAGTCGGTACCGTACCGATTCCACCCCTAAATAAGAATGGAAGTTTAAAATGTTTTTGGAAACTCTCAATTATGCTTTTGGAAAGCATAAGGCACCTCTGGCAAAAAGATTAAAAAAAAGAATAAAAGAATACGCCAGACAAGTATGGAAACTAACCACCCAACCGTACGTCCAGACCGTCATAAAGGATACACTCAATTGACAAATTGAAGTGCTCAATAACGACCACTAATACTACCCGGTTGGAACATCCACCATACCAGTTAACTAAAAGTCAAAACAAACACAAACAAATAGAAATCAAGACAAAAATATCAACTAAAAAAGTTCTCGTAATTGAGATACGAGTCGTCCATATTGTTCCAAAAATCATTTCTAACCCTGTTTCTTCTCATGGTGAAGTTGTTTTTAGCCCACCTAAACACTATCTTCCTCACCTTGCACCCACGTATAAGGTTTCTAAAACCCCCAACATTGAGTCTTGTTGTTGAACATCTCCACCATGTACAGTTATAAGGTCATAATTTACCTTCTCAATTATATCCTTGGCTCGGACCACACCATTAATTATCATTAGAAGGTCCTCTTGATTGCGATGCAAATTCTTGAAAATACATCGGTTCCTTTCTTGCCACACATGGTAGACAAAGGTGGCAAGGGTCAACCATTGTATAATATACAATGACTTTTCTCTCACCCTCTTCCTTTGCATTTGATCTATAATATCCAACCAATTATTCCCTACATCTTCTAGATTTGTGGTCTTTCTTATAGCCTCCCAAACCCTTTTGAGTAGTGGCAATTGAAAATCAAGTGATCATGAGTATCTTTTATAGTTTTGCAATAAGGGCACACCATGTTCGGTGAATTTTCCTTCCAAACCATCATCTTGTCTTGTGCGGAAAGTTGATGCCAAATTGCCAATCAAAGAATGAATGCATGTTTAGAAACACATTGGGAAAACCATACAAGGGTATGCCAAGGTACCTCATTTCCTAGTTGTCGAAACTACCTCTACATAACACTAACGGGTACCATTGTTCATTTTCCACATTATTCGGTCACATCTTCATTCTTGGATGTTGGGTAAAGCTCCCAAATTTTCAAGTAAGATACCCCATTAGAGTGGCAGATCGTTACCAATTCGGGATAAGAGGTCTTTCACGGTGCTTTTTCTCTTTACCCTATTACCAATTCGTGACCCTATCACTTAACGGAACACTCCCATGTCAGTTATCATACAATAATGAGGTGTTTTCCCTATCCCCAATATATGGAAAGCCAATCACCAAAAGGACTGACTTCAGAAGGCAATTCCTTCCACCCATCTAGAATGTGTTATTCTCAATCCTCAACAGAATCCTAACTGGCAAGATAGGAAGCCCAAATCAGACAAGCCACAATATCCTGGCCATAATGTATGGGATATTTTTCGACATACCTCTGAAATACGCACAACTGATCTTGCGCGAAATGATAGGCGCATTGGTGAAGAAAAATGAAGACCAATCCAGAAGCAAGGCTCTATCATCCTTGATATTTCAGAGACTTATTATTGTACTTCTGGGGGGTGCCATGATAGGAGATGACAAACTTCCCCAAGAAGGCAAGATGATCAGAACTCACGCCATGAACACCCACAAACTCACAATCATTCCCTCTGGTTACCCAAATGCCATACTGTAACACCCTCAAATTTGGAAAGAGCGACTAATTAAAAACTTTCAACAATACCTTAAAGGATAATAAAATCTCTTACTACCAGTCCATAATTGAAATACATTTCTAGGTTGAACCATCAACAAATAATTAAAGTCTTACATAAAGACTAACTAAAGTCGAGTGTTACTATATTCCAATAACAATCGCTATCTCCAATATAAGTGCGAAAGACTTCATCAAGCTAATCACCTCTTCGAGCACACAACTAGCACTCATCTCTTCACAGTGTCGCTAGAACTAATCCCGAAATGCAACCTGATGCACATGCTGACAAATAAAAAGGTTAGACTAACGCCTAGTGAGTTCAAGAGTTTTATATCATGATTATAAAGGGAAACGTAAAATGGAAATATTGTAACTTATAATCATGATCCTTTTAAAAGATTTACTTTAAAATAAGAGAACAACTCATTTACCAATAATATGCATTTTATAGATGGACGCCTCAACGCCAAACCATTCTTTCATGAAATAATGCAATCCAACACTTACTCAAAACGAGGATAAAGGTAATGCTCGAATAATGAAATTTGAATAAACTTTATAAAACAAACGACCAAAATATGAGTAAACTCAAGTCACCAAAATTATAGCATAAGGGAGATAACCCAAACTCAAAGCGTCACCGAAAACAAGGATAAAACTAAATACCCCAAAACAACACCTCTCGGTGACGGGGGAGTCCCGAATTCCAAGGCTAGTGGCGGAACACAAAAGTAGGCCACATTCCAAGTTACTGAGCTCACCATACTAGGAATCCATGGCCACGAGCTCGCCGACTCGTACTAAGATATGGGGGAGGGCACCCGAGGATTCCTAATCATGCTCATTCACTAGGATTACATTTACGGCCCATGGCTAGTATCAGGTCCACATAACTGTACCAAGTCTCAACTAGATACAAATGGGAAGTGACTATCCCATAAAAACAGGCTCAGACATTAAATCACGGATGCAGGTCCAGGTATTGGACTCCACGAGCCCTCACACCGTATTATCCTCGAAATCCCATGACTAATTCTGGTGCCAACATATAAATAATAGCCCATTTTCCTTTTTAAATAATAAAGACCGACTCATATGCCTATGGATCCACTTCATTACAGTCTAAAACAGTACATGACTCCAATTGAATGACCAACGCACTCAAAACATGCAATTCTTAAATGATGCGCATTAACCGCCATCATACTCAAAACTCCACAATAGGCTATTAAACCGGACAAATGTCCTCAAGACTCATTTTAGTCAAAACCGAGCCAAGGCTCAACAATTTACTTAAATATCCAATGGAAGCCAGTGTAAACATTAAAACACGTTTGACTAACGGACTATGCAAACACAATGACCAAAAGTAAGATTAGCTCAAAACTCATCATTGGTCGAGGCAACCCATTTTCCAAATGAACTTATACCCTTATATTTCCAAAATGCCTCATAACACAATAATATGCACTTTCCAAATGGTTTATAAGATCAAATGCACAAAATGACATTTACATCAAATGAACTCCATATATATATATAATCATCTAGGAAGCATATCAACATGATTTATTTACCAAAATGTTCAAAAATCCCAAAGATGTGTGTTAAATGAGCTTATAAAGATAAACACTTCCCAAAATAACCAAACTTATCAGTAGTTAACAATTTCATGTAAAACGCAAAACACTTTAAAATAACCATTTTGGCATGTACACCGTTTTCACAAATCAATTTGAACTCACCTTGCTAGATTTAGGCTAAGTCTAGGTTTTACCCCCAAAACTTGAATCTCCATTGATGAAGGCTTGAATCACCAAGAAACCTCCCTAGATCTTAGATCCAACACATCTAAAAGATCACCTTCACCACACAAGTCATCAAAATCACACCCAAGTTGAAGGATAAAAGGGAAAACATGAAACCATCAAACCCTAGCTTAATATCGAGAGAGATAAGGAACTTACCACCACAAAATACTCTTGGATCTTCCAATAGACTCCAAATATCTTGATATATCCTTGAAGATATCTCAAAAACGAAACCATGGCAACTTGAATCACCAAAAACGGAGTTGAGATGAAAAAATTGTGAAGAAATTAAGTTCTAGGGCTGAAAATCGGGTTTTATGCTCGAACAGGGCGTTTCGCGACTTACCACGTGGCCTTAAGTCGCGGAATAAGTCGCCCACTTCCCCTAAGTCACGCGGGTGGCTCTAAGTCGCGACACAAGTTGCATAGTGCACTGTTCGCCCGGTTTTCTTCTCGTTCACTGTTTTGGCCGTAACTTCTTCATTATAGCTCTGATTTTGCTCCGGAAAGAACCGTTGGACTCGTAATTGAATCCTTCATCCACCAAGACTATAAAATCTAGGATTCAAGTCCAAAATCCTATATCTTATTTTTCCCTTAAAATTACCGATTTCTGTATTAACTTGAAACGATACTTTTCAAAATCGGGGTGTTACAATCCTCCCAACCTTAAAAGAGATTTCGTCCTCGAAATCTAGCACCAACCAAGCACCCAACATCGAACTTGGCAAGATCGATTGATTTCCTATCAAAAAGTAATGTCTTCACGAAACCTTACCTCATATACAAACCCGATTACATCCCGGTTGAGGTTGTCGCTGCGTTTCTCATAACGAGCCATCGTAAACTCAACCTCAACGTTCCATATAACTCACCCATGTCGGGATGAACGTTGAGTCCTTGATAATCACTTTCTTAACATTAAATCTCGGCCGCCTCATGTTATCCCAGATAACAATGTAAAACAAGATGACAATCATAATTTTAATCAATTTCCATTTCTATTAACTCTTTGAATTGATATAGTGAATGCTCTCTCAACTTTCTCTCTCTAACAAAGAACACGTATGATACTCTGATTGATCTATCAAATCTACGCACACCACTAGCAATATCCCTATTTAAACACAGGGACAAAACACTTGCACTATAATACGCGCACAATAAGAAAAACACTCACAACACTAAACTCTCTTACAACTATCTTTGACTTTTATTACAAATGAGACTTTGACTTTCTGCTTGAGTGTTGACTTTGAGCTTTGACTTGCTTTGACCTTCAGTCTTCAGTCTTCAAACTTCATGATCTTGTATCTAACAAATATATGTTCTAACAATCTCCCCCTTTGGATTCAAGATCATCTCTAAAAGATTTTACAATTCAATCTCCCCCTTTCATTGCATTGAACAACTTTAAGATTTTATCTCCCCTTGTAAACTTCTTTTCAACTTAGATCATCTTCTGAAATAAACATTTGAGCAGTCTCCCTCTTTTGTTAGAATATCATCAGACTAAATCTCCCCAAAATCTGTCTTCAAAAACTTTTGTACTCTCCCCAAAGTATGTCTTCAAAAAATTGTAACATTCTCCCCAAGGTTGTAAAAACCTCTTTCAGACATTGGAAAGAAATTATCTTCCGATTCAGCTCAGTTTGCTTCAGCAAATTATCTTCAAATAAAACTTCAGTAAAATCTGCTCACATTCTAAAATCTTTGAACTTTTCTCTTTTCAGCTTTCAACAAACTTCCTCAAAATAACTGTCTTGACATAACTTTCTTGATCACTTCACACATTTCTTGATTCTGTCTCCCATCTATAACATTTGTTGATTACCTCTCCCCCTTTTTGATCATTGGAGCATGAAATCATCAAAACTCTACAAGAAATGTCATCAACCCTTTTTGATCTGACCACTGATATTTTATACTGAGCCTCTGACTATTAATTGATCCAAAGAATATTTATCCGAATCTTTTCAAATTCAGACAAATTATGAGTGTAACACCTGAATCAACAAATGAATCAGTTAGAAGTGCCTGTCAGTAACACGAAGTCACTGTGTGTAACGAATACACATTAGAAAGGAGATTTTTGATGTTTACTCCCCCAGGTCTTCCATTCAATCATCGAATAACACAAGTTTATTCTATGAACGTTTAGACAGAAAAACGAATTTACTGTGTGTACGTGCTTGTGTTTAAAAGAATTAAGCATAGGTGATTGCTTTTAATAGGCTCAAAATTGTGTAAACCATTGAGACAACAACAGTTAAACACAGACTCAATTGTGCATGATCAAAGTGCGAAGGTGGGGCATACTTCCTTTTATTTCAATATCCAGATTTTCCAAATGAAAACCAGATAGATTATGTGTTGCGTCCCCTTGAAATATGAAACATTTTCTTGTTGAGAAGAAAATGAGTAGCTGGTGGGGTTTTTATCAATAGTTGGCATGGGCTAGTTGCCTTTTTCAATGATGTTCACCAGAGAATTGTGAAACAATCAGCAATGTGGCTGCCCAACTCAGAAAAAGTTGGTGCATTGTTTGATATTCTTTTACTCTGTTCTCACACCCTCTATCTTTTTATCATTAAGCTCGCTTCTAACCAAACTCTCAATTCCATTTTACCTCATCACACAACCCACACTCAGTTATTATGACTCCTCACACTTCGATCACTCAAGGATTAACTTCTTGGTTAGGAAACACTGGTTAACGTGAATCCATAGAAATTTCAATTAAGCTCACCAAATGAACCCATGTAATCCTATAAGTACAATGTTGCTCAACTAGTTTAACTTTGCAGTTAAAGCACAATAATAGATGTCAGATAAATGTATGCTCATAAAGATAATCATGAAGATTTGAGCATATTTAAACATTGAAGATATTTTAAACAAGAGAATGAAATGAATGAAATGAATACAAGAAACTTGTTTGAAAATCTGACATTGTATGAAAAAGATCAAAATATGAAATGATTTATCAAGTAACGCTTAGGTCAGCAAAAATTGAATATAGTCTATACGAATCAAAATATAGACAGGTCTTGAAAGAAATGTTTCGAAATGAAATCAACGCTCAAACTTTGAATATCAAGTGGGGTGTATCACCATCGAAAAATTTGTTCAATTTGAGACATGGTGATAACATTTTCAACAAAAAAGTAAACCAACGTGTGTGAATACTTGACATTATATGGAAAAGATAATACACAAGTATTTATCTTTGAAAACACACGGTTTATTAATCATGAAAGCACATGAAACATGAAAACATTTAAAATCACACTTCTATATTCATGAAATCTTTTTAAGAATCAGAAGTGGTTTGAACATTTAAGAACATGTTTTCATATCTGAAAGTTGTCCTTCTTTCAGACACGTATGAGATTAAGATTAGAAATAAACCTTTTCGCTCAATCTTAAATCTCATCAAGTCAGCTCAAAATCATATTTGATATGATCGTTTAAACTCTCTCTCAATTCTGCAAAAATCACAAAGTCGTCAAAGACAAAGCTTTATTCAGAAAATTTATTGAAAAGTAAATGACAGAAAGCAGTAAAACTTTGAATGTACTAGTTCTGATCAGATATAATCAGAAGTCATATACCATACTCCTTATCTTTTACTCCCCCTGAAATTATGCATCAGAAAATTTATCAATAAAAAACATATGCAAAATTTAGTAACTCCCCCTCAAATATAGAGTCTCTTATCTTGTATCATCTCACACTCCCCCTGAGATCATGAACAACCTTAAGTGCAGATATCTTTCAGAATAAAAAAATAAATAAATGAAGAAAAAGAACAATAACAAAACTTTAGTAGGTAATCACAGATTAAGTCTTGAGATTTAGCATACCAAGTTTTGAAACGAGAAAATTAAATCTATTTTCATCTAGAGGCTTGGTAAATAAATCAGCAAGTTGGTAATCTGTGTTTACAAAATAAAGTTCGATTGTACCTTTTTCGACATTATCTTTGATAAAATGATAGCGAACATCAATGTGTTTGGTCTTGGTATGTTGAACAGGATTCACAGCTATGACAATCGCGCTCTTCGAATCACAGTAAATCGGGATCTTGTTGTATTTGAAGTCATAATCTCGGAGTTGTGTTCTCATCCATAATACTTGAGAACAACAGCTCGCCACAGCTGTTGATGTGGATACACATAGTTGTTTCTTTGAAGCCCAACTCACGAGTTTATCGCCCAGAAATTGTATGTGAACCGACGTACTTTTCCTGTCAAGCATACAACCTGCATGGTCTACATCTGAATATGTTGTCAGTTCAAAACCTGTATCTTTAGGATACCATAGACCAAGATCTGCAGTGCCCTTCAGATATCTAAAAATTCTTTTAACAGCTGACAAATGGGATTCTTTTGGAGAAGCTTGATATCGAGCACAAAGACATGTAGAGAACATTATATCTGGCCTACTAGATGTTAAATACATTAAAGAACCAATCATCCCTCGGTAGGTTCTAACATCGACAGCTTTTCCCGAAGGATCAGTGCCAATCTTAGTTCCTGGTGCCATCGGGGTTCCAATAAGTGTACAATTTTCCATTTTGAATTTTCTAAGAATACCGAAAATGTACTTTGATTGATTGATAAAAATCCCCATTCAAAATTGTTTGACTTGTAATCCGAGAAAGAAATGCATCTCTCCCATCATACTCATCTGAAATCTAGACACCATGAGGTTAGAAAAATTCTTACAGTATTTTGGATTTGTTGAGCCAAATATGATGTCATCCACATATATCTGAATTAAAATGATATCGGCTTTTTCCTTTTTGATAAACAAAGTAGTATCGATCTTACCTTTCGAGAAGCCCGACTTGACTAGGAATTTAGATAAGACTTCATACCAGGCTCGAGGGGCTTGCTTTAGACCATAAAGAGCTTTGTCCAGAATATAAACATGATTCAGCTTTTCTGGATTGACAAAGCCTTCAGGCTGAGAAACGTAGACTTCCTCCTTGAGAATGCCATTTAGAAAGGCAGTCTTCACGTCGATCTGGTAAACAGTGAAGTTTTTGGGAGGCATATACAAGAAACATGTGAATAGCCTCAATACGCGCCACTGGAGCATAAGTCTTGTCATAATCAATACCTTCCTCTTGCCTATACCCTTTAGCCACTAGTCTTGCTTTATTTCTGATCATGATACCATCTTCGTCTTTCTTATTCTTGAATACCCATTTTGTGCCAATTATAGTCTTTCCTTCAGGCTTAGGCACAAGTCTCCAGACTTCTAATGCTTCGAACTGATTCATCTCATCTTGCATCACAAATACCTAATCTGAGTCGTCTAGAGCTTCAGATACACTTGTTGGCTCTACCTTGCTCAGAAATGAGTCATGCATACACATGTTTAAAGTAGCAGACCTAGTTTGCACCGGTTTAGATGGATCTCCAATGATTTGGCCTATGGGGTGCTCTTTTGTCCACTTATGTTCATAAGGGAGTGGATTTGATGTAATATGATCATGATTTTCATCTAAGTATCCACTTTCAGTTTCTTCTTGTTCAGGGAGGGGATCAGTTGAAGTATTTGGTGCAGAAGTTTCAGTTGGTACAAAAATTTTTGGCTATTGATTAGTCGTATCAGTACAACCAACTGAATCAGTAACTTATATCTCGACATTGTCATGTACAACTTCAAATGAAGGAGTAGGTGTTTGAATCGGAGTTTATTGTTGAACCGGGGAAACAGTTTCAGTAGACATATCTGAAGTGATTGGATGATGACTGCTTAACTCTTCAGATCTGTCAATCACAACAGACTTAGGCAATTTAGATCCAAGAAACTCATCATAAAAGAATTCAAACAATAAATCTAATTCTGATAAATGAGATGTAGATGTAGATGGTTTATCAGAATCAGTAACATTAACCACAGGTTCTGGACTGATTTGTCCAGAAGCTAACACTCTTGTAAGTACAGGTTCTGAATTGTTTTGTTCAGAAGCCAATTCCTCGTCGAATGTAACATTGACGCTCTCTACTACATCTTCGACTTCTTCAAATACACTTTGTATGTTGCAAACGTTTGAGAGTATCCAATGAAGATACCTTATTCAGCCTTTGGACTGAACTTGTTCAAGTTCTCTTTGTCGTTTAGTACGAAGCACCAGAATCCAAAAATATGAAAATGCTTAATGCTAGGTGTACGATTATTTATTAAAGCATATGGTGTTTTGCCAAACCGGCGGTGTATTATGGAGTGATTCTGCGTGTAGCAAGCAGTCGATACAACTTCAGCCCATAGAAACAGAGGTAGATCCGATTGACTAAGCATAGTTCGAGTGGCCTCGACTAGCATTCGATTCCGTCTTTCTACAACTCCGTTCTGTTCGGGCGTTCTGGCAGCAGAATACTAATGTGTTATCCCAACCGATTCGAGATAATCTTCTACAATTTTATTCTTAAATTCTCTGTCGTTGTCTGTACGAAGAAGCTTGACTGGCTTTTTGTAGATTCACTTGGGTAGTCTTTAAAAATGTAATGATGACTTCGGGAATCTCATCTTTTGTTCTCAAAAATTTAACCCAGGTGTACCGCGAGTAATCGTCCATAATCACTATAACATACTTTTTGCCGTTTATGCTTTGTGTTCGCATCGGACCGCAGAGATCCATATGTAGCAACTCAAGTGGAGAACTTGTACTTGTCTCAGGCTTTGGCTTATGAGAAGCTCTCTTCATCTTACCCTTCTCACACGCTGCACATAGATGTTCTTTCTCGTACTTAAGCTCAGGAAGTCCTTTGACTAGATTTCCCGTGACCAGTTTGTTGATATAACGAAAATTCAGATGAGAAAGCCTTCGATGCCATAACTAGCTTTGTTGCAGCGAGACTTTTGACAGTAGACACACCTCATTGTCAGTCTGGACTTTTGACAAATTAATCGTGTAGAGGTTAGACTTTCTCGTTCCGATCAAGAGTTCCTTACCATCTTCAGTACGCACATAACATCTCTTGGCCTTGAAATTAACCTCTAGGTCTTTGTCATAGAACTGTCCAATGCTAAACAGGTTATGTCCTAATCCTTCCATGAAGCTCACCTTCGTAATCGTCACGTTATCTTGAATCACGTCACCATAACCCAAAATTGGTGAAAACTGATCATTGTCGAAACGCACGTTCCCGCAATATTTCTCTGTATATTTAGACAAAATATCTTTCTGCACAATCATATGCTTAGAGAAACCAGAATCCAAGTACCACATATGACGGGTCTGCACAGGAGAAATCAGGGAACAATAACTTTAGGTACCCATTTAAATGTGGGTCCTTTCAGATTAGCGCAAGATTTTGACACCCATATAAATTTGGGTCCTCTTTTGTTTTGAAAAACATGAGAAGTTTTAGAGTTATAAACATGATAAGTACCAAACCAATCATCAGATTATTGGCGAGAAACAAAATCATTCTGTCTATAGTTAGATGACTTATTAGCAGACCGAGATAATTGGAGTAATTGCTTTATTATATATTTCTTGTAAGGAATTACAAGGTTTTGTTTGGTAGAAGCGACAGTACCAATTACATCAGAAATACTACCACTCTGTCTATTACAAACATTAACAGGACATGATTCTGCTGTCTCATCAACCTTCTGTTTTGGTCGCCACTCTGTTCGTTCTTCCGACCTTTTCTTTTTCAACTCTGAAATAAAAGATTTAGATTTGTTAGGAAAATCAAATTTATGAGTTTGTCTTTTCTTGATCTTACCAGTGTTAGTCTGTTTCTGTGAGCGCCGTTTCTTTTGCTTCTTACCTTTCTCATAGTACGCAGTACTCACAAAAACTGATTTACCAACCTTGGTTGATGATTCACCTACTTCCAACACACTTGGTAAAGCTTCAGAGTAAATGATAAATGCAGAATGATCTGGAAGTTTAGCATTAAAGTCAAACATATCAACACTTTCATCAACACACCCATCATCAGAATTTAGAAAATCATTTGCAAACGCCCATAAGTCATCAAAATCATCTTCCGAAGTTTGAGGTGCCTTAGAAGATTTTAAACACTCTTTGGATTCAGTTTTAAAAAAAATGTTCTTTATTACAGTAGAAAATACACTTTGTTCAATGTCAACCAAAATTCTTTCATCATATAAAGCATTTTCAAGATCCATTATTTTGCTTTCAAACACGAGTGGAGGAACATAAATTTTTCCTTTAACCGATTTTGCTTCCAACTCTTGTGTAGAATAACTTGCAAAATAATCATTTGAAAGAAACTTTGGCTTTTCTGAAAGATAACTATCATTCAGCTTTTGATAGCATAATGGTAGTTGCATTTTCTTTATATTCTTTCTGTTTTCATCTTCTTTGGACTCTACCTCATCAAGTGATTTGATAACAAATTTGGGTTTCAAATGAGGATGTTTAGTAGCAGCTTGTAGAAAATCAAAATTATACAAGGCTGGTTGTTTTCTGATTACTTTCGTTAGATAGTGTGGGTTATCGTAACTGAGTCCCCACTTCTCTTTAACATCAGCTTCCTCATTAGGTGTGTTTAAGAAAATGGTTTGATCTGTTTGTCCTCTAGCATATAACTTGGCTTCCAAACCATTTACCTTTTTCTCTAAAGTATTGTTTTCAACCTGGTATTTGTGAGCTTTTAGAACACATTCTTGCTTTTCAAGATCAGACTTTGAAAGTTTAGAAAAAATTTCAGAAATCTTATTTTCAAAACAATCTTGTTGAATTTTAAAATCAGAGACAGATTTGTTTAGAGAGTCAATCAAACTTTTGTTCCCAACAATTTTCTTGTTAAGATCAAAAATAGTTTGACGTTTCTTTGCAACTCTGCTCTTTTCCTTTTTCAATTTAGATTGAAGGTCTTGAAGCTCGATCATCATTGCTTCCATTTTAGTTACAAAGTCAGATTCAGAAAAATTTAGTACCTCATCAGATGTCTCTTCATCTGTCTCATCATACTTCACCTCCTTGCCCATCAGACACATGTGTGTTGTTTCTTCCTTTTCGTCATCATCAGAATGGTCAAGCCAAAACTCGTCTTCAGCCATTAGTGCTTTTCCCGCTTCTTTCTGCTTTAGATAGGAGCATCTTCTGCTTGTAGTAATCGGAGTTTCTCACGGTAGGCTTCCGACAATCTTTGGCGAAGTGACTAACCTTCCCGCAATTATAGCACTTTATCAAATCATCACTCTTCTTCTCAGTACCATAATCATTCACAAATCTCTTCTTCTCTTCAGGCTTTCTTTCTCCAAGCCTCTTCTCCTCAAATCTCCTTCCTTCAACTCTTTCCCTATGTTCATGATTCTTTGATCCAGAGGAGTATCTCTGACTGTTTGAACCCGACTTCTTGTAAAATTTCTTTTGAAATGCTCGGGTTAGCAGTAACATCGGTTGCTTCAGATTTTCTCCATCATCACTGTCAGAGTCTGAATTAGCAGAATCATCAGAACTAGGAATCACAACTTTCTTCTTCTTCTTCTTTTCTTTCTTCTCCTTCTCTTTCTGACCAGCTACTAAGGCTATGGGATCTACGACTTTTTCAGTCCTTTTCTTCTCACTTCTTTTCTCTTCTACCTCCTCTTCATTCTGCCTCAATGTCTCATATACCTCATGCAATGGAATGTCACTGAGGTCTTTCATCTGCTTCATTCTCCTTGTGTGTTTCTTCCATTTTGGTTGGAGAATGTTGAGGAATTTGACGTTGTTTTCGATTTGCTTCTTTTTAACTTTGTTCTTTGAAAACTCATTCAGAAGAAGAACAAATCTCTCGTAAGTATCCTCAAGGCTCTCATTGTCTTTAGCCTTGAATTCCTCGTAGCTGTTTATGCAGTTAGCTACCTCCATTTGGTTTCTAACCTTTGAACCCATCATCATCTTCTGAAGTTGATCCCACATCTTCTTTGCATTATCCTTGTAACTGTCAATTTTGATGTAGATATCATTGGGAATGCTCTATAAGAGTAGAGATCTTGCTTGCTTATCAGCCTTGTATCTGCTTTTCTGCTCTCTTCTGTATATTGAGAAAAATCCTTCGAAACAGTCTTTGTCTTTTGAGCTCTGTCAACATTTCCATCTTCTCTGTCCGATGACTCTTCATCAGGTATTTCCATAGTAGGGGGTACCATTGGACCTTCCAAGATAGACATCAGAATATTTTCCCTGTTAGCATGTTTGTCAATGAAATCGAGGAATCGGTCCTTCCACTGTTCATATTCCCCTTTGAACAGAACTGGGGGTTTGACATCAGTACCAATGGAGAGTGCATCTTTGGAAGTCATCCTTGTCTTTACACTGCTTTGAATGATCGTCAAAATTCAGAAATAAAACTGGATCTACAAAAATCAAACTTTGTCAAATTTCAGAAAAATCAGAAAAATTATTCTAAGTATGGAAAGCGCAAAATAATGGATATAAAACTTCGCGCAAACAACTTTATACGCGTTTGTACTTCACGCACAACAAAGATAGAATGAACTAGCTTCTCGCACACAGGGTTGTGCGAGTTCCTCTTTCGCGTACACTACACTGTGTGAGTTTTAGTTACTTCTCGCAAAGGCTTGTGAGTTCAACACTTAGAAAATTTTCAATTTTCTAGTTCACGCTAAATGCAAACTCGCAAAATACTTCTCGCAGAATTCTTGCGAGTTTACGACTTAGGAAACATTTCGAAAAAGAACTTCGCGCTAAATGAAAACGCGCAAATATTTCTCAGATCAACTTCGCGCATGATGAAAAGAGTGAACAGTATAAACTCGCATCAAGAGGCTTGCGAGTTTTTTACTTCTCGCACAACACATCGTGCGAGTTCTTCATATCTTTACGAGTTTTGTCCTTGTGCGTGTTCTTCAAACCTTGCGAGTTCTTCCCTTAGCGTGTTCTTGAGATGCGTGTACTTTGAATCTTACGAGTTCTTGAGTTTTCGAACAGAAACTCAAGTCTTTCACTGATTACACTCAAATTCTTCACCAATTAGCTTGAAATTTTGCAGAAATCTCCTAATACATGTTTCGAATCGATTACAACAAGTGAATTTAAAAAACAAACACTAAAATTACAAAATTTGATCTGCCACGGTGCGTTTTTCTCGACTCGAACTAAACTTCAATAAAAATCAGAATTCACTTGATTCTGAAGTGAATTATGCTAATCGATTCACATACAATTTGTTCTATACAATAATTCGAGTAACACAATACAAGATCTAAGAGAAAAACAACACTAAAATCACAAATCAATTATTTCCATGTCGTCTTGCATGTTCTTGAAATTGTTGATTACAAAATCTTCAAATTCAATCCTGATTTCTGAATTTTGATCTGCTCTGATACCAATTGTTATCCCAGATAACAATGTAAAACAAGATGACAATCACAATTTTAATCAATTTCCATTTCTATTAACTCTTTGAATCGATACAGTGAATGATCTCTCAACTTTATCTCTCTAACAAAGAACACGTATGATACTGTCATTGATCTATCAAATCTACACGCATACCACTAGCCATATCCCTATTTAAACACGGGGACAAAACACTCACACTACAATACGCGCACAATAAGAAAAACACTCACAACGCTAAACTCTCATACAACTAGCTTTGACTTTTATTACAAGTGAGAGTTTGACTTTCTGCTTGAGAGTTGACTTTGAGCTTTGACTTGCTTTGACCTTCAGTCTTCAGTCTTCAAACTTCATGATCTTGTATCCAACAAATATATGTTCTAACACCTCCCAACCTTATGTTGCTCATAATGCCTCAAGAGTAACTTACGACCATATTCAGTCATTCCCACCAAGAATACCTAAACCAAACCTTTCCCTTAGATACCTCTAAATACGACGCATCAAGGTCTCCTCAATAATTGATTCGTACTTAAAGTCTACCTCGACATTCTCACTAAATGTCTCCAATAATCATTACCACCAAAGAATTATCGTCCTTCGACGAAATTTCCTAACAACTAGTTTGGTTTGATCCAACACAACCTTAAATTTGTTCCTCAAAGCTGACACAAACACGATGTCTGCAAGGGCTCCCAAACTTCCATAGTTCCAAGCATTGGCCTGATGTTTCCCCCAGAAACGTACCATCACACTCTACAGATAGTCGCTTAACCCAAACTTCAAGGTTACATAACTCCCGTCATGCACTCAAGCATGGATTGCCAAATCAGCGAAAGTCTTGACAATTATCGAAACACCAATGATTGATTCCTAATTATCAACATCTAATTTTCTTAAGGTTACCGCTTGTCGTGCATACACACCAGATCTAACGGAAGTGAACTGAAGCACACCAACAGTTATTGTCCTCAAAATAGAGTGTCGACACCTATCCTCGGAAAGGCCATTTTGCAAACGTGGGTATACCACCAAATATTTCGCTCCCGAGTTGCAATGTCGAATAAAGTTGACACCTACTCATGGAAATTAAACCCCAAATCATACCGCTTTATTTAGCCAACCATAATATCATCATTATTCACCAATACTTAATAAGGTGGCACACCACCGATAATTGGTATGTCGTCGAACCAATAACCCACAAATTCAAAACCAACCATACCCAAACGACCGTACACGGTTTTAACCCATAGGTTTATCGAAGCATAAAGATCATCACTTAACTAACTGGGAGAAAGCATAGGTCTAACGCCTCAAACTCCGATGACTGATTTAGTCCTTAATCTCGACCTCTAACACGAGGGGCTTACATCTATAGCTCTAATGAGTTCAAGGGTTTTCACACTATTATGCCAATTTGAACTTTTATAAAACCTCTAAATGTAAAAGTTTTATAACGATTAATCATACGAATAAAATCTACTACCGTTTACTCGGTAGGTGTACAAAGTGGTCTCAACGTCACCCAGATAAGAAAATATTTCAAAATCATTTGATCACTACTGACGCTAATAACGACAATAATAAAATATGTGCAACAACATTTTCAAATGGACCGCTATGGTCCGAATATGCAACACTTTATGTTATGTACGTAAAATAATTTCCCGCACTAAAGCGGAGTGCAACAAACGTTTATATAAGCTCTGGAAGGAGAAATTTACGTAATCAAGTTCCAACATTTCCCATAAAACAATGCAAGCAAAGAACTTAGACTGTGCATTTCAAGGTTCACCCATAACGTCGCGAACGTCATAAAACAATACTCCATAAAACTTAGCAAAACTCACACATAACATAATACCCAAGAAACTCAAACACTAAAATAGTGGAAGACAACTCTTCGTCCAAGGCCTTAACATATGTGGAGGAGATCCAATATTAAGGTCATATGCCATAGATACTTGTCCAAGACTCTATGCAGTGTCAAAATATGAACATTACAATATTCGAAAATAGCGTTAGGCAACAACTAGAATAAACAAAGTCTCAACAAAGCCTACAACCACATGCAATAAAATAATTTTATGCTTGTTTAAGATCATGGTCTAAAACTTGTGTGTGCTAAACATTTCAAGATTTTGTGATATGATCCATATAGTGATTTGGAAACATGAGAAATAATCGATGCCATTTATTTCAGAAATAAATTCCGTGCATAAATTTGATGGCACTCAACACCTCGAAACCACGCTCCTCGATTTCTTAGTCACACTATCATTAACCGGATGCTTAAACATCTTAAGGCAAGATCAAAGATTTCATCGGTTTACTTCATAATTTCTCCTCGAAATACATTGGTTCCAAATGTCTATGGTTCTAATCCAACCAATCAATCTGACCCGAAATGGTCCACGTAATGCAATCACCATGCTTACCGCCACTCCAAGGAATGAATACAAAAATCATCAACTCCTTCTAATGGATACCCATTTAGAAATCTCTTCACTACCCCCAACGGTCATCATACCAAGGCAGTTCAAGCATACACATGTAACTCGTAGGTTCACCATAACACTGGCCAGGTGTTATTATGAACGTACTGTTCATGATCATCCTTGAAACTTTCGGCGTGTTTCCCGTTACTAGTGACTCCAACCACCTCGAATCATCCAATCTTAAAGTGCCTATTGATGCAACTTCACTTTCAATCACTTAAAGGGAAAATGATGAAACCATCAAACCCTAGCTTAACATTGAGAGAGATAAGGAACTTTCCACCACAAAATACTATAGGATCTTCCAATAGACTTCAATTCTCTTGATATATCCTTGAAGATCTCTCAAAAATGAAACCATGGCAACTTGAATCACCAAAAATGGAGTTGAGATGCAAAAGTTATGAAGAAATGAAGTTTTAGGGCTGAAAATCAGGTTTTATGCTCGAACAGGTCGTTTCGCGACTTACCACGTGGCCTTAAGTCGCGGTATAAGTCACACACTTCCCCTAAGTTGTGCGGGTGGCTCTAAGTCACGGCACAATTCGCGTAGTGCACTGTCCGCCCGGTTTTCTTCTCGTTCACTGTTTTGGTCGTAACTTCTTCGTTATAGCTCTGATTTTGCTCCAGAAAGAACCGTTGGACTCGTAATTGAATCCTTCATCCACCAAGACTATAAAATCTAGGATTAAAGTCCAAAGTCCTATATCTTAATTTTCCCTTAAAATTACCGATTTATGTATTAACTTGAAACGATACTTTTCGAAATCGGGGTGTTACACAGACCCCTTCCCAAGAAGATGCTCTAATACCTGGGTAGAGAAGCTAAGAGGGCCTACAGACATTGAAACATAATTCCAGAACCCAATCCTGTAACCCCTCCATGCATAGGAGCAAACCCTGGTGAGGAAGTGATATTCTTTAGGACTGGTGCACAAGAGGGTGAACAAGGTGATCGACAGAGGGAGGCGAGTGTAGAAGTTGAGGTAAGAATATAGAGTGGGGAAAGGGGTGAGGAGAGAGAAAAGTAGAAAAAGAAAACGAAACCCCTGAAGAGGACCGCAGATGAAGAGGTCCCAATCCATACAGAGGTCGCAGAGGTAGAAGAACCTCAGAAGAAGAGAAAATTTCGAAAGAAGGTCTAAGAGGAAGAGGCCCCAATTCTACAGGCCTTTGTATATATGCCAGAGATACAAGCCAATATACAAGAGAAGGAACATGTAGATGAGGAGGAGCAACCTCTGTAGAGGAGAAGGAGGAGATTGAAGAAAGTTGTGATAGAAGAACCTCAAATCATATAAGATGAGGTAAGGGCTGAAGAAACAAGAATAAATGAGCCTAAGAGCCTTGTAGACCTGGCTGCAGAAATCGCGCTAGAAGCCCTGGAAAGATTAAGTCCACTGGCTACAGAACATCATGCTTAGAATCTATATCTGAGGCTCTGGCTAATCTATCCAACCTCTATGACAATTCCCCCACCCCACCAGAGGTCCCTTCTCCACCTATGGTGAAGACCACAAAAGTCCAAGAAGAGGTTATGGTGGAGGAAGTCAATGAAGAGGAGGAAGAGTAAATAGAGAAACAAACGGAGGAGTGCACACCTCAAAACTAACCCCCAATGCTACCCACATCCCTATTACTGTAGGTCTAGTGCAGAGGAATATTGAAAAGGAGTGCACACCTCGAACCCAACACAAACCAGCCGGACAGAGGAAACTTTTTCATCCTCTGTTCCTGTTATAACCGGGGAAGCCATACCCACCACATCCTCTTAAAAGGATGTTGGTCAAGATACAAGTGTTCTATTGCCCCAGAACATGCCACTACCAACTACAGAGGAATTTTTGCCTCTGCCACTCATGAGGGACCACCCCAAGGTTGTTCAGAGCAACCTGAGAGCTCACACAGATACGATGACGTTCTAGACCTACCTCAAAGTAAAATTCCAGCCACACTATTGGTAGACTCTTAATCTCCAATAGATGATGACATGGACGGAACATTCATAGAAACTCCCTCTTCAGAGGAACGTCGAGGATCAGATGGAAATCCTACAGAGCCCAGCCCAAAAACAAGCTCTCTAGGTGCCAAAGGCACTTTGGCTCAATCTGGACCATGTGTTGGTCCAGAGGATAACCCCTCTACACACGTCACAAAGGTTGAATTCAAAGCCTTTGTTGATGTTGTGTATTCCACTCTAGGCGATTTAAAAAGCTTGGCCACCACCACCGAGGAGAAGATTTTCTATACAGAGCGCCTATCCAACAGAGAAGGGGATACCTACACTGAAGTGTGCTCTCTGGGAACAAAGACTGCTGCATAAAATGACAAAACCGCAGAACGTCTAGAGAACCTTCAGAAGGCCTCATAACAGAACTCTGCTGCAATTCAGAAGATGATCGACACCTCTGTCACCATTGTCACCAAAGCTGAATTCAAACAATGCGCAGAGGTAGTGAAGGCAAATACCGAGGCTCTCAAGTGTCTAGCAAACATTGTAACTCAGAAGAATCAAGCATCTACATCCCCTGCCAGCACTTCGTGTAAAAATTAAGGACATGGTTCGCAGTACCATGGTCCTAGTCGCAACCTATTCCCAACCACAGAAGGAGATGAGCATTCCCTCGAACCTTGTAACCAAGGCCGAGATGTACAAAATGGGAGAGGCTCTGTTGATTCAAGTGCATAGAATAAGGGATGAATTTACCTCTAAGGCCAATGTTGCAGCAAAATCAGTGAAGAAGAACGTAGCTCTGATGAAGTTTATCACAGATTACGAAGTCAATAAGGCCACAATGGCGGCAGGGGACATCGTGTCCATGATAGAGGAATCTATAAAATCCAACTTGAAGCCTGTCAGCCAAAAGAAAAGGAAGGTGTTGGATCATAAATTGTATTCAAGATTAAAGTTAAATTAGGAGGTCTAATTTGTAATTATTTGATAGTTGTTTGTAATTGGGCCTCTAGCCCATTAGGTTTATACGACCTAAGTATAAATAGGTTTTAATTATTAGGTTTTAGTTTGAACCTCTAATAATCCTCATAATTATTGTAAAGGTAGCCGTATTCGTATTCTGTAATCGCATCATTAAGGTACCAAGAACACACACAAGGTTTTCATTGATTAATCAAGGGATCGTGGTATGTTATTCTGATATGTTTATCTCTTGATCTGTATTGTGTTGTGTGTGATTATTTATCAACTAGTAATCTGGGTTTAACAAGTGGTATCAAAGCCTAAAGAATCAAGCTTTTTGGACTGAAACTGTGTTTATCGCTAACGTACTGTCTGATAATTGATTTCATGAATTAATGAGTTTTTATGCATAAAGTTGATTTGATTATATGTGTTTTATGCTTTAGAACATTATCCGATAGTTTAATTGAACTCTAAATCATCAATTGATTGGCTTTTTGATAATTCTTGGATCTGGGTTCTTATATCTATCGACCTCTATCCCATTCAAATTGAAGCATTAAAAGTTGTTTTTAATCATTGATTTTGATTGTGATTTGATCGATATATGTTTGTGGTTACAAAAGTCTGCTTTTTGCATTGAATTTGAGTTTTTTGTGTGGATTTCTAGACTGAAAATCGTGTTCTGGGTCGAAACCTTCAAGAACACCGGTCGTTATTCAACCAGTCAGAACACCGGTCGACCAAGCTTGCTCCATACCCTATTCGCGCAAAACTTTGTTTTACGCCACACACTTCACCAGTCCATACATTGGTCCGGTCGACCCCGGTCGCACCATACCGGTCGGTCTCCTCACAACAATCACGGTCATAGGGCACCGGTCGACACATCGGTCGAGATACCGATCGAATACATACCGGTCGCACCCTATCGGTCACATTATACCGGTCGTAAGACTTGTCCGGTCGTGCAACATACCGGTCGACACAGGTCCGGTCGGACAGAACTCTGGTCGAGCAAGACATCGGTCAAGCAAGATCCCAGTCGCTCTGTTTGTGCCATCAGGTATTCGCGCAATCCTCAGGTTTGCGCCACCCGTTCATCGCGCAATCATCCTTTTGCGCCACTGCCTATTCACGCAAAACTCCTTTTTGCGCGACCCACCTCTCATGCGAAACCATTCTTGCCCCACCCGCGGCTCGCGCAAATCTCACTTTTGCGCTACCCATTACTCGCGCAAATCTCACTTTTGTGCCACCCATTGCTCGCGCAAAACTTCAGATCTCGTCCAAACTGTCTTGCACCAGATTCTTTTGCGCCAGTTTTTCTCAGTTTCATTCTTTCAGTATTTAATTGATTTTATATATAGGTATTTTTATAATCTATACTGTTTGTGATATCTGCATTTGATTATTTTTGGAAATTTATTTTTCTGAAAATTTTTAAGTGTAGTTTTTATCCAATTCTTGATTCTAAAGATCTCATCTAGTTGATTCTCTTAGTACAGAAAAGTTTGATTACTAACCATACAGCTAAAGATGTCGAACCAACTTCTCTCAATGGGCTCTCAGTCCAAACCTCCTGTCCTTATGGCAAATGAGTATCAGCAATGGAAGAAGAGAATGATCCAGTTTCTGAATCACAAGAACAGAGAATACATGAATTCAATCATTTTTGGTCCAGTAAATCCAATGATCAGAGTACAGGGTCAAGCTGCAACAGATACCTTTCCGAAAATCGCTGACAGATTTGTTCCTAGACCGTATGAGTTCTTCACTGATAAAGAAAAAGATCTATACAAGATAGATGAAGAAGCTCTCATTTACCTGACAATGGCCATCCCAAATGACATCTACAATCGGATAGACAGTCGAGATTCAGCTAAAGAAATCTGGGATGAGCTAGCAAGACAATTTGAGGGAAGTGAAGCTTCAATTCAGGCAAAGCAGAATCTGTGCGTTAATGCCTATGAGGGATTTCATGCAAGACAAGGAGAAACACTGCTTGATACCTATAACAGATACAACATTATTCTGAATGACCTGAGGAGGAACAATATCTCTAAATCTGCTTCAGAGATAAACTATAAGTTCATCAAGAACTTGAACCCTGAATGGAAGAACTTTGCCATCAATCTTCGGATGTCAAAGAACATGGCTCTGGAGAACGTCACTGATATTTTTTCTACTCTTGCTCAGCATGAAGAAGAAGTGACAACTATTAACAATGAGTCCAAAAATCTGAAGGATTTTGTGGATCTCATAGCCGGCAAAGGAAAAAGTTCAAGTTCTGGTCATGTATCTTCTGCAAGGTCAAAGAAGAAAGTATCTAAAGCTCTTGTTACGGAGTTTATTGAGTCTGATTCTGCTTCGAGTGATGAAGAACTAGAGATTGATTCTGATCTGGATATATAGAAGTTCTCTGAGGACTTGGCTCTAATTACACGACGATTCAAGAAGAGCTTTGGCAAAAAGAAATACTACTCAAAGCCAAAGTATGATGGATACAAGAAAGAGAAGTCTGAAATGAGATACAAGCCAAGGCATGGAAGGAGAGAGGAAGGACGAGAAGACAGGAAGGAAGATAGAAGAGAAGAAAAGGGAGAGGAGAAGAAAGAAAGGATGAACCGGGCAGATGCTACAACTGTGGCAAATTTGGGCACTTCTCCAGAGACTGCTAGTTCAAGAAGGTAAAGAACTCAGAATACTATGCAAGGAAGTCACTCATTGCCAAGAAAGCTGAAGAAGGAAAGGTGCTTATGGCTGAAGACGAAAACTGGCTGTTCCAAAGTTCTGATGACGAGGAGCAGGCACACTTCACCCAAGTTTCCTACATAGCAAAACTGGATGGTGACGATGAAGCTTCTGAGGCACATTCCGAAGATGCAAACTCAGAGGTAAGTGATAATTCTGAATTTATTGAATCTCTGATGGCCCAAATACATAATATGAAAGATGAATTTGCTTTATTGAAAGGTAAACTTAGCTCTGCACATCAATCAGTCTTGAGTTTTCGTGATGAAAACGCTTTGCTGAAAGTTGTTGTGGAAGAAAAAGAAAAAGAAAAGGATGGTTTAAAAGTTGAGAAAGAATCTTTAAAACGAAAAATATCTGGTTTAGAAAAGGATCTTGTAAATCTCAATGCTGAAAAGGGTGAGTATAAAATTAAATTTGAAGTTTGTTTTCAAGAAAGAAATGAAGCTTTCACCAAAATCAAGCAATTGGAGGATATTAACATGAAACAAGGTCAGACTGAGCAGACATTAAATCTGTTGACCAATAAACTCCAAGATGAAAGGTTTTATAAACTTAAACCTGGTTTGGGTCTGCCAATTAACGATGTTTTGAAAAAGGCACCGGAGCATTTATATAATTTTGATAAACTTGGCTACACAATTAGACCCATTCCTAACATTCGTGCAACCTTTGTTGAAGCAAGTAATTCTACACCTTTTACAGAGACCAAAGGTAAAGAAGAAATGGGAGTGAACAAGTCTTGTGGCACTGATTCTCAAAATTCTTTTAAATCAGTTGGTTTTCAATATAGTGATTTGAACAAAAGCTATGAGACTCGAAAGATTGAATTTACTGAGTCTGAATCACTATTCATCACACCTTCAAAAGAATTAGTCTGCACCAACACAGTTACACCTGAGACTGCATGCAAATATGATGAGTATGAATCGGATGTTGATCCATCAACTATATCATCAGTCTCAAATTCCATTGCTTCTAAACCTTTACTTGTTGAAGAGGTTGAAGAAGAAACTGTCATCACGAATGGATCTTGTTCTAAAAATGACAAAATGGAGTTTATTGAAAACATGACCGATGAAAGGTTTTCTGAAATGATGAATGCTTCGGATTCTGATCCTGTTTCTACTGCAAAGGAGTCAAATTCTGTGAGTGATCATACATCTGAATTGATGAAGCAAATTGATATGTTGCAACAGTCTCTTGATGAGGTTGAAGATGAAAACTTTGATCTCAAATTTAAATTAGAAAAATATTTAAGAGAAAATCAAGAGCTTTGCACAGAGATCAATGATTTGAAAATTACTTTGTTTAAGAATGCTTCAAATGATAAACAGATGTTCAATGATCCAAGCAGGAAGGTAAGAACTAATCCAAAATTTGATGTTCCTACAAAACCTTCAGTTGTTTACTCTGATTGTCCTGAATATCCACCTAGTATTTTTGAGAAGGGTGAGACTTCAAGAAACTCTAGAAAAGAACCACCCTCTAAGATAGAGACTAACAAGATGCCTGTTTTTGTTTCAGATATAAAAGGAAATGGAGTTGGAAGGAGTAAGAAGAATAAGGATGATAGTTTGAATAAAAAGATTAGTTTGAATTTTAGTGAAACTTCTGTTGCAAACAGTTGTACTTCAGACAGTGTTATTTTGAAAAGTAATTCTTTTGATGGACATGAATGTAAGATTTGTTCCGATAAATCTAAGTTTATGACTTTTGCTCGAAAGAATCTATATTACAAACACTGCTGGGATAATTATTTCAAATACTACTCCACTCCTAAGTCCAAAAAGAATAAAAGAAAAGCTAAACTGAACTTCATTTCTAATTCTGATTCTAATTCTTCCACACAACCCACAATGTTTCGGGCTAAGGTTACCAATCCAAGTTCTAAAAAGCACTTTCAGGAATTAAATGTTAAGATGGTTTGGAAATGGGTTCCAAAACCCCGTTATGAATGGAGAGTGAAAGTTAAACCTGCTGATATTCCTGAATTGCTTGGTGCTAACCGCGAAGGACCCATCTTGATATGGGTACCTAAGCAAAACTAATTGTCTCTTTTGTAGGCCTGTCGATTGTGGGTGATAGATTACGGATGTTCACGCCACATGACAGGATTCAAGCACCTGTTGCATAACTATGTGGAGGAGCCTGCCGGAGCAGTTAGGTTTGCAAATTCTGAAGTAGAAGAACACGTCAGAGGATATGGAATGCTCGATAATGGAGTTGTGAAGATTCAAAGGGTGTTATATGTTGAAGGACTTGATCATAATTTGTTTAGCACCAGTCACTTCTATGATATGAAATATCAAGTTCGCTTCACAACAACTCATTGCTATCTTGAGGATCCCGATGGTTACGAAGTCTTCAAAGCTGAGCGCCATGGAAATCTATATTATGTAGACTTTCCAACACTGTCTGCCACACGTCCAGTATGCCTATTAGCCAAAGCATCTAAAGCACAATCGTTGACGTGGCATCGCCGCTTGTCTCATCAGAATTTCCGAACCATAGCTAAGCTACAGAGACAAGGTCTAGTCAAAGGTCTACCAGAAATGAGGTTTGAGAAAGACTCACTATGTTCTGCATGTGAGATGGGCAAAATGAAGCGAAGCTCATTCAAGTCCAAAACTGAATCATCAACCTCATCTGCACTGGAACTTCTTCATATGGACCTTTGTGGCCCAATGAGAACAACGTCTATCAACGGAAAGAAATATGTCTTAGTAATGATAGATGACTATTCAAGGTATACATGGCTCGAGTTTCTTCGCAACAAGTCAGATGCGCCAGAGTTGATTATCGCCTTTATCAAGCGTATTCAAGTACGTCTTCAATTGCCAGTCCGAACTATTCACAGCGACTACGACATGGAGTTCAAGAATGACACCTTGCAGAGTTATCTTATCTCTGTGGGAATCTCACATAACTTCTCTGCAGCCTATACTCCACAGCAGAATGACATTGTTGAACGGAAGAACCGCACTCTTGTTGAAGCTGCTCGTACTATGCTCGCATATTCTGATCTACCCATGTATCTTTGGGTTGAGGCAGTCGCGACAACATGCTTTACTCAGAATCATACCATTGTGGTCAAACGCTTTGACAAAACAACATATGAGTTAATCAACAATCGTAAACCTAACATCAAATTCCTTCGTGTTTTTGGTTGCAGGTGTTACATTCTGCGAGAACGTCAAGGATTATCAAAGTTTGATAAGAAAGCGGATGAAGGATATCTCGTTGGATACTCTCTGACATCCAAAGCTTATCGAATCTACATTATTCGAACCAAGACGGTTGTTGAGAACATGAATGTGTCTTTTGATGAGAATTCTACACGGACTTCTGGACACAACAGTTCAGAACTCGGACTTAAGAACAAAGCTTCTATTCACTCCAGAATAGAACCAGTGTCTAAAGAATCTACTTCTTCTAACTCTACTTCATCTGAGTTAGATTTATTGTTTATTGATGCCTTCGATGATATTTGTGCAGATTTTGACAAAGGCATATCTACATCAATAACAAGCTCGAAGGTCCCTACTATTTCTGAAGACATGTCTGGACCGTCCGAAGAAGTCACTGAAACTGCATCTCCATCAGGTACAACTAAACCTTTCGTTTCTGACTCTACTAATGTTGAATCTGTCTCTGTAGATAGTTCTTCTGGAAATGAAGTCACGAGTACTTTAACTGCTAGTCCAAAAGCTTCAGTATCAGAAAATCCTGTACAAGATGTCCCAAGTACATCTGTGGATCTACCTGTCGTGCATGATGAATACAATGCATCAAACACGCAACAAACAGTTGAATCCTTACCAAGCACACATCGTTGGACTAAGGATCATCCCCTGCATAACGTGATAGGTGACGTACAATCTGGTGTCACGACACGGTCTGCATCAACAAATTTCTGCATGTTTTCAAGCTTCCTTAGTTCCTTAGAACCAAAGAAAGCATCAGAAGCTCTACGTGATCCCTTCTGGATTTCAGCTATGCAAGATGAGCTTCTGCAATTCGAACGGAACAAGGTTTGGCATTTGATCCCACTACCTAAAGGTAAAACTGTTATTGGAACAAAGTGGGTATTCAGAAACAAGAAAGACGAGGCTGGAGTAGTTGTGAGAAACAAATCTAGATTGGTTGCAAAAGGGTACTGGTGAAACATTCGCCCCTGTCGCAAGGATCAAAGCCATTAGAATCTTCTTAGCATATGCAGCGCATAAAAACTTTACAGTCTATCAAATGGACGTAAAGTCATCTTTCCTAAATGGCGTTCTGCATGAGGAGGTCTACATGGCACAACCTGAAGGTTTCATTGATCCTCATCACCCTGATCATGTCTACGTGCTAGACAAAGCACTATATGGTCTTAAACAAGCACCAAGAGCCTAGTATGAAACTCTAACTAAATTTCTCATAGCTTCTGGTTTCAAGAAAGGTATGGTTGACACCACCTTATTTCTCAAAAGGCAAGGTGAGGACTTGATTCTCATTCAGATTTATGTTGACGACATAATATTTGGGTCGACAAATCAGAAATTTTGCAAGAACTTTTCTAAAATCATGGAAACTAAGTTTGAAATGTCGATGATGGGTGAGTTAAACTTCTTTCTTGGTTTACAAGTAAAGCAATTACCCGAAGGCATTTTCATTAATCAAGCTAAATATATAAAATACATGTTAAGAAAGTTCAATATGTCAGATAGCTCAGTCATGAAAACACCAATGGCTACTGCTACACTCTTAGATACAGATCCCTCTGGTAAACCTGTTGATCAAAAGGTGTATCGTAGCATGATTGGTTCTTTACTTTATCTGACTGCTAGTTGCCCAGATATAATGTTTGCCACATGTTTTTGTGCGAGATATCAGTCTAATCCTAAAGAGTCGCACTTTACTGCTGTTAAGCGAATCCTTGGATATCTCAAAGGCACTCCTAATTTAGGCCTTTGGTATCCAAAGGATTCTCGTTTTGATCTAACTTCCTTTACAGATGCTCATCATGCAGGATGTAAGCTAGACCGAAAAAGCACCTCTGGATCATGTCAATTTATAGGTGACAAACTTGTAAGTTGGACTTCAAAGAAACAAAACTGTGTTTCAGCATCCACTGCTGAGGCAGAATATGTAGCTGCTGCTAGCTGCTGTTCGCAAGTCCTATGGATGAAAACTCAGTTAAGGGAGTTTGGATATAACTACAAGCGCATCCCTATTTATTGTGATTCCAAGAGCGCAATCGCCATAACTGCTAACCCGGTTCAACATTCAAAGATCAAGCATATTGATGTACGCTATCACTTCATCAAGGATCATGTAGAAAAAGGTGATACAAAATGCACATTGTTCAAACTGACTTCCAGTTAGCTGAGCTTTTCACCAAGTTGTTGAATGAAAAGAGGTTCCAATTTCTAATCAGCAAACTTGGTATGTTGAACATGTCTTCTTAACCTTACTCATGATTCGAGGGGGAGTATTCTAACTCTTAATGTTGTGTTTTCTATATTTATTTTCCAACTGTTGCTAACGACAGAGGAATCATTTTCCTAAATGATTACCATGATTTTTTTCTATGTGCAGGTTTGTTCAAGTGACAATGGCTTCTAATCGCATCTGATTAGAACCCGCACTTCAGTGCTTTATTTTTCGTTTGTTTTCTATTTATGTTAAAAATTTATATATATATATATATATATATTATTAAGTTGAGGGGGAGCTTAATTGTCAAACAGCTTAATTGAAAAACTCCTTTAGAGCTTAATTTAGAGCTTAATTGTCAAACTATTTTTAGTTTGAGGGGGAGAATTGCATTGTCAAACATCTTATGTTTTGACTTCTCCAACTTTTTATTCTTCATGTTTGTATTCCTTTGTGCTTTCATGTATAAAACACTGTTGAACAACATGTTCTTTTAGGAAAATACAAGGGATTCAGTCTGTGAGCTTAACAGAACTTCCATGGATTAACGATAACCAGTGTTTCCTATCAGGAAGTATTCCCTGAGTGATTGAAGGGAGAGGGGTCAAAAGAATTGAGTGATGGTGTGTGAAGAGGTAAAATGGAAAAGAGAGATTTGTTAGAAGTGAGAATTAAAAGAAAGAGGGTGAGAGAACAGAGTAAAAGAATATCAAACTCTGCACCAAACTTCTTTCTGAGTTGGGCAACCACATTATCTGTTGTTTCACATTTCTTCGTGAATGACATTGAAAAAGGCACCTAGCCCATGCCATCTCTTGCATACAACCCCACCAGCTACTCATTCTTTTCTCAAAAAGAGAACGTTTCACATTTTCTGGGGAAGCAGCACATATGCTATTGGTTCTTCATTTGGAAGATACTAATATTGAAAAAGAAGGAAAGTTGCCCCACCTTCGAACCCTTTCTCATGCATATTGAGTCTTTGTATAATTTGTTGTTGTCTCAACAAGTTTACATATTTTGAGCCTACATTAAAAAGCAATCATCGATGCTTAATTATTTCATACACATGCACAAGCACACATCAATTTGTTTTCTTCCAGAACGTTCATAGATAACCATGTGTTATTCGATGATTGAATGGAAGTCGTGGGGAGCCAACATAAAAACCAGCTCCTTATATAGTAACTTTGTGTTACTTAGTAACTTTGTGTCGCTCACAGGCATTCCAAACTGAGTCATTTGTTAATTCAGGGTTACCACATTTATATTATTTGAATCTGAAAAGATTGAAATAATCACTCTTTCCATTTGGGAAGACTGCTCTTATTTCCACACAGGGATCTATACATGAAGACAACGCTTAATTGATGACTATACAACAAGGAGAAGATTGTTTTGCTATGTTTTGATGATGATGATTCTCACCATTCATCAAAAAGGGGGAGAATATAAAAAGGGGGAGAATACAAAGAGAAAGAAGATACAAGATTGTTTGTGAAAGACTGCTGAAATTTTTCAAAGATATCAGACTGTTGAAGTTTTCAAAGTATCTGAGCTAATTTGAAGATGAAGACTGCTGAAGTTACAAGTTTTGAAGATATCAAAGACATATCTACTACAATTTTCAAGAAAAGTGAAGACCCGAAGCAAATTGCCAAATTTTTTAAATCTTGAATCCAAAGGGGAGATTGTTGGATGATAAATTGTATTCAAGATTAAAGTTAAATTAGGAGGTCTAATTTGTAATTATTTCATAGTTGTTTGTAATTGGGCCTCTATCCCATTAGGCTTATACGACCTAAGTATAAATAGGTTTTAATTATTAGGTTTTAGTTTGAACCTCTAATAATCCTCATAATTATTGTAGAGGTAGCCGTATTCGTATTCTGTAATCGCATCATTAAGGTACCAAGAACACACACAAGGTTTTCATTGATTAATCAAGGGATCGTGGTATGTTATTATGATCTGTTTATCTCTTGATCTGTATTGTGTTGTGTGTGATTATTTATCATCTAGTAATCTGGGTTTAGCAGAAGGCACCCTCTTCTTGCCAAGCAGAGGCAGATCAGAAGAAGAGGAAGCATGATGATCAAAAGCCAGATGGCTCTGGACCTTCGGGTCATCATGAGGGGGAGAAGTTTCCAACTATTGCAGCTCAAACCTTTTCAGCAACTCCCCATATTGTTGTACCATTGAGCTCAAAGGCACAACCGCAGAAGAAAACATCATGCACCTCTACAACTCAAACTTCAATGAGCATCCCCTCAATCATCACTCCTACAGAGCCCCTATCAAAGCCCAAAGTCAATGTGGGGCCAGAATACATCGTAGAGGACCTGGCCAAATTTGTAAGATCAACAAGTCCGAAGATTATACCAGAAGCCTTTATACCTCATGTACAGTAATCTACACTCGAACCTGTCAATACTAGTGAAGAAAATGTACAGTCGATGCCTACAGAGAAACCTCAACAGAAGACCAAACCCTCTACCTCTGAACCTAAATGAAAGAAGTCCTCTGCAGGTAAAACAACAAAGCCAAAGAAGCCCACAGATGATCGAGTTAAGGAGATAGTTCAATCCATGGACGCAATGAGGATACCAATCCACTGGCCACCACCAAAAGAACTCACCTTCCACGAGAACATCAAAAATTTCTTGTACAACGCAGAAGATGAGGTTGTGTTCTTAGAGCCAAACACTCATCCCTTAATGAAGGAGGAGGTTAGAAGGAGGTTCTGGAGAATAGCTCAAGATAATAGCAAGGTCTTCTTAGAGTATGATATTCAAACGGTTCTGGGCATCACTCTGCATTTCTTTGCTAACAAGACAATAATGTATGCGAAGTATCATATTGTAATTCCTAGATTTAAGCTACTAATCAACACACATTTTTGCAGAAATCATTTCATTGATTGATCAAATATTACAATGATTTCTTTTGCAATAGCCATAGATCTCACAGTGCCACAATTCTCTTACTCTCTAAAACTCTATGTGCGTGTTTCTCTCTGATCTTTTTGTGTTCTTGCGTACTCACAAAATTACAAGAAGCAAACTATTTATAGTTGGTCAAACTGATTGACCATACAACATAAGGAAAACAAACAAAGTCAAACACATTGACATTACAAGACTTTACAAACATAACTAATACAAAATTACATTTTGACCCTTTTAATCTTGAATTCAACATTCTTGGCTCAACACATGTTCAAAGGAAGAATGGCCAGAAGTATGTCTTCTCAGATGCAGACCTGATCAATCTCTGTCCTTATGATCTACATCAACTCCATGCTTTCACATAACAGAGTCTAGGCCAGAGAAAGGAGTTCACTATAGCCAATGGGTGCATCAAAGAGTTCATGCGCGAACACATCAAGTATCATAGCAAAATGGACTTCCAGATAGCTCTGGAACTTGGAGTTGACAAACTATCAATCACAGCCCCAGATGACCTGATCCCTGGCATAGAAACCATTCCTATCAACCTTTTTATCGTTGAGCCTGTAAATGGATTTGTTTACAAAGATGATGATGATGGCCGAAAGAATATGTTCAAGCCTAGTCAATCACACAAGTACACGAATCACACTATGTTGAAGTTAAGGACAACTATAAGACACAGAGTGGTGACTGACAGTGTACAAAGGGGGTCTGCAGAGAAGATGATCTATGACATTGATGCTCAATTGAAGTTTAGGGATCTCATCTTGTCCATGCGTAAAACATTAGCTGAGAGCTTTACAAATCCTGTAGATGATTTCCCTATGTAGTTTCATTTGTAATCTTTACTTGTAATTTTTATTTTGTCTTCTGTAAATGACTTCCATCATCAAACTTAAATGAAAGATCTTTATTTACATAGGTTGAGTTCATTTCACCTCTTGTTCTTGGTTAGCCTAAAGCACTTAACTTCCAAACTTTATTTTTCAATACTTAGGGGGAGATTGTTAGCTCCAATAGTTCATTCATAGAAGTATTGAAAAATAGGCTAAATACAAGAAACATAGAAAACTTCTGCCGCATACACCAAGACTCTCAAGCAGCACAGATCAAAGTCTCTGTCGACTACTATCCGAGGAGAACTTAACCAAAATATCAACCTCAGACCATAGAGCCTCTGGTGTCCTTCACATAGCCTCTATGCAGGAAACCTCTTGGTGTATAAGACTTATGCATTTCATGAAGACAAATGATCATGTGCCTCTCACGTGCCCCTGTTGTACGAAGATTCTGAAGATCAAATCGTACACCCACGATGCATTACTTTCCAGGTGTTAAAATCTTCTCTTTCTTTAGAAATCTGCATTTCCAACACTAATTTTTTTTTTTTGTAATTTAGCATTTGCAGATTCTAAACCTTTGGCTATCTCCTCATTCTTCTTAACAAAGGCTTCTTGTTTGAATTTGGCAATCTGAGCTTCTAATTCCAAAATCTTCTTCTTCAACTCAGTATTGTTCTTTCCAAAACTTTTATGTTCTCTTCAACCTTCTTCAGCTCATCTTGCACACTAGAGTTGTCTTTTACTTGATAGGCTTCCTCTTTTAGCACATTTACTTCAACTTCCAAGCTAAACACTTTCTCTTTCAGTTTGTCTCGTTCAGCTTTAAGATCTGGGCTTTAAGATTTTCTTTTCAAATCTTTTGTTTCCAATTCAAAAGCAGAGACTTTATTTTCCAATTCAGCTTTCTCAGCTTTAATCTTTGTATTTTTCTCTTGAACACTCATTAGCCATCTTGGTATAAATTGACAATTCTCCAGCAAGATGCTTTAGATTAGCTTTAGCTTCAGAGATGTTCATCTGTCCAAATTCAAAACTGTATCCTTGTGACATCTTAAGATCTATAAAATAAGAGCTTGAAATGATCGTTAGTCAGAAAATCAGAAATCTTGGCTTGAAAACCAAACTTGAAATTTTGTTTAGAAAAAGTTCCAAAAATTTTCTATGTATAGAATTCGCACAAAACTGAGCGAATTCTACACTTTTCGCACAAAACAGGAACACCTTTTCGCACCCAAAACATAATTCGCACACAAAGGATACGAAATCCAAGCTTTTCGCACACTAAAGGATGCGAGTTTTGACTTTTCGCATGTAGAAGGATGCGAAATATGTATTTTCGCACATAGTAGGATGCGAAATCTTCACTTGTAAACTTCACAAACTCAAAGCTTTTGGGAGAAGGAAGATGTAAGAATTCTGGACTTAGAAAAATTCTACAAGATCACTTTTCGCAGAGGAAAATTGTACGAATTCCAAACATAGAAAAATTCAGAAAGTCTTCATCATGAGAATTCCTTTACTTTTCGCATGTAACTGAGATAAACAATAGCTTTTCGCATGAACCTTAATGCGAATTTCTTACTTTTCGTATGAAGAGCTATGCGAAAAGTATCCTTAGCAATCCAAAATTCAAAATTTTCGTATAAGCCTCTATGTGAATTTCTACTTTTCGTATAAAGAGCTATGCGAAAAGTACCCTTAGCAATCCAAAATTCAAACTTCTCGTATAAGCCTCTATGTGAATTTCTACTTTTCGTATAAAGAGCTATGTGAAATATGTCCTTAGCAATCTTCAAACACTAAGAGCCATCCGCATTCAGTTCTAGCTATTTTTGCACCTAGGCGAGTTGCAGCCTGCGATCCGAACTGAGGACCACCTATTTTTATCAATTTAGTGATCAGTCCGCTAGTTTTTTTGATCCCACTCGCAAAATCTTCATTAGAACATGCGAATTTTGTAGATCTTGTGAGTTATTGATGTTTTCGAGTCCAAAATGCTTTAATCACACAAATTCGATCCAAACCTTTGAATTCAACTTTGAAAATTTGTGAATTTAACCACAATGATGTCGATAACAAAACCTCTGCAACAATTTTACCAAAACTCGATTGAATCCAAGATCTTGATTCTGTTACAGTTCGTGAAAACAGTCGAACTCCAGAACTACAAATTCAAGAAATTGACATTGAAATACAGTGAATTTGTACATACAATCTGAATAAAATGTGTTCTAAAACCACAAACGCATACAGTGCAATCAAGACTTTGACTATTACAACACAAGAACTCAAAATCAATCTACAAGCAGACTCTATGCGTGTTCTTCATTTTGTCGAAAAAAAAATCAGGATTTCTGATTATCTGATTTGCTCTGATACCAAATGTAATTCCCAGATTCAAGCTACTAATCAACACACATTTTTGCAGAAATCATTTCATTGATTGATCATAGATTACAATGATTTCTTTTGCAATAGCCATAGATCTCACAGTCCCACAACTCTCTTACTCTCTAAAACTCTATGTGTGTGTTTCTCTCTGATTGTTTTGCGTTCTTGCGTACTCACAAAATTACAAGAAGCAAACTATTTATACTTGGTAAAACTGATTGACCTTACAACACAAGGAAAACAAACAAAGTCAAACACATTAACTTTACAAGACTTTAAAAACACAAATAATACAAAATTACATTTTGACCCTTTTAATCTTCAATTCAACATTCTTGGCTTAACACATATACAAAGGAAGAATGTGCAGAAGTATGTCTTCTCAGATGCAGACCTGATCAATCTCTGTCCTTATGATCTACCCCAACTCTATGCTTTCACACAACAGAGGCTAGGCTAGATAAAGGAGTTCACAATAGCCAATGGGTGCATCAAAGGGGTCATGCATGAACACGTCAAAAATTATAGCAAAATGGACTTCCAGATAGCTCTGGAACTGGGAGTTGACAAACTATCAATCACAGCCCCAAATGATCTGATCCCTGGCATAGAGACCATTCCTAGCAACTTCTTGATCATTAACCCTGTAAATGAATTCATTAACAAAGACGATGATGGCCAAAAGAAGATGTTCAAGCCTAGTCAATCACACAAGTACTCAAATGACACTCTGTTGAAATTAAGGACAACTATAAGCCGGAGAGTGGGGACTGACATTGTACAAAGTGGGCCTGCAGAGAAAATCATCTATGAAGTTTAGGGATCTCATCTTGTCCATGCGCAAAACATTGGCTGAGAGCTTTACAAATCCTGTAGATGATTTCCCTAAGTAGTTTCATTTGTACTTTGTACTTGTAATTTTTATTTTGTCTTCTGTAAATGCCTTCCATCATCAAACTTAAATGAAAGATCTTTATTTACAGAGGTTGAGTTCCTTTCACCTCTTGTTCTTGGTTAGCCTAAAGCACTAACTTCCAAACTTTATTTTTCAATACTTAGGGGGAGATTGTTAGATGCAATAGTTCATTCATAGAAGTATTGAAAAATAGGCTAAATACAAGAACCGTAGAAGACTTCTGCCACATACACCAAGACTCTCAAGCAGCACAGATCAGAGCCTCTGTCGACTACTATCCGAGAAGAACTTAACCAGAATATCAACCTCAGACCACAGAGGTTTTGTTGTCCTTCACAAAGCCTTTGTTCAGGCAACCTCTTGGAGTAGAAGACTTGTGCATTTCATGAAGACAAATGATCATGTGCCTCTCATGTTCCCCTGCTGTATGAAGATTCTGAAGATCAAATCATACACCCACAATGCATTACTTTCTAGGTGTCATTCCTTTTATAGGTGACAGCCTTTACATTTTACTATTTGTGTGCTCTACGATCTGTATGTGTAGGGAGCACCTCCTGCCATTGTTGGCAACGCAGCACACATATCACACACCCCTGAAATCTAGTGAGAGAAACCTGTAGAGAGCATTTTCACACAGTAGTGTGTGTTCTTGGTGTATTTTGAAAGTTAATGAAGATAATCTGTTGAGTAAATCATTATTATTGTTTCCGTTATCTTTATTACTTGTGTGTGTGTGTGTTTATACCTGTTAGTGTATTAATTGTATCCAAGATTTAATGAGAAAAGTCTAAGTGTGTAAAGTCAACAAAGTCAATCTTAGAGTTTGTAGGTTTAATCTTCTGAGAGTTTATGTCCTTGGTATAAATACCTTTAGCCTTGTAATAGTAAGTATGTAAGGAACTTTCATTGTAATATCTGTGAGATCAATGACTAGAGCCTTTCTCTCTCTACTGTCTCTCTCTCTAGATCTAAACATTGTTACATCATTGAATCTTGATTGAGATTGTAGAATTGCTTGATTTGAATCTGGAATTTACAATTTCATTTGGTATCAGAGCAAACAAGAAGGAGCATATTCGTATCAGCTTTGAAATATTTTTGTGCCGACTGAAAAGTTACTGTTTGATTTCCATTTTTCTTGTTCTTACACAATTAAATCAAGAATTTGATTTGATTGTGTGCGTTTATCATTAGGATCAAACTTCTTTCAGATCACATAGGAAAATTTCAACTCTAGATTGATCAATTTGATCAAAATGTTATTTTCTTGAAAGTTAGAAGTCGAACACTGTAATACTCATTAATCACTGTAATTTTCGATTGTTTTTGTAATTTCAGTGTTGTAATTGTGTTTTGTATTGTTTCGTGGACAAATTGAGTAATTTTTCAGAATCAGAAATCAAGATTTACTTGATTTTTGATCGATCAGGCCAAGAACACGCAAAGAATCCCAAGAACATGCAAGATCTGTGAAACGCGCAAAATTCATCGGCAGAACGTACATGTTGAAGGATTTTGAATTTTGGTCAGAAACGCGCAAAGTGCTACTTGCGAGTTTTTGAAACGCGCAAATCAAAGGTTGCGTGTTTGCTCTTTGATCTACGAGTTTGTGCAAGTTTTCATCTGCGAGTTTAGCTTGAGAGTTCTATAAAAAGCGCAAGTGGGCATCTGCGAGTTCTACAAACGCGCACGTTTCGATTTGCGAGTTTATCAGTGAACAGTGTTTTGAGTGTTTAGGTGTTTTCGAGTTTCTTTGTGAACAGCGATCTGTGAGTTTCAGCGTCTGCGAGTTTCAAAGTTTTCAATAGTGATCTGCGAGTTTTAGTACTTAGTCAAATTTTTTTAGTTGTTTCAAATTTGATCAGTTTTGGATTTTACACACCGAGTGTAACCTGCACTTCTTAAACGATCATATCAATTCAAGCTAATCATTCAAGATGCCAAAGACTGATGATAAGGGAAATACTTTATTATCAGCAAGAGATATGGCAGTCTTGTACATGCATGAGATACCTGTTATAGAGGCTGAACGAGACAAACTGAGAATTCATAATCCAGTCCTTGTCAAACAGATTCAGGAGTTGAAGTTAAATTTGTCAAAATCTGATAAAACTTATGTTTGTACAAAATGTACTGATAATGCTAAATCTGATTGTGCAGGTATCATCAAGGCTAGAGAGAAAGAAATTACAGAGCAAGAGAAAGATATTAAAAGGAAAGATGATTTGATAAAGACTGTTGAAAGAGCTATCAAAGTCAAAGAGTCCATAATTACGAATCTTCAAAGCTAACTGAAGACGACTGAACAGAAATCATCAGAGCTGAAAGATGAATCAGTTAAGCTTCAACTCAAGTTTAAGGCTTTTGAAGACAAAATATCTGCCTTGGAGATACAGAATGCTGAACTGAACAAAAGCATCCAAGCAGGTAAAGAAAAATCAAATTTGAAGACATCTTCAACTCAACAGTCATCTGAACTTTCCAAGAAAGCTTTACAAGATTCGAAAACTTTCTAAGCAAGTGTCAGAATTCGAAAAGATAATAATCACTGAAAGAGACACTTTTGCGAAAGAAAGACAAGTTCTTGAAAACAAAATTACTGAATTTCCCAAACAGATTTCTACTCTACAAGATTTGCTTGAAAAAGAAAGAAATATTTTCAAAGAAAAGAAGTAATCTTATGAGTTAGAAAAGAAAATTGCTGAAAAGAGGAATACTGGGATTTTCAAAGATATTTCAGAGAAGAACAAGAACTTGGAGAAAGATTTTGATCTTGAACGTTAACATTTTGAATCTGAGATATCTAAGCTCATATCCAAAATAACTGTTCTATCATCAGATGTGCAAAAAGAACAGAAGGCCAGATCTGATTTGAAACAAATGTTTGACACTATGACTTCTGAAAGAAACAATTTATCCGCAAAGATAAAAGACTTAGAAGCTGCAAATGTCAATTTATCAGAAAAGATTACAGCTGATGTGATTGATCAATCACCTGTTGATAATTCAACAGAATCATTCTGTTCTTTCAAAACAGCTTCAAGTTCTATTCATGATAAAAATGTTTTCAGAAAGAAAAGTGTCAAACCAAACACTGTCAAATCAAGTCAGATCAGACCATCTAATCTATTCTATGACAAATCTGTTGATGGTTCAGCAAATTTTTACGTTAAATCTCTTGGAAAGAATTCTAAGAAACTTCAGATGGTCTAGAGAGTGAAGAGTTCTTCAGATGAAGAGAAGAATAAAGACAAAGCATCTGGGTTCACAACCAATGCCAACAAGAACAGAACGCATAAAGGTAAATCTTTTGGTAATTCTGATACTTTTTATTCTACTAATCATCTTATCAGGATTGCTCAAAAGAAAATTTGTTGTTCTTACTTCTTACTGTGGAGCACATGACTTTGTAAGTAAAAACTTTGTCAATTACTGGTATGGTTCATACTATGTAAACCCCACAAGAACTGCAACTAACACATCAGGACCCAAATACTAGTGGGTACCAAAACCTAAAATTGTGTTTCAGGCACCCAAAGTTTAAGGGGGAGTATGATGATTGACTTCTGAGTAAATCAACTCAGGACTCAGACTTCAAAGTCATTATGTTTGACTTCTAGACAAATCAGTCTAGGACTCGTACCTCAAAGGACGTTGGCTTTTGAACAAAATAGTTCAAAACCCTAACTTTAATGTAAAAGACTGTGGCTTCTGATCACATGACAGATTAGGACCTGTTCTTCAAAGTTCAGATAAGGATATTTTGTAAATATCCAGGGGGAGCTTAATAGACCTAAATCATTTTATCATGATTTGAGGGGGAGCTTAAAGGTAAACATCTTCTGATCTTGATCTCTGATTGTTTGAAAGAAGAACAACTTTCGAACATGAAAAACGCTTTCTTAAATGTTCAAACCACTTCTCTATTCTCAAAAGGTTTCATGAATTTAGAAGTGTGATTTTAAATATTTTTCAATTTTGAGCTTCAATGTTTAACTGACCGTGTGTTTCCAAAGATCAATACTTGCGTATTATCTTGTCTATATACTGTAAAGTATTCATACACATCGGTTCAGTACTTCATTTGAAATTGTTATTACCATGTCTCATAAAGAAACAACTTTTCGATGGTAATACCCTCGTTTGCTTTCAAATATTGTTGAGCATCAATCATCATTTCCAAATTTGTGCTTTCATTGTTAAAATTGTTTATATTTGTTCATATAAAAAACTATTCAAGTTCTTTGATACCCTAACCATTTTTATTTGATCTGATTGATACATTGTCAGATTCTCAAAACAATTCTCTTGATTTCATTGCATTCATTCAATATCCTTGTTTTGAGAGATCTTCATTGTTCAAATGCTTAAATATTATTCATATCTTTAATGAGCATACATTTTGACAGTGTTATCTTATATGTGCTTAATTATTCAAGTTAAACTGTTGAGCAACTATACTTTTTAGGACTTACATGGGATTCGTGTGAGAGCTTAAACATAACTTCCATGGATTCACGTTAACCATTGTTTCCTACCCAGGAAGTTATCATCGAGTGATTGAGGGGTGAGGGGTCATAAATCAAAGAGTGGGGGAGATAACTCATCCGATTGAGTTTTTCTCATTGTGTGGAGCAGAAAAATGTACATGAGAGTTTGGTTAGAAGTGAGCTAAATGTTAAAAAGAAAGAGGGTGTGAGATCAGAGTTAAAAGAATATCATAACTCTGCACCAACCACTTTCTGAGTCGGGCAGCCACATCTACTGATTGGTTCACATTCTTTGGTGACCATCATTGAAAAAGGCAGTGAGCCCATGCCAACTCTTGCAATTACCCCACCAACCACTCGTTTCTTTCCCGAAAAAAAAATGTTTCAATTTTTCTTGGGGACGCAGCACATCTGCTATTTGGTCTTCACTCGGAAGATTTAGATATTGAAAAAGAAGGAAAGTTTCCCCACCTTCGCACCTCTTTCATGCACATTGAGTCCGTTTAATACTTGTTGTTGTCTCAACAGTTTACACAATTTGAGCCTTATGAAACACAATCATTGTGCTAAATTCTTTCATAACACAAGCACAAGCACACAGAAAATTTGTTTTTCTGTCAGAACATTCATAGAATTACCTTGTGTTTTTCAATGATTGAATGGAAGTCCTGGGAGTCATCATCAAACCAGCTCCTTAAATTGTACAATCGTTGTACACAGTAACTTTGTGTTACTGACAGGCATTCCTAACTGTTTCATTTGTTGAATCAGGGTTACAACGTTCATTATATCTGATTTTGAAAAGATTCGGGTATATACAGTTCATGATTCAGCTATTCAGATCAAAAGGCGGAGAATGTCAAAATTATCATAAAAGGGGAGATTGTTAGTTTTTACAAGGGGGGTGATCAAAGACTGTGTTGAAATTGAAGAGTTTGATGATCATGATGCTCAGAATCATCAAAAAGGGGGAGACATTTACAAAGTCCAATTTCAAATCAATTTCAAAGTCCTGAAGAAAGTTCAAAGTCAAGACTTGTGGAGAATTTCTGAAAGTTCAAATCAGATGAAAAGAAATTATTCTCAAAAGATTCTGAAGACAAGTCCAAATGATTTGAGAAAGTTTGTTTTCTGAAGACGATCAAGAGATCAGAGTGATGAAGATACAGTTTTGAAAGATTCCTCAAAGTTTCAAAAGATTCCTGAAGATTCCAAAGAAGTTTAAAGAAGTTTCAGAAGTTTAAAGTTTTCAAAGGTTTGTTCAAGACTTGTTGATTTCCAAAGATACAAAGTGTTAATGACTTTTCAAGATACTTCAAAGACTGAAAGACTGAAGATTCAATGTCAAAGATAAAAGTTGAAGAATCAAGCGCTGAAGACTAATGTCAAATTTTTATTAAATCTTGAATACAAAGGGGGAGATTGTTAGTGTATTAATTGTATCCAAGATTTAATGAGAAAAGTCTAAGTGTGTAAATCAACAAAGTCAATCTTAGAGTTTGTAGGTTTAATCTTCTGAGAGTTTATGTCCTTGGTATAAATACCTTTAGCCTTGTAATAGTAAGTATGTAAGGAACCTTCATTGTAATATCTGTGAGATCAATGACTAGAGCCTTTCTCTCTCTACTCTCTCTCTCTCTCTAGATCTAAACATTGTTACATCATTGAATCTTGATTGAGATTGTAGAATTGCTTGATTTAAATCTGGAATTTACAATTTCACTACCAATTAGTTCAAACCTTTGTATGCACTAAAACGCTTCCGCACATCATCTGTTTTGCATGCTTTGAGTTTTTTATATCATTGTTGAGTAAAACTGGGATCAACAGATAGTCAAAGAAGAAACACATTAATCACTAGTTCTTTCGAAAAAAGAAACAAATTGAAAATAAACTATATCATATTAATTTAAGATTGATTTAGCATATGTTTCCTTGAAATTTATGTTAAGCATAAAATTAATATACACACTGAAATCGATAACTATTATAGATGTAAAGAAATACATTAAAACAAATACAAAACTCTCAATATTCTTCGTTCCGTGTAGGAATGTATCGAGGAAAACTTGAGTTTTTGTAGGACATTTCACATAATCTAAAGAGATTGACTAATATTTATTTTATAATTCATCACAACCAAAATACTTAGACGATGTACTGTCATGTTCTTGTCGGTACAAGATTAATAGTCACTAAAGCATTATATTAATGAAAACCTTGTTAAGATATTCATATCAACTAGAACTCATATTATAAGAATGGAATTGAGTATATGTACATCAACTCTAATGATATGAAAGGAACATATATTAGAGAAATTAACGTGTCAAATTAATGGATTATCAAGGGTCACTGAATCATATTTTGTCACCAATAAAGAATTTTTGGACAATGACACATATATATTTCGACATGGTCACATGGGACACCATGGTCATAACATAGTGATCCGTGTTTTCAAAATACACATAGACACATTCTCTTCCGAGTGAAAGGCAAAATGAGGCAAATTGCAACTGTTGACTTCTGCAACATAAGAAGCAATACTATTAGCATAATATGCCATCTCGAATACCTAAAAATTTTGTATACCCTGATCCTTATCCAAGACAGGAATGAGACCATCCTAAATCTAAGGACATAATACAAAAATATTTCATTCTTACAACGAATACAAAATGATATTTATGGACATAAACATCCAGAACGTGGGTCATTCAAGTACTTTATGGTTCTGGTTTCGACACGATGAACGCATGTCATATTATTGTCTACATGAAATGTTGCACTCCTAGCACTAGTTATACGTTTAAGGGCTCACCACCTTGATTATATCATCAAGTCTACATGACTTAGAATGCTAGAGAATTTACATCATAAGGATTTTATGATTATTGCATACGTATTGGGATCAATGTAGAGTTTCCTACTCCCCATATGTATAACTAAAATGGCCTCGTAGAAGTTGTCACCAAAAGAATATAAGTGGTAGCCAAGACATTGGTTATGCGTACCAATTTACCTACATGTGTCTAAGGTTATGCAATACTATACACAACTTTATTTCTTGATTTTGAGACCTATTACTAGCTAACCAAACTCATGTGTACCAGTTTGTAACTGGATATAAGCCTGATATATAACATTTAAGCATGCCTGGTTGTGCAGTATATGTGTCAATTTCGCCCCCACATCGCACCAAAGTGGGTCTTTAAAATGATTAAGTATATTTGGTGGATATGAATCTCCAACAATTATCCGCTAATTAGAATCCTTGACGGGTGATCTTTTTACTGCTACATTTGCCACTGGAGTTAAACTTGACTCTGATCCCTCTGGTAACCAATGGATGTCAAGAGCTATAGAGGCATGATAGGGCCACTCTTATACTTGACTGGAAGTTGTTAGATCACAGTCTCATTGTATTCAAGATCATCCAATCTGAAGATCGCAATCTGAAGCTAATGCAGGAAAGTCGACTCTCGATATTAAGTTTAATGTCGTTTGTAATAAATGTCAAAGTTAATTTTATTGTTTCTAAGTAACTAGTTAGTTAGTTGTTAGTTTGTTATTTTGTTTTGTTTAGTTAGTTATATAATATCTAACTATCTAGATATTATTAGTTTAGTTTAGTTTAATATTGCAAGTTGTTGGTTGATAGAGTTTCTTAGAAGCAAAAGATCAGATCAAGTTTAGATCACACACAACACACACACAAAAGGTGTAAAACACATAGAGCTTCAAAGATCAAAGATCAACCTTGTAATCGTTGTTTTATCAATCAAACAGGTTGGTAATCGTTTATTTGATTTATCTGGTAAAGATCCTTGCTCAATCAGGGACACACAATTGGTATCATAGCTTGTCCAGATCAAAATCAAAATTTTTAAACTCGCACTATGTTCTTCACTTTCAAAATCATTTTCGTGATTTAAGGTGTTTTTGGGTTAGAAATCGATAGTGTTGTGATCGTATAGGGTGCTAGATCGATTTGTTGTTGTTTGATTTCAGTATAACTCTTCAATCGAGTCTCATTTTGAGATTTTTGTGTCCATCTGTTCACGTCAAAAATAAGCACTGTTCCATCGATCATATTCTCAAAAAGTGATTTTTATCGAGATCAAGTGGTTGCTATCTGTTCTAGAAATGTTAGTAGTCATTTTAGTGCATATTGGACAGCTAATCGTGGTCAAACAGGTTGATTTATCGAAATTAGATCGATTTTTCGAAGTACAGGGACGAACTCGCGCAAACACAGGGACGAACTCGCGCAAACTACAATTTGCGCTAGCCACTTATCGCAAGAACCATACTTTGCGCCACAAGCTCGTCGTGCAAACCTCAATTTGCGCTACCAACGTCTCGCGCAAACCTTCCTTTGCGCTTCCAACGACTCGCGCAAACCTTAGTTCGCGCGACCCTCACTTCACGCAAACCTTAGTTTGCGCAAACCTCACCTTGTGCAACAATTGACTCGCGCAAATCTTGAATCTCAAGTCTTGCACCATCACTTACTCACGCAAACCTCAGTTTTCGCCAAAGACTTCTCACGCAAAGTCTGCCTTGGGGGACAAAATTTCTTGTGTTATCAAATTTTAGCTGGGTTAATGATCATATTCAAGTTTTCTAAATCAAACAGGATGACTTCAAGAGAAGCCCTAGCAATCGGAACTGACTCAAAACCACCAGTACTCTTCAGGGGAGAGTATGAACAGTGGAAGAATCGGTTCATGGACTTTATTGAAAGACATGAGTTGGGTGAATTCATCAGGAAATCGATAGAAGAAGGGGTTATGAAACCAGTTTTGGAGACTCGTATGGAGGGAACTGTGGAAACAGAGTTTGAACTTAAGTATCATGAACTAGAAGGTGATAACCTAAAAAGAGCAAAAGGTGATAGATTAGCAAAGTCTTATATTCTTCAAGGAATTCCAAATGAAATATACGTGAAGATAGACAATTATAAGGCCTCAGGCAAACAGATGTGGGATCAGCTAGAGAAGATGATGCTAGACTCAAAGGTTGGGAACCAGCTGAAGATATCCAACTGCCTAAACAATTATGAAGAATTCAAAGGCAGAGTTGGAGAGTCACTAGCAGAAACATTCGACAGGTTTGTGACCTTGCTGAATGAACTAAGCAAGAAAAGGTCAATAAATCGCAAATAGAGCTGAATGTCAAGTTTCTCAGCATCCTCCGACCTGAATGGAAGAGATTTGCCAGGAAGATGAAGCAAATCAAAGATTTAAACGAGATTCCACTTCATGAGGTGTATGAAACCCTCAAACAGAATGAAGAAGAGGTGGATGAAATACTCGATGAAAAGAGGCAGACTGGGAAGACAATTGATGATATTGTTGCTCTTGTTGTTCAAAAGAAGAAAAAGAAGATGATTGTGTCTGAACCAGAAGAGGTTGAAGCTGAAGCGAACTCTGACTCGGACGACTGTGAACAACTAAAGCAGGCAATGCTCATGTTGACTAAGGCTTTTCAGAAGAAATTCTACAAAAAGCCAAGCTCAAACAGTCAGAGGTATTCTTCTGGTCCTAACAACTATGTTCACAAGGAAAGGGTTGAAGGAAATAGGTTTGAAGGGAAGAGAATAGAGGAGAGGAAGCCTGAAGAGAGAAGGTTTAAAGATGAAGGATCCAATCAGTCAGAACCACCAACGTGCTACAACTGTGGCAAAATAGGTCACTTTGTGAAAGACTGTCGAAGACCCAAAGTCAGAAACTCCGACTACTACAAGAACAAAATGCTTCTTGCAAAGTAACAGGAGGCGGGTAAGGCATTGATGGTTGAAGATGAGTAATGGCTAGATCACTCAGACCAGGAAGATGAAGATGAAGAGAAGAATGAGAAAGCCAACATGTGCTTGATGGGAAAGCAGGAATCAGAAGCTGAAGTTGACTCAGAGGATGAGGAAAATGAGGTATGTGATTTATCTTATTCCGATTTCTTAAATCAAATGCGTGCCATGAATATAAAACTCCAAGAATTAGAGTTGAAGCTTAAGCGAGAAAAGGGTGTCATTCTTGAACAAAACCAATCGATACAGAAACTTAGCAATGTTGTTGCTGAGAAGAAAGTATTGGTTGAGACCTTACACAAAAACATTGACACCAGCGCCAAAGAATAGACCATAATTCTTCAAGAAGTTACTGAAACAAAGACTAAATTGAGAAAGAGTGAGTTTGATTTCATCGAGCTTACGAAATTGCATTCTTCAACTTCCAAAGAAAACATTTCTTTACTTGCTAAATTAAAAAGTTTGGAAGAGAAGTTATACAAATTAGGTCAAACTGAACAAACCATTCATCTGAACAAACCCAAAGAGGAAATAGAGAAATGGGGACTTGGTTATGAGAACCCTCATTACCTGAAAAAGGGTAAATCTGAAGTGCCTGCACTTTATGATTTAACATTTTTGAAACTAGCTCGAATAATCCCTGAGCTTAAAGTTTTCTGGACTGGATTGTCAAAAGAGGATGAAGCCAAGGAAACGGAAAAACGGAAGAACACAACTAAAGTTCAACTTCCATTTCGTTATGCGAAGTTGAATAATAGTTATAATGATAATCCTATATATCAAAAGAAAACTCTTTCAAATGACTTCTTTCAGTGTTATTCTGTAAAAGAAATGGAGGTGAAGCCTATTAAAGGTAAAATTTACGTCCCTCCTCTCGTTTTGGAAAGTAAAATTTCTGAACTTGAGAATTCTTTAACAGATGAAAGACTTTTGATTAACATTGAATAAAATGTTTTTTCAACTCTGTTTAAAAATACTGTTCTTTCTAAGGCTTCAAAATCTAATGATAGTTTTGGTCTAACTGATGGAGGGTTTGATTTTCTAAACTCTGACGGTGGTTTAGATGGTTGTCTTGATCAATTTGATTTTAATGCGAAACTTACTAACCATTCATCTTTTATTGTGAAATCATTGGGAAGAACCAGTACGACTGTAAAAAGTGCAAAATCAACGAAAGTTGATAAATCAGTCTCTGTGAAAGCTAAGAATGCTAAAGATAAGATTAAATCTCAGCATTCATAGAAACCGATCACTACTGGTAACCCAAAGAATAAGCATTCAGTTGTTGCTCACAAGTCTAACTCACAAGTTTCAACTGTTTCAGATCTGAGCAAGAAAAGGCCAGAAGTTAAATCTCAATGGAAACCAAAACAGGACACTGACAAGACTGTTAAATCTTTTTGTACTGTTGATTGTAATAAGACTTCGCCTAGTAAAGATGTTTTAGTTGCTGATATTGCTATTTTGAAACCAAAACTTGTCGTTTATCGCAAGAAATACTCTATGAAGCAATTATTCCAGTTATCTTTATCTGCTAGAAAGTCTTCATATTATGATAAACATGTTTATGCTTCTTGTCAAGACTCTAATGTTTGGTTTGGAAATTATCATGTGCACTCATATCATTCTAATGCTTCAACTGACTTTCAAATGAAAAGAGGACCCAATTTCAAATGGGTACCAAAATCTTGTGCTAACACATTTGGACCCAAATTTCAATGGGTACCAAAAGCAAAATCTATGTTGCAGGAACCCAAAGTTTAAGAGGGAGCTTTTGGATATGACTTCTAGACAAAACAGTCTAGGACTCTACCTCAAAGAATAATGGTTCTTGAGCAAATCAGCACAAGACCCAGACTTCAATGTCAATTAGGCTTTTGAACAAATCAGTTCAAGACCCGTACTTCAATGCTCAAAGTCTTAAATTTTGTTTTATGACTATCTAAATTTGTTGTTTTGTAATTTCTCTTGTGCAGATCCATCATATGTGGTACTTGGATAGCGGATGTTCCAAGCATATGACTGGACAAAAAGAGATGTTGTCTAACTTTACAGAGAAGTATTGCGGAACAGTTAGATTCGGTAATGATCAGTTTTTACCAATACTAGGTTATGGTGATATGGTACACGACAAGGTCACGATCAAGAAGGTGAGCTATGTTGAAGGCTTAGGACACAACCTGTTCAGTATAGGCCAGTTCTGTGACAAAGGATTAGAGGTCAATTTCAAAGCCAAGAGGTGTTCAGTTCGCACTGAAGAAGGCGAAGAACTCTTGGTCGGCACGAGAAAGTCAGACTTCTACACAATTAATTTGTCAAACGTACAGACTGACAAGCAGGTTTGTCTACTGACGAAATCCTCGATGCAACAAAGCTGGTTATGGCATCGACGGCTCTCTCACCTCAACTTTCGGTACATCAACAAACTGGTCAGTGGGAAGTTAGTGAAAGGACTTCCAGAGCTCAAGTATGAAAAAGAACATCTTTATGTAGCGTGTGAAAAGGGAAAGATGAAGAGGGCTCCACATAAACCAAAACCTGAACCGAGTACTAACGCTCCATTAGAATTGTTGCATATGGATCTCTGTGGTCTGAAGCGAACGCAAAGTCTAGGCGGAAAGAAGTACATACTAGTTATCGTGGACGATTACTCGCGATACACTTGGGTCAAGTTTCTACGTTCAAAAGATGAGACACCTGATGTTCTCATCACATTCCTAAAGACGACCCAAGTGAATCTGCAGAAACCGGTCAAGCTTCTAAGAACAGACAACGACACAGAGTTCAAGAACAAGCAGGTTGAAGAATATCTCTACTGAATCCAACGCCCCGATTCAGCAAGAAATTCCAGTTAAAATTCCAACTCCAACAGTTGAAGTTGTGACAAATGATGAAGAGACAGAAGTAGCTGAAACAGTAGGATGTTCTGTACAGGCTAATCTACAGTCGAACCAAGTTGTACCTACTGAGCCTTCTGCACCTATTACTTCAACTGCAATCATAATTCCTCCTGAACAAACTGAAGAAGGTACAAGTGGATTTATAGATGATAATATTGATATATATTCATATAATCCACTGCCTCATGAACACAAATGGACCAAAGAGCACCCGATAAGCTAGATCATTGGTGATCCAACAAAACCGGTGCAAACTAGGTCAGCGTCAATGAATATGTGCATGCATGACTCCTTTCTGAGCAAGTTCGAGCCAACTCGCGTATCAGAGGCACTTGCTGATCCAGAATGGGTGATTTCAATGCAAGAAGAGTTGAATCAGTTCGACGCACTTCAAGTTTGGAGACTCGTACCAAAACCTCAAGGTAAAACCATTATAGGTACGAAATGGGTTTTCAAGATCATGAAGACGACGATGGTACCGTTATCAGAAACAAGGCAAGACTTGTAGACAAAGGATACAGACAAGAGGAAGGAATAGACTACGATGAAACTTATGCTCCTATGGCTCGTTTAGAGGCAATTCGAATGTTTCTAGCCTAGGCAGCCCACAAGAACTTCATGGTCTTTCAAATGGACGTGAAGACTGCCTTTCTGAATGGAATTCTACAGGAAGAAGTCTACGTCTCTCAGCCAGAAGGTTTTGTCAATCAAGAGAAACCGAATCATGTCTACATTCTCGATAAAGCACTCTACGGACTGAAACAAGCTCATCGCGCCTGGTATGATGTCCTATCACAATTTCTAGTCAAGTCTAGTTTTACAAAAGGTACGGTAGATACCACTTTGTTTATCAAAAAGGAAAAATCCGATATCATTTTAATTCAAATCTATGTGGATGATATTATTTTTGGCTCTACAAATCCTAAGTACTGTAAGAATTTTTCAAACCTTATGGTGTCAAGATTTCAGATGAATATGATGGGAGAGATGAATTTCTTTCTTGGATTACAAGTCAAACAATTTTCATCGGGTATTTTTATCAATCAATCAAAATACATTCTTGAAATTCTTCGGAAGTTCAAAATGGAAAATTCAAAACCGATTGGTACCCCAATGGCACCAGGTACTAAGATTGGCATCGATCCTTCTGGAAAGGATGTTGATGTTAGGACTTACAGAGGGATGATAGGTTCTTTAATGTATCATACTTCTAGTAGGCCAGATATAATGTTCTCTACATGCTTATGTGCAAGATATCAGGCTAATCCAAAATAAATCCATATGTCTGCAGTTAAGCGCATATTTAGGTATCTGAAGGGGACTGCAGATCTTGGTCTTTGGTATCCTAAAGATACTAGCTTTGAACTAACAGCATATACAGATGCAGATCATGTTGGTTGTATGTTAGACAGGAAGAGCACGTCAGGACATGTACAGCTCCTCGGTGATAAACTCGTAAGTTGGACATCGAAGAAGCAACTTTGTGTTTCCACTTCAACGGCCGAAGCAGAATATGTAGCTGCTGCTAGCTGCTGTTCTCAGGTCTTATAGATGAGAACACAATTGCACGACTATGGTTTCCACTTCAACAAAATCCTGATCTACTGTGACTCCAAGAGCGCAATCGCGATAACAGCTAATCCGGTTCAGCATATAAAGACCAAACACATCGATGTCAGGTATCACTTCATAAAAGATCATGTTGAAAAAGGAACAATTGAACTTTACTTTGTAAAAACTGATTATCAGCTTGCAGATTTGTTTACCAAACCCTTAGATGAAAAGAGATTCAATTTTCTTTTCTCTAAGCTTGGTATGCTAAATCTTAAGACCTAATCGGTAGTTACCTATTAAAGTTTCTTATTGTAAATTTTTCTTCATTTCTTCATTTCCGCAAGATATCTGCACTTCAATATTTTGTTCATGATCAAAGGGGGAGTATGTGAAGAAATTAACGGGTGGTCAATATTATTTTGAGGGGGAGCTCATAAGATTTCTGCATTTACCTTTTATGCCAAATTTTTGTAATGCATGATTTTAGAGGGAGCTCTTCAAGTCAAAGGAGTTCGGATATGACTTCTGATTATTTATGATCAGAACTCATACTTTCATAGTTTTACTGTTTTTTGTCTTTTCAATTAAAGTGAATAAAGTTACTTTGACTTGACTTTTAAGACTTTTGCAGAATTTTTGAGAGATGCTTACAAGATCATATCTTTATGACCTTTAAGCTTAGCTTCATGAGATATAAGATCGCACGTAAAGGTACAATCCTTTATCTTAATCTTATAAATGGTTGAAAGAAGGATAACTTTCAATCATTTGAAAACATTGTTATTAAATGTTCAAACCACTTCCCGATTCTCAACAAGAATTCATGAATTGGAAGTGTGACTTTAAATGTTTTCAAGATCAACATTGTGCTTTAAGTGAAATAGTTAAACCAATCTGAGCATCATATGCATCATAGGAAAACAAGATTTCTTTGTGCTAGGAATTAACACAACTTCTATGGAATCACCTTAACCAGTGATTTCTACCCAAGAAGTTAATCCATAGTGATTGAGTGTGAAAAGTCAAAAGAAATGAGTGTGTTAAACAAAGAAAGAAAGTTTGGTTAGAGTGAGCTAAATGTTTAAAAGAAAGAGCGTGTGAGAACAGCGTTAAAAGAATATCACAACTCTGCACCAACTTTTTCTGAGTCAGGTAGCCACATTACTAGTGTTTCACAACTCTTTGGTGAACATTATTGAAACAGGCAACTAGCCCATGCCAACTCTTGATCAAACCTCACCATCTACTCATTTTTCTACTCAAATAGAAAGTGTTTCACATTTTCTAAGGGGAAGCAGCACATTTGTTATCTGATTTTCATTTGGAAAAACTGGATATTGAAAAGAAGGAAGTTTGCCCCACCTTCGCACTTCACTCATGCACATTAAGTCTGTGTTTAACTTACTGTTGTCTCAGTGGTTTACACAATATTGAGCCTTATAAGCGATCATCAAGTGCTTAATTCTTTCTATCACAAGCACGACCACACAAGGAATTTGTTTCTTTGTCATAATGTTTATAGAAATTACCTTTGTGGTGTTTCGATGATTGAATGGAAGCCCTGGGGGAGTGAACATCAAAAAGCTCCTTTCCAATATGTATTCGTTACACACAGTGACTTAGTGTTATTGACAAGCATTTTAACTGATTCATTTGTTGATACAGGTGTTACACGACTAATTTGTCTGGATTTGCAAAGATCTAGATGAATATCTTATGAATTGACGAATCAGAGGCTCCGAAAGATAGACATTTCTTGACATAAAGTTTTGATGAACTTCTTACTCTTTTCATCAAAAAGGGGGAGAAGAGTCGAACCAAGAAATGTGGAACGACACAAGATTAGAGCAAGTATTCTGAAGACATGCTGAATTGCAAGAAATTTTCTTTAAAGATACTTTGCTACAACAATCTGAGCTACAACTAGAGATAATTTCTTCCCATCATCTGAAAGAGAGTTTATCTACATCAAAATGGGAAGATTATTACATTCTGAAGACTAAGAAGGAGATTGCATCTTCTGAGCTGAAAAAGAAGAAGATTGAATTAAACAGATCTATTGGATAAATCTTTTTAGAATGATCTTGATCCAAAGGGGGAGATTGTTAAATCACAGTCTCATTGGATTCAAGATCATCCAATCTAAAGATCGCAATCTGAAGCTAATGCAGGAAAGTCGACTCTCGATATTAAGTTTAATGTCAATTGTAATAAAATGTCAAAGTTAATTTTATTGTATTTTATTCTTTCTAAGTAACTAGTTAGTTAGTTGTTAGTTTGTTATTTTGTTTTGTTTAGTTAGTTATATAATATCTAACTATCTAGATATTATTAGTTTAGTTTAGTTTAATTTTGCAAGTTGTCTTGCAAGTTGTTGGTTGATAGAGTTTCTTATAAGCAAAAAATCAGATCAAGTTTAGATCATACACAACACACATACAAAAGGTGTAAAACACAGAGAGCTTCAAAGATCAAAGATCAACCTTGTAATCGTTGTTTTATCAATCAAACAGGTTGGTAATCGTTTATTTGATTTATCTGGTAAAGATCCTTGTTCAATCAGGGACACACAGAAGCAGACCTGACATAATGTTTACAACCTGTCTCTTTGCCAGATATCAAGCTAATCTCAAGGAATCGCACTTGTCTGTTGTTAAAAGAGTGTTTAGATATCTGTTGATCCCAATTTTGTGATCTAATCAGGGATTCAACCAAAACAACTACACAAACAGAGATAAGTATGCGGAAGCGATTTATATGGAGATGAATGGTTTGGTTTGGCAGTGGACACACAAACAAGTAACAAAGATATCTAAGAACAAATAAGAATTAGTCACTGAATGATATATTTCATAAACTTGCCAAAGTTACACCAAGAACACACAGTAGTGTGTGTAAAGTGCTCTCTAAAGATATTCAAATTACAAAACAAAGTGTGGTAAATTGTGTATGCTCGCATATTGTGAAATCAGGAGGTGATCCCTACATATACAAGGGGAGAGAACACAATAGTACATGACAAGGGCTGACATTCCATAAAAGGAATGCCACCTTTAAGGTAAAACCATCGTGAGTGTGTATTGTTGATCTTGAGGATCTTCATACAACAAGGGTCACGTGATCTGCGCGTGGTCTTGTCTTCTCCTTGAAATTCACAGGTCTTCAAGTCTTCCATCTTTAGAGCTTAGCCACCACAGAGGCTCTGTGGTCAGAGAATCATCTTCAGGTTAAGGCCTTCTCGAGTGGATGGTTGACTGAGCTTCTGAGCTTGGCACTTCTGTGGTGAAACATGGTGATTTGGCAGATGTCTTCTGAGAATCCTATACTTAGCCTATTTTTCAATACTTCTAAACAATGAAATGGAGCTAACAATCTCCCCCTAAGTATTGAAAAAATAAAAAGTTGAAATTGTGGAGTGTATTGGCTAAGTAGGAAACGTAAGAGGTGAAAGGAACTCAACCTCTGAAGAAAAATATTTCATTTATATAAGAAGTATGCCAGTAGGCATTTACATAACTTGAAAGTACAGAACATGAATGAAAAGAAATTTCAAAATTACATAACTTCAGAGCCTATAATTTGGCGTCTGTAAAATTGTTTATCTTTCTTCCAAATCCTCCATCTTTCTTTAGAGCTCTGTAGAAGAAGGCACACACATTTCGGAATCTGATGGTCGCATCTTTGTTTTCCAGAAGTTGATCCGCGATCGCAGGGTTAGCGAGTGGAGTGCCTCTGATCTTCTGGATTTCTTCTCGAAAGTGCAACATAGACTAAGTGGAATATTTTTGGCTTTCTAAACCATAGAAGATATTCTTCTCGCCTTGTGGGTTCAGGTAGACATAGCCAAATTTTGGATTGATGATGATGGAGTTTGGTACAATGGAGGCAGAGGCAGGGCAAGTGTCGTCAGGGGTTGTCAAGCTGATCTTTTTCACTTCAAGGTCCAGAGAGACTTGAAAGTCGACTATACGGTAGTAAAGAAGCTTTTCCCTCATGACTTTCTTGATGATTAGGTGTGCGTTCTGATTCTCTTGCCTCAAACTGAACCTGTCCTCTGTCCATGTAAAGAGCTCTGTGAGATCGTAGGGGTGAAGGTTTCTTAGATCAACATCTGTAAACATCATCTTGGACCTATCTTCTCTCCGCACGATGTATTAGTGGTACCAGAAGTTTCGACATTTGGTATGCAGTTGTTTGATCCCCAGAACTTCTATAATATTTTCCATTGAGAACACCTTAGCTTTGGTTGAGCCTTTTCCTTGTAGAACCTTCTGGTCTCCTCTGAAAGTATCTCCTCTAAGAGTATGGGCATAGGTAGTAGGTCATTGACTCCTCGGCTGTATAAGTATTTATAGACAACCTCTTCCAGATCCTTCTTTGGTGGAGAGGGTGGAATTGGTTTTCTCATCGCTTACATGCCTTGGATAATATCTGCTACTCTGTCCTTTGAGGGTTTTGCCAGAGGATCTAGGATTGGTAGCTCTAACAGATGTTGTAGATCAAATGCCCAAATCTTCTTCCTCGGCTTTAGGCTTCACGAAAGAGTCAAAAGCACCCTTCATTAGCTTTTCAGAATTTGGTGGAGGCTTGGACTTTGGCTTCAGAACCTCTGTGGCTATGGATTTTCCTTTATTCTTAGCTAAAGGTTTCATCTTGGGGATCTCTGCGACTTTCGACTTCTGTACACTTGTTGTTGTGGCTTTTGGAACTTGGACTTTTTGGGTATTTTGGATTTTTGTGGGAGTTGGAGCTGCAAAGACTGATTGCTTCTTATTTTGAGGATTGACCTTTGAGCTCGTAGGTACTTGTTTGAATGGTTCTACGGTGATGGGAATTCCAGGAAGTGCTAATGCTAATGCTGGCAGACTCTCCCCCTCACGATGCCCAGAGGGACCGGAGCCATCTGGTCCCTAGTCATCGTGTTTCCTCTTCTTTGGATTTGCCTCAGGTTGGCAAGAGAAGGGTTCACTTCTGCGCTTTTTCCTCCTTGGTTGGTCTGCAGGCTTGAGATTTATCTTGACAGAGAATTCGATCATGCTGACGATGTCTTCTGCACGTAGCTTTGTTCACCTCATAATCTGTGGTAAACTTGATCAAGGCAATTTTTCTTTTGACAGCATCACCAAATTTGTTGCCTTGATCAGTGAAGTTGTCGCTGATTCTATTGATGGCTTTGAGCATGTTCTCTCGCATCTTCTGTAGTTGATATTTTGTTGCCAAATGGGAAGGGAAACTCACTGCTGCTTGAGGTAGAGGTGGAGGTGCAGAGGTAGTTGCAGGGACCATGGCACTGCGAACCATGTCCATGATGTCTTTCCTCAGAGCTTCCAATTTTACCTCTGCATAGGTTGAGGTCTGAGCTGGAGGCGGAGGGGCTTGCCTCTGTTGATTATTAACTATTTCGCCTAGGCACCTCCGAGCCTCTGTATTAGCTTCCACAGCCTTGGTCAATTTGTTGAAGTCTTCTGGGGAGATGGTGTTGGCAGAGGCTTTGATGAGACCTTCGATGTCAGAGGAGTTTTGGGACGTGACCTTTGTGAGGTTGTCGATCTTCTTCTGTGTTTTCTTGAGCTCCTCTTCCTTCATACTATGGATCTCTATGTTGAGATTTGAGACTCTGTTGGAAAGGATTCCGTCATGAAGGAGTTCTTCTTCTGCGCCCTCAGTAGAGCTTTTCAACTCACCAAGTGCACTATACACAATGTCAACAAAGGCCTTGAATTCAGCCTTTGTGACATGCGCAGAGGGGTCACCCTCGAGACCAACACATGGTCCGAGTTGAGCCAAATCAAACTTGGCACCTAAAGATATGGTTTTGAGATTGGGCTCTTCAGGTTTTTCGTCATCTGCAGCTAAATCCTCTTTGGGAGATTCATCTGCAAACGTTCCGCTCGTGTCAATGTTCACAGGGGATTCAGAGTCTTCCTGTAAAGTGACAAGAGGTTTGATCAGAGGTTGGTTTAGAACCTCTTCGAGTTCATGTGAACTCTCAGGATGCTCTAAACATCCTCAGGCGATACCCTCGTGTGTGACAGAGGCAACAAATGCCTTTGTGGGTTTGAGTAGCGTGATCTGGGTAATTGAGTACTTGTAACTTCACCAACATCCTTTTGGGAGGATGTGGTTACTTGGGTTTCCCCGGTTAATGGTGGTACAGAGGAAGAAAAAGGTTCCTCTGTTCGGCTGGTTAGGGTTGGGTTCGGAGTGTGCACTCCTTCTTCAACACCTTTCTGCACTAAACCTACAGAGGTGGATGGGTGGTTAGCACTGGGAGGGGGTTTTGGTTGAGTGCCTTGGGTATCTTTTTCTACCACACTCTCCTCCTCCGTTTGTTTTTCTCTCTCCTCACCTAACTCCTCTTTTTCATCAACACTGCTCTCTAAGCCAGTGACATTCTCCACCAGAACCTTTTGATAAGGGATATATGTGGCATTGGTTTTGTGAGGGAACAAGTCAAATATAGAGGCCATACGAGTTATCTCCTCTGCAGAATGTACCCTTGGTTCCTCTGTGACAGGAAGACTTAGTTTCTCTGTCACTTCACGGGCAATTTCAACTGCAACGTAGAGGGCTGGTCGGCCTTACCTCTTCTTTTCTCTCGGACTCGATGTTCTAGGCTTCATCGATAACTACCTTCCTTCTTATTCTCCTCTGCAAAGGTACCTCTTTGACCTCTGCAGGTTCCTTTGCAAGCTCATTAGCTTGTACCACTTCAGTAGGCACAGAGGCTCTTTCAGTTGTGGCTTTGTCAGCCAATTTCACCAGCTTCCTCTTGCTTTTTTTTAGACTGTCCTTCTGTAACATGCACATCTGGAGGTGGTACAGAGTTTGTTTCAGCGTTTGGCTTTGTGTCAGTTCCCTTGGGCGATTTGGCCTTTTTCTTTTTCTTTGGCTGAGTGACTTGAACCTCTAACACTACCGCTTCTGAGGGGATTGGGACCTCTTCTTCTTCGGTCCTCTTTTGGGTTTTACTTTTATTTTTCTCCTTTTGGATTTCTCACCCCCATCCCTACTCTCAGGGTTTTCTCTCTCTTCTATTCTCATCTCTCCTTTTGCAGCCTGTACACCCTCGTCTATGCTAGGCCTAAGGTATATTGCAATCTCACCCACAAGAAAACCTATGAGTGGAGGGGTTGCAGGACTCAGTTCTGGAGTCCTGTTACCGCGAATGTAACCCAACCTATCTTCATCACTACCCACGTAGGAGAGGAGTTTGGCTGGCAGAGGCCATGCAGAGGCGTATCCGGTTGCTAGCATTGTTGGTTTATGAGACATCATCTCATATACTTTGATCATTTTTCCCTCAGAAGGTAGCTTTGTTGGGCCTACCATTTCATCGCTAAGCAGAGAATCAATAAACCTATTGAAGACCAAGGTCGTTGGTTGCTTCTCCCTCTTCTGGTTCTTTTCTTTCGAGATCACAGTGTTGATCATCTTTCTGAGGACGATCTTGGCATAGTCCGGAGGCAAATCATAGTACACCCCATACATGATTGCCAGGATATTATGACTTGACTGGTCTGGACTACCCACCTTGCACGTCAGAGCCCTGTTGAGGATGGAGAATAGCACGTTCCATAGAGGAGGTAAATTTTGTCTTCTGAACTTTGTCCTCTTGGAGATGGGTTTGGCATACTCAATGAACCTAAGGAACTCCAGGATGTCCTCATCAGAGGGTTCTTCAGAGAATTTCACTAAGTTCAGTTGGTCCTTAGTTGGGAGTTCAAAAATTTCAGACACCACCCTCTTCTTAATTCCATGTTCAACGATGTTTTCGTTTCCAAGGCAGGTGGCACATCCCATAATGCAATGGCCAACCTTAGGGTGTTTTTTATAATGACATCCTTGCCAGAATTGTTGTACATAGGATTCGGGGATATCCGTCCTAGTCATGGTCAATGCCTTGTTCAAGAAATGATTCTTCAGTATTTTGATGAGGGGTTCAACTTCAATGGGGTATCCTTTGGGTTCAAGAACAACGTAGTGGTTGTTTGGTTTCAGTTGGAGAGAGATGTTGTGGTAGTTGTGTTGGGTGAAGGAAATCATCCTGCTAGTCATCTGTTGGTTTTATTCAACAGATGCAGAGTCGTCCTTTTGGGCGATGGAGTGTTGAGAGTTTTAGGGGTTTTCTCCTGAAGCGGACCGAGAAGCCATGGAAGTAGGAGAGTAGGAGAAATTGATTTGCATGTTTTGCCTTGTTCATGAGAGAGAGTAAAAATTGTAGGTAAAAAATGAAAGAATGGAAGGGTTTGGGTATTTATGGTGTGAGGGGGTAAAAAATTAAGCAGTAAATAATAAGGATTTGAAATTCGTTATGAGTGCCTAGCCGTTTAGTGAGCCGTTTCAAAAGCGACGGTACATCGTACTACCCAATTAGATATCGCCACGTCACGAGGGGTGGTGCATGATCGAGTACGTGTGCCTCCCATTATTCTCACGCGCGTGGCATTTTCTATACCCAAATGCCTGTCACTTTAAAAATAACACGCACCCCAGAATGCATTATAAAAATATTACAAGTGTTAAGCATTACAGAGGCTCTATTGAGATTAGAGCTTATGTGGTATGGGGGTAGGTTTTGATTTGCACAGAGATACACTTCTTCTTCCCAAAAACATTTGAAGTCGATGATGTGGTCAAGTTTGTCTTTCTAGAGGGAAGTTAGATGTCAAGAAGTGTCTTTGTGGGACATAGAGGCTCTGATGCTTCTCACAGAGGCTCTGAGAGACACCTCAAAGGCTCTTTGACAAGAAATTTCTAATAAAGGAAATATATTAAAGATTTTTGATCACTCAAGGTTTGGACTTGTTTTTGCAGGGAATTTCGGACATAATTGAAAAATGGTGTCCGAGAAAAGTGTTTTTGTCCCTGTAGAAGTGCGAAGATCTTTACCTAATACTACAAACTTCTCGATAGAAATGGCTTCTCTGGCTCCCCCTTGAATCGACAACCTATGTTGACTAGATTCATAATCTCCTTCTACTCCCCCTTGAACTATGCTTGGATCAAATATGGTAATCTTTGCACAAGACATAGATCAAAGAACCACAGGAATTGACTTAAATAACATAATTGTACATGCAGAAGCAAGAACTGTACAAACAGAAGTAAGGACAATATACTGAAATTAAATGTATACAACAGAAGCTCTAAGCCAAGGTATAGAGGCTCTGTGAATCAACTCAGATTGAGCATGCCCAACTTGCCAACAAGAAAGGAGAATCTCTTCTCATCTAGAGCTTTTGTGAATAGGTCAGTAAGTTGGTAATCTGTGGGCACGAAGTACATTTCAATTGTCCCTCACTCGACATGATGCTTAAGAAAGTGATACCTGATATCGATATGTTTAGTCTTAGAGTGCTGAACAGGATTGGCAGAGATCGCAATGGCACTCTAGGAATCACAGAGGATGGGAATTTTATCAAAGGCAAGACCATAGTCCCTAAGTTGGGTTCTCATCCACAGAACTTGTGAACAACAACTAGCGGCAGCCACATATTCATCTTTTGTCGTAGAAGTTGATACACAATTCTGTTTCTTAGAAGTCCAACTTACACGTTTATCACCTAGGAATTGGCAACTCCCAGAGGTGCTCTTTCGGTCAAGCTTGCATCCTCCATAATCTGAATTTCTATAAGCCACAAGATCATAGCCAGAGTTCTTTGGATACCAAAGGCCAAGATTCTTGGCTCCCTTTAGATATCTAAAGATCCTCTTAACAGCAAGAAGATTAGATTCCTTTGGGTTAGCTTGAAATCTTGCACAGAGACATGTGGCAAACATTATATCTGGTCTACTAGTAGTTAAGTACAAAAGAGACCCAATCATGCCACTGTAGAGTTTACACTCCATAGATTTACCCTCAGGATGAGCATAGAGCTTTGATCCAATGGCCGTGGGGGTCTTCATTGCTGAAGAGTCAGAGAGTTTGTATTTTGAAAGTATGTCAGAGACATATATTGATTCATTTAGAAAAATACCCTCTTGAGTTTGTTTGACTTGTAATCCTAGGAAGAATGTTAGTTCGCCCATCATACTCATCTCAAACTGACTCTTCATCAATTTTTTCAAATTTTTGACAATAAGATTCATTAGTAGAGCCAAAAACGATGTCATCCACATATATTTGTACAAATAGAATCTCACCTTTTCTCTTTGATAATGTCTCAATCTATCAAGTTCTTACTAAAACAAACAAACAAACAAGATGATTACAGATTAATACTCAACCTTTTATTCCAATTTCAATTTTCAATTCGTACAGGAACTTTCTCTCTCAAACTTTCTCTCTCTACAACTCTCTCTGTCAGCGTACAATTGTAACTTCTACTCATTAAACAACTAGTCATATGTCTATAAAAGAAAACCACACGCTTACAACACAATTACAAAACAAAACACAAATACAAGACTTTGAGTTTGAGTTTATTAAAAATTGACTTTGACTTTGCTTTAAGAGTTGACTTTGTCTTTGACTTGCTTGACTTTCTGTCTTCATGATCTTGTATCCAACAAATATATGCTCGAACAATCCTTCCCTTTGGATTCAAGATCATCTTTAAAAAGATTTTGTAATTTATTATCCCCCTTTGTTGCATTGAAGAATTTTAACAACTTCTTCCTTTTGTAGACTTGTTGTCATCTCAGATCATCTTCAGAAATAAACATAAGCATTGAAGTACAATCTCCCCTTTTATGCTCAAAACAATCTTCCTTTCTTGAATAAAATCGTCTTCAAAAACTTTTGTAATCTCCCCAAAGTCTATCTTCAAGAACAATAACATTCTCCCCCAAGGTTGTAAAAACCTCTTTCAGACAAAGAAAATAAATTATCTTGAGGTTCAGCTCGGTTTGCTTTAGCATATTGTTTTCAAAGATAATTTCAGTAAAATCTGCTTGCTTCTAGAATCTTTGAATTTGCTCTTTCAACTTTAAACAAACTTTCTTCAAAATAACTGTCTTGACATAAATTTCACCTTTAAGTTCCAACTTTTCTTTACCAAACCAACAAATTCTTGATCACTTCTCAAACATTTCTTGATCCACTCCCCCTTTTTGATGATAGGAGCATTGACATCATCAAAACTTTCACAAGAAATGTCATGAACCTGATCTGACCACTAATCTTTCACCATAGAGCCTCTGACTATTTATCGATCCAAAAGATATTCATCCGAATCTTTTCAAATTCAGACAAAATATGAGTGTAACAACTGAATCAACAAATGAATCAGTTAAAATGTTTGTCAGTAACATAAAGTCATTGTGTGTAACGAATACACATTGGAAAGGAGATTTTGTGATGTTCACTCTCCCAGGTCTTCCATTCAATCATCGAAACACCACAAAGGAATTTCTATGAACGTTAAGACAAGAAAACGTATTCCTTGTGTGCTTGTGCATGTGTTTGAAAGAATTAAGCACAGATGATTGCTTTTTATAAGGCTCAAAATTTTGTAAACCATTGAGACAACAATAGTTAAACACAGACTCAATTGTGCATGATCGAAGTGCGAAGGTGGGGCAGACTTCCTTCTTTTTCAATATCCAGATTTTCCAAATGAAAATCAGATAGATTATGTGTTGCATCCCCTTGAATTATGAAACATTTTCTTGTTGAGAAGAAAATGAGTAGCTGGTGGGGTTTTTATCAAGAGTTGGCATGGGCTAGTTGCCTGTTTCAATAATGTTCACGAAGAATTGTGAAACACTAGCAATGTGGTTGCCCGTCTCAGAAAAAGTTGGTGCAGAGTTTAATATTCTTTTATTCTGATCTCATACCCTCTTTCTTTTAATCTTTAAGCTCACTTCTAACCAAACTCTCGTTTACATTTTATCTCATCACTCAACCCACACTCAGTGTTTGACTCCTCACTCATTCGATCACTCAAGGATTAACTTCTTGGGTAGGAAACATTGGTTAACGTGAATCCATAGAAGTTTCATTTAAGTCCTCACATAATGAACCCATGTTGTCCTACAAGAACATGTTGCTTAACTGGTTTAACTTGACAGTTAAAGCACAATGAATATATGTTTGATGTTTGTATGCTCATGAAGAGAATCATGAAGATTTGAGCATTTTAAACATTGAAGATATTTCAAAACAAGTATATTGAATGAATGAAATGAATACAAGAAACTTGTTTAAAAATCTGACTTTGTATGAAAAATAGACAGATTTGATCATTCAGATTTGATCTTTTTCAATTAAGGTTTAGGTCAGTAAAAATGGATATTGTCTATACGAACCAAGATATAGACAAGTTTTGAAAGAAACGTTTTTAAATGAAATAAATGCTCAAAATTCATTGAAGTTCAATCGGGGTGTCTTACCATCGAAAATATATTTCAATTTAGAGACATGGTAAGAACATATCCAACAAAAATAAAACCGGTATGTGTGAATACTTGACAGTATATAGAAAAGATAAAACACAAGTATTTATCTCTGGAAACACACGGTTTATTGACATTTAAGCACAAATAAAAATGAAAACATTTAAAAATCACAGTTCTATATTCATGAAATCGTTTTAAGAATCAGAAGTGGTTTTAACATTTAAGAACATGGTTTCATATCTGAAAGTTGTTCGTCTTTCAGATACATATGAGATTAAGATTAGAAATAAACCTTTTGGCTCAGTCTTAAATCTCATCAAGTCAGCTCAAAAATCATATTGATATGATCGTTTAAGCTCCCTCTCAATTCTGCAAAAAGTCACAAAATCAACAAAGTGCAAAGTTTTATTCACAAAAACTTTGTTGAAAAGTAGCAGTAAAACTTTGAATGTACGAGTTCTGATCAGATGTAATCGGAAATCATATTCAGTACTCCTTATTCTTACTCTTACTCCCCCTGCAGTTACGCATCAGAAAAATTTATCAGTGAAAATCATATAGAAAAATATGAACTCCCCCTCAAATGATTATAGATCATCTATTCATCTTCTCTCACTCCCCCTGAAATCATGAACATATCTTAAAGTGCAGATATCTTTCAGATTAAAAATAAAGAAATGAAGAAAAATAACAATAACAAAAACTTTAGTAGGTAATCACTGATTATGTCTTGATATTTAACATACCAAATTTAGAAACGAGAAAATTAAATTTCTTTTTGTCGAGAGGCTTGGTAAATAAATCTGCAAGTTGGTAATCAGTGTTTACAAAATAAAGTTCTATTGTACCTTTTTCCACATTATCTTTAATGAAGTGATATCGTACATCAATGTGTTTGCTCTTTGTATGTTGCACAGGATTCGCAGATATTGCAATAGCTCTCTTAGAATCACAGTATATCGGGATCTTGTTGTATTGAAAGTCATAATCTCGCAGTTATGTTCTCATCCACAAGACTTGAGAGCAGCAACTTGCAACAGCAACATACTCTGCCTCAGTCGTTCATGTGGAAACACAGAGTTGTTTCTTTGAAGCCCAACTAACGAGTTTATCACCTAGAAATTGTATGTGCCCTGATGTACTTTTCCTATCCAACATACAACCTGCATGATCTACATCTAAGTAGGCTGTCAGTTCAAAACTAGTATCTTTAGGATACCACAGACCAAGATCTGCAGTGCCCTTCAGATATCTAAAGATCCTTTTGATCGTAGACAAATGGGATTCTTTGGGATTAGCCTTATATCGAGCACATGGACATGTAGAGAACATAATATTTGGCCTACTAGAAGTTAAATACATCAAAGAACCAATCATACCTCTGTAGGTTCTAACATCGACAGCTTTTCCCGAAGGATCAGTGTCGATCTTAGTTCCTGGTGCCATCGGGGTTCCAATTGGTGTACAATTTTCCATTTTAAATTTTCTTAGAATATCGAAAATATACTTTGATTGATTTATAAAAATCCCCGTTGAAAATTGCTTGACTTGTAATCCGAGAAAGAAATTCATCTCTCCCATCATACTCATCTGAAATCTTGACACCATGAGGTTAGAAAAATACTTACAGTATTTTGGATTTGTTGAGCCAAATATGATGTCATCCACATATATCTGAATTAATATGATATCGGCTTTTTCCTTTTTAATAAACAAAGTAGTATCGATTTTACCTTTCGTGAAGCCCGACTTGACTAGGAATTTAGATAAAACTTCGTACCAGGCTCGAGGCGCTTGTTTCAGACCGTAAAGTTCTTTGTCGAGAATGTAGATGTGATTTGGTTTCTCTTGATTGACAAACCCTTCAGGCTGTGAGACATAGACTTCATCCTTTAGAATGCCATTAAGAAAGTCAGTCTTCACGTCCATCTGGTAGACAGTGAAGTTCTTGTGGGCAACATATGCAAGAAACATTCTGATCGCTTCCTCTTGCCTATATCCTTTTGCGACAAGTCTTGATTTATTTATGATCAGGATATCATCTTCTTCCTTTTTGTTCTTGAATACCCATTTTGTACCGATTATTGATTTACCTTCCGGTCTTGGCACAAGTCTCCAGACTTTTAATGCTTCGAACTGGTTCAGCTCCTCTTGCATTGCAGTTACCCAATCTAAGTCAGCTAGAGCTTTAGATACTCGAGTGGGCTCTATCTTGCTTAGAAATGAGTCATGCATACACGTGTTTAATGTAACAGACCTAGTTTGCACAGGCTTTGATGGATCACCAATTATTTGACTTATCGGGTGCTCTTTGGTCCACTTGTGTTCATGAGGGAGTGGATTTGACATAGATTGATCATGATGCTCATCTAAGTATCCACTTTCTTCTTCTCGTTCAGGGAGTTGTTCAGTTGAAGTAATTGGTGCAGAAGTTTCAGTTGGGAGAGCTATTTCTGGTTGTTGAGTAGATGTCACAGTACAACCAACTGAATCAGCAACTTCTGTCTCGAAATTTTCAGATACAACTTCAACTGAAGGAATAGTTGTTTGAACTGAGTTTCTTTCTGAATTGGGGGAACTAATTCAGTAGATACATCCGAAGTGGTTGGATGATTAGGCGTTAAATCTTCTGACCTGTCAACCACAACAGACTTAGGCAGTTTAGATCCAAGAAACTCATCATAAAAGTATTCAAACAATAAGTCTAATTCAGATAAATGTGATGTAGAAGTTGAGGGTTTATCAGAATTAGTGTCTTTAACCACAGGTTCTGGACTGATCTGTCCAAAAGCTAATACTCCTGTAATTACGGGTTCTGAACTGCTCTGTTCAGAAGTCACCTCTTTATCAAATGTGATATTAACGCTTTCAACTACTGCCTTTGAATTCTTTAGATACACCCGGTAAGCAACAGATGTTTGAGAATATCCAATGAAGATGCCTTCGTCAGCCTTAGGTCCGAACTTGTTCAGGTTCTCTCTGTCATTAAGTACAAAGCACCTGCATCCAAAAATATGAAAGTGTTTAATGTTAGGTGTACGATTTAAAAAATCATTTGCAGACGCAAATAAGTCATCAAAATAAATTTCTGAAGTTTGAGGTGCCTTAGAAGATGTTGAACACTCATTGGATTCAGTTTTAAAAACAGTGTTCTTTAATACAATAGAAAACACATTTTATTCTATATCACCCAAAATTCTTTCATCAGATAAAACGTTTTCAAGTTCAATTATTTTGATTTCTAAAATGAGTGGAGGGACATAAATTTTAGGTTTAACAGGTTTTGCCTCCATCTCAGTAGTAGAATAGCTAGCAAAATAATCATTTGAAAAAAACTTTGGTTTGTCTGAAAGATAACTATCATTCAACTTTTGATAGCAGAATAGTAGTTCATTTTCTTTAAATTATTTCTTTTCTCATCTTCTTTAGCCTCAACCTCATCCAGTGATTTGGTAACAAACTTGGGTTTTAAATGAGGATATTTACCAACCGCAAATAAAAAATCAAAGTTATATAAAGCTGGTTGTTTTCTGATGGCTTTCTTTAAGTAGTGGGAGTTATCATAATCGAGTCCCCACTTCTCTTTAAAATCAACCTCCTCATTAGGTGTATTTAAGAAAATGGTTTGATCTGTTTGGCTTCGTATATAAAGTTTGGCTTCCAAACCATTTACCTTTTTCAATAAGCTTTTGTTTTCAACCTGCAATTTATGAGCTTTTAGTATACATTCTTGTTTCTCTAAATCAGACTTTGAAAGCTTAGAAACAGATTCAGAAATCTTATTTTCAAAACCATCTTTTTGCAGTTTAAAATCAGAAGCAGATTTGGTTAGAGAGTCAATCAGATCTTTGTTCCCAACAAGTTCCTTGTTAAGTTCAAAGATCTTCTGACTTTTCTTTGCAACTCTGTTCTTTTCCTTTTTCAATTTACATTGAAGGTCTTGAAGTTCGACCATCATGACTTCCATTTTGGTTATAAAATCAGATTCAGAAAAGTTAAATACCTCATCAGCTGTCTCTTCATCACTTTCATCAAACTTCACTGTATCTCCCATCAAGAACATGTGGGTTGTCTCTTCTTGTTCGTCCTCAGAATCGTCTAGCCAGAACTCGTCTTCCGGCTTTAGGGTTTTCCCCGCTTCCTTCTGCGTATCAAGTAACATCTTCTACTTGTAATATTCATAATTTCTGACAATTGGCTTCCGACAGTCCTCTACAAAGTGGCCAACCTTTCCGCAATTGTAGCACTTAACCATCTCCTCAATCTTCTTCTCAATGCCATAGTCATTCAGAAATTTCTTCTTCTCATCAGGTTTTCTTTCTCCAAATCTCTTCCCCTCAAATCTTTTTTCTTCAACTCTCTCCCGATGTTCATGATTCTTCAATCCAGACGAGTATCTCTAAGAGTTAGAACCCGGCTTCTTGTAAAACTTTTTCTGAAATGCACGGGTCAGTAGTAGCATTGCTTGATTGAGATTCTCCCCGTCATCACTGTCAGAATTAGAACTAGAATCATCTGAACTTGGGAGCACAATCTTCTTCTTCTTTTTCTTCTCTTTCTCTTTCTGTCCGGCTACCAAAGCAATCAGATCAGACACTTTCTCACTCTTTTTCTTCTCGGCTCTTTTCTCTTCGACCTCCTCCTCATTTTGACTTAGAGTTTCATAGACCTCATGAAGTGGGATATTACTAAGGTCTTTCATCTGCTTCATTCTCCTGGTATGCTTTTTCCATTCAGGCTGGAGAATGCTGAGGAATTTGACATTGTTCTCGATTTGCTTCTTCTTAACTTTATTCTTGGACAACTCATTTAGAAGAAGTACAAATCTCTAGTATGTTTCCTCAAGGCTTTCATTGTCTTTCGCCTTGAATTACTCGTAGCTATTGATGCAGTTTGCTACATTCATCTGATTACCGACCTTAGAACCCATCATCATTTTCTGTAGTTGATCCCACATCTTTTTGGCATTAGCTTTGTAGCTGTCGATCTTTATGTAGATCTCATTCGGGATACTCTGTAGTAATAGAGATCTGGCTTGTTTGTCCGCCTTATATCTGCTTTTCTGCTCATCTGTATACTGATTAAATTCTTTCTGAACCGTCTTTGTCTTTCGTACTCTATCCTCATCTCCATCCTCACTGTCTGAAGATTCCTCATCAGGTATCTCCATGGTGGGAGGAATCATGGGACCTTCAGTAATAGACAACAAAATGTTTTCCCCGTTTGCGTGTCGGTCAACAAAATCCAGGAACCTGTCCTTCTACTGTTCGTATTCCCCTTTGAACAGAATAGGGGGATTGACATCCGTTCCAATCGAGAGAGCATCTTTAGAAGTCATCCTGTTATTCAAATGTTCAATAAGAACTTGACAAATGATCGTTAGTCCAATAGAAATCACAAAAATACAGAAATCTTAGAAAGAAATTCAAGAATGAAATTTCCAAAATTCTATAAGTCTGGAATTCGCACGATAGAGTGAAGTACTCAGAATTCGCACACAACAATTTTGCACAACTACAGAATTCGCACACTATACACAAAACAGAATTTGCATGCAAGACAAATCTAGAATTCGCATAAACAGAATTCGCATATAACACTATGCGAGTTCTCAACTTAAAAACTTTTCGCATAACACAATTCGCACAACAAACTCACACAAATTCTATACTTGTAAAAATTCGTATACTAGTCTTATGTGAATTCTCTTCTTTTCACACACAAGAGATATGTGAATTCTATCCTTCAACAAATCTCAACAACTTTTCGCAAAAGAGACTTATGCGAATTCTGTCCTTGAAAGAATTTTCTGAAAACTTTTCGTATAAACTTCTATGTGAATTCTGTCAATTCGCACGACTCTTACAAGCGAATTCTAAGCAATTCGCTTCACACTCATCTGCGAAATCAACACTTGTAAAATTTCATAATCGAATTATGCGAAATCTAAGATACGAATTCTAATGAGATGCGAAATCTAGAAGATCTGCGAAATCCTATGAAACTGCAAAATCTTCGTGCGAGTTCTTGGGAATGATGCGAGTTCTTCAAGAACTTATGCAAGTTCTTGAGATCTCGTCGAAAAACACCTCTGAATGGCTCCAAAATCCATGAAATCTTCGAATTTTGATCTGAGATTTTGACAAAATAACCACTAACACTATTCGATACTAATACAAGCAAAGAATTTCATCGAAATTCTATCAACAATACAAATTTGAATTGAACAGTGCTCGCAAACTCGTGAACCTGAAAAATCGTAAAATCTCAAAAATTTACCAAGATTACAGTGCAATTAACTAACAAACCTATACAAGATTTGTCTACAACAATAAACGAACACACTTAATCCAATTACAGACCCAAAAACTCAGAAAAATTCAAGATTCAATCAACACTTTATGAAACAGTGTCGAACTTCGTATTTTATTGATTTTAGACTGGATTTGCTCTGATACCAATTGATAATGTCTCAATCTATCAAGTTCTTACTAAAACAAACAAAAAACAAGATGATTACAGATTAATACTCAACCTGTTATTCCAATTTCAATTCTCAATTCGTACTGGAACTTTCTCTCTCAAACTTTCTCTCTCTACAACTCTCTCTGTCAGCATACAATTGTAACTTCTACTCACTAAACAACTAGTCATATTTCTATAAAAGAAAACAACACGCTTACAACACAATTACAAAACAAAACACAAATACAATACTTTGACTTTGACTTTATTACAAATTGACTTTGACTTTGCTTTGAGAGTTGACTTTAGCTTTGACTTGCTTGACTTTCTGTCTTCTGTCTTCATGATCTTGTATCCAACAAATATATGCTCTAACACTCTTCTTGAAAAATAAGGTTATATCAGTTGTACCTCTTTCGAAACCATTTTCTAGCAAGAAGTTAGAAATCCTTTCATACCATGCTCTGGGGCTTGCTTTAGTCCATACAGGGCCTTGTCTAAGAAGTAGACATGAGTTGGGTACTTCGAGCTTTCAAACCCTGTTGGTTGTTGGACATATATTTCTTCTTGAATTTGCCTATTCGGAAAGGCTGACTTGACATCCATTTGGTAGACTTTAAAACCTCTGTGGGTTGCGAAGGCAAGGAAAATCCTTATTGCTTCCATCCTTGCCACAGGGGCAAAAGTTTATTCGTAGTCAATCCCTTCTTCTTGGGAGTATCCCTTTGCCACCAATCTTTCTTTGTTCTGAATGACCACCCCATCTTCGTCCCTCTTGTTCCTATAGACCCATTTGGTCCCTATTGCAGTTTTGCTTTTCGGCAGAGGCACTAGGGTCCATACTTTGTTGCGCTCAAACTGCAGAAGCTGCTCTTGCATAGCCTCTATCCATTTTGGGTCGTCTAGGGCCTCAAAAACCTTTTTGGGCTCGATGATACTGACAAAATTTATGAAGAAGAAATAGTTTGCAGCAGCAGAGCGATATCTGACTTTGTCAGAAGGGTAACCTATGATTTGGCTCTGTGGGTGACTTTTGGTCACTTGGTCATTCAAGGGTGATGGTCTTTGGAACCATCGAACAGCATATCTGGAGATGTTTCTTGCTCTTGATCAGCTTCTATTGTAGAAGGCTGGTCGTTCGTGCTTACCACAGGACTTGATTGTGCTCCTTGAGTTGATGTGGAGAGTTTTGTGGTGTCTCGGTTAGAGTTATGTGATTGCCCTGGTTTTGACTCCTCTGAGATTGTGGGAAGATAATTTACAACTTGGTTAAGCATGGAACCTTGGTTGTTGTTGGTATCTGCGTGCTCCCCCTTGACGTTTGGCCCTACAAAAGTAGTTGAAGAGGGTGAAGTATCACTAGGACCGGTTAGGGATGTACCTGTTTGGTCCGCAGAGGTCTCGGCTTCAGAGGCTCTGTGATTATTTCCAGAGGGGTCATCATCGTTGAACATTTCTTCAAACAAATGATGTAGTTCATTTGCTCGACTTGATGATTCACCAGAGTCTTGCGATTTAAGATTGAGTCCTGAGCCGATTTGCTCAGAAGTCACCTGAAACGAGTCATCAAAGGAAACATTAATACTTTCGAGTATATGTTTTGATTTCAGCATGTAGACTCGATATGCCTTAGAGGTCGCTGAATAACCAATGAACTTGGCTTCATCAGCTTTGCAATCAAACTTCCCAATGTTCTCTCTGTCATTGAGAACAAAACATCTGCAGCCAAAGACATGAAAGAACTTTATGTTGGGCTTCCTCTGGTTTAGACGATGGTAGGGGGTCTTCGAGTGCCTCTTCACGATTAATGATCTGTTTTGAGTGAAGCACGTCGTAGAGATGGCTTCTGCCTATAAAGAAGTCGATAATCCAGAAGTAGTGAGCATTGTTCTGGCAGCCTCCACAAGTGTCCTGTTTTTGCGCTCTACGATACCATTCTGCTGTGGAGTTCTTACGGTAGAGAAGTTATGTGAAATGCCTTCTTCCGTGAGATTTGCTTCAATGGTTGAGTTCTTGAACTCTGTGCCATTATCACTCTGAATCTTCTGTACCTTGTTGTCATACAGAACTTGTATCCTCTTCATAAGATTGATTAGTACCATAGGAACATCAGATTTCTTTCGGACAAACTCTACTCAAGTGTATCGAGCGAATTCATCTACTAGTACAAGTATGTACTTTTTGCCACCAAGGCTCTGTACTGAAATAGGACCACATAGGTCAACATGCAGCATATACAGAGTCCTAGTACATGATACATTTGACTTGCTTTTATGGGCGGCTATCTTGAGTTTGCCCATCTCACAAGCAGAGCATAGATAATCTCTGTCAAACTTAATGTTGGGAAGACCACTTACCAAATTTAATTTTACAAGTTTGTCAAGAGTATGAAAATTTAGATGACAAAACCTGTTTTGCCAGAGCCAAGCCTCTTCAGTCTTACTTGATAAAAAACAGAGCTTTTCTTCTCTGTTGGTGGCCTTGAAGTTCATGAGGTATATATCACCTCTTATGTTGGCTCGTAGAAGCTATGTGCCTGTTCTAGAGCTTAGTAGGGAACAATATTGTTGTTTGAACATCACATCGAATCCGTTATCACAAAGCTGGCTAACACTGAGTAAGTTGTACTTAAGGCCATCCACATATGCCACTCTGCAAACATCGATGTCATTTTTGGAAATGACTCCATAGCCTTTAATCTGCCACTTTTTATTGTCTCCAAAGGTCACAAAGCCTCCTCCAGATTTCTCTTGGTATGAGGAGAGCAACCCTCTATCGCCAGTCATATGTCGTGAGCACCCGGAGTCTAGGTACCAGATAGGCACATGTTGCTTCTTCTGCGATCAGATTAAGGAGATTTAGGTACCCATTTCCAAATGGGTCCATTCTTGTTAGGGGTCTTAAGAGATGCCTTAGCATTCTTTGGTTTGGCATTACCTTCTTTTACAGAAGGACCATTTTTCTTCTTCTCACCCTTGAATTTGGCATTCTTGGGCTTGGGGTGAGAGATAAAGCAGTGTAGGCTTGAGAAATGTTGGTTCAAAGCATGCATAAGATCAAAGCATTTACAATAAAAGACATCAGAAGCAAGTCATTTGAACTTTTCATAAAAAACATCAAATGTGGGTACAGAGCATTTATTAATACAATCTCTCCTAGAATTGGACTTCTTTTTACAGAAATACCTATCTAGACTAGACTGTGTTTTCTCAAAAGTTATTCCCGGATTTCTCTTTGATTGTACCCTCCCTCTGTGGGATCCCTCCTTCGGATTCACTGCCACAGAAGCAAATTATTTGTCATTTTTAATCCATTTCTGCTTTTGCTGCCAAGTGAATTATTCTTGAAAAGGTTTTGAAGATTTTAGAGCCTTAGGCTTCTGAGATGACATTGTCTTTTGGTTGTTCAGTTTTTCGAGTTCAAGAGAAGTCTTGGCTTGTAGACACATGTCCAGGAAATCAAGGCAGATAGGTATTCTTGCAGAGCTCCTTTTAGGAGTAATCATTCTGTTAAGAATGCCAGAGGGTAGGTTAGATCCCTCTAGAGTGCAAGGGGCTATTTATGGCTCCACATAGCTAGTCTCCGTTTCGATAGAGGATGACTCAGACTCAGATTCAAAATATGAATCAAGAAAATCTCTGCGATTTGAGGCATGATTTTCTAGACAAGCACTACTCTTTCCATCATTAGTGTCCTCTGGAATATTTAAGCTTTTGAGAATACATGGGACAACTTCAGGAATGCTTAAGCTTTTCATCAAGTCTTGCTCGAAGATTTCATGCAGGACAGAGGTCATATCAAGATTGTTGAAAAACTGATTTTCATAAGTTCTTTTCAAATCATTTTCCAGAAAGATTTTGAACAATTTTTCTTCTACAGAGGCTGGAACAAACTCTGGTGCCTCAGAGGACAACTCCTTTTCAGGGTTCATCATGCACACAAAGGCCATTTGAGTTTGATTCTATGGATGGCCAAACTTGAAGACTCCTATCTATTTTTGAGACAGATATTTCCTTGGAATGGAATTCCTATTGAAAGAGGTTGATGATCACAAATTATTGCTTTCATATCAAACATTTGTCATGATCAAAGGATTCCTCTCGTGTGGTTCTCTAGAGGTTTTGTGCCTCTTAAATGTAGAAGTTAAGTTGGGAAATCTTGTTTTTTGAACTTTCCCAAGGCTAAAGATGTTTGATAAAGATTTATTTCTTTTGTTTCCAGTATAGGGGTCAATATCAGTGAACCGTATACCTCTTCTACCAACTTGGGTATTAACTTTTTCATGCACCTTCTGTGCATCTTGATACTTCCTAATCAATAAATCTCAGTCGAGCAAGTCTTGGTAAAGGACTTATCTTTCTCTTTGGAAAAAATTCTTTAAAGAAACAGCATTCAATTTGTCACTCTCGCTATCCTTCAGTTTTTTTATCTTTAATTTTAAAGATTTGTCAAGTGAGATAACCTTTTCTTTAAGTAACTTCTTTTTAGAAATATGCTTAACCACAAGGGATTTCTTTTCAATATATAGCTTATCCTTCTCTTGAGTAAGAAGTCTAGATTCTCGCTCATAGAAGGCAAGCTTCTTTTCAAGCTCTGAGCATGTGTTTTTGAAGGCTAAGAATTCCTCTTGAAGTTTAATCAATTTTCTATCTGAGTCGAGAGAGTTAGAGTTGGAATTAGATACCTTACTTTCTGCCTCAGAGGAGTCAAGCTCTGTCATCCCACAGAAAATGCATTGGTGTCCCCTTCGTTAGAGGATTCATCAGTGACAAGGTTGTCTTGTTCGGCCATCAGTGACCTCTGTGTGTAGTATTCTGCCTTCTTGAAAAAGGCATCGTCTCTGACCGGTTTACCTCTGGGGGCATTAGTTCTGTATTCTGTTGCAAAGTGCCCTGGTTTTCCACACTTAAAGCAGCCTTCATTCTGCGGGGTGGTTGTTGCAGCTTTCTTACCTCCTCTGTCATCATTTCTTTGATCACCTCTCTATGGGTACTCGATGGCCTTCTGATCCACGTACCTTCTTTCATCACTTATTTTCTCCTGCAGTCTCTGATCTCCAACATCTTTTCTTCTATAACTCCTTTGCTCATACCCTCCATATCCTCAGCGATATCCTCTTTCATCCCTCTCATCTTTCCCTCGATTGAACATGGACTTCTTCTTGAGTTCCCTGTTGTACTCTTTAGTCATTAGAGCCAAGGTTTTGGCCATAGAATCCATGTCTATCTCCTCTTCAGAACTATCCTCTGCTTCACTTTCAGTAACCAACACTTTCTTCTTTTTCTTGTTCAAACCCTCTTCAACAGCTTTGTCCTTCTTAGATTTGTCCTGAACCTCTGTGGCCTTGCCAACCAGTGAAAGAGGTCCACCTACTTGAGTTTTGACCTTAGCAATGTGATTTTCTTGGCTAACAAGACTGCCAAAGAGGTCTTATAGGGACCAAGTATCAAGATCTAGAGTAGTTTAGAGTGACATAGACAAATGAAGCCATTCATTATTCAAACTCTTCAGAAAAATGACATTATTTTCTTCAGAGGTTTTGTGGATTCCATATTGTTAAACCTAAAATCCCAATCACAACAAGCAATTACTCAAGATATGAACATTATGCACAAGAACTAGAGAGAGAAAGTCTAGAGAGAGAAAGTAGATCTTGAATTAGTCACAAATCTGATCTTACAATACAATGCACTCTAGTTCGTTACTACAAGATTACAAACAAAACCTATATATACTACCAAACTAAAACAAAGCCTTAAAGGCTAAGGAAACTAAACAAGCTTTGACTAACTATTACAAGGTCAATGTTGACTTTTACACATTTAACTTTCCTATTAAATCTTGGATACAATATTTAGACTTAACAATCTCCCCCTTTGTATTCAAGATTTAATGAAAATTTGATGCAGATCTTCAACTCTTGATTCTTCATCTTTTGTCTCCTGAATCTTTCAAAAACTTTGCTCTTTTGCAGCTTTTGAAGAATCTTGGAAAGTCTTTTTAATCTTTGAAGCTCTGAAAGCCAACATTCCTTGAACAAAACAGGAAATTCTTGAAACTTCTTTGAAACTTGAAACTTCATTTCTGAAAATTCTTTCGTCTTCAAACAAAATTGTATCTTCATCACTTTGATCTCTGAATCATCTTTGGAAGAAACAAACTTTCTTGAATCATCAAGTTTTCTTTGAACATTCTTCCTTCAGAATCTTTTGGCTTTGAATTTCTTTATCAGACTTGAACTTTAAATTAGCGGAAGCAATTTGAACTTTAGGCTTGAACTTTGAACTTGAACTCTGAAATTGAATCTTTATAATTCTCCCCCTTTTTGATGATGTGAGCATCATTATCATCAAAATATCATCAATTTCAGCATAGGTTTTGATTTCCCCCTTTGTGAACAACAAACAATCTCCCCTTGATATTGTTGTACTTTTGATCTGAAGAACCGAATCATGAACAGTATATATCCGAATGATTTCAAATTCAGACATAATGAGCGTGTAACCCTAATTCAACAAATGAAACAGTTAGAAATGCCTATCAGTAACACGAAGTTATGGTGTACAACGGATGTACAATGTAAGGAGCTGGTTTGATGTTGACTCCCCAGGACTTCCATTCAATCATTGAAAGACACAAGGTAATTCTATGAATGTTCTGACAGAAAAACATATTCTCTGTGTGCTCGTGCTTGTGTTTTGAAAGAATTAGCACAATGATTGTGTTTCATAAGGCTCAAAGTATGTAAATCACTGAGACAGCAATGATTATACATGGACTCAATGTGCATGAGAAAGGGTCGAAGGTGGGGCAACTTTCCTTCTTTTTCAATATCAATATCTTGCAAAAGAAGATACGATAGATTATATGTTGCTTCCCCAGAAAATGTGAAACATTCTCTTTTTAAGAAAAGAATGAGTAGCTGGTGGGGTTGTATACAAGAGATGGCATGGGCTATTTGTCTATTTCAATGATGGTCACCAAAGAAATGTGAACCAATCAATAATGTGGTTGCCCGACTCAGAAAGTGGTAGGTGCAGAGTTCTGATATTCTTTTAACTCTGATCTCACAACCTCTTTCTTTTAATCATATAAGCTCACATCTAACCAATCTCTCATTTCCATTTTACCTCTGCTCACTCCCACACTCAATTCTTTTAGACCCCTCTCCCCTTAATCACTCAAAGGATTTCTTCCGGGGTAGGAAACATTGGTTATCGTGAATCCATGGAAGATCTATTAAGCACTCATACTGAATCCCATGTTCCTAAAAGTACATGCTTATCAATGATTTTCTTGACATGTAAAGCACAAGAAATCATATGTCAGTGTATGTATGCTCATTGAAAATATGAATGAAATTTGAGCATTTGAACGTTGAAGATTTCTCAAAACAAAGATATTGAAAGAACGGAATGAAATTAAGAGAATTGTTTTGAGAATCTGACAATGATTAAAAGCAGATCAAATGAAATAGCTAGGGTATTAAAGAATTGGATATTTTGTTTATATGAACAAATATAAACAATTTATCAATGAAAGCACAAATATGAAAAAGATGTATGATGTTTATCAACTTTGAACTTCAAACGGGGGTATTACCATCGAAAAATTGTTTGAATTTGAGACATGGTAATAATAATTTCAAATAAAATACTGAACCGGTGTGTGTGAATACTTGACAGTATATGGACAAGATAATACACAAGTATTAATCTTTGGAAACACACGGTCAGTTAAACATTAACGCTCAGAATTGAAAAACATTTAAAATCTCACTTCTAAAATCATGAAAACTTTTGAGAATAAAGAAGTGGTTTGAACATTTCAAGAATTGTTTTTCATGTTCGAAAGTTGTCCTTCTTTCAAACAATCAGAGATCTAGGATCAGAAGATTTTTACCTTTTCGGCTCCCCCTCAAATCATGATATAAAGATTTATATCTTTTGAGCTCCCCCTGGATATTAGCATAATATCCTTCTTTGATCGTTGAAAAAACGGGTCCTGATCTGTCATTTGATCAGAAGCCACTTTATTCAGAACATTTATTAAAAAAAATAAAAGACAGAAAGCAGTAAAACAGTTATAGAATGAGTTCTGATCTGAAGTAATCAGAAGTCATCACCTTTACTCCCACTTAAATTAAGCATCTGAAATATGTCAGTTAAAACAGGATAGAGATCAAACACTCCCTTTGAATTGTTAGACCATCAATATCAGAAAAATCTAGCAAAGAAAAAGTTTAGGATAGAGATCAGATCAATTCACTCGGGATGAAGACCATCAATATCCATCGGATGCAAGCATACAGGAGTAAGTTCTTTTTTATCGATGAGGTACGGGTCCTAAGCTGTTTTGCTTAGAAGCCATTATCTTGACATTGAAGTTCGGGTTTTGAACTGTTGTGTTCAAAAGCCATTGTTCTCTTACTCCCCCTTGGATTGAGGTGCCTGCAACACAGTATCAATTTTCTTCTTTGGTACCCACTGGTATTTGGGTCCAGAAATGTTAGTTGCAGTGTGTGTGGGGGATATGGAGTAAGAACCATACCAGTAATGATCATTTGTTTTGTGAAAATGATCATGTGTACAACAAATAGAACAATAAAATTTCTTACCGTTAGATGCTTTGTTCTTCTATGCTTTGTGTACAGGTACACATGATTTCTTCTTTTTCAGCTCATTTTCCTTATCATCTTGGACTGGTTTCTTTTGCCAAACCAGTTTCTCTTTCTTGAAACTTATTCTTGGATAAGTATCTGAACCATCTAAAAATTCATTGTAGAAAAAATTAGTGCGAAGAATCTGATTAAATGATTTGACTGGCCTTTGTGAAGAGATAAAATTCTGACTTGAACTTGAAACAGATTTTTCAAGTTCTTTGATCTTTGATGCAAAGTTATCTCTTTCTTTCACAAGCTGTTCAATCTTTGTTGTGAATTCAGACTTCGTCCTTTGTTCATTTAGCGCAGCTGCAGACAGTTCAGACAACTTAGAAGTCAGCTTTTTAATTTCATTTTCAAATATGGATCTTTCTTCCTCAAATCCTTTTTCTGATTCATTTCTCTGCCCAGATAATTCTTTAAAGAATCCTACATTTTTCTGTTCTATGGCCTTCTTTTCTTTATCAAACTTCTCTCTTTCCAAGATCAGTACTTTCTCAAAATCTGAGATTTGTTGAGAAAGCTTAATTCATTTAAGCTCCACTGACTTCTTTTCCTCAAAACATTTCTTTGAAAAATCTGAGAACTTTTTCGAAATTTTTTTCTTTTCAGAATCAAAATCAGCTTTATTTGCAACAAGCTGTTTTTCAAAATCAGATAAATTCTTTCTAAGCTCAAAGTTCTCAGATTCCAATCCCTTTATCCTCTCATCATTCTGCCCAGAAGATCTTTTCAGAAGATCTTCATTGATAATCTTTAAAACTAATTTCCTCTTTCAGTCTGATGCTTTCTTCATAATGCTCTTTTGACTTTTGTGAGTGAAAGTCAATAGCATGACCCAGATTAATTTTCTCTAATTCCAACTTTCTAATTTTCTCTTCAAGCTCAGCAAAATATCCCATCTTGAATGAGTACATCAGCTTGCAGTGAATGATCGTTCCAAACTATATATCAGAAAATCAAAAATCAGATTGAATTGAAATCTAAAAAAAATATTTCGTGAAAATTGAAATTTGAACAATACTTTTTATTTCGCAGTGTAGAAAAAAAAATTCCAAAGATGACCAAAAAAAATTTCCAGACTTTTTTTTTTTTTTTTAAACTGAGACAAGGAGACCCGCACAATTGAGAAATTCGGGTCACAGAGGAAACGCACAACAGGCTACGCGTATGTAGCCTGAACTGCACAATGAACTATGTGGGTGTAGAAGGAAACGCATATTGAGGTATGCGGGTCCTTGAGGAAACGCATAGTGAGGTATGCGGGTCCTTCTTGAAGCGCAAAGTTGTGGTGTGCGTGTGTAGTGTGAAACGCACACTCTGTTATGCGTGTGTAGTGTGAAACGCACACTCTGATGATCACACACAAACCGGGATGAATGAAACGCACACTTGAAATGAATGAAACGCACACCTCAGATGAATGAAACGCATATCTGATGAAGAACACGCATATCTGATGAATGAAACGCATATCTATAAAATCAACAAATTTGCACCAAAAACACATCTAGACTTCGAATTTCAAACTGAAAATTTGACAATTCACTCACCTACACAAATCGAACACAATTCTATCAAGCAATTTTGATTAAAAACACAAAAATCAACAAATTTGATTCAAGAACAGTGACAAAATACGTTTTCACGAAAATCTCAAAAATGAAAAATTGAAACCGATTTTGTTCGAATTTCAAGATGGAATCAAAACAACAATCAATCACCAACATAAATCGAACACAATGAATCCATTTTCTTGCAATAAAAACGATTTTTCACATGAAATTCGGATGAATAGTACCCAAACTCGTTTTCTTGAAAAACTTTTGAAAAATTCAAATTTTCGATTTTAAAACTTCTGATTTCAATTCAAATCATTATCAAATCTTTCTGAAAAGTTTGGTATGGCTCTGATACCAATTGTTAAACTTAAAATCCCAATCACAACAAGCAATTACTCAAGATATGAACATTATGCACAAGAACTAGAGAGAGAAAGTCTAGAGAGAGAAAGTAGATCTTGAATTAGTCACAAATCTGATCTTACAATACAATGCACTCTAGTTCGTTACTACAAGATTACAAACAAAACCTATATATACTACCAAACTAAAACAAAGCCTTAAAGGCTAAGGAAACTAAACAAGCTTTGACTAACTATTACAAGGTCAATGTTGACTTTTACACATTTGACTTTCCTATTAAATCTTGGATACAATATTTAGACTTAACACATATATTCTACACTTGTTGATTAAAGAGTTAAACCTATCATAAGTGCTCTGAAGGAGTTCGTTCTGCAGAGCCTTGAATAAATAGTATTCATTGATGCACAATGCTTTGTTGTTCTTTTGGGTCTTAGTACCCCCTTCAAGTTGTTTTTCTAACTCTTGCCACAAGTCTTTGGATGTTTCACATGAATCTAAGGATTGGAAGATATCATTAGGAATGGCCATAATTAGAAGTCTTTTGGCTTTCTTTCCTAGTTCATGTAACTCTTTTTCTTGCTCACTCAACTCTATCATTGTGAAAAAACTCAACCAATCATGGATCCACCCCTTCGAGAAAATGTACCATTCGAATCTTCCACTGAGGATATTCATCCCTTAGTAGAGTAGGGGGTTTTGACTGAGATCCAACACTAAAGAAGGTAACAACATTCTCCATTTTCAGTGAGGTGAAAGTATCGACAGAAAAACAGAGTATAGACTGATTAACTAGTCTTGGATGAAAATAAGATGAGATATGGTTTGAATATGAAGAAAAGAAGTATAGAAACACTTGTCACAAGCTTTTGAACTATTATAAGACAAGAAACTTTCCTATTAATGAGTATAATTCAAACTTGTTGAAGAAACTCAGAAAACAGGGACTATTCTTTTAAGAATGAAAAACGAAGCTAAGAACAGTACAAAACACTACCAAATAGCTATGAATCATGGTAGAACAAGATCCTTTGATATTAATCATCAAAGTATGCTCTGATACCAAATGTTGATCCCAGTTTTGTGTTTTAATCAGTGATTCAACCAAAACAACTACGATAACAGAGATTAGTATGCGGAAGCGATTTATATGTAGATGAATGGTTTGGTTTGGCAGTGGACACACAAACAAGTAGCAAAGATATCTAAGAACAAATAAGAATTAGTCACAAAAAGATATACTTCATAAACTTGCCAAAGTTACACCAAGAACACACAGTAGTGTGTGTAAAGTGCTCTCTAAAGATATTCAAATTACAAAACAAAGCATGTTGAATTGTGTGTGCTTGCATATTGTGAAATCAGGATGTGCTCCCTACATATACAAGGGGAGAGCACACAATAGTACAAGACAAGGGCTGACATTCCAAAAAATGAACGCCACCTGTAAAGTAAAACCATCCTGAGTGTGTATTGTTGATCTTGAGGATCTTCGTACAGCATGGGTCACGTGATCTACGCGTGGTCTTGTCTTCTCCTTGAAATTCACAAGTCTTCAAGTCTTCCATCTTCAGAGCTTAGCCACCACATAGGCTCTGTCGTCAGAGCATCATCTTCAGGTGAAGGCCTTCTCGAGTGGATGGTTGATTGAGCTTCTGAGCTTGGCACTTCTGTGGTGAAACTTGGTGATTTGGCAGATGTGTTCTGAGAATCCTATACTTAGCCTATTTTTTCAAAACTTCTATACAATGAAATGGATCTAACAATATCTCAGAGGCACTCCATTTCTAGGCCTCTTGTATCCAAAGCACTCTAGTTTCGAATTAACAGCCTACACTTATGCAGATCATGCAGGATGCAAATTAGACAGGAAAAGCACCTCTGGATGCTGTCAACTTTTGGGAAACAAATTAGTAAGTTGCTCATCCAAGAAGCGAAACTGCGTGTCAACTTCTACAGCAGAAGCAGAATATGTTTTTGTTGCCAGTTGTTGTTCACAAGTAATATGGATGAAAACTCAACTCAAAGACTACGGTCTTGAGATTGACAGAATTCCCATTTTATGTGACTCCAGAAGTGCCATTGCTATCTCTCTGTTAATCCAGTGCAACATTCCAAGACCAAGCACATTGATGTCAGGTATCACTTTCTTAAAGATCATGTTAAAAAAGGCACAATCGAGATGTATTTTGTCCCAACTAATTACCAACTTGCTGATATTTTCACAAAAGCCTTATATGAAAGAAGGTTCAACTTCTTAATCAGCAAGATGGGCATGCTTAATATGTCTACTTAATCTAAACACAAATCAGAGCCTTTGATACATTACTTTAGAGCCTCTGATATTCTGACGTAGCATATTCTCAATAATCATCAGAGCCTCTGATACATCCTTCAGAGACTCTGTATATTATCAAAGCCTGTTTTCAATCCCCAAGTACATCTCATTTTGTAAACCTAGCACAATTTAAGGGGGAGACAAAGAACACCATCATCTATTAAGGGGGAGCTAAAGCAAAAGAAAGGTGATAAACTGACTAAGTTCAGAGCCTCTGATATCACTATCAGAAGGTCCTCTGACGAATCACAAAGGAAGGTATGCACTTCACTCTTATTCTAACATACCTTTTCAAAAATAAAGCCAAATTTGACTCTAAGCCTTTGAATGAACTCCAAAATATATTATTTAGCATCTGATGCTACTCTCCAGAGCATCTGCTATCATTGACTCTGAAGATACATCAGAGCACTTCATTCTAGTGTTCTTGGATATTCTTCTAATCAAGTTTTGGATTTTACAAATGTTTTTGAGATTTCAAAAGAAGATTGAATGTTTAGGGCACAATTGTCAATTTTCAGAGGTTATGACAGTTCATTTCCTTCTCTAAAAGGATCAACACTAATATATTTGGTATCTAAAATTGGCTTGTGCGGGTTATTTTCTTGGGTACCTGTCATGTTTCTATATCAACCCCAAGGTGAAATTTTTCCGGCGCGTGTGTCCTTTCACTCGAACCTCTCCATGTGTCATTGTACGAGTAGATGGATGATGGAACGTTTTCTGACATTGGTCCTCGCAACGCCGTTCCAATAACCCCTCACACACGACTCACGCCCATAAAAACCCATTTCAAAACCCCATTTTCTCTTTACGCTTTCAGAATTCCCTCTCAAACTTCATCTTCTTCATCAAGCATTCAAGCTCAAGAACACTAACCTGCAAAACTGGCACAAAACCAAAATGGAGCAGATGACTCAAGTAGAATGGTCCCGAATCAAGCACCACCTCAGTATAACATTCCAATCAAGGGAAATAACTTCCATATCGACTTAACCCCTGCAAGATTCGAAGAACAATACAGGATTGTTCTAGATTTCTTCAGCAATTGTGAACTGCACTATGCACTCACGAGTTTCGATGCTAATATTCCTCTAAACTATGTGCAACAATGGTGGTACACAAGTGACTTCAGTAAAAATGCCAACGGAATTATAGACTCAGTCGACATCGGCGGAGAAGACGCAGGGTCTATCAGAATCACGTCGGAGACTCTTTGCAAACACCTGTATCTCCTCAAAACCACTGACCTAGGCATTTCTAAGTTTGAAAAACCCCCAACCCAAGAAACCCTTCTTTAATTTCTTGTTCACCTTGGCTATAACAAGGAAATCTTCAGGTTGAGTGAGTTTAGAAGATAACACCTTCCACCTATATGGAACTTCATGTTCAGTATGCTCAATCGCACACTGACCTGCAAAATAGGGAGTCAAGATCAGACTAATCCCACTCTCCTTGCCATAATGTATGCCTTGTTCTTTAACAGGAACATTGATCTGGCCTCCCTTCTCTATTCAGAGCTATTTGTGGTTATGGATCGCAAGAACAATGCTCTGGCAAAAGGAAAGCCTCTAGTATTAGTCTTTTTCCCACGTTTCATTTCCTTGATCATGAGAGGCGCCATGACCAAGTTCAAGCTACCAGAGGAAGGACCCAAGACACCTATGATCGGGATGAACAACTCAAGCCAACAACGGAGCCTCCATACCCAAATGCAGAAGATTCCCTCAGACAATGGTAAGAATTATTCCAGAGAATCATCTCTCCCTTCTATTTCTTAGTAGTGTTTCCTAATCACTAGAACCGGTGGTGGGATCCCCAACACACTTAGGTCCTGAGTCGGAGCCTGAGTAAGAAAGTGAGGACTCATAAACTACCATTGATGAGAACATAGGGCAACCAGAGGGTGTCTCTGAAGAGAGACAATCAGAGCATGCCTCTGACTCTGGTGAAGAGAGTAGCTCTACCAGAGCAGAGAGCATTGAGACAGAGAGAACCTCTGAGAGTGAGTGCTCTGAAGCCCTAGGAGCCGAGGGTGGTAAGGTAGAAAAAAATGTCCTTGGAGACACACATATGTATTTCAATACCCCCACTCCCAGTGTAAGCATACAATATGTTCCAAGTGGTCCAGCACCAAGGGACATTGAAACAGAGGTGTACACCTCGAACCCACACCCAGCAAACTACATAGAGACACTTCTTTCTGCTTCTGATGCTCACCAACCAGGGGATGCCAAACATGTCCTCCCAAAAGGACTTGTCTATTGAAAAGATAAGTACCCATTCTCCCCGGGGTACGCCACTCAAATCGACACACGATGATATCTCCATGGCTCATCACATAGAAGACCCTTCCCTAGAACCAGAGATCTTCAAGATCTCCCGTAGGGACTGCCTTACTCAGGGGTAGTGGCTGGACTTAGTAGCACAAGGGAAGACTTGTCTAGACCACAAATCTACCCAATACATTAGGTTCTCTTCCTCTGAATCTTAGTCAGAGGAGGCTGAACCAATCCGAACTCCTATAGAGAAATCCCCTCCAAAGGACTCTCAAGGATTGAACGGAAGTCCATCCAGAGGCAACCTAAACTCACCTCTGAAGGGCACCTCTGAACTCGAGGTACAATTGGACTCATGTGTTGAGTCCAAGGTTCTCTCTCTGATTATGTCACCAAGGAAGAGTTCAAAATCTTTGGTGATGAAGTTAGAGGATCCTTGATGATCTAAAACTTACAATTGAGAAGACCTTAGAGGCCTCTGCCTCAAACTCTAAAGTTGCAAAGCTTACTTCAGAGGTCTATAATTAGAAGGCACAACTGACTGCAAACAACACTAAGTTGGGCGCTCTGGAAAAACTTATTGCAAGTCGCTCTGATCAACTAACAGAGGACCTGAAATCTGCCAAAACTGAAATTATCAAGAACTTCCAGAACAAGCCCCTACAGCACCACCAGCGATCACATCTGTCGATCTGGAACAATTCAAGACAGAGATGAAGCAGATACTTTCAGATGCAATAGCCTCCATCCCGGTCTCTGTAGATTCTCAAGCTCCAGTTTCACCTCCAAGGACTGCAGATGACATGGTCACCAAGTCAGATATCGCCGACTTCAGCAAACAAATTACAAGCCACATGCTCACAATTTCTGGAAAGTTTGTTGCTAAGTGTGGAAAGACTACCAATGTTGTCAAAGCCTTAATTCAGGTACACAACTACAGCGTAGATGATCAAGTCAATGAGATGCGCCTAGCAGCAAATGAAGCCAAGGATGTCATCGAAAATGTTGTTGCCGCCAAAATCTACCCCACCAACATGCCTCCTCCAGTGGGCAAGGGTAAGAGGAAGGTTGGAGAGACCTCGTGTGCCGAGGAAGCCTCTAAGAAGGCCAGGTTTGACGACCTTGAAGACGGGGATGATGAAGATATGCTAGATGGGTCTTCAGGTTCTCAAAAGGGGGAGGACAGCCTCAGAGCTCAACTTCTCATAACACAGGAAGCAAATGTCTCTGCTCCGTCCTCTTCTGCACCAAATCAGAGCAATCAGAACCAAGATAAACCTGTTGAAGATGTCTAACAAACCCTTATCTCTTAAGTGCCAGAATTGGGTAGAACCAAACTAGAGAGGAACCCCACCTCTGTTGAAGCCCAATCTTCTACAATTTTGCAATCTCCAGTCTGCAACTCCAGAGCTACCTGTGGTGCCAATAATCATTGCTATCATAGAAACCATCGTGACTACCTACAACTCTGAAGCCTATGGCGAAGCCTACACTAAAGAACCTCACTCTGAAACCCTTGCTGCTGAAGATGAAGATGCTCAACTGGTGGACTACTCTAGTACTTCCTCAAAAGATTCCTTCTCATCACCTGAAAGGCCTACTATTGTGATGAGGGATCCTTTTGGAGATGAATCAGAGGCTGGTCCATCTGAAGTAAATGACAAAGTGAAAAAGTTAACTCAGAGAGTCGAATGAAGACAGAGTCAAGTAAATAACCCAGCAAATGGAGACTCTGATAAGACCCCCACAAGCTGACCCTCCAGGACCAAAAGGACATGTTATGAACGAATACATCTTCAAATACCTGTACTCTGACAGGGACAGCATAGAGTGCTTTGACCAGGCCTCTAAACCCAAGGCTTAATGCACCTACTCTTGATCTAGTCAGACAAAGGTTCATCAGAGATAGAACTCAAGACAAAGGTCTACTCTGAAGAAGGAATCAGAAGGGTGCTAGACGTGAAGTTCAGACGGTACTACTATAATCAGGTTCACTACCTAGAATACACCGTTGAAAGAGAAAACAACGCCATCTATGTATTCAATGACAACGACGTAGTGAACCTGAACCTATATGATCTGACTCACCTACACGGGCACTTCTACAATCAAGCAGACGAGAAGAAAGTTCAATGTGGCACTGGGTGAAGTAAAAATGGTGATGCAAAAGCATGTGGAGCTAAGATCAAAGTCTGATTTCAGATAGCAATAGAGTTGGGAGTTGATCAGCTCTCTGTAACTGCACCAAATGAAGAACTGGAAGGCTTGGAGAACCTTCAAAGCGGGGCTGCTCTGGCCGAGCCACTTGGGTTATGTATAGAAACGAAGAAAAGAAGAAGAGATTTTTCAGAGCCTCCAACACCTTCAAGTATTCTTCTCAAACTCTCAGATACTTCAGAGAGAAGATACATGAAGCAAGAGGACAACCCAAGTGCCCAGCAGAACTAGCACAGAAACTCATAATGGAGATCAACTCAATGTTTGAATATAGAGATCTCATTATGAAATTTCACAAAATTTGTAAAGGAGAATATCCCTAGATTAGTTTATCTTTTCTAAATTCTACAATGTAATCTTCTCCTTTCATATTAGTGAATTTTGTTTTGAGAGGATCACTTTCTCCTCTTTGTATCTTAAGTAAGCTAGTCTAGAACTGTTCATTTTTTTATTTTCAATACTTAAGGGGAGATTGTTAGCCCCATTTCAGAATGTAAAACTATTGAGCATATTCTAAGTCTTCCTCTGAAGACTTCCAGAGACAGCTATCAATAACAACATGTCCACCTCTGAAGTCAGTTCAGACATAGACTCATCGGCGTAGAAGACATCAGAGATAGCTTCATCAGAGGCACTACATCAGAGCTCTGAAGCCATTCTCTCTGAAGTTATAGTTGAGAATTCCTACAAGTCTTAATACAAGTTCAGAAGACACGTCATCAAAAGATAAGATTTACCTTTTAGGTAGAACACTGTTCACATGTGTCTTTTATGTCAGGATAGTACACTGTTCACCTTTTAGTTCTATAAATAGGGTGTGCGCTTCATTGGGTAAAAATGTGTTTTTCTTACCTGCTTGTATAAAGAATTAATCTTTTGTACGGTGAATTGTACAAGAAAATATTGTAAGATTAACCACCTTCATGGTGTTCTTGATAATCTACATTATTATCCTGTAAATATTAGACTTGTTCTTTAATTATATGTTGGATATATCGTCTTTACTTTGAGTAAGGATCAAGCGCATGATTTAAACAATCTTTGCTTACACTATAATCTCATATATCTGTGTGTTTAAATCATCAAGAAAGAATCTGGGATCCAACAGAACCTCAACCTACTAAGGAAACAGAAGACGCCTCGACTGAGCAAAGTTTCTCAGTAGGCGGATAATGTGCATAACCGTGTGAACATAATATAAGTTCAAATAAAAGTTAACGTAAAACAATTGTAGTGAAACTATTCTGAACTTGAATAAAGAATGTAGAAATCATTTTCTTTAAAAAATCAACAAGACACCTGTATTGCAATAATAAGTTGTCTAATCGGATGATCAGTCCAGTCAGACTTAGAATGTCAATGTCGGGCACAACACCACCCATTCCCGGGTAACCAGTTTAGTTCTGGTATTCAGATCTATCTTGTAATTGGTTCTATCCAGTAACCAGTTTAATTCTAGTATTCGGCTCTATCCGATAATCGGTTCTATCCGGTAACCAGAAACTTTCTGGTATTCGGCTCTTGGATGCATCCTACGTCCCCTATTTGGCTTGGCCTTAGCCTTTACGAGAACGCCATCGTCATTAATAGCCACCACGGAAGGCATATCAACACCCATGGCCTAAGTGTTGAGTCTAATTCAAAATTAATAAAACTCGTGTCGTTAAAAATCAATGTTTCAATATATCATAAAACCACATTTCATAATAATCTAAACAACCGAAAAAAGATTCATTCACTATATCCAAATCGACCGAAAATGGATCGTATCTTCAAAAATCAATTCATTCTGAAATCATGCAATTTTCGTAAACATGAAGTCAATAATCGAAAAGTAAAACTCTTTCAACAATACATTCGAATTAGGAAACGTATTCAAATGATTAACACAAACTCAACTTTGAAACAAAAAAAATGTTTCTTATGCAAGTACTCGAAACCATAAGGTTCGGAGCCCGTTTATCAAGATAGATGGAATTTCCGGAAAGTAATCGGTTACCCTCGGGTCAAGGAAATAGAATATTTGTACCTGAAAAGCATATGATAGAATATGATGGAATACCACCAACCAAAACACTTCTTGTTCACCAAAATGATCACAAACCTTCAATCTATGAAAGGGAGAACAAGGGGTGGATGAAACCCTAGAATATTTTGGGGAAGAAGATGAATAGGGAGAGATGAGAAGCTTACCACCACAAAATGCTCTAGCATACTTCAATAGACTTCCAATCTCTTGCTATATCCTTGAAAAGCTCTCAAAAACGAAACCGTAGCACTTTGACTCACCCAAATCGAAGCTAGGATGAAGGAGATATGAAGGAATGAAGTTTGGGGCTGAAAATCGCGATTTAAGCTCGATCCAGTGGATTTCGCGACTTGTGCCGCGACCTTAAGTCGCCTGGTTTTCTTCTCGATACTGTTTTGGCCATAACTTTATCGTTATAGCTCCGTTTTTGCTCCGGAAAGAACCGTTGGACTCATAATTGAATCCTTCATCCATCTAGACTATAAAATCAAGGATTCAAATCCAAAATCAAAATATTATTTTTCCTTAATATCTCGGTTTCTGTATTAACTTGGATCGATATCTTTCGAAAATCGGGGTGTTACTATCCTCCCAACCTTAAAAGAGATTTCGTCCTCGAAATCTGGAACCACCAAGCACCCAATATCACACTTGGAAATATTGATTGATTTACTATCCAAAAGGAATACCTTCATGAGACTTCACCTCATATACGGCCCGATTGCATAACGCTTTAGGTTGTCGTTGCGTTTCTCATACCGTGCCATTACAAACTAAATCTTAACGTTCAATATATTTTGCCGATGTCAGGATGAACATTGAGTCCCTGATTAATCATTTTCTTAATCATTAAATCTCGGTTGCCTCCCAACCTTAGATTGCTCGTATTACCCCAAGAGTAACCTACGACCTTATTCAATTATTTCCACCAAAGATACCCCAAATCAAACATTTCGTTTAGATACCTCTAAATACGACATATCAAGGTCTCCTTGATAATCGATTTGTACTTAAAATCCACCTCGACGTTCTCACCAAATGTATCCAGTAAACATTACCACCAACTCCCACCATGCTCTCAAGCATCGATTTCCAAATCAACGAAAGTACTGACAATTATCAAAATACCAATGGTTGATTTCTTAATGATCAACATCTAATTTCCTTAAGTTTACCGCTCGTCCTGCAGACATACCAGATCTAACGAAAAAATACATTGAAGCATACCAACAGTTATTGTCCTCAAAATAGAGTGTCGACACCTATCCTCAGAATGACCATTCTGCAACCGTGGGTATACTACCAAATATTTCCTTCCCGATTAGTAATGTCGATTCAAAGTTGACACCTACTCTTGGAAATAGTCACCCAAATCCAACATCCTTACCAGTCAACCATAACATCATCATTATTCACGAATACCCAACAATATAGTACACCGCCGACACATAACATGTCGTCGTATCAAATTCCCATAATTCCAAAATCTACCATACCCGAGCAACCGAACACGATGTTAATCCGTAGGTTTAACGAAGCATAAAGATCGTCACTTAACTAACTAGGAGAAAGCATATGTCTAACACCTCAAACTTCGAGGATATCTTTTTATCTTTAATATCGACTTCTAACATGAGGGGGCTTACACCTATAGTCCAATGAGTTCAAGGTTTTTCACACTACTATGCCAATTTGAAATTTATAAAGCTCTCAAATACATAAGTTTTATAACAATTAAACGTGTGTGAAAATACAATATCGTGCATTCGATAGGTTTCAAGATTTGTTCACCAATGCCACACATATAAAACCATTTTCAAAACTCCTTTGATCAGTACTTACGCTAATAAAACGATAACGAAAGATGTGTAACAAAATTTTCAAACGGACTACCAGGGTCTTAGTATGCATCAGTTTATGCTATGCATATGAAAAATAACTTCCATCCCATAACATATGCAATAAAAGTTTGTACAACTCACAAAAGAGGATTTCACAACTTCAACTTTAAAATCTTTTAATTTAACACAAAAAGTCGGAAGATAAAATTTCCAACAAGACCTATATACGTCCGATCATTTCCCAAATGTAACAACACAATAGGAACGTAAATAAATAAATAAATATATATGTATATATATTTTTATTCGCGTTTCAAATTTAGGCCTCACCGATAAAACGTACTTGCCCAAAATTGTAATTACTACGACATGCAAACCGAAAATTCATTTCATGCATTGCGGAAAAACTCCTATCAATAACTGAAATATGTTCTGGGCAAAAGTTCTATCCGAAATACCATAAATCTTTCATATAAAGCTACAGAAGGGAAATTCACAAAATCGATCCTTAAAATTTTTGCAATTAACCATGAAATGTCATGAAATAAAACTTCTCATAGTGACTCGCATACATCGGTTTATTCTCCAAGATTTAGTAAAGACATATGCATGCGATTTGAGCAATTGTAAGAGTAATTTAGTTTAATTCCAAACTGTATAAATAAAATGTTTGCAAAATCCAAGACCACATGCTCAATATCAAACTCTTAAAGTTTTCCCTCTTTTAGTCACAATGCGGCACGAAATAAGATTTCACAACAAAACTTGCATGCGACCGTTTATTTCACAAAGCTAGTAGATAGATATGCGTATGCACCCGGTTAAAACATGAAATAATTTATGTCATTTTCGAGTTCAAAGCCAAATATAAACATGCTCTCATCGTTCTAAAACATTGGCTAAAATACCATGACGGAAATTTCCAATAAGATATGCATACATGACCCAAGTATAATTAACTAAAATCTCATTGCTGGTTGAGACAAACCATTTTTCAAAGGAACTCATATTCTTATGTTTTTAAAACGCCTCATAACACAATAATATGTATTTTCTGAAAAAGGTTTATAAGATCAAATACACGAAATGACACTTACGTCAATTGAACTCCAATTATATATGTAAAATCATCGAGGAAACATCTCAACATGATTTATTTACCAAAATCCCCAAAGATTCCAAAATGGATGACTCAACATGTTCATAAAACTAAACATTTTAAATAATCAAACTTCCCATTGGTTGCAACAAAATGTTTTCCAAATGAACTCTTTATCTTCATGTTTTCAAAACGACTCCTAGTTCAATGACACGAATTTTCCAAAGGTTTATAAAATCGTATGCACCAAATGGAAAATTAAATATCAAAAATACAGCGACCAATAACGGGGATACCCGTATCCGTTAAGAGCGGAAGAGCACGAAGTATGCTACTCCTACAACGTTCATCGTATGACACCTAACGACATGAAATCCCAAGTGTCCCTACGAATCCTTGACAAGTTCCACCCAAGGGACGAGATACCTTGATGCCACAAAGGACACCCGAAAGGCCCGGCACGTCTGAGGACTACTACTGAGGAAATTCCCCTACGGCGGAGATCTAGGCGTACACCCACACAGTGTCGCCCAAGACTACCTCATCCTAGTGACTACTTGTCAAGCTTCGGTCATAAAACATGAGTCCCAGAGTCCAACCCCGTACTACCCAATTGACCATCCAATAAGACTGACTCACATGCCTATGGATCCAATGCAACACAGCCTAAAAAAATACGCGACTACACATGAATGACAAAAGCACTCGAGCGTGTAATGATTATGCATATGCAATTAAATGCATTAAGATGTACGTCATAAATTGGATTCTACATCGAGCCATTAAAACTGGACAAATGTCCACAAGACTCTTTTAAGCCAACACCGAGCTAAACTGCTCAAAATCCTTTTGACCAATAATTATCGGTCCCCCAAATAATGAAATGTCTTTAAGCGACGTTTACAAAGACACATGCCTCAAAAACGTGATTAACACGAAACTCAACACGTATTGGGACCAAAGAGTTTCAAAAGGGTTTATGAATGCAAATTCACAAAAATGCATACAACATGTAATAGACTTCATTTGTACCAAAATTACCAAGATGCTTAAGTCATGAAATGGACTCTATTTGTACAAAATCCCAAAATGCTATAATCATGCTACTACTCATCAAGATGTCCAAATTCCAAATATGAGTATTTTATGGAACTAAAATAAGCCAAGTATATCAAATATGAAAACTTATTAAAATACTCACACTTTGACAAATACCAAGTAAAATACATTTTTACTTCAAAATACTCAAAACTTATCAGTAGTTAACCATTTCATGTAAAACACTTTAAAATAACCATTTTTGACATGTACACCGTTTTAACAAATCAACTTGAACTCACGCTCCTCGATTTCTATAGTTACACTATCGTCATCCAAATGCTCAACATCTTCAGGCAAGGCCACGGACTTCATAGGTTCACCTTACAATTTCTCCTCGAATACACCGATTCAAAAGTCAATGGTTCTAATCCAACCAATTAATCCGACTCGAAACTGTCCACTTAATGCAGTCACCATACTTACCGTTACTCCAAGTGACAAATAATAAAATCATCTACTATTTCTAATAGTTACCCATCCAGAAACTTTCTTATTATTCCAACGGTCGACATACCCAGGCATTTCATACAAGCACGAGGATGAATAAGAAGGAAATTAACAGAATTGAACACGAAGGAAACGTACTACTACGTCTACCAAATATCATAACATCAGAAAACCAAACACAAGAGAACGTACTACTACCTTACCAATTGTCACAGTAACGGCATTTCAAGCACCATCATGTATAAATATCCTCATAATAACATTAGCTAGGTGAGATTATGAACATATAATACATAAAGGTTCTCGTTACCATCGCCACAACGCCTGATAACCATAGTTTCCGTCGACTCTAAGACTAACCCATCTTAGAAATTCTACCCATCTCGCAAATCATTGCCTAACGTACTCAGTCTAAGTTTAGACATTTTACATTCATGCCTAGTTCACTTAAACTAGAGCTCTGATACCAACTTGTAACACCCTAAAAATAGGGATAACAAAAATCTGAAAAAAAAACGGACATGCGGTATTTAAAATTGCCAAAGCAAGAGCCTCCCAAAAATGGGAAAAATACACAAACCTGTTTAAATACAATCGTAATTAAACGGATAATAAATAACAACCAACTAATCTAATTTATATAACCAGAAAAAAGATTACAATCAAGGGTGTCATTTATAGACCCAAAGGATTCTCTACCAATAGTAAGTCCAAAAGCGATATTCCCAAATCTCTCACCCAAGCACTACGCCAGCTTAGGACCGACGCCGCTAAAACCTGAGATACACATCGACACCAAGCAAGTGTTAGGCCAAAAAGCCTAGTGAGTTGAACAGTAATAAGCATGTATGAACAGTTACAATTCTTATCAGCAGTTAACCAGAGTTCAACAATGTGGAGTCAATAGGGGAGACCCATAGCACCAATCAAGTCCCACCCAAGAGTCGATATACCTTGATGCCCTTAACAAGGAACACCTCAAAGGCCCGGCCCACCCGAAGACTATCGCTCAGAAAATTCCCCGAGTGGCGGAGGTCTAGGCACATACCATCACAGTGGCGCCCAAGACTATATCCTCCTAGTGTACTGACTTGGTTCATCCACATAACATTTATAAGGGGTCCTTTAGATATATTTCAATCCACATAATTCAATACCAACTACGGGTATAATATTACCACCTTATTCTCGTGATGTCTAACAAAAGACCCAATGTAAATCATGCTCATCATGCATATAAACATATCACCAAAATGGTGTTCCAACTAGAATCATCATAATACCCATATATGCATGCATTTGACATATCAAGGTACCCACATTATGTATCTATGAGTCAAATCCCAAATAATGATACATATAATCAATAATCATGGCAAATCGCCCATAAATATACATCTTCCAACTATTTTCATGAAGAAAACCCCAAACATTTGAACATATAGAGATAAAGTGATAAGTAGGAGATTATGATGTGTATCTAGTTTTAACAAAGGATTAGTAAACTCACCTTGCTAGATTTAGACTAAATCTAGATTTTACCCACTTAGAACTTTCCTTGAAGATCTTGATTCTTCAAATCAAATCTTCCAAAACCTAGATCCACAAGGTTCCAACCATAAATATACATATTCTACCATAAACAATCATTTCCTAAACCATATACATGGATACCTCAACTAATACCGAAACCCTAACTTCCATAACCGAAAAGAATAGAAGATTACCTTAACCCAAGCTTGAATTCACCAACCAAAACACTTCGAGTTCACCAAAATGATCACAAACCTTCAATCTATGAAAGGGAGAACAAGGGGTGGATGAAACCCTAGAATATTTTGGGGAAGAAGATGAATAGGGAGAGATGAGAAGCTTACCACCACAAAATTCTCGAGCATACTTCAATAGACTTCCAATCTCTTGCTAGATCCTTGAAAATCTCTCAAAAACGAAACCGTAGCACTTTGAATCACCCAAATCGGAGCTAGGATGAAGGAGATATGAAGGAATGAAGTTTGGGGCTGAAAATCGCGATTTAAGCTCGATCCAGTGGATTTCGCGACTTGTGCCGCGACCTTAAGTCGCGGAATAAGTCGCCCGCTTCCCTGGTTTTCTTCTCGATACTGTTTTGGCCATAACTTCTTCGTTATAGCTCCGTTTTTGCTCCGGAAAGAACCGTTGGACTCGTAATTGAATCATTCATCCATCTAGACTATAAAATCAAGGATTCAAGTCCAAAATCAAAAATCTTATTTTTCCTTAATATCTCGGTTTCTGTATTAACTTGGATCGATATCTTTCGAAAATCGGGGTGTTACAATATACATCATCACATTACTTAGTATTCATCAATAATCTACAAGAATTGCAACTTACATAAGAATTTAATTACATGGTTTCATCCAATCTTAATTAACCCAATTGATGAAACATTCAAATAATAATCAACATACCTTGTGTAGTTAACTCTAATGCTTCAATTTCCACCTTCAATTATTCATAAATCTCTCATGATCTAGGTTGCATGGTCTCAACAATGGAGTTTTAGGGTTTGGGGAAGGAGAGAAGATGGAGCTTAGAGAGAGAAAGAAAATGAGAATTATGATCAATAAGTTAAAATAAAAAGGTTTATATGTTTTCTTGAATTTTCAACTTTGATCTTTCATCTAAAGCTTAATTACATTTCATACCCTATATGTCAATTTTCCAACAATTTAAGTCAAACCTATCTTTGGCTTTTGAACTAGTTTGGCCCCTTGTATGGTCATGCATATCAAAATTAAGTCCAAGGTACAAATTAATTTAACTAAGGTACAAGACCTCAATGCATGGACTATCATAACGTTTAGAAAAAATGGAACATACATTCGGTTAGGACGAAATTCGGGGTATTATATCAACCCTCTCCGGTTGATCAGTCGTTGAAGCGGTCGCCTCGACCCCGTCGACACGTGTACGCGGTCTACCACGCGTACTAACCATCCTTAATCTGCCACACACAACGAGGATGGAGGGTAAGAAAGAGATTAACATAATTAAACACGAAGGAAATGTACTACTACATTAATCAATTGTCATAACAACAGTAGATCAAGCATACTCACGTAAAACATCTTCATAATAACGTTAGCTAAGTGAAATTATGAACATATGATACGGAAGAATTCTCGTTACCATTACCACAACTCTCAATTAACGTAATTTTCGTCGACTCTAAGACCGTCCTATCTAAAAATTCTACCCAATCTCACCAATTATAACTTAATAATCTCAGCTTAAGTCTAGACATCTTACATTCATGCCTAGTTCGCTTAAACTAGAGCTCTGATACCAACTTGTAACACCCTAAAATAGGGGTAAATTTAAAACTTAAAATTTCGGCAATATAACTTCTATAATTAATGGAAACCACCCAAACACGTAAATGTATAATAGCATTTACAAATCCTGTGAAAGAATATTAAAATCGACAACAAACTAATCTAAACAATACACATCTAGATTATGTTGGTTTTCAACCCAAATTCCCAAAATATTCTATCTTTTATACGTCGTGCCTCCAAAAGTATCTATTCCTAAAAATGCCTCAATGACCTAACTCTCTTCCCTCAAACCTTGGGCGACCCGCCGCTAAGGGAACATGTTATACACATCATTTAAGAAAAAGTGTTAAGTTTAACGCCTAGTGAGAACAAACAGTTTATAGAATTAACTTGGAAATTATTTAAACATGAATAAATGTATTTTCAATAAGTTTGGAAAGATAAGGTTTAACAATAACCACATAAGGGCCTTACGATCCAAAACATCTTACAATGACGGGGGAGACCCGATTTCCAAGGATCGTGGTGGAACACAAAAGTAAGCCACTTTCTGAGTTGTGAGATCAATACTTGGACCCATGGCCACGAACAACGTCGGCTCATACTCAGATGTGGGGGAGGGCACCCAAGGATACAAGTCATACCCATTCACTATGATTATATTTATGACTCATGGCTAGTAACCGGTCCCACATAACCGTACCAAATTGCCTCCGAGGACCCAATGTCTCAACTAGTTACATATGGGGATAACATCTCCAAAATAAACCAATTTCTATTCTTATGGATCCATTAGTAATAGTCTATGGCATAGTCACAATTTCATTTGTGACTAAATGATATCAATGCATATGGTTATCATAAGAGAATCTTCATAACACAATATCGTTGCATAATTTAACCTTTAATGCATTTAAAACCCAAATATAGATTAGTCAAGGTTCTTTTCCATTTTCCATACAAAATGTCTCCAAAACAAGGTTTTCCACCATTTCATAGTCTTTTAAATCAATCCAAAACCATTAGTAGGTTACCACCTAACTCCAACTAAAATCTCCATTTGAAGGAAACCCTAGTTATCATGAAAAATGGTTTTCCTTCATATATTTACTCATAAATAAGTGAATATAACATGAGTTATACTCAAAGCAAGTTTTCCAATAATAGCTTCCCAAAAATGTGGTTAAAACCCTAAAATCTCCAAAACCCATTTTTAGGTTAAAATCTTGCAAATAATAAAATGTAAACATGGAGATGATAATAGGTTCAAAAGTGTAGTTTTGATGTGTATAAGGTTTAAAAGAGTTGAATATACTCACCAATTAGGTTTTTGGCTAAAAACCTAGAAACCTTAGATCTTGAGGTGAAGATGAAGAAGTGAGATGCCAAAACCTTGAACTTTAGACTTCACAAACTTGAATGGTGGAGGAAATATTTAAAGAGATGAGACAAGTGGAGCCTTTAATGCCCTAGAAATCAGATTTTAATGAGGGGAGAGTGAGAGGAAATGAATCTTGAGAGTTAAGGAGGAATAATGAATGAGAAAGGTCAAAATCGCATTTAATGGTCTGTTGGACCCCGACTGCGACATTGACACGTAATAGTGACACTTGTCACTATCGCTGGGCATAATCGCCCTTGGTGTACCGAGAGCTCGGCTACTCTCGCGATAGTGATAGATGTCACAATCACGAGGCACAATCTCCAAATATGTATCGAATGCCTTTGAGGCCCCGCAACTATGCCACAACGATTGTGACAATGTCACTATCGCGTGGCACTGTCGCCCGGTGCTTCCCCAGCCCCCGAAATTCGATCTTTCAAGATTCGCGACACTCCCGACCCGATCCACGATTCAAAGAAAATCTTTATCAGGGGTTTGATCCCGAAATAGAGAATTTTGGGAATGAACATGAAAGAATTAGCTTACCGAAAAATCCGGGTGTTACATTAAGTTTCTATACAATCAACAACAACAAACTCTCCTCAAGATTCAAGTGAATCAAGTAAGGCATGAGGAAAATGTGAAAGACTTTCCAAATCACTGCCTAAGTTTACATTTGAGAAAATGTGGAAAGCATTAAAATGTGAATATTTTATAAGTTCTCTTGATTGATGTACGAATCAGGGGGAGTAATAAACAAAAGGAGGTGTCTACTAAACATGTACTATTAATGGGTTGTGCTCTTTCCTTTGCCCAATGTTTTATTTTTTCCACTGGGTTTTGTTCCTTGGTGCAAGGTTTTAGTAAAGCAACAGTTTATAAATCATTTTGTTCTATAAACCTCTTGATTGATGTACAAATCACGAAATATAGTAAACTAAAGGAATTGTTTATTGGTGCTTTGTACTCTTTCTGCAAAGACCAATAACCACAATCTCTCACTTCTTAATTAAAAGAGTGGTCAAACTTGGAAAAAGGGGACTTAGGGACCATTTATGGTATTTAATTGAAAGATTTACTCATAAGGAGAAAACCCCCCAAAACCCTTAATTATTTCCTGACTGGCGGCTATTGAAATAAAAGAAAGGAGAGAGAGCAGAAGAGTGGAGGCTTTGCAAATTTGAAGAGAGGATAGGAGAAATCAAAGGAAAGCTTGGAAGGTTCTTCCTTAGAGGTAACCATCTCCTAATAATCCTTCTCTTAATTAAAAAGATAAAGACTCTATTGAAGATTTTGGGTGGATTTGATTAAGTATTGGTAATGTATTAATCTAAATATAGGTTTGGGAAATCAAAGTTCTAATAGATCGATACTACTAGTTTTGTGTTCACATTTATGTTGGTTTGAGTTCAATGCGTTTTGGGGGAGGGGGAAGAACACTTGTGTTGATTTCTTTCATGTAGTCGAAGGACGCAGTCATGGAAACCCCCAGTGTACCAAACCAAAACCGGACAAGTTGGGAATACCATGCCAACCCGGACGAGCCGGGAGTCCGAGGCCAACCCGAACGAGCCGAGAGTCCGAGGCCAACCTGGCAGCGAGACTGGGACTCAACCTGGTAGGAACTGGGAATCGAGACTTAACCCGGTAGGAACTGGGAACCGGGACCCAACCCGGTAAGACCAAAAACCGGTATTTAACTCGGTAGAACTTGAAACCAGATCCAGTCCGGATAGGCACGCTTAGGGGAGTTTTATCCGGGAATTTTAATAGAATCAAGCGGGGGACTACCTTTGTACGTTTAACCAAAATTGTAGGTGTCCGATTCTTCTTGAATTAAGTTTCGGTGTGTGCCAGGTTTCCATCAAGCAGGTGAGTTCCCTTAACACTTTTCATATACGTGAAATGTTTTGCCAATGATTTTAATCACTGAATTTGGTTACGAGCATTGTGACATGATTTACACTAATGAGGATTGTTATCACGCTTGATATGAAATTGTTTCTAAATGCACTGGTATTGTTTATGTAATATTATCCATTACTTGACATGTTGATTTGGGCTCGGGTTGCACAGTGGGATTTGTGTACCTTGAAATTGTGAATATTTCTTGGGAGATTATTTATACCGTGTGCCTTGAATCTGTTTCTTGTGCATACGGGAATGGCATCTACTGGGGGGCCATAGGGATCTACTTGGGGCCCTGATTACGAATGTCACGGTGAGGTGATGGGAGACTATGAACACTGTGCAAATACCCAAGTTTGGCATAGTGTTGTGAAATTGCATGTTGATGAGCCTTATGGCGATTTGCATAACTACTGTTGAATCGTTAAACTGTTTTCGATGGGAATTCACTAGACCTCATGGTCTAACCCTCGTTTTTTTCAAAATTAAAAACCATTTTCAGGTAAGAGAGTAGTTGGTGCGTCTTCCAAGAGAAAGGAGAATGTTTGAAGTATTAGAGGTGGTGGCAATATAGATAGTTTACCTGAATTTCCTATTGTTTAGTCTAGATATCTCAGTTGTGGATGTGTGTATCCGCTGTGTTACTTTGAGAATATTGATTTATTTTAAGGATTTTGCTATTGTGGATTTTGGGTCTTTACACTTTCCTTCGTCTAAAATTTTTATTTTTTCCCATTGGGTTTTGTCTCTTTGGCATAAGGTTTTAATGAGGCAAGAACTATGCACCGTCACTCCTTTGACTCGGCACGAGGGGGAGTGTTGAAGGATTATGTGTCATCATCAAAAGAAAGTGATTGAAATAATATTTTCCTAGTATTAGAATTTACCATAATGAATGTTTTATTTTCTTTGTAAACTTCTCCCTATTTAGAGGCTTATGATTAATGCGGATTACAGATTCATTCTCTCCTTTTATTATTGTTCTATTTGGTTTTTTCTTTAACAACATTCTATATTTTGGAGAAATTTTAAAGAATATGATAGAGAAACTGTTACATATGAGTTTAGCACTTACCATGCTATAGAATAAATAACACTAATTTGTATTTTATTTAAAGGTAAACTAAATGCATCCCTACCTATTAATTTCTCATTTTCCCTCTCCCTCCCTTTATTTATTTTAAGTCAAATAAAAAAGGCATTGGAATCAAATCGTATCAATAGAAAATATCAAATCAAGATCAAATTAAGTGACACCAAAATATACATTTAAAATCAAACTTAAATCTTAAATTAAAAGAAAAAGTAAAAATAAAAAATAAAAAGATTGTTTCATTTATTCTGGTTTGGTTTTAAATTGATCTTTGTGTTGATTTGATTTGATTCAAATAATAAAAATGATACAAGGAGATGATTGCGAAAAAAAAAAGACAAAAATACCGGTTTAAAAATGGTCAAACCACATGATACATGACCATTTTATTTTAAATGAAATTGTCAATTCGAATGTTATTTGTGTAGAAATATTCTTTTATTTTTCTTCTGGATGTGTATTTGAGTCAATTTGTACATGGCTCGACTAATTAATCACATGGTCTTAGAGAATAGCCAAAAAAAAACTCCAATGACCTTGGGAAAACTCGACCTGGTGACTTATAAGGAAGAGTAGCAAAAACTCAAGCCTTATTTATTGTAAAATGGAGCTAACTCAAGTGGCGTTTGGTTCATAGATTCTGAAGAAATCTGATGGAATTGAATGTTGAATTTATTTGACCAGATTTCTTCGTTTAGTTTATTCTTTTTTTGTTGTTGGGAATGAATTTTTAAAATCAAATGAATAACACAAGGGATTTAAATATTCCTTAGAATAAGGTAGTATTTTAATGGAATATAATGTTCATTATCTACTGCTTGATTTATACTCTCTCAATATAACTTTAAATGATCAATTTTAGAAGAAAAAAATACAATTTAACAAATCATTTCGATTTTTTTTCACATTGTGTCAGTTTTTTCTAAGCATGTCCGTTTTTTTAAATGTTATAAAATAATTAAATTAAAATTAAAGAAACTGATATAGTTATTATAATTATTAAAACATATACTTATAAGTAATAATCAAGTATTATTATTAGAATCCGATTTAATTTTGCAAAGAGAAAATATATGTTTGCATTAATAAATGTTGTGATCTGAAAAATCTATCTAGATCCTATGCATTATTGTAATAAAGTATTTTATGAAAGTATTTTTAGTTTAAAAAATTCAAAAAAAAAACTATTTTGGTCATTTACCAACATTTTATTCCAATTCCAAACCCATATTATGTGAATGAAACAAACAAATCCAATTTCTTTAGCAGATTCCATTTTAATGTTTGTTAACTTTAATGTTTGTTAACCAAAACTGGTTCTCAAATTTGATAACATTTCACTGCAATTCCTTCAAAATCAAATTTTTTTAACAAATTTCATTCCATAAAAAAAAAAGCATTTCACAAATCAAACTCTACCCATTTAAGTGGCATCATGGTAAAGCCAGGATTTTTGGTAGAAATTTTCACAGTTTTTTGAAATTTTTGTAAAATGTTTAATATGTTAAATGACTTTTCTACCCCTAGAAAGAAAATGTATGTCTCATGGTGAGGGAGGTTTTTTGGTAATTTTCATTGAACAATTAATGTTTTGGATGTAACTCCAAACTTTTGATCTACCGTAGCGCCTTCCCGGCTTCCTCTCTTCTTCACCGTTTCTAAATTTCTCGACTTCTTTTGTTGGATAAATCAGTTTCTTATAGGTTTTGAAGAACAAAAAAAAATTCTTCACTGTTAATGTTATCGGGTACATGAAATTGCCATCAAAATCATCTTTAGAAGGATAAGGTTCTTGATAATCGTTGTATTTTGATTTATCTATCGTTGATTTAAGGTGATGAGAGGTTGAGAAGGTGAAAGGAGCAACTGCTTGAAGATGTCAAATTTTCTATATTTTAGACTCCCTAAAAGCATACGTTTCACATCCTATCATAGTCTCTGTTATTTCCTCTCGAAGTGTCTATCGGCTTAACTCACAACTGATAAATCAGTTCTTCTCTCCTCTACAAGCATCACACTCGTTCACCGATTTCATTTTCAAAAGCGTCACACCTAGTCACCGATTTCACTTCCAAGATCCTTCTCAAGATGATCAGAGATCAATCAATATGGGTAACTAAGGTATTTTTTTATTTTACTGTTCTGTCTTATTAGAAGATGCATAAACAAATGTATTTTTACTTTCGGTATGCTAATTTATTGGTCATAGGGTTTTGAGTTCAAGAATTCTTGAAATTTAGGGGAATGTTCGGTCGTGTTATACAAATTTGGAACTCTTCTTTATTTGATGTGGTGGATTGTCAAATATTTTAGGTCTTTGAACTCAATTAAGTTGCAAGATTATTTAATTTACTAAGTGACATCATGGTAAATGCAGGATTCTTGGTAGAAACTTTCACAGTCTTTTGAATTTTTTGTAAAATGTTTAATACAATAAATGACTTTTCTACCCCTAGAAAGAAATTGTATGTCTCATGGTGAGGGAGGCTTTTGATAATTTTCATTGAACAATTAATGTTTTGGATGTAACTCCAAACTTTTGATCTACCGTAGCGCCTTCCCGACTTCCTTTCTTCTTCACCATCTGTAAATTTCTCGATTTCTTTTGTTCAATAAATCAGTTTAAAAAACAATTTTCTTCACTATCAATGTTATCGAGTATATGAGATCGGGGTCGTTCTTTAGCATGTTAAATGTGTGATTTTGAACAGGCCCACAAAATTTTGGGACCCAATTTACGTTGTTTAGAGTATTTTATCAACAAATATAAAATGACTACCCACCTTAGTGTCTCACTACATTCTATCATAAAACAAAAATAATATGTCGTATTATCGCCTCGGTAACTTGTATATATGTATATTTGTTATTTCAAGTTGCATTATAATCGAAAGATATAGGTGTAACAGGGCCTCCAAAAAGATTGGAACGTCCCTGCATGAGATTACCATCAAAAACAATTTTCTTCACTGTCAATGTTATTAGAAGAGGCATAAACAAATGTATTTTTACTTTCGGTATGCTGATTTATTTGCCATAGGGTTTTGAGTTAAAAAATTATTCAAATTTAGTGGAATGTTCGGTTGTGTTATGCAAATTTGAAACTCTTCTTTATTTGATGTGGTGGGTGTCAAATATTTTAGGTCTTTGAACTCTGAAATTATCCAATCAAATCACAATATCAAAACAATCAAGAACAATGAGAATCATTGAGGAAATCATATGTGTATTGATGTCACATGTGATGGGTACAAAGTTTATCTCTCTAGATTCTCAGAGTGTTTTCAATCAAATGCTTAGTTACAAACAAAGTAAACAAGGAAGACCTATTTATAGGTCAAACAAGGTACAAGGCAAACTTACAAAAGTCAACATAAAATGAAATACAAAAATGATCTAAACAAAATAAAATAACACTGTATTATTCATCATGAATAGTGAATGAACGTTCACCTTTGTTATTCATACTGAATGTGGACATCCGAAGATGTGCATGCATATTCATAATGAATATAACACGTATATAGAATTTCATGTAAAAAACGGTTAAAACGAAAAAAAAACTATATTGAGATGGATGTCATATCAAAGAGCACGAAATTCTCGTTTTTTTGATGTAATTTGTTTGATTAAAATATTAGTAATTTTTAAGATAAACTATTTTAAAGTTTAAGGGGATAAATTTTTTTTAATTAAAAATAAAAATAAAAAGTCAAATAAGGTAGGCGTTGATTCAAAATTACAATTTTCTCCTTAATCACTTCTCAATTAACCTTATTATGTATTAACCATTGATTAGTTTTTTAAGTTTTGATCAATGGTTAAGATTTGTCCTCATGTGTACAATGAAAGATGAGTTTTTATTTGAACCTCTCCCTATATATATATATATATATATATATATATATATATATATATATATATATATATACTATATTATAAAAACGACATAAAAAACTCTTAATTACAACATTTTAAGCACAAGTTACAGCTAATTAAAGCCAATTACTTAATTTACAATTTCTTAATGCTTTGGTACAACTTTTCCAAGCACAGTATCTCACATAATCATCTATTTGTGGAATGGATACTCATTTATTAATATAACTATTTGTTTTTTTGGTGGAGGATTTTATAAAATAGATTTTATATTAGCATAATCTATTTTAAATGTAGATTTTACATTTAAATCTATATTAATGAGATGTAATATAAAATCTTTTTTCTTCCGTATTTTTTTATATTACATCTCATAATGATTTTTCCATATTTTATTTTATAAAATCTTTTTCCATATTTTATTTTATAAAATCTTTTTACATAATGAGATGTAATATAAACTCTTTTTTCTTCCGAATTTTTTTTGCTAATATAAAATCTATTTTATTTTATAGAATCTACACGTATTTTATATTAGCATAATATAAAATCTACACGTATTTTTTTTTGATAATATAAAATCTACACGTATTTTTTATTACGAGCATTAAAAGAAGAAAAAAGAAGATTGATATGAGTTAAAAATAAAAAATAACGAGATACACTAATAAATTATCGTATTCTTTAAAATAAAAATATTCCGCACGCAATACTTTCCAAATTAACCAAGTGTAAAGAAAATAAAATAGAAACAATGTAAATATAAAAATATTCTTCCATATTTTTAATATATTTATATTTAAATGTAAAATCAAAAATAAAAATAAAATTTTTTAAAATATTCTCTAGATTTACTATAAATATATATAGCTTCTCTATGTATCATCCGAGTACAAGAAGAAGACGAACGGTCGGGTGTCAATGGCGGAACCTGCAACTGAACAAAAGGTATTTCACTATATTTTTTTTCTTTGAAAAACTAATTTTTTATATTTTATTTTATTTACTGAGATTTTGTTTATATTTTTCAAAATCCACAATCATATTTTTCGAAGTAGGGGAATAAGATATATATACATATCTTTGTTAAAATACATTCGTTTTTCACATTGTATTTCATTAACTGTTAACAGAGAAATTACGTTTCATTTTAACTTGGTTCAATATTCCAACAAAAAATTTATCCTCTCGTGCAATGCACGGGCCCAACACTAGTATATATATAAACCACCATCCTTCTCCTTCTATATGTGCTTATGTTCACTCTGATGATCATCAACACCATCCTTCGCTAATGAAGTTTTCGTTGATAAGGGTCTTGGTCAAATTATTCGCCATCCCATTTTGTTTTAGATTTTGGGGGTTTCTTGTTTTTTTTTTTTTATTTATTTAAGTTTAGTTTCTTTTTATTTAAACCTAGTGGTTTTTGAGTTAGATTTTAAGGTTTTGTATCACCAATTTTTTAATGAATTTGTGTTCAATTGAAGAATATTGTTTGTGCTTATACATCTGTTTGTCTTTAAAATACTAGTTTGAAGAGCATGATGTTCATCATGTTCTTAAAGAATGTGTTCAATGTTGATGTTGTTTATGAATAATTTGAGGTGAAGAAGAAAATGATGGATATGAAGAAGAAGAAGAAGAGAAAGACTCAACAGCCAAAGATGATATGTATTAATAATAGTCAAATAGATCTAAACCCTAACTAATTAATTACAAACCATGGTGATCAAGAGTGTAAATCAATGAACTGCAGGAACCCCAACAACAATTTCACTAAAACACAGGGACCAAATATGTAACTTACTCAGGATTATTATTGTTTTATATATCCACTTTATTAATACAATCTATACAATTAATTAAAGTACAACTTCATAATGTTTTGGTACAACTTATCAAAGCACAGTATCTCACAACAAATTTAGTTAGAGATAACGATTATTTATACTAGATATTTCTATAATTTTAATCACATATAATAATATATTATATAAATTTATTTATTACGATAACGAAAAGTAAATAAGTTGTTTTAAATTGTTAACTTTAAAAATAATATTATTTCCAAAATGTTGGGATGTTGATATATTAGAAAATAATACTTAAATTATAACATATTCCATAAATATTTTAAAATAATATAATATGATCATACATATATCTATACTATATTACTAGAATCGTACTCGCGCAATGCAGCGAAATACATCACGATTTTAATGTTTCATTTTATTTATGCATTAGGTACCACTTATTAATGCATATTACTTAAAATACAAAAGTACAAATTGATTAAACATAAGTACAACTTATAAAAGCTTAATATTTGAATTCGTGTAACTAACTGCAGATAAACACTTATTTTTATTTTCTAAAATATCTAAAATTTTTAACTATTGATATAACTAACCGATAAATATAAGAAAATTCGAGATAAAACGCCTTATTTTTATTTTTTATTAAAGCATGTTATCTTTTTTAATTTTAAATATAAAATATCTTAAATATAATTATCATTTAAATTAAACATTTTTTGACCTGTAACAAAATTTTTATTATTATTTTTTATAAAAAACCATAATTAAACTAAACTAAAATATATTTTTATTTTAAATCTAGGTTTCTCAAAATCGTAAAATAAAATAAAAAAAGACTAACAAAAAAAGTATGAATAATGATCGAGGGTTCGAGCTCTAGATTTCAGAAATCCGCTGCATTGCAAGGGTACATTTCTAGTGATTTAATAAAATACTTATAAAGGTCTGCTTTTTAAATTCATGATTTGTTGTAACCCTTAATAGTAAACCAAATTTCTCTTTATTCATATTAAGGGAAGCAAATTTTCAAAATTTTTATTTAATGAATCAACTTTCAGAACAACTCAACTAAAATATAATTAACTTTGATTCAATCATATTTTGGAAAATAGAACAAAAGTTAATAAACATAATTTTACTTTTCTTAATTAGTACTTTATTAAAATAAAGGTTGCTATAAGATATATTTTGTTAAAAAAAATTAAACACAATTTACATTTTTCATTTTACGAAAACGTGTTTTTCTTATGCAAAAATAAAGTAGAAAAATGTATTAGTAACCAAATGAGAAGAAAATATTATTTTTATTTCCTTTCGGTAAATTACATAAACAAACATACATGTATTCAAACAACTAGTTAATTAAAAATTGTTGAAGAAAATTGATTACTTCTTTAATTGTTGTAATCTTGAAATTAATCAATTTATTTAAAACTACAAAACATGTAAGGTTATTGTGGGATCATGTTTGAATAGATATAAGTTAGCTTTTTATAAGCTAATTGGAGTAGTTTATGAAGAGATTTTTGTGATTATTTCAATTATGCCCTCATTAATATTCATTATTATATATTAACTATTAATTATTATTAATTAATTTAATATTATTTAAAAATTATAACATAAATTTTAATTATACATTGATATTAATTTTTAATTATTTAGAATCATTGATAATTGTATCAAATTTTTTTAACAGTGATCAATATAGTTTAGTTATTAATTATTATTATTTTTGTAATTATTATTTGATTAATTTTTTCATATTATATGTAAGGGTTATTTAAAATCATAAATTAACGTAGATTTTTTTTTAATTTTTTTTAAAATTCAAATTTTATAACATATATAATAGTATATTTTAAATTCTTTTAATTAACATATTATATTATTTACTACCTTATTTGTATTAATTAATATATTATATTATAAATTTGTTTTAATTATATTATTAAATATTGTAATTGATTAATTTTTATAAATGTCTTTTTTGGTAATTTTACATGTTATAAGCTAGTTTTGTCAAACATGATTTTTTTTTATCAGCTACCAACTAGTTTATCAGTCATCAGCTAGTTTGCTAAACATAGCCGGCATTTGGTTCCGTTAGATGCTATTAGTGCGTATTATTGACGACATAAATACATCATACACGTCAAAACTAATACCGTAATGACTTTGATATAATATGAAAAACAAACAAAAACCCCGGTCTTTTGAACATCCACTTACGTGGTTTGTAATTTATTTCTATTTTTGTTCCTGAGGGCAAAACACTACTTTTAAGTATGAAGGATTAAAATATAAATGAATGATAAACCATAGAGATGAAAAAAATAATAAAATTTAAATCATAAGAAAAAAAGAGGTAATGAATTATAAACCATAGTGATAAAAATTGTAATTTCAAAACCATAAGAATGAAGTTTGAAATTTTCAATAAACCACAGGGACTAAAAACGTAATTTACTCAAAAAAGTAAAAAGGAAAAAATGTAAAAAAAAAAGAAAAAAAAAGGTGGGCGTAAAAAGAGTGTTTAAAGTATGTCCCCTGATTAACCTTAATGTAGTGATTCCCCATTAAAATCCGACCAAATGATTTAGTATGAGACAAGACAATCGTCCATTTCTCCAAACATGTTTCTTTTAAACTAATCCTTTTTCTTTCTAAGTATATACATATTTATTTATACTAGAAGTGTACTCGTGCAATGCAGCTAGATACATCACGATTTTAATGTTTCATTTTATTTTCTGTTTTTTGTCGATTTACATTACGATTTTGGATGGTTGTGAGAGAGTGATAATGATTTTTTTATATAAATTTGTTTAATTTAGACTTAATAATATAATGTAATTTATTTTGGTTTAATAATATAATTTTTTTTATAAAATATTATGTAAAATTTTTTAATTATATTTTAGATTTTTTATATCTAAAATATGCTGAGAGTTATTTTAGGGGGGAGTTAAAGTGAGAAATGATTTTAGGGGAGTTAAAATGGTTAGAGATAATGATTGAAAATTAATGAATAGCATTAAATGTAGTACATACAGCTTTTATGATTGTTTTTTAAGTAATTAACATTAAATAGCGGTACATTAAGCTTTAAGACTTGTTTTTAAGAGTTTTTTTAAGTCATATTTATAATATAGTATAGATATAGATATAACTATTAAATAAATTAAAAACTTCAAAATATTCAAGAATGAATAGCTTAAAGAACATTAAAATATAAAATTTTCAGTAGTTATTTTTTAAATTACAAACTCTTAATTAATTTCTTCATAAAATATATTTTTTAATAATCATATACAATTAAATAGATGTGAAAACAAATTGCCTTGCCGACCCATTTTATAATTAAAGGAATTTTGTGTTGGAAGTAAAAGAGATGCATGAACGGATGCATGCATGCTTGATTGACTCCGTAATTTACTACACTAGCCTTTTCAATTCAAAGGTGAAATGCACCCATATCATTATTTCAATTTAATTAATTTTTCATAATAATATTAATTTCTAGAGACTTATTTGGTACGTGGGCATTGCCAATGCTTAGTATTAATAATTAAATAGAGTGACAAGTGTAAATATTTTATTGAAAAATGTTTTCTTGATTTTATTCTCTCCATTTTTTAATGAGTTTTATTCAAGAATCTTATTTTTTTTTTTGTAAAAATTATTGTTATAAGTTTATATAGAATCTAAATATCACATCATAAATAAGTATTAAAGATTTTTTGGTTTGAATTTTTGTAGAAAGACCATAAATTTTAGAAGAAGTTGTTGTGTATTTGTATAATGCATTAATATATAAATATTATTGTGAATGAAAAATAAATGTAATTACTCATTAAAATGAAAATCCAAACTTTATGAAGTACATGTCGTATTAATAGGACTCAATGCTTAGAGTTGGACCTATTAAGGACGTACGGTGTGCATGGATTATTATTCAATTCTCTTACCGGAAAAAATTTAGGTCTAAAAATGCATCCACTTAATTTTGAATAATGTCCTTAAATGTTTTAAAATCAAACTCATGATAGAAATCAAAAGTGGCTAAGATGGATTAATGCTTGCTCTTCAAGATGTCATGGGTTTGATTCCTATTTTTATCAAAAATCTAGTTTATCATTTTATAAATTTTAGATTCTAATACTTTTATTAAAAAATGAAGGAAATTAGCATGGAGAAAAAGTCAAACCCACGACCTTCCCTTATAAAAGAACTATTCTACCATGGCATTTATGACAATTCTCACTCCAAAAGCTTCTTTAAAATGAAGAAAATAAGGATTTTGGACATTTTTTTTTTGCTCCAACAGATTCTTTAAATTTTCTCTAAAATGGAGAAAGTAGGAATGAGAGTGTAATTTTATCAAAATTTGGATAACTCTCCAAAAGTGATTACCATGAGAAAGAAATGGTTTTTATTATATTTCACCAATAAGAAATCTTGAAATGAAATGTGTAAGAGAAAAAAAAAATATTTTATTAGATATATACATTATTTTAATAATATAATTAATGATGTCATCTCCAAAATTGAGAAACTGTTGGAGATGAATGCAATTTTTGTTAAAGATGCTCTTAAAGTGCACCCACTTGAATTTCTTTCGTTATGTTAATCATTGTTTATCGTTTTTTAATAAAAAAAAACATACATTTTATAAATAAAAAAATTGTATTTTGGAACTTCTTTTGTATACCAGTTGAACAAAAATCCTGAGTTCGACTCTGTCAACGTTTATCATTATGTAAACGAATTTATCAGTTAGTTTTATAAATTTTAAACATGAAATTTTAAAACGTTTTATGAATGTAATAATAAATTATAAACCTTAAGTTTAATAGATTATAAATCAATAAACAATATCTAATATTTAATAAGCTCATTTTTACTGATTTTTTAATAACACAAGTACAAAAAAGACTATGTAGGATAGTGTTGCCGTTCCCTATTAGACGACATGTGATTCATGGATGGGGTTGAGTCGTTATTATCTTATCTCAGCCATTAAAAAATAAGTTAAATTTAAAAATTAAAATAGATGCCACAAAAATGGGCGGGACGAACGAGTTAAAAATGAATGGGTCAATATAATTTTAACTCATATAATATATTTTTTAAAATATGAATCAAAATGGGTTTTTTCTGGTTGACAATTTTCAACAATTTTTGTATTTTTTAGAATATAAATAATTAGGACGGTAATCAAATGAGAACCGTAAAAAGATTAAGGACCGTGAGGACTAATCTCAAACATTCAAGGGTTTAAATCAATGGTTATTAAAAAGATGACATTTTTTGTAATATTTAGGAAAGTTTTGAAAATCTAAGGGTAAACTTGTAATTTCAAGGGTCTAAGGGTTTCTCTTCTAATCTGTAACCGCCACCACCATATGCATCACTCACTTTCTTCTCCCCAAATCTTCCACCACCGGCGCCGTCCTTCAATCCATAAAGATCACCGCCCTCCGCTGAGTTACCTCCGGCAACCTCCTCGTTCCATCCTCCGTCTGGATCTACAACCACGTCAACCGTCTGGATCTACAACCACGTCAACCTTCAATCCTCGTTCCTTCCATCTTCAGCAACCGTTCTACCGCCTCCGTCTGAATCTACAACCACGTCGTTCCTTCATACCCTTGTGCGCACATCACCGCCATATCTGCTGGAAATAACGTTCTCGCTCAAGGAGATGTTACCTCCGCCGACCTCGTTCTTGCTATTCCTAATGTCCATCGCTCCCTCGTGGACATAGGGATTCGACAAATTAATGTCTCAAGTACTTTCTTCTTCATCAACATCATGATGGCATCGTTTCTGGCTTTGTCTGCAGAATTCCAAGAACCCGCCGGTAATTTCGTCATCAAACCCTTACTCTAGCTCTTAACTGAAACAAATTAACTCATTGTTCTTTGTGAGTTTGTAATCTATGTGTGGCCGAGAGCGACGAAGCAGATGACGGCGACAGCAGAACAAGAAGTGAAGATTAATCGGTCAATTTCAGCAATTTATCACTAGGGTTTCTGATTTTGTTCAAATTTGGGGTTTTTTGTTTCTCAAATGTGTTTGATTTCATGAGATGAAATAACATGTAGACAAAATTTGTGTTTGATTTCATAAGGTGAAATAGGTTACTGATAAAAATTGTGTTTGATTTCATGTGGTGAAATAATATATATATATATATATATATATATATATATATGAACATTATGGTTGCATTTCATGAGGTAAAATATCATATTTATGAAAATTTTGTTTTTATTCATGAGGTGAAATAGTATGTGTTTCATTTGATGAATATTCGTTACCAAAATGACTATTATACCCTTTTCATATGGTGAAACATCTTTTAATTAAAACCACACGATCAAAACCAAATTACGGCTTAGATCGGTTCTCACGGTTCTCAACTTTTTTTTGGTTCTCACATGATTTATGTAACACCCGGAAATTCTCAAGGTAAGTATTTATTCCCTTTGAATGCATTAAATGTACCTATGTGAGTATATGAGCCTTTGTATGCGTTTTATGATAGTTGATATGTTGAAATGTCGTATAATCTGACTTACCGTCCTTAATTGTTCAAATCTCGCGTTAGTTATCGAATCAGGTCAAATTTCAGGACGTTCGGGGTGTGGCGCGACAGTGACAGGCGACTATGACATGGTCAATATCGCCGTGTCAATGTCGCACAAGGTGTACCGTAAGTGGAGTGGTTTCGGCGACAATGCCACCGCGACAATGCCTTGGGCAAAGTCGCAGGGCAAAGTCGCGAGGTGTGTACCGTAGCTCATGGGGAGATGGCGACTATGACACGCGACAATGCCCAGGGCATTGTCGCCGGGCAATGTCTCCCGCGGTGTCCAGTCTTCTGTTTTTTTTAAAACCAAATCTGATACCTCATTCCTCACTTATTCATTCAAAAACGGGAACTCTCTCATTTGGGCGATTTTTGAACCTCTCAAACACACACAAACTTATTTCTAGGGTTTTGGGTTGTTGAGGGCATTAAGTGCTCATTCAAGCTCCTTTCAAGTGTCCCCATTGAAGTATCATTCAAGATTCTCATCTCCTTGCATTCAAGTCTCTTCATCTTCAAAAGCTAGGGTTTCATCTTTTCTAGGTTTTGGTCAAAAACCTAGATAATGAGTTTACTAATCCTTTGTTAAAACTAGATACACATCATAATCTCCTACTTGTTACTTTATCTCTATATGTTCAAATGTTTGGGGTTTTCTTCATGAAAATAGTTGGAAGATGTATATTTATGGGCGATTTGCCATGATTATTGATTATATGTATCATTATTTGGGATTTGACTCATAGATACATAATGTGGGTACCTTGATATGTCAAATGCATGCATATATGGGTATTATGATGATTCTAGTTGGAACACCATTTTGGTGATATGTTTATATGCATGATGAGCATGATTTACATTGGGTCTTTTGTTAGACATCACGAGAATAAGGTGGTAATATTATACCCGTAGTTGGTATTGAATTATGTGGATTGAAATATATCTAAAGGACCCCTTATAAATGTTATGTGGACGAACCAAGTCAGTACACTAGGAGGATATAGTCTTGGGCGCCACTGTGATGGTATGTGCCTAGACCTCCGCCACTCGGGGAATTTTCTGAGCGATAGTCTTCGGGTGGGCCGGGCCTTTGGGGTGTTCCTTGTTAAGGGCATCAAGGTATATCGACTCTTGGGTAGGACTTGATTGGTGCTATGGGTCTCCCCTATTGACTCCACATTGGTTGAACTCTGGTTAACTGCTGATAAGAATCGTAACTGATCATGCATGCTTATTATTGTTCAACTCACTAGGATTTTTGGCCTAACACTTGTTTGGTGTCGATGTGTATCTCAGGTTCTAGCGGCGGCGGTCCTAAGCAGGTTTGGTTGCCTTGGGGTGAGAGCTTGGGGAGTTGCACATGGACGCGTTATACTTTTGAACATAGACCGTTTGGGTTTATGGATGACAACCCTTTTTGTAATCTCTTTTCTAGTTGTAGAAATTAGATTAGTCGGTTGTTATTTTATTTGTCCGTTAAAATTACAAATTGTGATTAAACAGGTTATTTATATATTCCTCATTTTTGGGAGGCTCTTGCTTTGGCAATTTTAGTATACCTCGTGTCCGTTTTTCGGATTTTTGTTATCCCTATTTTGAGGGTGTTACAAGTTGGTATCAGAGCTTTAGTTTAAGTGAACTAGGTATTGTTTAGCATATCTAGACTTAAGCTTTAGACTTTATGACTTCACTGTCCACTTGGGGTAGGAATCCTAGGTGGGGAGAGCGTTAGGATTACGGAATTACTGTAATTGAAAGTTGTGATGATGGTGACAAGAATACTTGTGTATGGTTCGTTCATAATTTCACTTAGCTACTGCTATTATGAATGCATTGTTACGTGAGCATGCTTGGTTTACTATTATTATGATAATTGATGAAAGTAGTAGTACGTATAATGAGTTCAACTCGCTTAGTCTTTTCTCAATCTATTTCTCGTACGTGCATGGCAGATTAAATGGTAAACACTCGAAGTAGATTACCGGACATGCCAGAAGGGCAACCTGAAGTGGAATCTGCGGTGGTACGACCCCCGGTGGGGGCAACCTCCGATGACATTCCTATACCCAGAATCTTGGCAGGAGGGCCTGAGCACATCCCGCGCCGGAACCTCAACACCGGTAACGCCATCTTGGAGGAAGTTACCATGGAGACCCGACTTCGGGATAGCATGATGTTGGCCATGAATGCGGCTTTGGCTCAATAGCAGTTGGCCATGACTTCGGCCATGACCCAACAGCAAGAGTTTTTCATGAAACTTATAGAGGATCGAGACGTCAGTAACCGTCAACCGGAGACTATGGCTGAGAACGTTATTGTTGGGTCGGGTGGACCGAATGTGGTGACGGTCGAAGAACCATCCGCTGAGGGAATCAGAACGAAGACTAAAGGGTGCACCTACAAGACGTTTCTGGGATGTCACCCTAAGGAGTTTGCGGGTTCCGATAGCCCAGTTGCTTGTATGTATTGGCTCAAAGAGATGGAGATGGCCTTCGAGGCAAGTGAGTGTGATCCCTCTCAACGAGTCAAGTTTGCTTCCCAACTACTTCGGGGAGAGGCGTTGATTTGGTGGAATCTCACTCGATCCGCCCTCACCCTGGAAGTTCTGGCTAAGTTAACTTGGCCGGTGTTCAAAGAGAAGTTTATGGACAAGTACTGCAGCGAGCGGTCGTTGGACAAGTTGGAACGGGAGTTCCGAGATTTGAAGAAGGGGAATATGTCGATTGTTGGCTACTCCAAGCTATTCTTGGAGAAGCTAAACTTAGTGGGACATCTAGTCCCCGACGAAAAGTCAAAGATGAAGGCTTATCATCAAGGGTTACCGGCCGAGATACGAACGGCGGTAAGAAATGCTAAGTGTTCGACTTTGCAAGAAGTTATCGAGGAGTCCTTACTCATTGAGGACAACATCAATTCGAAAAGGGATGAGAAGAGGCATGTTGGTGAGAAACGGAAGTGGGAGGGGCCATCTGGGCCCGTTCGTCAGTCAAGACCCTTTGTAAGTGGGAGATCGGGTGATCAACGCCGTGAAGATCGGTGGTGCCACAAGTGCAGGTCAAAGCACTCGGGGCCGTGCGCTACAAGGACTCACTCCGGTCCAGCCGGGTGTACCAAGTGTGGTAAGAAAAACCACACGACTCGAGAGTGTTCCCTCCGTGGGTCAGTATGTTATGAATGCGGAGAGCCGGGGCATATGAGGCGAGAGTGTCCGAGGCTAGCTAAAGGAGGTGGTGGAAATTCTGTAGGTTCGACGGCTAGGGTCGAGCAACCGGCTAGGGCACCGAGCCGAGCTTTCCGGATGACTACCGAGGAGGCGAAGGAGACCGCGGATGTCGTTTCGGGTACGTTTCTAGTAAACTCCATGCCTGCTTGTGTCTTGTTTGATTCGGGTGCTACGTGTTCTTTTGTGTCAGATGCTTTCTGTAAACGATTCACCACTCCTATTAGTGTTCTTCCCGATGCATTAGTAGTAGAAATAGCTAATGGGAATCAAGTAATCATTCGTGACCGTTTCTGTGATTGCACTCTAGAGATCGATGGAAATTCTTTCGGAGTAGATTTACTACCTATGGCTATAGGAGGATTTGATGTAGTCATAGGCATGGATTGGTTAGCGAGGCATAAAGCGGACATCTTTTGCTCCAAAAAGATAATCCAAGTACCATTGCCGGAAAATGGGGTGGCTATCATTTATGGGGAGAAAGGAAAGAGGAATAATCCTATTATCTCATCTCTTAAGGCTCGCAAATTTTTAGCGAAGGGATACCCTTCGTACTTGGCCTACGTTGTGGACGCAAAGAAAGAAAAGAAGTTGGTGGGAGATGTGGAGGTAGTGCAAGATTATCCGGACGTCTTCCCGGAAGACTTACCCGGATTACCGCCGGAACGGCAAGTGGAGTTTCAGATTGACCTCACACCGGGAGCGGCTCCGATAGCTCGTGCTCCATATCGTTTGGCACCAACTGAAATGAAGGAGATGATGACGCAACTTCAAGAGTTGTTGGAGAAGGGCTTCATTCGACCAAGTTCGTCACCTTGGGGAGCACCGATACTATTCGTGAAGAAGAAGGATGGATCTATGCGGATGTGCATAGATTATCGGGAGTTAAACAAAGTCACGGTGAAGAACAAGCATCCCTTACCTCGCATCGACGACCTTTTTGATCAACTTCAAGGCGCGGGATGTTTCTCGAAGATTGACCTTCGGTCCGGATATCATCAAGTGAGAGTGAAGAAAGAGGACATTCTGAAGACGGCTTTCCGAACGCGATACGGCCATTACAAGTTTTTGGTGATGCCTTTCGGTCTAACCAACGCTCCGGCCGTATTCACGGATCTGATGAACCGTGTGTGTCGCCCATTCTTGGATAAATCCGTAATCATCTTCATCGACGATATTTTAATATATTCAAATGATGAGTCCGAGCATGGAAAACACTTACGGGAAGTATTAGAAGTTTTAAGGAGGGAGAAATTGTTCGCAAAATTCTCGAAGTGCGAATTCTGGCTTCAAGAGGTGCAATTCTTGGGGCATGTGGTATCAAAGGACGGGGTAAAAGTGGATCCGGCAAAGATCGATGCAATGATGAGTTGGGAGCCTCCAACAAGTCCGACGGAAATTCGAAGCTTCTTAGGTTTGGCGGGTTACTACCGGCGTTTCATCCAAGACTTTTCCAAGATAGCTACACCGCTCACTTCTCTTACAAGGAAGAACGTCAAGTTTCTTTGGACTGATGCACAAGAACAAGCCTTTCAGACGCTCAAGAGAAAGTTGTGCGAAGCTCCGATCTTATCCCTACCCGAAAGATCGGAAGATTTTGTTGTGTTTAGTGACGCTTCCAAGATGGGGCTTGGGTGTGTCCTAATGCAAAGGGGGAAAGTAATAGCCTACGCGTCGCGGCAATTAAAGGATCATGAGAAGAACTATCCGACTCATGATTTGGAGTTGGCGGCGATAGTTTTCGCGTTAAAGTTGTGGCGACACTACTTGTATGGGACCAAGTGTACTCTTTTCACGGATCACAAGAGTCTCAAGTACATCTTTGACCAAAAGGAACTCAACATGCGACAAAGGAGATGGTTAGAGATTTTGAAGGATTACGATTGTGACCTACTCTATCATCCCGGTAAGGATAATGTGGTGACGGATGCATTGAGCTGAAGGAATCATGGCGATGGTGTCAAAATGTCCCTTACAAGGATCGATGTAGTCACAAGTTTGTTGGAAAGCATTAAGGCAAGTCAAGTGGAAGCACTTAAGGAAGAGAACCTCAAGGCCGAAGTAATGGTGAAACAAAAGGAGCTGTTATCGGAATACGGTCGTGGTCTCAAACTCTTTCAAGGACGAGTTTGGATGCCGAAGTTGGGAGGAAACCGGAAGCTACTTCTTGAAGAAGCGCATAAGTCGAAATACTCTATACATCCCGGTAGCACCAAAATGTATAGAGATTTAAAGTTAATGTATTGGTGGCCGGTGATGAAGTTAGATGTGGCTAGCTATGTGGAGAAATGTGTCACTTGTCTTCAACTCAAGGCGGAACATCAAAGGCCGTATGGGAGTTTACAACCGTTGTCTATTCCCGAGTGGAAATGGGACAACATCACTATGGATTTTGTAACCAAACTACCGAAGACCTTGCGCGGTCACGATACCATTTGGGTGATCGTGGATCGGTTAACCAAGAGCGCTCATTTTCTTGCGATGCGGGAGACTTTGCCGATGGAGAAATTGGCTAAACTGTATATCGACGAGGTGGTGTCAAGGCACGGAGTTCCGCAATCTATAGTATCGGATCGGGATAGTCGCTTCACTGCGAACTTTTGGGCTAGCTTGCAAAAGGAGTTGGGTACTAGACTGAATCTGAGCACGACATACCATCCTCAAACGGATGGCCAAAGCGAGAGGACAATCCAGACATTAGAAGATATGTTACGGTCGTGTGTCATAGACTTCGGGGGAAGTTGGTATTCGCACCTACCTTTGGTGGAGTTCGCGTACAACAACAGTTACCATTCTAGTATCGGAATGGCACCGTTCGAGGCTTTGTATGGACGAAAGTGTAGGACCCCAGTTTGTTGGTTAGAAGCAGGCGAAAAGCAATTCGTCAGACCGGAAATCGTTCAAGAGACGACCGATAAGGTGAAAGAGATCCGGGAAAGGCTAAAGGCGGCGCAAGACCGACAAAAGAGTTATGCGGACAAGAAGAGAAGGCCGATTGAGTTTCAAGTGGGTGACCGGGTCATGTTGAAGGTGTCTCCGTGGAAGGGGATCATACGTTTCGGGAAACGTGGGAAGCTTAGCCCTCGTTTCCTTGGACCGTTCGTTATTTTGGAGAAGATTGGTTTGCAAGCCTACCGGTTAGAATTACCACCGGAAATGGATGGGATACACCCTACGTTCCACGTGTGCTATCTTCGGAAGTGCCTAGCCGAAGAGGAAAGCGTGATTCCTCTGTCGGAAATTCGGGTAGACAATGGAAATCGGTGTGTGGAGGAACCGGAGTCAATTCTGGAATCGAAAGTGAAGAAGTTGCGACACAAAGACGTGGTTATGGTTAAAGTCCAATGGAAGCACCATCGGGGTGCTAACATTACTTGGGAATCCGAGGATGATATGAAGAAGCGTTACCCTCACTTATTTAAGCTAGTGTAAGATTTCGGGGACGAAATCCCAATTAGGTGGGAAGGATTGTAACACCCAGAAATTCTCAAGGTAAGTATTTATTCCCTTTGAATGCATTAAATGTACCTATGTGAGTATATGAGCCTTTGTATGCGTTTTATGATAGTTGATATGTTGAAATGTCGTATAATCTGACTTACCGTCCTTAATTGTTCAAATCTCGCGTTAGTTATCGAATCAGGTCAAATTTCGGGACGTTCGGGGTGTGGCGCGACAGTGATAGGCGACTATGACATGGTCAATATCGCCGTGTCAATGTCACACAAGGTGTACCGTAAGTGGGGTGGTTTCGGCGACAATGCCACCGCGACAATGCCTTGGGCAAAGTCGCAGGGCAAAGTCGCGAGGTGTGTACCGTAGCTCATGGGGAGACGGCGACTATGACACGCGACAATGCCCAGGGAATTGTAGCCGGGCAATGTCGCCCGCGGTGTCCAGTCTTCCGTTTTTTTTAAAACCAAATTTGATACCTCATTCCTCACTTATTCATTCAAAAACGGTAACTCTCTCATTTGGGCGATTTTTGAACCTCTCAAACACACACAAACTTATTTCTAGGGTTTTGGGTTGTTGAGGGCATTAAATGCTCATTCAAGCTCCTTTCAAGTGTCCCCATTGAAGTATCATTCAAGATTCTCATCTCCTTCCATTCAAGTCTCTTCATCTTCAAAAGCTAGGGTTTCATCTTTTCTAGGTTTTGGTCAAAAACCTAGATAGTGAGTTTACTAATCCTTTGTTAAAACTAGATACACATCATAATCTCCTACTTGTTACTTTATCTCTATATGTTCAAATGTTTGGGGTTTTCTTCATGAAAATAGTTGGAAGATGTATATTTTTGGGCGATTTGCCATGATTATTGATTATATGTATCATTATTTGGGATTTGACTCATAGATACATAATGTGGGTACCTTGATATGTCAAATGCATGCATATATGGGTATTATGATGATTCTAGTTGGAACACCATTTTGGTGATATTTTTATATGCATGATGAGCATGATTTACATTGGGTCTTTTGTTAGACATCACGAGAATAAGGTGGTAATATTATACCCGTAGTTGGTATTGAATTATGTGGATTGAAATATATCTAAAGGACCCCTTATAAATGTTATGTGGACGAACCAAGTCAGTACACTAGGAGGATATAGTCTTGGGCGCCACTGTGATGGTATGTGCCTAGACCTCCGCCACTCGGGGAATTTTCTGAGCGATAGTCTTCGGGTGGGCCGGGCCTTTGGGGTGTTCCTTGTTAAGGGCATCAAGGTATATCGACTCTTGGGTGAGACTTGATTGGTGCTATGGGTCTCCCCTATTGACTCCACATTGGTTGAACTCTGGTTAACTGCTGATAAGAATCGTAACTGATCATGCATGTTTATTATTGTTCAACTCACTAGGCTTTTTGTCCTAACACTTGTTTGGTGTCGATGTGTATCTCAGGTTCTAGCGGCGGCGGTCCTAAGCAGGTTTAGTTGCCTTGGGGTGAGGGCTTGGGGAGTTGCACATGGACGCGTTATACTTTTGAACATAGAACGTTTGGGTTTATGGATGACAACCCTTTTTGTAATCTCTTTTCTAGTTGTAGAAATTAGATTAGTCGGTTGTTACTTTATTTGTCCGTTAAAATTACAAATTGTGATTAAACAGGTTATTTATATATTCCCCATTTTTGGGAGGCTCTTGCTTTGGCAATTTTAATATACCTCGTGTCCGTTTTTTGGATTTTTGGTATCCCTATTTTGAGGGTGTTACAATTTAACCCCTAAACAGTTAATATATCAAAATATCTAAAATATAATGGTCACATTTTTGTCATTTCAGAATTGAACTCCTACTCTTTCACTTTCGGTTTTAGTGAGTACTAGTGTGTGCATCGTGTGTTGCACGGTTACGAATTATTATTGTAAAAAAAATGTAACTATATTAGCGTCAAATGTAATTGATTAGTTGTTAGAGATGCTTTAAATACAATGAATGTATCAGTGGTGTTTCGGATGTAAATTATTTTTGTACACTAATACAATGTGTCTCTGGAGTGTTATAGATGTAAAATATTTTAGTACATACATAGTAAATTAAATAATCTTGCAACCTAATTGAGTTTGTTAGTGCATTAATTGTATACAAGATTTAATTGAGAAAACCTTGTATTTGAGAAGTCAATGTAAGTCAAAATATATAAAGTCAACATAAGTCTTAGAGGGTTTTAAGTATTTGAGAGTTTGAGTGAATCCATATTCAAGTTACTTGAGTGTTTTATACCCTTGGTATAAATAGGTTTAAATCTTGTAATTCTTGTAAGAGCTAATATTGTAATATCAGATTTACTTTCTCTCTCTAGAATAATACTGTCATATTCTTAATTGAGAGTTTTTGAATTGCTTGATTGAAATTGGGAATTACATTTTCATACAGTATGCAGGATAAATAATACAATATTCAGGATTTTTTCGTTTTAATCGTTTTTTACGTGAAATTCTATATATGTGTTATATTTATTATGAATATGCATGCACCTCATCGGGTGTCCACATTCAGTATGAATAACAAAGGTGAACGTTCATTCACTATTCATGATGAATAATACAGTATTCAAGATGAATAATACACGAATCCATGATTCATGTATTATTCATCATGAATCGTGTATTATTCACCCTGAATGTTCTATTATTCATCCTGAATGATACATTATTCATGATGAATAATATATGAATGACTCGTGAAGATGTAGACACATGACACACTCTCTTTTGTTTCTCAATTCACAACCGAAATTTGGTTTAATTCATTATGAATATGTATGCGCATCCCCGATGTCCCACATTCAGTATGAATAACAAATGTGAACGTTCATTCATTATTCATGATGAATAATATAGTATTCAGTATGAATAATATAGTATTCAGGATGAATTACACAACATTCATGACGAATAATACATGAATTCATGAATCGTGAATTATTCACTCTGAATGTTGTATATTCATCCTGAATGATACATTATTCATGAATCATGATGAATAACACATGAATGACCTGTGAAGATGTGGAGATGTGACACACTCTCTTTTGTTCCCCAATTCACAACAGAATTACTCGATAGGTTCTCGATTTGTCTTGATGGGTGTTGGGTTACGGTGCTGAAGAAACGTATGTCTTACGAGGTTGAAGAAAGTGTTGAAGAAGGTGATGTCGAGTTACATACTTACGGTGTCAAGGCGTTGTACAAACTTGAACGTACATAAATATTCATAATGAATATAACACGTATATAGCATTTCACGTAAAAAAACGGTTAAAACGACAAAAAAACTATATCGAGATGGATGTCATACCGAAAAAAATGAAATTCTCGTTTTTTTTGATGTAATTTGTTTGATTAAAATATTAGTAATTTTTAAGATAATTTATTTTAAACTTTAATTGGGTAAAAAGTTTTTAATTAAAAAAGAGAATAAAAAGTCAAATATGGTAGGCGTGACTTTAAATTTTCTTCCATTTTTACCCCTAAGCATTTTAAAATTAAAAACTCTATTTAATATGAGTTGTTGAATCAAAAGATATTGAGTGACTGAGATTTGTCCTCACGTGCATAACGAAAAATGAGTTTTCATTTGAATTTTCCTCTCTCTCTCTCTCTCTCTCTATATATATATATATATATATATATATAGGGGAAGATCAAATACAAACCACCTTAATTTAGCAAACCGTACAAATCGTCGATTTCATTGGTTAAATTAATGAAATTGTTTCACGTAATTCTTTTCTTGATAAAATTGTTTCATATATTTGTGTTTTCTACGTAAAAATGAAATTGTTTCATTTTTTTTCTCATTCTGATGAAATTTTTTTATGTATTTTTCTCATTCTGATGAAACTTTTTCATTTTTCCATAAAAACACAAATATATAAAACGATTTCATCAAAAAATGAATTATGTGAAACAATTTAATCAAATTAAACAATTTCATTAACTTAAGCAATGAAATCAACGGTTTGTACGATATGCAAAATTAGAATGGTTTTCAAATGAAACTATCCCTATATATATATATATATATATATATATATATATAGAGAGAGAGAGAGAGAGAGAGAGAGACGGGTTTAAACGAGAACAATATCTATTTAAAAGAACACGAGAACTAACAAAATCATTAGTGATTTTACATTAACACACAAAAAAAGGACTTTGGCCGCGGATTCAGGTCCGCGTGGCTTTTTTGCGCGTTAATGTAAAATCACCAATGATTTTGTTAGTTCTCGTGTTCTTTTAAATAGTTATTGTTCTCGTTTGATCCTCCTTCTATATATGTATATATATATATATATATATATATATATATATATATTTGCATAAGGTGCTGCACATAGAGAAGGGGTGGTGGAAGTAGGATCAATCACAAAGAACCTACCAAATACGGTCTTTGAAGCCCGAAAGTAGATCCACGACCATCAAAGCAGAGCATATGCAAAACCCAAATGCAATCAATGGTGTTTGTTGGAACATATAGTATTTATCACTTGTTGTTATCCCACATAGGAAGAGTGAAAATAGTTTTCTTGGTTTAAAAGGTGAAAGCTATTTGAAATATTTGAATGAGATTTGGAGGGAACGCAAAGGGGCAAAGATTAGAGGGAGTTTTTGGCAAATATTATATAGTTGGGGACTATCTATATATAATCAAAGACTTAGCACTTAGCACTTGCAGAAAAAAAATTCCTTACATTTTTGGTCCTTATAATTAACGGTCCGTTAACTTTTTCGTTAACTTCGTTAGTTAGTTAATTCGGTTATTTTTGGAGGGAAACCGAATCATTGCACCTCCTCATGAAAGATTGCATCTTTTCATGAAAGGTTGCACATTTTCGTTTTTCTGCTATATATATACAATAGTTTCCTTCAAAATCATCAATTTTTTTCTTTGTTTTTCACTCTCTTTCACAAACACATTAATCATGATCATGAGAAGAACATGTAGGATCGTTGCCTACAGTTCTTAAATTCGAGGAGGTCCTGGGAGGAATTAGCCTAGATCTATCAACGACCTAGTGGGGGCTAATATTCCTTAAAGATAGTGATTTAATCACATCCTCGTTTTAGTCTAAAATTGTTCATTTTGCTTTCTGTCAAATTCCCTATTTCTAGCAAACTTAAGAAATATTATCATGGATGCTTCAACTACAATGCTAAGTGTAACACCCTCAAATTTGAAGATAGCAACCTATTAAAAATTTTCTAAATACATCAATAAATACTTCAAACTACAAACACAAATTAAGAATTAACCTCAAACACATATACACATTCTATACCACAAACTATGGTAAGGACGAGTGCTACTAAACCCAAACATGATACTATCTCCAACCTGCGGAAGTCTTCTCTCACTACATACACTTGCACAAGGCTAAGGCTCGACTTCTCGAAGCATTGCTAGAACCGAACCCCCAACAGGAACCTGATGCGCATGCCGATAAATAAAAAGGTTAGGCTTAACGCCTAGTGAGCTCAAGAGTTTTAACATGAATGAATAAATCTTTAAAAGCAAGGAAACCAGTTTAAAGCGAGATCCTTCGAAATACTATACTTTAAAATGGAAACGACACATTTTCCCACAATATGCACTTTTAAAGACAATGCCCCCAAACACACGTGTCATATAAAAATGATGAAATCCGGAACTCACCCAAGATGGGGTCATAGTTCGACATTCCAATTCATGGAAATGTAAATAATACCTTATATTCCAAAACACCCAGAACACGGGCGGGACATAATACTCGACCCTTATGTAAAGGAAAACGATTTATAATAATAGGGTACGCCAGTGGAAATATGTAACTCGAATTAATACTCACGCGACCATCAAGTATAATGAAATCCAAATACCGAAACGTGGAAACGACGCGGTCCATTCGACTTTAATATACGTGGGAAGAACCCAATATTAGAGCCAACATTTACCGTCAACCACTAAAACTCACATTGGTAAAATACCACATTACCATGAAAAATACCACGAATCAACGATGAAGAGATCCGTATACACCGAGAATAGAAAACACGCAAGTAGGCCGTTCACGCGACTTCCTTGTATATCATCTAAACGTTTCCACCTTGGGTGGCGAGAACACGTGAATGGGCCACCCGCGATGTTATTGGATTCTACCCGAACACCCCGACATCCTGGTTCTCATGCCTCTACCGAGCATCATACCATGGACCCCGCGGTGTTACTGGATTCTACCAGAACACCCCGACATCCTGGTTCTCATGCCTCCACCGAGCATCATACCACGAACCGTTTAACGCCTCTGGCCTTACTCCATTGGAGTTCCACTTTAGAGGGCTTACAAGCATGAGCTCCTATCCAATCTAGACGAGTTCCAACTCTGTGGCCCGAGCCACATATTCCTACTCGCTAGCAAACCCGAGCGGTCACTAAATGTAACCCAAAACCTCAGGCCTTACCAAACAGACAGACTTACGTGCCTATGGATCCAATACAACACTGTCTAACATTACATGACTCCAATTGAATGACCAACGCACTCAAGACATGTAACTCCCCAACGATACAAAATTAATCGTCATCTTATTCAAAACCCCCGCAGGTTATAATTCCGGACAAATGTCCACACGACTCATTTTAAGCCAACACCGAGCTAAGATGCTCAAAACCCATTTGACCAATAATTATCGGCCCTCCCAATAATGAAATGTCTTTTAAAAATAACGTTTATGAAGACACACACTACAAGGACACATTTAACCCAAAACTCAACACGTAATGGGACCAAAGGTTTTCCAAAGGGTTTATGAATGCATATACACCAAAATGCATGTGACATGAACTAGGCTTCATTTGTACCAAAATCCCCAAAATGCATAAATCATGCTATTATTCATCAAGATGTTCAAATCCCAAATATGAGCATTTATGAAACTAAAATAAACCAAGTTTATCAAATATGAAAACTCATTGAAATACTCAAAACTTATCAGCAGTTAACCATTTCACATAAAACACTTTAAAATAACCATTTTCGCATGTACACCGTTTTCACAAATCAACTTGAACTCACCTTGCTAGATTTAGGCTAAATCTAGATTTCACCCAACGAGCACTTTGAATGCCGCTTGAATCCTCAAGCCGAAAACTTCCAAAACCTAGATCCAACATTCCATCCCATAAATAGTCATTTTCAACCATAAGGAAACATTCTCCAAACATAAAAATACCAAGATCTCAAACAAGATCAAAACCCTAATTTCTCCAAAACCATCAAATCTGAGATTTGAGATATCGAACCTTAAGAAACCACCAATGGAGCATTTATAACCTTATTACAAGAAAACTTACCCTTGAAGACAAAGAGACTTCCGAGAACACCCAATCCAACACTTCAACCCGAGCTCCCAACCGATGAACTTGATGAGGAAGATGAAGATGGAGGTTTTGTGGTTCAAGGTTCCAATTAGTTAGATGATGAAGAATCATGTGGTTCAAGGGGGAAAAACCATCAAAATGGGTTAGGGTTCGGTTTTAGGGTTTGGGAGATAAAAGGGAAGAAATTAGGAAGTGATAATGAGGGAAATGGTTGAGAATCGTGACTTTAAAAGACCCTGGGGCCGACCGCGTTTGTGCCCGACGATTGTGCCAGGGCACTATCGCCAGGGCACTATCGCCCAAAACGTACCGCGGGCACACCCCCGCTGGCGATTGTGCCCGGCGATTGTGCCCAGGGCACTCTCGCCAGGGCACTATCGCCCAGAGTGTACCGAGGCTCGTTTCTTCCCATTTTCCGCACAGACCACTCATGACGCGATAAGGCTTAATAGGTAAGATATAGGGGATGAAATTCTATGATAAGAAACAAGAATTTCTCAAAGGGTTAACTTCACGGGTAGAGATTTACGAGTGTTACAATCCTCCCAACCTTAGAATGATTTCGTCCTCGAAATCCACATTCCCAAAAGACCTTACTCGCAGAAAGATTTATCTTAACCCAAAGGCCAGCACCACTATCACAACTCTTGCACCGGTATTCCCAACAACTGCCCCTCATGGGCACATTATAACAATAATCGAGCAAACACTTAACTCCCCAAAGTAACCTTTTACCCACAAGGTTACGGTCGTCTCCCAACCTTGGATGACAATTACCACCCCCAGGTAATTTGTGACTCCAACTTCTCACCGATCAATTTCCTTCGGGTCTACACAATTTCGAATTTAACGTTAGAGATCATAATCACACTTCCAAAAAAATCCTCAGGTTCCTACCGATCCAACACAAATATCACGACATTCCTAAAGTAACATCCTTAACACCACTGGAATGCTTGGGCACATCGATACTCAATCCTCAATACCCAAACTCCTTTCAAAATCCATCGCCGAAAGGTCACTATTTTCCATAATCCAACCGGGTTACATACATCCATTCCAAGATCCATTGACCTCAAGAAAACAAGTCGAAACCTAGGACTAAACGGTGACCTCGAAAATGTGGACATCCCGCCCAAAATTCCATTCCAGACGGATTGTTGCACTAAGGTTGACACCTAACAGAGAGCTAAACTTTCAAATCTTACATTTCTAACATACAGATTACCAAAATTTCCTTAAATCGCGGAACCCGCTGAGACGGTACACCAACAACATCAACCATAAAGCCACACCGACGAGCAAACCACCAAAACGATACCCAATCTAATCGCCGATGATTACCTAAGACCTTAAACCACATAATTACCGAAGTATAAAATCACCCCCTTAATTAGCTGGGAAGACTTAAGTCTACTATATCCATTAATCGGGCGCACTGATTCATCACTGAAGCCCAAGATCCAAGACTGACCGCAAGGCGGATCATCCAACGTTTCAAATCCTAAGGACTTTCTTAGTCCCTAATTACAACTGCTCTTATGCCAGGGGTTTAAATCTATAGGCCTAATGAGTTCAAGGTTTTTCAACCAGTATGCCGATTTGAGTTTATAAAACTTTCGAATATAAAAGCTTCTTAACGGTAAAACGTGGGACAAAATACACTACTGTTCATTCGATAGGTTTCAAAATTGATCATTTATACAACGCTTATGAAATCATTTCCAAAATTCATTTGTTCAATACTTACGTTAATAAAGACAGTAATAAAACATGCGCAATAATTTACACTATACGTGAAAATAGGTTCCTATATTACGACGTGTGCAATAACTGTTTGTACAACTCCCAAAAGAGAAACTCACAATTTTAATTTTAAAATTATTCCTCTTTAACCAAAAGACGTTGCAGCACAAAAGTAACAATAGCCCCATATGCAACAGTTCATTCCCCAAAGGCGGTAAAATAAAGGGGAATGCAAATAAGATTTCAAATCGAGTTTAAAGCTTTAAGTCGTAAGGATAAACACATTCGACCGAAATAGTAACCACAACGACATGAATACCGCTAACTCGCTAAATGCATTGTGAAACTTTTAATAGTAGAAGTGAATGATTGAAATATGCTCAGAACAAAACTCTGTTTGAAATAGCATAAATCTTTTATGCAATTACTCACACCAACGCTATACTTTAAATCCAAGTGCAAATAGTATGCGACGATTGACATTGGTAAAACCCAAAGTTAAATTTATTTTTTTTATTTTTTTTATAATGAAATTTTCCCAAGGCAACATGTGGGATGACATCGAATAACGATATTCATAAAATAACGCACACCATGATGCACAAATACATGATCCCAAATGGTTTACGTGACACGAAATGACGTAAGATGAGACACCATAAACTCAACTGAATTTTCGTAAGACTTACTAATGTGAAACCCAAATGGCGTCAAACTTTCGTTACTCAACAAAAGTGTAAAACGACAATACCTTTAAGATATTAAACTTTTAGGAGTTTCCTCCTTTTTCTGAAATGAAAGGTGAACTAGCGCTTTACAAAATTTACATGGGACACGACACTAAATAACTCGCAAGCTTAAAAGAAGCAAAATTAAAACTCACGCATAAAAAGACATCGTGTAAAACAATACTCCATGAAATTTCAACAAAACTCACACAAACTAAGATTCTCAAGAAATTCCGACTCAACGCGTGGGAATAACTTTTCCTTTAAACCATTGACATATGTGGAGGAGATCCAATGCCTAGGTTAAAATCTCATAGCTACTTGTCCAAACTCGGATGACATTAAAACATGGATATTACAACATCCGCAAATAGCGTTAAACCGGAGACGTGAATAAAAGATTTTTGATAACCATTTGCATTTACGTATAACAAAACATTTTCATGAATGCTTAAGCTCAAAGTTAAAAATCTGGTGAATGCTGCATGCTTTACCAAAACCTTGTAATGCAAAACACAAACACTTTATGTTTTACGAACATAAGAACAATTTATGCAAATTTATTTCAGAAATAAATTTAGTGCAAGAATGTGATCGGCACTTGGCATCATAGGACTACCCTTCCCAACAACCCGACAGACTATTGTCATCCGGATGCCTCAAACGTCTTAAAGTCACAATCTCAATAATTTGATAAACTTACGAATTCTCCTTGAAATAGAATCGGTCTAACAAACTCACGAGTCTAATCCAACCAAGATTTCCGACTCAAGAGGATTAACTTAGTGACCTCCTCGCACTTAGCTATCACTCCCGGGTGACCTTGATATAATCTCAATCCTTCCTTAGCTGGCTCGCTTAGGAACTTTCTCACTACCCCAACGGTCATCATTTCGAGGTAGCGCAAGTGAACATATGTAGCATGTAGGTTCACCATAACATTGTCCAGGTGCTATTATGAACGTACTGCACATGACTATCCTTGCGACCCTCGACAACTTTCCCACTTCTAGCGACTAGTCATCCTCAAAACATCTTATCTTATGGTACCTAATGTGCAACTCCACTTATCTTCGCTTATAAGAATGCTAGTTTGAGTCTAGGCATCCAAAAATCAATACCTAAATCTCTCAAACTTAAGCTCTGATACCAACTTGTAATACCCTCAAATCTGAAGATAGCAACTTATTAAAAAATTTCTAAATACGTCAATAAATACTTCAAACTACAAACACAAATTAAGAATTAACCTCAAACACATATACACATTATATACCACAAACTATGGTAAGGACGAGTGCTACTAAACCCAAACATGATACTATCTCCAACCTGCGGAAGTCTTCTCTCACTACATACACTTGCACAAGGCTAAGGTTCGACTTCTCGAAGCATTGCTAGAACCGAACCCCCAACAGGAACCTGATGCGCATGCCGACAAATAAAAAGGTTAGGCTTAACGCCTAGTGAGCTCAAGAGTTTTAACATGAATGAATAAATCTTTAAAAGCAAGGAAACCAGTTTAAAGCGAGATCCTTCGAAATACTATACTTTAAAATGGAAACGACACATTTTCCCACAATATGCACTTTTAAAGACAATGCCCCCAAACACACGTGTCATATAAAAATGATGAAATCCGGAACTCACCCAAGATGGGGTCATAGTTCGACATTCCAATTCATGGAAATGTAAATAATACCTTATATTCCAAAACACCCAGAACACGGGCGGGACATAATACTCGACCCTTATGTAAAGGAAAACGATTTATAATAATAGGGTACGCCATTGGAAATATGTAACTCGAATTAATACTCACGCGACCATCAAGAATAATGAAATCCAAATACCGAAACGTGGAAACGACGCGGTCCATTCGACTTTAATATACGTGGGAAGAACCCAATATTAGAGCCAACATTTACCGTCAACCACTAAAACTCACATTGGTAAAATACCACATTACCATGAAAAATACCACGAATCAACGATGAAGAGATCCGTATACACCGAGAATAGAAAACATGCAAGTAGGTCGTTCACGCGACTTCCTTGCATATCATCTAAACGTTTCCACCTTGGGTGGCGAGAACACGTGAATGGGCCACCCGCGATGTTATTGGATTCTACCCGAACACCCCGACATCCTGGTTCTCATGCCTCTACCGAGCATCATACCACGGACCCCGCGGTGTTACTGGATTCTACCAGAACACCCCGACATCCTGGTTCTCATGCCTCCACCGAGCATCATACCACGGACCGTTTAACGCCTCTGGCCTTACTCCATTGGAGTTCCACTTTCGAGGGCTTACAGGCGTGAGCTCCTATCCAATCTAGACGAGTTCCAACTTTGTGGCCCGAGCCACATATTCCTACTCGCTAGCAAACCCGAGCGGTCACTAAATGTAACCCAAAACCTCAGGCCTTACCAAACAGACAGACTTACGTGCCTATGGATCCAATACAACACTGTCTAACATTACATGACTCCAATTGAATGACCAACGCACTCAAGACATGTAACTCCCCAACGATACAAAATTAATCGTCATCTTATTCAAAACCCCCGCAGGTTATAATTCCGGACAAATGTCCACACGACTCATTTTAAGCCAACACCGAGCTAAGATGCTCAAAACCCATTTGACCAATAATTATCGGCCCTCCCAATAATGAAATGTCTTTTAAAAATAACGTTTATGAAGACACACACTACAAGGACACATTTAACCCAAAACTCAACACGTAATGGGACCAAAGGTTTTCCAAAGGGTTTATGAATGCATAGACACCAAAATGCATGTAACATGAACTAGGCTTCATTTGTACCAAAATCCCCAAAATGCATAAATCATGCTATTATTCATCAAGATGTTCAAATCCCAAATATGAGCATTTATGAAACTAAAATAAACCAAGTTTATCAAATATGAAAACTCATTGAAATACTCAAAACTTATCAGCAGTTAACCATTTCACATAAAACACTTTAAAATAACCATTTTCGCATGTACACCGTTTTCACAAATCAACTTGAACTCACCTTGCTAGATTTAGGCTAAATCTAGATTTCACCCAACGAGCACTTTGAAGGCCGCTTGAATCCTCAAGCCAAAAACTTCCAAAACCTAGATCCAACATTTCATCCCATAAATAATCATTTTCAACCATAAGGAAACATTCTCCAAACATAAAAATACCAAGATATCAAACAAGATCAAAACCCTAATTTCTCCAAAACCATCAAATCTGAGATTTGAGATATCGAACCTTAATAAACCACCAATGGATCATTTATAACCTTATTACAAGAAAACTTACCCTTGAAGACAAAGAGAGTTCCGAGAACACCCAATCCAACACTTCAACCCGAGCTCCCAACCGATGAACTTGATGAGGAAGATGAAGATGGAGGTTTTGTGGTTCAAGGTTCCAATTAGTTAGATGATGAAGAATCATGTGGTTCAAGGGGGAAAAACCATCAAAATAGGTTAGGGTTCGGTTTTAGGGTTTGGGAGAGAAAAGGGAAGAAATTAGGAAGTGATAATGAGGGAAATGGTTGAGAATCGTGACTTTAAAATACCCTGGGGCCGACCGCGATTGTGCCCGGCGATTGTGCCAGGGCACTATCGCCCAAAACGTACCGCGGGCACACCCCCGCTGGCGATTGTGCCCGGCGATTGTGCCCAGGGCACTATCGCCCAGAGTGTACCGAAGCTCGTTTCTTCCCATTTTCCGCACAGACCACTCATGACGCGATAAGGCTTAATAGGTAAGATATAGGGGATGAAATTCTATGATAAGAAACAAGAATTTATCAAAGGGTTAACTTCACGGGTACAAATTTACGAGTGTTACACTAAGGATGGTCTGTCAAGATTCCCTCAAACTTGACAGAATGGATGGAATTAACTTCACTCGTTGGAAGGAGAAAATGGAGTTTCTATTAACTGCTGCTAAAGTTTATTACACACTAGAGACACCACAAATCGCTGTGTTTAACGAAGAAGAACAAAGACAAAGGGAACACGATGACATGCTATGTAGAGGATACATTCTCAGTACCCTCACTGATCGCTTGTACGATCTCTACACACCGATGACTTCTAGGGTTTGTTAGAGTTACGCTGTGTTCTTTAATCTGGAGAGAAAAGAAAAGAAAAGAAATAGATGGAAAAGAAAGGGAGAGAAAAGAAAAGAAAAGAAAGTAAAATAATTTTTTCATTTGTGTTCTCGAAATGAAAGGAAAATGAAGGAAAGAAAAGAAAAGAAAATAGTTTTTCATGTTCTTGAATAGGAGAGAAAGGAAAGGAAAGATGTCAATTTTACAAATATACCCTTATAAAAATATATTCTTTATAATGAAAGATTGGGTAGTTTTGTAATTTTTATAATTTCAGTAATTTTTTTAAATGGTTTTAATTTCTTTCCTTCCCTTTCCTCCTACATTTGGGAGGAAAGTTATCAATTCTCTCCTTCCGTTTCCTTTCCTTTCTCTCCTAAAAAAGTTTCGAGAACATGAGTTTTTTTTACTTTCCTCCCATTTCCCTCCCTTTCCTTTCCTTTCCTTTCTTTCGTTAAATGAGTTTCGAGAACACAGCGTTAGGGAAGATGAAAAAAAGGTAAAAGGAACAAAAATACACTCATGTGAGAGGCACATGTGGGCACATAAGATTTTTTTTACGACAACATGTTAAGTCTAAATATTGTATCCAAGATTTAATGTGGAAAGTCAAAGATGTAAAAGTCAACATTGTCTTTGTAATAGTTAGTCTTTGTATGTTTTGCTTTCCTTAGTGGTTAAGTCTTGGTTAGTTAGTTGGTTTATATAGGTTTGGCTTTCATAATCTTGTAACATTGCTAGAGAACTATTCACATATTGTATGTGTGTGATTTGTGACTAATGCAAGATCTACTTTCTCTCTCTAAAAAAAGGGGGGGGGGGAAATTAGTCAAAGATCAATTTCAAAGCAATGAAGAGATGTCAATAGTGAAAAATGCTTCCGCTGATTCAAAGACTGATTCAAATACAGAATTACAAAGTTCAAAGCCTGATAAAGATTATTCAAAGATTCAAGAAAGTTTGTTTTTTCCAAAGATGATCCAGAGATCAAAGTGATGAAGATACAAAGAAGTTTGTTTTTCCAAAGAAAGTTTCTTTAAAGAAGTTTCCAAAGTTTCAAGAATTATGTTTTCCGTTCAAGACATGTTGACTTTCAAAGCTTCAAAGTGCAAAAGACTTTCCAAGATTCTTCAAGAGCTGAATGAGTAAAGATTGTGAAAGCTTCAAAGAGACAAAAGCTGAAGAATCAAGAGCTGAATTTCAGTATCAAATTTTTATTAAATCTTGAATACAAAGGGGGAGATTGTTAAGTCTAAATATTGTATCCAAGATTTAATGTGGAAAGTCAAAGATGTAAAAGTCAACATTGTCTTTGTAATAGTTAGTCTTTGTATGTTTTGCTTTCCTTAGTGGTTAAGTCTTGGTTAGTTAGTTGGTTTATATAGGTTTGGCTTTCATAATCTTGTAACATTGCTAGAGAACTATTCACGTATTGTATGTGTGAGATTTGTGACTAATGCAAGATCTACTTTCTCTCTCTAAAAAAAAGGGGGGGAGAATTAGTCAAAGATCAATTTCAAAGCAATGAAGAGATGTCAATAGTGAAAAATGCTTCCGCTGATTCAAAGACTGATTCAAATACATAATTACAAAGTTCAAAGCCTGATAAAGATTATTCAAAGATTCAAGAAAGTTTGTTTTTTCCAAAGATGATCCAGAGATCAAAGTGATGAAGATACAAAGAAGTTTGTTTTTCCAAAAAAAAGTTTCTTTAAAGAAGTTTCCAAAGTTTCAAGAATTATGTTTTCCGTTCAAGACATGTTGACTTTCAAAGCTTCAAAGTGCAAAAGACTTTCCAAGATTCTTCAAGAGTTGAACGAGTAAAGATTGTGAAAGCTTCAAAGAGACAAAAGCTGAAGAATCAAGAGCTGAATTTCAGTATCAAATTTTTATTAAATCTTGAATACAAAGGGGGAGATTGTTAAGTCTAAATATTGTATCCAAGATTTAATGTGGAAAGTCAAAGATGTAAAAGTCAACATTGTCTTTGTATGTTTTGCTTTCCTTAGTGGTTAAGTCTTGGTTAGTTAGTTGATTTATATAGGTTTGGCTTTCATAATCTTGTAACATTGCTAGAGAACTATTCACGTATTGTATGTGTGAGATTTGTGACTAATGCAAGATCTACTTTCTCTCTCAAAAAAAAAGTGTCATTTCCATACTTAGTCAAAATTTTCAAAACTGTAATATGTCCTTTAAATGTGAAAAAAATTTCTCTCGGGGCGCTGCCCCCAGACCCCGCAAGGGCGTTGCCTCTTGACCCCACCCGCTATCCGGGTAGCGGGACCCCTGTGCTAAGTCTGCGGAGGGGGTTATTGTTCTGATTGTGATCAAATATTTTCTGATTTACAGTTTGGGAACGATCATTCTTATCAAGATGTTTTCTTATTCAAGATGTCAGGTTTGTATAAATCTGAGATATCTGTTATTGAAGCTGAACGAAATGATCTGAAAATAAAAAATTCAGAATATCTCAAAAGGATTCAAGAGTTGCAGCTTAAATTGTTCAACTGTGTTAAAACTCCTGAATGTATAAAGTGTACTGATAATATTTCTAAATTTTCAGGTATCGTCTATGAGAAGGAAAAAGAGATAAAAGAGAAAGAGAGAGAGATTATAAATCTTCAAAGCCTACTGAAGACAACTGAAGAGAAATCACCTGAGCTACAAATAGAATCAGTTGAGCTTCAAAACAAGTTAAAGGCTTTCAAAGAGAATATATCTGTCTTGGAAAGTTCAAATGCTAAGCTTCAAAGAAGAATATCTGACTTGGAACAAACGATGGTCAGAGAAAAATCTGATTTTGAAAGTAAAAAGAAAGAGTTCGCTAAGAAGTTTTTAGAGTTTTCCAGGAAGAGTGCTGAAGAGAAGAAGTCGGTGGAGCTCAAATGCATTAAACTTTCTCAACAAATATCTGATTTTGAGAAAGTACTTATTTTGGAAAGAGAAAAGTTTGCTCAAGAAAAGAAGGCCATAGAACAGAAGAATGTGGGATTCTTTAAAGAATTATCCGGCCAAAGAAATGAGTCAGAGAAAGGATTTGAAAAAGAACGATCAATCTTTGAAACTGAAATCAAAAGACTAACTTCAAAGTTATCTGAACTGTCTGCTACTGCGCAGAAAGAGCAAAAGACGAAGTCTAATTTCTCGAAGAAGATTGATCAACTTGTGAAAGAAAGAGACATTTTTGCATCAAAGATCAAAGAGCTTGAAAAGTCTGTTTCAAGTTCTACTCAGATATCTGTCTCTTCACAAAGGTTAGTTAAATCTTTTGGTCAGATTCGTCGAACTAACATCTTCTATGATGGATATTTAGATGGTTCAGATATATCCCCAAGAAGAAGAAGTTACAAGAAAGAGAAACTGGTCTAGATGAAGAAATCAGACAAAGATGACAAGAAAGATGAGCTGAAAGAGAAGACATCATGTGTACATGTTCATCAAGCAAAGAAGAACAAAGGGCATAAAGGTAAAACTGACTTTAAATACTCAAAAGATCAATTACTCAGGTTTTCAGGTAATAAATTTTATTGTTCTTACTGCTGTATACATGATCATATCCACAAGACCAGTGATCATTTCTGGTATGGTTCATACTCAGTCACCCCCACACGAACTGCAACTAACATTTCTGGACCCAAATACCAGTGGGTACCAAAGAAGAAAATTTATTCTGTGTTGCAGGCACCTCACGTAAAGGGGGAGTAAGAAAGATAATGGCTCTTGAGTAACTCAGCTCAAGACCCGGACTTCAATGTCAATATTAAGGCTTTTGAACAAAGCAGTTCAAAACCCGCACCTCAATGTCAAGATGATGGCTTCTAAGTACACAGCCTAGGACCCATTCTTCAGAGGAGTTTGACTTCTAAACACAACAGTTTAGGACTCGGACCTCAGCAATCAAAAAGGACCTTACTCCAGTTTTTGCATCCGATGGATATGATGGTCTACGTCCCAAGAGAATTGATCTGATCTCTATCCTATACTTTTTCTTTGATAGATTTTTCTGATATGATGGTCTACAATTCAAAAGGGAGTGCATGATCTCTATCCTGTTTTAACTGACATATTTCAGATGCTTAATTTAAGGGGGAGTAAAGGTGATGACTTCTGATTATTTCAGATCAGAACTCATACTATAAAATGTTTTACTGCTTTCTATCTTTTATTTTTGAATAAATAATGTGAATAAAGTGGCTTCTGATCACATTACAGATCAGGACCCGTTTTTTCAACGATCAAAGAAGGATATTATGCCAATATCCAGGGGGAGCTCAAAAGATATAAATCATTTAATCATGATTTGAGGGGGAGCTGAAAAGGTAAATATCTTCTGATCCTAGATTTCTGATTGTTTGGAAGAAGAACAACTTTCAAGCATGAAAATCATTTTCTGAAATGTTCAAACCACTTCTAGTTCTCAAAAGATTTCATGAATAAAGAAGTGTGATTTTAAATGTTTTTCAATTTTGAGCTTTAAGGTTTAACTGACCGTGTGTTTCCAAAGATCAATACTTGTGTATTATCTTGTCCATATACTGTCAAGTATTCACACACACCGGTTCAGTATTTCAGTTGATTTGTTATTACCATGTCTCATATCGAACATATTTTTTTCGATGGTAATACCCCCGTTTGCTTTCAAAGTTGTTGAACATCATTCATCTTTTTCATATCTGTGCTTTCATTGATATATTGTTTATATTTGTTCATATAAACAAAATTATCCAGTTCTTTGATACCCTAGCCATTTCATTTGATCTGATTTTAATCATTGTCAGATTCTCAAAACATTTCGATTCTTTCTTGATTATTCATTCATATAAAGTTTTGAGAAATCTTAAATGTTTAAAAATGCTCAAATTTCATTTCTGATTTTTGTTGAGCATACATACACTGACATATGATTTCTTGTGCTTTACATATCAAGAAAATCATTGACCAGCATGTACTTTTAGGAACATGGGATTCAGTGTGAGTGCTTAATAGATCTTCCATGGATTCACGATAACCAGTGTTTCCTACCCCGGAAGAAATCCTTTGAGTGATTGAGGGGAGAGGGGTCTAAAAGAATTGAGTGTGGGAGTGAGATGAGGTAAAATGGAAATAAGAGATTGGTTAGATGTGAGCTTATATGTTTAAAAGAAAGAGGGTGTGAGATCAGAGTTAAAAGAATATCAGAACTCTGCACCAAACATCTTTCTGAGTCGGGCAACCACATTACTGATTGGTTCACATTTCTTTGGTGACTATCATTGAAATAGGCAAATAGCCCATGCCATCTCTTGCATTAACCCCACCAGCTACTCATTCTTTTCTTAAAAAGAGAATGTTTCACATTTTCTAGGGAAGCAACACATAATCTATTGGTTCTTCTCTTGGAAGATACTGATATTGAAAAAAGAAGGAAAGTTGCCCCACCTTCGACCCTTTCTCATGCACATTGAGTCCATGTACAATCATTGTTGTCTCAGTGATTTACATACTTCGAGCCTTATGAAACACAATCATTGTGCTAATTCTTTCAAACACAACCACGAGCACACAGAGAATTTATTTTTCTGTCAGAACATTCATAGATAAACCTTGTGTTTTTCAATGATTGAATGGAAGTCCTGGGGAGTCAACATCAAACCAGCTCCTTATATTGTACATTTGTTGTACACAGTGACTCCGTGTTACTGACAGACATTCCTAACTGTTTCATGTGTTGATTCAGGGTTACCACGTTCATTATGTCTGAATTTGAAAAGATTCGGATATATCCATTTCATGAATTGACGGCTCTCAGATCAAATCGCGCCAACTGTAAAAGGGGAGATTGTTAGTTGTTCAAAAAAGGGGGAAATCAAAGTCTTTGCTGAAATTGATGAAATTTTGATGATCATGATGCTCTCAATCATCAAAAAGGGGGAGAATTTGTCAAAGATCAATTTCAAAGCAATGAAGAGATGTCAATAGTGAAAAATGCTTCCGCTGATTCAAAGACTGATTCAAATACAGAATTACAAAGTTCAAAGCCTGATAAAGATTATTCAAAGATTCAAGAAAGTTTGTTTTTTCCAAAGATGATCCAGAGATCAAAGTGATGAAGATACAACGAAGTTTGTTTTTCCAAAGAAAGTTTCTTTAAAGAAGTTTCCAAAGTTTCAAGAATTATGTTTTCCGTTCAAGACATGTTGACTTTCAAAGCTTCAAAGTGCAAAAGACTTTCCAAGATTTTTCAAGAGTTGAATGAGTAAAGATTGTGAAAGCTTCAAAGAGACAAAAGCTGAAGAATCAAGAGATGAATTTCAGTATTAAATTTTTATTAAATCTTGAATATAAAGGGGGAGATTGTTAAGTCTAAATATTGTATCCAAGATTTAATGTGGAAAGTCAAAGATGTAAAAGTCAACATTGTCTTTGTAATAGTTAATCTTTGTATGTTTTGCTTTCCTTAGTGGTTAAGTCTTGGTTAGTTAGTTGGTTTATATAGGTTTGGCTTTCATAATCTTGTAACATTGCTAGAGAACTATTCACGTATTGTATGTGTGAGATTTGTGACTAATGCAAGATCTACTTTCTCTCTCTACTTTCTCTCTCTAATTCTTGATCTTAATTGATATATTTTGAGTAATTGCTTGATATGTTTGGGATTTTATGATTTACACAACCCATTCAGGGACCTAGTCCATAACAAATTACAAACCATGATAACTAAGGGGCCGCTTACTAAATAATTACTCGGGTAAGCGCTTACCGGTATAACTTACCTTACGGTTCTTATTAAGTATGGAAACTATTATAATCTTACCCAGTAAGAGCCATAACAAGGACCTAGAGTCTTACCCGGTAAGTGAGAGAAATGACTCTTACCTGATAAGCACTTACCGGGTTTAAGACGCTTACCAACAATCAATTTTGATGGTCGGAATGTTATATGATAAGGTGGGGGTAATGTCCTTGCCGGTAAGCGCTTACCGGGTTTAAGACGTTTACCAACAATCAATAATGATGGTCGGAATATTATACGATAAGGTAAGTGAGAGTAATGTCTTTGCCGGTAAGCGCTTACCCGGTAAACATTTGGTAAATGGCCCTTAAGCATATAAACGTGTAATAGCAAAAATAGTTGTAAAAGGGTTTCATATTGTGTACCGAATAAATATGAAACAAAAAAAATAATGAATTATGAAACTAAGCGTCTAAACTGTAATAAATGAACCGTAAGGATCATAGTTGTAATTTACACAAACACAAGGGCAAAATATGTAATTTACTCAATAATCTTTTTAGTGACAATGAAATATCTAAAATACCATTTAAAGCTATTTCCAACGCCAAATTGTATAAACAAAAGATTTTTGTATGGATGAATGGTGGATCACCAATAGTAAAAAGTCATCTATGGTATTTTTGTAATTTAGTGATACGTTTTTATTGTATTTTGCTTTAGTGATATTTTTAAGGGAATTTAATTAAAATAACCGTATTTGAACATCGTATTACCGAAATGCCCCAAATCTCGTCGAGTTTGCCAAAATACCCCATATGTCCGGGATCCGTGGCCGGGATGAGGCTCGATCCCGGGGTTAAAGTGGTTCGGCCGGGAAAGGGTTCAATCCCGGGGTTATGTCCAGGATGAGGCCGAGATTCCCGGGGTTAGGGGCCGGGTTTCCCGGGGTTAGGGGCCGGGTTTCCCGGGGTTAATGGCCGGGTTTCCCGGGGTTGTCATGGCCGGGATTTTTAGGGTTTGAGAAAAAAATTAGGGTTTCAGGTGGGAACTATCATTTTATGTGTTTTCATTGTTTTTCACGTGTTTGTTGCCTGATTTCAATTGTTTTTCCACGTTTTTTTCCATTATTCGTAAAATAAATATATACTTGTCATCGAATGTACGATTCAATTTCATCGTTGGCTATAAATTTTTCCTATAAGAGTCAGTATAATTCAAGGTAAATACGTTCATCATCACATCCATTCCATTTTTCTTTCTTCCTTCATTGTTCATACTATTGAAAAAATGAGTTCACCTGTTGTAAAAGCTAAGCTCTATTTATGTTTCAATGGTCAGTGGGTTCAAAACAACAATGAGTGGGATTATATTGGGTACACAAAGCGTGGTGTACAGATTCCAGTAATCTATACATATAAGAGGTTTCTTCGTTACGCCATGGAAAAATGTGGAATCGAAGATTCTGATACTTGCAAGTTGGTGTTCAAACGTGCAGATCGCTCACTAGTGGAGCTAAACAACGACGAAGTGATACTTGGTTTTATGCAAATTGCAGTCGATTCTGAAAGACCTCTAAAAGTCTTTGTGTATGACGCAACATTGATGTGCGACGAAGGTGATGACGAAGATGATGTCGAAGGTGATGACGAAATCCACGTCGGTGGTAGTCAAAATGAGCCTGATCATCAATTCCAGGCATCATACGACACCACACTTTATGCTGATCATTCATATCATCCTAACGACTCTTATCCCGATGTTGTTCCGGAGACGCAACTAGAATAAGAACAACAAGTAGAAGAAGTTGAAGAAGAAGAAGACGAAGAAAGACGGTTTTCTGGAGTTGCTCATGACGAAACCCATGTTTTCACAACGGGTATATCTGATCTAGACAGATCAGATACCGATACTGATGAGGACGAAGAAGAAGAGACATATACCCCTAGCAATAAATCACTTGGTGAGTTAAACGATTATTTTGATATGCCTCCTTCCCTTCCAAACCGGGAGACCAATATACCACCCTACCAACCCGTACCTTACAATCGCGGTACAAGTATACATGAAGGACAGCTGTTTGATACGAAGGAGCAAATGTCCATACAGCTCGGAATTAAGTTCTTGGAAGAGGGTTTCGTGTTTAGAACGGAGAAATCCGACAAAAGCATATATGTGGCTGTCTGTGAGCAAACAAATTGTAAGTGGCGTATGTCGGCGAAGTCCGTGGGCCCTAAAGGATGGATGTTTGTCGTTAGGAAGTTGAACGATGTACACACTTGTTCGAGGACGCAACTGAATTCCAGACACCGGCAGGCCAACAAAAGGACTTTGGGCCACATATTGAAAGGTAAGTTTATTGACGCTAGCAGGTCATTTCGGCCGAATGACATCGTCGACGATATCAACCAGCAGTACGGACTCAACATTGGTTACCACCAAGGATGGCGCGCGCGATGCAAGGCCCTACTAATGGTGAGAGGCACACCTGAGGAGTCGTACGAACGACTCCCTATGTACTTATATAATTTGGAACTGAAGAATCCGGGTACATGCACCAGAATAAGGACAGATTCGCACGGACGTTTTGAGTTGTGTTTCGCTGCTCTTGGATGTGCGGTATGTATATCAACACGACATATATTTAGATATTATAAATTATAATATTTACAAATTTGCTCCACCTACGTTATTTGCAGATCCGCACGTTTTTGGCAAACCTGCGTCCTGTCATCGTAATAGACGCGGCCCATTTAAAGGGACCTTACCTAGGTATGATGTTCTTGGCGGTTGCCATGGACGGAAATAACAACATCGTGCCCTTGGCTTTCGGAGTAGGCAAGTCCGAGACGGGGGAGGAGTGGGGTTGGTTTCTGTCCAGGTTGAGAGAATGTATCGGAGTCCCGGAAGGGTTGGTGTTTATGTCGGACAGGTCTCCTTCAATAAGTGCCGCAATTTCTGCGGTGTACCCATCGACCCCTCATGCCCTATGTTGTCGACATTTGGAGATGAACGTGAGAAGTGCGGACAGGCGTATTACTACAAACCGCTCGACCTACTGGAAGGCATGCAAAGCATATACGGTTACGGAGTTTGATCGGTACATGGATGCACTACGATATGAAGTAGATCGTGGAGCACAAGTTATGGACGCTGCTGGTAAGGAGAGGTGGTCAAGGGCCCATTTTCCTGCACATCGGTATAATATAATGACCTCTAATAGTGCCGAGTCGGTGAATGCACTGTCCCGTTTTGCTCGTAGGTTACCGATTGTCGGGCTTATGGAGTACTTCCGAAATTTTCAACAAGAGTGGTACCTACTTCGACGACAAAAGGGAGGTTGATAAACTATGAAATCTTGAACTTATATGTTATTTGGTTTTCTTTTGTTATTTATAAATCGTAGCATAATTAACACACACATGTTTGTAGGTGAAATGTGTAATCATCTTACACCAATGGCGGAGGCAAAGATTCTCAAAAGGGCAGGAAAATCTGCGCAATGGAGGGTTAGAGGGATTGGATATGATAGGTTCGATGTTCGGGATACCAGTGGACACGCCATTGTCGATATGCTTAACCGTGTTTGTGAATGTAAGCAATGGCAATATTCTGGGTTACCATGCGGTCATGCCATCGCAGCTGCAAGGTCGGTGAGTCGTAGAGATTGCAGCGATCTAGCTCTAGGTTACTTCACGTCCCATACTTACCAGTCAACATATCAGGAAGTAATCAATCCGGTTGGACCCCCTCAGTCATGGGTTTTGCCGCACGTGCCCCTTCCTCCATGCTATCCACCGTTAATAACCAAGAGACGTGCGGGGAGGCCAAGCAAGAACGATCGGCGTCCATCTCGAGGTGAGGATCCGATACAGAGAACGTGTACTAGGTGTGGAGCAGTAGGACACACTCGTGGTGAATGTCCAACTCCTGCCCCTTCAACCGTTCCCAGGAGCAGAGCTACAAGTAGCCAAAGATTTCGCTCTCAGGGTCCATCGAGCCTAGAACCACATGGAACCCTAAGGCATGATAGCATTGACCTTAACATAGACTTCCCTTGATTGTAACGACCTCATCTTGTAGTTTATTTCTCTCTTTATTTTTGTGCAAGTAGTTAACAAGTAATTTATTTTAGTGTGAAGTGATATGATATTTATGTTCATTGTTGATTTTATCCACCTTTTCGTGGTTGTGGAATTATATTGTGTAAAAACAAGTTAAACATTAAAGCATCCTTTTATTAAAGCATCGATAAAGTAAACATTAATAAAAAAAAACATTAATAAAGAAACGAAAACATTAGGCCATCGTTACGGGTAGATTAACCACCCTTTGAGAAACCTACTACGGGTAGATTTCTCGGATGCTCTTGACCCAGCCAGCCTTTGCCTTCATCTGCTCCTCCATGCCGGTGTAGTTTTCTTTGATTTCTACCAATTCATCTTCTAATTTTTTAATCTCCTTTTGCTTCACCCTGACATCGCGCTTCATCATCTCCAACAACTCCTTCTGCTCCGAAATAATGGCCTCCTTCTCTTTCTGCAATTCCATGTTGCGCAGCCAGTTCCTGCCGATATGTCGTATCTCCGCATTTGCCTCATCACATGAGTCTTTCAACTTTGTAGGCAGTACTTGAGACATTGGTAGACTCAGTCCCTGGTTAGATTGATACCTAGGTGGGGATTGTCCCCCATGAGCATTGTAGTATGCCTCTCGTGCAAAATCATACTGCTCCCACTCCTGAGGCGTAATTGGTTCATCATAAGCACTCATCCCAAATTGCGCCCATTCCTCCGTTGTGTCTGGTACTCCCCAGTCAACCCTCGTAGCTCCATCATTTAATTGTTCGATGTAGGCGGAGCGTGAAGTGCCTGCCCCATTCACTGACCTTCTCCCCCTTCCACGTGAACCTCCAGCCATTAAGTTATGAAATTGTAGATAATGTTTGTAAATGACAAAGAGAGTACAAACGATAGATAGCAAGTTGTGAATTACTACTTCACCGGAGCATCTACTTATAGTCCATGTGAATATAGGTTTGTGCACAATGGTCAAACGATGCCTCTGCAAAGCCTGAATTGATTCTTCTGCAAAGCCTGAATTGATTCCTCTGCAAAGCCTGAATTGATTCTTCTGCAAAGCCTGAATTGATGCCTCTACAAATCCTGAATTGATTCTTCTGCAAAGCCTGAATTGATGCCTCTACAAAGCCTGAATTGATTCTTCTGCAAAGCCTGAATTGTTTTTTTAACAATTGCTCCATGTGGCTATAAATACCCGTGTTATAGCAGACTGTGAAATTCACAAAAACCACACACCATTTTCATATCATAAGTCTCCCCTTTCACCAAACACATGGCTGGAAATGCATCATCTTCAAACCCACCATCTTCACAAATAATGCCCTCGAGACTGAAAAAAGTGATAGAGAAAAGTGAAGCGGAGATTGAGCAACTTACTCAAGAGTGGAGGGAAATGATGGCGAAGAAGGACGAACACTTGAGAAGGATCGACGTGGACAAGAAGGAGGTAAAAAGGTTGAAAAGGGAGATCAAGGAGAAAGAAGACCGTATTCGCTACGACAATGAACAAGTCAACAAGATTATGCAAGACTTCGCAACACTGCAAGCGCAGGTAACAGAGAAACAAACTTGGATTGATAAATGTAAAACACTATAGGAAGGGACAATATTAAGTTCGTTTAGTTCACCAAACACGAAAAATCCAAGAAAAACAATATTAATATATATAAAAATGTTATTACATACATAAAAAAACACCAAAAACAATCTACTCGTCTAAGTAGGAAGGGACAACGCATATAAGGTCTCCGCCATGTAACGCCGCCATTCATTGGCCACAGATTCAGTTGTATCTGGTGCAACTGCTGGGTGCATTCCTTCAACAAACTTGGATAAATTACGACACACCCAGACACCGCAATCCCCAAACACCCCTGACTGTTGTGGTGCATCATTTTCATACTGATGCTTTAATTTCTTGCTGGCATTTATACGACCTGTCGTGTCGTATATCTTCTTTAACAACTTTGGCAATTGTTTTTTGAAGATCTTAAGGCGGTCTTCCAAAGGCATGGTGTACCTGGAAGCTCGTAAGCTGTCATATATGACCATCGTCATTTCCTTAAGGCACAGAACTCCAAGCACCCAATGTTTGTCGCTAATGCAGATTGGGATGAATACCTGAGATTTTACAGTAACACACAAATAGTTAGTAACCAAAAAGTTAAACAAAAATTATGTAAATCGATTTCCATACCTTCTCGATGTCCCTCCAATGTGGATGGTTTGGCGTCATTCCATTGCAAGTTTCGTATACGGACTTGTATCCTTGCTCCGGCAGGGTGAGCCACTCAAAAAAGTTGTTGTCCATCACCGCCCATGACGCATGTGGAGAGCGGGACTCTAGGATCATCTTGACCCAAGCGTCGATGTGCTATACACAAAATAGAGATTGTTAGAGTTGTAACTAAAAATGTAATTGTTTATATGACTATATTTAAATACTAACCAAATCCTCCAAATCACCGTTACAGCCTACAGCAAGCAGTTTCCTAAAAAAACCGGTATCCATTTCAAGGTCGCCATAAAATGGACAACGCAGGTTGGGGAGCTGATCGTGGATACATTGGTGAACGATCTGTTTTGCCGAAACGTGCGTCGACTGTCCCGTTGGAGTCATCGTAGTAGACCCCCCAGCCTTGCCCTTACCCTTTTCCTTCATCCTTGGCTTGGTCTTTCTCGGAGGGGCCGGTGTGGTTGAAGGTTGTTGGGTATATGGGGAACGTAAGTTTGGTCCTGCTACAACGTTCCGTCTCCCCCTCCCAAGTGCTACGACCTCCGCCTGGTCAAGCATTGGAGCATCATCCTCGAAGTGATGCTCAATGATGTCACTACCCATAGGAGTGCTTTGTCTCATCGAACCCATCGAACCAGGGATGGAAGGTCCGAAAAAATCATCCATCATATCGGTAAGGGGGGACCTACCCTGATCGAAGTGTGCTGGCGGTGTCACGAACGACGGCCCCGGTACATTGTAGCTCGGCATCATTTGAGGTCTGTAACAATCCGCCTCCGGCATCCGAAACTGGGTGCATAGATTATAAGAAATTTTTATATTAATAACGAAAACAGAACAATAATGTAAACTCGAATGACTTACATCTTGCGGCAATGATGTGGTTGCCTGCGTCTGTCCGTAACCAGCCGACGTGTGTCCCCACCAACCCGAAGTCTGTCCATAACCAGCCGACGTGTGTCCGTACCCAGGGGACGTGTGTCCGTACCCAGGGGACGTGTAGGTCGGCGTCGAGTTCGTTGCCAACTAATACAAGTATTAAACGTCATATCAATATACAAACCAATATACAAGTATGGAAAGTAATATCCTCAAGTTAAGTTAAACACTAACCTGAGTGTGGCGAAGGTGTGCGGTGAGGGCCTCGAGATCTCTTAGGCGTGTCTCGACGGACCCGTGGACGTAATCGTGCAGCGCATCGTAGCGTACCCACCTGTGTTGGTACGGGTCGGGAGGCGACGCTCCATGATGGGAGGAGCTAGGGGTAGCCTGATATCCCGTGCCATCATCGTCATCCTCATAATCATCGTCATCTTCATCATCATCATCGTCATCATCGTCCTCATCGTGATCAAGATCTCTTCGTCGGGACCTCTTCGTCGGTCGCCTGGCCTCCTCTCTTTCCAAATAGGCGACGCTGGATAGATACCAATGACTCTGTTGTTCGGCATCCGTAGGAGTGAGGCGCTCGAGAGCCGGATACCTCACCTAAATATATTGTAAAACATATAAGATTTAATATGCAGGACTAAATTAAACAATTAATTGTTCACTTTCTAAAATTAGAAACATAGTCAGAGAGCGTACGTCTGAAACTGAGTTGAAGATTGCAACGCATGATTTCTTATTTAGTACAATGTCTCGGTCCCATCGAGTTCCCCTAATGGCCATGTCGGTGCGCTTGGTGAAATGGTGACGGCAGACAGGAAACATCTCCAAGATCCATACCTGGAATTACACAACATAGATTAGTATGTTAAAAAAAAAGACGACTTAATATTTAAGTTATAATACTTATCTAACCTTCAGAGCGTGTGCGAACCCACTCAACGTACTCTTGCTGATGTGCTTGTTCTTTTGTGTATGGCGTCTGGCGGTGGCTAAGTGTAAAGAGTTGTATGTGTGGGTCCAGATATGGCTACCCCACGGGTAGCTGTCAAATGTCATAAGGTCATCGACGGCCCTAAGGACAGTGTCAGAAACCAGCTGGTTTAGCTCACGACCCATAAACATGACTTCCACCATCACTACCAAGCAAACACGCACAACATCCTCATCGGATAGGTACTGCATGCCGCCTCTCATCGTCTGGACGACGGTTTTCACCTTCAAATGATCGGGGGCGTGATCAGGCCAAAGCCTCCTAACGAAGGACCCTTCCGATATGGCAGGTAGGGAGGGTGTTGGGCCGAAAAGGAGTCCTGTTATAAGACAAAACTCAAGACGACCAAAGCGCATGTGTTTCCCAAGGACTTTGAAATACATTTCCTCCGAAGCCGCATTGAGGACGTCGACCTCAAACTGTAGAAACATGTACACTAGGAGGGGGTCCTGTGCAGTATTTGTAAGCTCCAGCCATGGACCAAAAGGCGTTCGTCCAAATATTTGGTGTAAATTTTGTGCCCGTTCAGGTGGACACGCTGCAAAAATATCTCTAATTTCCTTGGCAAAGCCAAGGCGTGATTTGAAAGACAGATCGACGTAATGAAAATCCTCCTACATAGTAACGAATAAAAGACAACGACTTATGGTTATAGTTAATATTTATGGTTTTTTACAGAGTTAAGGAGGCCTAAGTTTTGTTGATTTCGTCTAGTGAGAGAGTTTAGAAAAGAAGCCACTCAATCTATTGGACTTCCAGGTAGTAGGGGAATCACGTGGATTGCTTAAATCCCTACAAACCTTAGGGCTATTTACACCCGTTTGACAAAATCCAAATCGATATGTTTTGAATTTACCAAGGTTAAGGGGACTAAATTGTAAAAAACCAAAGTCTAGGAGCCTAAGTTGTAATAAACCAAAGCCTAGGGGCCTAAGTTGTAAGTTTATCAAAGTTAAGGGGCCTATGCCATCTCTAAAAATATTTATAAAAAAAACACAACACTCTAAAAAAACGTAACACTCTAACATCTTATTAACGCAATCTCTAAAATTAACACAGTCTCCAAAAAACATGCCATCTCTAAAATATTTATAAAAAAAAAACACAACACTCTAAAAAAACGTAACACTCTAACATGTTATTAACGCAATCTCTAAAATTAACCCAATCTCCAAAAAACATGCCATCTCTAAAATATTTATAAAAAAAAAAAACACAACACTCTAAAAAAACGTAACACTCTAACATGTTATTAACGCAATCTCTAAAATTAACCCAGTCTCCAAAAAACATGCCATCTCTAAAATATTTATAAAAAAAACACAACACTCTAAAAAAACGTAACACTCTAACATGTTATTAACGCAATCTCTAAAATTAACCCAATCTCCAAAAAACATGTCATCTCTAAAATATTTATAAAAAAAAAACACAACACTCTAAAAAAACGTAACACTCTAACATGTTATTAACGCAATCTCTAAAATTAACCCAATCTCCAAAAAACATGCCATCTCTAAAATATTTATAAAAAAAAAAACACAACACTCTAAAAAAACGTAACACTCTAACATGTTATTAACGCAATCTCTAAAATTAACCCAGTCTCCAAAAAACATGCCATCTCTAAAATATTTATAAAAAAAACACAACACTCTAAAAAAACGTAACACTCTAACATGTTATTAACGCAATCTCTAAAATTAACTCAATCTCCAAAAAACATGTCCTCTCTAAAATATTTATAAAAAAAAAACACAACACTCTAAAACAACGTAACACTCTAACATGTTATTAACGCAATCTCTAAAATTAACCCAGTCTCCAAAAAACATGTCATCTCTAAAATATTTATAAAAAAACACAACACTCTAAAAAAACGTAACACTCTAACATGTTATTAACGCAATCTCTAAAATTAACCCAATCTCCAAAAAACATGTCCTCTAAAATATTTATAAAAAAAAACACAACACTCTAAAAAGCGTAACACTCTAACATGTTATTAACGCAATCTCTAAAATTAACCCAATCTCCAAAAAACATGTCATCTCTAAAATATTTATAAAAAAAAACCACAACACTCTAAAAAAACGTAACACTCTAACATGTTATTAACGCAATCTCTAAAATTAACCCAGTCTCCAAAAAACATGTTATCTCTAAAATATTTATAAAAAAAACACAACACTCTAAAAAAACGTAACACTCTAACATGTTATTAACGCAATCTCTAAAATTAACCCAATCTCCAAAAAACATGCCATCTCTAAAATATTTATAAAAAAAACACAACACTCTAAAAAAACGTAACACTCTAACATGTTATTAACGCAATCTCTAAAATTAATCCAGTCTCCAAAAAACATGTCATCTCTAAAATATTTGTAAAAAAACACAACACTCTAAAAAAACGTAACACTCTAACATGTTATTAACGCAATCTCTAAAATTAACCCAATCTCCAAAAAACATGTCATCTCTAAAATAAACTCAATCTCCAAAAAACATGTCATCTCTAAAATATTTATAAAAAATAACATATTATCCGACGTAAACATAACACATAATCTCATATATAAAAGCATAATCGAACATATAGTCTAACAAACATACAATAAATATTTTAGAAAATATAAAACTACAATAGGGTTAAGAAAACTTACAGAAGTAAGTAGACGAGACATATCCGAGCGTGATATACACGATTGCAATGAGAGAGTTAGAAATGAGGGAGAGAGTTAGAATGTTGTGTGGGGTGTCAAATGGTCCCCCTCTCCCTTTTATAATCGAACCCAACACTTATAACCCTAATTCCTTTTAATCCAAACCGTTCAATACCATCGATCACCACATACCCACTTTTCCCGGCCCCCAACCCCGGGATTCCCGGCCATAAACCCGGGTTTCCCGGCCACGCGACCTAACCCGGGATTCCCGGCCTCGTTTCCCGTAGATAAGGGGTATTTTGGCAAACTCGACGAGATTTGGGGCATTTCGGTAATACGATGTTCAAATACGGTTATTTTAATTAAATTCCCTATTTTTAATCTATCATTGAAATGTAAAGAATAAAATAATACTTCATCCGTCCCAAAATAAATGTTCACAATAAAAATGGCACATAGTTTTAGTAATGTACAATTATTACACTTTTTAAATAACCAAAAGACACTTTTACCCTTGAAAATAGAGAGATAAACTTTCTCCATCTTATAATTAAGAGTAAAAATGGGAAATTGGAAACTTACTTTTGAAAGTGGACATTTATTTTGGGACAAACTAAAATAGTAATGTTGACACTTAATTTGGGACGGAGGGAGTACTAATTTATCACAATTTTCATATTTTTATGAGTGAATTGTGGATTTGGTCCCTGTGGTTTAGTGATTTCTTTGACCATGGTCCTCATTCTATGTTTATTGTGGATTTGGTTCTTGTGATATTCAATTTATTTTGGTCATGGTCCTTCTGACTAACACTTTCATTAACTTTGTTAAATCAATGATCATTTTAGCCATTTTGCCTATTTTTTGTCCTTTTTTGATAAGAAAAATATAAACAATATTTTTATACACACAAACACACATGTATATAAATATATATATATATATATATATATATATATATATATAACGATATTAAAATAAATAAAATAAGACATTATTGTATGATTTAATTGTTTATTTTTTTTAAATTAATTATATTAAATACGATTTAATTTTATTATTTTATTGTAATTGTGGAAAAATATATATAGTTTTATTGTTTTAATGTAATTAAAATTTCAATTTAAACAAATCAGATCATAAAACATTAAAACTATATCTTATTTTATTTAGAGCGAATAAAATAAAATATGGTTTTATGATTTGATTTATTGAATTAAAATTTTAATTAAGTTAAAGACGATTTAATTTTATTGTTCTTTTATTATCATTGCAACAAACAAACTTATTGTTGATATTTTAACACAAAAAAATCATTAAAATCCGTTGAGAAATGAACTTTAATTTTATCATACTAAAAACAATATGAAAATTGATTTTGAGTTTTTGACTGAAAAACAATATGAAAATTGGAGCTTCTAATTTTAAGATGATAAAATTATAGTTCATTTCTCAACGGTTTTCAATGATTTTTGGTGTTAAAATATCAACAATAAGTTTGTTTGTTGCAATGATAGTAAAAGAACAATATAATTAAATCGTCTCTAACTTAATTAAAATTTTAATTCAATAAATCAAATCATAAAACCATATTTTATTTTATTCGATCTAAATAAATAAGATATAGTTTTATGATCTGATTTGTTAAAATTGAAATTTTAATTACATTAAAACAATAAAACTATATCTTTTTTCACAATTACAATAAAATAATAAAATTAAATCGTATTTAATATAATTAGTTTTAAAAAAATTAAACAATTAAATCATACAATAATGTCTTATTTTATTTATTTTAATATCGTTATATATATATATACATGTGTGTATGCATGTGTGTTTGTGTGTATAAAAATATTGTTTATATTTTTCTTATCAAAAAAGGACAAAAAGTAGGCAAAATGACTAAAATGATCCTTGATTTAACAAAGTTAATGGAAGTGTTAGTCAGAAGGACCATGACCAAAATAAATTGAATACCACAAGAACCAAATCCACAATAAACATAAAATGAGGACCATGGTCAAAGAAATCACTAAACCACAGGGACCAAATCCACAATTCACTCTATTTTTATTGTTATAGTTAGGAGTTAATCTACAAAGGGGCTTGATCATTTGAGAACTCCAAAATTTTGTAAGATCTGTTAGTACTTTTACCTTAAGGTTCTATTTCACATGATCTTTTTTCCGTTTAAGTATAATATTTAGGCATTCTTTGGCAAAAATAAGCTAGCTTATTTTCTGGGTACATGTTTTGATGGATATAAGATTGTTTTTTGATAAGCTACTTGGAGTAGCTTATGAGGATTTTTTTGTGATTATTCCAATTATGTCCTCATTAATATTTATTATTATATATTAACTATTAATTATTAAAATTTATTATTATTAATTAATAAATATTAATTAATATTATCTGAAAATTATAATATAAATTTTAATTATACATTGATATTAATTTTAATTATTTAGAATTATATCAATTTTTTTTTTCTAATATTGATCAATATATTTTAATATTATATGTAATGGTTATTAAAATCATAGGTTAATGTAGATTTTTTTTAAATTTGGTTTAAAATTCAAAATTTATAATAATAAATTTCAAATTATTTTAATTAACATATTATATTGTTTACTACCTTATTTATATTAATTAATATATTATATTACTATAAATTTGCTTTAATTATATTATTAAACATTGTAATCGATTTTTTCTAGATGTCATTTTTGGTAATTTTACATGCTTATAAAATAGTTTTTGTCAAACGTGACTTTTTCATTAGCTAACTTATCAACTAATTTGACAAACAATGCCTTAATGTATGGATTAACATATATGATTGTTTTATATTGTCTTTGTTTAACATGTACTCGATTCACAATGTGAAACTTTTTTACATCTATTTTTTGATTTACAAACACGCCAAAAAAGTTTCACATTGTGAACCAAGTACATGTAAAACAAATATATGTTAATCACTACATAAAAGTTTAGCTATAGATGAAAAAAAATCATATGAAATGTATCGACTCTCAAAGATCTAAAGAGTTCTAAAAAGAAGGTCGTGCATCTCCAATGAGGATACCAAATCATTCCAACAATGACACAATCTTACACCAAATTTGGCATAATGAATAATAACATATATAATATGGTGTAATATTATTCATTTTACAACCTTTAAAAAAGATAAAAATAAGCATAGGTAGTGTAAGACTTAATATTATTATCCATTAAAAATATATATATATATATATATATAAATGCTTTTGAAAAAAATAAAGGAAAAGACTAATGAAATATATTGGTAAAAGTGAAGGAGGGGAAGGATGGATGGTAAAAGGCTATGGGATCTATGAAATTGGAGAAGGTTTTATTGTCCCCGTTTAATCAAAAGACACAAAAGTAATGGAACCAACATACACATCAAAACCAGTAGCCCTCCCTGCCTCCCTCCCTCCCTATGCTTCTCTCGATCCACCCATTCCAATTCCAATTCCATTTCCATTTCCATTTTCTTTCTTCCTTCCTTCAATTTTAACTAACCCTTTTTCCAATTCCCATTTCCATTCCCATTTCATCAACAACAACAACAAACAAACAAGAAGGTAATCATGGTTAATTGCTAATAAAAACAATTCTTCCTTGGTTTTTCTTGATTCCATTGCTTCATCGGTAAATTTAGTTTTTAATCTTTATGGTGTGCATTACCTAATCCCTTCCGTCATCATTTGGGTTTTCGGTTTTACGTTAATTTCAACCATTTCGTTTATCAATGCATGTATGTATCCTTCGAAAATAGATTCAGTGGGCGTTGGATCTGGAATGGATCCACCACAGATATTTCGTCTTTTTTTTTTTTTTTTTTAATTATTATAATAATTATGATTAATGTTAGCTGTTGGAATATATATAATTGCCTTTACTGATCTGGGTTGCTGTGTTATTGGGGTTTTGATTTTTTTCCCTTTTTTAATTAATTCATTGTTAGGTATGTTGATTCAACAAGGAATAAGAACAACCCACATTGCCTAGGACTTTAAAATGGTCTCTGTTTCTTGTTGTTCATGTTCATGGGTTCAGCTTTAAACAATCATGGTTAGCTTATCCGAGGAGGAAGAATGTCGATTTTTCGATGCTCAAGATACCATCATTGGCTCACTCGACTCACTCCCTGATCCACTTTCTGAAACCGACGAACCAAATAGCCATGTGGTTCATAATTTGGTGCCTAATGATTTCCAATATCATATCTGGGCTAACGCTCCTATAAGTGTTCACCAACGAAAGAATTCTTTCCTTAGATTCATGGGTTTAAGCTCAGATGCTAAAATCCTAGAAGAAAATACGATTGATGATGATTTATTGAAGATGGGAACTCACGATAGGATTATACAGACTAGTGGAGCTGTCTTGAGAATCCCTCTTGAACAAGATTCTTTGACTACTGTTTCCAGAATTCAAGATTCTTTGACTACTGTTTCCAGAATTCAAGATTCTACCAACTGCAAAGAAGAAGAAGAAGAAGAAGAAGAAGAAGAAGAAGAAGAAGAAGAAGAAGAAGAAGAAGAAGAAGATGGAGGAGGCAACTTATTGACCCGACCACAAGTCGTATCGTCTCCATCGGTTCAGAAATTTGTAGATAGACACATTAAGGTTGCTGACACCATGGCGAGAACGATGAACAGAGTAAAGGGTCAATTCTTGTGCAGATTACGGTCCATGGCGTGCATTGTTCATAAAGGGGGAAGGTCCGATGGTTTTGGTTCACATGACGTTGGTTCGCGTCACTGGGCCAGGGTTCAGAGAGTCGGGGTTCGCCATAGTCGGAAGAGGTTGAAGGAACTATCGGCTGTATTTATTGGCCAAGATATCCAGGCTCACCAAGGTTCGATATTGACCATGAAATTTAGTCATGATGGCCGATATCTGGCTAGTGCTGGAGAAGATGCGGTTGTGCGTGTTTGGCAAGTCGTGGAAGATGAAAGATCGAATGATATCGACATCCCAGATGTCGACCCGTCTTGTCTGTACTTCACTGTGAATAGTCTTTCTGAATTGGCACCATTAGTGGTTGCTAAACAGAAGATTAGTATGCTGAAGAGCTTAAGAAAGACTAAAAACTCAGCTTGTGTCATCTTTCCTCCTAAAGTGTTTCGGATACTGGAGAAACCTGTTCATGAGTTCCATGGACACAAAGGGGAAGTCCTGGATCTCTCATGGTCTAGGGATAACGTGAGTAAATTAGATAATTATGATAATTTTCTTTAATGTGATTGAAATTAGTTGGGTTAATCTTGTTGTTTTCTTATTGTAGCTTCTTCTATCAGCATCTGTTGATGAAACCGTCCGGCTATGGAGGGTCGGGAATGATCGTTGCGTCAAAGTCTTCCCGCACAGCAACTACGGTACGTTCATTAATCTGGATTGATGAGGCTTATTCATGTAGAGACAGGTTAAAATGAAAACCATAAAAACTAAAAAAAGCCGATAACCTTATAACCAAGTATTGATACTTTATTTATGATGAATAATACATGAAATAGTTGGTACATGGTGTTCTTATTTGAGCTTTCCTCTATTCGCATATATTCGGTCATAATGCTTACAATCGACAAACTGCAGTTACATGTGTCCAGTTCCAGCCTGTAGATGAAGATTATTTCATAAGCGGTTCAATCGATGGAAAAGTTCGGACTTGGTCTGTTTCCGGTTGCCAGGTCGTTGATTGGATAGACGTACGAGAAATAGTCACTGCTGTGTCTTACAGTCCCAATGGAAAGGTATGATATTCTTCGATTTCACGTTGATTCATACAAACAGATCTGCGTATATCACACCAGACCTACGGCTGTGATATATTGGATTCGTTTGGTTTGGTTTAAATTGAAAAAACCTCGGTTTGCTTGTTTCAGGGTGGAGTCATTGGATCCATGACAGGTTGTTGCAGTTTCTTTAGTTTGTCAGGTAACATTCTTGTTCTTCTTTCTTGTAATCGCTTTTCAGTTATATCTAAAACATATGATTGATCTTCATCACATATAGTTCAGGTGGTTCTATGGGTTATTTAGCTAAATGACCTCCATGACCTTCAGACAGGTTTCTAAACATTCTTTTGTATGAAAGTGGCATTCTTCTATTCAGCACTTGACATTTTCAAACCTGTTAGAAGGTGATGGATTTGATGAAAAGAACCTTGTCAGAAGGTTCATTTAACCAAAAGACCCGTTAGTTTAGTGTTCTTTTTGCAGCTAGTCTGAGGATGCTAAAGATCGACTCATTTGTGTCTTCCGTTTTATGTTTCAGATAATCGCTTCCAACTAGAAGCTTCAGTTTTCTTAAATAGTAAAAAGAAGTCGCCTTTCAAGAGGATAATCGGCTTTCAGGTATGTTCTTTGTTTTGCAGGTTCAACCCTTGCTGCTACTTGAGAACCCTTTTCCTAATTTTGCTTCATCTTATCTGCAGTTCTGCCCACAAGATCCAGCCAAAATTATGGTCACTTGCTCTGATTCCCATGTCAGAATTCTCCATGACACCAACGTGATTGCCAAATTCAGGGGTATCATCTCATCTCATCTCATCTTTTACATAAACTGGTTTTAAATCAAATTTTGTTTCTAAATTCGTGCAACTCATCAACTCCAGGTCAACGAAGTGCTGGAAATCCATTATCTGCAGCGTTCACCGTAGATGGGAAACATATAGTTTCAGCAAATGAGGATTCTAATGTATATGTTTGGAACTGTAACGATCAGAAAGGACCTTCTGTTTACCAACAAAAGACTGTCAGATCTTATGAATGCTTCTCTGCTGGTGCCTCAGTTGCGTTACCGTGGTCTGGCCTGAAAGTTCGTAAAAACACGGGGAATGGGTGGGAGGTAGAAGAGGGTTTGTCGAAACCGTTGCCATTTTCTTCTCCTAGTTACTTCTCGCTGGATCAGGAGTACTTTCCAGAGTCGATACCAAAGGTTTCTGCAACTTGGCCTGAAGAAAAGCTTCCATCTTCTAGTTCGTCCCCTGGCATATCGTCTCCATTGTGTAAATCTCGATACAAATTCTTCAGATCTTCTTGCCAGAGCTCGTATAGTTGTCATGCCTGGGGCCTGGTGATCGTTACTGCAGGCTGGGATGGACGGATCAGATCATTCCTCAACTACGGACTACCAGCAACTGTTTGAAAGTAAAAGAAATCTTTAAGGAAACATAACAAGACCATCAGTTTGATCATGTGGTACTACAAAACAGCCAAGACTGTCATATTTGATTGAGGGATTCTCTGAATTGCTTATTCGAGAATTTTGTCTGCTGGCCCCTGGGTAGAGATGGAGTTATCGGGCGGATGGGGCCTGCTGAAGATGCTGTGAATCCGGTAGGTGGGTCTGTCTATCGTTTGAAATGGGAAAAGCTGGTGGTTGTGACTTTTCAGAGGGGCCTAGAAAAGCGGTACGGCAGTGTTTTCAGGCAGTGGTGAATGATTGAGTATGAAGTGGGGTCGAAGCTAAACGAGGAAATGGGCAGCAAAGGCAAGTTAATGTGCCTGTGGCTTTACTTTTGGTCCAAGCATTCTTCTGATAAAAATGGGGGATAAAAAGCAAAATATCTTCATGACTTTATTGGTGGGCATTGAAGGGCGATATTGTCTTTTACTTTACTTACAAAGTTGCAATATGGTGTTTGGCATTTTGTATTTTGATGCAGCATCGTGTAGCAAGGGGATCATTTGTGTGGAGTAGGTGCAATGTACATACGTGCCATTTATATGGTTTTCAACTGTATTTATAATTTTGGCTCTAATTCTTTCTTAGCAAGGTACAAAATAGATAATTGTTCAACTTCAGTCAAATTACATACATGACCTAAATCTAATCTCCAAAAGCTGAAATTTTCTAAATCTCAATCTGACACTTTAAGGTCGATTTTTCAAGAACAACCTCTAGTACATATCGACTGTTTGCAGGTCGAAAAGATCAATGCGTAATAATAAAGGGAGAACATATATCGTATACGATGATGTCTTCATGAAAGGGGGGCCCTGGTGTTCAAATCCATTGCATTCCAAGAAGATTAACAAATAGTTGTTCAATAAAGAAAAAAATGAGTACAGTACCATCACCAAACATGTAAAAATAATAATATTGGAAGCTTTAGTTGATAGAAACAAATAATATTTGCATCGGTGTTATGAGCTAGCTCATCTCCAAGGAGGTATGGATGATTAGATTGAAATGAAAGAAAGTTCCACGAGCCTAAACAAAAATTTATAGTTGTTGAAGGATAATGCAAGATTCAAGACCTTGGAAGAACATAGACACTTTACCAATTCTAGATATCTACTCCAAAGCTTAAACCAACACGATGGAAACAATTTCTTCATTCAAACAATTTGAAAGGCTTCAAATTTCTTAAGATACAATAATTTTGGAAAGAAATAAAAATATAATCCGGATAAGTAGGAAGGAAGTTCAACAAAAGTGAAATCGTAATCAAAGAGACTGTAACATTACAATAGGGTGGATCACATCATACGATACGACATATTTAATAACCAAAACTTAAATACATACTTTTTGTTCTTGGATTCAGGTGAGGATCACGAGATGGATTCAGACGGGGAGATCCTCGACGGAGGTGGGAGTATGTTGGGAACTATCGGAAGGGGGGAATTGAAGATTTGTTGAGATAAGAGGATGATCTTTGGCTTCTTCTTCGTTCTCTTCATCGGAATCGGAGGTGTTTAGGTTGACGCAGGAGAAACGTTCGAGAGATGCGAAAAAAGCCGATGCGACGTTGTTGCCGACCCAATTGGCGAGTCCTTCGAGCTTTTCGTAGGACAAGATACTAGATTGCTCCATCTTCTCTCCGATCTGGCAAAGATTAGATTCAATTTAATTCAATTGCAAGCCCTAGAATAGAAGAAGAGAAAGGGGAAGAAAAAGAAAAGAGGAGAAGAGGGATTGTTTGGAAGAATCCACCACGTGTGATGCAAAACTCCGCTTCACTGACCAACGACACAAATACACCAAAGCCGGTCTTAGAGATGGAAATTTTACCCGTTGGGGCGGGTAACGGGGCGAGGATTCTCCACTTTAACGGGTAACGGGGCGGGGACGGGGATTTATTTTTATACCCGAAGCGGGGTCGGGGATGGCATTACCCGCCCCTAATCCGTACCCGATTAAAAATTTTAATTTATTTAATATATGTATATAGTGTGTGTATAAATAAATATATATGTATATATGTATATGTTTATTCTTAAATGATAAATACATTTTTATTCTCAATATCGGTAATATTATAGTGACGATTTATTATAATTTTAATTTTTAAAATACATTTTTTTTATTTTTTTCACTAAACGGGTACCCGTCGGGTTCCCCAAACCCGTCGGGGATTCCTTCCCCCCGAACCCGTCGGGGATTAATCGGGGCGGGGTCGGGGACGGGGGGTTTAAACGGGGGTCGGGGTCGGGGACGGGGGATGCATTATCCGCCCAATACCCACCCCATTTCCATCCCTACCGGTCTTCTTGTTAATTACTATTAGAGTAAATTACATGTTTGGTCCCTGTGGTTTAGGTGTTTTAACACTTTGAGTCCCTAAAATAAAATATCTAGGGATTGCATCCTCGTGGTTTTCATTTTATAACGTGTTAGGTCCCTAAAACTAACTCCGTCCAAATTCGCTCCGTTAAAATACCCATGTGCAAGACACATGATGGGTATTTTAGTCATTTCGTCTATTTAAAATCACATGGACCAAGAATGTAATTTACTCTACTTTTTTTATTTATTTAAACCACAGGGACCAACTATGTAATTTACTTTATCATATACGATATATATGTGGGAAATTGGCTCAAATAGCCACATTACTCTATCAATTGCATCTCCTAGCCACTTCTCTCCATGATTTACCAAAATAGACCTAGGTCCGCAATGGCGGACCTGCAGGTCCTCTACCTCCGCCATGGCGGACCTAGGTCCTCTGCTGTCGTTGAGTGAGATCGTGACACGTGACGAAATGGCGGACCTGGGTCGGGTGGCGAACCTACCTGTTGCGGACCTGGCTTGGACCAATAATTTTTTTTGTCTTTTTCTGGAGGTAGAGGACCTGCAGGTCCGCCATTGCGGACCTAGGTCTATTTTGGTAAATTATGGAGAGAAATGGCTAGGAGATTCAATTGGCTAGGTAATATGGCTATTTCAGCCAATTTCCCTATATATGTATGTATATGTATATAATCGTGAAGCTCCTCCTTCTGGGAAAGAAGATCACCGCCACCTCCGATGAGTTCTCCCCCGACTTCTTCTCCGGCCTCTACTCCACCGCCCACCGTCAGCATCTCCCACCTGTCTTATAGTCGTTCTCCGTCTCTACAACACCACCGCTGTTCTCCGCCCTCTTCTCGTCCATCACTTCATCTTCTCCCTCTATCGTCCAGATCTCCGTCTCCAACCTCTACTTCACCACCATCCGTCTCCACGGTGATGGGGTTTCTCAGTAGGGACGATGATCCCACAGTGGTGGGTTGAGGAGCAGTGGCCGGAAAAAACGGAGGGACGATGAACACATCTGGAATTGGAGATTTCAAACCCATCTGATTTAGATTTTAATTTTAGGATGTATCACACAATTTAGGTTTTTGATTAAGATTTTGAAACGGATTTAGGTTTTTCTTCATATGTATATTGATTTTGTGATGAACATGGGTTGCAGGTGGTGGGTGAGGAGTGGGCTACAAAACTAAGTAAATAAATAAATAAAAATTTGTGGCACCATTTAATTGGTAAGAGAGTAAAAGGTGAGACCAATTTCTATAAAGAATATAGTAAATTATGTTCTTGGTCTTGGTCTTGGTCTATGTGGTTTTAATTTAAAATAAAAACTAAAATAGGATGACTAAAATACCCCTATAATTAACCTATTTAACAGAGATTTTTTAACGGAGTTAAAAGTAGGGATCCAAGGCGTTGTAAAATGTAAACCACAAGGATGCAATACATAAATATTTCATTTTAGGAACCCAGACAGGGACCAAATATGACATTTCAAAAAAATCATATCTAAATACTTTATAAAATTATATTTAAAAAAATACTTTATAAAATAACAGATATTTAAATAGTTTTATATCATAATTTCGTCAATTACTATATTACAACAGCTTTTTAATTATTGATTTTTAAGAAAATTAAATTTTCATTAGTGCTTCAAAGAGCTACATATTATATTTGATTATTTTCGTTTTGTAAGGTTAAAAAATTGAAAATACATTTTGATATTGTTTATTAATGTACTAGCAGTGAACCTGCAAAATACGACAGGACACAAAACTTAAGTGAAAGTAAGCATGAAGACCGATTACAATCTAGGAACTTAAATGATTGTCATACATAGCAAAGACAAACAACTTCATATATTGAACAATAAATCGTCAATAAATCATTTCTTTCTTGTGCTAGAGAAAGGAAAAAAGGAGCAGGGAACAATATAAAGAGGAAACCATAAGGGCCGTGGTGTGGTGGTAAAGGCTTGGGGAGTTCATAACGCTCAACCCGGGTTCGAGCCCCACTAGCAACACTTGTGGCCATTGAGGATAAACTCAGGGCTGCACGCTTTAGCAGCTGAGCCAAAGGCCCTAATTGCCAGGGATTAGTCTGGGCCATAGGCCCGGGATACTCTTTAAAAAAAAACAATATAAAGAGGAAACAGTGACAACCAGGATGTAACAGAAATGTGCAATAAACAATACAACTATGAGAATTTTGGAATGGAAAATTCAAAGCCAAAGTACAAAAAAAAAAAAAAAAAAAAAACAGTCGTGTTGCCATGCATAGGCAAAGGCAACATTTGCATACAAGAGAAACCAATAATTTACATGGAACAGGCCAGTGAAGACAGTAAGCAAGCTACTGAATGGAGAAAAAACAAAGTTGTTGCTGTAAATATATCATTGTCTGAAGAACAGGAGGCCACGAGATAGTTAAGCAAAATACTGGAAGTAAAGACCCCGTATTCATCCCATCCACTCTTGACTGCTACACAATCGTCTCCAAACACGATGAAAACATCCTGAATTTTCACATTTTTACAAGAATCTGCAAAAAGAACATCTCTTATTCACAAATTAACATTTTAAACACGAATATCATAATTTGGAACCGATCGAAAAGGACTATCTAATTCAAAACTGGATCAATGCAAACAACGGTTTGTACTTGTATTAGATTTCGCATTTAAAGGGTCTAAAACAAAACAAAATACGATCAATGTATCGTTGATTGATGGACCAACCTGCTGTAAACGGGATGAACAACCCACGAAGGTGAATCGATCAAAGTAAGGTTTGAAATTTGAATCTGGGTCAAGTACATTAGATCGATCAAGTAGGGTCTTGTGTTATTCAATTTCTTATTGTGAAACTTTTTCCACCATAACGAACCTTGGCCATCAATCGTGCCATTACCACCTGTGCCTTGAACCAACACCCTTGTGCCTCGAATTTCGACTTCTTTGCCCGTACACTCTTGACACTTTCACAACTAACTTATAACCACTCTAAAAAGATAAATAAGAGATACTATGGAATGACCAACGGGTTAAAGGTGAAATTTTCTTACTGAAACTTCTGGTCATTACAATCCTCCCCTCATTGGAATTGATTTCGTCCTCGAAATCTTCATGGCTCTAAATTTTAATTAAAGTCCTGCGTTACTTTGCTTCCAAGCTCATGCATGCTTCTCAATTGCCAGATTCTAACATCATTAAAGAAAGATTAATTTATCTTTTCCTTAATCATTCATTATGGATTTTTTTTCTTGCTATGCCTTTGTAATTTTTATCGCGACAATCGAGGTCGAATCGAGTTAAAGCTTAACAAGTTGCAACCGAGTTTGAATCAACTACTCGCGAGTTTTCGAGTCGATTTTGAGTTTGAGAAATGGCTATCGAGTTGAGTATACCAATACTTGAATTCAATTCACATCATTTATACCCCTATTCCAAACTCTCAAAATCGATCTACTCCAAACCGCCAATTTAAGAAATCGGAAATGATCAACCCCAAACTATCGATCAAAATTGGTTTTAGGCGACGATCTAAGGTTGCCAGAGTTCGATTTTAGATGCAACCTACTTCAAACTCGAAATAGATAAACTCCAAACTCTCAAATCAATATGCTCCAATCTCTTGAAAATTATCAATTGAAAGGAATGTAAAAGCAAGTAAGACCATGCAATATATATACACAATTTTGTAGCTGCAACATTTTCATTTTTATTCTGTGTCCATTTCTTAACTTAATTTTATAATCACTCCATAACATTGTGCAGACATACAACTAGATTGCAGTCTTACCAAATACATTTGGTAATTACCATGAGTAATTAGCACATCAATAAAGGAATAGATTGCGGTCTTTCCAAATACAATGTATAGAACCACCTAACATTGCAATCATCCATCTCATTTGATTGAATCTGTTAGTCAAAATTAATCTGTTGGATGTGAACCGACAGACACCCCTATTCATTTTGATATAAATTTCATCCATCATGTTAATTCCTGAAGATCTTTTTCACGTATTGAATATTGAAGATGATGATCCAAGCAATCTTGAAGGATCTCTAGGGACAAAAGAACAAAGTTTTAATGCCTAACTTTCATCGTGACAAATTATGACGTTTGTAAAATATATTTGTTTTCTTGATGAAAACAATGTAAATAACTATTACAAATGTCCATCTATTTGGTTTTATGAATTTAGCAGAAATATAGATAAATATCTATATTTCTATACTGGTAATTACTATGAAGTCATCTTTAATTTTGCACCAAGTGGATTTTCACTTAGAAAAAATGTTTTTAGATAACAAGCTTCCTTAAAAAGAATCTAAATCTCCATATTTCAGTCACATGTAAATGCATGCGTGTAACATGGTCCTTATTAGCGTTCATATTAGAATTTCTCCTATTAGTACTTGTCCCTTTCGAGATGATATTTCTATGAAAATTTATAGTTATAATGGATTAAAATTTGTAAGTTCAATAGCAATTGATTTTTTGAATGATTTTGATTTCAAAAACGAATGGATATTGTAGACAACTTTACATCCCGCCGCATTGTGCGGGTACACTACTAGTAAATTATTATGTAAATTATTATCGTATGCTACCGACATCCAACGATTGCTTCAAATGCATGAACAAAGACATGGATTTCCAGGTATGTTGGGTAGTCTTGATTGTATGCACTGGGAATGGAAAAATTGTCCTGTTGCTTGGAAAGGTCAGTTCACTCGCGGTGATCATGGGTCCCCAACAATTATACTTGAAGCAGTTGCATCTGTAGACTTGTGGATATGTCATGCATTCTTTGGGATCGCAGGATCACGTAATGATATCAACGTACTCAACGAATCAAATTTATTTAATAATGTCTTACGAGGGGAGGCACCACCAGTTGATTTCACGATAAACGGCACATACTATACGAAGGGATATTATCTTACTGATGGTATATATCCAGAATGGGCGACATTCGTGAAGAGCTTTCCTTGCCCACAAGATGCAAAAAAAAAAATTGTTTAAGCAACGACAAGAGAGAAGAGAGTGCAAGAAAATATGTTGAGCGTGCATTTGGAGTGCTTCAATCTCGTTGGTCTATTATCAAAGGACCGTCACGAATGTGGTATAAAGAACAATTAAGGGACATCATGCATACATGCATAATTTTGCATAATATGATTGTCGAGGACGAGGGTGACGTGTTGATTAATTGGGTCGACGATGAAAAAGATAACTCTACACAAGTATTTCAAGGCCCCACCCACGAATTCCAAGAATATCTTCAACGATATTCTGAGATGCGATCAAATGAAATGCATCATCAACTTCGTGCTGACTTGGTTGAACATATTTGGCTCAATCGTGATTACGAGTGATCTATCTACTTATTAAGATTAATATGTTTGTTATATTGCACTTCTATGATTGTAATGAAAATTTATGTTTATGTTTTAGTTAATTTTAATATATATATATATATATATAATTGTATATGTGTGTATAATATTAATATATATATATATATATATAGTCATTTTATAATATCAACGTTGATATTATAATTTGATATTTAATAAATTATTAGAGTGAATTGTGGATTTGGTCCCTGTGGTTTTGTGATTTCTTTGACCATTGTCCTCATTCTAAGTTTATTGTGGATTTGGTTCTTGTGGTATTCAATTTGTCTTGGTCATGGTCCTTCTGACTAACATCTCCGTTAACTTCGTTAAATCAAGGATCATTTTAGTCATTTGCCATTTTTTGTCCTTTTACGATAAGAAAAAAACAATACTTTTATACACACACATATAACGATATCAAAATAAATAAAATAGAATATTATTGTATGATTTGATTGTTTAATTTTTTTAAAAGATTAACTATATTAATACGATTTAATTTTATTATTTTATTATTTTATTATAACGATGGAAAAATATTGTTTTATTGTTTACATCAACCGGTTCTATAAATCAAAAGAATATATTTAACTAATTTTTGTAGATAATTTAGTTGTTCAAGAAAATTTGATCAACCAAATTTAGAAGACCCGTAGAGTTTTTGTGCGTCTTTTCCTTTGTATGAAATCTCATTTTCTTTGAAGATATGAATAAATCAAAAAAAAAGTTATAAAGTCTTAAATGTTCGATATGTTTTCAATAAATAGAAATGTCAAAATATTAAAAAAAACACATAAATAATTATAAAACAATACGTAATCTTATTTTTTAGAGTAAATTATGTTTTTTGTTCCTGCAATTTGTTAAAAATTGCAGATTTCGTTTCTATGGTTTTGAAATTTCGGTTCTCATCCATTTTTGTCTCAATATATTTTTCCACCATTATAATAAAATAATAAAATTAAATCGTATTAATATAGTTAATCTTTTAAAAAAGTTAAACAATCAAATCATACAATAATATTCTATTTTATTTATTTTGATATCGTTATATGTGTGTGTATAAAATTATTGTTTTTTTCTTATCGTAAAAGGACAAAAAAATGGCAAATGACTAAAATGGTCCTTGATTTAACGAAGTTAACGAAGATGTTAGTCAGAAGGACCATGACCAAGACAAATTGAATACCACAAGGACCAAATCCACAATAAACATAGAATGAGGATCATAATCAAAGAAATCACAAAACCACAAGGACCAAATCCACAATTCACTTAAATTATTATATAATTATTTTGATATTATAATTTAACATTTAATAAATTATTATGTAAATTATGATAAAATATCAAAAAATTTATTGAAATCAAATATTCATTTATAAATAATAATTATTATTGAAGTTGAAAAAAATGTATGAGACCCACAAAAAGAGGTTCTTATAAGAACTACCATTGTAGGCTTTTATGTGAATTTTTAATTTGATGAGGTGGAAATGATGTGGCACCAAAAAGTACAAAAATGAGGTTCTTATAAGAACCTCCATTGGAGATGCTCTGGCTTTTATAAGAACCTCCATTTTTGAAGCTTTGGCAGTTGTAAATATGCATAAAAAACTTGTAAAGTTGAATTTTAAGTAAATATGATTAAAGGTTTGTGCATCAAAATATGTTTTAAGAGAGAGGTGGTCAAATGCATTATAAAGTAGTATAAATAATACACAAAATATTTGGTATAAAATATATTAATATAAACAAGTGGATTGGGTGAAGTTATCTTTATTCAGTAAATTGGTCAATGGCTTGCTGATAACCCCATACCCCTTTCAAAATTTGGGTGCAGTTGATCGTGGGGCCGCAACACATACATCCTATCCCATAATCCCAATTTGGTTCTCCTCTACAGGTTTCAGTTTGGTCTTCTTCATGTTCTTTGTTTTTTGTTTCGTTTGGCTTTTGCATCTCGCAACGACCTTGTCTTGTGTTTTCTCTAGGGATGGGAACGGGGCGGGGATGGGGCAGGGATCACATTCCCCGGCCCCGACCCCGGTTCGTAGTAGGGAGACCCGTCCCCGTCCCCGGGCGGGTGCGGGGATTGATTCCCCATCCCCGGTCAACAGTGGTCAAAAACCCGGTCAAGACCCGGACCCGTTCCCCGACTCCCCCGACCCGACCCGACCCTTTTTTTAAGTTTTTTCCTGCCGTTTTAAGAGATACTGTTGGTCCCAAATAGCAGTAAATAAACAAGCAAAGTATTGTAGAAGGGGGGGGTTGAATACAATACACACAATTTTTCACTTAATTTAATTCTTATTGATTTGAAATCAAGAATTACACATAGAAAACTTTGATTGTTGCGGAAGAGAACATATGAGATATGTTCAAACAATCTTACACAAAGAGAATAAAGAACAATTGTAAAACACTTAGAAAACAATTGAACTTTGTAGAGAGAAAGTTGCCAGGCACTTAGAGAACTTGAAGGTAGTAGAGCTGGGTTATCTTGCATGTTGAAACATCCATCATATTTATAGTGCCTCATGCATTTAATGCATGAGACACCTGTTGAGCAAGGGATGGACACAGGTCTTCTGCATGGTACATGATGTACCTTTTGTCTTGGAGTGACTTTGTCTTGAAGTGTTGACCTGCAGGGATGGTGTGGACCTTTCCTTAAAATGGTGTAGGAGACAAAGCTTACTTTATCTGATCTTCAGATGAGGTCCACGTCAATGCATGATATTACAAATATACTTTGTCAGATAAGTATAATGTGTTAGAAGGAAATCTTCAGGCATCTTCGGCTCTTCAGCTTCTAGGGAGAGGTCATCGGCTGCCGAAGGCTTGAGAGATCTTCGGATTTTCCCGAAGATGAGAGATCTTCGGATTTTCCCGAAGATGTGAGATCTTCGGATTTTCCCGAAGATGTGAGATCTTCGGATTTTCCCGAAGATGTGAGATCTTCGGATTTTCCCGAAGATGTGAGAACATCTTCACAATCCTGAAGATATGTGATTGACACCATCCTGGCCGATGGTGTTGATCACTTGGGCATGCTTGGCTTTAGGCAGAGGAGACTATCTTCAATCCGCTTTGAGAGATGTACTCCTTCTTTGTCTTCTTCGGCTAATCTTCGACTTCACCGAACATTTGTATAGAAACCAAGATGCTAAAAGAACCTCAAACATATTCTAAGTAGGATGATATAAGATGGAAGATCAGGATGTCATCTTCAAATCTTCAGATGACCCAACAATCTCCCCCTATTTGAAGATGACATCCATACTAAAGAATAAAACAAAGAGTATACTGAATAAATTCATTTTGACCCATCTTTACTCTTTTTGGGTTCTTTTCACATAGACCTTTTTTTTTTTGGTATATCTGACTTTTACATAGTGAAAGAAAAATATAGCTATACATACGAATAAATGAATACAATGAATAAAGAATGAGAAAGAAAAAATATATACAAAGATATAGAAGACAGTAGTTGGGATTGTTTAAACTTGAGTGGTTGGTTGCTCCCCCTCAATTCATACTCCCCCTCAACTAAAGTCAGGTGGCTTTGATCACATAGTCCATAGCAAAATTAGTTTCAACAGAGTTTAAGCCTGAGTGGTAAGTTGCTCCCCCTCAACTCATACTCCCCCTCAACTAATTCATGGTGTTCAGAAAGAAAGAAGTTGGAAGATTTTCGGGATCCTCCGAGCCTGCTCCTGGAAGGGCAGATTCATCATTGGATCGTGCAGAAGCATCAGGACTGAGAATCCTGGGTGATAGGCTGTGAGGTGGAGAAGAGGCACCTTGGATAGGGAAGGAGTCCAAGTCATCCTTATCAACCAAGGAAAAGGTTGATGAGGGAATAATAGGGGTCCCCAATTTTACAATTGTGTCCTTTTGTGAGGATACAAAGGAGGTGGTTTGGGTTTAGCAGAGTCCCCGGGCCCATATGGGAAAATTTCAACACCTGCCGATTGTGGAGAATCGGTGGGTGGAGTTTGTGGTTTGGCCCTTGAAACCTTCATCAACCTCTTGAGAGGAGAGGGAGGGGAAGAAGGTGAGTGCCGCCGCTGAGGTATGGGGTGTGACCTGGGTAACCGCCGAAGGTTCTTTCGGTGGTATGGCCATTTGGGCAAGTGCGGCGGTGCCAGTAGCGGTTGAGGATTTATTGCTAGCCGGCGTCACTAGGGAGGGGGATGAGGGGTCCACTACAGTTGAGGGACCTTTGGACACCGGAGTGTCCTTAGTATCACCCCATTGTAGATCGGGAGAGTTTATGAAGGAGAACATACCTGACAATAGAGGGCGATCGGTGTAGAGAGAGAAATTGTTCAAAGGGTCTTCATGACTTTCTAAGTGTTGGTCGAAGAGTCATCACCAAATCAATTAGAGACCAAACAATTTTTCTCCCCCTACTTGATGATGACACCAACACACAGAAAAGAAATGGTACAAACACTCAGAAAAATTACAAGACACGAAGAAACTCATAAATTCAGTGGCCCATACTCTTTTTTTTTTGTTTTTTTTTTTAACGAGAAATAAAAAAAATTGGAAGAGAGGTGGAAGATGGGAAGAAGGGGAGGAAGGGGAGGGGGGAAGGTGAAGGGAGAAGGATGGGGAGTGATACATGGTAGTAAAAAAATCCTGGGAAGGGGAAGAGTGAGAGAAAAAAAATTTCAAAAAGAATGGGGTAGGGGGAGGGGGGTTCGGTGGCTAAGGGAGGGAGAGGGGAGTGGTTTGGTTCGGTGGGGGAGTGGGTGAGAGAGAGGGATTCGGTGGGGTGGGGGGGGGGCCGAAAGAGGGAGGGTTAAGAGAGAGAGAGAGACCGAAGAGAGGGATGGTAAGAGAGAGAGAGAAACCGAAAAAGGTAAGGGGGAAGGGGGTATTTCGGTGTTGACCGAAAATCAAGGAAAAGGGGGGGGGGGGGGGCTTCGGCCGAAAAACAAATGGAATGGGGAGAGGGGGGCTGTCGGCTGGAAAAAAAAAGGGGGGGGGGGTGGTTCGGTTGGTGTGGAGAACCGAAAGAGTAGAGAGGGGGGGGGGGGAGGGGAAAAGGGGTTGGGTTCGGGGGTCTAAGGGAGCCGAGAGAGAGATGAGAGTAGAGAGGGAAAGGGATAGGTTGGAGCGAAGGGGAGTGGGGTCGGCTAGTAGCCGAAGAGTGAGAGAGAGAGGGGGTTCGGTTGTAGCCGAAGGAGGGAAGAGGGTGAAGGGGGGGGGGGGAGGGCCGAAGGGGGGGGGAGAGAGAGAGAGAGAGCCGAAGAGGGGAGGGAGGGGGGGATGGGGGTTCGGCTAGGGAGAGGGGAGGGGGGTTCGGCCAAGGGAGGGAGGGAGGGAAGAGAGAGAGAGCCGAAGGGAGAGAGGGGTGAGGGAGGTAGGGAGAGGGGAGAGGGGAGGGGGTCGGCTAGGATGTCGGTGGCCAAAGAAGGGTGATGGTGGTGGCGTCGGCTGCCGATGGAGGGGAGAGGAATTTTTTTTTTTTTTTTTAAGAACAGTAAATCAGTAGCAATTTTTTTTTTTTTGTCGGTAGCCGAAAAAAATATTTTTTTTTTATTTTTTTTTTTTGTGTAAATGAATAGTAAATCGGTAGCAAAAATTATTATTTTTTTGTTTTTTTTTTTGTCGGTAGCCGATGAACAGTAAATCGGACGATTTTTTTTTTTTTTTTTTTTGAGACATGAACAGTAACTTCGGTAGACGGAATTTTTTTTTTTTTTTTTTTAAATGTTGGGTTAGAAGAGGAAGAAAGGAATATTGTAGGTGAGAGTTGGATGGAACATCTTTGAGAGAGATAGATGGAAGATCGACATGAATAGGTAAAGAAGGAATGTATGGTTGAGAAAGTGGAATGATTTGTGGTGAAGTTTGAGGTTGAGACGAGAATGAGATATCAAATATGGATGATGGAGGAAGGAGAGGTGATATGATGGAGGAAGGAGAGGTGATATGATGAGAAATGAGATCGGTAGGTGTGAAATGTAATGATGGGAGAAAGGAGAGATCTTAATCTTCAGAGAAGACTATCTCAAGATTAGGGATTGGAGATGAAAAGATAGGTAGTTCACCATTATGATGAGATGTGCCTTGAGAAGAAAGGAACATATGGATTTGAGTTAGATGAAGGATTATGAGAATCTTCACCAACACATAATGATATCCACCAATCATCATCTCATGAAGAGATGATGACTTAAGATCATCAAACTTCACATGAGTAGATGTAGTTTCTCCGAAGATGGTGGACTCGGTAGGCTTTTGAAGAGTGAGAGAGAGGGGTCGAAGATAGTGAGAGAGGTTGAGGGCCGAAGGTGAGGGAAGGGTCGAAGAAAGGGAAGGGAGGTATAAGGGAGGTTTGTTCTTTGGTGGGTTTAAGAGGCCGAAAGAGAGAGATGAGAAGAGAGAGATAAAAAGAAAAGGGATGTACCTGGGGTAGATGAGGTAGAGCATTCAACAGACACAATGGCCATAGAGAAGGATTGAGCTTCACTGTTCATCAACATCATCTATTTTAGCCATGAAGCAGAGGTTGACCATTTCTTTGTCACTTTCAGAAGTGGGTTCATCTGCCCAATCATGGGTTTCAGTCATTTGACCTTTTCCCTTTTTGAGCAAGGTTTCATTTCTCTCCTTCTCTCTCTTATATTTTGCCTTGTACTTTTCAGCACGGTCAGAGTTTGAGGAGACAGACATATTGGCCTTTTGAAAAGAAGGTTGGTAAGAATCAGACTTGGTTCTGACAAACCTAGAGGATGTACGGTTAGAGGAGGGCAGTCGAGATTTATCAGAGGACCTGCTTCTGCATTCAGAAGCAAAGTGTCCCTTCCTCCCACACCTGTAACATTCCTCATTTGATTTGTCAGAGGGAGAGATTTTAGAAAAAGTAGAAGAGGGTTTTCTTGAAAACTTGGATTTTCCAGAAGAGAATCGAGAGTTACTGGAAATTTCCTCACCTTCATCATCAGCCTCACTAAGGTAGGCTTCTGAAGGATCATTGGGATCCTCTTGACTATTATTATCAGAATCTGAGGGATAGGTGATCCTAGGGACACACACAGTACTTTTGGAAGATTCACCGACAAGAGCTAGAGAAGAGCTTTTGATGTCTTTGGTGATGGACTTCCTGAGCATTTTCGTCTGCTCATAGTTGAAGAGGGTGCCATACAAGGCAGTGAGAGGCATAGAGTCAAGATCCTTGGTAGACTTGATACAAGTACAGATGTTTTCCCAAAACTCAGGAAGACAGTCCATGAACTTGCACAAGACTTCCTCATTATCATATATGCGACCCACAAGTTTAAGATCATTGAGAAGACTGTTAAAGCGATTGTAGTAGTCTGAGAGAGACTCACCGTTCTCATGAGAGAAGAGTTCATACTTTCTTACAAGAGCAATCTTTTTGCTCTTTTTCACCTCAGACGTACCTTCATAGAGAACACACAGAGTAGACCACATTTCTTTAGCAGTGGTGAGGTTAACAAGAGAGTGATAGACCTCATCAGGCAGAGCAAGGGCAATGATGGCTCTGACTTTAGTATCAAGAGCTATAAGACGTCTGTCTTCATCATTGTATTTACTGGGGTCCTTTACAATGTATCTCCCATTAGCTGGAGTTCTTTCTTCCTCAGAAGAGTCCTCATCAGCTTTTCCCTTGTCTGCATTATATCGGTCCCAAACTCTAGGAATAAAAGGACCTTCATGCAAAATAGTAGGATATCTGCTGTCAACTCCTTCTAAAAAGAGTATCATACGACTTTTCCACAAGAAGAAGTTATTGGGGTTAAACTTTGGTGGTTTGGCTATAGAGCCATTGTCGTATGAAACAGCAGTGGTGTTTTGAGAAAAATCATTTTTCAAAGAAGAAGAAGAGGCTGCCATCACGGATCTAGTTTATTGAGTTAAACTAAACCGCTCTGATACCACTTGTTGGTCCCAAATAGCAGTAAATAAACAAGCAAAGTATTGTAGAAGGGGGGGTTGAATACAATACACACAGTTTTTCACTTAATTTAATTCTTATTGATTTGAAATCAAGAATTACACATAGAAAACTTTGATTGTTGCGGAAGAGAACATATGAGATATGTTCAAACAATCTTACACAAAGAGAATAAAGAACAATTGTAAAACACTTAGAAAACAATTGAACTTTGTAGAGAGAAAGTTGCCAGGCACTTAGAGAACTTGAAGGTAGTAGAGCTGGGTTATCTTGCATGTTGAAACATCCATCATATTTATAGTGCCTCATGCATTTAATGCATGAGACACCTGTTGAGCAAGGGATGGACACAGGTCTTCTGCATGGTACATGATGTACCTTTTGTCTTGGAGTGACTTTGTCTTGAAGTGTTGACCTGCAGGGATGGTGTGGACCTTTCCTTAAAATGGTGTAGGAGACAAAGCTTACTTTATCTGATCTTCAGATGAGGTCCACGTCAATGCATGATATCACAAATATACTTTGTCAGATAAGTATAATGTGTTAGAAGGAAATCTTCAGGCATCTTCGGCTCTTCAGCTTCTAGGGAGAGGTCATCGGCTGCCGAAGGCTTGAGAGATCTTCGGATTTTCCCGAAGATGAGAGATCTTCGGATTTTCCCGAAGATGTGAGATCTTCGGATTTTCCCGAAGATGTGAGATCTTCGGATTTTCCCGAAGATGTGAGATCTTCGGATTTTCCCGAAGATGTGAGAACATCTTCACAATCCTGAAGATATGTGATTGACACCATCCTGGCCGATGGTGTTGATCACTTGGGCATGCTTGGCTTTAGGCAGAGGAGACTATCTTCAATCCGCTTTGAGAGATGTACTCCTTCTTTGTCTTCTTCGGCTAATCTTCGACTTCACCGAACATTTGTATAGAAACCAAGATGCTAAAAGAACCTCAAACATATTCTAAGTAGGATGATATAAGATGGAAGATCAGGAGGTCATCTTGAAATCTTCAGATGACCCAACAGATACATTCTGCCATTTTTTTTAAACTAAAAAACACATTCCATTAAACCATTTCATTACAACAAATTCCATAAAACAAAGTCCATAAAAACAAACATTTTACATATATATAAAATATATATATATATATATATATATATAAAATAAATTAACTTATTTACATATACCGGGTACGAGGGGAGGTGAGTCTGAGACTAAGGGTGAGGGACAGAGGGAGGAGGTCGATGGTTTGAAAGTGAAAGTGTGAAAACCCTAAATTAGAAAGCTATTAATTTACAATTTACATTATTAAATTTATTGATTTACATATATATAAAAAATATATATATATATAATAAATTAACTTATTTACATATACCAGGTACGGGGCGGGTCGGGGGGTGTGTTACCCGGCCCCGACCCCGTCCCCGGTTTTCTCTAAACGGGGATCCCCGCCCCCGGACCCGGGACCCGGTTAAGCGGGGAATCCCCAGCCCCGGTCGGGTCGGGGGAACCGGGTTCCCCACCGGGTCGGACCAAATCACCATCCCTAGTTTTCTCCGCTCTTTTGCCTCTTAATAATATTTGTTGCCTTTCAATACGTACTCGCGCGCAATGCGGCGGGAATCAACTTGTTAGAACACAGATTTATTGGATTCAAGATCATCAAGATTGAAGACGGAAATCTGAAGTCAAAGCTGAAAAAGTCAACTCTTAATTATAAAGTATAGGTCCTTTGTAATAAATAGTCAAAGTTTATTTTGTATTTTCGTTTTTAGTCCTTTTCCTTTAAAATAGGTTTATGGTTTAAATCTAGGTTTTTGTTTTGGATCTGTTTTTGTGTGAGTAGCCGTACATCATATTGAGAGAGAAAAAGAGAGAGACGGCGGCTAGAGAGAAAATAGAGAGTTTCATTGAGAGACAACCAACAAGAAGATTGTAATCGTTTGATAAAGAAATCAATATCAGGTTTGATTAATCTTGTTGTGTTTTATTTATCTTGCTATTGTTTAATTAGAACTTGAATCATTGGGACAATCAATTGGTATCAGAGCAGATTGAAATCAAAAGAAATTTTATTTTCTCGGCACTGTTCTTATTCTGTCCAGATTCGATTTTGAATTTGTGATAGTTTTTCAAAGTAATTCTGATTGGGTTTTTGGTCGATTTGCTTATTCTATTGAATTAGTATTGGTTTATTTGAGTATATCGCTGCATTCGATTGTCAATTTGTGATTTTTGGTGTTTTTGGTTTTTCACGAGTCAACACTGGTTCATCAATCGAAATCCTTTTTAGAGTGTTTATTTTTAAAATTACTTGGTTGTAATTTGTTCTAGATGATTAGGCAATCGAATTGGCAAAGTTTCGAGTTGTAAATCGAAGTCTAGATTAGTTTTTGGGATTATCAGGGACGTTTTTCGAAGTTCAGTGAAGAACAACAAGTTTGCGCCAGTTCATCAAGTTTGCGCCAGTTCATCGATCCTTTCTCGCCAGATTCAAGGATCTTTTGCGTCAACTCACCATAGCGCAAAGTTTAGTTTTGCGCCATCAGTTCGTTGCGCGAAACTCCTTTTTGCGCCATCTCCTCTTCGCGCAAAGTTCTTCGCGCAAAGTCCACTTCTCGCGACCTTCCTCTCGCGCAAGTCTTTGGTTTGCGCGACCCTCTTCTCGCGCAAAGATTAGTTTGCGTCACCAGCTCTTCGCGCAAAGTTTGTCACCAGTTGCTCGCCATCAACCTCTCGCGCAAATCTCATTTTCGCGCGACCCGCTTATCGTGCGAAAGCCTTTTTGCGCCACCCTTTACTCGTGCAAAACTCAAGGGATTCAAAGTTCACGCGAAGTCCAATTTGCGCCAGCTTCTCTTAGAGCAAACCTTCTTTTGCAGTTCAAAGTCTTAGTGCATAGCGCAAAGTTTGTCATTCGTGTGTTTTGCGCCAGTCAAGTTCACGTAATTAAGAGCAAACAGTATTTTGCGCTACTGCCTTTCGCGCAAGTTCCCTTTTGCGCCAGACCCTTCTAGCGCAAAGTTTCTTTTTGCGTCTCTGCCCCTTCGCGCAAAGTACTGATTTACGCCATCCCTTTATCGCGACAAGTCAGTTTTGCGCCAGTCTCACATAGCGCAAATCAGTCTTTTGCGCTAACAGTCTTTTGTGTTATAGTACTCTGCGCTAATTGCACCTTTTGCGCCAATCTACTTGGAATTTATTTTTTTGTATTTCTAACGATCATCTCAAGTTCTTATCTTATATCAATATCAGTATCAGTATCAGTAAGGATGTCATCTCGGGAAGCTCTTGCTATCGGAACCGATGTGAAGCCACCGGTACTCTTCAAGGGAGAGTACAAGCAGTGGAAAGACAGATTCTTGGACTTCATCGACAGAAATGACTTAGGAGACTATATTAGATTTTCCCTAAAGGAAGGAATCATGACATCGCCTACCAAGGTTCTCACATTAGCTGGAGAGAACGGAGAAGATGAACAGAGAGAGTATCGATTACCGCTTGATGAATACTCTGATGAGCAGAAGAGAAGACACAAGGGTGACAAATTGGCAAAATCATTCATTCTCCAAGGCATACCGAATGAAATTTATGTCAAGATTGATAGCTACAACGCTACCGGCAAGAAAATGTGGGATCAATTGGAGAAGATGATGATGATCGGATCTAAAGTCGGCAACCAACTCAAAGTATCCAACTGTCTGAACAACTATGAAGAATTCAAAGCTAAAGTTGGAGAATCACTAGAAGCCACCTATGACAGATTTGTGACATTGTTGAACGAGCTAAGCAAGAACAAGATCAACAAATCTCAAGTTGAGCTGAATGTGAAATTTCTCAGCAACCTCCAGCCTGAGTGGAAGAGATTCACCAGACAGATGAGGCAAATGAAAGATCTGAACGACATTCCACTTCATGAAGTCTATGAAATCCTCAGACAAAATGAGGAAGAGGTGGATGAGATCAAGGTTGAGATGAAAAAGGCTGACAAAGCAGTTGCTGATCCAGTTGCACTTATGGTCAAGAAGAAGTCTAAGAAGAAGAAGATGATAGCATCTGAATCAAAAGAGGCTGATAGTGAGGCGAATTCTGACTCTGACGATTGTGAAAATCTGAAGGAAGCTATGCTAATGCTAACCAAGGCCTTCCAAAAGAAGTTCTATAAAAAGCCTACTCCAACAGTCAGAGGTACTCGTCTGGTCCAAATAACTACAAACACAAGGAGAAAATTAAAGAAAAGAGACTAGAAGAGAAGAAGAAGTATAGAGCCGAAGAGCCCAAGCAGGAAGAACCGACAAAGTGCTACAAATGTGGCAAACTCAGTCACTTTGCCAAGGACTGCCGAAAACCTAAAGTCCGGAACTCCGACTACTACAAGAATAAGATGCTTCTAGCCAAGCAACAGGAGGCTGGAAAGGCATTAATGGTCGAGGCTGAATACTGGCTCGACCATTCGGACCAAGAATCTGAAGAAGGAGAGAAGGACGAGACAACACATCTGTGCTTGATGGGTAAGCAGCAGTCAGAAGCTGAAGCTGATTCTGAAGAAGGAGATAATGAAGAGGTGTGTAACTTAACTGAATCTGATTTTCTGAATCAAATGCATGCTATGATGTCTAAGATCCAAGAATTAGAGTCTAAACTTAAGCGTGAAAGAGGTGTCATTAATGAGAAAAATCAATCTATACATAAACTTAGCAATGATATTGCTGAGAAAAATGTATTGATTGAAACTTTGCACAAAAATATTGACACCAGCGCAAAAGAGAAGACTATAATTCATAAAGAGTTATCTGAAACTGTTTCAAAATATAGAGAGTGTGAGTTTAAGTCTAAAGAACTTTCTAAAATGTACTCTTCGACTTCAAAAGAAAAGAAATCTTTAATTGACAAAGTGAATGCTTTGGAAGAGAAATTATATACTTTAGGTCAAACTGAACACACTATTCATTTGAACAAACCTAAAGAGAAACCTGAGTGTTGGGGACTTGATTACAAGAACCCACACCACCTCAAAAAGGGTATATCTGAAGTGCCTTCTCTTTATGATTTTGGATTTATGAAACTGACACCTCAATACCCTGAACTCAAAGTTTTCTGGACTAGTCTGTCTGAAGAGGATAAAGCCAAGGAATATGATAAAAGAAAGAACACAGCTAAAGTTCAACTTCCGTTTCGTTATGAGAGGTTGAATAATAGTTATAGTTCTGATAAATCAAAATTTCTTTCAAATGACTATTTTGATAGTTATTCTGTAAAAGAAATGGAGGTCAAGCCCATCGAATGTAAGCTTTACGTCCCTCCGCTAGTTTTGGAAAGTAAAATTTCGGAACTCGAGAATACTCTTATAGAAGAAAGAATTTTGATGGACTTAGAATAAACTATATTTTCTACAGTGTTCAAAAATACTGAGTTTTCTAAATTCTCCAAGGCTTTAAAATCTGATGATAAATCTAGTTTACTTGATAATGATCTTAATTTCTTAAACTCTGATGGTGTTTTAGATGAATGTGTTGCTCAATTTGACTTTACTACCAAACTTCCTGATCATTCATCTTGTGTTGTTAATTCTTTCGGTTTACCCAGTGTGTTTGAAAAGGGTGAAACATCAACGAAAGTTGATAAATCAGTTTCTGTGAAATCGAAGAATGCAAATGGTAAGAAAAGAAAATCTCAGTATTCACAGAAACCGATCACCACTGGTAAGCCAAAGAAGAAGCATTCTTTTGAATCTCACAATTCTAACCCAAAAGTTTCAAATGTTTCAGATGTGAGAAAGCAAAGGCATGAAGTTAAGTTGGTGTGGTGACCAAAACATGAGATTGACGAGACTGCTAAATCTAGTTCTAGTTTTAATTTGAATAAAAAGACTTCTAGTAAAGATGAATTGATTGTGAATGTTGCTACTTCCAAATCTAATCTTGTTGATTCTCGCAAGAAATATTCCATAAAGCAATTATTCCAGTTAGCTCCATCTAATAAAAAGTTTTCAAATTTTGGTGGATATGATTATGCTTATCGTAAATATTATGATGTTTGGTATGGCTCATATAATGTTTCCTCTTATCGTTATCATTCTTCTTATCATTCATATGGTTTTCAAAGACAAAGCGGGCCCAAATTTAAATGGGTGCCAAAATCATGTACTGACACTGTAGGTCCCATTTATAAATGGGTACCTAAACCTCTTATTTCCTGATTTGTTTTGTGCAGACCTGTCATATGTGGTACTTGGATAGCGAGTGTTCCAAGCATATGACCGGGCAGAAGAGTATGTTGTCTAACTATACAGACAAATAATGTGGCACAGTTCGTTTTGGAAATGATCAGTTTTCACCAATTCTGGGATATGGCGATGTTGTACACGAAAATGTCACGATTAAGAAGGTGAGCTACATTTAAGGCTTAGGACACAACCTATTCAACATTGTCCAGTTCTGCGACAAAGACTTAGAGGTGAATTTCAAGGCCAAGAAATGTTCGGTACGCACTGAAGACGGGAAAGAACTCTTGGTCGGCACTCGCAAGCTAAACCTCTACACCATCAATTTGTCAAAGGTCCAGGCTGACAATCAGGTATGTCTACTCTCAAAAGCCTCGATGCAACAAAGCTGGTTATGGCATCGACGGCTTTCTCACCTCAACTTTCGGTACATCAACAAACTGGTCAGTGGAAAGCTAGTTAAAGGACTTCCTGAGCTGAAGTATGAAAAAGAACACTTGTGTGCAGCGTGTGAAAAAGGAAAGATGAAGAGAGATCCACACAAACCAAAGCCTGAACCAAGTACCAACTCTCCATTAGAGTTGTTGCATATGGATTTATGCGGTCCTATGCGAACGCAAATCTTAGGCGGAAAGAAGTACGTGTTAGTTATCGTGGATGACTTTTCATGATACACTTGGGTCAAGCTTCTACGGTCTAAAGATGAGACGCCAGAAGTTCTCATTACATTTCTGAAGACGACTCAAGTCAATTTGCAGAAACAAGTCAAGATTCTCAGAACTGACAACGGCACAGAGTTCAAGAATAAAATAGTTGAAGAATATCTCGAATCGGTCGGGATATCACATCAATACTCTGCTGCACGTATGCCTCAACAGAATGGAGTCGTCGAAAGGCGAAACCGTACGCTTGTCGAGGCCGCTCGAACTATGCTAAGCCAATCTGACTTACCTCTATTTCTATGGGATGAAGCTGTATCAACTGCGTGTCACACTCAGAATCGCTCCATGATACATCGCAGATTTCAGAAGACTCCATATGCGTTAATCAACAACCGGACACCTACAATCAAATATTTTCATATATTTAGGTGTAAGTGTTATGTTCTAAACGACAGAGAGAATCTGAACAAGTTCAGTGCTAAGGCGGATGAGGGCATCTTTATTGGCTATTCCTCTACATCTACTGCATACCGTGTTTACTTGAAGAAGTCGAAGACTGTGATCGAGAGCGTCAATGTTACATTCGATGAGGAAATGGTTACTGAACAATTCAGTTCAGAACCCGTGATAACCGGAGTACTAGCTTATGGGCCAACTAGTCCAGGACCTGCATCTCAAGAGAACAAATCAGATGGCGCTTCATCGTCTACTTCTCCATTATCTGATTTGGATTTATTATTTGAACTATTTTATGATGAATTTCTTGGATCTAATGTACCTAAATTTGTTGTGGTTGACAGGAAAGAAGACTCGAAGACTACTCATTCAACCACTTCAGATATCTCTACTGAATCCAACTCCCCAATTCGGCAAGAAGTTCCAGTTAAAATGCCTACTCCGACAATTGAAGTTGTGACCAACACCGAATAGACAGAAGTAGCTGACTCAGTAGGATGTACTGTAAGGACTGATCAACAGACTGACCAAGTTGTACCTACTGCAGCTTCTGCAACTACTACTTCAACTGAAACCCCCATTCATTCTGAACCATATGAAGGAGATAACAGTGGATTCCTAGATGCTGAACACGATCAATCTACATCTAATCCACTCCCTCATGAACACAAGTGGACCAAAGAGCACCCGATAAGCCAAGTTATTGGAGATCCGTCCAAACCGGTGCAAACTAGGTCTGCCACTTTGAATCTATGTATGCATGACTCCTTTCTGAGTAAGATCGAGCCTACTTGCGTATCTGAGGCCCTTGCCGATTCAGATTGGGTAACTGCCATGCAAGATGAGCTGAATCAGTTTGAAGCCCTTAAAGTCTGGAGACTCGTACCCAAACCTGAAGGTAAAACCATCATTGGTACGAAATGGGTGTTCAAAAACAAGAAAGATGAAGATGGTACCATTATCAGAAATAAAGCACGACTTGTTGCCAAGGGATATAGACAAGAGGAAGGGATAGACTATGACGAGACTTATGCTCCAGTGGCGCGTATAGAGGCAATTCGGATGTTCTTAGCCTACGCAGCCCACAAGAACTTCACCGTCTATCAAATGGACGTGAAGACAACTTTTCTGAATGGTGTACTCAAGGAGGAAGTCTACGTCTCGCAGCCAGAAGGGTTTGTGAATCCAGATAACCCTAATCACGTTTACATCTTGGATAAAACTCTTTATGGACTGAAACAAGCTCCTCGCGCCTGGTATGATATCTTATCTCAGTTCTTGGTCAAGTCAGGTTTTACAAAAGGTACGGTCGATACCACTTTATTCATTAAAAAGGAAAAAGGCGATATCATTCTTATTCAAATATATGTGGATGATATTATTTTTGGCTCTACAAATCCTAAGTACTGTAAGAATTTTGCAAACCTCATGGTGTCACGTTTTCAGATGAGTATGATGGGAGAGATGAACTTCTTTCTCGGATTGCAAGTCAAACAATTTTCAATGGGAATTTTTATCAATCAATCTAAATACATTCTTGATATTATTCGGAAGTTCAAAATGGAAAATTGTAAACCGATTGGTACCCCGATGGCACCTGGTACTAAGATTGGCATCGATCCTTCGGGAAAGGTTGTTGATGTTAGGATTTATAGAGGGATGATAGGTTCTTTAATGTATCTTACTTCCAGTAGGCCGTATATAATGTTTTCTACATGCTTATGTGCTAGATATCAGGCCAATCCTAAAGAATCCCATTTGTCTGCAGTTAAGCGGATTTTCAGGTATCTGAAGGGGACTGCAGATCTTGGTCTGTGGTATACTAAAGATACAAGCTTTGAACTAACAGCTTATTCAGACGCAGATCATGCTGGTTGCATGTTAGACAGGAAGAGCACCTCGGGTCATATACAATTCCTCGGTGATAAACTAGTCAGTTGGGCATCGAAGAAGCAATTATGTGTCTCCACTTCCACGACCGATGCAGAATATGTCGATGCTGCTAGCTGCTGTTCTCAGGTCTTGTGGATGAGAACACAACTGCGAGACTATGGTTTCCATTTCAATAGAATCCCGATGTATTGTGACTCGAAGAGCGCTATCGTGATTTCAGCTAATCCTGTTCAGCATACTAAGACCAAACACATAGATATCAGGTATCACTTTATAAAAGATAATGTAGAAAAAGGAACAATTGAACTTTACTTTGTAAAAACTAATTATCAACTTGCAAATTTGTTTACCAAACCCTTAGACGAAAAGAGATTCAATTTTCTTGTCTCTAGGCTTGGTATGCTAAATCTTAAGACATAATCAGTGGTTACCTATTAAAGTTTTCTTATTGTAAAATTTTTATCATTTCTTTATCATTATTTCTGAAAGATATCTGCACTTTAACAGTCTGTTCATGATCTCAGGGGGAGTGTGAGAAGTACCTCATAGATGGTCAATGTTATTTTGAGGGGGAGCATATCTAATGTATGCATTGTGATTATTGATAACTTTTTAGTGATGCATTATTTTAGGGGGAGCGTACAAGTCAAAGGAGTATGGCTATGACTTCTGATTGTTTCTGACCAGAACTCGTACTTTAATTGTTTTACTGCTTTATGTCATTTTAATTTTCGTGAATAAAGTTGCTTTGACTATGACCTTAAGACTTTTGCAGTTTGAGAGATGCTTACAAGATCATATCTTTATGACCTTAAGCTTCACTTCTTGAGATGTAAGACTGTACGCAAAAGGTATAATTCTTTATCTTCATCTCATCTATGGTTGAAAGAAGGACAACTTTCAATCATAAGAAAACATGTTCTTAAATGTTCAAACCACTTCCCGATTCTCAAACAGATTTCTTGAATTGGAAGTGTGATTTTAAATGTTTTCTGCTTCATCTTTGCGCTTTAACTGATAAAGTTAAATCATCTGAGCAACACATGCTTTATAGGAAAACATGGGATTCCATTGTGCTAGGACTTAAATGAAACTTCTATGGATTCACGTTAACCAGTGTTTCCTGCCCAAGAAGTTAATCCTTTAGTGATTAAGTGTGAGGAGTCCAAAAGAAATGAGTGTGGGATGTGTGATGAGAGAAAATGTAAAAGAGAGTTTGGTTAGATGTGAGCTGAATGCTTAAAAGAAAGAGGGTGTGAGAACAGAGTTAAAAGAATATCAGAACTCTGCACCAACCTTTTTTTGAGCCGGGCAACCACAATACTAATGATTCACAACTCTTTGGTGAACATTATTGAAACAGGCAACTAGCCCATGACAACTCTTGACAAAAACCCCACCAACCACTCATTTTCTTCTTAAAAGGAAAATGTTTCATTTTCAAAGGGGAAGCAGCATATTTGCTATCTGATTTTCATTTGGGAAATCTGGATATTGAAAAGACGGAAGTCTGCCCCAACTTCACACTTCAATCATGCACATTGAGTCTGTGTTTAACTAACTGTTGTTTCAGTGGTTTACACATCTTGAGCCTTATAAGCAATCATCGCGTGCTTAATTTTTTCTATCACATGCACGAACACATAAGGAATTTGTTTCTTTGTCATAACGTTCATAGAAATTGCCTTTGTGGTGTTTCGATGATTGAATGGAAGCCCTGGGGGAGTGAACATCATGAAGCTCCTTTCCAATGTGTATTCATTACACACAGTGACTTTGTGTTCCTGACAGACATCTTAACTGGTTCATTTGTTGATTCAGGTGTTACATTTCTAGTTTGTCTGGATTTGCAAAGATCTGGATGCACATCTTTATGAATTGAAGGGTACTCCGAGGTTCTGTATGCAAACTCAATGGTTCTCTCTAAGGAACTCGGCAAAATAGCCCCGTAACTTCGGGAGAAGGGGCCTATGCTTTTTTGAATCCAATCGTAGATGTTATGCCAGTAATACCCCGAAGACATTTCTTGAAGAAGAGTTTTGATGAACTCGTTGCTCTTTTCATCAAAAAGGGGGAGAAGCGTCAACCAAGAAATGGGGAGAACTCAAGTTTTTAAAAGAATTTCTGAAGATATGTTGTATTGAAGAAAGTTTCCTTGAAGATGATTTGCTAAAGCATTCTGAGCTAAATCTGGAGATAATTTCTTTCCATCATCTGAAAGAGATTGTACTTTTCGTCTTTTGGGGAGATTGCTATACTTTTGAAGACAAAGAGGGAGATTGCATCTTCTGAGCATTAAAGAGAAGATTGAATTGCTAAATCCTTTTTGTAATGATCTTGATCCAAAGGGGGAGATTGTTAGAGCACAGATTTATTGGATTCAAGATCATCAAGATTGAAGACGGAAATCTGAAGTCAAAGTTGAAAAAGTCAACTCTTAATTATAAAGTCTAAGTCCTTTGTAATAAATAGTCAAAGTTTATTTTGTATTTTCGTTTTTAGTCCTTTTCCTTTAAAAATAGGTTTATGGTTTAAATTTAGGTTTTTAGGTTTTCGTTTTGTTTTTGTGTGAGCAGTCGTACATCATATTGAGAGAGAAAAAGAGAGAGACGCGGCTAGAGAGAAAATAGAGAGTTTCATTGAGAGACAACCAACAAGAAGATTGTAATCGTTTGATAAAGAAATCAATATCAGGTTTGATTAATCTTGTTGTGTTTTATTTATCTTGCTATTGTTTAATTAGAACTTGAATCATTGGGACAATCACAACTCAAATCTAAAGTCGAGAATTCGAAAGAACAATAATCTTGTTCATGTTCAGCTTTATTCTCCATCACATGGTGATAATTTTATGTGTTTTTAAATCGCATATTAGATGTATAAAATTACAGGTCAATATGGTCAATTGGTCAAAAAAATTGAAAAATATTCACTCGATAGTGGAGTCTTCAAACCCATAACATTTTAGCTCGTTTTGAAGATTTTGGTGAGACAATTATAATGGTATAATTTTTTTTAAAAAGAAGCATATTTGTTTAATATATTTTAGTTTATATACGATTATGTATGCTAATATGATAAATGTGTAAAATGAAAAATGAAAAGAGAAAAGGGATATAAAATTAATTAAACTCATTATAATGTATAAAGTGTAATTTAAAATAAATAATAATTTTATTTTTAATTATCATGTTGAACTTGAGAGGTTTTAAAACTTTTAAACTTGTACACGATGTATTGAGATTTGTACCTCTTAAAAATTCAAGAATAACCGTAAATACTTTTTTTTTCTAACGGAGTATAGATAAATGTATATAAGGGTATAAAATATACAAGTTTAAAAAAATCTTGACACGTCACTCTTGAAAAATCTCGATACGTATTTAATCATGATATTTTATAAAATGATTAAATCCAAACATACTCAATATTGGGCTCATTTCGAAGGTATTGACGAGATGATTACAATGATATAAATTGTAAAAGAAATAAATGTATTTTTAATGCATTTTAGTTCATATACAATTATTTATGTTAATATAATAAGGGTTTTAAATGAAAAATAAAAAAGTAAGAGATTAAAAGTGTAGCGCCCGAAATCTTTTAAAATGTAAAATTCCTTAATTTATCTGAGATTAACTTCAATACTTTGCTTTCAATTAGTTTAGCCTAATTGGAACTTAGTTCCCGATATAATACTTTAACGGGTACAATTTGCCAAAATAACGAAAATGGAATTTCAGTTTCGGTACACTATCAGCTAAAGTGCTATGTTAAAATGGCAATGCTAAAGTGACGGTAAGTGACAATGACACTTTACCATATCACAATCGCACAAGAGGGATAGGCCACGGTACACTCTCGGCTAAAGTGACAGTGTCACTTTAGCATGTCACAATCGCACAAGAGGGATAGGCCACGGGACATTCTCGGCGAAAGTGACACTGTCACTTTAGCATGTCACTCTCGCATTCGGGGACCAGATCCTTAAAATCGTGATTTTAATGCTATATCTCATTTATCACTTCACCAACCTCAAAATTATCTCCAAAAACCTAACCCTTACCAATTATTACGTGTTTGAGGATTCAAGGCTTAGAATCTTGGATTCTAATTCAAGTTAGGATTTGGAAACTACACACCAAGGGTCTACCATCTCACCATCTTCATCTTAAGGACTCAACCATTTTTAGGGTTTTCTAGGTTTTTATCAAAACCTAATTGTGAGTTCATCCTACTCTTTCTAAACTTTATACATGTCAAAACCTTATGATTTTGATCTCCTAAACTTCTTCTAACAACATTTACTTATTTGATGGATTTTGACCTAAGTTGAGCATTTTGGAGATTTTTAGGGTTTCCACCCTTTTTATGAGAAACGTTGGGTTTTGTTATATAAGTTATAAAATGAAGTGTTATATGTATTTTATTTTTGGAAAACTTGGATAATTCATTTTGGGTACACTTATGGTACTTTTTGTATTAGATGATTTTAATAGTAAAAGTGGGGTTTTGTAACTGAATGAATAGATTGTTTTAGTTAGGAACTAATGGTTACTCTAAGCCTTATAAACTTTGTGGATGATTGTTTTATGGGAAACATTGCCTTTAAATGGGAAAATGGTTTTATTTAGATATGCATATAGACTTTCGACTTATGTGATGATGTCTTAAAATAAAAGCATTTTATGAGAATATTTGGTTGTAGAAACTGTAACACCCGTAATTTCGGTAACTAGTGGCCACCCGGAAGTTTCTATATCTTGTTTGATGGGAAATCATTATTTAAAGTCCCTTGGAGTATCGGGAGCTTTCGAACGCGAAAAAGGAAGGAATTCGAAACTTTGCACAGCTTAGGCGACAGTGCCCGGCGATAGTGACATATGTCACTATCGCGTGGCATAATCGCGGGGATGGTACCGCGAGTGCCTGGACGCGGGCGACAATGCCACGCGACTATGCCAAGGGCATAGTCGCCGGTCATTGTCGCGGTCGGGGGCAGGGGGCTTTAAAGCTCGAATTTTGTCTATCTCATTCAATTTGTTTCAACCTCCTTCAACCCTACCCTCTCTTTTCTCTCTAAACCGAACCTCTTGACCACCATTGTTGATTTTGAGCTTTTGATACTCAATATCTCAGGATTTCAAGTGTTAATTCACCATCTAGCAAGGTTATGGAAGCTTAAGCTCAATCTATCCACTTTATCATCTTCACCTTTAACTTTCTAGGGTTTTATCAAACCCTCCTTATAACCCTCTCCATTCTCTTAAAGGTTGTGGTGGTGGCTTCCGTGGGTGACCAAGAGATGTATAGTTGATAGATTCAACCTATGGTAAGGTAATATCTTGTTTTCTTCATATGTGGAATTAGGGTTTGGGTACAAGTTGGGGTTTTCATGTTTAAATGTTTGGGGAAGGATTCTAGAAGGTTGAATATGTTTATTTATGGTTGGAAATCTATGGATCTAGGTTTTTGAAGAATTTTGCTTGTGGACTCGGATTTCTTCAAGGGAGCTTAAAGCGGGGTAAAATCTAGATTTAGCCTAAATCTAGCAAGGTGAGTTCAAGTTGATTTGTGAAAACGATGTACATGCCAAAATGTTTATTTTAAAGTGTTTGTGTTTTACACTAAATTGTTAACTGCTGATAAGTTTGGCTATTTGGAAATGTTCAGCTTTATAAACTTAAGTAACCCATATCTTTGGGATTTTTGGGAATGTTGATAAATAAATTATTTTGATATGTTTCCTTGATGATATAGTATACAAATGGAGGTCATTTTATATAATTGTCCATTTGGTGCATACGATTTTATAAACCATGTGAAAACGCATATCATTGTGTTAAGAGTCATTTTGGAAACATGAAGGGGATGAGTCCATTCAGAAAACGTTTTGTTTCAACCAATGAGAAGTTTTGAGTTAATTACTTTTGGGTTGTAGTGTTTACTTAATTGTTGGTAAAACGAGTTTCGATGTTTATACTCAATTCCATTGGAGAGTCATGTAAATTGTTGGGTCTTTAGCTCGGTTTTCGGCTTGTCGGGTCTTTGGGACTTTTGCCCGGTTTAATAACCTAAGGGGGAGCTTTGGGTGTGAGTTGCATTTATTGCATTTGATCTTGGAGAATACATGTTTTGGGTGCGTGTTTCATTCATTTGGAGTCATGTATTTTAGACTGTATTGCATTGGATCCATAGGCATGAAAGTCAGTCGTGTTTAATGGTGAGGACTCTTGGGATTCTCACCTTGGGAAATAATGTCGTGTTGGCATTGGTGTTGTCCCGGTTATTTTGCGGAAAGGAACCTTTATGGGTTGTACTCCGGGACCTTGGGTTTGGAGTTTGATGTTCTAATTCTTGTGCACGAGGGTTAGACATCGAGTGTTATCAAGTAAGGAGCCGAGGCTCCTATCTTGACTAATAGGGAGTAGGCACTAAGGGTCAAGTGGGCACCCTGAGGATGAAACTCCCTAGAGACCGAACATGCAATAAGATCGCGTATCCTTGAGATGTAGCTCGGTAGAGCAGGCAATAAGGGATACGGTGTTTTGGGGACTTGAAATATAGTCATGACTGGAGGTGTAGCTCGGCAAAGCAGGTAATACGGTCACGATCTGAGGTGTAGTTCGACAACATAGTTATGTGGCTTAACTTTGTGTTCCGCCATGTACAATGGAATCGGGTATCCCCCGTCACCGGAAGGTGCTATTTGAGTATTTAATTGTGTCATTTTATTATCCATGTTTTCGGTGACGTTTTACATAGGGGGTATGGTTTACTCAAGATTTATGGGTTGTGTTTTATGACCCGTCCATGTTTGAAGGGTTTCGAGAAGTAAAGTTTTATTTCATATTCTTATAAATTGAGAGCTTTGCTTATTATTCACGTTTTGGGTGAGTTTGGGATTAAAGTGGTTTTACGAAAGAAGGTTCATATTGGGTCCCTTGTCTTTAAATGTGTACTTTTGGAAAATGGTATCGTTTGATACTTAAAGTAAATCTTTCTGAAGGTCTGTGAGTTAAACTACTTTCTCTCCCTTTAACAAATATATTTATTTCATGTTGTAAGCTCTTGAACTCACTAGGCGTTAGCCTAACCTTTTATTTGTCGGCATGTGCATCAGGCTCCGGATGGGGGAAGAGGTTCTATCTTTTTGGTAAGGCGTTGAGTGCTAAGAGTTTGTGCAAAGGTGAGTAGCTTGATGAAGCCTTCCGCGCTAGTCGTTGATAAGAGCAATTGTTTCTTTGGGATTTTAGTAACACCCGACTTTGATTAAGTCTTTATGCGATACTTGACCTTTTAGTTGTTAAAATTTAAATCCAATATTCTTTTGAGGTGTCTCAAGTGATGTTTGTAAAATAGATTATATCCTTTTTGTTGTTGAATTTGGAAGTTTTAATTTAGTTGCTCTGTTCATTTTCGAGGGTGTTACAAGTTGGTATCAGAGCTTAAGTTTGAGAGAATTAGGTATTGATTTTCGGATGCCTAGACTCAAACTAGCGTTCTTATAAGTATTTGTAAGTGGATTTGCACATTAGGTATCTTAAGATACGATATTTTTGGGGTTGATCGAGTCGCTAGAAACGGGAAACTTGTCGAGGGTTGCAAGAATGATCATGTACGGTACGTTCACAATGACACCTGGCCAGTGTTATGGTGAACCTACATGCTACATGTGTATACTTGAACTACCTTGGTATGAAGACCGTTGGGGTAGTGAGAAAGTTTCTAAGCGATTAATTAAAGAAGGATTGATGTTTATAGCAATGTCACTTTGGAGTGATAGTTAAGCGCGTTGAACGCACTAAGTTGACCTCTTTGAGTCGGAGCTATTGGTCGGAGTAGAACCATAGGCGGGTTAATTGGCTCTATTTGGAGAAGAAATTGTAAGGAGAACCGACGAAATCGTCGATGATCGCTTTAAGATGATTGAACATCCGGATGATATTGGTAGGACGGAAAATTGAGGAACGTGATTTCGGGGTATCGAGTGCCGGCCAAATCCATGCACGACATTTATTTCTAAAATAAGTTTGCATTATTTGTTTCTCATGTTTTCAAAGCATAAAGTGAGTTATATTACGAAATTTTGGTAAAGTATTTAGCATTCATCAAATCTTAAACCGTGAGTTTAAACATGCACAAAATTGTTTCGTTGTTCGTGGTTGCAAATATTTTTATTTATTGGAAATCTCTTCATCCTCGTTTTGTGTCTAACTCTATTTTTGGATATTATAAGATCCGTATTTTAATGTCATTTTGGGTATTGGACAAGTAACTGTAGAATTTTTAACCGTGACATTGGATCTCCTCCACGTATGTTAAGGTTTTAAAGGAAGAGTTGTCCCCATGTTCTTGAGTCGGAATTTTCTGGAGGATTTGGTTTGTGTGAGCCGTGTTTAGTTTTATGAGTATAGTTTTGCGGCGTGTTGGAGTGCGTGAGTGTACTTTGAGATGCGTGGGTTTTAATTTCATTGCGTGTAAATTTACGTGTTTATTGGCCGTCGTGTCTCATCAAAGTTTTGTTGAAAATGGTCACCTTACCTTACGTTGTGGTTTTAGAATTTTGACATTTTAGACTTATTGTCGTGTTATACCTTTATGTTGGAAAATGAAAAATTTTGACACCGCCTGGTCTAGCGTTAATGAATTTTGTGAAAATTCAGTTGGTTTTAAGGTGTCTTATTTTATGACAGTTTAAGTCGCGTAATAAAAAGAAATTTTGGGAATGTGTAGACTTGCGTTAATGTGTATATCAACTTATGAGTTGTTTAATACTTTGTTTCATACGAGTCTGCACCGTTATTTTTGCAACCGCCAGAGACGTTTTGAAAGCCTTATTGTCGCATGATTGTATCATGAGTTTTACACAAGTATGTGTGTACACTTACTGGGTTGAATTTGATTTTACACTCGCGTGGGTTAGTATGTGAAGGATTTATGTTGTCTCGTATTAAACTTTTAACCCATACATGTTCAGTTGTTGATTTTACTATTATAAATTTTCCGTAATGCATTAAATGAGTATCAATTTACATGTCATTATAGTTATCGCTTTGGTCACGTGCATCTTATCTGCGCGGCCTAACATTTGAACTCGATTTAAAATTTTATTTACGTCCCTATAGTGTTATTAAATTAGGGAAAAATAAACGAACGTATATGAGCCTTGTTGGGGATTTTATCCTCCGACGTTTGCGTTTCTTTTTAAGGATAGGATTTTAAAGTTAAAGTTGTGAAATTTTCCTTTGGGAGTTGTGCAAACTTTTATTGCACATGTATTTGTGCAACTCAAAGTTTAAATCTGATTTGATGTTTAGTAACGTCCCTATAGTTTTACCGAGTTTTGGGGAAACAAACTGCTGCATATGAAACTTGTTGAGGATTTTATGCCGCAACATTTTTGGGTTAAAGAGGAAAACTCTAAAGTAAAAATTGTGAAGTTCCCTTTTTGGGATTGTGCAAATATTTATCACACATGTTGGGATGCAGGAATTTGTTTTCATGCTGATAGTGTAGGTTTTGTTACACACCTTTTGTTACCATTTTAATTGCGTAAGTATTGATCAAATGAGTTTGGAAATGGTTTCATAAGCGTAGGGTGGGTAACCAGTTTTGAAACCTATCGATGAATGATAGTGTATTTTCATTGTACGGTTAATCGTTATAAAACCTATGTATTTGAAAGTTTTATAAAAGTTTAAATTGGCATATTATTTGAAAACCTTGAACTCATTAGGCTTATAAATTTAAACCCTGTCGTGGAAGGAGTTGTAATTAAAGGACTAGAGGAGTCCTTGAGATTTGAAGCGTTGGATGATCCTACTTGCGGTCTATCTTGAATTTGGGTTCAATTTTTGAATCGGTTCACGTTTGAATAGTTGAGGAAATAGATTCATGCCTTCCCCGTTATCTTAGGAGTAACCTTTATGCTTCTGTAGACCTGCGAGAAAATGCCTTGAGTGATTATCGGCATCTGGTTGGGTTCGATTTAGGTTGGACATCATGGTTTATGTTGATGATGTATTGTCTTAGTAGGTTCCGTGATTTACGTAATTATGGTGGCCCGTTTGTTGAGAATGTAGGGTTTAGAATCTTAGTACCTTGTTAGGTGTCAACTTTAACGCGACGATAATTCTGAGATGAAATATTGGACGGAATGTCCACGTTTTCGATATCACCATTTTGGCTTTAGGCGTCAACTTGTCTTCTGGAAGTCATTGAATCTTGGAATGTTCGAAAGTATCCCGTTAGGGCATGAGAATGTTGACCCCTCTGAGGTGGAATTTAAAAGAAGGTTAGACGTTGACGAGTGGGTATCGATGGGTATAAGTGTTTCCTGTGGAGGTAAAGATTTTATTAAGGGAATGTTACAAGGTTGAGAATAGATCGGGGTGAATGACAGCCAGATCATCATTAACCAGCTACCTAAAGAGCGTATTGGTACGCCTCGAAAGGACGACGTTTTCAATATCAAGAACCGATCATTAAGAATTTTGGGACTTCCTTGAAGGTTGATGTCAAACTTTGGTTTGGGTTCAACAGCATGTTTAGCTAAAGTGGGTGGACCGGTGTGAAGTTGAGGTCGCGAACTACTCTTGAAATAGTAAGTGCCACCCAAGGTTGGGAGGCAACTGTGGTTTTATGGGTAAAGACTGTTTAGTGAGTTAAGTGTGCACTCGGACATAAGTGTTATGTGCCCGAGAGGGGGCGGCTGGCGTGAGTATCAACATAAGGGTTATGATAGTGATACTGGCAAGTGGATTAAGGACAACCTATCCTGCGGGCAACGTTTCTTGGGAGCCTAGATTTCGAGGACGAAATCATTCTAAGGTTGGGAGGATTGTAACACCCGTAATTTCGGTAAGTAGTGGCCACCCTGAAGTTTCTGTATCTTGTTTGATGGGAAATCATTATTTAAAGTCCCTTGGAGTATCGGGAGCTTTCGAACACGAAAAAGGAAGGAATTCGGAACTTTGCACGGCTTAGGCGACAGTGCCCGGCGATAGTGACATGTCACTATCGCGTGTCACAATCGTGGGGATGGTATCGCGAGTGCCTGGACGCGGGCGACAATGCCACGCGACTATGCCAAGGGCATAGTCACCGGTCATTGTCGCGGTCGGGGGCAGGGGCCTTTAAAGCTCGAATTTTGTCTATCTCATTCCATTTGTTTCAACCTCCTTCAACCCTACCCTCTCTTTTCTCTCTAAACCGAACCTCTTGACCACCATTGTTGATTTTGAGCTTTTGATACTCAATATCTCGGGATTTCAAGTGTTAATTCACCATCTAGCAAGGTTATGGAAGCTTAAGCTCAATCTATCCACTTTATCATCTTCGGCTTTAACTTTCTAGGGTTTTATCAAACCCTCCTTATAACCCTCTCCATTCTCTTAAAGGTTGTGGTGGTGGCTTCTGTGGGTAACCAAGAGATGTATAGTTGATAGATTCAACCTATGGTAAGGTAATATCTCGTTTTCTTCATATGTGGAATTAGGGTTTGGGTACAAGTTGGGGTTTTCATTTTTAAATGTTTGGGGAAGGATTCTAGAAGGTTGAATATGTTTATTTATGGTTGGAAATCTATGGATCTAGGTTTTTGAAGAATTTTGCTTGTGGACTCAGATTTCTTCAATGGAGCTTAAAGCAGGGTAAAATCTAGATTTAGCCTAAATCTAGCAAGGTGAGTTCAAGTTGATTTGTAAACGATGTACATGCCAAAATGTTTATTTTAAAGTGTTTGTGTTTTACACTAAATTGTTAACTGCTGATAAGTTTTGCTATTTGGAAATGTTCAGCTTTATAAACTTAAATAACCCATATCTTTGGGATTTTGGGGAATGTTGATAAATAAATTATTTTGATATGTTTCCTTGATGATATAGTATACAAATGGAGGTCATTTTATATAATTGTCCATTTGGTGCATACGATTTTATAAACCATGTGAAAACGCATATCATTGTGTTAAAAGTCATTTTGGAAACATGAAGGGGATGAGTCCATTTGGAAAACGTTTTGTTTCAACCAATGAGAAGTTTTGAGTTAATTACTTTTGGGTTGTAGTGTTTACTTAATTGTTGGTAAAACGCGTTTCGATGTTTATACTCAATTCCATTGGAGAGTCATGTAAATTGTTGGGTCTTTAGCTCGGTTTTCGGCTTGTCGGGTCTTTGGGACTTTTGCCCGGTTTAATAACCTAAGGGGGAGCTTTGGGTGTGAGTTGCATTTATTGCATTTGATCTTGGAGAATACATGTTTTGGGTGCGTGTGTCATTCATTTGGAGTCATGTATTTTAGACTGTATTGCATTGGATCCATAGGCATGAAAGTCAGTCGTGTTTAATGGTGAGGACTCTTGGGATTCTCACCTTGGGAAATAATGTCGTGTTGGCATTGTTATTGTCCCGGTTGTTTTACGGAAAGGAACCTTTATGGGTTGTACTCCGGGACCTTGGGTTTGGAGTTTGATGTTCTAATTCTTGTGCACGAGGGTTAGACATCGAGTGTTATCAAGTAAGGAGCCGAGGCTCCTATCTTGACTGATAGGGAGTAGGCACTAAGGGTCAAGTGGGCACCCTGAGGATGAAACTCCCTAGAGACCGAACATGCAATAAGATCGCGTATCCTTGAGGTGTAGCTCGGCAGAGCAGACAATAAGGGATACGGTGTTTTGGGGACTTGAAATATAGTCATGACTGGAGGTGTAGCTCGACAGAGCAGGTAATACGGTCACGATCTGAGGTGTAGTTCGACAACATAGTTATGTGGCTTAACTTTGTGTTCCGCTACGTACAATGGAATCGGGTATCCCCCGTCACCGGAAGGTTCTATTTAAGTATTTAATTGTGTCATTTTATTATCCATGTTTTCGGTGACGTTTTATTTATGGGGTATGGTTTACTCAAGATTTATGGGTTGTGTTTTATGACCCGTCCATGTTTGAAGGGTTTCGAGAAGTAAAGTTTTATTTCATATTCTTATAAATTGAGAACTTTGCTTATTATTCACGTTTTGGGTGAGTTTGGGATTAAAGTGGTTTTACGAAAGAAGGTTCATATTGGGTCCCTTGTCTTTAAATGTGTACTTTTGGAAAATGGTATCGTTTGATACTTAAAGTAAATCTTTCTGAAGGTCTGTGAGTTAAACTACTTTCTCTCCCTTTAACAAATATATTTATTTCATGTTGTAAACTCTTGAACTCACTAGGCGTTAGCCTAACCTTTTATTTGTCGGCATGTGCATCAGGCTCCGGATGGGGGAAGAGGTTCTAGCTTTTTGGTAAGGCGTTGAGTGCTAAGAGTTTGTGCAAAGGTGAGTAGCTTGATGAAGCCTTCCGCGTTAGTCGTTGATAAGAGCAACTGTTTCTTTGGGATTTTAGTAACACCCGACTTTGATTAAGTCTTTATGCGATACTTGACCTTTTAGTTGTTAAAATTTAAATCCAATATTCTTTTGAGGTGTCTCAAGTGATGTTTGTAAAATAGATTATATCATTTTTGTTGTTGAATTTGGAAGTTTTAATTTAGTTGCTCTGTTCATTTTCGAGGGTGTTACAGAAACTATATATGTGATTATAGTTTATCACAATGTGCATGTGGGAGTCTTAGACTAATGTAAATGGATCAATAGGCGTTTGAGTCTCGTTATATTGAATTGTTGGGATGTTGAATTCCCATATTGTACCAAGAAATAGGCATGGGTCAAGATGGGTAATAGTTGTGGAATTCAAAGTCGGGCAACGACCAATGACCATTAATTGTAATTTCTTGTGAATGAATGAAATCTAGATTTAATGGATTGGCCATTGATTTGTAGTGGGGCTCTTGAACATGTATGTGTGACCTACTTTTGTGTTCCATCACCAGCATGGAAATCGGGTCTCCTGCTTCATCGCAAGATGTGCATGTGTTTCAATTCTTTGAAAATGAGGAGGTATTCACATTTTGGAGTGCACCAACTTTATATTTCTGGAAATTATATTTATTGCTTTGATTATAAATTGTTTGATTTCACTAGGCATTAGCCTAACACTTTTCTTAAATGTGGCATATATAGCAGGTTCTAAAGTTTAGCGGGGCGGTGAACGTTTGAGTGAAGTGTCACTTGTCGGTTCAAGGCAACTTTTGGAGGCACATTTATTTTGGACTAAACACTTGGAGTCTTTGGTGAATAGAAATCTTTTGATGATCTTAGCAACATCCGTTCTTAAGCTAGATTATAGTTGGTGTAGATTAGTAGGTTGTTAGCTAACGATCTAATTTACAATTACAAACTCCGTAGTTGTATTCTTCCCCACTTTTGGTCGGTTACTTTCCTCATTAAAGCTCTTTTATGATATTATTTCAGGTTTAAAATTTACCTCTATTTTCAGATTGTTACAAAAAGTAAACTAAATAACTAATTCTAAGGGTGTGAAATGTAACCTTGAAAACAACCATTTTACCATTTTCATATAGTAGTATAGATATTGATTATAGGGTATAAAACATAAGTTTTAAAAATAATTCACTACGTATATATGATAATTAATAATAGGATTAAATTAAAAAAAATATTCGATATTGGGCTCATTTTGAAGGTATTGGTAAGACATTTACACTAGTATAATATGTATTCTAGAGAAGGGATTCGTGAGGCCGAACTCGTCGCCTTGGGAGGCATTGGTCTTGTTCGTGAAAAAAAAAGATGGCACGACGAGGATCTGTATAGACTATAGAAAGTTGAATAAGGTGACTGTGAAGAATAAGTATCCACTCCCTAAGATCGACGACTTATTTGACCAACTTCAATGGGTGGGATGTTTCTCAAAGATCGATTTACGTTCGGGTTACCATCAAGTAAAGGTCAAGAAATATGACGTTCCTAAGACGACTTTTAGGACATGTTATGGACATTATGAATTTTTGGTAATGCCTTTCGTTCTAACAAACGCACCGGTGGTGTTCATGGACTTAATGAACCAGGTGTGTCGACCATTCCTTGATAAGTCGATTAGTGTTCATTGACGATATTCTAGTGTACTCTAAAAATGAATCCGATCATGAGCAACATCTTCGGGAGGTTTTAGAAGTTTTAAGGAAGGAGAAATTATATGCAAAATTTTATAAGTGAGATTTTTGGTTGAAAGAGGTGCAATTCTTGGGGCATGTAGTCACTAGAGACGGTGTGAAAGTGAATCCCGCCAAGATAGAAGCCATGATGAATTGGGAACCTCCTAAGAGTCCATCCGAGATTCGAAGCTTTTTGGGTTTGGTGGGTTATTATCGAAGGTTCATCCAAGACTTCTCCAAGATTTCTTATTCGTTGATGGCTTTGACCAGAAAGAACGTGAAGTTTGTGTGGACCGAAACTCAAGAAAAGGCATTCCAGACGCTACAAAGGAAACAGTGTGAAGCTCCAATCCTGTCCTTACCCGAAGGATCGTAGGATTTTTGTGGTTTATAGCGATGCGTCCAAGTTGGGCTTAGCATGTGTTCTGATGCAAAGAGGACGAGTAATCGCCTACGCGTCAATACAACTAAAGTTGCACGAAAAGAATTATCCCACCCATGACTTAGAGCTAGCGGTCGTAGTGTTTGCATTGTAGTTGTGGAGACACTACCTTTACGGCACGAAATGCACATTATATATGGACCACAAGAGCTTAAAGTACGTATTTGACCAAAAGTAGTTGAACATGAGACAAAGGGGGTGGTTGGAACTACATAAGGACTACGATTATGAATTGCTCTACCATCCGGGTAAAGCAAACGTAGTAGCCGATGCCTTAAGTCGAAAGAAGAAGAGGGAAAGTCTTCGGACCAATATCTCGAGAATCGAATTGGTGTCGAGTCTCATGGAACGGATTAAATCGGCACAAACCAAAGCCTTATTGGAGGAGAACCTTAAAGAAGAAGTGATGACAAAGCAACGACTACTTTTGACGGAAGATAGTCGCGGGATTAAATGCTTTAAGGGGCGTGTGTGGGTGCCAAAGATCGGAGGAAATCGGGAGCTACTTATGGAAGACGCTCACAAGTCCAAGTACCTCATCCACCCGGGAGCATTAAAATATATAGGGACTTGAAATTACACTACTGGTGGCCGATTATGAAGTTAGACATGGCACATTATGTAGAGAGGTGTGTGACGTGTTTGCAAGTAAAGACCGAGCATCAACGACCTTACGGGAGCCTACAATCCTTGGAGATACCCGAATGGAAGTGGGATAAAATCACAATGGACTTCGTGACTAAGTTACCAAAGACGTCAAGAGGCAATGATACCATTTGGGTGATAGTAGATCGTCTGACAAAAAGTGCCCACTTCCTAGTGATGCGGGAAACCTTGCCAATGGATAAATTGCCAAAACTTTATATTTATGAGGTGGTATCTAGACACGGTGTACCTTTATCTATAGTCTCCGATCATGATAGCCGATTTACTTCAAGATTTTGGGGCGCTTTGCATAAGGAATTAGGTACGCGGGTGAACCTGAGTACGACATACCACCCGCAGACGAATGGACAAAGCGAAAGAACAATTAAAACCTTGGAAGACATGCTAAGATCTTGTGTGATCGATTTTGGTGGTAATTGGGATACCCATTTACCCTTGGTGGAATTTACTTACAACAACAGTCACCACTCTAGTCTTGGAGCGACACCGTTTGAAGCTTTGCATGGAAGAAAATGTAGAACTCCCGTGTGTTGGTTAAAAGCGGGAGAAAAGCAATTTGACGGACCGAAAATTGTGCAAGAGACGGACGACAAAGTTAAGGACATAGGGGAACATTTGAAAGCGGCGCAAGATCGACAAAAGAGTTATGCCAACAAGAAGAGGCGACCGGTAGAGTTCCAAGTGGGAGACTGCGTGATGTTGAAGGTGTCCCCTTGGAAGGGCTTAATCCGGTTTGGAAAGCATGGGAAGTTAAGTCCCCGTTTTTTTGGACCGTTCACCATTATTGAACGCATCGGAATGCAAGCCTACAAGTTAGATTTACCACCGGAGATGGAAGGAATTCACTCTACTTTCCATGTGTGTTATCTATGAAAATGTTTGGCAGAAGAAGAAAGTGTCATACCATTGTCGGAGATTCGGATGGACGACAACCAATATATCGAAGAACCCGAAGCCATTTTGGAGAGAGAGACCAAGAGACTTCGACACAAGGAAGTCATAATGGTGAAAGTACAATGGAAACACCATCGCGGCGTCAATGTGACATGGGAAGCGGAAAAGGACATGAAACGTCGATATCCTCATTTATTTGCGTAGTTTAGGATTTCGAGGACGAAATCCATTCCAAGGTGGGATGATTGTAACACCCGAATTTCTCAGTAGTTTAAATACTCTTAAAAGTTAATCTAATGGGACTAGTCAAATCTCGAAAACCCCATCGAACCAAACATTTCGCGCGTGCAGAGAATAAAGTTTCGACACAAGTGTGACCGGTGACTGTGACATTGTCACTATCGCCGGGGCATAGTCGCGGTATGAGAAAAGGTCATGGTACGCTCGGGGAGATTGTGACAAGCGACCATGACAATGTCACAGTCGCCGAGTCACTGTCACATAACCACTAGTACCCGTGGTACATGTGGGGCGATTGTGCCCTGCGACAATGACATTGTCAAGGTCGCATGGCACTGTCGCCGAGGACCTGACGGTCATTTAAAGCCTCATACCTCATTTTTCCAGATTTGGTTGGTACGATTTTGTTCTCTACATTTAAGGTAAACCCCTCAACTTTCCTTCCCTCCTCATTTACTCCAACCCTTGATCACCCAGGTTATTTATTGTTGATTTTAGGGATTTTTAGCTCCTAAGGAAGGGCTCTTCAAGACATGTTCTAGTGCAAGATTTCCTTCTCCATCTTCTTAGGGTTTCTTGGGTTTAGGTTTTGAGACCAAAACCACAAGGTGAGTACACTCTCATTTTATAAACTTTATACATGTTAAAAATGGGGGTTTTAATCTTCTAAACATCTCCACATTAATTATTTCTTGATTTAGATGAGTTATCATCAAAACCTAATTTTTGGAGATTTTAGGGTTCACTTGGATGGATATGTTTGCAAAGATAAATAACTAATTTTCTCGGGTTATTTAGGTTTACATACTTGTAGAATATGATTCCTTAAATTTATAAGTTTAAGTACTTTGGGTCAAAACGAGGATTTTGAAATCATGGACCCTTTTGGGCGAAAACTTGTGAAACTTGAGTTCATATGTTGAAATAATGTTAAAAAAAGATGTTTTGGGAATCATAGAACATTACAAGGATTTATTTGGAAACTTGGGTAAATCATTGGTGGTATCTTAATTGTCTTGAGAATCTTGATGAGAGATTTTTTTATAGAAATTTAACGATGTTCGGTTAATTGGAATATATTGTTTATTTGGTATTGAGTGTAATGGATCCATAAGCACTAGAGTCATTATGTCTGATGATGGAACACTAGTTTTCCACATTGAGGCACATATTAGGCATCGACGGTATGATGTAAGTCCTACGTGCTAGTACATTTTATTGGATGAAGATAACTCAATGTATAGACCTAGAGGCGTTGAAGTTGACATTTCATGGGTATACGCTTTGAGTAGTCGAGCTCGACATCCAATACGTGTATTGCTATGTGAGTGGTTTTACTAACATGTCAAGTGGCCTACTTTTGTGTTCCGTTACTTATGTTAGTAAGCGGGACTCCCCCGTCAACCCAAGAGGTATTTGTATAAAAGTGAAATTTTATCGATGCTCATTTATTTACTTACCCGTACTTATTTCTTTAAAACTTACTGTCTTCTCCAATATAATTGTTTGTTCTCACTAGGTTTTAGCCTAACATTTTTTCTTAAAATGACATGTATAACAGGTCATTCTAGCGGTGTAACACCCGAAAAATTGGCTTAAACACTCTTTGCATACATTAAGTGTCACTCCTCAACCATTTCAACTAAATATTAAGATCATGTTAACTAGAGGGTATAAATGTTAAATGTTTTAGTGTTATCGTTAGCTAAGCCAATTTGGGAATGAAATCGCTCGAGTTTTAGAATTTTGAGACCGCGGAGGGGGGGGGGGTGCCTAGCGACTATGACCGACGACAGTGCCCATAGGCATAAATATAGATATAGTTATATAAGTTTATGTTGCAATTTACTACTGAAAATGTATAACTATTTAAAGTTATATGGTTGAACTCTATAAAATCAAAACTAAACACATTAAATGGAGATTAAAAATTGATAGCTATTAACACTAAAATTCCTGGAACCGGCAGTTCCTGGAATGAAGGAATCGGAACCGGTTACACCGGTTCTTTATATTTGGGAATCGGTTCCGGTTCTGGTACCGGGTATCCACTGTCTAATTTTAATTTTTTTTATCGTTCATATTATAAAAAGGTAAATATTAATTATATTACAAAGTCCAAACGTAAAGAAATAAATACCACAAACGTGAAACTAATAAGATAAAAACTAAAAAACTAATAAATATACTACAAACGATACTTACAAAACAAATAAATATTACAAACGGTGCTTCCAAAACATTTCACGTCATTAAAATTAGTTGATGCTAATAAATACTACAAACGATGTTTCACTAAAAGGTAGTTTATTAAATGTTTATAAATAAATAAAATATATTTTATTAAAAAAGTAGCGGGTACCCGTCGGTTCCGGTTCTGGGTACCCAGCAGGACCAGGTACCCGGTCCCGGCGGGTACCCAGCGGGTAACGGTTCCAAAAAAATTAGAACCGTCCGGAACCGGAACCGGTCCCGATCGGTTCCATATTTTAGGAACCGAAACCGGAACCAATCACATCGGTTCCGGTTCCGGAACCGACAGTTCCGAAGCGGTTCCGATTCCTAAGGTGGGTACCCGCTTTCAATGCTCACCCCTAATTAACACGATAAAACATTCCATAAATTTCAATTTTTTTAAACAACAAATTATATTAGTTTTAATCATTGATTTATGATAAAATTTTACGTGTTGGTTGCATAAATATTATTCGAATAATCACAGAAGATATATATAGAATATGGGGTTAAAGACAATTCTTTTTTAATAAATGCCTATTTGAAACATTTTTATAAGTCTTGTTAAAATGAAACAAATTGAGATTTTATAGTTGTTATATTTTTTTGTTCTAACAAATGAAGAAAAAGATAGCAAGGGAAAAGAAATCTCCAAATTCATATAAACCCTCAAAATTAAATGTTAGCGCAAAAATAAATATGTTATTATTTTGAGTAAATTACGTTTTTAGTTCCTATGGTTTGTTATAAAATTTTATCTTCGTTCTTATAATTTTAAAATTACGATTTTCATCTCTATGATTTATAATTCATTACTTTTTTCGTCATTATGATTTAAATTTTATTGATTTTTTCCTCCCTATAGTTTACAATTCATTTCTATTTTAGTTTTTCATACTTAAAAGTAATGTTTTAATCCAGAGACGAAAATAGAAATAAATTACAAACTATAGGGACGAAAATCAAAATTTTAAAACCACCGAACAAAGTCCACAATTTTTAACTAACCACAAGGGACGAAAAATATAATATAGTATTTTTTTATGAGTTAATTATGGATTTGGTCCCTATGGTTTGTTGGGTTTTACGAAAATGGTCCCTAAACTTCATTTATTACAGATTAGGACTTGTTGTATGCCGTTTTGTAACGAAATGGTTCCTCACTCTAATGGCCATCCACTTCATCCGTTAGAATTAAGGGCATTTATGTCATTTTGACTTTTTATTTTTTTGTCTTTTTCTTATTTTTGTAAAAGATTAAATACGTAATAACTCTAATATATATATAGGGTTCCCTTCATTTGCTAACCGTGACATTGGTGTTAACCGTGATAACCAAATTTCGACCAATCATAAGCTTTCTAGAGGTTTTGTTATGCCATTAATGCTATTAAATCTGAAAGAATAATATGGGAATTTGCTAAAAATCGCCCCATTTAATCTGTTTCCATATTTAAAGGAGTTTTTTTAATTCGGTAGTTATCCTGATATTAAATATATCGCCCCATGTAATCTGTTTCCATATTTATAGGAGCTTTTTAATTTGATAGTTATCCTGATATTAAATATATTAATTTAAAATTTTATTTTGATTTGCATCTTATTAATTTGGTAATAGACAGAACTATGCATATATGCATTTGGGAAATATGTCCATATCCATATCCGATAGTTGTGCACATATACATGTATGATTATGGTGCATGTATGAATTTCCCTAAATGTGCACATATGCATTTTCAATTACAGTACACATATGCATGTATGAATTTTCCCAAATGTGTACATATGCATTTTCAATTACAGTGCACATATGCATGTAATATTTCAGCAAACATATTTTCATATTTAAAGCAGTTTTTTAATTTGGTAGTTATCCTGATATTAAATGTATCGTCTCATTTAATCTATTTCCATATTTAAAGGAGTTTTTTAATTTGATAGTTATTCTGATATTAAATATATTAATTTAATTTGGTAGGTGTATATTCCCAAATTAAAAGTAATTATATTTTGACCGAAATACCCCTATGCATACATGCATTATATTTTTTCAACCGTTTCTAATATTTTATTTTAATAAAAATCAATTAATTGTGGACCATTGATCTCATTAATCTACGGTTGAGATTGGTTAGCACGGTTAGCACCAATGTTACGGTTAGCAAATGAATGAGTCTCTCTCTCTCTCTCTCTCTCTCTCTCTATATATATATATATATATATATATATATATATATATATATATAGGGGAGGGATCAATTGGAAACCAGTTTTACATTGAAAACTTTAGAAACCGAAATCAACCAATCAGTGAATTTCTTTTTTTTATTTTTATTTTTAATTGATAAGGTTATTTTAGTCTTTTACATAATTTCATAATATATATATGGTAATTGTTATTATTATTATATTAATTATTATTTAATTTTAATTTATTTTATATATGGAAATATGGATGATTTATTAAATAAAAAATGAGATATCTAATTTAGGTAAACAAAATTTAAATAATACGAAGACACCCTTTTTCTGATTCATGTACTTGAATTGACATTCTTAAGAAATTTTGTATTTGAGCCACAAAATATTAATATAAAATTAAAATATTGAATTTTGAATTTTGAAGTATTAATATGAAATTAAATATTCATATGAAATTAAAAGATTGAAAACTTTGATACTATGTACTGTTTTGATTCTTATGAATCAATGATTGATTCATCCAATGAATGAAAATTTATATTCATATGAAATCTTCAATATTACCTCCAAGCACAAAATATTAATATAGTGAAACATAATGGATTTGATATAGTGAAACAAAATATTAATATAGTGAAACCTGATGAAACATATTTGATATAATGAAACATAATGGAAAGGTAATGAAACAAAATATTAATATAGTGAAACAAAATATTAATATAGTGAAACATGATGAAACAGATTTGATATAGCGAAACATAATGGAAAGGTAATGAAATAATAATGGTAATGAAACTTAATTGGGTTTTTACATACTGCATATTGATGAACACGTAATAAAAAGGCAGTCTTGATATAGTGTTATTATCTTTTATTAATAAATTAATTAATTTATTATCATATATAATTATTATCTTTTATTAATAAATTAATTAATTTATTATCATATTTCATCTTTGTTGCCAAATTTGAAACACAAAAGAAAAAGACACATTTACCCTTTTGACATATTATTATTATCTTTTATTAATAAATTAATTAATTAATTACCATATATAATTCAAATGAATCTTGACCATTGATTAAAAAGATCAATGGTTGAAATTTAGTTTCCAAAGTTTCCAATGAAATTAGGTTTCCAATTGAAACCACCCCTATATATATATATATACTACCTTATAATTAAGATTTGGCAAAAGTCTTAAAACCAAATTCTAATGCATAATGTACAACATCTTAAAGCAAATAGTCTTAAAGTCTTAAATACAACCAATAAAGCTAAATGTACAACATCTTAAAGCATAACATTCAAAAAACTCTTAATTACAAGCGGGGATGCATGATGTACAGGTGAATAATACGTATGACTTTTAATTTATACTTTTCAATTGTTGCAGGTTTCCGTTTTGTAGAGACTTTATACTGTAGATACATGTTTTATTACTTTTCAGATTCCTCTTCCCAATTGCAATTTCAAAATTCAAACCAGATGTCTCTTAGCTTTACTTTCTTCCTGCTCAATTTCTTGGGACAATTTCAAATAAGGATGACTCAGACTCTACTTTCTTCCTCCTTAGTTTCTTCAGACCCAATGTTCCACATCAAACAGTCAAAATTCAAATATCCCGCTCCCAATCTCTCTGCTCTTTCTCCCTCTCTCCTGATAAAATCTAAACATACTCGCACACATTTTTGGGACGACTGATGAAAATATTCAACAATCAAAACATGAAGATTGCAGCACAACTGATTAAACTCTAATCTCTTCATCTTCTTCGTGGATTTTTGTTCTTTTTCCTCTACAACCATGAAAAAACTGGATTTGGTGTGTTGATTTTTGTATTTCTCGAGTTCGAGTTTATGTTCGTTTTTTATGAACCCTAACTCAGAGGTGATCCCTCTTTCGATCTTACAGTGCATTTTGGGGATACATTCTAGCCATTGATATATATATATATATATATATTGACTTCAAATGTTGTCGATGGGCCTTGCAAAACCTCACATTCTGTTTATAACATTGATTTCTGTTTATTCCTTGTCGAATCTATTGTTCGTTTAAGTCTAACTCTTTTCCTTTAACATATTTTTCTTTTTTTTTTTTATTATTGAGTTTGGTTTATTGATTTATTGCAGTTTTTGTATACATAAACGACTTGGTGGTGAACTTTGCTAATCCATGTGGATTGCGCTGACAAATTATGCATTTGGTCATCCATGTTTTTAGGTTTTGCATACTGAACTTTATCCATGCTTTTGGAATATTTTGGATGAGAGAGTTTATCCACACTTTCAGTATTTGATTATTAAAGTGTCAGTTATGTATTACGCGAGTTTTGGGTTTTGGATTTATATTCGAAGAAACGTTTTGTTTTGTGATTTTAATCACGAAGAGGGTGAATGTTGAAAAAGAGATTGTTTCCAGATTTAACGTATTTCATTTTGGAAATCACGATTTAAATAACGTTATTAAAGTTATTGTTTTATATATATCTAATGAAAACTCTTGAGCTCACTAGGCGTTAAGCCTAACCTTTTTATTTGTCGGCATGTGCATCATGTTCCAATTGGGGTTTGGTTCTAGCGGTGCTATGAAGAGACGAGCACTAGATTTACACGAGGGTGAGTAGTTTGGTGAAGTCTTCCGCAGTTGGAGATAGTAACTGTCATTGGGTTTTAGTAACATTCGTACCTATTATAGATCGTGTATAAGGATTAAAATGTGTTTATTGAAGTTAAACCTTAATTTGTCGTGTAGATGATTCAATTATCGATGTATTTAGAAAATTTTAAATTAGTTGTTATTTCTAGATTTGAGGGTGTTACAAGTTGGTATCAGAGCTTAAGTTTGAGAGAATTAGGTATTGATTTTGGATGCCTAGACTCAAACTAGCGTTATTTTAAGTAATTGAAAGTGAAGTTGCACCATTAGGTACCTTAAGATACGATATTTTGAGGTTAATGGAGTCACTAGGAACGGGAATCACGTTGAGAGTAACAAGGATGATCATGTGCAGTACGTTCATAATTGCACCTGACCAGTGTTATGGTGAACATACATGTTACATGTGAATGCTTGTGTTGCCTTGGTATGATGACCGTTGGGGTAGTGAAGAAGTTTCTAAATGGGTAACCGTTAGAAGGAGTTGATGATTTTAGCATTCGTCACTTGGAGTGACAGTGTAACACCCTCAAATTTGGTAAGAGCAACTAATAAAATTTTCGATAAAACATCAAATAAAAGACATCTCTTCCCACAAATCAAACTCAATATGACTCAAATATAACATTCGATAAATCACCTCAAAAAATACAGACTCCAATAATACACAAAGACTAAACCACAGTCGGGTGCTAACCCCAATACAAGTTGCTCTTCACAAAACCAAAGCGGAAGACTTCACCAAGTTACTCACCTCTCGAGACTTAACTAAACTTCTCTCTTCACAGAGTCACTAGAACCATTCCCAACCGAGACCTGTTGCACATGCCGACAAATAAAAAGGTTAGGCTAACGCCTAGTGAGTTCAAGAGTTTTCAACATTGATAAAGATATCATTGAAAAGAAGTAATGCAATTCAAATCATAATCTTTCAAAATGATCACTTTAGGTATAAAATGACTCGTTCTCCAACATGATGTATTTTACAAAGATGAATACCTCGACACAAAACATTCTTTATAAAATAATGCATTTTAAAACTCACTCAAAGGATGTAACATCGACTCCCAATTTGTGAAAACATGAATAATATTTCGTATTACAAAAACACCCAAATGCGAATGGGACTCAACACTACCCACACCAAATTATGGACAATAATCCAACCATAAAGGACATCACCGAAAACATAAATATAAAAGACTCAGCCCAAAAACAACACCTTTCGGTGACGGGGGATTCCCGATTCCATATAATGTGATGGACACGAAGTAAGCCACACATTATGTTAAACTGGTATTAAGTATCGAGCTCTACATCTTTCAGTATACACCCATAGATACTTGCACGGAGGACTTACACCATACCGAAGAAGCCTAACCGCGCCGCGATGGGGAAAACTAAGCGTTCCACCATCGGACAAAGTAATAAAAGTATCGAGCTCAACATCTTTCAGCGTACACCCATAGATACTTGCACGAAGGACTTATAACCCAATTTGATGCCTAACGTGCCGCACGAAGGACTTATAACCCAATTTGATGCCTAACGTGCCGCACGAAGGACTTATAACCCAATCTGATGCCTAACGTGCAACGATGTGGAAACCAAATCGTTCCAACATCGAACAAAATAACAAAAGTACTCATGGATCCATAGCAGACAGGGCTGAAACATAACATGACTCCAATTGGATGACGCACGCACTCAAAATATGAAATCATCAACAATCTTTCACAATGACCAAAGCTCTACGCGAAGCTATCAAAATGGACAAGTGTCCCCAAAACCCCATCATAAATCAAATACCGAGCCACAGGCTCAAACGACCAAATGACACATTGTCAAAAGCAATATAATGCAATAAAACGCACTCGACCAATGTTTATGCAATTATGTATTCCAAGGTACACGGCTAAACTCCAACACAACTCAAAATAAGGAGGATCATTTTACAAACAAGGTTATACCATTGACCCTTTTCAAAACGTCCCAAAACACGGGCTATGCATGTTTTTCCAACAAAGACAACGATGCACTTTTACCAAGAAATATCCATTTATACAATACTTTGATAAAAACAAATGATCACTTATTTCTCATTTATTGAAATGCCCAAAAAACCCAAATATGGTGTTTCACAAGATTTATAATATCTTATTTGTTCAAATAGCAAAACTCATCAAATATTTTCAACATTTTATAATAATCAAGTAAAACACATAAATATTCTAAAATAGACATTTTTGGCATGTACAACGTTTTTGCAAATCAACTTGAACTCACCTTGCTAGATTTAGGCTAAATCTAGGTTTTACCCCCAAAACTTGAATCACCATTGATGAAGTCTTGAAATATCCAAGAAATATCCCTAGGTCTTAGATCCAACACATTTACAAGGTCACCTTCACCACACAAGTCATCAAAATCACACCCAAGATGAAGGATGAAAGGAAAAAGGGTGAAACCATCAAACCCTAGCTTAACATTGAGAGAGATGAGGAACTTACCACCACAAAATACCCTTGGATCTTCCAATATAATTCAAATATCTTGCTATATCCTTGAAGATCTCTAAAAAACGAAACTGAGGCAACTTGAATCATCAAAAACGGAGTTGTGATGCAAAAGTTATGAAGAAATGAAGTTTTAGGGCTGGAAATCGGGTTTTATGCTCGAACAGGGCGTTTCGCGAGTTACCACGTGGACATAAGTCACGGCATAAGTCGCCCGCTTCCCCATAAGTCGCGGCATAAGTCGCGTAGTTCACTGTCCGCCCGGTTTTCTTCTCGTTCACTGTTTTGGCCGTAACTTCTTCGTTATAGCTCCGATTTTGCTCCGAAAAGAACCGTTGGACTCGTAATTGAATCCTTCATCCAACAAGACAATAAAATCTAGGATTCAAGACAAAAATCCCATATCTTATTTCTCCTTTAAAATACCGATTATGTATTAACTTGAAATGATACTTTTCAAAATTCGGGGTGTTACAGACAGTAAGCATGGTGATTGCATTAAGTGGACCGTTTCGGGTCGCAATGATTGGTTAGGTTAGAACCGTAGATTTTTGGAATCGACGTTACTCGAGGAGAAATTGTAAGGTGAACGGATGAAACATTTGATTATTTCTTTAAGTTGTTTTAAGCATCCGGATGACAATAGTATGGCAGAGAAAATGAGGAACGTGATTTAGGGATGATGAGTGCCGACCAAATTCATGCACGAAATTTGTTTCTAAAATAAGTTCGCATCAATTGTTTCCCATATTCTCAAATCATAAAGTGAGTAGAATTATGAAATTTTGGAAAAAGGTTTAGCACACACAAGATTTTAAACCATGATTTTAAACCATGATTTTAAACATGCATAAAATTGTTTTATTGCATATAACTGCAGACTTGGCGGAGATTTTCTGTATCCTTGTTTTGTCGAACGATATTTTCGGATATCGTAGTATTTACGATTCAACCTTGTTTAGAGTCTCGGGCAAATACCTGCGATTTATGACCTTGACATTGGATCTCCTCTACGTATGTTAAGGTTTTAGATGAAAAGTTATTCCCATGTTTTGGTATTCGAGTTTTATTGGAAATTTCATTCTGTGTGAGTTTTGTGGAGTTTTATGAAATGTTATTTTATGACGTTTTGCTACGCATGAGTGTACTTTGAAATGCGTAAGTTTTAATTATGTCGCGTGTAAGTTTACGAGTTTATTTAGCGTCGTGTCTTATTCGGGTTTTATTGAAAAATCGCCGATTTACTTTACAAATGCGATAAAAGAGAAATTTTTGGAATTATGAAATTTTAGTCGTAACTTTGTTTCGTGCTAATTGATTTTTGGAAACGGAGATTTTGTCACCATTCGATTTTGTGTGTCGTTGGGTTTCATTTAGTTTTATGGAAAATTTTGCTGGGTCTTATGGAATTCTATTTTACGACATTTTGAGTCGCGTAGATAAAATTTGGAACGCGTATACTTGAATTATTGTGTGCGTTAACTTATGAGTCTTTGTCTAATATTTTTCTCATAAGGGTTGCACATGTCCTTTCGCAACCGTGAGAGACGTCTTGTGTAACACCCCGAATTTTGAAAAGCGATGTATTCTTATGTTATATATACCACTAGTAGCATAGTTTTAACCTTCGGTATTAGTTGGGGTTTTGATTTCATGGTGTTGAGCTTGTTTGCCTAAGTAAGGTTTTACTTCCAGTGTTCCGCGCGAGTGGTCACGGGGATTGGGCCGCGCCAGGCTCTAGACGTGTGCCACTCCAGTGTTCTGCGTGAGTATCTGTGTGGGTTGGGCCGCGCGGGCATCCGCGCGCGACCCCTGCGCAGATTAAAAAGAGGTAGGTCGACCCTTATGGCATTAACTCCACTTCTTTCAAAACTTTGGCGATTTTCCTCTGATAAAAGGGTAAGAAATATTCCCTCTTCATTAAATTCTCTTAAAGGGAATGCATTGAATGAGATTCCATGGTTGATTTAGGTTGGTTGTGATTGAAGATCCAAGTTCATTCCTTCTCCTCTCAAGCTCTTGTCAACTAGGGTTTGTTCTTATCTACTATCAAGGTGAGTACATGGGTGATCCTATTTCTTACTTGATAAACTAACTATATTTGAACTTTCATATATCATGAACCATGGATTTTGGGATTTTGACCAATATTTGACCTAAAGTGGGTTTCAAAGGAATTTTGGGATTTTGGGTGAGGATAAGAGTATTTGGAGAAATGTTTGGCCTATAATATGAGAATGTTGAATGTACTTTCATGCTCCATCCTTACCATCATCCTTTGGGAGAGATCTTGGCGAAACCCAAGTAAAACTAGGATTTTGAAGGTTTGGATCGTGGGGTTGAAATCAAGATGGGAGGGTGCATCTTTGCGATGAACTCTATGTTATCTTATAATAGAAGTGGTTTAATGAGTGCCTTACATTTTATTAATAAAGTACTAATGAAGGCTTATTGGTACGAGTTTGATATACATGAACCAATGTTGTTGCTTATTTGCGTTAGTTTTGAGTTAGTGCAATGGATCCATAGGCATGGTGTTCCTATGTCATGCTTTGAGACATTGGTTCACCAGTTTAGCACGGAATAGGCATCGGGTTCCATGGTAAGTAAGGTGTGGACCTATACGGTCGGGCAACGTCCCATGGGCAGTAAGGTGTAATTCCATTGTGTTTGAGTCCCCCTGTTTTGGAACTCTCAAGAATAGACCTGGAGTGGTTGACTTGATGTTTTTCGAGCAATAGACTTGGAGTAGTTGAGCTCACTATGTGATTAGACTTATTTGTAACATATATTGATCACTAATGGTTTATTTGATTTGTTTTGATTTAGCTCACGACTAGTTTCGGCTGTATGACTTCCAATCGGGTTCATCATTTAGTTTCTAATTATGCTTAATTATTCTCACTAGGCTTTAGCCTAATGCTTGTACTTGGTTGTCATGTATGGCAGGTCATTCTAGCGGTGGGGCTCGTCGGGATTGAGAGGACGACCTTGGGGTCGTGAGTGGTCTTTTTGAGATACATAGTGACCAAACATGCCTTGACTTTTGAAGACGTACATTTTGGAAGGATTGAGACACCCGACCATAATCTAGTTAACCAAATTTGGATTAGTAGGTTGTCGTTTTATGCTTCATTATTGGGATTGTAAATGCCTTACTATATACCCCATTATGGGATGTTACTCTTGGGTTGAATCGTTTTACCCCTTTTATACATGTTTAAATTATCTCCTATTTTAGGGTAACAGGTTTCTCTATTTTTCCAACGTTATATTGCCGAAATTTAGAATTTTATTTCCGTCTAAATTTTAGAGTGTTACATCTTGAGGGTTTTGTTGGTAGATATTATCCCATATGTTATTTGGGAAGTTTCAATGTCATATGTTTTCTCTTTTGGGTTTGATGCAAGTATTTCGTGGTACGCTGTTGGGTATTTGAGTTGATTTACACTTTTTGCGTAAGTAAGCATGTGGTAGATCTTTGATGGTTCGTATTGAACTTTTGCTTTGAACATGTTTCAGTTGTTGATTTTAATGTTATAGTTTTACGCAATGCACTATATTGGGTTATCAGTATGCATGTCATGGTAGCCACTATTTTGGGGACTAAGAGCACTCTATTATACCGTCTAAAATTTGAAATTAATTTAAATTACTTTACGTTCGACCAAATTGCATACACCTATCGTTCTACGAAATTTGGGAAATAAGTCTATGTATGCGGGTATTGTTGGGAAATTTTATCCCCTGTTATTTTATGGTCAAAAGAAGATTTTGAAACTCGAACTTGTGAAGCTCTACTCTTGGGATTTGTACATTTAATTGTTACCCACCGTTTTAGTATAGAAAACTATTTTTACGTACTCGGCATGAACTGATGTATGTGACCTTGTTGAAAATTTTACTTCACGATAATTGTGGTTTAACGGGGAGAATTTAGTAGTCGGAATTTGCGAAGCCCCTCTTTGGAGTTTGTACAAACCTTTGTTGCACATGTTTTAGTATAGAAAATTATTTTCGCGTACATAGTATAAATTGATGCATGCTGGGACTATAGTAGTCCATTTGAAATTTTACTGCGCATCTTTTGTTAATGTCATTAGTAACGTGAGTATTGATCAAATGAATTTAGAAATGGTTTTATACGCGTGGCATTGGTGATCACCTTGCACATATCGAGTAAACGGTAGTGGATTTTTACACGTATGATTTATTGTTATAAAGCTTTTGCATTTGAGAGTTTTATAAAATTTTAAGTTGGCATATTAGTTGAAAACATTGAACTCATTAGGGCCATAGATTTAAAACCCTACCTTGAAAGGAGTTGTTATCAGGAACTAGATGAGTCATTTGAAATTGAAGCGTCGAATGATCTGACTTGTAGTCAGTTCTGAATTTTGGGTTTCAGTTTGTGAGTCGCCGCACGCATGAATAATCGAGGTATTAGAACTTTGCATGCTCCCAGTTATGTAAGTAGTAGTCTTTTATTTCGGTAAAATTTCGGGTTAAAACTTGTGCGGTTGGTTTTGAATTGATGGGTTGATGTTTGACAACATGCTATGTGTTGGTGGTGTACTATCTCAATGGGTATTCGGGAATATTGAGGATGTTATGGTTTGTTCATAAAGCTGTAAGTTTGGAGTTTTCATTCCCATATTAGGTGTCAACTTTAAATCTTTTGGGGACCGGCTCAGTGCAAGCCGACTTGTTCTTTGAGGTTAGTGATCTTTGGAATGTTTGGAAGTATCCCGTTGGATTATGAGAAATGTTAGCCTCACGGTGGTGGAACTTAAAGGAATATTAGATGTTGGTAATTAAGTATGAATGTGTATTGGTGAATAATGATGATATTATTATTGACTAATAAAACGGTATGATTTGAAGTTTAATTTCCACGAGTAGGTGTCAACTTAGATTCGACATTGCGAATCTGGAACGAAATCCTTGGGGGTGTTGACTATTGGAGAAATATGGCGAGAATGCCGAGGTAGACTTTAAGTACAAATCAATTATTGAGGAGACCGTGATGTGTTGGAGTTAGAAGTGTCGTTTCTATATCAACAGTGGGTGATCAGCTCAGCAGTTGTACGCGGATTCCTTCACCACTCGGGTAAAGTCAACCTGGATGTGGATACTTGGAACTGAAAGGACTCTGGGTAAGCGAGCGTTGGATCCTTTCTGCAAAGGTCATTGTGTTCTTGAAGGCAAGAAAAGAGTGTAACATAATTCCATGAAGGACAAATAGACATTTAAGGGTAAAGTTCGCCTTGAGGCATCCTTGGTGGAAGAAGTTAATTAAGATCGTAATCTACTCTTGAAGTGATAAGGGCAACCTAAGGGTTGGAAGCAACACAAATCCTAATGATAAGAAATGATTCGATAAGGACTCGATGTTCTTTCCGTCATCTGTAAGGTATATCGAACGTTGAGATCGGGTGTGTGGCGGCCTGTTATGAGAAACACAGCAACAACCTTAACCGGGATGTAATCGATTTCGTATATGAGGCAAGGTATCGTGAAAGCATTCCTTTTTGAATAGAGAGTCAATTGATCTCGCTTAATGCGACGTTGGGTGTTTGGTCGGGGTCAGATTTCGAGGACGAAATATCTTTTAAGGTTGGGAGGATTGTAACACCCTGAAATCTATGGCTGAGAAGAAGACCAAAAAAAATTAGCAGCATTGTTCCGCACGGGTTGAACCACGTCGTGATCCACGCGAGGGTCTGGATTCCAGAGGTCCGTGCGAGTTGATCCGCGCCAGCGTCCGCGTGGAGCCACTGTGCGCTGATAAAAGAGGAAATCGACCTCCATACTTCATTTTCTCGCAAAAACCCTAAATATCTTCCCCTTTTCTCTCCCAAACCGACCCCCAACCTTAAGAACGAACCCTAACCTATTTTGAGGGTTTTCCTCCTTAAATTACATGATTCCTTCATCATCTAGCAAGTTTGGAGGTTAGGACCATAAACCTCCATCTTCATCTTCCCCACCAAGCTTCTTGGGGTTTCACCCAACCCTTTTATCTATTTTGAAGATGGGAAGTTTGTGGCTCCTTATGGTGACCTAAAAGTGCTTTGTTAATGGATTCAAGTTGTGGGTAAGGTAACCTTCTCTTTTCTTCACCTATTGAAATTGGGGTTTTGACATAAGTGGATATCTTCATGTATAAAGTTTGAGGAACGATTCTTTATGGTTGATTATGATTATTTATGGTTGAAAATGTATGGATCTAGGTTTTTGAAAGTTTTGGCTTGCAGGATCCAAGTTTCTTCAAGGAAGCTCAAGTTGGGGTAAAACCTAGATTTAGCCTAAATCTAGCAAGGTGAGTTCAAGTTGATTTGTGAAAACGGTGCATGCCAAAATGTCAATCTTTACAAGTTTATATGTTTTACATGAAATTATTAACTATTGAGTTATTTGATGAGTTTTGATTTTTTTAAATGTCTTAACCTTGTAAACTTGTAAAATACCCACATTTGGGATTTTGGGCATTTTGATAGATAAATCATATATTTTGGCATCTTAATGGTTTATTTCATGGAAGTATATTTTTGAGTATAAAAGTGTTTTATCGAGTGTTTTGGAAAAATGTTTGATGTTGTGTTATGGGACGTTTTGAAAGGATAAATGTTATAAACTCACTTGGAAAATGTTTTGTCCCAATTTAAACTATGTTGGAGTTATCTCTACATTTTGGAGCATGGGTTTGCATAAATGCGGGTTGTTTACGTTTGGTTTTATTTTATGATTTTCTTACAATTGGTCTTTCGATTGTTGAGCCTATGGCTCGGTTTGGACCTCGTTGGGTCTTGGGGACAATAGTCCGGGTTTTGATAGCTCAATATAGAGTGTTTGGTCATGATATGCATTTACTGCATCTTATTTGAGAATTACATGTTTTGAATGCGTTAGTTCATTCGTTTTGAGTCATGTAATGTTTTAGTTAGTGAAATGGATCCATAGGAACGGTGTTCTTATGTCTCGTTTTGGACAAGTTCATCACTTTGGCACGGAATAGGCATCGGGTCACCATGGTAAGTAAGGTGTGGACCTATATGGTCGGACAGCGTCCCATGGGCAGTAAGGTGTAATTCCCTTGTGCTAGAGTTCCCGTTTTGGAACTCTCAATAATAGACCTAGAGGGGTTGACTTGATGTTTTCGAGCAATAGACTTAGAGGAGTTGAGCTCGGTAGATTTTATGGGTATAACCCATATGTTTTGGTTTCCTACATAGTTATGTGACCTACTTTTGTGTTCCGTCACATACTATGTAATCGGGTTTCCCCCGTCACCGAAAGGTGTTGTTTTGGTTATGGAGTTTTATAATCCATGTTTTTGATGATGTTTGGGTATGGATTGTTATCCATGTTTTTGGGTTTTGCATACTGAACTTTATCCATGCTTTTGGAATATTTTGGATGAGAGAGTTTATCCACGATTTCAGTATTTGATTATTAAAGTGTCAGTTATGTATTACGCGAGTTTTGGGTTTTGGATTTATATTCAAAGAAAAGTTTTGTTTTGTGATTTTAATCACGAAGAGGGTGAATGTTGAAAAAGAGATTGTTTCCAGATTTAACGTATTTCATTTTGGAAATCACGATTTAAATAACGTTTTTAAAGTTATTGTTTTATATATATCTAATGAAAACTATTGAGCTCACTAGGCGTTAAGCTTAACCTTTTTATTTGTGAGCATGTGCATCAGGTTCCAATTGGGGTTTGGTTCTAGCGGTGCTATGAAGAGATGAGCACTAGATTTACACGAGGGTGAGTAGTTTGGTGAAGTCTTCCGTAATTGGAGATAGTAACTGTTATTGGGTTTTAGTAACATCCGTACCTATTATAGATCGTGTATAAGGATTGAAATGTGTTTATTGAAGTTAAACCTTAATTTGTCATTGTAGATGATTCAGTTATCGATGTATTTAGAAAATTTTAAATTAGTTGTTATTTCTAAATTTGAGGGTGCTACATAAACCCTAGTGAGATCAAACATTTATATTGAGAAAACAGTAAATTCTAACGAGATAATTAAAGAAAAGTCGGTGGAATAAATATAGACAAATCTTCACTTTAATACAAATACCTCTTGTTGACGGGGGAGACCCGCTTACTAATACCAGTGATGGAACACAAAAGTAAGCCACTTGACATGTTAGTAAAACCAAACACATAATAAAGTACACGCAATGGATGCTAGGCTTGGTAGCTTTAAACGTACACCAATGGAAAGTCAACTTCAACCACATAGGGTCCTTACGTTGAGATCCTCACCCAATATCGTGTACTAGCACGTAGGGCTTATACCCCATCCGATGCCTAAGCGTGCCTCGATGTGGAAAACTAGCGTTCCCATCATCGAACCAAATGATACAAATAATTGTGGGTTCATGACGCCCAAATGCAACCAAATAGTCAATCCAATGTCAACAAAACCAATCAATAATTCCAACAGATAAAAGTGCCATCAAATGTGCAAAAACTATGAATCCATATAATTACTCCCGAAATTCCAAGAGATTCCAAAATAAGTCATTAAATAGTACTTCCACACACTAAATCAATTTACCCAAGTCCTCATTCAATAAATACACATCCATATTTCAAACCCTAGTTTTGATTTCAAAGTATTTAAACATAAGATTAGAGAAAAACATATTTCTCATGTGCAAGTCCACAAATAGTTCAAGATGTAAGCTTCTTGACCTTAAAATCATACCCTTCCACATAAACCCCAAAATCTCCGAAGTTAGGTTTTTGGTGAAAACTCACTCAATCAAGTAAATCAAAAATGGAGATGTTTAGAAGGCTAAAATCCACATTTTAACATGTATAAAGTTTATAAAAAGAAAATGAACTCACCTTATAGGGTTGTAGCTTAAAACTCTAATACCCAAGAACTAGTGAGATGAGATGAGATCCTTGAGAAGACTTGGACTAGCACAATAGTTGCTCAAAGGAACCTAATTGTCATAAATGATTAAGGGTTTGAAGAGGATGGAAAACATTAATGATAGGAGGGTGAAGAGGAGGGAGTTACCAGACTTTTCTAGAGAGAAAATCGCAACCAAAAATGCCCTAAATGAGAATAGAGGAGTAAATGAGGGTTAGGGGGCCGATTTATTCTATTACCAGTGCACAGTGCTCGCGCGCGAGTGCTCGGGCAGTTCCACCTGCGCGGAGAGCCGCACGGAGCACTGGAGTCAAGACAGGTAGAGTCCCGTGCGGATGATCGTGCGGTTCCACTCGCGCGAAGAGCCGCGTCAGACACTAATGGGAATTTTTTTGTCTTCTTTTCAACTACCTTGCTCAACAACAAATAAGACAAGATTTTAAGGTCAAACCACGGATTAAAACCCAAAAATTTGGGGTGTTACAATCCTCCCCATCTTGGAATGGATTTCGTCCACGAAATCCGGACTACTCGAATAAATGGGGATATCGACGCTTCATGTCCTCCTCCGCTTCCCAAGTTACATTGGCACCGCGATGGTGCTTCCATTGAACCTTAACCATCATGACCTCTTTGTGACGAAGCCTTTGCTTCTCTCTTTCTAGAATGGCTTCAGGTTCTTCGATGCAGCGGTTGTCATCTACTCGAATCTACGACAATGGTATGATGCTTTCTTCTTTCGCCAAACACTTTCGCAGATAACACACATGGAACGTAGGGTGGATTTCGTCCATCTCCGGTGGCAAGTCTAATTTATATGCTTGTAGTCCAATGCGCTCAATAACTATAAACGGTCCAAGGAAACGGGGACTTAACTTCCCTCGCTTTCCAAACCGAATCAAGCCCTTCCTAGGGGACACTTTCAACATCACACGGTCCCCCACTTGAAATTCTACCGGTCACCTCTTATTATCGGCATAGCTCTTCTGTCGATCTTGCGCCGACTTCAAACATTCCCGAATAGCTTTAACTTTGTCGACCGTCTCTTGCACAATTTTCGGCCTGACAAATTGCTTTTCGCCCACCTCTAACCAACATACGGGGGTTCTACATTTCCTCCTGTACAATGCTTCAAATGGTGTCACTCCAAGGCTACAGTGGTAACTGTTGTTGTAAGCAAATTCCACCAATGGTAGGTGGGTATCCCAATTTCCATCAAAATCTATCACGCATGATCTTAGCATGTCTTCTAAGGTTTGAATCGTCCTTTCGCTTTGTCCGTCTGTCTGTGGATGGTACACCATACTCAAATTCACCCGCGTACCTAACTCTTGATGTAACGCTCCCCAAAATCTTGAAGTAAATCGGCTATCACGATCAGAGACTAAAGACAATGGTATACCGTGCCTAGAGACCACTTCATCAATATAGAGTTTTGCCAATTTATCCATCGACAAGGTTTCCCGCATTGCTATAAAGTGAGCACTCTTTGTCAAACGATCGACGATCACCCAAATGGTGTCATTACCTCTCAATGTCTTTGGTAGCTTGGTGACGAAGTCCATTGTAATCTTGTCCCATTTCCACTCGGGTATCTCCAAAGATTTTAGGCTCTCGTAAGGTCGTTGGTGCTCGGCCTTCACTTGGGAACAAGTTACACACCGCTCTACATAGTGTGCCACGTCTAACTTCATAACCGGCCACCAATAGTGCAACTTCAAGTCTCTATACATCTTGGTGCTTTCCGGGTGAATGGAGTATCTGAATTTGTGAGTGTCCTCCAAGAGTAGCTCTCGATATTCTCCAATCTTTGGCACCCACACATGTTCATTAAAGCATTTGATTCCACGACTATCATCCGTCAAGAGTAGTCGTTGCTTGGTCATCACTTCTTCCTTGAGGTTTTCTTCCATTAAGGCTTCGACTTGAGCCCCTTTAATTTGATCCATGAGACTCGATACCAATTCAATTCTTGAGAGCTTGGCTCGAAGTCTCGCACTATATTCTTTCCGGCTCAATGCATCGGCCACTACGTTTGCCTTATCGGGATGGTAGAGCAACTCACAATCATAGTCCTTGAGTATTTATAACTATCTCCTTTGCCCCATATTTAGCTCCTTTTGATCGAAGACATACTTCAAACTCTTGTGATCCGTATATAAGGTACACTTTGTGCCGTAGAGGTAGTGTCGCCACAATTTCAATGCGAACACTACCGCCGCTAGTTCCAAATCATGAGTGGGGTAGTTCTTATCGTGAACCTTTAGTTGCCTTGACGCGTAGGCGATTACCTTTCCTCTTTGCATGAGTACACATCCTAGACCATCTTGGATGCATCGCTATAAACCTCAAAATCCTCCAATCCTTCAAGCAAGGATAAGATTGGAGCTTCACACAACTTCTTCTGCAAGGTCCGGAATGCCTCCTCTTGAGCTTCGGTCCACACGTACTTCACATTTTTCTTAGTCAAAGTTGTCAATGAAGAAGCGATCTTGGAGAAATGTTGAATGAACCTTCGGTAATAACCCGCCAATCCCAAAAAGCTTCAGATCTCGGATGGACTCTTAGGATGTTCCCAATACATCATGGCTTCAATCTTGGCGGGATCCACCTTCACACCGTCTCTTGTGACAACGTGCCCCAAGAATTGCACTTCTTTCAACCAAAATTCGCATTTGGAGAATTTTGCATATAACTTCTCCTTCCTCAAAACTTCTAAAACTTCACGAAGGTGGTGCACGTGAGCGGATTCATCCTTGGAATAAATTATGATGTCTTCATTGAATACTATAACCGACTTGTCAAGGAACGGTCGGCATACGCGGTTCATTAAGTCCATGAACACCGCTGGGGCGTTCGTTAAGCCGAAAGGCATCACCAAGAACTCGTAGTGTCCGTACGCGGCCTAAAATCCATCTTTGGGATGTCGTCTTCCTTGACTTTCACTTGGTGGTAGTCCAAACGTAGATCAATCTTCGAGAAGCATCCCACTCCTTGGAGTTGGTCAAACAAATCGTCGATCCTAGGGAGTGGATACTTATTCTTCACGGTCACCTTGTTCAACTCCCTATAGTCAATACACATCCTCATCGTGCCATCTTTCTTCTTCACAAATAAGACCAATGCTCTCCAAGGCGATGAGCTTGGTCTCACGAATCCCTTCTCAAGAAGGTCTTGTAGTTTCCCCATCATCTCTTTCATTTCCGACGGAGTCAAGCGATAAGGAGCCCTAACTATTGGAATCGCATCCGGTGCTAAGTCAATCTTGAACTCCACTTGACGATCGGGTGGTAATCCAGGAAAGTCGTTCGGGAACACATCGGGGAATTCATTTATCACTCTCACATCTTCAAGCCTTTTCTTCTCGAGCTTGGCATCTATAACGTATGCCAAAAAGGATGAACATCCTTTCGATAAACACTTTCGTGCATTCACCATGCTGATAATTGCTACCTCGCATTTCCGTCTTTCGCCGTACATGGTCACCGTCTCATCATCCGAAATTGGAATTCGAATAAGTTTCTTCGCACAAAGGATCTCGTCATGGTTATTCGCTAACCATTCCATTCCTATGATAACATCAAATCCTCCAATAACCATCGGCATTAAGTCAACTGGAAATTTTCTTCCTTCGGTTTCTAATTCACAACCTCTAAGGACATCACGAACAACTACTTGGTCCCCATCCACTAGATCTACCACTAAGGCATCCTCTAAGCTACTAGTGGGTACGGATAACTTTCGATAGAAAGAACTCGACACAAACGAAAAACTTGCGCCGAAATCAAACAATATACGTGTAGGTATGAAGTTTAGAAGAAACGTACTCGACACTACATCTGTCAAAGCTTTTGCCTCATCGGTTGTCATCTGGAAGGCCCTTCCCGTCGCTCTCAAAGGATCCATCTTCTTTCCCCCACTGCTTCCGGTCTTCAACTTCAGGCACTCGCTTATGACGTGACCCGGTTCCTTGCATCCAAAAAAAATTTTCCCCCTAACCGGGCAGTCTCGGTAATTGTGTCCAGGCATGCCACACTTGAAACAGGTCTTGGGCCCCGAGTTACAAGGACCGAAGTGTTTGCTTCGACACTTGGAGCACCATGGGATCTCACGTCTAGGACCGGTTCCTTGCAGATTGTTGTTGAATTGCTTGGGTCTCTTGGAGGGTACGGAACTTCCCTCCCATCTCCTTTTCTCAACTACTCCACCTCTCTCCACCTTGTTAAAACCATAGGAATCTTCCACCAATTGAGCTTCTTCTATCGCCTCTCGAAGGGTAGAGGCCTTGGATACTCGCACCATGTTCATCATCTCGGTCGGTAGGCCATTGATGTAAGCATTGATCTTATCTTTCTCATTCTGGACCAAATTTCCCACCAAACCCAATTTGTCCATGAATAATTTGTTGTACTCCTTTACTGACAAAATTTTCTTCTTCAAACTCCGGAACTCGTCAATGATCCGGTCCATTGCCCTTTCGTTGCAATATTCCTCAAGTACTTTCCTCTTGAATGTTTCCTAATCTAGTTTGGCCAATACGGAGGCCTCCAAGGACATAAGGTAAATGTTCCACCATGTGAGGGACGCCCCTCGCAACATTTGAGAACCAAACTTCGCCTTCTGGCTCTCCCCACATTCACTTGTCCGAAAAGCTTGTTCCATCTCTCGGGTCCAATTTATGCAAATTATTGGATCATCATTTCCTTTGAATTCGGGTGGCCTGTAGCTCAAGAAAGTTTTGAAAGAGCAAGTCTTTGTTGGTTGCCTTGCCTCCAATGTTGCCACTCCGTCCGTGGGAATTTCGTCCCCAGTTCCCCAGATCCTACTGCAATCACATTCTCCGCAACTGTCTCATGCATGCGGTTGTTAGTGTATCCATCTTCGAGTAACTTCAAGAACATCTCTTGTTGTTGGGCCATAGTCGCGTTCATGAATTGCATCATTCGGTCCATCATTCTCGATTCTGGAGTTACCTCTTCTATTATCGGCTCAGGTGTGGCTATGTTGCGTCGTGGTATATGCTCAACCCCTCCACCTAAAACATTATGTTGGGGTGGGGGCAATTCAGCCATTGTCACCCTTGGTTGGTCGGCCATGGATGTCGTCGCATCATGACCATCCGGCCTATTACGAGTGTTTACCATTGCAGTCTGCCATACATATACGAGAATGGAGGTGAGAAATAGACTATAGGATTTAAACATAAGAAAACGTACTACTACATTCATCAATTACGATAACAATAGTAGATCAAGAATGCTCACGTAAAACATCTTCATAATAACGTTAGCTAAGTGAAATTATGAACATATGATACGTAAGAATTCTCGTTACCATTACAACAACTCTCAATTAGCGTATTTTCCGTCGACTCTAAGACCATCTTATCTTAAGAGTTCTACCCAAATCTCACAAATCATAACTTAGCAATCTCAGCTTAAGTCTCGACATCTTACTTTCATACCTAGTTCACTTAAACTAAATCTCTGATATCAACTTGTAACACCCTAAAAATAGGGGCTAATTTGAACCTGAATAAATGCGGAATAAACAAGGCTATCATAGCTAAATCACCCAAAAGGGAACAAATGTATGTCGTTTACACTATAAAAATCAAGTGAAATGGAAACCAACAACCTACTAATCTAGAATAACCAAATGCAGATTATGGATGAGTGTTGTCATCTCACTTCCAAAAATAAACTAACACTCTACCAAATGTACTCCTTTATATGTCACCAAAAATGATGCTTCTCTTCTTGACTCTCCACTCAAACCCGAGGAGTCCCACCGCTAGAATGACCTATTATACATGTCATTTTAAGAAAAAGTGTTAGGCTAAAGCCTAGTGAGATCAAACATTTATATTGAGAAAACAGTAAATTCTAACGACATAATTAAGAAAAGTCGGTGGAATAAATATAGACAAATCTTCACTTTAATACAAATACCTCTTGGGTTGACGGGGGAGACCCGATTACTAACATAAGTGGCGGAACACAAAAGTAAGTCACTTGACATGTTAGTAAAACCAAACACATAATAAAGTACACGCAATGGATGCTAGGCTCGGTAGTTTTAAACGTACACCCATGGAAAGTCAACTTCAACCACATAGGGTCCTTATGTTGAGATCCTCGCCCAATATCGTGTACTAGCACGTAAGACTTATACCCTATCCGATGCCTAAGCGTGCTTCGATGTGAAAAACTAGCGTTCCATCATCGGACCAAATGACACAAATAATTGTGGGTTCATGACGCCCAAATGCAACCAAATAGTCAATCCAATGTCAACAAAACCAATCAATAATTCCAACAGATAAAAGTGCCATCAAATGTGCAAAAACTATGAATCCATATAATTACTCCCAAAATTCCAAGAGGTTCCAAAATAATTCATTAAATAATACTTCCATACACTAAATCAATTTACCCAAGTCCTCATTCAATAAATACACATCCATATTTCAAACCCTACTTTTGATTTCAAAGTATTTAAACACGAGATTAGAAAAAAAAATTATTTCTCATGTGCAAGTCCACAAATAGTTCAAGATATAAGCTTCTTGACCTTAAAATCATACCCTTCCACATAAACCCCAAAATCTCCAAAGTTAGGTTTTTGGTGAAAACTCACTCAATCAAGTAAATCAAAAATGGAGATGTTTAGAAGGCTAAAATCCACATTTTAACATGTATAAAGTTTATAAAAAGATAATGAACTCACCTTATAGGGTTGTAGCTTAAAACCCTAATACCCAATAACTAGTGAGAGGAGATGAGATCCTTAAGAAGACTTGGACTAGCACAATTGTTGCTCAAAGGAACCTAAATGTCATAAATGATTAAGGGTTTGAAGAGGATGGAAAACATTAATGATAGGAGGGTGAAGAGGAGGGACTTACCAAACTTTTCTTGAGAGAAAATCGCAACCCAAAATGCCCTAAATGAGAATAGAGGAGTTAATCAGGGTTGGGGGGCTGATTTATTATATTATCAGTGCACAGTGATCGCGTGCGAGTGCTCATGTGGTTCCACCCGCGTGGAGAGCCGTGCGGAGCACTGGAGTCAAGACGGACAGAGTCCCGCGCGGAGAGCCGCGCTGGACACTGATGAGAATTTTTCCGTCTTATTTTCAACTACCTTGCTCAACAACAAATAAGATAGGAATTTAAGGTCAAACCACGAATTAAAACCCAAAAATTCGGTGTGTTACAACACACACACACACACACACACCTTCATCATGCGTCCTCCTTATCTCCTGAAAATGACCCATCGTTTCCTATTCTCCGACATTACACCATCGTCTCCAGCGTTAATCCATCGTCTTCGGCGTCCCCATCGCTTCTGGCGTCCACCTTATCTCCATGAAACGACCCTCCCCCTCCCTTCTCTATTTCCTTTCATGACCATCTTTTCTCCAAACCCACATCTGTTTCGATCACCCCGTTCTTGTCGTCGTTCTTGAACAATCATCCCCACTCCATTAACTACCTGCACATTCACTATTGCAATGTCTTCCATCAAACAACACTTCCCCAACCCTGTTTCGGTCCTATCTACCATCTACCCACCACACTCCAGGTTCAGTTTTAATAGTTTTTGGCAACCATATCTCCTTCACAAACCTCACCATGGTTCTACCTCTCGTTCTAGTATCACCTGGAAGCATATCGAAACAGGGGAGGGGTGGTTTTTTTTGTCGTCAATAAGCCTCCTTCTACCTTTTTCTCCAGTGTAACATCCTAAAATTTGAGGTGAAACAAAAATTGAAATTTCGACAATATGATGTCTATAGATAGAGGAAAAACCAGTCCACCCTAGGGATGTAAATGATGCGAGTCGAGCTCGAGTATCATTATACTCGACTCGAACTCGAAAGCTAATACTCGAGCTCGAACTCGACTCGAAAACTCGCGAGTAGTGAAAACCCAAGCTCGACTCGAACTCGAAAGCTAATACTCGAGCTCGAGCTCGAACTCGACTCGAACTCGTTTTAAGCTCAAATCAAGCTCAAACTCAAACTCAAATAAAGCTCGAACTCAACTCGAAAACTCGCGAGTTGTGAAAACCCAAGCTCGAAGCTCGACTCGAACTCGAAAGCTAATACTCAAGCTCGAACTCGACTCGAACTCGTTTTAAGCTCGAATCAAACTCGACTTGATAAAATGATAAACAAGCATAAACAAAAATCTTAAAATGAGCAGGTCCCCACTCATTAAAAAATTTCAATACAAAACTTTGAAGAACTTGAAATGTGCACCCACTTAAGTTTAAGGGGTGTTCCAAAACATTTCAAACTAAAAGGTTGAAATAACAAGATGAGTCAAAAACATCCAACCTTACATTGCAATTTATATAAGTGGCCATGAGGTAGAATCCTTTTACTAGGCGATGTGAGATAGAATTCATTTATATAGAAAGGTGATAGTGGTAAGTTAGGTTTGTGTAGGCGATGTGGGATTAGAATAAGAAGTGGAGAAGAAGAAGTTCATACTTTCTTTATACCTATTTTTAATATTAAGAAGTTTTATTTTAATATTATATTTGACTTATTTTTTTCTTTTAAATAAAAATTTATTAATATGTAAAATCATAATCACCATAACTAATTTATATCTCATTTTAACATTCTATTATATATAGAGTTATAAAGATAAACTTGTCATATTTTTACATTATATTTTATAAATTATAATATAAAGTTAATTACATAAAAAATGTATTCGAGTATCTCACGAGCTTATCGAGTCGAGTATCAGATGGCTCGACTCAACTCGTTAGTATATCGAGTCGAGCTCGAGTCGAGCATATTCGAGTCGAGTGTTGACCGAGTCGATCTCGAGTAGTTCGCGAGTTGTCTCGTCTCATTTACACCCCTAGTCCACCCTAAATGAGGAACCAACAAAACCTGTGTAATAAGGATAAGGCAATCTAAACCAAGAGTATGTCAACCCAACACGGGGAAATAAAGTATGACAATTACAACTCCAAATTAAATAAAGAATAAAATTCGACAACCTAATAATCTAACTTGGTCCAGTAAGATTAAGGTCGGATGTCGCTATTCTTCCAAAATGGTTAATCTCTTTCCTTCAATGTATTGGTCACTATATCTTCAAAAAGACCTCTCTAGGCCCCAAGGCTATCCTCTCAATCCTGACCAGCCCCACCGCTAGAATAACCTGCCATACATGACCACCAAAGAACAAGTGTTAGGCTAAAGCCTAGTGAGAGCAGGATAAATAAATTAGAAGTACTAAACCCATTTGGAGTCACTCGGTGGATATAGCCATGAGTTAAGTCAACAAATTAGACAAACCATTAGTGATCAAATATGGTACAAATAACACCAATCACATAGTGAGCTTAACTCCTCTAAGTCTATTGCTCGAAAACATCAAGTCAACCCTCTAGGTCTATTCTTGAGAGTTACAAAACGGGAACTCTAGCACAAGGGAATTACACCTTACTGACCATGAGACGCTGCCCGACCATATAGGTTCACACCTTAATTATCATGGTGACCCGATGCCTATTCCGTGTCAAGGTAGTGAACCTAATGTCCAAAAGGAGACATAGGAACACTGTACCTATGGATACATTACACTAAGACCGAAAACCAAAACATGATAGCACATTCCTCATAAATCATGTAAGTACGTAAATCATAAATACAAGGTCACCAAGATATAAGCTTGACTCCCTTTACTGAGGAGATTTTATCAATATAGCCCATCAACAAATAATATTCCCTAACTCATTTTAAGGTCATGATTGTACTTAGTTAACCCAATACTTGTGTTTCCCCAAAACCCTAATTTCCACTTTGGGTTCACCAAAATCCCATGGAATAAGGGTTGGCTACCAAGTAAGTAGAAGACATAAAAGATCACTAGCCTTAGTTTGAAACACATTTCTCAATATTTTCATTTAGGTGATAAAGCCCTAACATTTCCAAAACTCCTCATTAGGTTATAATACAATAAAACCCAATATAAGATTAATAGCATAAATAAGAGTTAAATCAAGTAAACCTTTGCTAGTATGTACAAATCATGGTAGAAAACTCACCTTCAGAAGTTGCAAGAAATCCTAGTTTAAACACTTGAGAGTATAAGGTAGGACAGGGCTTGATACTTCAATCTCAAGACCCTTAATCACTTCCACCAACCTAATCCAAATCCAATAAATGCATATAAGGATCCCTCCTATGAGCATTAAATGAAAAGGGGTGAAACCCTACCTTTTTGTCTTCTCAAAATCGCACCCAAGAGAGCTCCAAGTTGAAAAATGAATTAGAAAGTCGGCTTCTAGGTTTTTAAGTGCCCCGACGGCTAGAGTGCCCGGCGATTGTGACATCTGTCACAATCGCTGGGAAGGTCGCCTGCTAAGGACCCCTCACGGTACCAACTTGGCGATTGTGCCATGCAAAAGTGACAGATGTCACAATCGCTGGCATACTCGTCGGCCACTCCCCCCTCTCGGTACATACTTGGCGATTATGCCAAGCGAAAGTGACACTCGTCACAATCGCTGGCATACTTACCGATACTGTACCAAGCCTCACTTCCGACATGGTTTGCTCCCGATTTTCAAGTCTGGAGTCCAATCTTTCCCAAACATAAATCCAACTCTTAAACGAGCAATAAAGAACCCAAATATAATGAAAGTCTAAGCGTTGGCAAAATATTATACAAAACGATTCTTACCGAGAATACAGATGTTACATCCAGACAGTCCCTTCTTGTCCCCAAATCGATGGTTGTTGTTGGAGGAAATTGAGAGGCAAGAAATTGAGAGGGAAGATGGGTGGGAGGTGCTCACAATAGCAAGGAAGAAGATGGGGAGATATGGGGGAATGGGTCGTAGTAGGGGGAAATGAGATGGTGGCTGGAGGTGTTACCGGTACCGAAGTCGGAGAAGGCGAAGAAGACGAGTTGGGGCTTGGTTCATGAGCACACACACACACACACACACACATATATATATATATATGTTTAATTATTTTGAGTAAACTACAATTTTGGTCCCTTTGATTTGTTGTTTTTTAGTGAAAAACATAGAAATAAGTAAAATGACCCAAATGCCTTCATGTGCAAATCACATGGGGGGTTTTAACGGAAGGAAGTCTGACGGAATTAGTTAGAGGGACCAAAACCGAGCACTTTTACATACCACAAGTTTTTTCTTATTTTGTAGAGATCAAAAGTGAGAAAAACAACAAATCATGGGGACCAAAATTGCAATTTACTCTAGTATAGATTATTTGAAAGTAAGGGGTGTTTGGGATTGCTTATTAAAACTGCTTATTAACTTATTGCGTTTTCAAACAGTAAATAAGCTGTTTTGAGTGTTTGGATTGAAAAAAAGGCTTATGACTTTTCCACCCCGCTAATAAAAGTTTTTGATAAGTCATTCCCAACCGACTTATTTGAAACTCCTTATTAACTTATTTAACCAAATTACATATTTACCCCTTCTTTTAACCTAATCGCATCCAGTTACCTAAAATCGCATCGAGGAATCGTCTCTTCTCTTCTGTAGACGCACCTCTCACACTGGACCTGTGAAGAACACGACGGACAATCGATTATCACACCGGACTTGCCTCACATGGAAATCGTCTCCTCTTATCTGGTCCGTTCTCCATTTTTGTCTATCTCTCCCGATTTGTGTATTTGTTACCTGTGGTTTGCGGTATGAACAAATCGCAAAATCGAGAGAAACCAATTTCAGATCTTGGTTTTTCTCTCCATCTACGATCTACCTCTCGATTTTGCTAACTGGTTTTCTTCTCCATCTACGGTCTACCAATTTCAAATCTTGGTTTCTAGATTTTGTTCTCCATTAGAAACTGATCTTGAAGCTGTTGTGTTCAGTTTTTTGAATGTAAAGCTGCTTTGTTTTTTGAAGCTGCTGTGTTGTAAAGCATCTCCATTTACGGTCTACCAATCTGTTTTTTTAATCTGTCTGTGTATGGTACTTGAGAATATGGTTTTTGTTCTCCATTAGAAACCAAATGTGGCAATATGGTCATGTGCAAAATGTTGGCTTCATTTTTAAGAAAGGATCTGATCAATCTCACCCTTCTCATTATACATGACCGCAAGTTTCTTTGCATATGATGGCTGTTTGAATCTTGGATTTTGTTCTCCATTAAAAACGATTTTGCTAATTGTGTGTGTGTGTGTGTGTGATTTTTGAAGGGGATTATGCCCCTGTGATCTGTTACCTGTTTGTGTGTGTCCTGTGTAAACGGTTATATCGGTATTGTTTTGTTATCTATGTTTATCAAATCATCCTGGTATCTGTTTATTGAAATCATCCTAGTATCTGTTTATTGTTGCTATGGTTGTTGTGTTAGCTATGTTTATGAAACTAGATTGTGCTATTGTTTATAACATTGTTTTTGTTGCTGTTCTTGTATACAAATAGAAAGAGATGCACTGTGATATTAACTTTGATATTCAGGTTATGGAGGCAAATTGTGATAACGTTGTTGCTAGTGATACATCTAAAAATAATAAGACAAAATTTCTTTGGGATCATAATACCTTTATGGTGTTTATAGATTTGTGTATGAATGAGGTAAAAAATGGGAATAAACCTGGTAGTCACTTCAATAAGGTTGGGTGGGGGAACATAGAGAAGAACATTAAGGAACGGACAGGAAAATGTTTTGACAAGAAGCAACTTAAAAACAAATGGGACTATATGAAAAAAGAATGGAAGTTGTATGATCGTTTAATAAGGATTGAATCTGGCATTGGATGGGATCCCGTGAGAAAGACAATACAAGCAACACTAGAGTGGTGGGATGAAAAAATAGAGGTAAAAGCTAGATGGGTAATACTAAAAGATATGCATGTCAATTACGCCTATGAGACACAAGTGAATATTGTGCTAGCATCGATGTCAATTCACAAATATATTAGAATGAACGGTAGTTTTGACGAATCATTTGATAAGGTGCAACAAGAATCGTACAACCCTCATATTGATGTTGATGATGAAGGATGTGGTAGTAGTAATGAAGCACATGATGGCACAAGTTCACGTCGTAGTAGTAAGGATTTATATATGAGTGCATTAAGAGATATGATTGCAGGAGATATAATAAGTCGACGCAGATAAGATTTATTATAAATGATGATCTACTTTTGTTATTGAACTTTTGGTTATAAAAATAGTATATTATGGATGAGATCTAATTTATTTTGTTCTAAAGATCTATTATTTTTGTTATAAATTGTTATGTTTTTGATATAATATTTGTTATTTAAGTTATTATTATTTTTTTTAAATTATTAATGTTATTATTATTTTTTCAAAAATATTTATCGAAAATTATTAATGTTATTATTATTTTTGTCAAAAATATAAATAAAAATGATAGAAAAAATGGTTATATGTTAAAAAAGGAAAAAAAAAAGCAATAATATGGAAGAATGTCTTTTTTATAATTTTAAAGAAATAAGCAAAAATTGTTAAACATTAAAAAAATCCTTATCAACTTATTATGTTTTGGTACAAGCATAAAACCAAATATTTTTTCTAAAACTTCTTTATCACACCACATAAGTTTATTTATATATAAATAAGTATAAGCGCTAAGAGCATCCACAGTGTACGACTTTTTCACCAAGGTTTTTCATAGCTTTTTTCTTACACATTATTGTCACATCAACAACTTAAAAATCTTTATATACCTCCACTATGTGAAAAACCTCACCCAAACTTTTTCATTATTTTTCTAAATTATTCAGGGTTCCACAATTTTAACTTTATATCATTTTTATTCTTATTTATAAAAATAAATATATTAAAATTCATACAAATACATAAAATTATGTACAATAAAATTAATAAAAATTAGGTTATTAAAAAATAATAAAAGTTGTATAAAAAGTATGTAAAATAAAAATTAAAAAATGTTAAACTTAAAAGTATGTATAACCGAAAATAAAAATTGGGTCATTAAGAAATCTGTTAGAAGTGTATAAATATGTCAAATTTGAGATATTATTTTCAAAATATAAAAATATAATTACTTTCATTATGTATGTATTTATTTATATTATTTATTTAATAATTATATTTAAATATGATTACTTTAAGTATATTAATAAATAAAACTGGTTAATAAATAAAACTGATTAAATACGAAACTTTTATAAAATTCTATAAAGTTAAAACTGATTAAATACGAAAAAGCAGGTCGTGCGGTTACAACCTATGACGAAAAATCTCACGAAAAACCTCAATTGAAAAACTAGACCTGACAAACGTGTCGTGTCGTGTCGGGTTCGTGTCGGGTTCAAAGTTAAACGAGTTGAAAGTGTCTAACCCTAACCCAACCCGTTTAATAAACGGGTCAGAAAATCCCAACCCTAACCCGACCCGCCTAACTCGTCACGACCCGCCTAACCCGTTTAACATTTATAAAATTAAAATTAAAAATCGAAAATTCACAAAAAATACAAATACAAAATTCAAATGAAAAGCATTAGAATCCAAAATTTATAGTTCAAAATTATAATCAAATATAAAACACTAAAAATTCAAAGTATTAAAAGGAAAACTTATATATATATATATACATATATATATATATATATATATATATATAAACGGGTTATTCGGGTCATTTTCGAGTTGAAATTTTTGACCCTAACCTTACCCGTTTAATTTTCGTGCCGTGTCAACCCGTTTACTTAAACGGGTTAGAATGTATTATCCAAACCCGTTTATTTCGTGTCGAGTTAGCTTGTCAGGTCAATTTTTACCAGGTCTATGAAAAACCTCTCAACTATATAAAAAACCTCAAAATAAAGCTTTTGTTTTTTGAAAACCTCACAAAAACCTTCTGACCTGGATGCTCTAAGCAATCCCCAACAAATAAAGTGTGATGCCACGTCGGAAAAAGATATGAATCCAGAAGATCGTGGGCGGATGGATAATAGGTAGCCCGCAACAAACCATTTGAACGCTAAAAAATGGCGACTCTTTTCCTTCCTCTCTCGCATAACTTTTCTTCTCCGAGACTCTCTTCCGCCGTCGTCAAACGTACCCGTCTACCCCTTCCTTTTCACCTTCATTCATCGATCCGTGTCAACTGCTCCGGTAAGACTATGCTTCTAGCCTGAATGTGGTGCAAATGTCGTCGTTTTCTAAGGAATACCATTTGCGCATTTCACTTTATTACAATATTTTGATTCAATTTTGTTGGTTTCTTGTGTTCCTATTGCTATTCATTTGGAATTTTCTTCTGATGAATACTTTGACTCCAGAAATCGAACAAGTTTTTTTTGTCGGCATAGTTTGTTTTGGAGATTCCGTTTGTTTAATTTAAATCAAATTTGCCAGCCACATTTATTTTACAATTATTATGAATAGAATGATGGTGGTTCAATTCCTTGTTGATTTTGTATGTTGAATGATCTAGGTTTGATATTGAAATCAGAATGTAGCTTTTTGTTAGTAATATGCATACAATTGATTTATACCTGTATTATCTGTATTACAATTGATCATATGCTACAATTATGGGATATACGTTGATCTATACTAAACTTATCTATGGAGGTAATCAAGGGTATACAATCTTTGCCCATTTTTTTGCTGTCAGTATTGATGAGTATACAAATTATTTAGGGAAAACCATGGGGTAGTTAACTTATACCGTCTGTGTTGGAATTTTTTGTGTGAGTTTGAAAGTTTTTCCGTCTAACATAGGTAGAAGTGCAAATTCCAATTGAGTTTATAAGTCTTTCCACTCAAGTGGGTTTCTAATGTAGTATTGGGCTTATGGTGGGGGGTCTATGAAAGTGCAACATACACACTCGTGGCCGAGGACGCAACCGCGGATCGTGGGATTGGCAGAGTGGTGCGAGGAGGCGCACTTTGCATTTCGCATGTTTTTTTATTCTTTAAAATTAGTGTCCAACTCTATCTTTAAAGGCCGAAACCTGGGGAGGAAGAGGAGAGTTTTTTGGGATGTGATCAGGTGCCAGTATAAATAGAGCCTCCAACCTCCTCCAAAACATACCAAGAAACAGTCGAGTTATGCTCTCTTTCTCTCTATCGTCGCCTACTATCTATATCGATTTCTGTCGAGTTTTTGCATCTACTTTGCTTTACATTAAACACTATTGTTGTTAGTGTTTAATAAATCTGCATCAAATCATGGGGCTATGCGATTGTCCGACTCACAACATTTAGAGTATCGCCAAAACCAATAAGGACAAGATATTTTTTTTCCGTGCAGTTTGTTTACCTTCATCTACATTCTAGGTTGGTTTTAAATTCATATCGTATTTAACTTCGTTCACAAAATAAACAATTTGCTTCTACCCTTTTCTTATATAGAATCTATCGTGGAGGATAGATTCGATTGGTGTGATTTTCATTCCGGTAATGGCTTACATCCAATATAATATATCAGATCTTTAATAATAAAGTTTTAATCTTTGTTAATAAAGTTATTATCTTTATTATAAAGATTCGTTTTATTTAAACCGTAATTGTATTAGTTTTATAATTAGAATTTTTTCAAGAATCTTAAAGGTTTTGATTTTGTAATTTTAATAAAATTTACAGTTTTATAAATGGAATCAGGAAACGCTTCCTACTTTCGCTCATGAATCAAGAATTTTTGAAACTTGACCGTTTTGATGGGTGTAAGTATACCCGTTGGGCTGACAAGGTCAAATTTATATCGATGGTTCTAAAACTCTACTATGTCTTGGAAACATGCAACCTATTCCAACCAACATGGTTCCTGAAACGGGAAAGAGCCGGATAGGGCCAAAATAGCTTAACTGGAGAAGCAGAGGCTAATCCGTAAGGAGGAGGAATCCTTGGCCTGAAGACATATTAAGAATGCCCTTTCTAACAGACTATATGATTTGTACTCTCACATTACTGATTCAAGGAATCTTTCGAAAACCTTGGAATAAAATTATAAGGCCTGGGAAAAAGGTACTAATAAATATCTTCTGTTCTAATACTTGCGATTTCAAATGGTAAATGACAAACCAATCCCGGAGCAAGTGCATAAGCTTCACGTAATTGTGAACAAATTAATGACGCTTTCTATACCCCTTCCAGAAATCTTCTAGATGGGGGCTATCATGGATAAATTGCCCTCATTTTAGAAGGATTTTGCAAAAAAATATGATGCATAAATCTGAAGATTATTCTTTAGATGACCTGTTGAAACATCTGAGAATTGAGGAAGAGGCTTGGAATCAGGACAAAAAAGAAAATTTTGTGTTGGGTGCTAATAGCGTGCTGGCTGGGAGCAAAGGCAAAAGGAAGGTTGGAGGGTCAAGCAAGAACTGGAATCTGGGTCCACAAAAGAAATGTTTCAAAAGGTCGGGTCAACAATCTAATCCAGGGTAGCGTTTTAAAAGAGTAGACATATGTCATGTCTATGGAGAGATGGGACACTATGCTCTTGAATGCAAGTAGAGAAATCAATTCCGTTAGTTGCGAACACGGTTGAAGACATTTTGCATTCTTTTCAATATTTTTGACATTTGTATGTGCTAAACATTTTTTCCATAAAGAAATTGAACATGCAAGATACTCAGAAGAATTAATTTCATTGACCAAATTGGAAAATACTTCAATTGCGGAAACAAAAAAACCCTCAGACACAATCAGACAACTAACATATTACTACCCCCAGACTCACTCGGATCCGTCTCCTCTGAATAGGAATGATCATCGTTCACATTCAAACGGTACGTACCTAACATGTAGTATCCTTTTCCAATAAAGATTTTCCTCTTCTAGATCACAACCTTCCTGGCTTCAAAAGTTACTCCAAACCCGTTTTCATCAAGGTTGCTTACAGACACTAGACACTTGTTTACATATGGGGCGTGAAGTACGTTTCTCAATGTGATAGTCTTGCTGAAGGTGAATTTGAGCAGCACTGTATATATACCTTCAGTATAAGCTCTTCCATTGTTGGCCACAATAACCTGTTTTCCGGGTTCTCACTGGAGCATAATAAACAAATTAGACTTGGAGTCACAGACATGAGCTGTGGCCCCAGAGTCAAAGAACCAACCCCCTCGACCGGCCACCACCTAGAGGCTTCAACAATCATATCAATCTTGTCCATCTGTAAATATCCCACGAGATGCCCAATGTCTTCAATCGTGTTCGCGGCTGGCGAATCTGATTTTCTCTGCCGTAGCAGTGGATGTTCGTGATCGCAGGGGCTGTTGTGACGGTTTGCTCCTCGCAAACTTCTCATGCTCTGCTCCTATTTTTGGTTTTGTTGACTGTATTTTAGTTCGTTATGTCGTTTGGTTTTGGTTGTGGACCTGTTGTGTTTCTTGTTTTCTATTGGTTATAAAAATGTTTTTTGCTGCTGTTAAAAAAATGTGATTTTCTCTGCTTGCATTCACGAGCATAGTTTACTGTCTCTCCGCAGACGTGACATTTGCTTACTCTTTTGAAAAGTTGCACTAGGTTAGTTGCTAATCCGACCTTTTGAAGCTTTCTTTTGTGGACCCAGATTCCACCTCTTGCTTGACCCTCCAACCTTCCCTTGTTATAGCACCAAACACATATTTGCCTCTTTTGTCCCGATTTCGAGCCTTTTCCTCAATCTTCAAATGTTTCAGCAGGTCATCTAAAGAATAATCTTCAGGCTTATGCATCATTCTTTTTGCAAAATCCTTCCGTGATGAGGGCAATTTATCCATGACAGCCGCCACCTAGAAGATTTCTGGAAGGGATATAGAAAGCGTCTTTAATTTGTTCACAATTACCTAAAGCTCGTGCACTTGCTCCAGGATTGGTTTATCATCTACCATTTGGAATCGCAAATATTGAGACACAAGATATTTATCAGTATCTTCTTCTTGTGCCTTATACTTCTATTCCAGGGCTTTCCAAAGATCCCTTGAATCAGTAATCGGAGAGTATAAATCATATTGTCGGTCAGAAAGGGAATTCTTAATATGTCCGTAGTCCAAGGATTCCTCCTCCTTGTGGATTAGCCCCCGTTTCTTTGGCAACTTTGGCCCTATCTGGCTCTTTCCTTGTTTGAGGAACCGGGCTAGCTGGAATGGGTTGCAAGTTTGGGTCCAAGACATAAGTAGAATTTTGGGATAATCAACATAAATTTGACCTTATGGGCTATAGTTACACCCGTCAAAACGGTTAAGTTTCACAAATCTTGATTCATGAGGCGAGAGTTGGAAGCGTTTCCGGATTCCATTTATAAAACTGTAAATTGTATTAGAATAACAAAAAAAAAAGCGAAACCTTTAAGATTGTTGAAAATTTCTAATTAATACAATCATGGTTTAAATAAAACAAATCTTTATTAATTAAGATAATTGCTTTATAATAAAGATTAAAACTTTATTATTGAAGATCTAAAGTTTATCTATAGTAATGTATTATATTAGATGCAAGTCAGATTTGAGATGAATACCACACCAATCGATTCTATCCTCCGCGATAGATTGGATATACAGAAAGGGGTAGAAGGAGGCTGTTCACAAAGTGAACGAAAATAAATGCAACTATTAATACCAACTTATAAATTGTTGATGAAACTGAACCAAACTGCACGGATAAAAATATCTTGTCCTCAAAGGTTTTGGCGATACTCTAATGTTGTGAGTCTTATAAATCATAATCACGTAGCCCCATGATTTGATGCAGATTAATTAAACACTAACAACAATAACGTTTAATCTAATGCAAGGTAGATATAGAAATTGACAGAAATTGTTGGAAGCAATAGGCGATGATAGAGAGAAAGAGAGGAGATTTTCGTCTGTTTTCAGGTGTGTTTTGGGAGAAGGTTGGATCAAAGTAAATACCGGGGATGTGATCAGATAACTACTCGATCACATTCGAAAATCCCCAACTTTCTCCCCAAGTTTCGGGGGATTACAAATAGATTAGTTGACTGAGGGGCTTTTTACAAAATGCTTACTCGGGTAAGCGCTTACCAAGTTATATTACCTTAACTGATGAATATGGCAATGGCCAATAATCTTACCGGGTAAGAGTGAAAGCAATGATCAAGAGTCTTACCCGGTAAGTGAGCGCGATGGCTCTTACCCGGTTAACACTTACCGGGTAAATTTTTGCATACCATGCCGTTTTAATGGACCAAATCTTACCGGTAAGGTAAGTGATAACGTTGAATTTAACCGGTAAGCACTTACCGGGTAAGTGTTTGGGTAAACGGCCCCTAAGTCTCCAACTGCCCTAAGTCTCCAACTGAAAATTATCTCCAAAATTTTAATTAAAAACGTGTTAATTATCTATAAATATTGAAAATCTGCTCATGGCTGTGCGCATGGCCGAGGACGCGGGTGCGTGTCGCAGAGTGGCGCGAGGAGGCGCACTTCGCACGACGCATCGGAGCTGAGGCGCCTCGCCCCGAGCTCCCAAGCTGTCTTTTTATAGAACGTTTAGAGAGATATCTGATAATTACTGATTAATTATAAGAAGTTATTTAATCAGTAATTAAATTAAGCAGATTTTTGATTAATTAATGGATAAATAACATGGCTTTTTTAATCTTTAAAATCAGTTGGAGACTTGGTCTCCAACTCTATCTTTAAAGGCCGAAACTTGGGGAGGAAGAGGAGAGTGTTTTGGGATGTGATTAGGTGGTTATCTGATCACGTTCCCGGTGTAAATAGAGCCTCCAGCCTCCTCCAAAACATACCAAGAAACAGTCGAAATATGCTCGCTTTCTCTCTATCGTCGCCTACTGTTCTATACCGATTTCTGCCGAATTTTTGCATCTACTTTGCTTTACATTAAACACTATTGCTGTTAGTGTTTAATAAATCTGCATCAAATCCTGGGGCTACGAGATTGTCAGATTCCCGACATTTAGAGTATCGCCAAAACTTTTAAGGACATGATACTTTTATCCGTGCAATTTGTTTACCTATGTCTACATTCCAGGTTGGTTTTTATATTCAGTATCGTATCTAATTTCGTTCACAAAGTGAACAATCTGCTTCTACCCTTTTCTTATATCGAATCTATCGGCTGAGGATAGAATCAATTGGTGTGGTTTTCATCCCGGTTCTGGCTTACATCCAATATAATATATGCAGATCTTCAATAATAAAGTTTTAATCTTTATTAATAAAGTCATTATCTTTATTAATAAGGATTCGTTTTATTTAGACCGTAACTGTATTAATATTATAATTAGAATTTTTCAACGGCCTATAGAATGGAAACATGAAGTTTGAAAGAGCCATGGAAAATGAGGGTGCTGATTTGGGTTTTGGGTTCTATCAGATATACCTAAATTTGTTTGTTCGAGTTTGAATCTGCTAACCTAATATGATGAGACATGCTAAATGGAAACATTGCCGTATGATTGAAATATTTTCATCTTTTCTTTAACTTCATGTTTTAATTTGTACAAACCAGTTATATAATCCCTCCTTTGCGTGATAATACGTTTTACCTAGCACATACAGTTTAAGAAAATTGTTAGAATGCTTGTAAAATATCAAAGATGCCTTTTGATAGAGGGATCTTGTGAGCCCAAACCAGTACTATCAATAGATTCGTGATGATGATGATGATGATGAGTAATTAGGTACTGTTACCCTGAATAAATTTCCAAAAATGAAATGTTGCAATTTTCATGAAACATTTCGTAAAGGAAGAGTGTTGCAATTTTCATAGGACGGAAGGAGTAGATTTCTTGATGCCTAATAACCTCTAATACTGGTATATTCAAGTATGCCTTTTGAGATATAAATGAAAAAGAAATACTATAAAAAAACAACCCCTTTAACACTACTTGAAACACTGGGAAATTAGGCACCTGGGTGAATGCTTTCAATTTCTTGTGTTTCTGTACCTTCTGTTTGAGAAATGCATAGTTTCATTCTCCCCTTGAGAATGCTGACGAACTAATCTCTAATTTGCTTGTTTCTGGTTGCAGCTGATACAAATAATTCCGTTTCCACGCCTAAAGAAAACTCATCTAAGTTCAAGGAACTAAGAAATTACGCTTGTGGCTTTCTTGCTGTCTTGGCTCTGACTACCACCTCACCTGTAATCGCTGCTAATCAGGTTCAATGCTTACTCGCATTTATCATGTTAAAGACTGCACAGTGACTGATGTCTTCGACTTCTATGATCTTAGAGACCAAAGAGAGAGGTGGACCCAGTATATCCCACCAGGAGTTTTTTTTTTTGGGGGGGGGGGTCTCTACCCTAAAAAGTAGAGCGATTGTTACGATCTCCGTCTAGTGAAATGTGTGTGAAAGGAAGAAACACAGATATGCTAAAAAAAGCTAGATAAGAGGGAACAACAACTATAAAACAAGAAAGAGAGAGACAAATATGCTAAAATTCGAGAAACCAGATAAAAGTTAGCTACAAGCTGCAACTGACAGACTGACTCGTATGGAATCAGTTTCATTTGGCGACATTATAAATAGAAGAAAGTACAGGAAAAACATCATTCCAAACGATAGAAGTGAAATTTGTTGGCAAAAACCCAATTCCCCTTCAAAGAGGTGCTAGCCTAGTGGTAAGGCCCTGGGGGGATAGTGCATGGTATGCCTATCTACCAGGGTTCGAATCCTGGGGGATGCACTTCGGCGATACCAAGACCTTCGGCCTTCGGGTCGGTTCGGGTCCAGGTTTACGGGCATACCAGTCTATGGGTATGCGGGTTCGGTCTTGACCGGGCTTAGTCGTACCTGGGCGGGTCCAGTCGATTTGGCTGGGCCGGGTCGCCGCGGATTAGTCGGTGCTGCCCAATTGGATGCCCGGATACCGCGGGTGCGTGTGTGTGTGGGCATAGCCCAAGTTGCCGTACAAAAAAAAAAAAAAAAAAAAAAACCAATTCCCCTTCGATTTTGGGGATTGAGGGAGGGTTAGACTTTTAGCAGATTTTTCATTCTGTTTTCATACTTGATTTGCAGAGGCTGCCTCCTTTGTCCACAGATCCAGACCGATGTGCACGTGCATTTGTTGGAAACACAATAGGTCAAGCTAATGGTGTATATGACAAGGCGATTGATCTCCGCTTTTGTGACTACACTAATGAGAAGACAAACCTTAAGGGGAAGTCTCTTGCAGCAGCACTTATGTCTGGTGCCATATTTGATGGTGCAGATATGACTGAGGTTGTCATGTCTAAGGCTTATGCTGTTGGAGCCAGCTTTAAAGGTAACAAACACCCATCACTTTGTGTTGCCTTCCTTATGGATAACCAGCTTGTTTCACATGCTAATAGAATCATAAGAACTTTTCACTTGTCTAACATGTTTATAATCATCTGCAACCATACAAATATGTACATATTTTTTAATGTTTGTTTTTGAAAGTGATCAATAATGAGATGGATTTTCCAAAACCCATGCACTGTTTATAACTTTTAATGTAATCGTGATTTGTACTCGAGGCTTCATAGATGTTATTTTCTTGAATTTTAAGAGTTTTGCTAACTATAGGCCATGGAGAGAAATGTACATCAGATTCCTTTTCTTGATAATACTTGGATTTTCTTGGAAGATGTGTCCCTATTCTTGATCATTTTGAGCTATTAGGTTTAAGGCAAAGGATTGTGTGAGAATAGAAGTTAAGGTGAGAAGTTTAAGAAGGGATTTGGACCCATGATCACTTATAATTAATGTTGATATAATGGTTCAGATTAAGTCCCAAAATAACCCATGAATTAACTTAGAAGGGAATTTTCAATTAGGATTGATCCAAGGGTGGAGATCCCTTCTTACCTTCTCACGATAACGATTATTCTTACCGGAAACCAACTCTTAGGTTTAAATGATTCATTTGTTGGACTTTTGTTAAAAAGGTTCAAGTCGACATGGCCTTAAAATTCTGTCTTCATTTCTTATCAACACAACTTGCAGCCTTTAATGTGAAAATGTTAATGACAAAGAAATAGTATAACTTGTTGACATAGTTGAATACAAAAATTTCCATGGGGCTGGATTGCAGGTACAGATTTTACGAATGCTGTTCTTGATCGAGTCAACTTCGGGAAGGCCAACCTTCAGGGTGCTTCATTTAAAAACACTGTACTATCTGGTTCCACATTCGAAGAAGCTCAACTGCAAGATGTGGTGTTTGAGGACACGATTATTGGGTACATCGACCTTCAAAAGCTGTGTGTAAATAAAACGATCAATGAGGATTCGAGACTGGAACTTGGATGTCGAAATTAGAAGTGATTCATTGCCTCTCCCTGCTCTACAAACAGATGGGGTGGATTTTGTTGTATATTTTATAAATCATCATATTTTGTTTGATACATTATGACAAAGCTTTTTGAATAAATAATTAATATATATATATATATATATATATATATTTTCATATAGTAAAAAAAAACATGTGTGTTAGATTTAGTGTTGTGGGCAAGGTATAGTCCTGAAAGAATATTTATTCCTAGTCATGAGATTGAAATAGATCTTTGCCCTAAAACACACACTAATAACTTTGTATATTTAACTAAAAAGAAAAGCATCTCCTTCATCCACTCTTGTTTATATATCCCCCCTTTGGGTTTCAATCATTCATTTTTTCATGCCCTTCAAATGGAGAAAAACTCAATTTCATTCCTAATTACAATATTATCACTTTTTGCGTCGCTTTCGATCGGAGGTACGTAATAATAATAATAAAAACAAATTAGTCCGGGTTTTTGAAAAATAAATCCCATTTTCAAGTGAGGTACATCGGGCTGGTTTGGTTTTTGTTCAACTATTTCTTTTGGGTGCAAGATGTTTGTTTAGAATTTTTGCATAGGTTAGCAGCGGCAGGCCCATGATATTTGACGAGCAGGGGCACTTTTAAGATAGATCAAAGACTCGTAAAGTCGTCCGATTTGTTTTTAGTTGAATTCCACCTTTTTGAGGGATTTTTAAAGCTTTTTTTGGTGAATTCTAGGGATTTTTATGTTTTTTTGTCGATTTTGATGTGTTTTTTTGATTGATTTCGAGAGGCTTGTTTGTTAATTTTGAGGTACTTTTTAAGTTTTTTCGTTGATTTTTCTTGTATGTTCTGAAATCCTGGATAATCCCTCAAAGTTTAGCGGATGCAACTTTCTTGGCTTAGAAAAATCCTACTTACGGAAATAAGTTGAACGGGTGTATGAAAGCCTACTCGGACATACATAGGTCCGTCCCATTAGAATATTCGGTCATTTTTCAAAGAAAAAGGATTGAAAAAGTTTTTTTTTTTCCAATCCATTGATGAACATAAGTAAAAGTATTTCATATGTCTTCCATAAAAGTAAATTATTAAAAAATTAGTTATTATCAACATATTTTAATTTGTTTTATATACTCCTACATTTTAACAAGTTACCATTTATCAAGCAGTCGAAGGGAGCATCGGTGTAAATTATGGCACGGTGGCGGACAACCTACCTCCGCCGTCACACGTGGCGCGCTTCCTCCTTGATTCCACCATTATCAACCGCGTGAAGCTCTACGACACCAACCACGAAATCCTACAAGCATTTGCTCACACAGGAATAGCCATTACCGTTGCTGTCCCCAACAATCTAATCCTAAACCTCGCAAATCTCAACTTCTCGCAACAATGGCTCAAAACAAACATCTCTCCTCACATTCCAGCCACCAATATAGTCCGTATCCTCGTAGGCAACGAAGTCCTTTCCACCACCGACAACTCCGTCATCTCTAGCCTTGTTCCGGCGATGCAGACCCTCCACCAAGCTCTAATCGGAGAGAATCTTGACCGGAGGATCAAGGTCTCGACACCACATTCATTAGCCATACTCTCGTCTTCAAGCCCACCCTCTTCTGGGAGATTTAAACAAGGGAATGTGGCTCTAGTAATCAAGCAATCGCTTGGTTTTTTACGAGCCACAGGTTCACCATTCATGATTAATCCCTACCCATTTTTCGGATACTCGGGTAACACATTGGATTACGCCATGTTTAGACCCAACTCTGGGGTGTTCGACGAAATGTCTGACCGAAAATACACCAACATGTTGGATGCCCAATTGGATGCTACGTATTCAGCTATGAAGCAACTGGGTTTTGGGGATTTGGAGATCGTTATAGCCGAGACTGGGTGGCCGTCGAAAGGTGATCCTGGCCAAATTGGTGTTGATACGGAGAGTGCACAAGAATTCAACGGCAAACTCATCAAACATGTTATGTCAGGGATGGGTACACCACTCATGCCCAACAAAACTTTTGAGACTTACATCTTTGCACTCTTCAATGAAAATCAAAAGCCCGGCCCGACTTCCGAAAGAAACTTCGGGCTTTTTCGGCCCGATATGACACCCGTGTATAACGTTGGCATCTTAAGGCACACGGTACACTTTGGCTTTTGAGGTCTCGTTCTAACAATCAATTTCACTTTTTAGCCACGTTTTCAATTCATTTTAGCCAAAGTTTATGTAAAAATTTATGCATAAAATTGAAAAAAAAAATCAAATTTCTAATTAAGGATTCGAATTTTTGTGTAAAGATTAGCTATTTTGGGAAGGGACTCTGAAAAGTGGCTAAAAAGTGAATTTGGTTGATGGGATCGACTATTTTGGTCATTCTAATTAGCGGGCTTTTTTGGTTTAATTTGTTTGTTTATGGGCTTGGTTATGGCAGGCGGGATCGGAGTCACCAACATATCAGAATCCGGTGAGAGGAGTACCAGTGGCACAAACCGATGGAGGAAAAACTTGGTGCATTCCAAAAAGGGGAGCGAATGAGGAGGTTTTGCAGACGAATATTGATTACGTATGTGGGTTGGGGTTGGACTGTCAACCGATACGTGAAGGTGGGAGATGCTTTTACCCCAACTCGGTTCGAGCCCATGCTGCTTATGCCATGAACGTTTATTATCAGGCTACAGGAGGACATGAATATGATTGTGATTTTAGGGGAAGTGGAGCCATAACTTCAAGCAATCCAAGTATGAGTAGATGATTTTGTTGATTTATTGTTTTTAATTATGTTAGTATTGGTTGATTAATATTTGGATTTGATTTTGTTTAGGTTATCGAAGATGCAAATATTAAATTGGAGCAGTTTCAAGGAAAGAAGTTTATAGATTCCAATCGTTGTAATTTAGATCATGTATAATCATATTAATATATACAATATGTCATGTTATTATATCAGTCTTTTATGTTTTTTTTTTTTGTCTTTTAATATCAATATACTATACTATGAAGCATATGATAAAAGTTCTTAAAAAGTCATCTATATTTTTTAAATTTAAGTTTACAACTTTTTATTATAAACCAAAAAATATAAGTTAAAGGTGTAAAGTGTGAAAAGGAATTCAAACATTTCATCATTTTGAATTACTATTCAAATGATAGTTTATAATATATTTCAAAATAACTCATGAATTAACTTAAAATAAAATTATTAAATGTGATTGATCTAAGGGTAAAAATTCATTTTTATCCTTTTCATGATGACTACTGTTTTTTTATCAAAAATCAACTCTATTATCTATACTATATTATAAAACATTTGAGAAAACTCTTAAAAATAATTTTTTATTCATCAAGTACTGTTTATACAGGATTAGAAGTAAATGATATGAGTATAACTTTTTAAAGATGCATGTTTTGAATCATAACTAACCGATAAACATAATCAAATATAAGATAAACATCTCATTTTAAATATAAATATTTTAAAATATAATTACGATAATCTTTCAATTCTAAGAGAATATTTAATTATTATCTATACTATATTATAAAGATGACATAAAAAACTCTTAATTACAACTCACTAAGCTTTATGTACTATCATTTAAAACTATCTACTTAAAATCTTTTAAAAATAACTACTAAAGCCTAATGTACTACCTGTAAAGCTTTTAACCCTAATTAATATATTTCATCATTATCCCCCAAAATCCTTATCTCTAATCCCCAAACCCTAAAATTATGAAATTTGAATTCTGATAAACATAATCAAAACAGGATAAACATCTCAATTTAAATATAAAAAATTTAAAATATATAAGATAATTAATGAATTTTAACAAACTACTTAATTTTTTTTATATAAAACATCTCGCTGCATTGCGCAAGTACACTTCTAGTTTTATAGAAATATTACATTATTAAACCTAAATCCACAAAGTCATATTATAAAATCGATAAAAAATAAAATGAATGTTACTAGTAGATTAATTTTTGAGTAAACTACAATTTTAGTCCCTATGGTTTGATGTTTATAACGAATTTTATCCTTCATCTTTCAAAACTGTTTTTTTAGTCCTTGTGGTTTATATTTGCTTCTATCTATTTTCGTCCCTCCCTCCAATTTTATTAATATTAAATGTTAATTCATTTAAAAATTAAATAAACAAATTACATATTTGGTCCTTGTGGTATATAAAATTTTACATTTTTATCTTAATTTACATTTTTTTTACTTTTTCTTTATTTATTGTATTTCATCATGACATTTATTTTTCTATTAATTATATGGTATATTTTCATAATTATTATTACTTTAATAATAAAAATAATCAAATAATTTTATTAAAAATACTAATAAATACATGAATTTTTTTTCAAAGCTTTAGGTTTAGATCTCTTAAAATTAATATTTTTTTCTGTTGATTTATTAAAGCTTTTTATTTATTTTAAATTACCATTGAAAAAATTTTAATAAATTTCGAGAAAAAAAATATTATTTTATAACAACCGGTTGTTTATTGGTAAATTCACTTTACTCCCATTATTTCATATTTTCATTTAAACTTTATTTTATTAATTAATCAAATTTGTTAATATTTAAAATAAACACACACACATATATATATAGAGAGAGAATGAAGTTCAAACGAGAACAATACTTATTTAAAAGAACACGAGAAAGACAAATCACATACAAAATCATAAGTGATTTTACATTAGCGGAGAAGTCGTACAAAATCACAGTATGCGGACGACTTTTGCCGCGACTTAAGGTCGCGGGAATCACATGTAAAATCACTTATATTTCGTATGTGATTTGTTGTTGTCGTGTTCATTTTAAATAGGTACCGTTCTCGTTTGATCCTCCTCCTCTCTCTCTCTCTCTCTCTCTATATATATATATATATAGGGGGCCATTCAAGGGAGAACTAAGTTATCTGTAGTAACCGTGAGATCCAATCTTAACCATAAATCAGAAGATAAATTAGGAAATCAATAATTTTGGTAATTTTAATTAAAATTTTTAATTAAAGGTATTTTAGGTATTTTTGAGATCTTCTCTCTCTTCTCTTCTCTCTCATCTCTCCAGCAAATACTATTCCGGCGAATACATGATGTCCACTGTGATACACTTTATAAATATCGGAAATACGTGATGCACACTATGATACACTTTGTAACGATCGAAAATACATGATAGCACACTATGATACCCTTTTGTAAACATTGAAAAAACATCGAAAATACGTGATAGCGCACCGTGATACACTTTGTAAAGATCGAAAAAACATCGAAAATAAGTGATGCACACTATGATACACTTTGTAAAGATCGAAAATACATGATAGTACACTATGATACCCTTTTGTAAACATCAAAAATACATGATAACACACTGTGATACCCTTTTGTAAAAGGAAATAAGAAAATTTAGGAATTAAGTTATATTTTAGGAATTAAACAAATTTACTAAAATATCATTTTCTATTTATTTAAAATTAATATTAATTATTCTAAATGTGTGGCTCATATTGGATCTCACAGTTACCACAAACTACCTAGTTCTCATTTGATTAAGCCCCTATATACAGGGGCAGAGCCAGAAAAATGATTTAGGGTGGTCCTCTTAAATAAAACAAATATACTAATATATAGGAGTATAATCAAACAGGAACAATAAAAAAGTTACAAACCTTTGAGAAATGATATTAAAATATTCTTCTAAAAGATTTTTAATCAAAGACTGGTATCTTTCCACATATGGTTGTGTTCACCTTATGGAAAAAATACATGTAACACTTTTTTTCTCACATGGAAACGAAAATTACACGTAAAAAAGTTTCACATGGTAAAATTAATACATGTGAAACAATTAGATTTTGAAACAAATTGTTGGATCCCAGATCTAATCTTGTAACAATGATATAAACAATAAGAGTAATGACAACGGAAGCAATACAGTTTAATATCAAAGGAGATTCAAATATCACAGTTCATAAAGCAGATAAAGATAAACAAGATATTCTTAGAATAAAATATTCAACTTATATTATCAGATATATATCTTCTTGAGCACGTTTGAACAATAAGGTGATGGTCCTATTTATAGGACCATAAAGTAAGCAGTGTACTTGCATGACAAAAAGAGCATGCTGAACAGTGACCTACTCTAGAAAGTAAAACTTATCACTAAGTGACGTGTCATCTGTTCTTCTGTTCATTAGAAAACTTGTGCATTCAGAGAGAATGTCTTCAGAGCTCTGACGTTGTCTTCAGAGCCTCTGATGAAGCTATCTCTGATGTAAGTTGCAATCTCTGATAAGTACTTCAGAGGCAGGTTTGTCCTCTGGTCTTCATCCTCTGATGTCTTCTGAGTTGCACTGATAAGTACTTCAGAGGCAGGTTTGTCCTCTGAAGTCTTCGTCCTCTGAAGTTCTCAGTTGCAATCTGATAAGTACTTCAGAGGCAGGTTTGTCCTCTGAAGTCTTCTTTCTCTGAAGTCCTCTGAAATAGGACGGTTATTTTCAACACTTTAACAGATGATTTGGAGCTAACAATCTCCCCCTAAGTGTCGAAAATAAAAGATACAAAAATAACAGAGAATTGAATTTTAATCTAGAAAGCATAGAGGAGAAAATCATCCTCTTAAGTATTACTCCTTAAACATTTGGAAGTTTAATACAAAGTAATATCAAAAAAAAATAAAGAAACAGACTACCATTTGTCACTTGAACAGATTCTATGGAATTTCATGATCAGAGCTCTGAAGTTGATCATCGAGTCAATCTCTAAGTCAAGCTTTGCCAGTAAATCTGCTCTGTGCCTTTCTTCTTTTGCATGGATCAATTTCTTTATACCTCTCAAGGTTTCATCAGAATACTTCGACACTTCTGAAGCTAGAAAGATCTTCTTTTCTTGATTTACTCTGAAGACGAAACCCAGAGGTTCTGCAACGATTGATCCAGTCTTCTGTTCTTTAAGTTTGTCAAATGACTCCACAGGTTCAGTTACCTCCAGCTTCTCTTCCCCTAGGTTCAGAGCTATTTGAAAGTCACGTTTTGCTCGGTGTTTGACATAGGCCTCCATTGCCCGTCGGACTTCAACCATGCTCATCCTGATTTCCCTTCTTCCATGATCATACCTGGCAGAGCAATAGGCATATAGATGTGGTAAATCATATGGATTTAGATTTACGAGATCATTGTCATTGAACTCGTAAATCTTCTGATCAGATCGAGTTACCACATAATTCCTATAGATAATCTTGTTGTAAGCAAAGGTCTTTTCTGAGATTTTGTTGATTTTGATGATTGGATCATCAGAAAGGACCTGTGCTCTTGGTTTGGTTTTATCTCTGATAAATCTTCGCTCATAGTCTGGCATGTCCTCTCTGATTCTTGGATTCAGAGGAATGACTAGTGTGTCTGCCATGTTGAACTCACAGTAGATGTATCTGAAGTGGTCTTCTATGGAAGCTTCGGGATTTGATTCGAGGAATGTGGGAGGTTTATTGAACACTTTTGCTGGAAGACCGATGCTTGTTTTCTGAACAGGATTCTCTGAAGGAGCCTGTTCATCAACAACCATGGTTTCTGGTTCCTTCGTCTGTGGAGGATCTTCTTTTGAGGGTTCAGAGATGTATCAATCTATCTCTGGTGATTCCCTTAGCTCTGACGTTGTTGAAGTATGATGTGGTTGAGCATTCTTGAAGACATATTCTTCGACATTAACTACTTCAACTTCTTCTTCAATCTCTTTTCCAGAATCTGTTTTTTCTTCTTTTTCAGATTCTGATTCGTAAGCATCTCTCATCACATAAGTTGATCTTTCTGATGATGAGAATGCATCTTCTGATGTTGAGAAGTCTACGAGCTGTTCATCTTCTTCTTCGTCCAGAGCTCCAATAGTTTCTTGAGATGCAGCTGTGATTTGTTCAGCTGTGATTGGAACTATTGGAGCACCTGAAGTGGATGGGGCTAGAAAGATGACAGGTACTGGCGACTTTAGAGTGGCCTGAATATCTTCAGCAGAGGTGGAGGTTGAACGTCTCTCTGTTCCTTTCTCCTTGTGTTGGTTTAATTCAGAGGGAGTGGACTCCTTTTGTGTTTCAACAGGTTTTGGAGTAGGAGTCTTCTCCCCCTTTTGAAGATCGGATGACCCCTGAGATTGGTCATCTTCGTCATCAGAATCTTCATACCTAGCCTTCTTCCGCGCTTCCTCAGAGCATGCGACCTCTGGTTCCTTTCTCTTCAATACTCCCTCTGAAGATTTGACATTCTTCAGAAGGTCTTCAATTTTCTTGTTCTGCTGAGTGGTCTTGGAGACGAACTTGCTGGATATAGTCATTACATTGCTGGTGATCTTCTTGGAGAAGTTGGTCAGGTCAGCCTTTGTAATAAACTCTGTAGCAGGAGCAGCAGTAGAGGTAGGGATCTTTGCAAGTACCTCTGCCAAAGAACGCAAGACTTCCTCTTTGAATTGAGAAAAGTCTGCATTTGTTGGAGTGGGGGCAGAGGTAGGTGGAATCGCCTGGAGGAGCTCTGTTTTTGAGTTCTGAATTTCCCTGGACAATACGGAGTCATTTTTTATGACCAAGCTTTCCAGAGCATCCAGTTTTTCGTTCTGATTGAGAACCGTCGTGCGCAGCTCAGAGACCTCTGAAGTGAGCTTTTCAACTTCAGAGTTAGAGGCAGAGGCCTCTGAGGTCTTCTCCATTTGAAGTTTTATCTCCTTCAGAGATTCTCTGATTTCATCACCAAAGATTCTGAACTCTTCTTTGGTAACGTAATCAGAGGGGGTAACCTTAGGATCAACACATTATTCTAAGTTTCCCTCGAGTTCAGAGAGGCCTTCTTTCGGAGGTGGTTTGAGGTTTTCTCCGGAAGGACTTCCCATTAATCCTTGGGGACCCTTTTTCAAGGATTTCCCTATAATGGTTCCGATTGGTCTCTGATCATCAGAGTCAGAATCTGATGATGAGAACCGAATGTGTTTGGAAACCTTGCTGTCCAGGCTAAGGATTCCTTGTGCAAGAAGGTCGTGCCATTCTTTTTCTGACAGGCAATGCTTACGTTCTAAGGGACGGTCCAACTTAGTTTGAGCCACAAAGGCATCATGTGTAGGTAGAGGTGACATACTCTGGGGTGATTGAGTATTTTTATCTTGGTCTAAGTCCTTTTGGGAGGACTTAGCCGTATCAGAGGTTTCCCCTCTGGTGCATGCTTCAGAGGCAGAAACAGATGCCTCTGAGCGGTTAGGATGGGTAGGGTTCGAGGTGTGCACCTCTGTTTCAATGTCCATTGATGCTGGACCACCTTGGACAGTAAATTTGGTTGCACTGGGATTTGGGCTTTGGATTCTCTCATTTGTGTCGTCAAGGACATCTTTTTCTACCTCACCGCCCTCAGATTCTAAGTTTAGAAACTCACCCTCTGGAATTCTCTCTTCCTCACTTTCCTCTGCTCTGACAGAGATATTCTCTTCGTCAGAGGGAGGGTTCTCATGTTCTCTCTTCCTCACTCTCTCAGAGCCACCCTCTGGTTGCGCTCTGTTAATGTTTTGAGCAGTATCAGAGATATCACTCTCTGATTCAGGCTCAGGCTCAGAACCTAAGTGTGTTGGGGATCCCATCATCGGTTCTGATGATTGGGCAACACGACTAAGTAGGAGATGGGTAGGAGAGTCAGTAGGAATTACCTCAATCATGGTGTGTGGGAATCGTCGGTCATGTGGATAAGGAGGAACCTCTGTTGCTTTGAATGAGTTCATCATAAACAGAGGTGTCATTGGGCCCTCCTCAGTGATGGAGAATTTCTCCATTGCTCGTTGAATGACCACAGAGATGAATCGAGGAAACAGTACCGATATTGGTTGTTTTCCTTTGGCCAAGTCCTTGTTCTTCTTGTCCACCGCCGTCAGCATCTCACAGAAGAGAATGTGAGCCATATTGATGCTTCTGTTGAAAAAGAGAGCATACATTATGGCTATTATCGCTGGATGAGTCTGATCCTGACTTCCAATCTTGCAGGTTATTGTTCGGTTGAGAACACTGAACATAAAGTTCCATTTGGGAGGCAGGTACTGACGTCTGAATTGACTTAGGCGTGTTATTTCTTTGTTGTAGCCCAAGTGGTGGAGGAACTGAAGAAGGACTTCTTGACTTGGTAGTTTCTCAAAAGCATATATTTGAAGATCAGTTGTCGTGAGGAGGTTGAATCGACGAGTCAGGGTTTGTGGGGTTATTCTTATTGTCAGGCTTTGTTCTCCTAGGTCAATGTGCCCAACCAGTCCTTCCTTTTCAGCGTCGTATTCACTTGAATACCACCATTGTTGGACAAAGCGAAGGGGAATATCTGAGGCATGTTTGGTTAGAACATCATTGAGTTCGCAGTTGGTGAAAAAGTCGAGGATTGGGCGAAACTGTTCATCGTATTTTGATGGGGTGACGTCCAGAAAGTAGTTGTTTCCTTTGACTGGAACATCGAACTGTACCATATTCAATCTTGGAACAAGTTTGCTTGAGTTATCTGAAGTTTGGGAATGAGCCGCCATTGTTGCAGGTTGAGAAAGATGAAAGCTTAGAAGGAGAGATTTGGGATTTTGGATTTTGAGAGCGTAAAGGATAATAAAAAGGGAAACAGGGTTTTTATAGACAAAGGGTAGAGGGAGAGGTTATGGAAACGGCGAGTGAGAGTCCTAATGTCAGAAAGGACGTTCCATCATCCCCTAATTAATAGGTGACACGTTTAGGTATGTAGGGGAGAGTCGTTTTGTGTCAGAAAACCGCCAGTTGGTTTTAAAAAGAAACGAATGGTTATCCAAAAAGATTTATTATTTAAACGAATTTCCTGGAATATTCGTTTAATGAGAAAAGATCAGAAGCTCTGATATAAATATCAGAAGATCAGAAGCTCTGATATAAATATCAGAGTCAAGATCAGAGGCTCTGATGTAAGTATCAGAGACAAGATCAGAGGCTCTGATGTAAGTATCAGAGACAAGATCAGAGGCTCTGATGTAAGTATCAGAGACAAGATCAGAGGCTCTGATGTAAGTATCAGAGACAAGATCAGAGGCTCTGATGTAAGTATCAGAGACAAGATCAGAGGCTCTGATGTAAGTATCAGAGACAAGATCAGAGGCTCTGATGTAAGTATCAGAGACAAGATCAGAGGCTCTGATATAAATATCAGAGACAAGATCAGAGGCTCTGATATAAATATCAGATACAAGATCAGAGGCTCTGATATAAATATCAGATACAAGATCAGAGGCTCTGATATAAATATCAGAGACAAGATCAGAGGCTCTGATATAAATATCGGAGACTTTTCTTCCTCTTGAAAAGCTGAAAGGGTCTTTGTCTCCCCCTTGACCAAAGAAAGAAGTCTTTGATGTTCTCCCCCTTGACACATGCTTGGAGAAAACAAGTGATTTTTACCATTGGTGAAAAAGTCCAGAGGTTCTGATTGAAAGGATCAGAGACTCTGAAGTTTTCTTGTGGACATATGCTACTTGGTTCAGAGTTTCTGATAATTGATCAGAGACTGAGTTTACCAATTTTTTGTTAGGTAGACATATTCAACATTCCCAACTTGCTAACTAAAAAATTGAACCTTCGTTCATCTAAAGCTTTTGTGAAAATATCAGCAAGTTGTAGTTCAGTTGGTACAAAATACATCTCTATTGTTCCCTTTTCAACATGATCTTTTAGAAAGTGGTACCTTACATCGATGTGCTTGGTTTTGGAGTGTTGTACTGGATTGGCAGAGATGGCTATGGCACTTTTTGAATCACAGAGAATTGGAATTCTTTCAATTTGTTAGCCATAATCACTGAGCTGAGTTTTCATCCATATTACTTGTGAGCAGCAACTAGCAGCAGCAACATATTCTGCCTCTGCTGTTGAAGTTGAAACACAGTTTTGCTTCTTGGATGACCAACTTACCAGCTTATTGCCCAATAACTGACAGCATCCTGAGGTACTTTTTCTATCAAGCTTACATCCGGCATGATCTGCATCAGTGTAAGCTGTTAGATCAAAACTAGAAAGTTTTGGATACCAGAGGCCTAATGAGTGTGACCCTCTGAGGTATCTGAAAATTCTTTTGACAGCAGATAAATGAGATTCTTTTGGATTTGCTTGATATCTAGCACAAAGACATGTTGCAAACATTATGTCAGGCCTACTTGCAGTTAAGTATAATAGTGAACCTATCATACCTCTGTATGTTTTTATATCCACAGATTCTCCTGAAGGATCAGAGTCAAGTTTGACTCCGGTGGATAGAGGAGTTCTCATCGAAGTTGAATCATTGAGTTTGTATTTTTGCAAAATTTCAGAGACATACTTAGATTGACTTATGAATGTACCTTCTGAAGTTTGTTTTACTTGTAAGCCCAGAAAGAAAGTTAATTCTCCCATGAGGCTCATCTCAAATTCACTCTTCATCAACTCTGAGAACTTGTCACAATACTTTTGATTTGTAGAGCCAAATATAATGTCATCAACATAAATTTGTACTAAAAGCATCTCATTCTTGTACCTTTTGATGAATAAGGTAGTATCAATTGTGCCTTTTTCAAATCCATTTTGAGTTAGAAAGGTGGACAGAGTTTCATACCAGGCTCTTGGAGCTTGTTTAAGTCCATACAGAGCTTTATCCAAATAATAAACATGATTAGGATACTCTGTACTTTCAAATCCAGGTGGTTGCTGGACATAAACTTCTTCATTTAATTTACCATGAAGAAAGGCAGATTTAACATCCATTTGATAAACTTTGAATCCTTTGTGTGCAGCATAGGCCAAGAAGATTCTGATTGCTTCTAGCCTAGCTACAGGTGCAAAGGTTTCATCATAATCAATGCCTTCTTCCTGGCAATATCCTTTTGCAACCAACCTGGCTTTGTTTCTGATTATTATTCCATCCTCATCCTTTTTGTTTCTGAAAACCCATTTCGTTCCAATTGCAAATTTTCCTTTGGGAAGGGGAACTAGGGTCCAGACTTTGTTTTTTTCAAACTCTTGAAGTTCATCCTGCATTGCAAAAATCCAATGAGGATCTTCAAGAGCTTCTTTTACCTTCTTTGGTTCAATAATGCTCAAAAAGTTTACATAGAAGCATTCATTGATGGTGGCAGATCTTGTTTTAACTCCTTCGGATGAGGATCCAATTATTTGATCAATTGGATGATCTTTTGTCCATCTTGTAATTGGAGCATAAATTTGGGGTGGAGTTTGAGCTTCAGAGTCTCTGACAGTTGGTGACACCTCTGTTGTATTGTTCAGAGGCTCTGTTGGTGATGCCTCTGTTGTACTGTTCAGAGGCTCTGAGTTTTGTTCCGGAGATGCAGATTTTTGTTCATCATTTGGTTCTGGAGTTGCTTCAGATACTTCTTGATCATCTTCTGATTCACTTTGTTGATCTGCATTTGGTGAAACAGAAGGTGTTGGTTCAGAGGGCCCTGAAAGGGTTGTACCTGTTTCTTGAGGTTCTTCTGAATTCTCTCTCTGTCTATCTCTGAAGATAACTTCAGAGATATCTTCATCATCAAAGAAATCTTCAAATATTTTGTTTAATTCAGATTCCCTTGATGATTCAAAGATTGGTGATGAACTTTCTTGTTGTTCAGCGCTTTTATTGTCGTCAAAAGTGATATTGATGCTCTCTTGGATAGTTCTTGTTCTAAGATTGAACACTCTAAAAGCTTTTGAGGCTAATGAATATCCAATGAATTTGCCCTCATCAGCTTTCTTGTCAAACTTTCCAAGATATTCTCTATCTTTCAGAATATAACACCTGCATCCAAAAACATGAAAATATTTAATATTAGGTTTCCTATTGTTAATGAGTTCATAGGATGTTTTCTGAAATCTCTTGACAATTGTAGCTCTATTCTGAGTGAAGCAGGCTGTTGCTACTGCTTCTGCCCAAAAATTTGTTGAAAGATCAGATTCAGCAAGCATTGTTCTGGCAGCTTCAACAAGTGTTCTGTTTTTCCTTTCAACTACTCCATTTTGTTGAGGAGTTCTTGCTGCAGAGAAGTTAGGGGTAATGCCTTATTCTGATAGATAAGAATTGAGTTTGGCATTTTTGAACTCTGTTCCATTATCACTTCTTAGTTTCTGAACTTTGCTGCTGAATAGAACCTGTAATCTTTTTAACAACCTTATTAATGTGTCAGGGACATCAGATTTAGCTCTAATGAATTCTATCCATGTGTATCTGGAAAATTCATCAATCAGAACCAGAATGTATTTCTTACCTGCTAGACTCTGTACAGAGATAGGACCACAGAGGTCCACATGTAGCATGTGCAGAGGTCTTGGACAGTTGTTTTCACTTTTGGTTTTATGGGAAGATCTTTTCATTTTTCCCATCTCACAAGCAGAACAAAGATGATATTTGTTAAACTTTAGAGATGGTAATCCCTTAACCAAATTAAGTTTAACTAACTTATCAAGTGAGGAAAAGTTTAGATGTGAAAACTTTTTATGCCAGAGCCAGATTTCCTCACTGTTCAGAGATACAAGACAAAGTTTCTCTGAATCAGTGTTTGTGATTTTGGTAAAGTTCATTCTGTAGAGGTTACCTTTTCTGTCTGCTCTTAGCATTTCTTGACCTGATTTTGAGTGAAGAAGTGAACAATATTTTCTTTGAAATTTCACATCAAAACCATGATCACAAAGTTGACTTATGTTTATCAGATTGTGTTTTAATCCATCCACATAAGCAACCTTTGATACTGAAACATTTCCTCTTGATAACTCACCATATCCTTTAATATGTCCTTGCTTGTTGTCTCCAAAAGTAACTGCTCCTCCAGATTTTGCTTTAAATGAGGATAGCAGTTCTTTATCTCCAGTCATATGCCTTGAACATCCAGAATCTAGGTACCATATCGGCATTGACTGTTTCTGCAAGACAGATTATAGTTTCTTAGGTACCCACCTCATTATGGGTCCTTTTGTGTTAGACTTTGGTGGATTTGAATGACTTTTTGGCATCTCATCTTTTGATGTCTTGCCTTTACGTGTCTTCTTTTGAGATTTTGTCTCTGAGATATTTTTCAGAGATTGATTCAAAAGGCAGTGTGATCCTTTAAAATGATTCTTCAGTTTCATCAGGAGATAAATGCAGTTACAATTAATAGAACAAGAAGAAGTAGGAGCAAAGTTTTTCTCTTTATTAAAAGCATTTGTTACATTTTGACTTCTTTTGAAACTAGCACTAGGAATATTACATTTATCCCTAACTACTTCTTTTCTTTTTGCTTGAAAGACAGTCTTCTTTTCAAGTTGCTTTTTCTTGTTCAAAAACATCTTCTTTTCTTTGCTGCTTACTGCACAGACAGGATCAATATGATTAGTTTTTGTCCATTTGCCCTTTTGTTCAGGAAAGAATTTTATTGTTTTATAGGTGTAAGAGCCAGAAGTGTTTGTTTTATTCTTTGCCTTTTCTTGCAACTCTTTTTCAAGTTCCAGAGATGTTTTTGCTTGTAAACACATATTTGCAAAATCAGGACTTATTGGTATTCTGGTTTTGGTTTTCAATACTGAAATTGGAACATTCAAAATACCAGAGCCAACAGTTTCTATCTTTTTGTGAATTACATTCCCTGGTTTACAAAAAATCTGTTCATCAATCTCTAAATCAGATTCTGAATCAGAGTCAAGAAAGTCTCTCTTAGATTTGATAGAGATATCTACCTCTACTGGTTTTTTAATTTCTTTTGATCTAGAGACTTTGATGATCCGTTTCATGCTTTCTTTTCTTTTTAAGTCCTCCATGACATTTTCTTTCCATATCCTTTGAACATCATCTTCAAACGTGGTTCTGATGTTTTCATCTGACTTTGGTGAATACAGAGGAGCATTTGGATTAAGTGAACTCTGAGATTCATTTTCAGAAGTACTTGTATCAGAGGTACTTGGTTCAAATGTCTCTGATTCACTTGAGATGAAGGCATCAAATCTGAAAATTTCTTTGGGATCATAGCTTTGAGGTTTTGTAAAGAGTACTTCTGAAGTTTCTTCTTTTACCTGTAACACAGACTTTTGAATGTCTTTTACTTCAGAGTACGTAGTATTTTTGAAATTCAAAGCTCTTGCTTTTGATCCCTCTGATGTTTTCATTCTTTTGAAATTATTCAGAGATGGACTTTCAAATCTTTGGACCTTTCCCATACAGAAAGTGGAAGAAAGTGAAGTTTTCTCCAATCCATTGAATGAATTCAACTCATTGAATCCTAGTCCTTGAGAGTCCATTTGTGATTTTATTTTGTCAAAGACACTTTGTGCATTAACATAGCTTTTGATTTGAAGATTTTTTCTATCTAAAGATTGATGTAAGATTTCTCTTTCCTTTTGAAAAAATTTGGTTAAGGCAATAGAATTGAGCCTTTCATACTCAGATTTCTTTACTTCTTCTTCTTTTCCTTTTAAAACTTTCTCTATTTCTCTTATTTCTTCTGAAAATGATTTTTCTTTTTGCTTGAAGGTTTCTTCAAGTTTAGTTTTTTCAAGAAAAATATCTTTCTTTTCTGATTCCAGAAGATTCTTTTCTCTTTTGTAAAAGATGAGCTCTTTTGTTGCTTGCTCTCTTTTCTGTTTTTCTTCAACAAATTTTTGCTCTAAATCCTGAAGTTCATTAATTAGTTTAAAAGCATCTATTTCAGGATCACTGTCAGAGGTGTAAAGAGAGTTTACCTTTTCAGAGTTGTCTTCGGATGCTTCATCAGTTTGATTTCCATCTGAAAAAGCCATACCACAGAGATTGGTAGGCTCTTCCTCACCATCACTTGTCGAGTCAGATAGCCAGTCTTCCATTTCTGCTACAAGAACTCTTTCTTTTACATTGTATTTGTATTTGTTCTTGTAGTAATCTTGATCTTTGACAAGTTTTCCTCTGCAGTTTGCAGAGAAGTGGCCTTGTTTTCCACATCTGAAGCATCTTCCATCATTTTGATTTGTTGGAAGAGTGGCAGTACTTGTCCCTGGCTTCTGTTCTTGAGGTTTGAAGTATCTCTGTGGTTGTGGATACCTTGTTTGGAATGGTTGTTGTGGTCTTGTTTGTTGTGTTGCATCATCATGATTGAAGTTTGCACCCTTTTGATCACTATATGGAGTGAATCTGGGTTCTTGTTGAAATCTTCTTTCCGGATTTCTTCTTTCTTCATTCTCTCTCTTTCCTTCAAATACCTTCTTACCAAATTTCTTGTTAAATTGATGAGTGATTAATGCAAGAGATTTGGCAAAGGCATTGATATCTTCATCTGAGTCTGAATCTGAATGAGTTTCTTCTGCCATCAAGACCTTTTTGGATCTTCTTTTTGTTTCCAAACATTTTTGTGACTCTTCACAGTTGTTTTCTTTTGATATTTGTTTTGAAACAAGCGCAAGGGGTCCACCCAAAGAGGTTTTTGATTTTTGCTTCATAACTTCTTTTTCTTGTGCAACAAGAGTACCATAAATGTCAGTTAATGACCATGACTCAAGATCTTGATTAGCCTGTATAGACATGGACAGTTGTGACCATTCTTCATTCAAGCTTTTCAAAAAAAGAACATTGTTTTCCTCTTTTGTTCTCATTACTCCAAACTTTCTGCATTTGTTTATTAGAATGTTGAATCTTGAGTAAGTTTGGTGTAATGTTTCTTCTGGTAGAGCATGAAAATCATGATATTCATTGATGCATAGATTTCTTCTATTTTTCTGGGTTTGTAGGCCACCTTCAAGTTGATTTAACAACTGATCCCATATCTCTTTTGCAGTTTTACAAGAATCAAGTTCTTGAAAGATATCATTGGGAATGGCCATTATGAGTAATCTAACAGCTTTTGAGTCATTATCCATCATATTATTTTCTTCATCAGTGAAGTTTGTGGTTTTCTTTTCATAATATGCAGGTATTTTGGCAGTATCTGCTGTTGCAGGAACTCTTGGCACCAACACCATTGGAATGTGAGGTCCAATGTTCACAGATCTAAAAAGATCCCTGTCCATACCTTCTAGGAAATTTACCATCCTTATTTTCCATTGGGGATATTCATCTCTTAAAAGTGTAGGAGGTTTTGTTAATGACCCAGCTGTATAAATGGCACTTATGCTTGAGTTTGCCATTTGTAAAAATGAAGATTTGAAGAACTGATGCTTTTTGTAATGAACTGAGATTTACTATCAAATCTAGAGCATATGATATTCTTTAATAAACTGGGTTTATATGAACATGCACAGATAATGAAAGTTTAGAATCAATGAGATTTAAATCTATCCGAGTATGCAGATATGATCTTTCTTTGTTTAGAAACAAAGGAAGCTCTGATACCAATTGTTGGATCCCAGATCTAATCTCGTAACAATGATATAAACAATAAGAGTAATGACAGCGGAAGCAATACAGTTTAATATCAAAGGAGATTCAAATATCACAGTTCATAAAGCAGATAAAGATAAACAAGATATTCTTAGAATAAAATATTCAACTTATATTATCAGATATATATCTTCTTGAGCACGTTTGAACAATAAGGTGATGGTCCTATTTATAGGACCATAAAGTAAGCAGTGTACTTGCATGACAAAAAGAGCATGCTGAACAGTGACCTACTCTAGAAAGTAAATCTTATCACTAAGTGACGTGTCATCTGTTCTTCTGTTCATTAGAAAACTTGTGCATTCAGAGAGAATGTCTTCAGAGCTCTGACGTTGTCTTCAGAGCCTCTGATGAAGCTATCTCTGATGTAAGTTGCAATCTCTGATAAGTACTTCAGAGGCAGGTTTGTCCTCTGGTCTTCATCCTCTGATGTCTTCTGAGTTGCACTAATAAGTACTTCAGAGGCAGGTTTGTCCTCTGAAGTCTTCGTCCTCTGAAGTTCTCAGTTGCAATCTGATAAGTACTTCAGAGGCAGGTTTGTCCTCTGAAGTCTTCTTTCTCTGAAGTCCTCTGAAATAGGACGGTTATTTTCAACACTTTAACAGATGATTTGGAGCTAACACAAATATATGTGAAACAAAACCTTAAATCCTAGCCTTTTGATGAAAACAATTATGTAAAAAATATTTTTAGATCAATTTTCACAGATTTATAACATTTTTACGGTTCTTATTTGATTTACCCCATATATATGTCATATTGATAACAATATTTAATTAAAATTTTCAAACATCCAAGTTCACTCGATGTTTTCGGGGGCAAAAAATCTCAAGTTTCAGAGAAAATCCATGTTTAATTACCGAATTTTACAGAATGAAAAGAAAATCTCAAGTTTCAAAAAATCTCTAAGTTTACTTGCTTTAGAGAACAAACATTATTGGTTGAAATTATTTTGTCTAAAAAAACAATTTTGGTTTGAGATTACTTACACTTGTAATATAGATATAGGGATTATAGGAGGGTGGACATACTTTGCAGTTTGCATAGAAAACAAAATTTAACATATAAAAAAATTCACTTTTTAAAAAATCTGAGGGTGGGCCAGGGCCAATTCTGGGCCAATGGTGGCTCCGCCCTTGCCTATATATATATATATATATATATATATATATATATATATATATATATCAAGGTTTTAAATAATGCTTGTGTTTGACGTTACGTTAATTTTGAGGCATGTCATGACCCATTGCATGATTTTTATAACAACATATTGAAATCTTCTTATCCTTTTATTTTCTTATTTTTTGTTTTTAATATATAACCTAATTTAAAATGGTGTGTGTGTGTGTGTTTATGTCTTATTTAAATATTAAACAAATGTGATTAATTAATAAAAATAAAAATTAAATGAGAATTTAGAATAGTGTAGTAAATTGCATTTAACAAAAAAAAAAAACAACCGGTTGTTATAAAATAATACTATTTTTTTCGAATTTTATTAAACTTTTTTTAATGATAATTTAAAATAAGAAATAGCTTTAATAAATCAATAGATAAAAAAAATTTAATTTTAGGAGATTTAAACCTAAAACTTTGAAAAAAATATCATGTATTTATCAATATTTTTAATGAAATTATTTGATTATTTTTATAATTAAAGTTATAATAATTATGAAAATATACAATATAATTAATAGAAAAATAAATGTCTTGATGAAATATAATAAATAAAGAAAAAGTAAAAAAATATAAATTAGGATAAAAATGTAAAAGTTTATATGCCACAAAGACCAAATATGTAATTTGTTTATTTAATTTTTAAATAAATTAATATTTAATATTAATAAAATTGGAGGGACTATGGAGATGAAAACAGAAGCAAATAAAAACCACAAGAACTAAAAAAGTAGTTTTGAAAGAACAGGGACGAAAACCGTTATAAGCATCAAACCACAGGGACTAAAATCATAATTTACTCTTAATTTTTTAATTTCAAAATGAATTTAAAGGTTAAGATTGTTGGGGCAGGTTCATATTTTAAGGAAAAGCCATTGAATTAAGTCACGTGCGCGGAGAGAATACGCTATTACGTTTGGTTGAAGTTTTACGATCTCCACCTCCCAACCCTACGCCCATTGCCTGTTTCCACCGGCTTCCTTCCTTCCTTCCACTCCCCCATTGCTCTCTTCTACTGAACGCATTTAGGGTTTACTCTTACATTCATGGCGGTGGCTGACTGGAAACAGTATACGCAATCAGTGTTTTTCGGTCTCATCTGTTCTTTTCTTCTTGCCAAGCTCTTCTCGGCGATCTTTTCTTTCCGAGATGAAAATCTACGGATCACTCGTCATAACCCTAAGGAAGACCAATCCGACAAAACAACAGATGCGGAATTGCCTAGGAAAGACGTTGCTAGTACCCAAAAAGAGCTGTCGGTTAATCAAGAAAAGAGAGTTGCAGCGACTAGTAGTGATAGTGATAGTGATTGGGAAGGTGTAGAGACTACGGAATTAGACGAGGCGTTTAGTGCTGCCACCGCATTTGTGGCGGCAACTGCTGCCGATCGGTCGTCGCCCAAGGTTTCTAATGATTTGCAGTTACAGCTTTATGGGTTGTATAAGATTGCGACCGAGGGTCCTTGTGGTGTTCCTCAGCCTTCTGCCATCAAGATGACTGCTCGAGCTAAGTGGTAAGTTACCCCCCACTTGTTTGAAATTATTACAATTCCATTGTCTGGCTTTAAGGATCAACATGTAAACTTAATCCTTTTATCATGCATCTTTTTAATCCATTTCATCTAGTAGTTTCAAGACAAACATCAACATAAGACTTAAATATGTACTAATGATTTGTCACTTGACTGCTATATTCCAAGAATATAACATGGCAAATTGCTCATCTAATTAATAAACATTGAATCCAGCAAAATAACCCCTTTTGGTCAAATAAATGTAAAAAGAGAGGGCTTGATTTTGATGGATGTGAGTGTGAAACTGGTAAGGGGTTTATTTAGGGGGGTTTCTATTCATACCCCCTCTTCGCTCACATATAACGTATTTCTTACCCCCTCCCTACCTCACTCACATACCCCATATGAATATAATTCACCTTATTTAGCAAGGGGGGGGGGGGAGTCATTTGAATAAACAATAGACTTAATAATCTATCGACTCATTTGGGCTTGTGTTCTAGTAACACCTCTGAGCACAAGCATTCTAGGCTGGTACTTCCACAATTGCCTTTTCAAGATCATCATGAACATTAAAGCAACGACATACAACTGTCATAAGCTCCTCAAGTACAATGCGGCAAATTATTGCTCATATCTCCTAATTTTAATTTTGCATTGCGACAACAAAGCTAAAAGTCAGTGTAACTACCAGATCATATCTCTTTAGAATTTTTGTAGTTAAATAGAAGAACGAACACCGCATCAGTTTTCAAAGAATTTTAAGTTTAACACGACATGGTAATTGCAAATAAATTGCTAAAATTTGGAAACTTTGACAAGTTATCTACAAAATTGATTACAAAGCAAAAATGAATCTACTTCAAGGATATAAGCCAATTGCATATGAATCAAAAAGGAATTTCAGTTACATACAATAAGCAAACCAGCTAACTGCAAATAAATACAAAATGTTTTTGAATCAAGTCATCAACTACATTAACTCTATTCAAATGATTCAATGATACCAGCCAAATCAGGACCAAACATGGAGATTCCTACAACATTTTTGGCTCAAAATATGATGATCAATCAAGTAAAAGAATATCAGAAAAGTCTGATTTAATACAGTAACATAACTAAGGAAAAAAGCAATGAATGCGTAGTTAGAGAGAGAGAGAGAGAGAGATAAAGCAGAATGAGAGAAAACAGAGTGGATGGCTGTTGTGAGATAGAGAGAGAGAAAAGTTATGAAGTCAAGCGGCAAAGCACCCTAATTTAAATAAAAAGAAGCATCAAATAACCACATAAAAGATTGTACATTATCTATTAGGGTTGGGTTCCGGTGAGAAGTTGAGGTTAACGTGAGAAGCGTCAGAAGTGGTTATCAGCCGTTGGATGAGAAATGGATGCACATTAGGATGCGATGCACCAAGATGCACCAGATCAATTCCCTTCTAAGCCGCAATTCATGGGAGGGCTTGAGATTAAAAGAGTTCAACGGTTCAGATCCACTTCTCACGCTTCTCACGTTAATCTCAACTTCTCACACGATCCTTTGCTTTATCTATTATATATATATATATATTTCTTTTCCTTCATGCTTGTTTTTATGGAACTATGTGTGTGTTCTATTGTATTCACTTAAAAGTTCATCATATTCATTTATTTTGACAGTCAATTCACGAATGCATCCATAAAGGCTACAAAAAAGTTGATTTAAGGATTATTAGGGGTGAGGGTGAATCTAGTAACCATGGTCCAGACCTCTCCTCAAACCCACAGACAAACGACCTTTGATGGAACATTGTTTTCTAAAAAATTTGCATCTTGAAGTTAGCACTAATTGAATGTTGATTTATAGAAAGGTAACTTGTTTCCTAAAATGACATGCTACCTAACATTATATTAAACAAGCAAAATATCAGTAAAGACTTTGTTTTTCTTCCACAATCTGCATAACAATCATGTGCTTGAATTATATATTTTGTTTACTTGATTCAACTTTAAAAATGGTGCTTCAGTCTTGTACGTATATTATATTTTTTGTAACTTGAATTTTGTTCCATTTGGGCGATGCTGTATATTTCGTGTACATAAATTTTCCATTCTTAAATTCAATCCACTGTAGGCGGGATTGCAAGGCTTGTTTCTGAGTGTTGGTCTTCACTATATATTTCATGTCTAACTCTTGGCATTATCTTTCTTGTTGTCATGTGCCAGGAATGCATGGCATAAACTGGGTGCTATGCCTCCAGAAGAAGCAATGCAGAAGTATATTGAAATTATTACAGAACTATACCCCACTTGGGCTGATGGTTCGACTTCTGTGAGATCACACAAACTCACTCTCTCTCTATATATATCTCTCTCATTTGCTTCCAAGAAAACCTTTTTCTTTTGTTATCATGCAACTTATCTCTCTGTTTGGTCTTGATATAATTATCCACAGAAGGGAAGAGGTGGGAACTCTAATGAACCATCCAGTAATGATACACGACCAATGGGACCTGTTTTCAGCACCTTTATACATGAGGAGTCTGGAAATGAGTTGTAAGATTCATTTTGAACCTTTTCTGTTTGTGATTATTAAAGATTCTTGGTCCTTCCTGTTATAAAAAGACTACCATATTATATTCTTAACTTCTAACTGTTCTTATATATCCATTTCAAATGCTACTTACGTATACATGAAGTAATGTTATAGATGGCTAAAATATCGTTGTTACTTTTCAGGAAATTGGATGCTATACATGCCTTTGCGAGGGAGGGTGATATGGAGAACTTGATCAAATGTGTTCAGGCTGGTGTTTCAGTGGATACAAAAGGTTGGTCATTTTATATATACTTTATTCGATTAATAGTCCTTTTCCCATTGGGATAGGAGTACTGTAAGCTTCAAACTGCATTAATACAATTTAGTTACAACATCCGAGATATATCAAATATTTTCATTGGCAGATTGTCACTATTATCCTGTGAAACTGCAGATAGTGAGGGTCGAACACCTTTGCATTGGGCTGTTGATCGTGGCCATATTGATGTTGCAGAATTGCTATTGGACAAGAATGCCGATGTAAATTTAAAGGTAACTTTTCATATTAGTCATTTACCGATTGGTTTTGTTATTAGTTAAGCTAAAATCCAATGATTGCAAAGTGGCATTATTTCCATTTCTTTTAAACCAGATACAATTGCATGCATGCATGCAAATAGAAGTAGAAGGTCTGTTTTTGGCAAAATCTTATGTGTTGTGTGTGTTATATGAAGGACAATGAAGGTCAAACAGCATTGCATTATGCTGCTGTTTGCGAGAGAGAAGCAATTGGTGAGTTACTGGTGAAGAGGAATGCTGGAACATGTATAAAAGATGATGATGGGAACTACCCTTGTGATCTGTCTGAATCAAATTGGCCCTGGATCCAACCCCACTTACCCTGATCTCTTTCTTTCTTTCTTTCTTTCTTTCTTTCTTTCTTATTCATCTGTACAGACTTCTACATATTTCCTTCCCACACAAAACATGTCTTTTAAACATAAACATCTCTTGAAATGTGAAGTTGAACAGAAGAAGAACATGCTCTCTCTTCAAGATTCCCTTGCTTTATTTATTATATTTATAAAGGTCATCATTTGGCAAATGTGGGATTGAATCTAAGGGTTGAACTTTGATGAGACCACTTCCATATGAAACTATCCAACTAAAAGCCTAGGGACGTTTGGTTCACATAATGGAATTGTAGAAAAGAGTGAATTATATCCTCGGTCCCTGTAGTATGTTGATGTGTATTAGTATGGTTCATCAAACACTTTTATTACACTCTTGGTATCTGTGATAAGTAAAAACACACGGTCTAAGTTTCTGTTTTTAATTTTTTAATGGAATTTGTTAACCTGGTTAAATCTGGGAGCAATTTTTGTCTCTTTACCATTCTTTTTATCTTTTTTTTTCTAAGTGTTATTGGATTCTTTTGGGTATATAACCTTAAATAAGATTTAATTAAATTCATAATCTCTTGGCGTATGAAAGAAAAATGGCCTATTGATATGATCAAAATCTTACATTTAAGGTTACATACCTAAATATATCGTATTTTAATATGTGGTAGATTGTTTAGGGAGGAAATACATGGATCATAATAGGATTTCAAACAAAATGGATCGCTAAGGGGCTGTTTGGTTCATGGAATTGGAATGACCAATTCCATTGACCAAATTTCAAGCCCATGTTTGATTCACGGAATGAAAGCGATGAAATTCTTCCAATTCCATTGAATCCCACAATTCAAGGAATTTATCATTTCTTCACTCAAGTGAAGGAATTGAATTCCTACCAACCAAACGCATGGTCAAATTCCATTCCAGATTCTACAAAAGAAGTTGAGTATATCGCAGCATCAGATGCAGCCAAGGAAGCCGTTTAGATCAAGAAATTTATTTCTCAACTTGGAGTTGTTCCTAGCAGTGATTGTCCTATAGAGTTGTTATGCGACAACAATGGAGCTATAGCACAGGCCAAGGAACATATATCTAACCAAAGATCCAAACATATTCTTAGAAGATATCATCTCATTAGAGAGATTATTGAAAGAAGCAATGTTAGTATAAGCAGAGTGTCAACTGACAACAATGTTGCTGATCCACTAAACCAAGTCGTTAACACAGCAGAAGCATGATGGTCACTGTAGATTCATTGGCATACGATGTATGGATAATTGGCTTTAGTGCAAGTAGGAGATTGTTAGTGAATGCCCAAAATCTAATCATACGATGATTGTAATTTTGAGTTTTTTTTCATGAAATTAATAAATAAATAAAAGGCATTGCCGATTTTATTATGTCTATGTTATATTCTGTGTTTTAGTTATTCATAATAAATAACCTTAGAATAATGTATTTTAAATGTCCCTAGTTAAATATTATTTTGGGTTTTAAGGTTGAAGTAATATGATAATGACTAGCATATGTAGGGATTCATATAGAGATATCGAATCTGCATATGGGTACAAAATGGAGATTTTGTGTATCGGATGTGACTCGTTATGAGAACACTGCATTGGATGCCATGTGAGTGTCATAAGTGTTTCTCATGTGGTCAATGTACATGTAATTCTTTGACTTGAAAAATATGGAGTTTATTATGTGTGAGTAATATATTTTGACATTTGTTCTAATCATTCTGTAAATGGGTGACAGAATAATTGTTGGGTATGTTAGAAATCACATGGTAGAACTAGCATGTATCAAGATAGGATTTGTCCCTCCTTTATGGCGGGAGTGATGTCTTTGGGCCCCTTGATAAATATATACTAAGAAAATGCATGCATGCTCGGATAATTGATATGAGATATCATGATCTGTTTTATTAGTATATTAGGGAATCAAGAAACTAGAGATTGGACATAACGAAAATGTCACATTCAATGTCTCGTGTTCAATCTGGACATCAAGAACAAAATAATTAAATATGTAAACTAAAATTGATTACAAACCGATAATTTGTTGTATCACCAATTCTCGTCATCTGGGTGACGATGATGTATTGCTAGATACCGCTCATCGTTTATAACTATAAATAAGATATTTATATTCATTATCAACATGTCAATAACCCATTGGGTCACACGCTTTGAACATATTCGAATAAGGAGTTTCAATAATTACAATGTTTAATTATTATATCTGATTTGTGTTAATTTAATCTGATTAAATAAAAACCAGATATTTTTTTTGTTGGACATTAAATAAGTTGACTAGGTATGGTTATGTAAGAGAGTGATGGTGCATGATCACTCTTACACTCAAGTAAGGTGTGGAGATGATGGTGATTTTAGGCCATACTTCCATCACCATATAAAATGTGTGACATTTTGCAAGAGTTTGGTCTTGCAATTCTCTCTCAAAATCACCTACAACTACATGCTCCCTTTTCTTTCTAAGTTTTGAAACCGTGACTAGCATCACGAGAAGGCAAAGGATTCAGATTGTTCACGTGGATACCGTAGAGGCGTCAAGCTTTGTTTGTTGTTGTGATTCAAAGTCTCGTTAACTGTGAGGTATAATTTTGAAACACCCGATTTATTTTGGTTTGTATGGGTCCTTGGAAGGTTACGGTTTATTTTCCACTGTGCTTGAGATCCCGTAATCCAACACATAAATCATCGAATAGACTTCATTTGTACAATAAATCACCAACGAAACACATTTATGACATTTACTCATCAAAATATCCAAACACCCAAATATAGGCATTTCATGAGATTTATCACCCAAATTTACCCAATATGAAAACCTTGTCAAATACTTAACACATTGATAATTACCAAGTAAAACACAATTTTACTTCAAAAATACACATTTTGACATGTACATAGTTTTCACAAAGCAGCTTGAATTCATCTTGTTAGATTTAGGATAAATCTAGGTTTTTACCCCAATTTTGAGCTTTCTTGGTGAAAACTTAGAATCCAAAAGCAACACCTCCTAACTTTTAGATCCAATACTTGCAAAGTGTCTCATTCACCTCCAAATATCCAAAACCTAAGACAAAATGGAAAGAAGGTGAGAGAAAATGAAGAACACATCAAACCTTAGCTTAAAATCGAGAGAGATGAGGAGCTTACCACCACAAAATACTCTTGGATCCTCCAATATACTTCCTTTTTCTTGTTATAATCTTGAAAAGCTCTTAAAAACGAGATCAGAGCAAAAAAGAATCACCAAAATCGGAGTTGAGATGCAAAAGTTATGAAGGAATGAAGAATAAGGGCTGAAAATCGAGTTTTATGCTCGACCAATGCTTCATGCGGGTAAACCCGTTCCAAAATCCGCCAGCGTACCCCAAATTCGCTCCAAAGCCGCCCCAAACACTGCTCGCTCCCGATCACTGTTTTTGTCATAACTTATTCGTTTTAGCTCCGATTTTGCTACGAAAAGAATCATTGGACTCGTATTTGAATTTTTTATCCAATAAGACTATAAAATATAGGATTTAAGCCTAAAATACTATTTCTTCTATTTCTCTTAAAAGATCGATTTATGTACTAACTTGAAATCAAACTTTCCAGAAATAAGGGTGTTACAAAATCCTTTCATGGCAGAAGAACAAGATTGGAAACCTTTTTGGCCAACATTCATTTATGGCAAAGAAACATGATTAGAAACTTCCAAATAAAAAAAAATCCTATGGAAAGTTGACAACCATCTTCATTGGAAATCTTTTTGGCAACACTATTATCATCGGCGCCATCTCTACAGTGTGTGTTGTTGCCGCCCAGAAAAATGCCTATGACGTCATAGACGCCTTAGTGTCCCGGGAACACAATGTGATACTGTTAGTTTCTCATTGGAGTTTGACCGTGTTCTAATGACGCCATCACCACGACAAAGGTTGAAGGACGGTTGCTGGTGAGATCGAGGGACGGGGAAAGAGAGAGGTTCTTTTAAGTCTGACTAGTAATGAGATAAAACTAGGGAGATTGATTAATGTGACATATGAAAAGAGATAGAGATGATATTTATGAGTCGTCAAATTATTAGATTACTAAAATAACCCTCTATTATTAATTATAGAAATATTCTTAATTATCTCAAATGATTGGTTCAATTAGATCTCACTGTTATCACAAACTATCGAGTTCTCATTTGATTAGACCCACGTATATATATATATATATATATATATATATGGGAAAAGTCCAAAAAAACCCAATGGACTTTGTTGTTTGGAATGATTAAGTCCCCGGACAAATTTTTGGAACAAATAAATCACTGGAGTTTTTAAATCCTAATAAATAAATCCTTAGACTTTCTAATACCTGTTAGATACGTCCTTATGGCCGCTAAAATCGGTTAATGTGGTAAAATAATGGAAAAAGTCCGAAAAAACCTAACAGACTTTTATATTTTGAACAACTAAGTCCCTGAACATTTTTTGAACAAATACTTGCATTTATAAAATGAAACGAATATACCACTTTTGCTACTCTTCCCAAAACATACAAAAATTGTATCCAAAGCATAAATAGAAACAAATTTTCTTAACGAACGAACATGGACAAAAAAAATTTCGTTCGTTTACCGTTCGTGTTCGTTCGTTCGGTTAAGTAAAATGAACGAACATGAACAAGCCTTCGTTCGTGTTCGTTCAGTTCGTTTACAACCCTAAAACTAATAACGTTTTCAAATTCTATACATCCCATAAAAAAATTATAAAACAATTTGTTTTTAGAAATTTTTGATGAAGAAATTATGTATTTGATGAAGTAGGAACCATACAGGAGTAACACAAAGAAGAACCAAACCCAGAATACAGAAATAAATATTTTATTGTACAGGTAGCAAAGTAAATAAATCTTCGAAAATACATAAAATAATGATTATAATAAACGAATAAATGGTGGCTTGTGGTTCGGAACTAACTTGTTGGAATAAAGGAATCCGTCGAACACCTCGACGACGTCACACAGAACGCCGAGGATCGAATGTATACAGTATACAATCAATTGATTCAGCTTGAATCCTTGAATCTGACTAACCGAATGTATACAATATACAATCAATTGATTCAGCTTGAAATTTCTAATAGATATTGAACTGTGTAGAGACGAGGAATCAGTATGCGAGAAGCAATCAGTTTACCGTATCAAACAAAACCTGCAACAATAGATGAAGACGGTGGGCGACGGGACTGGTGGTGTACGGCGATGACGACGGGAGTGGTGGTCTGCGACGGGTCTGGCGTGATGGAAGATGATGGGCCGATATTGAAGCGTCGTTCAAATTAGTTTTAGGGTTTTTTTTCCTTCTAATTTATACTTTTACTAGTTGTACAGGTTACAGGTTATCATCTTAAATTATTAAGGATTTATTAGATATGTTTGAAAAATCTAGGGATTTATTTAATATGTTTTAAAAAGTCCAATGACTTATTTGTTTAAAAAAATTGTCTAAGGACTTATTCATCCCCAAAAGAAAAGTCCATTGGGTTATTCTAGACTTTTCTCTCTCTCTCTCTCTCTCTCTATATATATATATATATATATATATATTAAATACTAGAGTAAGTTAGATTTTTTTTTGTGTGTGTATATATATATATATATACTAGACATATATACCCGCGCACGATGTGGCGTGAAAAATCGTGCAATCGAAGAAATAATTGACAAAGGTTTGTATCCGCTCGCGAAACATCTCGAAATCAAAATGACAACAACGTTTTAATTATAAGTTTGTATTCTTCGTTTTTATCGATACTTTAGTCTATGAAAACACGGTGCTTGAGTCGTTTGGTGCACTTATATGTGAATCATAGACTAAAATATCGATAAGGACGAAGAAATACAAATTAAAATGAAACGTTGTTGTCATTTTGATTTCAAGATGTTTCGCGAGCGGATACATACCTTTGTCAATTGTTCCTTCAATTTCACGATTTTTTGCGCCACATCGTGCGCGGGTATATGCCTAGTTTATAATAATAATAATAATAATGAAATGTATTTTTAATATATTTTAGTTGATCTGCGATTATGTATTTTTAATATGCTAAAGGTGAAAAAAATAAAACGTATGGATATAAAACAAATTAATTCATAGATATTCATGATATTTAATAGTACGGTTACATTAAAAAATATTCAATATTGGGCTCGTTTTGAAGATATTGACGAGATGATTGTAATGATATGATTTGTAAAAAAAGAAACATATTTTTTCATTGCATTTGGTTCATATACCATTATTTGTGTTAATATAACAAATGTGTAAAAAGAAAAATGAAAAAAGTAAGGGATATAAAGTAAATTAAATAACTAATTGTAAAGATGTTAAATGTTACATTGAATTTTGAAAATAACCGTTTTACAATTTTAATATAATAGTATAGATATAGATAATATATATATAATGTTACACATTTATGCTATCCAAAAAAATATTCAATAATTAGTTTATATTAAAATTATTGACGAAAAAATTATAATATTAGAATTTACAATACTAATGAAACATATTTTTAATATATTTTAGTTGATCTACAATTATATATTTTTAATATGCTAACGGTGAAAAAAAAATAAAACGTATAGATAGAAAACAAACTAATTCATAGATATTCATAGTTTTTAATAGTACGGTTAAATTAAAAAATCTTCAATATTGGGCTCGTTTTGAAGGTATTGATGAGACGATTATAATGGTATAATTTGTAAAAAAAAAAGAAACGTATTTTTTCATTCCATTTTTGTTCATATACGATTATTTGTGTTAATATGATAATGGTGTAAAATGAAAAATAAAAAAACAAGGAATATAAAGTAAATTAAATAATTAATTGTAAGGGTGATAAATGTAACATTATAAGAGTGGTAAATTTTATTGTACAAAATATTGTATAATAACCGTTTTAGAATTTTTAGGGTATATAAAATAAATTAAATAAGTAATTGTAAGGGTGGTAAATGTAACATTTAAGGGTGGTAAATGTTATTGTATTAAATATTGTACAATAACCGTTTTAAAATTTTTATATAAAACAATTTAATTCGTAGATATTCATGATATTTAATAGTACGGTTAAATTAAAAAATATTCAATAATGGGCTCGTTTTGAAGGTATTGACGAGACGATTATAATGGTATAATTTGTAAAAAAAGAAACGTATTTTTTCATTGCATTTTTGTTCATATACGATTATTTGTGATAATATGATAATGGTGTAAAATGAAAAATGAAAAAGTAAGAGATATAAAGTAAATTAAATAAGTAATTGTAAGGGTAGTAAATGTAACATTGTAAGGGTGATAAATGTTATTGTACAAGTACAATTTTATAATTTTTAGGGATATAAACTAAATTAAATAATTAATTGTAAGAGTGGTAAATGTAACATTTAAGGGTGGTAAATGTTATTGTACAAAAGATTGTACAATAACCGTTTTAGAATTTTTATATAAAACAATTTAATTCGTAGATATTCATGATATTTAATAGTACGGTTAAATTAAAAAATATTCAATATTGGACTCATTTTAAAAGTATTGACGAGACGATTATAATGGTATAACTTGTAAAAAAGAAACATATCTTTTTATTGCATTTTTGTTCATATATGATTATTTGTGTTAAATGATAAAAGTGTAAAATGAAAACCAAAAGATATAAAGTAAATTAAATAACTAATTATAAGAGTGCTAAATGTAACTTCGAAGAAAAGTTAAGCTAAAATTTTGGCTTTCAAAATTTTCCAAAAAACTAATTAACCGTATTAGAAATTTAAAAATATAGTAGGGATAAAACCCAAAAAAATTCAATAATTAAGTTATATTAAAATTATTGACGAAAAAATTATAATGATATAATTTATATTAAGAATGAAACGTATTTTTAATATATTTCAGTTGATCTACGATTATGTATTTTTAATGTGGTATGAAAAAAAAATAAAACGTAAGGATAGAAAATAATTAATTCATAGATATTCATGATATTTAATAGTACGGTTAAATTAAAAAATATTCAATATTGGACTCGTTTTGAAGGTATGACAAGACAATTATAATGGTATAATTTGTAAAAAAGAAACGTATTTTTTCATTGCATTTTGTTCATATACGATTATTTGTGTTTACATGATAATGGTTGGAAATGAAAAATGAAAAGGCAGGGTATATAAATTAAATTAAATAACTAATTGTAAGGGTGTTAAATGTAATATTGAATCTTGAAAATAACTTTACAATTTTAATATAATAGTATAGATATAGATATAGAAAGTATAGGTTCAAACGAGAAGGTAGTCAATTTGCGAGAAGGCGAGAAAGAATAAGAGCCACATAATTTATTAATTAAAAAATAGCATAAATAAATTATTTTTTTAAAAATTATGATAATTACAATTTGAATTGGATAAATACTTAAAAATCTCATAATATCTTTTAAATTTATTTATTTTTTAATTTTAATAAATTCATAATTTTTTTATCAAATTCATATTATTATTTTCTAGATAAAATCATAATTTTCATCATGTATCACATGTGATATCCATAACTAATTCATTATTTATTTCACCATTTTTTTTCTTTTTTTTAGATTTACGTTTTGAATCACATGTGATTAACTTCGTTTAACATGTGATATATTATTATGTATCACATATGATAATATATGTCTGAATATAAATGATGCATAATCACATGTGATAATATTTACATCACAAAAAGATCTATAAATAGAAGTATACATAATCACATATGATTAACTAAAATATATACAATTATCACATGTGATAATATTTACATCACAAAAAGATCTATAAATAGAAGTATACATAATCACATATGATTAACTAAAATATATACAATTATCACATGTAATAATATTTACATCACAAAAAGATCTATAAATAGAAGTATACATAATCACATATGATTAACTAAAATATATACAATTATCACATGTAATAATATGATATGTGATATGCATAAATATTTATATAATGATATCACGTGTGATATTTGGTTAAAATTTTGAATTTTTTTAATTAAAAGTATATTTAGAAAAAAAAATTAATAAAAAAATTAATAAATAATTGAAATTACAAAATAAATAAATTTAAAAGATATAATGATAATTTTAAGGATTTATTCAATTTAAAATGATAATTATCCTATTTTCTAAAACTATTTTTTATTTATGGTTTTTTAATTAATAAATTATGTGGCCCACATTTCTTCTCGCCTTCTCGTAAATTAGTCAGTTCTCTCTCTCTCTCTCTCTCTCTCTCTCTATATATATATATATATATATAATGTTACACATTTATGGTAGACATAAAAGTATTTAATAAATGGTTTATATTAAAATTATTGACGGAAAAATTATAATAATATAATTTATAATAATAACGAAACGTATTTTTAATATATTTTAGTTGTCTACGATTATGTATTTTTAATATGCTAATGCTGAAAAAAAATAAAATGTATGGATAGAAAACAAATTAATTCGTAGATGTTCAATATATTTTATAGTACGGTTAAATTAAAAGAATAGTCAATATTGGGCTCGTTTTGAAGGTATTGACGAGACGATTATAATGGTATAATTTGTAAAAAAAAAAAAAGAAACGTATTTTTTCATTGCATTTTTGTTCATATACGATTATTTGTGTTAACATGATAAGGGTGTAAAATGAAAAATGAAAAAACAAAGGATATAAAATAAATTAAATAATTAATTGTAAGGGTGGTAAATGTAACATTTAATTTTAATGCCTTTCCAAAAACTGTTTTTCAAGAACTTACTTTTCAAGAACGGTTTTAGAATTTTAATTATATGGTATAGATTAGACTAAGCTACATTTTTGGTCCCTATAATTGACATATTTATTTATTAAAAAATGACAAAGTGTAAAAAGGACTAAAATACCCTTAACTTAACCGGGTTTTTAACGACCATTAGAGGGAGGGACCAAATCCAAAAGCTTTTGCAAACGATAATGGCTATCTCGTAATTTCGTAACTGTATGGATGAAAACTGTTATAACCAACAAACTACATGGACCAAGTTTATAGTTTACTCTTAACTTTTATTTGATTTCGTCCCCGAAATCGAATTTAGAGATGAAACTCACATTGATTAAAGAACTCGGGGTATTCTCGTCATATGTGTTCATCAGTTTCCCACGTCGCCTCACGTTCAGAATGATTTTTCCATAGAACTTTTACGAAAGGAATCACTCTCTTTCGTGTACTTCTCTCATCACGATCAATAATCGCTTCAGGTTCCTCGCGATAAGAAAGATCAGGTTCTATGTGTTCTAAGGGATATTCAATGACGTGTAAGGGATGATAGTTGTACCCTCGAAGTGAAGAGACATGGAACACATTATGTATTTGGGATAATTGCGGCGGTAGGGCTAACCGGTAAGCCACAACTCCAACCCTTTCTAGAATTTCAAAGGGACCAATGTATCTCGGGCTCAACTTTCCTTTGAGACTGAAATGTCTGATACCTCGAGTTGGAGAAACCTTTAAGAAAACTTTATCTCCCGGTTGGAACTCGATAGGTCGTCGTCGCTTGTCGGCGTAACTCTTTTGACGAGCCTGAGCCTCTTTCATCATTTGACGCACAATTTCGACCTTCTCGGTAGTAACTTGTACCAGTTCTGGGCCTTCGAGAATACGTTCTCCGACTTCATTCCAACAAGTTGGTGTTCGACATTTTCGGCCATAAAGTGCTTCATACGGGGCCATGCCGATACTCGACTGCCAGCTATTATTATAGAAGAACTCTATTAGGTACAAGTAACTATCCCAATTTCCATGCCATTCCAACGCACATGCTCGGAGCATATCCTCTAATGTCTGAATCGTACGTTCAGATTGCCCATCAGTTTGCGGATGAAAGGCTGTACTAAAATTCAAACGTGTGCCCCAAGCTTTATGTAAACCTTCCCAAAATCGAGATGTAAAGCGTGGGTCTCGATCAGAGGTAATCGATACAGGAGTGCCATGGAGACGTACAATCTCACGTTGGAATACTTCTGTCAATTTATCAATTGACCAAGTTTGTCGGATAGGAAGAAAATGAGCCGATTTCGTCAGTCGGTCAACCACTACCCAAATTGCATCGTGTTTCAAGGGCGTGCGGGGTAGTCCAACTACAAAATCCATAGTTACATGTTCCTATTTCCATACGGGAATGTTCAGCGATTGGAGAAGAACACCCGGACGTTGATGTTCACTTTTAACTTGTTGACAAGTGAGACAACGAGCTACAAAATCGGTGATATCTCTCTTCATTCCAACCCACCAGTAATGGGTCTGTAAGTCGCGATACATTTTTGTTGTACCCGGGTGAACGGAAAACATAGATTTATGAGCTTCGGTCAGAATCTGATCTTTAAGCTCCGAGTTATTTGGAACACAAAGACGATCCCGAAACCACAACACGTGATCATCATCGATCCTGAATTCCGAACTAACATTCTCTTTTGCTTGCTGGAAGTTCGCCCACAATTCACTGTCGTCTTGTTGGGCTTCTTTTATCCGAGAAATTAGAGTCGGTTCTACCATCAAGTTCGATAGAATTTCCGTTTGTGAACTCGGATAGATTTCCAGTCCGAACCGTTCGATCTCCAAAGGCAACTCTGTAGGAACAAGTAAAGAAGAAACCTGTCCCACAACTTTACGACTTAAAGCGTCGGCGACTACATTAGCCTTACCCGGATGATACTGTATATGAACATCGTAATCCTTTAGAAGTTCGAGCCACCTCCGTTGACGCATATCTAACTATTTTTGAGTAAATATATATTTAAGGCTCTTGTGGTCGGTGAAAACTTCACATGTCTCACCGTACAAATAATGACGCCAAATTTTGAGTGCGAAGATAACCGCAGCTAATTCGAGATCGTGAGTCGGATAATTGACTTCATAAGGCTTTAACTGACGAGACGCATATGCGATGACTCGTCCGTTTTGCATAAGAACACACCCGAGACCTTTCTTTGAAGCATCACTATATACTTGAAAATCGCCGGTGCCAGACGGTAATACAAGAACAGGCGCGGTAACCAATCGATGCTTCAATTCCTCGAAACTGGATTCTTGTTCGGAACCCCAATTGAATTTGACTCCTTTTCGGAGTAATCGGGTTAACGGTAGAGATATTTTAGAAAATCCTTCAACGAATCTTCTATAATAACCATCCAGACCTAGAAAACCACGAACTTCAGATACGTTCGTAGGTTGAGGCCATTTAGTGACGGTTTCAATTTTCGTTGGATCGACTTTGACACCTTCCGCAGAGATTACGTGTCCGAGAAAAGATACTTGATCAAGCCAAAATTCACACTTGGAACGTTTTGCGTATAACTTTTTCCTTCGAAGAGTTTCCAAAACAATGTGAAGATGTTGATCATGTTGCTCTCTTGACTTTGAGTATATCAATATGTCATCGATAAACATGATAACAAAGCCGTCGAGATAATCCTTGAAAACCCGATTCATAAGATCCATAAAGACCGCTGGAGCATTAGTTAGCCCGAAAGGCATTACTAAAAATTCGTAGTGCCCATAGCGAGTTCTGAATGCGGTTTTTGAAATATCACAATCTCGGATACGAAGTTGATGGTACCCGGACCGAAGATCAATTTTAGAAAAGTATCGTGCCCCTTGTAATTGATCGAACAGATCGTCGATTCTCGGCAACAGATACTTGTTACGGATCTTTACTTTATTAAGCTCCCGGTAATCAATACAAAGACGCATCGTACCGTCTTTCTTTTTGACAAAGAGAACCGGAGCTCCCCAGGGTGAAACACTGGGTCGAATGAAACCTTTCTTCAATAGATCATCAAGTTGATTTTTGAGTTCCTTCATTTCAGTTGGAGCCATTCGGTAGGGAGCCTTGGAAATAGGAGAAGCTCCCGGAACTAGATCGATGGTAAATTCGAATTCCCGGACTGGTGGTATACCCGGTAAATCGTCGGGAAACACATCAAGATATTCGGAAACAACAGGTACGGATGCAGAAGTAGGGATTATCTGTTCGGGATCTTGTAACGAGGCTAGAAAACTTTCGCTACTTTGCCAAGTATACTGCTTCACAGTAATAGAAGTTAAAGCGCTAATATCTTCTTTTGGTGTACCTCCTTGAAAGATCGCCTCTGGTTTGTCAACATCCCCAAACAATATTTGTTTGGCATTACAGTCTATAGTTGCATGGTGGTGTGACAACCAGTCCATCCCCAATATTAATTGAAAGTGGGACATATGCATTGGAAGTAGAGTGACCTCCCGTATGCGATCTCCAACAAATAACGGACAATTTGAAAATCGAGTTAACACACAGATTGAACCACCCATTGGGGTAGATATTACGACTGGACATTCGGTGGTTTGTTCATAAGGTTTTAATTGGGATTCTAATTGTTCAGAAACAATAGAGTGTGTTGCCCCCGGTATCAAACAAGGCATAAACAGATAAATCATTTAAGTTAACATGGCCTGAAATCATACCCGCTTGAGATTTGTCGCCAGGTAACGTAAAGACTCGCCCACTAGTAGTTGCTTGTTTTCCTTTTCCTTTTCCAGCTTTAGGACAATCTCTGGCCATATGCCCTTGTTCTTGACAATTAAAACACGAATCGGTCATCTTTAAACACGGACCCGGCCGATGTCGAAGATTGCACTGATCACAAATATTAATTTGACTAGAAACATTCTGACTCCCACTGCTAGACAACACTGGAGATCGTGGCGTGAATTGACTTGAACTTTTATGTGGGTTAATGTTAGACTTTGACTTTACGAAACGAGGGTTGCCTTGGAAAGATTCAGGTCCACGTTTCTTATTGTCAACGCGTGAAGTTAACTGTTGTTGTTGTGACCGATCAATATTCTTCGCTACGTCGGCAACCTCAGTAACAGTATTAAAAGGAAGATTCAAGAGACTATCCTTATACTTCGAGTTAAGTGTCCATTTAAACTTATTGGCTTGTTGCGCTTGTGTGCCTGCGGTATTTCCTGCAAAACGAGAAAACTTAAGAAAATGAGCCATGTAGTCGGCAATGGTTTCTTCCTCGCCTTGTTGGATCGTTGAATATTCTCGCGTATAAGCATCGTGCTCTGCCACCGTAAAATACTGATTAAAGAAAAACTCTTTGAAGTTATCCCAAGATAAGTTCTTAACAGATGGGTCAGTTTGAACGTAAGCTTCCCACCAATTGTTCGCTTCTTTCTCAAACTTATAAGTAGCCAAGCGGACCCTGTACTGATATGGAATATCTAAGACATTAAAAATCTTTTCGATGTGCCGAATCCAGTGTTCAACATATACTGAATTTACGACCATTGAGAAAGATTGAGGTTTCTGTTTATTAAACCTCTCCAGCCATGTATGCATTTCTCCCATTGGATTACCCGAACTTGATCCAGGATTTCCAATATTTGATGTAGGAACATAATTTATATTTGGATTTGGATTTGGAGGAAGATTTTGTGCTGTCTGTCGCATAGCCTGGATGGCTTGCTCAAGATATGCAGGCATCATACTTGACATGGTCTGACGGACCACATCAGCAATATTAGGTTCACTAGTACCGCCCACTGGATTGGGATTTGGGTTATGTAACACCCCGAGTTTCGAGAGGTATCAATTCAAGTTAATACAGAAACCGATATATCAAGGAAAAATAAGATATTTAATCTTGGACTTGAATCCTATATTTTATAGTCTAGATGGATGAAGGATTCAATTACGAGTCCAACGGTTCTTTCCGGAGCGAAAACGGAGCTATAACGAAGAAGTTACGGCCAAACCAGTGAACGAGAAGAAAACGGGACGAAAAGTGGATTACGCGACTTGTGCCGCGGCTTAGGCTCGATCCCGCGACTTGAAAGGACACGGGCGACTTATGCCGCGACTTAGAGTCGCGGCATAACTTGCGAAACTCACTGTCGAGCTAAAAACCGATTTTCAGCCATTAGCCTCATTTCTCTCAATCCCAAACCCTAAATCTTCTACCCTTTTCTCTCCCAAACCGATCCCAAACCCCAAAATCGAACCCTAAACCATTTTGAGGGTTTTTCCTCATCAAACCACATGATTCTTCATCATCTAACTAGTTGGGATAATGAACCACCTTCATCTTCATCTTCCTCACCAAGTTCTTAAGGATTTCATCTAACCCTTTCACCATTTAAATATTTGAAGTTTATGGTTCGTTTTGGTGTTCTACAAGGGTTTTGGTTAGATGGATTCAAGTTGAGGTTTGAGGTAATCATCCATTTTCTTCATTTGTGGAAATTAGGGTTTTGACATAAGTTGAGATCTTTATGTAAAACGTTTGGGGGAATATTTCTATATGATTGTTTATGGTTGAATATGTATGGATTTAGGTTTGGAAGTTTTGTCTTGAGAATCCAAGTGTTCTTCAAAGGAGCTCTAGTTGGGGGAAAAATCTAGATTTAGCCTAAATCTAGCAAGGTGAGTTCAAGTTGATTTGTGAAAACGTTGTACATGCCAAAATGTCTATTTTAAAGTGTTTTATGTGTTTTACATGAAATTATCAAATGTTGGGTTATTTTCTAATCTTTGATTATTTGAATTATCTAACTTTACAAACCTTGTATAACACCTACATTGGAGATTTTTGGGCATTTGATATGTGTCACAAACGAATGTGTTTTGAAGTCTTTTTACATGAATGGATCTTTGGTAAAAGAAATACACTTTTAAATGTTTGTCGAGTCTTATGCATCGTCATGAAATGGAGTGTTTTATGAAGTATCACTTGCACATTTATGTGGGGTAACTTGAAAGAATGTCTATAGTCTCATTTTATGATTTTCATTCTTATCAGCAGTTAAATTTGGAAAATGCATACTTTGTGTTCTGAGTTCATTTGAAAAATGGGTTACTTCAACTAATGTCGAGTTTTGGACTAATCTTACTTTCTGTCGTTGTGTTTGCGTATCCGTTGGTCGAGTGCGTTTATCGTATTTTTATTACATTTATCAATGGGTCAATGGGTTGCTAAGTCTGCGGCTTGGTATTTTTATTTGATTGGAGTCTTTGGACAATTGTCCAGTTTTGGTAGCTCGACTTCGAGCCTTGTTGGCAATTTTGGATGAAGCTCGTTAGGTATCGGGTGAGATGTAAGTCCTACGAGCTGCACGTTAGGTTCCGGGTGAGGTTTAAGTCCTACGTGCTATGCGCCAGGTTCCTGGTGAGGTATAAGTCCTGCGTGCTCAAATATTACGATATTGGATGAGGGGCTCGACATAGGAACCTGACGGGGTTGAACTCGAGTTTCCGTGGGTGTACGTTTAAAGCTACTGATCCTGACATCCTTTGCGTGTACTTTGTTTATATGACTAGTCATAACAACATAAAATGGGCTTACTTTGTGGACCGTCACATTTTATGGAATCGGGAATCCCCCGTCACCGAAAGGTGTTTTTGGGTATTGAGTTTGATTATCCAAGTTTTCGATGACGTTTTGTATATTTGGGTTTTACCCTTGATTTATGGGTTGAGTATTATCCCCCACCCGTGTTTTGGGTGTTTTGAGATTTAAGGTTTTGTTGGTCCCGGAGGTGCTTAACAAGTTTGTAGAAGGGGGGGGGTTGAATACAAACACAGAAATTAAAGTTTAATAAATTGTTTATTGATAAATCAAAATACAATTTACAAGTTTGTTGCGGAATAAGATTAAGACAGACTCAATCTAAACAAACTTAAGAAACACTAAGATGGTTGCACAAGAAATTCAGAGAATGGAGGATTTTAGAGAGATAGAAAACAAGGGTTTCTATTTTGGAGTTCAAGGATTGAGCACACCTTCAGATGAAGGAGTGAGCTTCCTATTTATACCCTATGCATTAAATGCATGGCAGGGTACTTTACACGTGGCATTCATAGATTGGCTTTGGTAGTCTCACTTTTGGAGACATGCTTTTGGCCACTTTATGAACAGTGTAGTTGACAGAGTTGGTGTACGATTTGTGGCAGAGACTTGTCCGTTCTGACACATCGTACTGGTTGTGCAAGGTAAGACAAAAGAAAACTTGAGGCATAAGCTTTGTGATCGTTGATCGCTGAGTATCTCTTCTTCCAGAGATAAAGAAGTTCAGCTATCGCTGAAGCTTTTCCTCAGGCTTCTTCGCGTAAGTAGATTTGTCTGGTCTTCGCTGATATCCGCATCAGGTCACTAGTAGACTTATCTATTGTTCAGTGGCTTCGTCTTCGATTCAGCTATGAACTATGTTGACGCGAGACTTGTCTTCAGGGATTACGTTAACTGTGTTACATAGGAAACTATCAGTGATAACTGAACAGACTCAGTTTGATCGCTGAAAGTGAAACACATACATATTAAATGTTTACAGAATGGTCATCAGCGATAACTGAACAGACTCAGTCTGATCGCTGATGATGAAACACTTAATACATATAATAACGTAATTTTCACTAAGTATAAAAGAGGGTCGTTATCAAATCACTGAGAGAGTTTGGATCAACAATCTCCCCCTATTTGATAATGACAAAGTAACAAAAGAAAATTACTTTTTAATTCAAAATATAGGAATAAAAAGGACTCATAGAATGCATGTCCCAATTACTATTTTGAGGGATCTTTTACAGTACTGATAGGGTTAAGTACATCACTGCAATTTTCATTTAATTCAGGGATAGAATTACAAGATATGAAAATTATAAGTACAAGTGACTAACTAACTACTGTAAGTATAACTAACAGATTACAGATAAGAAAACTAATCTATCAGCTATAAGAAGATTTGGGAGGATTGATCATATACTCAGGTATTTCTTCTCCTTTCTGTCTTCGTTCCAAAGATTCTTGACTGATAATTTCTTTAATTTTTTCAGCAGCAGGGAAGAAGTCACACCATAAGCATAAGAGATCCTTGACATGATTCAGAGGACAGATAGGAATCTCAGAGATTCTTTGAAATCTGAGTTCCTCATCATCATCTCTGAAGAATATTCCATAAGGCTTGTCGATTACTTGACCAGCTTGGAAGGGACCACCAGGAGGCAGAGATAAGTCCAGAACTGAAAGATCAGGAGGAGGACCAAACAGTGCATCTCTTGAAAATTTGATAGAAGTTTCATTCCTGATGATGGCGACATCTTCAGAGGAGGAGGACCCAATTTTTCTCTTGAGTTTCAAAGATTTGGGAGGAAGAGGAGATGGCAGCTTTAGTACAGAAACGACTCTATTTATGAGGGCTTCAAGGAGTCCTTCAACGTAGCCTCTGTATGTAGATTTGGATTTCTTCAGCGCATCCCAGAACTCTAACCATTCCGTAAATCCGAAGCTTTCAAGTTTTGATACGTACATTGCTTTTTGGGTTCCATCCTCTCTGGTAATCTCCATGGTCACTGAGAGTTGATCTTTCTTCTTGCGACCAGAGATAGTCACGGCTGATATTGGAAGAAGATCAGAACGATAATCCATCTTTTGTTTGCACCATTCGATAGACTTATCGTTGATCTCTTGTTCTTTGAAGCGTTCCTCTTCAATTTCTTTCAGTAGTGCTGCTTGAACTTCCACAGGTTTGCTTTTTAGCTTTTTGTCCCTAACTTGAGAGGATTGAATCTTTAAAGCGAGTTGGGCATCTCGTTTGCATTCAGCGATCAGCTTCCCAGCTTTGGCAGATTCTTCTCTTTCAGCTTCAGTAAGGAACTCGAGCTCTGTGGATATTTGAAGAGGGATTTTCAGCCGTTGACTTTCTAGTTGAGCGATCATTTCAACTCTTTTCTTCACCACTTCCTCTGACCAATGAGATGGTCGAGAGGGCCTTCCTGGATGGACCAGGGAATCTTCTTCTTCTTCATCAATCTCAGCGATAGAGATTGGGATTATTTCTTCAGCGATAGCCGCTGGCATTATTTGTAGTTCAGAACCCTTAAGCAGGGGTGAGAACTGTCTGGTTAGAAAAAGAAGGAAAGAAGGGATAAGTGTATTTTTAGAACGAGAGAGATAAAGGCTAGAAAGACATAGGGGTTTGGAAAGAGTAGAAAAGTGGTACAATTGAAAGACATACCTGAGAAGGATGCTCCCCCTCAGATTGTGATCCAGTCCTCAAGCATTCTTCAGCGATTGGTTGCTTGTCTTTGCTTTGCGAAGGAACACTTGAAGATGTATCACCTCTCACCCCTGTTTTGACAACCTCTTGCGAAGTTGTCCCTGATACGACGTTCGGCTTAGAGAACCACATAGATTGGTCTTCATCGTCGTCGTCGTCGTCGGAGGGCTGATCCTTTTCTTGATCAACAAGATCTAGATCATCTTCCTCTTCATCATCTTCTTCCTCATCCTCTTCAAAGAGAATGGAGTGAATCGATGAGGATTCTTTTGCCTTCTCCCCCTCAGATTGAGAGGGAGGTTCCTTAGCTTCCCCAGCAGCAATAGAGGTTTCTTCAGTTTTCTCCCCCACTTTGTCATTATCAGCGGTAGGGGATTGTTCAGCTGCTGGAGTAGCTGTTGAAGTTTTTAGCACTTGAACGTCAGCCTCCAGACGCTTAACTCGGTCTTCAACCGCAGGTATGTCGCATGTGGCATCATGAATGAATTCCACAGCGATGTTGAGGTTGGTACGATCATCTTCAGTGAAGGAGGGAGGCAGCGCTGGAGCTGGTTCATTCACTTTCTGTAGAACTTGCTGAAGAAGGGACGTGCAGAGGTCAACCTTGGAAGAGAGACCCTGAACTTCAGCTGTAAGAGACTCAAATCGTCCTTGAAAGAGTCGAGAGGACTCTCTGAGTTGGACGACTTGTTCTTCAAGGGCTGAAAGTTGAGAGTTCTCAGCTTTAGATGAGCAAGTGGCGGTCAACTTCTTCAGCTCCTCACCAGCCTGATTTACGGCGTTGGTGGTTTCATTGATGGTGTTGGTGAGAGCATCCACCTTTTCTCCTAGACTGTTGACATGCGTGTCAACAGTCGCCAAGCTAGGACCTGAAAATAATGTTAGTTCAGATATGGGCTTATTTGGAGAGGGGGGGAGAGAAGTGTTTAGGAGTATAGGTGTACCTGACGTATCAAACATTTTGTAGAACTGCATAGATTCCTCAAAAGTTTGATGCTCAGGTCCTATAGGGAAAGAAGAGGTGGCAGGTTCAGAGACCAAATGAGGAGAGAAGGGAAGAGTTTTGGGGATAGAAGTAGGGATGGGGTTAATCTCAGGGAATGAGATAGTAGGTGGGGTTACTGATGATGTGACAGCGAGTGAGATCGCTGACACGGCAGTATGAGTGACTGCTGAAGTTGTGGAGGAAAGACCCACAAAAGCATCTAAGGTAGCTTGTTGAGAAGCTCCCTCAGGTATAGTACTAGAAGGTGTACTTTCCTTAGTCTTTTTGGCCTTTTTGGAAGGACCAATCGGACTAGCTGATGGTCTTTTAGAAGTAGTGGTAGCGACAGGGATAGCAGACGAAGGAACCGTCTGCGTGGTCGCTGAAGATGAAGAAGAATGGAGAGAGAGACGAGAGCGAAGGAGAGAGATACTTACCTCGTCGGCGAGTGGCTTGACCTCTAGTGATCGTTGACCAACCCTGGCAAAGGTGCCATCATCTTTGGTGGGATAGGTGTTGGGATAGAGGAACTTGATATACGTACATATGAAACGTACATATGAGATCTTGGGATCTCGTTCAGGCTTCTCTAATCTCGACCTCAGATCTTCAAAGATGGCTGTGGCGTAGTCAAAGTTTTGACCAGCGATAACGGAGTATGCCATCTGTAGTTGTGTTTTGCTGGCTTGATCCAGCGAACCACTCTTCCCACTCATGCACTGAATTATGTGCGAGAAGATAAAGTTCAGTTATGATGGCATCTGAGCTTTAAGAATCTTGGTGAGCTTCTTGTTAGGAATAGAAGATCTTGGTTTGTTTTCCCAACAATAGCCCATTGCGTCCAGGAAGGATATCAGCTCATCATCAGTGGGGAGTGCGTCGAATCCACTCTTTGGTTTGTCAGGGAATCTTAAAGATTTCCTGAGGCTAAGAGCGGTCATGCTCCCTGGCCCTAATTCCGTGCTGAACGAGATAGCAGGGACTCGTTCGCCTTTCCTGTTGGTAAGTTCAGTTGCATCAGCAGTGAACCAGAACTGCTGAAGTAGAGTCTTGGAGGGCTTAGGATCCACAGTGATCGCGTAAGCTATGCATGACTGCTTGAGGAATTCAGCAGCTTCCACCAGATGTGGGTATTTGTCAGCTTTGAAGTCGAGTCTGGCCAAATGATTACATTTAGTAATCTCAACTTCAGTGATGGCGAATCGTACATGCTTGGAAGCAACGATTGAAGTCTGTGTCATTTCTGTTATGGAAAGAGGCATAATAGAAGAAATGATTTAGATTAAAAATAATATGATTACCAGTTTCCATAGAAGAAGGGAAACTGGAAAATTATCAAGTTATTTTTAGGAGAAAAATAGTGTTCTGGGTAGAAAGAATGAAGAACACTTTAAAACCAAAAGGTTTTTATTTAAAAACATAAAATCAGAAGGAATGATCTTTAGTTTTTACAAAAAAAACGTTTTATAAAATCCATAGAAAGCGAGTAGGATTTTAAAAGAATAAAAGCATATGAACAAAGCATATAAACATGAAATAAACCTGTGTATCTTGAAGAAAAAGAGTTGCAGATTCAATATTCTGGGTTTACTTGCTTGAGTGTTCTTGAGAGAATGTTTCTTGCTTTGAAAGTTTTGAAAGCGTAAACCGTATAAAGGAGAGAAGAATTTCTTTTATACGAAGAGAGATAAGAGAGATAAGAGAGAGAATGAAGCGGGAAAAGAAATCATCATGACATTGACACGTTCCACGAAGTTGATTGGATAGGAGGGCAACGGACGAACGTGTCAGAAAAGGCATGTCGTGGATTGTCGGTTCAAATGACGTCATAGAGGAGAGAGACTGTTCATTTGTCCGTTGAAATGATCACTGAAGAAAAGTCAGCGATAGATTTTCCTTTTTAAAAGTATCCCTGATTGTAAAGATAGGGATAGATTTTCCTTTTAAAAGATCACTGACTGGAAATATCAGTGATTAATGTATTTTTCAAAAAAAAAGCTTTTAATCACTTGAAGAAAGTTCAGTGATTAAAGTTTATATTTTGAAGAAAAACATCTTTGAGGGAGAGAGAACATACCTGAGAGTCAGAATGTTTATCAGAGAGAATGATGAGGGGAACTTTTGATTTCTGACACAATACATGAACGCTGAAGAATTATTCTTCGAGGTTCAGCATTTCAAGCTCACTGATGAGAAAGTTGAACCTTGTCTCATCAAGAGGTTTGGTGAATATATCAGCAAGCTGAAAGTCAGTAGGGATAAAGTGAAGTTCAATATCACCATTCATCACATGATCTCTGATAAAGTGATATCTGATCTCTATGTGTTTTGTCTTTGAATGTAGCACTGGATTATTTGCTATAGCGATAGCACTAGTGCTGTCGCAATAGATAGGAATCTTTGACAGCTGAAGGTCATAATCTAATAGTTGATTTCTCATCCATAGGATTTGTGAACAACAGCTTCCAGCGGCTACGTATTCAGCTTCAGCTGTGGAAGTGGACACAGAATTTTGCTTCTTGCTTGTCCAGCTTACCAGCTTTCCTCCCAAGAGTTGACATCCACCAGTGGTACTTTTCTGTCAAGTTTACAGCCTGCAAAATCACTATCAGAATAACCAGTTAGATCGAACCCTGAGTCTTTGGGATACCAAAGACCGAGGTTAGGAGTTCCTTTCAGATATCTGAAAATTCGCTTTACAGCGATCAGATGGGATTCCTTGGGTTCAGATTGATAGCGTGCACATAAACAAGTAGAGTACATGATGTCAGGTCGGCTTGCTGTAAGATACAGCAATGAGCCTATCATTCCTCTATAGGCAGTGACATTAACAGGTTTTCCAGATGGATCCTTGTTAAGTGTCAGTGGTGGTGCCATAGGAGTTTTCATCGCTGAAGTTTGTGTTAAATCAAACTTCTTCAGCATGTCTTTAACATACTTACCTTGGCAGATAAAAGTACCTTTGTCAGATTGTTTAATCTGAAGACCAAGAAAATATGTCAGCTCACCCATCATACTCATTTTATATTCTTTCTTCATTCTTTCAGCGAAGCGAGTACATAGAGATGGGTTAGTAGAACCAAATATTATGTCATCGACATATATTTGTACAAGAATTATATGACCTTTTATCTTCCTGAAAAATAACGTATTATCAATCTTGCCACGTTCAAAATTTTCAGAGATAAGAAAAGATGAGAGAGTGTCATACCAAGCACGAGGGGCTTGTTTTAAACCATAGAGAGCCTTATCCAATTTATAAACATAATTTGGATGCTTAGGGTCATAGAACCCTGGTGGTTGTTCTACATAAACTTCTTCATTCAGTTTTCCATTCAGAAAAGCTGATTTTACGTCCATTTGATAAACGATGAAGTCTTTATAGACTGCATAAGCTAAGAATAGTCGAATTGCTTCGAGCCTGGCCACAGGGGCAAAGGTTTCATCATAGTCTATGCCTTCCTCTTGTCTGTATCCCTGAGCAACAAGTCGAGCCTTGTTGCGGGTTACAATTCCATGTTCATCTAACTTGTTTCTAAACACCCATTTGGTGCCTATTACAGTTTTATCAGATGGTCTAGGAACGAGATTCCAAACTTTGTTTCGAGAGAATTCAGTCAGCTCTTCTTGCATAGCGCTGACCCAGTTTGGATCTCTGAGGGCATTATCAGTCTTCTTTGGTTCTATTAAGGAGAGAAAGTTTACAAAGAGACAGATATTACCTGAGCTTCGTCGTGTCTGAATACCTGCATCTGGATTACCAAGAATTTGATCTATGGGGTGATCTCTGGTCCATCGCTGAGCAGGAGCAAGATTGCTTATTTCAGCGATAGGATCAACAATAGGAGCAGTCACTGATGAAGATGCTTGAGGTTCATCAGCTAGTAATTGTTGAACATTAGATACACCAATACTTTCAGAAGGGTTTTCAGACGTAGATGGATTTGATGGTAGAAGTGTGTTTAGAGGTTCAGCTGAAATCCATGAGTTGGATTCAGCGGTGGGAGGTATGATACTTGGTTCTTCATCAGCAGCTGGAGTTTCAGTGTGCTGTTGGTTTGAGAAGAAAGGTTCAGTTCCTTTATAGTGAGAGATCATCCAAGTATTCAGTTCTTCATTGTCAGCGATTGGTTTAGAGTTCGCTGAGCGCGTTTCATCAAACGTGACATGAATGGTTTCTTCTACGGTTTGTCTTCTTTTGTTGAAAACTCTGTAGGCTTTTGAGATGGAGGAATATCCTAAAAATATTCCATCATCGGCTTTTGGGTCGAACTTTCCAAGTTGATCTTTGTTGTTTAAGATAAAGCACTGACAACCAAAGATATGAAGAAAGCTGATAGAAGGCTTCCTTCCAAGAAAGAGTTCATAAGCTGTCTTCCCAAATCGCTTTATTATCAGCGATCTGTTTTGAGTAAAACATGCAGTGTTTACAGCTTCTGCCCAAAATTGAGTAGGGAGGTGAGAATCGCTGAGCATTGATCTAGCAGCTTCTATGATCGTTCTGTTTCTTCTTTCAGCGACTCCATTTTGCTGAGGTGTTCTTACTGAAGAGAAGTTGTGAGAGATTCCCTTGTTCTCAAAGAAATTGTTCAGGGAACTATTTTTGAATTCAGTTCCATGATCACTCCTTATTGATCGAACAGTAAGATTATTCAGCACTTCCATCTTTTTGACAAAAGATATTAGTTCTTCTGGAGTATCATTCTTGCAGCGAAGAAAAATAACCCAGGTGTAGCGAGAATATTCATCTACAATGACAAGCGTATATTTCTTTCCAACTATTGATTGGATATTGACAGGGCCAAATAGATCCATATGCAAGAGCTGAAGAGGACTTGTTACTGAGGAAACTTGTTTCGACTTGAAACTAGCTCTTGTTTGTTTTCCTTTTTCACATGCTGAGCAGAGAGATTCTTTAGCATATGAGTGCTGAGGAAGACCAGAAACCAGTTCCTTAGATGAGAGAGAATTCAGGGTTTTGAAGTTTAGATGAGAGAGCCTTTTATGCCATAGCCAGTTGACATCAGAAGAGGCCTTAGAGAGAAAACATAAATTTTCAGTGATAGTAGAGTCCATATCTATTACATAGACATTTTCTCTTCTATAACCACTAAGAGCAAGTTTTCCTTTTTCATCTACCACTGAACATGCTTTCTTAGAAAAGCGAACTTCGTAGTCTTTGTCACATAGCTGACTGATGCTTAGAAGATTGTGCTTCAGTCCATCTACATAAGCGACTCTTCGAAAGGTAGTTGTCCCATTGCTGAGGACACCAAACCCTCGGGTAAATCCTTTTCCATTTCCACCAAAGGTCACAGAGGGACCTTTCTCTTCCTTGTATTCAGTGAGCAGGTCTCTTTGTCCAGTCATATGACAAGAACATCCGCTATCGAGATACCAGATGCCCTTTGATCCCTGCATACATAAGGAAGATTAAGCTTTGTTTGGTACCCACTTTTCAATGGGTCCTTCAGAGTTAGTGGATAAGGAAGATTCAGCTTCAGTGGTAATCTTCACTTTGGTTAATTTCTTAACCTTAGTGGTATTTTTCACTTTGGTGACTTTATTTGCCTTAGAGGCATTTTTCTTCACTTTGGCTGTTTTATCAGCTTCGGTGGTATTTGGACACTTGCTCGCAATATGGTCAGTGAATCCACAGTGATAACATTTTCTATATCTGATGGTGGATTTATAACCAAAAGGTTTTGAAAACTTAAGATGAGCAGGTCCAGCTCCAAGAATGCCTTTAGCACGAGATCTAGAAGGAATTTTTATTTCTTCAGATTTCACGGGCTTTAGATCAACCTTCAGCTTTGGAGGACAGATATCAAAGATTTCTGTCACTGAGCTAAAAGGTTTATCCACTGAAGGTTTGGAGGGAACTTTCAGTTTGGTTTTCTTGGAAGCCTTATGAGAGAGAATAGACTTTCCTTTATCTGCAGGCTTAGATTTTGCAGATATCTCCTCAGGGATGGGATTAGAAGAAGAACAGGGATAGAATTGATTATAAGAAGTGTCAAAGAAAGATGTGACAAAAGTTCCAAACTTAAGCGAGGAACTTTCTTCTTTAGGATCATCCTGTGGTGTCCAAAAACCAAGACCAGTTTTATCACTTTCAGGAGTTTGAGCATTTATTATCTCAGAGATCTTTGTTGATGATTTGCACCATTTTTCAACATGAGCCTTTTCTGCTTTTAGAGCAGCGATGGCTTGTTCGCGTTCAATGCTGATGATTTCATTTATAATGACTTGATCTTTTAGCTTTTCTTCTAAAAGATTTAGTTCACTGATCTTTTCATGACATTTCTCTAGCTCTTGTGTTAAATAAATATTTTTATTTTCAGCTTGAGTTTTGTCGTTTAGAGCATTATAAAGGTCAATCGTCAGCACATCAACAGCGCGACTTCTCTCAGCTTCAGGCAGAGAGGGATTTGTTGAGATAGATACCTGAGATGATATGTAGCTCATAGAAGGTTCAGATGGTTCTTCTACTTCTTCTTTAATCTCAGCCATGAGGCAAAGATTAGCGACTTCTTCTTCATCAGAAGATGATTCTTCTGATTCAGCCCAGTCATGTTCTTCAGCGATGAGACCTTTACCTTTTTGCTGATAGCTTTTCAGCTTTTGATATTTGTTTTTCAGCTTATGGTATTTGTCATCACTGGATCTTCTTGAGGTAGAAGGTTTGAAGACCTTTTTAGACCTGCACTCACTAGCAAAATGTCCAATTTTTTCGCAGTTATAGCAAGTGGCTGTAGCCTTATCAACCGGAGTTGATTTTGGCTTTTCAGTAAGAGAGAGAGGTTTACTTCTTCGGAAGTTACTCTTTCTTGCAAATCTCTTAAAAGAGTTTGTCAAGAGTGCTAAGGACTCATTAAACTCTGAAAGATCAGGGTCTGATAAATCCTCAGATTCAGAATCTAACTCAGTGATGGTGAGAGTAGATCGCTGGGATGGAATTATCTCTGATGAGACTAAAGCAACAGCAGTGCTTTTGGAGTCTTTAGAATCTTTTACAAGATTCTTCTTCAGGAGATTAGATTGCTCATAGTTGAGCAATATTCCATACAGAGTGCTTAGAGAGAGAGTATGTAAGTCCTTTGTCAGCTTAAGACATATTGAATAACTGTCCCAGCTTTCAGGAAGACTTTCCAAGAATTTTGTTAGGACCTCAGAATTAGAATAGGTCCTTCCAACAGTTCTTAGGTCAATGATCAGGCAGTTAAACCGCTGATGAATGTCAGAAAGAGATTCATTCTTACCAGCGATAAAACTTTCATACTGTCTTACCAAGTTAATCTTTCGGGTCTCTTGGATTTCAGTGGTGCCCTCATATTGAACACATATGGTTTCCCACATTTCTTTAGAAGTTTTTAGATGCATGATGGAATGGAAAACTTCATCAGGCAGAGCCATTGATATAATGGTCTTTGCTCTTGCATCTATGCCTACCTTCTTTTTATCTTCATCACTCCACTGTCTTATTTCCTTAACGACATATCGTTCAGGGACAACTTCAGTGGTGGCAGTAGCGGGAACCGCAACTATAATTCTAACAGGTTCATAGGGTCCGTTTTCTATATATTCAGGTATAGTAGGATCCGCATCTTCAAGAAATAGCATCATTCGATTTTTCCATAGAGAAAAGTTATCTCTGCTAAATTGAGGAGGTTTAGAAAGTGAACCATTATCATAGTAGTTTGTGTTTGTGTTTAGTGCCATTTTAGAATAGCAAGGAAGAGTATACAGCAAGATCTTGTTTATTAGATTAAACAAACTGCTCTGATACCACTTGTTGGTCCCGAAGGTGCTTAACAAGTTTGTAGAAGGGGGGGGGGGGGTTGAATACAAACACATAAATTAAAGTTTAATAAATTGTTTATTGATAAATCAAAATACAATTTACAAGTTTGTTGCGGAATAAGATTAAGACAGACTCAATCTAAACAAACTTAAGAAACACTAAGATGGTTGCACAAGAAATTCAGAGAATGGAGGATTTTAGAGAGATAGAAAACAAGGGTTTCTATTTTGGAGTTCAAGGATTGAGCACACCTTCAGATGAAGGAGTGAGCTTCCTATTTATACCCTATGCATTAAATGCATGGCAGGGTACTTTACACGTGGCATTCATAGATTGGCTTTGGTAGTCTCACTTTTGGAGACATGCTTTTGGCCACTTTATGAACAGTGTAGTTGACAGAGTTGGTGTACGATTTGTGGCAGAGACTTGTCCGTTCTGACACATCGTACTGGTTGTGCAAGGTAAGACAAAAGAAAACTTGAGGCATAAGCTTTGTGATCGTTGATCGCTGAGTATCTCTTCTTCCAGAGATAAAGAAGTTCAGCTATCGCTGAAGCTTTTCCTCAGGCTTCTTCACGTAAGTAGATTTGTCTGGTCTTCGCTGATATCCGCATCAGGTCACTAGTAGACTTATCTATTGTTCAGTGGCTTCGTCTTCGATTCAGCTATGAACTATGTTGACGCGAGACTTGTCTTCAGGGATTACGTTAACTGTGTTACATAGGAAACTATCAGTGATAACTGAACAGACTCAGTTTGATCGCTGAAAGTGAAACACATACATATTAAATGTTTACAGAATGGTCATCAGCGATAACTGAACAGACTCAGTCTGATCGCTGATGATGAAACACTTAATACATATAATAACGTAATTTTCACTAAGTATAAAAGAGGGTCGTTATCAAATCACTGAGAGAGTTTGGATCAACAGGTTTAACCGTATCTTCTTAAATGGAGAGTTCAATTTATATTGACACTTTGCGTGAGTTTTGGATTAAAGCTAATTTATGAATGGGCGGCTTACATTGGTATCATTATCTTCGAAGTAGTTCGGTTTTGGAAAATGTCTAAATTGGTGTTCTTTGTCTAAATTGCATATTATTGGAAAACGAGTCATTTTCTCTTGTAAGACGTATCATATTGAAGGGCTATAACTTTAACCGCATTCTTTCTCTTTTAAACGATTATTTTATATATGTTGAAAAACTCTTGAGCTCACTAGGCGTTAAGCCTAACCTTTTTATTTGTCGGCATGTGCATCAGGTTTCAAGGTTGGGAGTTGGTCCTAGCAATCCTATGAAGAGTTGAGCCTTAGCTTTGTGCAAATGTAAGTTGTTGGTGAAGTCTTCCGCAACGTTGGAGATAGTAACTATTATGGGGTTTTAGTAGCACCCGTCCTTATCATAGACTTTTGTATAGAATGAATGGTTGTATTGAGGTTAAGTCATAATTGTGGTTGAAGAAGATTTATTTATTGATGTATTTAGTAAATTTTTAATAAGTTGCTATTTCCAGATTTGAGGGTGTTATAAGTTGGTATCAGAGCTTAAGTTTGAGAGATTTAGGTATTGATTTTAGGATGCCTAGACTCAAGCTAGCGTTCTTATAAGCAAAGATAAGTGGAGTTGCCATTAGGTACCTTAAGATAAGATAATTTGAGGTTGACCAAGTCGTTGGAAACGGAAAACTTGTCGAGGGTCTCGAGGATGATTGTGTACTGTGCGTTCATAATGGCACCTGGCCAGTGTCATGGTGAACCTACATGCTACATATGTATACTTGATCTACCTCGGGAGGATGACCGTTGGGGTAGTGAGAAGTTCCTAAGTGAGTTAGCTAAGAAAGGATTGATGTGTATATCAAGGTCACCTGGGAGTGATAACTAAGTGCGAGGAGGTCACTAAGTTGATCCTCTTGGGTCAGAAATTTTAGTTGGATTAGATTCGTGAGTTGGTAGACCGATGCTATTTAAGGAGAATTCGTAAGTTTATCAATTATCGAGATTGTGGCTTTAAAATGTTTGATGCATCCGGATGACAATAGTATGTCGGGTTTTTTTTGGGAAGTGTAGTCCTATGATGCCAAGTGCTGATCAAATTCTTGCACTAAATTTATTTCCGAAATAAATTTGCATAAATTGTTTCTTATGTTCGTAAAACAAAAAGTGGTTTATATTATAAAGTTTTGGTAGAGCATTTAACACGCATCAGATTTTAAACTGTGAGCTTAAGCATTCATGAAAATGTTTTGTGCACATAATTGCAAATTGTTATCAAAAATCTCTTTATTCACGTCTCCTGTTTAACGCTATTTGCGGATAATGTAAAATCCATATTTTAATGTCATTTGAGTATTGGGCAAGTAGCTATGAGATTTTAACCTAGGCATTGTATCTCCTCCACATATGTCAATGGTTTTAAAGGAAAAGTTATTCCCACGCGTTGAGTCGGAATTTCTTGAGAATTTTAGTTTGTGTGAGTTTTGTTGAAATTTCATGGAGTATTGTTTTATACGATGTCTTTTTATGCGTGAGTTTAAATTTTGCTTCTTTTAAGCTTGCGAGTTATTTAGCGTCGTGTCCCATGTAAATTTTGTAAAGCGCTATTTCACTTTTCATTTCAGTAAAAGGAGGAAACTCCTAAAAGTTTAATATTTTAAAAGTATTGTCGTTTTACACTTTTGTCGAGTAATGAAAGTTTGACGCCAATTGGTTTTCACGTTAGTAAGTCTTACGAAAATTCAGTTGGGTTAGGGTGTCTCGTCTTACGTTATTTTGCATTGCATAAATAATTTTGAGAACATGTGCATATGCATCATTGTGTGTGTAAACTTACGAGTTTTGTTTAATACTTTGTCTCATGCAAGTCTTACACCTACATCTTGGAACCATAAGAGGCACCTTGAAAATTTTAGTGTCTCATGTTTGCATCTTGAGTTTCACACGAGTATATGTGCATACTTTTGGGTTGGATCTGATTTTCACTCGCGTGAGTAAAAATGTGATATATTTATGTTATCTCATATTAAACTTTTAATCTAAACGTGCTTCGATTGTGGACCTTATTGTTATAAATTTTCTGCAATGCATGAAATGAATTTTCGGGATGCATATCGTTGTAGTTACCATCTTGGTCAAATGTGTTTTATCGAAGCGGCTCAAGACTTTAAACTCGATTTGAAAATTTATTTGTTTTCCCATTATCTTACAAAATTTTAGGGAATAAACTGATATATAGGAGACTTGTTGAAAATTTTATGCCGCAACGTTTTCGGTTAAAGAAGGAAAAGTTAAAAGTTGTGAAGTTCTCTTTTGAAACTGTACAAACATTTATTTCACGTGTTTGGGGTACCAGAATTTATTTTCGTGTTTATAGTATGAATATTGCTACACACCTTTTTCCACCATTTTATTTACGAAAATATTGATCAAATAAATTTTGCAAATGGTTTTATACGTGTAGCGTCGATGATCAATTTTCAAACTATCGAGTGATCGGTAGTGGGTTTTACCGCACAAGCAATTGTTATAAAGCTTATGTATTCGAAAGTTTCATAAAAGTTTAAATTGGCATAGTAGTTGAAAATCTTGAACTCATTAGACCTATAGATTTCAACCCTGTCGTGAAAGGTGTGGTAAATAAGGAACTAAGGAGTCCTTGGGAAATGAAGCGTCGGATTATCCGATCAGTGGTCAGTCCGAATTTTGGATTCCAATTTATGAATCGGTACACGCGCGAATGATTGAAGTAGTAGAATTGTGTATTCTCCTAGATAATTAAGTGGTGATATTTTTCTTCGGTAAACCTTCGGGATAAATCTTTGGGTGGCTGCTTGACTTCGGTAGCATACAAGCCGATGGGTCGCATGTGTACCATCCGGGTGAGTCTTAAGGAATAAGGAAATTATGATGATTTGTTGGTCGGAATCTAGTGTCATGATAGGTGTCAACTTTGAATCATCGGTGTAAAATATGGAAGGAAATTTATGGTGGTATATCCACAGTTAAGGTGTAAAAGTTTTGAACATAAGTGTCGATATTCGAGTTGAGAATAATAACCGTTGGGATGCTTCATTATACTTCCGATGAAAACGGTGCGTCAGCAATTTAAGTGGTAACCTTGAAAAGACTGGATGATGGAAATTAGGAATCGATCATTGGTAATTCTATAATCAACAAGGTTTCATTGATCCGTCGACCAATGCTTGACAGCACTCTGGGAATTGGGTTACCGTGTAGTTGGGGTAATTCGTTGTCCAACAATGTCGTGCCGTGTCAATTGAGGAACGGATCGAAGATTATGATTGGAACGAAACTAATTAGTGTTAGGAAATATCGTCAAGGAAGGGGACGATGAATCCTTTATAGTATGGATTATCGAGGATTTGGGTTTAGAATGTCGAGGTAAACCTTAAGTAGAAAACTACTATTGAGGAGACCTTAATGGGACGGAATTAAATGCCTAAGGGGTGAGTTCGCTTGGGAGCATTCTTGTTGGAACTATTCTTGAGGGGATATGTGCAACTTAAGGTTGGGAGACAATCGAGATCTTAAGGATAAGAAAGTGGTTGATGAGGACTCGATGTTCGTCTCGTCAACGGTAAGACACAACGAACCTTGGGATCGAGCTGTGACGGTTCGTTACGGGAACTATAGTGACAACCGTAAATGGGAGGTGACCGGTTCTTGCATGAGGCAAGGTATCATGGAGGCATTCCTTTTGGGTAAAAAGACGATTGACCTTACAAAGGGCGACGTTGGGCGTCTGATCGATGCCAGATTTCGAGGACGAAATCTCTTTCAAGGTTGGGAGGATTGTAACACCCCGAGTTTCGAGAGGTATCAATTCAAGTTAATAAAGAAACCGATATATCAAGGAAAAATAAGATATTTAATCTTGGACTTAAATCCTATATTTTATAGTCTATATGGATGAAGGATTCAATTACGAGTCCAACGGTTCTTTCCGGAGCGAAAACGGAGCTATAACGAAGAAGTTACGGCCAAACCAGTGAACGAGAAGAAAACGGGACGAACAGTGGATTACGCGACTTGTGCCGCGGCTTAGGCTCGATCCCGCGACTTGAAAGGACACGGGTGACTTATGCCGCGACTTAGAGTCGCGGCATAACTTGCGAAACTCACTGTCGAGCTAAAAACCGATTTTCAGCCATTAACCTCATTTCTCTCAATCCCAAACCCTAAATCTTCTACCCTTTTCTCTTCCAAACCGATCCCAAACCCCAAAATCGAACCCTAAACCATTTTGAGGGTTTTTCCTTATCAAACCACATGATTCTTCATCATCTAACTAGTTGGGATAATGAACCACCTTCATCTTCATCTTCCTCACCAAGTTCTTAAGGATTTCATCTAACCCTTTCACCATTTGAAGATTTGAAGTTTATGGTTCGTTTTGGTGTTCTACAAGGGTTTTGGTTGGATGGATTCAAGTTGAGGTTTGAGGTAATCATCCATTATCTTCATTTGTGGAAATTAGGGTTTTGACATAAGTTGAGATCTTTATGTAAAACGTTTGGGGAATGTTTCTATATGATTGTTTATGGTTGAATATGTATGGATTTAGGTTTGGAAGTTTTGTCTTGAGAATCCAAGTGTTCTTCAAAGGAGCTCTAGTTGGGGGAAAAATCTAGATTTAGCCTAAATCTAGCAAGGTGAGTTCAAGTTGATTTGTGAAAACGTTGTACATGCCAAAATGTCTATTTTAAAGTGTTTTATGTGTTTTACATGAAATTATCAAATGTTGGGTTATTTTCTAATCTTTGATTATTTGAATTATCTAACTTTACAAACCTTGTATAACACCCACATTGGAGATTTTTGGGCGTTTGATATGTGTCACAAACGAATGTGTTTTGAAGTCTTTTTACATGAATGGATCTTTGGTCAAAGAAATACACTTTTAAATGTTTGTCGAGTCTTATGCATCGTCATGAAATGGAGTGTTTTATGAAGTATCACTTGCACATTTATGTGGGGTAACTTGAAAGAATGTCTATAGTCTCATTTTATGATTTTCATTCTTATTAGCAGTTAAATTTGGAAAATGCATACTTTGTGTTCTGAGTTCATTTGAAAAATGGGTTACTTCAACTAATGTCGAGTTTTGGACTAATCTTACTTTTAGTCGTTGTGTTTGCGTATCCGTTGGTCGAGTGCGTTTATCGTATTTTTATTACATTTATCAATGGGTCAATGGGTTGCTAAGTCTGCGGCTTGGTATTTTTATTTGATTGGAGTCTTTGGACAATTGTCCAGTTTTGGTAGCTCGACTTCGAGCCTTGTTGGCAATTTTGGATGAAGCTCGTTAGGTATCGGGTGAGATGTAAGTCCTACGAGCTGCACGCTAGGTTCCGGGTGAGGTTTAAGTCCTACGTGCTACGCGCCAGGTTCCGGGTGAGGTATAAGTCCTGCGTGCTCAAGTATTACGATATTGGATGAGGGGCTCGACATAGGAACCCGACGGGGTTGAACTCGAGTTTCCGTGGGTGTACGTTTAAAGCTACTGAGCCTGACATCCCTTGCGTGTACTTTGTTTATATGACTAGTCATAACAACATAAAATGGGCTTACTTTGTGGACCGTCACATTTTATGGAATCGGGAATCCCCCGTCATCGAAAGGTGTTGTTTTTGGGTATTGAGTTTTATTATCCAAGTTTTCGGTGACGTTTTGTAGATTTGGGTTTTACCCTTGATTTATGGGTTGAGTATTATGCCCCACCCGTGTTTTGGGTGTTTTGAGATTTAAGGTTTAACCGTATCTTCTTAAATGGAGAGTTCAATTTATATTTACACTTTGCGTGAGTTTTGGATTAAAGCTAATTTATGAATGGGCGGCTTACATTGGTATCATTATCTTCGAAGTAGTTCGGTTTTGGAAAATGTCTAAATTGGTGTTCTTTGTCTAAATTGCATATTATTGGAAAACGAGTCGTTTTCTCTTGTAAGACGTATCATATTGAAGGGCTATAACTTTAACCGCATTCTTTCTCTTTTAAACGATTATTTTATATATGTTGAAAAATTCTTGAGCTCACTAGGCGTTAAGCCTAACCTTTTTATTTGTCGGCATGTGCATCAGGTTTCAAGGTTGGGAGTTGGTCCTAGCAATCCTATGAAGAGTTGAGCCTTAGCTTTGTGCAAATGTAAGTAGTTGGTGAAGTCTTCCGCAACGTTGGAGATAGTAACTATTATGGGGTTTTAGTAGCACCCGTCCTTATCATAGACTTTTGTATAGAATGAATGGTTGTATTGAGGTTAAATAGACTTTTGTATAGAATGAATGGTTGTATTGAGTTTAAGTCATAATTGTGGTTGAAGAAGATTTATTTATTGATGTATTTAGTAAATTTTTAATAAGTTGCTATGTCCAGATTTGAGGGTGTTATAGGTTACCCTCAGGTTGAGATCTGGACTTGCGTGGGCGACCCCGTCTCGACATTCTAATACAGAACAATATCAAAATTAGAATTCAAAACATTTACGGATTGAAAATCAGTAAATAGAATTAAATTCTAGTATACCCATTCTAATGTCTACCCATTTCTCACGGATCAAATTTATTTAATCTACAAGTCGTAACCTATGCTCTGATACCATATTTGTAACATCCCCCGTCCCCGTGGTCCGGAACGGGTGATGTCACGAACGAGACTTAACATAAATACATATATAAATTCAGTGCTATTAATAAACTCTAAACATATATTACAATCCAAACTATCATACCTCAAAAACTCTTTATAAACTTAGAATATTATAAAATAAAGTGATTCTAAGAACTCCAAAATATCACGCTCGATCTCAAGTCCCGTCCCCGTAAACGTCACTTCGAACCTGCCGTGTCAGAAAACAAAAATACGGTTGAGCACATAACTCAGTGAATGGATTATAATATGAGTTCATAAGTAATAATAAAAACATCAATAACGAAGCGGAAGACTTAAAAATTCATTTCGAAGAATGTTCTTGAAACTCAAGTTCATAACAAAAGAGATGTTCAGTAATTTTCAAAGACAATAATTTCAAGAACGGTTCACACTTTAATTTCAAAACGTATTATAAATAAAGTCCGTCAATTCCTGTTGTGTTCGTGGGGTGGCCAAACCACACGAACTGGGTCGGCATGCAGGCACACACAACGAGTCCCCCGTGAATTTAACCACGGTCACATATTCTGTGGGTAAATTTCTAGAATTGATTCATCTGCCCTGGAGCCAACAAAGTCAGCCAAGTCCTCCCAGTGTGGGTTCACGAAAGCCACATAGGCTTAACTCTGGTGGACCATCATCTGCAGGACGCTATGACAACAAAGCCGCCATAGAAAGCATCCCAAATAATGTGCCTATTTATTGGGTTCTTCTAAAATCAAAGAAAACTAAACATGTGCCACTTACCCAAATGGCGATCACAAAAATTATAATCTATATACTTCACATTTTTTCATAAACAATCTCATACGAGACACATTTTAATAAAACTTCAAAATGTTCAAAAAATTGATTCAATAAACCAAAATCAATGTGTATGTGTGTGTACAATTCGTATTTGTTGATCATGTACGGTTGATCAATCACAAGGTGGTGAACCACCTTTAGGAAGGGTCAACTACAACAAATAGTTGCCCACGATTCAAAATAAATGAAATCCATACCTTGATCGGATTGAGATGCAACACGTGATTAATCGAGACCGACTACGAACTTTAACCCGTTCGATTGCCTATTTAAACCACCAATTATTATCAGTCGCATAACCTAAAACACAATGGTTATATTATAAGCTTAATCACGGATTTTGTTCACTTAGACATTAAACCGATCACTTGGTGTGCGGTTAAACATCTAGATACAAATATCACCACTTTGATTCTAAACTTTACCCGTTTGTAATTTTGACAAAAACAAACGTTCCTAAACATATACATGATTATAACTTTGTATTATATAATCATAATCTACCAACCAACTTCAACTACTCTAACTTACCAACTTAAATAACTTAAGAAGAAATTTGTACCTCTAAGAAGGGCTCGACGAGTAGATTCCGAATATGTAATTATTTCGTCGATTACTTCAACGGATCGTAAGATAATCTAGAGAGAAGTTTTTGAAACTTTAGAGAGAGAGATGAGAGAGAGTTCATATGGCGGTTATATTAAAAATGAAGGAGACGATATGATTGTAATTTACTCTTATTTATTTTCTTTATATATATAATATAACTAATAAGTTTGTTAAATGACGGTTTTAACCCTTCAACTATCTTTGGTTGACATATTTGGTTACGGTTTAATACGGTAAGAATAATTATACGTTTTTTTAAACAGAGTCTTACAGTCACCCAGATGACGAGAATTGGTGATACAACAAATTATCGGTTTGTAATCAGTTTTAGTTTACATATTTAATTCTTTTGTTCTTGATGTACAGATTGAACACGAGACATTGAATGTGACATTCTTGTTATGTCCAATCTCTAGTTTCTTGATTCCCTAATATACTAATAAAACAAATCATGATATCTCATATCAATTATCCGAGCATGCATGCATTTCCTTAGTATATATTTATCAAGGGGCCCAAAACATCACTCCCGCCATAAAGGAGGGACAAATCCTATCTTGATACATGCTAGTTCTACCATGTGATTTCTAACATACCCAACAATTATTCTGTCACCCAGTTACAGAATGATTAGAACAAATGTCAAAATATATTACTCACACATAATAAACTCCATATTTCTCAAGTCAAAGAATTACATGTACATTGACCACATGAGAAACACTTATGACACTCACATGGCATCCAATGCAGTGTTCTCATAACGAATCACATCCGATACACAAAATCTCCATTTTGTACCCATATGCAGATTCGATATCTCTATATGAATCCCTACATATGCTAGTCATTGTCATATTACTTCAACCTTAAAACCCAAAATAATATTTAACTAGGGACATTTAAAATACATTATTCTAAGGTTATTTATTATGAATAATTAAAACACAGAATATAACATAGACATAATAAAATCGGCAATGCCTTTTATTTATTTATTAATTTCATGAAACAAAACTCAAAATTACAATCATCGTATGATTAGATTTTGGGCATTCACTAACAATCTCCTACTTGCACTAAAGCCAATTATCCATACATCGTATGTCATTGGATCTACAGTGACCATCATGCTTCTGCTGTGTTAACGACTTGGTTTAGTGGATCAGCAACATTGCTGTCAGTTGACACTCTGCTTATACTAACATTGCCTCTTTCAATAATCTCTCTAATGAGATGATATCTTCTAAGAATATGTTTGGATCTTTGGTTAGATATAGGTTCCTTGGCCTGTGCTATAGCTCCATTGTTGTCGCATAACAACTCTATAGGACAATCACTGCTAGGAACAACTCCAAGTTGAGAAATAAATTTCTTGATCTAAACGGCTTCCTTGGCTGCATCTGATGCTGCGATATACTCAACTTATTTTGTAGAATCAACTACTGTTGCTTGCTTGGAACTCTTCCAGCTCACAACACCACCATTAAGACAAAACACAAAAACCTGATTGCGATCGAAAATTATCTCTATCCGTTTGGAAACTTGTATCAGTGTAACCCTTTATACTCAACTCTTCTTCACCGCCATATACCAAGAATGAATCTTTGTTCTTCTTAAGTATTTTAGGATATTCTTGACGACAATCTAGTGACCATCACCTGGATTTGATTGGTATATACTCGTCATGCTTAAAGCATACGATACATCAGGTCGAGTACATATCATGACATATATGATAGATCCAATTGCCAAAGCATATGGAATCTTACTCATTCGTTCACTCTCTTGAGATGTAGTAGGGCATTGCGTCTTAGAAAGTGATATGCCATGAGACCTAGGTAAGAACCCTTTTTTGCTATCAGACATGTTGAACCGTTTTAACACTTTGTCTATATATTTACTCTAACTTAAGCCAAGTAAAATTTATGCGATCTATCTCTATAGATCCGAACGCCTAACACATAGGAAACTTCACTTAAATCTTTCATTGAAAAACATTTTCCTAACCAAGCCTTTACAGACTCAAGTGTCGGAATATCATTTCCAATTAGTAGTATGTCATCTACATACAATAAAAGAAATGATACGTTGCTCCCACTAACCTTTTTGTAGACACAAGGTTCATCCTCATTTTTTTGAGAATCCAAACTCTTTGATCGTTTCATCAAAACGATGATTCCAACTCCTTGAAGCTTGCTTCAATCCATAAATAGATCGCTGCAACTTGCATACCTTATGAGATTTTTCAGGAGCGACAAAACCTTCGGGTTGTACCATATATACGTCCTCAAGTAAGTTTTCGTTAAGGAAAGCTGTTTTGACATCCATTTGCCAAATCTCATAATTGTGATATGTTGCAATGGCTAGTAAAATTCTAATAGACTTAATTAGTGCGACTAGAGAGAAAGTTTCATCATAATCAACACCTTGAATTTGTTTGAAACCTTTTGCAACCAATTGTGTTTTATAGGTAATCACATTACCATCCATGTCGGTCTTTTTCTTGAAAACCCATTTGCACCCAATAGGTCGTACCTCGTTGGGTGGGTCAATTAAGTTCCAAACTTGGTTTTCATACATGGAGTCTATTTCTATTCTAATAGCATCTAGCCATTTCTCGGAGTTGGTGCTTGCCATAGCATCTTGGTAACTAGTGGGCACATCATCCATAAGTATCACATCCCTGCTATGAGTGATGAGAAATCCATATCTCCCAGACTCATTCCGTTTTCTACTAGATCTACGAGCACGTTGTGTTACAACATCAGACTGCCTTTCCACATCACTTTGTGGATCCACAATTACTTGTGGTGTCTGTGTTGGTTCCATCTGTGTTGACATATTTTGATCTTGAACAACTTCAAGTTCTACATTCCTCCCATTGATACCTTTGGAAATAAATTCCTTTTACATGAAGACACCAGTACGCCCAACAAACACTTTATTGTCATAAGGATGACAAAAGTAGTATCCCATAGTTTCTTTGGGATATCCTACAAATATGCATTTATCAGATTTTGGTTCTAATTTAGTTGTGATTAGACGACGTACGTAAACCTCACAACCCCAAATCTTCATAAAAGATAATTTAGGACTCTTCCCAGTCCATATCTCATATGGTGTCTTTTCAACAGATTTTGATGAAACTCGGTTTAGTGTGAAAGTTGTTGTCTCTAGATCATATCTCCAAAAGGATGTCGGAAAGTTAGCTTGACTCATCATAAATCGTACCATGTCCAACAAAGTACGATTCCTCCTTTCGGAGACACCAATCCATTGTGGTGTTCCAGGTGGAGTGAGTTGTGATACAATACCACAATTTCTAAGATGATCAAGAAAAGCATGGTCTAAGTATTCGCCACCTGGATCAGATCGAAGAATCTTAATAATCTTTCCAAGTTGGTTTTGTACTTTATTTTGAAATTATTTGAACATTTCAAAGGACTCGGACTTATGTCGCTTTAAATATACATAGCCGAACCTACTAAGATCATCAGCAAATGTAATGAATGTATCTGTAACCACCTCTAGCATGTATGTTCATCGGACCACATACATCACTGTGTATGATTCCTAATACATCACTTGCTCTCTTACTTTGTCCAACAAAAGGAGCCTTTGTCATCTTTCCAATTAAACAAGCTTCACACATCCCATATGATTCAAAATCTAATTAGTTCAATAATCCATCTTTATGGAGTTTGGAAATGCGAGTTTCGTTTATATGGCCAAGACGACAATGCCAGAGATAGGTTAAATTTGAACTATTCAATTTGACCTTCGTTTTATCTATGTTATAAATCGGATTATCCATATTAAGAACATAAAGACCATTAATCAAACTTGTGTCACCATAATATATATTATCAAAAGAGAATGAACAACATTTGTTCCCAATGTTAAGGGTAAAACCTTTCCTATCTAAACAAGATACATAAATCAAATTTCTAGAAATAGATGGTACACAATAACAGTCATCAAGTTCTTATAATAATCTGGTCGGTAAAGTTAACAAAATAGATCCTACGGCTATAGCAACAACCTTTGCCCCATTTCCAACGTGTAGATCAACTTCACTTTTGTTCAACCTTCTAGTCCTTTTTAGTTCTTGCATGTTTCTACAAATATGAGAACCACATCCAGTATCTAATACCCATGATGTATAAGAAGTAGAAAGATTAGCTTCTATCATATAGATACCTGAAGTGGAAGTTACACTTCCTTTCTTCTTTTCCTGAAGGTAGAGAGGACAGTTCCTCTTCTAATGCCCGAGTTTGTTGCAATGAAAGTACTCACCCTCCTTAGCTACAGTTACCTTCGGTTTCTTAATTCCTCATTTTGGCTTCAAAGATTTAGAAGTCGGTTTGGCAATGGACTTTCCTTTGCCTTTCCCTTTCTTGTCCTTATGGACCATCAAAATGGTGGATTTGTTCTTTGCAAGCTCTTGCTTGGCTGTTCGTAACATATTGAGCAATTATGGAAGGGATTTGTCAAAGTCATGCATGTTATAGTTCATCACTAATTGACTGTAGCTATCTGGCAACGATTGCAAAACTACATCAATGGCTAACTCCTTTCGTAAAGAAAAACCTAGTCTTTCAAGACGTTTAATATGCCCAATCATTTTAAGCATATGAGTGCCAACGGGACTACCTTCGGACATTCTACAACGGAACAATTCCTTGGATGTTTTGTACCTCTCATGTCTAGCTTGATCTTGGAATAGCAGTTTTAGGTGTTCGATCATATTTTTTCATGTTGCTTCTGAAGATCAGGTTACATGGTTATTAGCATTAGACATTAGACGTCCAAAGCATCTCATCATGTTTTTAAGTGTCCCTTTCAGTTCTAGGAGCACTGGAATTAGGCTCTTCATGGATTTGTTGCTCCGAGACATACAATTTCTTTTCAACTTTGAGGACAATTCTCAAATTACGATACCAATTGATGAAATTTGTTCAATTTAGTTTTTCTTTCTCAAGAATCGATTGCAAAGTGTTTTTGTCTCCATTGTTGGTTTGTGCCATTGGTAATCTACAATAGAAAACCAGAGTTCTTAGTGTCATGAAATTTTTATTGTTTAATAAGGACTTTCATCAAACAAGCTCCCACTATTTTAATCAAAACAACAACCCTCTTTTATTGTTTCAGAAAACTTCATAAGCTTTCTAGCGGTCCAACTCCATATTCTCATTATCGATCAATTTAACTTCAGCTAACCGATCATCCAATAATGTTTTAGGTAAGCAACAACATTGCTAATTACATCTCTATGTAACTCTTGAATAGTTGGGTGAATAAATTTTATTTAAATTCATCATATGAATGTTCCCAACACATGCCTCCAAATCCCTAATCCTATTAGGCTTAATTTGGTTAAGTATGACCCAAAATAGCTTGTAAGAATCATATGCTTACCTTATCTTACTCAAGATCGACGGTCCATTTTATATCTTATATAAATTCCAATTTTTATTTTATCAAAACTCATTTTGATTTGTAAAACTCCTTTTACTTATATATTTTAAAATCATATTTTATTTAAAAATATTGTAACAAGCATCACATGCATACAACCACGCATAATATATCACAATATATATATAGCATAAAAATAAATGTGAGATGGTTATAGCCCGCCTGTTAAGTCAGATTTTATAGTAATCATTGTATTTATAGGCTTGGTCTAATACTGTTCTTAGTCGCGTATACTGTGTAGTATTGGCCAGGGTATTTAAGTCCCTTGTGGCTTTGTGTCTTGTAAGAATCTCACGCATATCTCATAATATACACATTTTGCGCTTTCAACTCTCTCTCTACTTTCTCTCTCTAGGATTTAGAATGATCTTACATTATCAATTGGTATCAGAGCCTAATCTGAATTTGAGAGGATTGAGAGGAACGTTTTTTGATTTTGAAAATGTGATTAAATCAGAAAATTTGATCGATTTTCTTGATTTTTTCAAGAAAATCTCATTTTTTGATTTTTAATCAAATTCGGTCTGTATTTTGAACTATTTTTCTTGAAAATTGGTTCGTTGGATTCGGTTTTGATTGTAAAACATATTTGATTCACAACATTTTGCAAGAAAATCAGTGTTTGATCTTCAATTTTGAAAATTTCGAGTTTCTGAAAAATCGTTTTTGCGTACTATTGGATTCAAGATTTCAAGTTTTTGTGGTTTTCGATCGATTTTAGTGTTTCAAAGTGGTTAGAAATCTGTTTTTTGAACATATCTGTGTGAGAAATTGTCATTAAATTCGGTCTTGTAATCGAATTTTGGAGAATTCTGAGTTTTATCATCGTTTTGCGCCAGATCCAAAGTTTGCACGAGTTCATCGAACTTTGCGCTAGTTTATCTCGTCTAGTTCAGGGTTCGACAGTTCTTCACGCAAAACAAGTTTTGCGTCTTTTCAGTCTCGCGCAAATCAGTTTTGCGCCACCTACTTATCACGCAAAGAAAGGTTCTCGTCATCATCAGCTCACGAAAAGTTCAAGTTCTCTCTATCTGCAGTTCGCGCAAAGTCAAGTTTGCGCCATTTTCATCAAGAGCAAAAGTAAAGTTTGCACCATCCTCATTTCACGAAAAGTTTAGATTGTGCAAGTTACCTTTGCGCTACAATCATCTCACGCAAAGTAAAGTTTGCGCAACCTTTGTATCGCACAAAGTTACATTTGCGCCACCAACATCTAGCGCAAAGTTTATTTTGCGCCATCTTTTGCTCACGTAAACCTTCAGTTTGTGCCAGTCTCTCTGTTTCAGACTTAGCATTTTTCTGAAGCTTTTCTTTATGGATTCTGCAAAGTTTGCGTTTCAAGCTCAGTTCTACAAGAATGATATCATGATGTCATTGGGCACAGAAACTCGTCCTCCGGTTCTGGTTGATGAAAATGAGTTTACTCAATGGCAAGATCGGTTTCTTAATTTCATTGAGCCTCAAAAGAACGGAGATGACATGATGATGATTCTAACTGAAGGATCTTTTGTAAAACCCACTCTGGCTTCTGGATTATCAAAGCCTACCGTCGAGTACACACTCGATGAGTTGGTGCAATATAAAGCTGATCGTGATATAAAGGCAAATCTGATGCTAGCCTTGCCAAATTCTATCTACAACAGGATTGATTGTTTCAAAAACAATCCTAAACTAATGTGGGCACAACTAGAGAAGATTATGCTTGGGTCTACAGTTGCAACACAACTTTGACATACACGATACATGAACAACTTTGAAGAATTCAAAGCCAAAGATGGGGAGTGACTGAAAAATGTTTATGACAGGTTTTGTGCGGTGATAAATGATCTGAGAAAGATAAAAGTGGAAAAGACTGAGCTAGAGACTAATCTGAAGTTCCTCAACTCTCTTCAACCGGAATGGAATAAATCTTGCCACCGATTGAGGAATGATGTCAGGATATCTACCATGCAAATCCAAGAGATGTATGAAATATTGCTGACAGATGAGTGCATTGTCAAAGAGAAGAAAGCCAAACTTGACAAGAAAAACAAGAAAACAGTGGACCCAGTTGCACTTCTCACAAGCAAACTGTCTGAACAAGCATTATCCGAGAATGCTTATGACGGTGCAACTGATGATGATGGTGAGGCGCTACAGAAGGCAATGATTCTTCTCTCTCAGCACTACAACAAAAAGTTCCAACATCATTCGGGTTCCAACAATCTTCGCTTCACTTCTGGGTCTAAGAATGTCAAAGTGCTCGAGGTTAAGAAAGCAGCTGCATGCTTTAACTGTGGAAAGCCGGGTCACATCGCTAAGGAGTGTCGAGTGAAGAAAGTTCGGGATTCGACGTATTATCGGAAGAAAATGGAACTATCCGAAAAGAGAGAGAATGAAACTGCTCTGTTAGCTGAAGAAGAATTCTGGCTAGATCACTCCGGTGAGGAAGCTGACAATGTGGAAACTGCTCAAATGTGCTTCATAGGAGATGATCTAAGCGATGTTGATGATGAAGATTCCACTACTAATGAATATGAGGTACCTTCTGAGTTTGATTTCAAATTTATATCCTCACAGATGAATATCATTATAACTGCTTTAAATGATTTACGCTCAAAGTTATTATCTGAAAAACAATTAAATTCAGAAAAGTCAAATTTGATTGATAAATTAAAAATTTCTTTGAAAGATGAAAAATCTATTTTGGATCATACAAAAGAAATCTTTCAAAATAAATTAAGTGATTTAGAAAAATCAAATATGACTTATCTTGGTTATTTGACTGAAATGACCAAACAAAAAGAAAGTTTTTCAAATAAAATAAATGAGTTGGGAGAAAAACTATATCGAAGGAATCAAACTGAACAAACTATTTATTTGAACAAACCACGGAGTTATGAGTCTATCAAAGAAAAATGGGGACTTGGTTTTGAAAATCCTCATTGTTTAAACAATGCTATAGAAAAATCCCCTACTTTATATAAATTCGATTATCTAAGTCTTGCTAAATATGCTCCTCAATTTAAAATTGATTGGATGAATGAAAAACAAGTTTTAGATATCAAAAATCAGAAAAGAATGAACAACATGAAAAAGGAAATTTCTTTTGTTTACACGCGCGAAAATGCCAAATATTTTTCCGAAAAATCAAAGAAAAACAGAAATAGTTTAAATGACTTTTCTCCTATTAAATCTTCATTGTTTGATGATTATTTTGATATCTGTGCTACTAACACTAATAAAGAAAATATATCTCCAGTTTCTTATGATTCTAAGAGATATATTCTTCCATTAGTGTTAGAAAGCAAAATCATTGATCTTGAAGATAAAATAGAAGAACAACATATTCAAAGCGAAATTGAATCAGATGTTATTTTTTCTTTTATGACTTCAAGTCTTGAAGAAAAATTAATTTCTCAAAAACAAGATTCTGTTTCTGGTCTTTCTTCTGATTTTAAAGAAAACAAAATGGAAGTTCCAAATTCTAAAAATCTTTCTGACTCCGAGGCAAATTCAGATTTCATGACTGATCAGTTTGGCTTCTTAGGTAAAATTGCTTCTTCTAATTCAAATCTTAAATCAAAAATTCTTGATGAATCTTTTACGCTAAATGATGATTATTACAAACCAAAGCATAAAAGAAGGTTAAAGAAGTCAAAGAAGCAAGCTAAAGTCATTTCTGACTGCTCTAATTCTTGTGATTCAAAATTTTCAGATAGGACTTTGAGCACTCCAACAAGGCATATATGGAGGGTCAAGTGGGCATCTGATGAATCTGCGACTGAAGAGGATCGAAATGTAGACAAACTTTGTAGAAATGATTCATTTGCTACTTGTAATAAAATTTTCAAATATTCAATAAAGCAAATGATTCAAATTGCAAAAGATGTCTCCTATTCCTCTTCTGGTTCAAGTTCAGATGATTATGCTTCGTCCTCTACTGATGACTCTGTTCATTCATCTGATTATTTTTCTCGTGCTTTCTATGTCAAATCTAACAAGTTTTCTCCCATTAGAACTGCAACTAACAAATATGGACCCAAATACAAGTGGGTACCAAAATCAAAAATTGATTCTAAGTTTGCAGGCACCTAATGTCAAGGGGGAGTAAGAGAACGATGGCTTCTGAGTAAATCAGCTCAGAACCCGTACTTCAATGGACTTCGACTTCTAAACATATCAGTTTAGGACTCGTTCTACAATGCATTTTAAGCTTCTGGACAAATGAGAAACTGTGAGTGCATCTACATTATTCCGCTGCATTTATCTCTATCTATGATGTTGTTCAAGTTTTCTCATATTTTTCAAGAATCTGAGCAAGTTCAACCAAAACCTGAATTTGTACAACCCAAAACGTTGATATGAGACACCAATTCATTATACATTATGCGGAAAAAGGTATTATTGAATTCTATTTTGTTGTAAACTAAATATCAATTTGCCGTTAAAAAAAATCGTTTTAATTTTCTGCTTTCAAAACTCGGCATGTTGAATTTAAAAGTTTAAACCTTTACAAATTTTATTCTATAAAGTAAAAGTTTTACAATTTTTCTTTCTTTTGAATAAAATGTGTGTCTAGGATAAATTTTCAAGTTGCTTTGTTTATTTTGAAGTTTTATATGTTTAACTTTCAAGTCTTACAAAAGTCGAAAGGTCAGCAACATGTTTGAAACTTTTGCATTCTGCTTTAAAGATATGTGATTCGGAATATTTATAGTTTACAATGCTTAGAAATCCTAAAAAGTATGAATTATGGATCGTAATGAAAATATGGGCTAAGCACTTAGATGTAAAATTGGGTGATTGAGATGAATTATACATATAAAATACAGAAATCTCTAAGTTTAAAAGTTTGTACCTGTGACCTTTCTGGTTTGGGAAAGTAAGTTCCGTGGGATGCTTGTCATCTGGTCCCCTAAGGTCAATTGGTCTGGGAGTGATCGAACCCAAATCCTTCTATAGAATCAGATCGAAAGTCATGTTCTACTGGTATGAATGGGTTTAGGATGTGTCGATGTAGACTTTCTGATCTGGGAGAGTAAGTTCCAAGGGGTGCTTGACACCTAGTCCCCTAAGGCCAACTGGTCTGGGAGCGGCTGACCCAAATCCTGCAATAGGGTCAGATAGAAAGTTACGTTTACGACATGTTCTTTACTTACAAAACTTTTTGATTAAAAGATGCCAAAGTGCACAAGCTTAAAAGATGCCAAAGAGCACACTCATGTGAAGATGCCAATGTGCACAATGCTAAAAGATGCCAATAAACACACATCTCATGATACTTGGTGATATGTTTGAGTTGCGATAAATCTATAAATTTGTGAAAATCTTAAATTTTGATGGCTTAGTGTGAGTACATGCAAAGTTCTCTATTATATTTTTAGAATTGCATTTTCTTGAAGCTATTCGAAGTTCGCATGCTAGCACACTGAATAGATTGATGAAAGTTTTTGAAACTGAACATGTTTTAACTTGATATGCAATGAAACTTGTATCTGTATCCAACAACATACACTTGACTTCAACTGTTCGATTAATCTGTGATATTTTACTGAGTAGAATTTAATTTGTTTAGTGTTTAAAATTTTATATATTTAGTTGTTTCAAAATACATATTCAGTATATTTTTCTTTCTACGTTAATGTTTCGATTCTTGTGTTCTCATATCTGTTTTAATGGGTCTGTGCATTATTTGAGGGGGAGTGAATAAGGAGAATATTTTGAAAAGATCATATCTCATTTCGAGGGGGAGTATCTGATTTTCTATATGAATGCTAACTTGAATTGTCATATTTAGTGCATTTGTGTAGGGGGAGTCAAAGAGCTTACCAGGTGAAAATTTTCAGATTTAAAGTCAGCTTTGCGCCGACAGTTGGTAGCGCAAAACTTCCTTTTTCTCCTTTACTCTGAATTTTGCAGATCTGAAGCTGTCTCATCTCCAACATTTGCATGACGAAGTTGATCCAGATCATCAAGGTCATGAGCGGGAGAAGTTAAGGAGAAGATAAAGAGACAAAGAGTTCAAATGTTTATCTGCTGCTCAAGATTCTATTCTCTCAGATACTAATTCTTTTGCTGTTCCAGCTCCGACCACCACAGTTCATTCAAGTACATTTGAAAGAGGTGCGTCGTCTAGAGCACAAGCTGATGAACCGACTGTTCTTTCAAGCTTATTACAAACAGGTCCAGTCTTGTCAAGGCAGCAAAGGCAATATAAATTGAAAGATGTTGAGAATAATTTTTTTTTAGTCAAGAAGCTTCGCTAAGTCGCTTAGATGGTCTGTGTTTCTTTAGAAGATGAATATTGAAGACCACAACGCCAATGATTACTAAGGGGGAGATTGTCAAGTCAGATTTTATAGTAATCATTGTATTTATAGGTTTAGTCTAATACTGTGTTCTTAGTCGCGTATACTGTGTAGTATTGGCCAGGGTATTTAAGTCCCTTGTGGCTTTGTGTCTTGTAAGAATCTCATGCATATCTCATAATATACACATTTTGCGCTTTCAATTCTCTCTCTCTACTTTCTCTCTCTAGGATTTAGAATGATCTTGCATTATCACCGCCTATGCGATATTCATAGAGTCAAGTATGAATATCATTACATAAAATAAACTCTTATGTTTTTAATTCTTCTCATCTTCATCACTTCATAACGCCTCCATCTCTTGCTTTCTTTTATACAAAATACTTTACATTTCAATCAAAGAAACCTCGAGTTACATTCGAGTGAGATTGGATGACAGGAGAATGTACAAAGAGAGTATATAGAGAAAGGCACGACGTGCAAGTCATATTTGTCAAATATAATACATCCATGACTAAGGGCTATAACCATTCACCAAGCACAACACATTATACATATTCAATCACATTGAAACATAAAACCGATTTGCAACACCACCGATAAAAATAATACAAAATTCATACGATATCGAAAAATGGTGATTCAAAGTTCTTTGGAAAACTAACAAAAAGATACATATCTTTTATGTTTTAGGATTTCAAAGATCTAGAACCCTTATGGGTCGAAATCCAAGTCAAACCGGTAGTGGGTTCGATTTTCGAACACCATTGCGACACTGTCGTAAAAAATTCAAAAAAAAAAAAAATTCATACGAAGTCGAAATGTTGCAATTCAAAAGCCAGTGGAAAACTAACAGAAATATCCACATTTTTCATGTTTTAAGTTTTCTAATATTCAGAATGTTTCTGGGACGAAAAAACCAAAACATTTACTAAACAAAAACATACAACAGCAAAACAGTTTTTTAAATGCATGCATGTCACAAAAAACCGATCGTAAGTAGCTCTGATACCACTGTTGGGTTACAGGATCTCAATCACAACGGAAAATAAAACCGTAACCCTCCAAGGACCCATACGAACCGAAATAAATCGGATGTTTCGAAATTATACCTCACAATTAACGAGACTTTGAATTACAACAACAAACAAAGCTTGATGCCTCCACAGTATCCACAGGAACAATTTGAGTCCTTTGCCTTCTCGTGATGCCAGTCATGGTTTCAAAACTTAGAAAGAAAAAGGAGCATGTAGTTGTAGGTGATTTTGAGAGAGAATTACAAGAACAAACTTTTTCAAAATGTCACACATTTATATGGTGATGGAAGTATGGCCTAAAATCACCATCATCTTCACACCTTACTTGAGTGTAAGAGTGTCCATGCACCATCACTCTCTTACATAACCATACCTAGTCAACTTATTTGATGTCCAACAAAAAAAATATCTGGTTTTTATTTAAACAGATTAAATCAACACAAATCAGATATAATAATTAAACATTGTAACTATTGAAACTCCTTATTCGAATATGTTCAAAGCGTGTGACCCAATGGGTTCTCGACATGTTGGTAATAAATATACATATCATATTTATAGTTATAAATGATGAGCGGTATCTAGCAATACATCATCGTCACCCAAATGACGAGAATTGGTGATACAACAAATTATCAGTTTGTAGTCAATTTTAGTTTACATATTTAATTCTTTTGTTCTTGATGTCCAGATTGAACACGAGACATTGAATGTGACATTCTCGTTATGTCCAATCTCTAGTTTCTTGATTCCCTAATATATTAATAAAACATATCATGATATCTCATATCAATTATCCGAGCATGCATGCATTTCCTTAGTATATATTTATCAAGGAGCCAAGAGACGTCACTCCCGTCATAAAGGATGACAAATCTTATCTCGATACATGCTAGTTCTACCATGTGATTTATAACATACCCAACAATTACTCTGTAACCCAGTTACGGAATGATTAGAACAAATGTCAAAATATATTACTCACACATAACAATCTCCATATTTCTCAAGTCAAAGAATTACATGTACATTGACCACATGAGAAACACTTATGACACTCATATGACATCCAATGCAGTGTTCTCATAACGAGTCACGTCCGATACACAAAATCTCCATTTTGTACCCATATGCAGATTCAATATCTCTATATGAACCCCTACATATGCTAGTAATTATCATATTACTTCAACCTTAAAACCCAAAATAATATTTAACTAGAGACATTTAGAATAATTATTCTAAGGTTATTTATTATGAATAATTAAAACACAGAATATAACATAGACATAATAAGATAGGCAATGCCTTTTATTTATTAATTTCATGAAGTAAAACTCAAAATTACAATCATCATATGATTAGCTTTTGGGCATTCACTAACATTATGCAATTTTGGTGTATATGATTTTATGAACCTTTTGTAAAATGCACATTATCGTGTTATGATGGATTTCGGAAATATAAGGGTATGAGTTCACTTGGAAAATCGTTTGATCCAATCAATGATGAGTTTTGGGTTAATCATATCTTGAGGTATGTGTTTGCATAAACGTCCGTTAAATGCATTTTTATTGTTGAGGACCTTTATTTAATGGTCAATTGAGTTTTTGTAACAGCCCGTAAACTTAGACCGAAGTGAAGGCGAAAACGACAGTAGTGTTCCACGCGACTCCCCGCGCGACTCGAGCCGCTACGTGATCCGTACGAGGGTCTGGACTCCAGAGGTCCGTGCGACCCTCCGCGTGAGTCCATCCGTGCCAGGGCCCGCGCGCAACTACTGTGCCTTTATAAAAGAAAAATCTTTCCTCCACCCCATTTTCTCTCAAAACCCTCAAAACTTCTCCCCTTTCTCTCCTAAACCGAACCCCATTTCTTCCAAATGAACCTGATAACTCTCAAATCTTGAGAGTTATTTCCTCATTTTTCTTATTTATTTTTGCCACTTACTTGCCCATTTTTCCCTCTCCCTCCTTCATTTGGTCTAAGATGTTCAAACATTGTGATGAAGTTTCAAGAATGCAAAATTTTCGGGTTTTCTAATTTTTTTGTGCAGCAAAGTGGCCACTTTGTCACCACAGTGGCGACGTGGGCTGGAAGTTTTTGAATAAGCCTTGGACATTTATGGAACGGTGCTTTTTGAAATAGAAGAAATAGGAACCCGAGCTTTTACAGGAATAATCAAGAAAAATGACAAAACTTGGAAGTCAAATGAAGCTTCAACACTTTTCCATAAAGTGACTTTTTGAGTTTTGTCAAATCACACCTTTTTCTTCAAGAGAACTATAAAAAGAGGCTTTGGGCACCATTGAAGATCATCACTTCCAGGAGCAATCTCTTTAACCTGGAGCTTTACATTTACTTCTCATTCTCTCATTAAAGTCTTTAATGTAGTTGCATTTAATTTTCTTGTAATTTCAATTTCTTGTAACAACTATCACCACTGTGGCGACAAAGTGGTGACAACTTTCTACTTTTATTTATGCAAGTTATGTTTTATGTATTCTTCTTATTCTCCCATGTCATTTACTTTTATTATAAACTAAACACCCCTTTGGGTGTGGGTATGAGCTAAGGCTAAGACTAGTAGGCAACATTTGGTTGTTGCCATCGTTGCTAACTCTTAGACTTGGTCACTTGAGTCGGGACTTCAACTTAACGCGGACTAGCCGATCACTTGTAAGTGTTAATATTAGATCTTAGACCCAGAGATGGACGAATCCAGAAATACGGCTTGAGTGATGCAAAGAAGATTTGAGAAAGTCTTTTATAACCACGTAAAGATACAAGTTTTTGCATGATTTTAACTAAGGTTCAAAATGTTGGTCGATATAGGTGTCACAAAGAGATTTGGGCTTCTATATCCATACTGGTGGAACTAAAATCCTTAGAGGTTTACTTAGTTAAATCGGAAAGTCTTGAGTCGGCAATAATGGGAACTTTGTGGGTGCAAGTGGCCACTTTCTGTAGAAACTCACTTTTGAGAGAGAGAGGGGTTTTTGTAGATATTTTGTGTCACTTGTTTTTTACCATATTGTTACTACATCTGTCTTAGTTAAGGCTTGTACCCACATCCTCTCCTTTAACTTGTTCATTATCTTAATCGTTGTTTAACTTACTTAAAACACACAAATATTGAGATTGTTCTCAAAACTCAAACGAGCACTAGAAGTTCATGAATGTCTCTGATTCTTTGTTGACTAGTCCCTATGGAAACGATCTTGGTACTCTACCACTTTATTACTTAATAGCGATCATAGTATCCGGTGTGCACTTGCACCGCCACTGTGGCAACACAGGTGGCCACTTTGTGGACCTATACGATTTTATGCTATCAAGTTTTTGGCACCGTTGCCGAGGACTAACACGATTTTAAGTCCTAAGATATTGATTTTCATTTGAGCCTGAGTCGCTTGTTTCTTTTTTTTAGTATTTTCCGTGTTGTATGCCAATGTTACAACACAGTGATTTTATACCTCTTGACCCCAAGATTGAAAGAACCATTAAAAGACGAAGAAGTGGTAGAAGAGGTTGGCAAAATCAAAACATGGCTGGAAATGGTGGAGATCCTCCACCACCACCTAATGAAACCACCATAAAAATTGTCGACGACAAAGAAAGCGGAATACGGGACTATGCAACACCCGAATTTGATCAATTAAAATAGGGTATTCTTATGCCCAACATCACGACACAAACTTTTGAACTAAAATCAGTAATGTTTCAAATGATCCAAGCAATGGGTCAATTAGAAATGATGGATCATTTTTGTATTCAAAGTGTAACGGTAGAAGCCTTACGGTTAACACTTTTCTCTTACACATTAAGAGATAGAGCCAAAACCTAGCTAAATTCTCAACCACCTCACTCAATCGACAGTTGGTCGAGTTTGGCCAAAAAATTTCTAAAAAAAATACTTTCCTTCGACTAGGAATGTGAAGTTTAGAAATGAGATTTTGATGTTTCGGCAAGAGGATGATGAAACGGTCTTGGATGCATGGGAGAGGTTCAAAGAATAGCCTTTCTAATTCCGCTAAAATTATTCTTGATGCTACGGCCGGTGGCGCTTTCACTTCTAAAACTTATAATGAAGGATATGACATTTTGGAGAAAGTTGCCAACAATAACACCGATTGGTCAAACCCTCGTGCTCTTACTCCTAAAAATGCATCGGGTGTTCATGAAATTGATGCCATCACTGCTTTGAATGCACAAATTGTAGCTTTAACCAACTTGGTAAAAAATAACTTGAATTTAAATGGCAAAAAAAACCAAGTCCAAACTATAAATTCTAATAATGAATCTTGTGTGTTTTGTGGTGAGAATCATGCTTTTGAATGTTGTCCCGGTAATCCCGCTTCTGTGAACTACGTAGGGAACCATTCAAGGAATAACCCATTTTTTCCATGTTACAACCCAAATTGGAGAAATCACCCAAACTTCTCATAGTCGGGAAATCAAGGACTTCAACCCCCCAAGGTTAGTCAAGTCCTAAACTGACCACCAAATACCCCAGGATTTCATCAAGGATCTCCTCATACATACCAAGGTGGGCAATCCTCACAACCGTATGTACCAAGACAACAAAATGCATCAGAGAGTAACGGTTCACTTGAATCTTTACTCAAAGGTTTTATAAACCAAACCAATGCAACCTTGAGAGGTTTTGAGACTCAATTGGTGCAATTTGCCGCCGATTTGAAAGGAAGACAACTAGGCACTTTGCCTAGTGACACCGAAACCCCGAAAGGTATTCACAAAGAGCACGTTAAAGCCATGACCTTAAGAAGTGAAGAAAGCATGTCCAAACCTGATGATAAAGTTTTAGTTGAGACGCTTGTGCAAGAGGAAACGCCCCATCAATTTGACAAGTCAAATTTTCCAGCTCTATTTCCTCCCACTGTGGCAGAAAAGTGCCCACTTTCAACCCAAAAAGCATCAGGTACATCACCTAATATTTTTCCATCAGCACAGCCTCGCCACAGTGGTGAGACAGTGCCCACATCACAACACAAAATGGCAAGTCCTAGCCAACCGGAGTTAGACTTAAAATACCTCCCTTTTCTCGGTAGGATAAAGAATAAAAATGTCGATAATCATTTCAAAAAGTTTTTGAACATTTTTAAACAACTCCATATTAACATACCTTTGGTAGACGCTCTCGAGCAAATGCCAAGCTATGTTAAATTTTTGAAAGACATCCTTAACAAAAAGAAGAGGTTGAGTGAATTTGAAACGGTAGCTTTGATAAAAGAGAGTAGTGCCCTCCTCACTTGCCAAATTCCACTTAAGCTAAAGGACCCGAGTAGTTTCACCATCCCTTGTTCAATAGGAGGTAAGGAACTTGGTCATGCCTTGTGTGACTTAGGAGCAAGCATTAATCTCATGCTGTTGTCCATCTTCAAGAAGTTAGGAATAGGAGAAGTTCGACCCACCACCGTGACCTTGCAATTAGCAGATAGATCTTTGGCACATCCCAAGGGAAAGATTGAGGATATTTTGGTCCAAGTTGACAAATTCATTTTCCCGACCGACTTTTTAGTTTTAGACTATGAAGCCGATAAGAACGTCCCCATCATTTTAGCACGACCATTTCTTGCCACGGGTAGAAATTTGATCGACGTCCAAAAGGGTGAGTTAACTTTGAGGGTAAATGACCAACACATGACATTTAATGTTTTCAAGTCCCTTAAGTTCCATGATGAATTGGAAGATTGTTCGGCCATAAATTTGTTGAGTGAGGACCTAAGTGTAGATATTGAAATGCGTGGTGAGAAGTTTGGAGAAAAAAGCGAAAATGAGCTTCAGTTTGAGAGTCCAATAAAAATCCAACCACCAATAAGAGGGAAACCGTGTTTGAAAGATGTAAGATTGATCCACCATAAACGCAAGAAAAAACATTTTTTGTCTAATGGTGTGTCGTCACCTTCCAAAACCTCTTGTTGAGTATCAAGAAGGCTAGAAATAGCCTTTTAATAAAATGTTTTTTTTTCAGTCATTTTCAGTATTACAGTTTTCAATTTTTGTTGCCAAAAAAAAACTTCGAAATTTTCGAGTATTGCAAAGTGGCCACCTTGGTTGCCACTGTGGGGAACTCTGGTCTAGATGGGATTTTGAAATATTTTAGCTGATGAGTTCTTGGGGAGAGGTATTGGTGGCTTTACAGGTTGCTTCCTGTATGGTAACAAATCACCTCAGTTGCTACACATATTTTTAGCCAATACACTACTTTACCCATGTTTTTTTAAGCGTCCTCCCATGTGCTTAAGATAAGACAAAAAAGGGGGCTCAATAAATTTCTTTCCATTTGTTCCTACCTATTATCCACCAGATTTGTGCCCCAAAAGTTGAAAAGAAAAACAAAGAAATTAGGTTGTGCTTCTCAAGAACCCAAAAGCAAACTTCTCATCCTATCTTTTTAGCCATCATCACCCTCTCACCCACTCTAATCCCATCAACCCCTTTATCTTTCTTTTTACTCATCACTCCATTCTCCCACACTCCTATTTTACTTTCTCAGATGGAACTTGGAGCCATATGTATAAAAACAAAAAAAAATTGGTTTGCACCCCTTTCAAAATAACTGGAGAAGTCACCGACAGCCGGCGGTGGAAGCTTCGACCACCACACCATCGATTTCTGCCGCCAATTACTACCGTAATCACTACCGCCCCTTCATCTACCGTTATGCATGCCACCACAGTGTCCGAAGTTGGTCGACCTGCCCAGGTTAGTAAACCGTGAGCATCCTTTGTTCATCGTCACTTATGTTCTGAACTTTTCGTTGGTTATTTCTTTTGGGCTTTCTGTGGTGTTTGTTTGTTGTTTTGTTCTAACTCGTGGATTATTAGGTTGTTGAACTTTATGCCGTATTACTTTGTTCATGGTTTGCTTCTGTTTAATATTCTCATGACTATTTGTATCTGTTTTTCGTTCCGTTTAACATCTCTTTCAGGTACACTCTCTTGATTGTTTCCATAATTTTTGAGTTTAACATGATATAGGCCATTCTTCGAAATTTTAGCCCATACACTTTCCCATTTGACACCAATCCTAACAAATACTTAAAACAAAATTGTCTTGCATTTTTTCAATGAGGACATTGAAGGTTTTAGTTTGGGGGGTGGGGAAACTTAAGAATTCAATTTTTTAACCCATCACGCACCAAAGCCTAAGTGGCCACTTCTGTCACCACAGTCGTGACAGAAGCATCTTGAGAAATCCAAAATGGGTGGGATCAAAAATCAAAATGGCAATGGCAAAACAAAGAAAAATTCGTCAAAACCAAAATTAGTTTGAAGTCGTGCAAAAAGCCAAGTTTGGGGGTCATATCAAGTACTTAAATTGAAAAACCAAATACACAAGCCCAAAACAAGCCCTATTGATTAAAGTCAAAAATATGGATTGCATGAAAGGAGGTGGTACATTTTCGAACGAAAGAGCTTCATTCAAATCAAGAGTCATGGAAATTTTCGATATAAGTTTTTCCATTCAAGCAAAAATTTGATGAGTCAACCCTTTTATCACCTTTCGAGTTCTTTTTCTTTCATTATTTTTACTTGAGGACAAATAATTATTCAAGTTTGGGGGTGTGATAACTCTCAAATCTTGAGAGTTATTTCCTCATTTTTCTTATTTATTTTGCCACTTTCTTGCCCATTTTTCCCTCTCCCTCCTTCATTTGGTCTAAGATGTTCAAACATTTGATGAAGTTTCAAGAATGCGAAAATTTCAGTTTTTCTAATTTTTTTTTGTGCAGCAAAGTGGCCACTTTGTCACCACAGTGGCGACGTGGGCTGGAAGTTTTTGAATAAGCCTTGGACATTTATGTAACGTTGATTTTTGAAATAGAAGAAAAAGGAACGTGAGCTTTCACAGGAATAATCATGGAAAATGACAAAACTTGGAAGTCAAATGAAGCTTCAACACTTCTCCACAAAGTGGCTTTTTGGGTTTTGTCAAATCACACATTTTTCTTCAAGAGCACTATAAAAAGAGGCTTTGGGCACCATTGAAGATCATCACTTCCAGGAGCAATCTCTTTAACCTGGAGCTTTACATTTACTTCTCATTCTCTCATTAAAGTCTTTAGTATAGTTGCATTTAATTTTCTTGTAATTTCAATTTCTTGTAACAGTTATCACCATTGTAGCGACAAAGTGGTAACAACTTTCTACTTTTATTTATGTAGGTTATGTTTATGTATTCTTCTTATTCTCCCATGTCATTTACTTTTATTATGAACTAAACACCCCTTTGGGTGTGGGTATTAGCCAAGGCTAAGACTAGTAGGCAACACTTGGGTGTTGCCATCGTTGCTAACTCTTAGACTTGGTCACTTGAGTCGGGACTTCAACTCAACGCGGACAAGTCGATCACTTTTAAGTGTTATTATTAGATCTTAGATCCAGAGATGGGCGGATCCGGAAATATGGCTTGAGTGATGCAAAGAAGATTTGAGAAAGTCTTTTATAACCACGTAGAGATACAACTTTTTGCATGATTTTAACTAAGGTTCAAAATATTGGTCGATATAGGTGTCACAAAGAGATTTGGGCTTCTATATCCATACTGTTGGAAATAAATCCTTAGAGGTTTACTTAGTTAAATCGACAAGTCTTGAGTCGGAAATAGTGGGAACTTTGTGGGTGCAAGTGGCCACTTTCTGTAGAAACTCACTTTCGAGAGAGAGGTTTTTTTAAGATATTTTGTGTCACTTGTTTCTGACCATATTGTTACTACATCTGTCTTAGTTAATGCTTGTACCCACATCCTCTCCTTTAACTTGTTAATTATCTTAATCGTTGTTTAACTTACTTAAAACTCACAAATATTGATATTGTTCTCAAAACTCAAACGAGCACTAGAAGTTCATGAATGTCTATGATTCTTAGTTGACTAGTCCTTGTGGAAATGATCTTGGTACTCTACCACTTTATTACTTAATAGCGATCATAGTGTCCGGTGTGCACTTGCATCGCCACTATGGCTACACAGGTGGCCACTTTGTGGACCTATACGATTTTCCGCTATCAGAACCCTAACCCATTTTTGGGGTTTTCCTCCTAAAATCAGATGATTCTTCATCATCTAACAAGTTTTGGAAGCTAGAACCATAATCCCTCCATCTTCATCTTCCTCACAAACTTCTTAGAGTTTCACCCCAACCCTTTTTTCCTATTTTGAAGATTTGAAAGTTTGTGGTTATTTTGGGGATCTAGAAGAGTATTGTTGATGGATTCAACTATGGAAAAGGTAATCTTCTCTTTTCTTCATCTATGGAAATTAGGGTTTTGGTATCAGTTGAGGTCTTCATGTTTAATGTTTGGGGAATGTTTCTAAATGGTTGGATGTAAATATTTATGGTTGTAATTTATGGATCTAGGTTTTGGAAGTTTTGGCTTTGAAGATTCAAGTTTCTTCAAGGAAGCTCTAAGTGGGGTAAAATCTAGATTTAACCTAAATCTAGCAAGGTGAGTTCAAGTTGATTTGTGAAAACGATGTACATGCCAACATGTCCATTTTAAAGTGTTTATGTGTTTTACATGAAATTATCAACTGTTGAGTTATTTGGCAACTTTTGATTATTTGAAGTGTTTAGCTTTATAAAATTTGTAAAACCCCCACATTTGGGATTTTTGGGCATTTTGATAAATAAGTCATAAATGAGAGTGTTTTAAATAATTTATTGCATAAATGGGGAATTCTTGGTAAAAATGCACTTTTAGTGTTTGTTGGAAATATGCATCATTTATGTAATGGGGCATTTTGAAAGTACGATTGTGTGAGTCCTTTGATTTTGGTCATTCCCGACCTTGGAAATATTTTGGAAATTGTAAACCTTTTTAGTTTTGGGCCGAAGGCCAATTGTGATTTGAGAGACAAAGATTTTTGGGAAAAGATGTATTTTGGTTTATGAAACTTTATTGGCTCACGTATTTTAGCCAAACGTTCATTATGCCTTTTGGGGCTTGGTTTATACTCAGATGAGTCTTTGGAACATTTGTTCATTTTGGTAGCTCGTTAAGGAGCCTTGGACATATGGTGTACTTAGTTGCATCTTATTTAAGAGTTACATGTTTGGAATGCGTTAGTTCATTCGTTTGAGTCATGTAACGTTTTAGACTGTAATGCATTGGATATATAGGCATATGAGTCAGTCAGTTGGTTTAGTTGGGAATTTATCCCTGTTTTAGGACTGGAAATTATTTATGGCTAGCAGGAGCTCGAGGTATAGATCGTGGGTGGTTGAACTCGATAACCGTGTAACCTTTAGTGAAGGGCTCGAGGTATAGATCGTGGGTGGTTGAACTCAATGCCCGTTTGTTATCCAGTCTGGTTATTCATCACGGAATTTAGTGTCCGCGTTTGAAGTCTAGTGAGTGGTCCCCAAGTCAAGTTTTTATGTAAGCTTGTGGTGGTGCTCTGCAGAGCTGTATACGGAGCTAAGTCTCGCGGTGGTGCCCATTGTTAGCCAGATACGGAGACTTGTGGCTTTTGTGGTGACACTCATCTAGAGGTCGAGTAGACACTAGGGTCATTTGGGTATCTTGTGGTGGTTGCTCGGCAGGGAGCCGTATACGGGGATCCATGACTCTATGTGAAGCTCAAGAACATCGAGAAGTGGCTTAACTTTGTGTGCCTGTCACTTTCGATGGAATTCAGGTCTCCCCCATCACCGAAAGGTGTTGTTTTGGGTATTGAGTTGTATTATCCATGTTTTCGGTGACGTTTTGTTTATATGGGTTGAGTGTTATGCCCCACCCGTGTTTTGGGTGTTTCGGGATATAAAGTTTTATCCACGTTTCATAAATTGGGAGTCCGCTTTCTATCCTCATTTTGAGTGAGTTTTTGGTTGAGTTTAATTTACGAAAGAATGTTTTATATTGGGATTTTAGTCCTTAAAACATTTTGGTTTGGAAAACATTTATATTGGTGTCTCCCTCGTCTAAAATGCATATTATTGGAAACGAGTCGTTTTCATATTTGAAGCATACCATTTTGAAAGATTATGATTTCAATTGCATTCTTCTTTTTAACGATATATTTATTAATGTTGAAAACTCTTGAACTCACTAGGCGTTAGCCTAACCTTTTTATTTGTCGGCGTGTGTAACAGGCTTCGTTGGGAATAGTTCTAGTGACACTGTGAAGAGTGGAGTGCTTGTTCCATGCTCAGAGAGTGATTAGCTTGTTGAAGTCTTCCGCCTTTGTTTTTGGTAGAGCTACTTGTGTTTGGTGCTAAGTAATACCCGACTTCGGTTTAGTACTTGTATATTATTGGAGTTTATATTTGTTGAGGTTAGTTTTAGAATTTTAACTTGAGGAATATACTGAGTTTTGAATTGTATGAGGAAGTTTTGTTCCTTATGTTGATATTATACCGAAATTTTAATTAACCGATCTTACCAAATTTGAGGGTGGTACAAGATGGTATCAGAGCTTAAGTTTGAGAGAATTAGGTATTGATTTGGAACACCTTGACTCAATCTAGTGTTCTTTTAAGTGATCGAGAGAGAAAATTTCACCAATAGGCACTTTAAGATATGATGTTTTGAGACTAATGGAGTCACTAGGAACGAGAATCACGACGAGGGTAGCAAGGATGATCATGTACAGTACGTTCATAATTGCACCTGGCCAGTGTTATGGTGAACCTACGAGTTACATGTGTATACTTGAACTACTGTGATGTTACGACCGTTGGGGTAGTGAAGAAATTTCTAAGTGGGTAACCGTTAGCATAAGTTGATGACTTTAACATTCGTCACTTTGGGTGACAGTAAGCATGAGAATTGTATTAAGTGAACCATTTTGAATCGGGATGATTGGTTTGATTAGAACCATAGACTTGTGGAACGGACCTTTTTCGAATAGAGGTTGTAAGGTGTACCTATGAAGTCCTTGATCATTGCCTTAAGATGTTTGAGCATCCGGATGACGATGGTGTGACTAAGGAATTGAGGAGCGTGGTTTCGAGGTGTTGAGTGCCGAATAACTTCACGCACATAATTTATTTCAAAATAAATTAAATCAATTATTTCTGATATTTCCAAATCGCCATGTGGATTAAATTACAGATCTTGGAGCAATGTTTTAGCACACACAAGGTTTTAAACCATGATTTTGAGCATGCACAAAATTGTTTTATGGCATGAAGTTGCAAACTTTGTTGAAGATTTTCTTTATTCTCATTGTTGTCCAACGCTATTTCGGATTTTGCGATGTGCGTATTTTGATGTTGTTTAGGGTCTTGGACAAGTAAATGTGGTTTATGACTTTAACATTGGATCTCCTCGAGATATGTTAAGGTTTTGGACGAAGAGTTATTTTCCATTATTTTGGTGTTTGAGTTTTATTGAGAATTTTACTCCATGCGATTTTTTGAATTTAATGGGGTGATTTTAATGGTGTCCCGTTGTATTGTTTTCACTTGAGTTTTGTGCGTGCAGTTTGGTTGCATATAGTATGCATACATGTTTTATTTGGAATTTCTGTCATAGGGTCTTAGTCAACATTTTAGAACTATGAAGCATATTGTTAACTTGGCTTTAAACTTGAAACCAACGTAGATTATTTTGTATTTTAACCGAGGTACAGGCATATACCACGTTACTAGTTTTGTGAAATAAACTGTCGCATGCAATTTTTGTTGTGGGATCTCATTCTGTGCCGTGTTGTGGCTAAAAGAGAGCACTTTGAGAGTTAGATATAATGAAAATTTTGTTTTGAGTTTTGCAAGCATTTTGTTGTACACTGTTTTAGTACGTAAAACTATTTCCCATTCATGACGTAAATTTATGCATGCTAGGACCATAGTGGTCTATTCAAAAAAACTTGTTGTACATCCTTATTCATCATCATTATTAGCTTGAATAATAATCAGATAGTTTTCGAAATGATTTTATATGTGTGACATTGGTGACCACTTTGTACACCTACCGAGTAAACGATAGTAGACTTTTATTCATATGACTAATCGTTATAAAGCTTTTACATTTAGAAGTTTTAAAAAAGTTCAAATTTGCATAGTAGTTTGAAAAACCTTGAACTCATTAGAGCTATAGATGTAAGCCCTCTTGTGATAGAGGTCTTGATTAAGTACTAAAGGAGTCCTCGTAGATTGAAGCGTCGGAGGACCTGATTCATGTTTAGTTTTGAATTTTGGACTTCAGTTCATGAACCGGTTCATGCAGGAGAATTTGAGGCGTTAGATTTATGCTTTTTCCCAGTTAATTAAGTGATGATCTTTCCGCTTCGATAAACCTTCGGGTTAAAACCTTGTGCGGTTGTTTATGTATGGTTGGTTTTGAATGTGTGGGTTAATGGTATGACGACATACTATGTATCTGTGGTGTACCATCTTAATAGGTATTCATGAATAATGATGAGGTTATGGTTGGCTAGTAAAGCTGTATGATTTAGGGTTTTCTTTCCATGTATAGGTGTCAGCTTTAATTCGACATTGCAACTCTGCAATGAAATATTTGGTGGTATATCCACATTGCATATAGTTGTTTTGAGGATAGGTGTTGACCCTCAATATGGAGGACAGTGACCGTTGAAGTGCTTCAATACACTTTCGTTGAAATTGGATATGTCTACAAGTTAAGTGGTAACCTTAAGGATATTAGATGTTGACGATTAGAGAATTTCGTCAAGGAAGGGACAATAAATCTTTCATGGTATGGATTATTGGGAGATTGGGTGAGAATGTCAAGGTAAACCTTAAGTAGAGATTGATCAGTGAAGAGACCTTAATTTGGTCGAAAGTAGAAATATCGTTTTAGGACAGCAGCGGGTGATCGACCCAACAATTTTATGTGGATTCCTTATCACTCGGGTAAAGTCAACCTGGTTGAGGATACTTAGAATTAAGAGGAGTATGGGTAAGCGACGGTTGGATCCTTTCTACAAAGGTTGTTGTGTTCTTGAAGGCAAGAAAATAGTGTGATGTAATTCCATGAAGGATGATTAGAAGTATTTAAGGGTACAGTTCGCCTTGGGGTGTCCTTGGTGGAAGTAGTTAATTAAGATCATAAGCTACATTTGAGGTGATATGTGCAACCTAAGGTTGGGAGGCAACTGAGATTTTAATGATAGGAAAATGAGATAATAGGAACTCGATGTTCATTTCGTCATCAGTAAGATACACCGAACGTTGGGATTGAGTTTGTGACGGCTCGTGATGAGAAATACAACGATAATCTTAAATGGAATGTAATCGGTTTCGTTTATGGGGAAAGGTATTGTTGAGGCATCCCTTTGGATAGGGAACCAATGGATCTCAATAAATACGACGTTGGGTGTTTGGTCAGTGCCAGATTTCGGGAACGAAATCCCTTTTAAGGTTGGGAGGATAGTAACACCCCGATAACTTAGACCGAAGAGAAGGCGAAAACGGCAGCAGTGTTCCACGCGAATCAAGCCGCGCCATGATCCGCGCGAGGGTCTAGACTATAGAGGTCCGCGCGACCCTCTCTACGAGTCCATCCGCGCCAGGGCCCGCGTGCCACCACTGTGCCTTTATAAAAGAAATAATATGGCCTCCACCCCATTTTCTCTCAAAACTCCTCCCCTTTCTCTCCCAAACCGAACTTCATTTCCCCCAAATGAACCCTAACACATTTTTGGGGTTTTCCTCCTAAAATCAGATGATACTTCATCATCTAACAAGTTTTGGAAGCTAGAACCATAACCCCTCCATCTTCATCTTCCTCACCAAGCTTCTTAGAGTTTCACCCCAACCCTTTTTCCCCATTTTGAAGATTTGTAAGTTTGTGGTTATTTTGGGGATCTAGAAGAGTGTTGTTGATGGATTCAACTATGGCAAAGGTAATCTTCTCTTTTCTTCATCTATAGAAATTAGGGTTCTGATCAGTTGAGGTCTTCATGTTTAATGTTTGGGGAATGTTTCTAAATGGTTGGATGTAAATATTAATGGTTGAAATTTATGGATCTAGGTTTTGGAAGTTTTATCTTTGAAAATTCAAGTTTCTTCAAGGAAGCTCTAAGTGGGATAAAATCAAGATTTAGCCTAAATCTAGCAAGGTGAGTTCAAGTTGATTTGTGAAAATGTTGTAAATGCCAAAATGTCTATTTTAAATTGTTTATGTGTTTTACATGAAATTATCAACTGTTGAGTTATTTAGTAACTTTTGATTATTTGAAGTGTTTAGCTTTATAAAATTTGTAAAATACCCACCTTTGTAATTTTTGGGCATTTTGATAAATAAGTCATAAATGGGAGTGTTTTAAATAATTTATTGCATAAATGGGGAATTCTTGGTAAAAAATGCATTTTTAGTGTTTGTTGGAAATATGCATCATTTATGTAATGGGGCGTTTTGAAGGTACGATTGTGTGAGTCCTTTCGTTTTGGTCATTCCTGAACTTGGAAACATTTTGGAAATTGTAAACCTTTTTAGTTTTGGGCCGAAGGCCAATTGTGATTTGAGAGACAAAGATTTTTGGGAAAAGATGTATTTTGGTTTATGAAACCTTATTGGCACACGTATTTTAGCCAAACGTTCATTATGCCTTTTGGGGCTTGGTTTATACTCAGATGAGTCTTTGGAACATTTGTTCATTTTGGTAGCTCGTTAAGGAGCCTTGGACATATGGTGTACTTAGTTGCATCTTATTTAAGAGTTACATGTTTTGAATGCGTTAGTTCATTCGTTTGAGTCATGTAACGTTTTAGACTGTAATGCATTGGATATATAGGCATATGAGTCAGTCAGTTGGTTTAGTTGGGGACTTTATCCCTGTTTTGGGACTGGAAATTATTTATGGCTAGCGGGAGCTCGAGGTATAGATCGTGGGTGGTTGAACTCGATAACCGTGTAACCTTTAGTGAAGTGCTCTAGGTATAGTTCGTGGGTGGTTGAAATCAATGCCCGTTTGTTATCCAGTCTGGTTATTCATCACAGAATTTAGTGTACGCGTTTGAAGTCTAGTGAGTGGTCCCTAAGTCATGTTTTTATGTAAGCTTGTGGTGGTGCTCTGCAGAGCCGTATACGGAGCTTAGTCTTGTGGTGGTGCCCATTGTGAACCAGATACAGGGACTTGTGGCTTTTGTGGTGACACTCATCTAGAGGTCGAGTAGACACTAGGGTCATTTGGGTATCTTGTGGTGGTTGCTCGGTAGGGAGCCGTATACAGGGATCCATGACTATATGTGAAGCTCGAGAACATCGAGAAGTGGCTTAACTTTGTGTGCCCACCACTTTCGATGGAATTCGGGTCTCCTCCGTCATCGGAAGGTGTTGTTTTGGGTATTGAGTTTTATTATCCATGTTTTCGGTGACGTTTTGTTTTTATGGGGTTTTACCCACGGTTTATGGGTTGAGTGTTATGTCCCACCCTTGTTTTGGGTGTTTCAGGATATAAAGTTTTATCGGCGTTTCATAAATTGGGAGTTCGTTTTCTATCCTCATTTTGAGTGAGTTTTGGGTTGAATTTAATTTATGAAAGAACGTTTTATATTGGGATCTTAGTCCTTAAAACAGTTTGGTTTGGAAAACCTTTATATTGGTGTCTCCCTCATCTAAAATGCATATTATTGGAAACGAGTCGTTTTCATATTTGAAGCATATCATTTTGAAAGATTATGATTTCAATTGCATTCTTCCTTTTTAACGATATATTTATTAATGTTGAAAACTCTTGAACTCACTAGGCGTTAGCCTAACCTTTTTATTTGTCGGCATGTACATCAGGCTTCGTTGGGAATAGTTCTAGTGACACTGTGAAGAGGGGAGTGCTAGTTGCGTGCGTGCTTGGAGAGTGATTAGCTTGTTGAAGTCTTCCGCCTTTGTTTTGGGAAGAGCAACTTGTGTTTGGGGTTAAGTAACACCCGACTTCGGTTTATTACTTGTATATTATTGGAGTTTATTTTTGTTGAGGTTAGTTGTAGAATTTTAACTTGAGGAATATACTGAGTTTTGAATTGTATGAGGAAGTTTTGTTCCTTATGTTGATATTATACCGAAATTTTAATTAGTTGCTCCTACCAAATTTGAGGGTGTTACAATTTTGAGATTTTGGCTCGATATTGACTTAAATGAGTTTTGGGGACATTTATCTAGTTCAATATCTCAATGTAGAGCTTTGGTTATGATTTGCATTTATTGCATCTTATCTAGGAATTTCATGTTTTAAGTGCGTTAGTCATTCTTGTGGAGTCTTGTAATTTCGACTGTGTTGCATTGGATCCATAGGCACGTAAGTCAATCTTTATTTGATGGTCGAATGGGTATTGTGGGGTTGGACTTCTGGGCCCATGTTTTGTAACCTTAAACTTTTCAAGTAGTTACTAGGAGGGTTGAGTCTGAAGGTGCTACCTTGGAGGTAGGCATTAGGACCTCCGTCGCTTGAAGGTAATGCCTTGGAGGTAGTCCTTAAGTGTGTCGGGCGTTGAGGTGGAATTCGTGGGAATAAACACTAAGTTCAATCGACTCTTGAGGTGAAACTTGCTAAGGAGTCGTATGAACATTTGGACGTCTAGTCGTGAAGTGTTATACGATTAACGTTGTATGAGTGACATACTCATGTGTTCCCTTCACTCTCAACGGATACGGGTCTCCCCCGTTGTTGTCAAACATTATTTTTCGGATATTGTAATATCTATGCTTCAATATTGTTTGGGTTTTGGCGAGTAACCACATTCTATGACTTTGACTTATTGAATCCCCTCCATATATCTATTGGTGAATGCCCAAAAGCTAATCATACAATGATTATAATTTTGAGTTTTGTTTCATGAAATTAATAAATAAAAGGTATTGCCCAATTTATTATGTCTATGTTATATTCTGTGTTTTTAATTATTCATAATAAATAACCTTAGAATAATGTATTCTAAATGTCCCTAGTTAAATATTATTTTGGGTTTTAAGGTTGAAGTAATATGATAATGACTAGCATATGTAGGGATTCATATAGAGATATTGAATCTGTATATGGGTACAAAATGGAGATTTTGTGTATCGGACGTGACTCGCTATGAGAACACTTCATTGGATGTCATGTGAGTGTCATAAGTGTTTCTCATGTGGTCAATGTACATGTAATTCTTTGACTTGAGAAATATGGAGTTTGTTATGTGTGAGTAATATATTTTGACATTTGTTCTAATCATTCTGTAACTGGGTGACAGAATTATTGTTGGGTATGTTATAAATCACATGGTAGAACTAGCATGTATCGAGATAGGATTTGTCCCTCTTTTATGACGAGAGTGATGTCTCGGGCCCCTTGATAAATATATACTAAGGAAATGCATGCATGCCCAGATAAATGATATGAGATATCAATTTCTATTTTTATTAGTATATTAGGGAATCAAGAAATTAGAGATTGGACATAACGAGAATGACACATTCAATGTCTCATGTTTAATCTGGACATCAAGGACAAAAGAATTAAATATGTAAACCAAAATTGACTACAAACCGATAATTTGTTATATCACCAATTCTCGTCATTTGGGTGATGATGATATATTGCTAGATACCGCTCATTGTTTATAACTATAAATACGATATTTATATTTATTTCTAACATGTCGAGAACCTATTGGGTCACACGCATTGAACATATTCGAATAAGGAGTTTTAATAATTAAAACGTTTAATTACTATATCTTATTTGTATTAATTTAATCTGATTAAATAAAATCAGATATTATTTATGTTGGACATAAATAAAGTTGACTAGGTATGGTTATGTAAGAAAGTGATGGTGCATGACCACTCTTACACTCAAGTAAGGTGTGGAGATGATGGTGATCTTTTAGGCCATACTTCCGTCACCATATATAATGTATGACATTGTATGCAATTTCTTTGTTAGGCATCAACCTTTGTTTGTTGTTGTTATTCAAAGTCTCGTTAACTGTGAGGTATAATTTCGAAACACACGATTTATTCCGGTTCGTATGGGTCCTTGGAGGGTTACAGTTTTATTTTCCGATGTGCTTGAGATCCCGTAACCCAACAATATCAAAAGCTTTTGGTAATTATTCCCATGTTTTGGTAATTAGATTTTAATCCTATTGTATTTGTGTGAGTCTTGGGTACGATTCCATGATTATGGAGTGTCTCTATTCAAGCATTTTATCACAAAACTGGGGTTTTGGGAAAGATATCACTTTCTATTATAATTACTTTGCATATTGATAATTTGATTTAAATAATATTCATTCCGCTTTTCCGTCTAATATAATTGATAAAACTCTTGAACTCACTACGTGTTAAGTGTGACCCTTTTTATTTGTCGGCATGTGCATCAGGTCCTAGTTGGGGAATGGTACTAGCGACACCGTGAAAGTTGAGTGCTAGTTAGATGCACGAAAAAGATGTAACTATTAAGTGATGTCTTCCGGACATTGGAGATAGCCAATTGTTTATGGGGTTTATTAACACCCGATCTTTATTTAGTCTTTATACAAGACTTAGTTTATTATTTGTTGAGGTTAAATCAATAATTTTATTTGAGATATTTCAAGTATTGATTTGTAGAAATGGATTTTATCCTTATTTGACGTATTGTTGAAAATTTTAAATTAGTTGCTCTTTCCCAATTTGAGGGTGTTATAGATTTCTTTTTCAATTTTTTCGATTTGCAGGTGTCTGATCAATATGTGTCTTGGCTAGAAAACCTAGATCAGATATGGTCTCAACCCAAATTTGGTATCATAGTAGTATGACAGTATGTTCCACAGTTGGTTTGTGTCTTACCATTTAGAAGTTCTTGGGTATCACAGTAATGTACACTAGAATAAGTTTGACCGGAGTAAGGTTCATCGGATAGAGGAGAAAGGAGAGAAAGATTTACAAAAAAACTAATTTACCCCTAAATATTATCCATAAATTGAAATTTTTAATATTAATGGATAATTACCAAATTTACTATTTTTAACAATAACCATTGATTATTAATAAGGTTTGGTTGAATTTGGATCTCATGGTTATCACAAACAACGATATATATAGGATTAGGTTCATTTGAGAAATGCTAAAAATATAAGAAATAAATACATGATCTTAGCCATTTATCTGGTCAACATTTGCGGCTTTGACTGTGAACCACCGGATAATTACTTGTGTGGTCTGTAGAAGATAGAGTGGTAGTTTCATAAAATATGAGGGACGAGTTCATATATGAACATGTATGATTCACATATGAATTATATGTTCATATATGAACCAGTGTAATTCACATATGAACTCTTTTAATTGATTCATATATGAACTATATGTTCATATATGAATTAGTTAATTAGTTCATATGTGAATCACAATGTAACACCCGGAAAATTAAGGTAAGTGTTTATAAATTCTAGTGGGTTCACATTACTTTTAAATGTTGGGATTCTTGCCATGAATTAGGGATCATTGGTATGTTATCGTATGTGTTGTTATCTTAAAATTCCTTGCGTGTTTAAAATATCGAAAACGTCAAAATTCAGAATTTTGGGAGTTGGGGCGATAGTGACCCGCGACTATGACAATGGTCATAGTCGCGTGGCAATGTCGCGGGCCGGGGGTGGTCTCGGTACACCCCCGGCGAGAATGCCATGCGAGAGTGACTGGGGAACAATCGCCCTGTCACAATCGCTGAATCGGTACCGCGAGCCTTTGGGGGGGCGCGATTGTGCCCCGCGACATTGCCATGGGCACAATCGTCGGGCACTGTCGTCGTCGGGCTGTGAGAGTTTAAAAAATTAGATTTTTACCATTTTCACCTCACTTTCTCACTTCACACATTTTGGTCCGAGCGCCAAGGAAGTTTAGCCGGCCTTTAGAGGTAAGCTTGGGAGCATTTTTGGGATGCCATTCTAGAAGACGACCCTTTTGGAAATAGTTGACAACTGATTGTAATCTTCTTTCTAGTTAGATTTTAGATTAGGAGGTTGTCATCTATCATTGTTTTTTTTTTTACAAACTTGTAATTAAACAGACATTTATTGTTCCCTTTTTGGGTGAGCTCATGCTTCGGCATTAATATGATTACCATATTTCCGTTTTTCGGAAATTTTTGTTTGTCCCATTTTTGGGGTGTTACAAGTTGGTATCAGAGCTCTAGTTTAAGTGAACTAGGTGTCGACTTTAGTATACGTAGACTGTTTGTGCTTATAGGATCACTGTCCACATGGGTAGAACATTCCTAGGTGGGGAGAGTATTAGGATTACAGAATTGCATTGATTAAGACTTACGGAAATGCCAGTGTTGTTCTGAATTTATGATTACGTGAGCATGCTTGAAATTTTATTGTGATGGTTAATCGTTGTAGTAGTACGTATTGAACCGTTTATCTTTCAAAGGATTAACCGGTATGATCTTTATCATGTGTGACAGTTCACAATGGTAAACACCCGAAACATGCTCCAAAATCCGTGGGATGGTCACGTTGAAGTTGAGTCTACCGCCGATCAACCTCCTATGGTAACAGATGTTGAAAGGCCACCCGTAACTGATGTCGTGGGTGGAGGACCGGAACAAGTACCAAGGGTGAATCGCGAGACCGGGCAACCGATTATAGAAGAGGTGACCATGGAGACAAGGATCCAAGACAATGTGATGCAAGCCATGAATTCGGCCATGGCACAACCACAAGAATTTTTCTTGAAACTATTAGAGGACCATGCTGCCAGTCACCGAAGAACCGAGGCAATGGCGGAGAATGTTGTAAATGGGTCGGGTGGCAGACCGATAGTCGTCGGGACTGAGGAACATGCAGTTAGGAACGAGAAGAAGAAGGATGGGGGTTGCTCCTTCAAAACCTTTCTATGCTGTCGGGCTCCAGAATTCTCCGAGACAACCGACCCGCTAGCATGCATGAAATGGATCCAATACATAGAAATGGCATTCGAGTCCAGTGAATGCGCGGACTATCAGCGAGTCAAATTCGCATCCCAACTACTAAGAGGGGATGCATTGAGCTGGTGGAATGTTACCCGAAGGGCGCTTACACCGGAGGTTTTGGCCAAGCTCACTTGGCCAACCTTCAAGAAGAAGTTTATGGAGAAATATTGCACTGAGAGGGCGCTTGACAAAATCGAAGACGATTTCCGAAATCTGAAGAAGGGCAACCGATCTATTGCCGACTACGCTAAGCAATTCATGGATAAACTTAGCCTAGTCGAGCACTTGGCAACTGATGAGGGGTCTAAGATAAAGGCATTTGTGAAGGGATTACCGGCGAAAATGAAGACGGGTGTGAGGAACTCTTAAAAGACTACATTGCAAGAAGTGATCGAGGCTTCTCATCTAGTGGAGGACGACATACTACAAGAGAGAGAGAGAGGAGAAGAAGCAACAAGGTGAGAAACGGAAGTGGGAGGGGCCAACCGGGCCTGCCCGACCTTCCAAACCCTTTAACGGGGGGAGGAACACCGATCCGCGATGAGAGGCAAGATGATGCCCCAAGTGCAAGAGCAAACACTTCGGGCCTTGCAACCCGAAACCGTTTTCTGGAGCAATGGAATGTTTCAAGTGTGGTCGAAAGGACCGCATGAGTCGGGATTGCCCCTCACGGGGAGTTTGTTATGAGTGTCGGGAACCGGGGCACATCAAGAGGGATTTCCCTAAATTAGCTAAGGGCAACCAAGGGGTTCCGAGCGGAGCAATGTCGAAGAAAGAAGTTCAACCTAAGGTGCCAAGTTGGGCCTTCCAAATGACGGCAGATGAGGCGAGAGAGACGGCGGACGTAGTGTCGGGTACGTTTCTAGTGAACTATCTACCTACCCGTGTTTTATTCGATTCTGGTGCAAACCGATCTTTCGTATCCACCTCGTTTTGCAAGAATTTCACCACTCCTTTTAGTTTGTTGAATAATGCTCTAGTGGTAGAGGTAGCCAATGGGGAACATATGGTAGTTCGGGAATGTTATGTTGGGTGTACCTTAGAATTAGATGGGGAATCCTTCGCTATATATTTGTTACCGGCCAATATCGGGGGATTTGACGTGATTGTGGGGATGGATTGGCTAGCTAAGCACGACGCCGACATCTTCTGCTCCAAGAAGTTAATTCGAGTACCCTTGCCTAAGGGTGGTGAAATAGTAATCTACGGAGAGAAGAACCGGAGGACCAACATGATTATCTAGTCACTCAAAGCACGCAAGAGTCTAGCCAAAGGTTGTGTTTCGTATTTAGCCTATGTGATCGACGCGAAGTTAGAAAAGAAGAAATTGGAAGATGTGTGGACGTGGTGTGTGACTACCCGGATGTCTTTTCGGAGGATCTACCCGGGCTTCCACCGGAACGACAAGTGGAGTTCCACATCGACCTCACCCCGAGGGCCGCTCCAATTATTCGTGCTCCCTATCGTCTCGCGCCGACGGAAATGCAAGAGATGATGACACAACTACAAGAACTTCTCGATAAAGGATTCATACGACCGAGTTTGTCGCCGTGGGGAGCCCCAGTGTTGTTTGTGAAGAAGAAATACGGGTCCATGCGGATGTGTATAGACTACCGTAAACTCAACAAGGTCACCGTGAAGAATAAGTATCCACTTCCTCGGATCGATGGCCTCTTCGATCAACTTCAAGGAGCGGGATGTTTCTATAAAATAGATTTGCGATCCGGTTATCATCAAGTGCGGGTGAAGGAGAACGATATACCGAAGACGACATTCCGAACGAGATATGGCCACTACAAGTTCCTAGTCATGCCTTTTGGATTGACTAATGCTCCGACCGTCTTTATGGACTTGATGAACCGAGTATGCCGACCTTTCTTAGACAAATCAGTCATAGTCTTTATCGATGACATCTTGATCTACTCGCGGGATGAGGATGAGCATCATCAACATTTGCGGGAAGTTCTAGAGATCCTTCGAAGGGAGAAGTTATTCGCAAAATTCTCGAAGTGCGAATTATGGCTACAAGAAGTGCAATTCTTGGGCCACGTAGTGTCAAAGGATGGAGTAAAGGTGGATCTGGCAAAGATCGAGGCAATGATGAATTGGGAACCACCGATGAGCCCAACGGAGATAAGGAGTTTCTTGGGCTTAGCCGGTTACTACCGACGGTTTATCCGAGACTTTTCGAAGATCGCGTTTCCACTCACATCATTGACGAGGAAGAATGTTAAGTTCTTATGGACCGAAACGCAAGAGAAAGCTTTCCGTACACTTCAAAGGAAGTTATGTGAAGCACGGATACTATCCTTACCCGAAGGATCCGAGGACTTCGTGGTTTATAGCGACACCTCTAAGCTTGGACTTGGGTGTGTTTTGATGCAAAGGGGAAAGGTGATCGCGTACGCATCGCGGCAACTCAAGGATCACGAGAAGAATTACCCTACGCACGACTTGGAGCTAGCGGCGGTGGTTTTTGCCTTAAATTTATGGTGACATTACCTTTACGGGACGAAGTGTACTTTATTCACCGACTATAAAAGCTTGAAGTACATTTTTGACCAGAAAGATCTCAACATGCGGCAATGAAGATGGTTAAAACTCTTGAAGGATTACGACTGTGAGTTATTGTACCATCCGGGTAGAGCCAATGTAGTGGCGGATGCTTTGAGCCGAAAGAATTATGGAAGCGAAATCAAAGTGACTCTAACTAGGATTGATGTAATATCAAACTTAGTGGAAGACATCAAGAGAAGTCAAGAGGAGGCACTTTGGGAAGAAAACCTCAAAGAAGAAATCATGGTGAAGCAACGGGAGGCGCTAACGGAAGATATTCGCGGCCTTAAGTTATTTCAAGGAAGAATTTGGGTGCCGAAAGTCGGAGGGAACCGAGAGTTACTATTGGCGGTGGCGCACAAGTCAAAGTACTCTATACATCTCGGTAGCACCAAGATGTATAGAGATTTGAAACTTCATTATTGGTGGTCAGTGATGAAACTTGACGTGGCCAACTATGTAGAGAAGTATGTCACTTATCTTCAAGTCAAAGCGGAACATCAAAGACCCTATGGGAGCTTGCAACCGTTAACCATTCCGGAATGGAAGTGGGAACATATCACGATGGACTTCGTCACCAAGCTACCGAAGACCTTGAAGGGGCACGATACTATTTGGGTGGTGGTGGATAGGCTTACCAATAGTGCGCATTTCTTGGCAATACGGGAGACGTTACCGATGGACAAACTTGCTAAGCTCTATATCGACGAGGTGGTGTCACGTCACGACGTTCCGCTATCCATAGTCTCAGATAGAGATAGTCGGTTTACTTCCAAGTTTTGGGATGGATTACAAAGAGAGTTGGGCACGAAGGTCAAGTTGAGCACGACTTATCATCCTCAAACCGACGGGCAAAGTGAGAGGACGATCCAAACTCTCGAGGACATGCTTCGGTCGTGTGTCATAGACTTTGGGGGGACTTGGGATTCGCACCTACCGCTAGTAGAATTCGCCTACAACAATAACTACCATTCGAGTATCGGGATGGCACCGGTCGAGGCACTGTACGAGCGGAAATGTAGAACACCGGTGTGTTGGCTCGAGGCAGGGGAAAACAATTTGCGGGACCGGAAATTGTACAAGCAACGGCAGATAAGGTGAAAGGAATTCGAGAGCGGTTGAAGGCGGATCAAGAGCGTCAAAAGAGTTATACGGACAAAAAGCAAAGACCAGTTGAGTTCCAAGTGGGGGAACGAGTTATGTTGAAGGTTTCGCCTTGGAAAGGGATCATCCGTTTCGGGAAGCGCAGAAAACTCAGTCCCCGTTTCCTTGGGCCCTTTACTATATTGGAGAAAGTGGGACTTCATTCCTATTGCTTGGACTTGCCGCCGGAGATGGACGGAATCCACCCCACATTTCATATTTGCTACCTTCCGAAGAGAAAAGTGTTATTCCGTAGACGGAAATTCGGGTGGACAACGGCAACCGATGTGTGGAAGAACCGGAAGCGATCATCGGGGTGCTAACGTGACGTGGGAATCTGAGGAAGATATGAAGAAGATGTATCCTCATTTATTTAGAGAATAAGATTTCGGGGACGAAATCCTTATTAGGTGAGGAGGATTGTAACACCCGAAAAATTAAGGTAAGTGTTTATAAATTCTAGTAGGTTCACGTTACTTTTAAATGTAGGGATTCTTGCCTTGAATTAGGGATCATGGGTATGTTATCGTATGTGTTGTTATCTTTAAATTCCTTACGCGTTTAAATTATCGAAAACGTCAAAATTCAGAATTTTGGGAGTTGGGGCGATAGTGACCCGCGACTATGACAATGGTCATAGTCGCGTGGCAATGTCGCGGGCCGGGGGGTGGTCTCGGTACACCCCCGGCGAGAATGCCATGCGAGAGTGACAGGGGCACAATCGCCATGTTACAATCGCTGAATCGGTACCGCGAGCCTTTGAGGGGGCGCGATTGTGCCCCGCGACAGTGCCATGGGCACAATTGCCGGGCACTGTCGCTGTCGGGCTGTGAGAGTTTAAAAAAATCAGATTTTTACCAATTTCACCTCACTTTATCACTTCACACATTTTGGTCCGATTTTGGAGAAGTTCAAAGGCGATTTTCTTCCCTCAAAACCCTAATCTCACTTACTCCACATCCTTGGGGTTGGTATATCTTGTGAAGAGCATTCAAGTCTTCATTAAAAGCTTGTTGGTGTGCTAGCTACCTCAACTCCTCATTTTCTCATCTTCTTGAGCCACTCAAGTTTCTAGGGTTTTCTATAAAACCTAGTTTGTGAGTTTCTACTTACTGTTTTCAAAAGAGATACATATCTTGTATGTTTACTCGCTTAATATTTCATCTGCATGTGGAAATCCGATCACCTGATAAGTTTGACTTAACTGCTACTTTTGAGATTGTTGGGAATTTGGGTATGGCACTTCACGTGGACTTTGGTGATGTTATTAAATGTTGTTATTTCAACTTGGTTGTGTGGTTTTGGTGAGCCATGGGTATTATACTTGGACTTGCACATTTTAGAGTTTTGTACCTAAAATATGCTTGGAATTATATGAGATCTTATACATGTATCTTGTGGACATGGAATTATGTATAGAGATGGATATCGTACGTACGTAGGATGAGCCATGAGTAAGTGCTAGGAGGATGTAGTCTTAGGTGCCACCATGACGGTATGCACCTAGACCTCCGCCATTTGGAGTAATGCCTGGGAGGTAGTCTTCAAGTGTGTCGGGCCTTCGGGATGTTGCTCAGATGAGTGAACATCAAGGTACATTGACTTGAGGTAAAACTCATTGGTGTGATGGGTCTCCCCCATTGGTTCCCTGATGGCCTTTAGTGACTAAAATGATATAAATGTTCATACCATGTTTATAAATGTTATGCCATGTTCTTGTACAACTCACTAGGCCCGTTTGGCCTAACACTTGATTGTTTTGATATGTATCTCAAGTTCTAGCGGCGCGAGCGCCAAGGAAGTTTAGTCGGCCTTTAGAGGTGAGCTTGGGAGCATTTTTGGGATGCCATTCTACAAGACGACCCTTTTGGAAATAGTTGACAACTGATTGTAATCTTATTTCTTGTTAGATTTTAGATTAGTAGGTTGTCATCTATCATTGCTTTTTTTTTTTACAAACTTGTAACTAAACATACATTTATTGTTCCCTTTTTGGGTGAGCTTATGCTTCAGCATTAATATGATTACCATATTTCCGTTTTCTGGAAATTTTTGTTTGTCCCATTTTTGGAGTGTTACACACAAAGGTTCATATATGAATCTGTTAATTAGTTTAACTGGTTCACATATGAACCTACAGTTAATTAGTTCATATGTGAATCAGTTAATTGGTTCATATATGAACCACAAAGGTTCATATATGAATCAGTTAAAAGAATTCATATGTGAATTACACTGGTTCACATATGAACATATAATTCATATGTGAATCATACAGGTTCAGATATGAACTCGTCTCATTTATTTATAAAAATTACGAAATTGTCCTTCTATTTTTGGAATAGCCACAACCTTTGACCAGTCAAAGCCGTAATTATTGAACAGTCAGAGACGCAATATTTGACCGGTCAAAACCGATCTTGACATAATGAAAGACTAGAATTACTTCTCTATTTCTCATATATTTAACATTTCTCAAATGAATCTCTCCCTGTATATATATATATAAAGAGAGAGAGAGGGAGGGGGGGGGGGGAGGATCATGTGAGAAACAAACTAATTTACGAGAAGGCGAAAAGGAATATGGGTCACATAATACATTAATTAAAAATTCCATAAATAAAAATAAAAATAATTTTAGAAATTAAGATACTTATCATTTTAAATTGGATAAATTCTTAAAAACCTCATAGTATCTTTTAGATTTATTTATTTTTAGTTTTAAATAATTCACATTTTTCTATAAATTAATTTTTATACAATATTTTTTTCTAGATACAGTTTTGATAAAAACAAAAATCACAATTTTCATCAAATATCACATGTGATATCCACAATCAATTCATTATCTTTATCACCATTTTCTCTATTTTTTGGATTCACATTTGAATCACATGTGATTAGATTCGTTTACATATGATCTATTACGTATTACATATGAGACACTATGTGAATTTTTGTGCATATTATATATGATAATATACGTCTGAATATAAGTGACGTACTATCACATGTGATAATATTTACATCACAAAAAATTAATAAATGTAAATATAAATAATCACATATGATTAATAAAAATATCTACAATTATCACATATGAATTGATAATGGATAGCACAAATGATATTTGATGGAAATTGTGATTTTGTTTTTATCTAACGTGTATCTAGAAGAAAATATTATATAAAATTTGATAAAGAATTATGAATTAAATAAAATTAAAAAGTAAGTAAATCTAAAAGATATAATGAGATTTTTAAGGATTTATCCAATTCAAAATGATAATTATCTTAATTTCTAAAATTATTTTCCAATTTTTATTTATGTTATTTTTTAATTAACGAATTATGTGGCTTATTTCCTTCTATTCTTCTTGCAAATTGACCACCTTCTCGTTGAAACCTATATATATATATATATATATATATATATAGAGAGAGAGAGAGAGAGGGATGTTCAAATGCAAACTTTTTAATGGTGCAAACCCATGCAACCCACTTATCTACCACATATTTTATTTTCCCATTTTTTTATTAAAAAGGTAAAAACAAAATATGTGGTAGATAAGTGGGTTGCATGGTTTGCACCATTAAAAAGTTTGTATTTGAAGGTGCCTCTCTCTCTCTCTCTCTCTCTCTCTCTCTCTCTATATATATATATATATATATATATATATATATATATATATATATATAGGGCTGGGTTCCGGTGAGAAGTTGAGTTAACAGTGAGAAGCGTGAGAAGTGGTTATCAACCGTTGGATGAGAAATGGACGCACATTAGGACGAGATGCAACGAGATAAGATGCACCGAGATGCACTAGATCAATTCCCTTATAAGCCGCAATTCATGGGAGGGTTTGAGATTAAAAGAGATCAACGGTTCAGATCCACTTTTCAGGCTTCTCACCGTTAACACAACTTCTCACACGATCATTCGCCTATATATATATATATATAATCTTAAACCCACCCATGATCATGTTTCATGAGGAAATTGATCGGGTGGGTGCATCTCATTGTAATGTGCATCCAATTATTGATAACCACTTCTCACATTAACTCAACTTCTCACTGTAACTCAACCCTATATTGTAACACTCGTAATTTTTGGGTATGTATAATTACAAGTCAGTGTAGAAATCGATCTTTCAAGAGAAATAAAAGAAATAGGATTTTGGATTGAATCCTAGATTTTATAGTCTTGCTAGATGAGGAATTCAAATACGAGTCCAACGGTCCTTTTTGGAGCGAAAACGGAGCTAAAACGAAGAAGTTATGACCAAAACAATGACAGGGCAATAAACCGAGTGACTAGTGTCAAGTGGACGTCCGCATAGGGATGAAAGTGGATGTACGCATAGGGTGTTCCGTGGAAGCAACATAAGTTTCCGTTCTGATGTAAGTGGACGTCCGCATAGGCCTCTAAGTGGACGTCCACATTGAGTTGACGAAATATTCACCCTTTTTCACCTTCCACTTTTCCCTCCTCACTCTCCTACTTTTACCCCCATAACTAGATCTGATATCCCTCTCCTTTATTTAGATTTTCTCATCCAAAAACCTCAAATCCTTTCTCCTCTCTCCATCTTTCTCTCCCAAATCAAACCCCACACCATTTTTATGAACCTTAACCTTTCTAGAACTCATTTCACTTCATCTTATTTATCAAGTTTCTAGGGTTTCATCCAACTCTTTTTCTCCATTTTGAAGATTGGGAGTTTGTGGTTTATTTTGGTTGGTGGATTCAAGTTATGGTTAAGGTAATTTTCTCTTTTCTTCATCTATGGAAATTAGGGTTTTGGTATAAGTTGAGATCTTCATGTAAAATGTTTGGGGAATGATTCTAAATAGTTGGATATGAATATTGATGATTGGAAACTTATGGATCTAGGTTTTTGGAAGATTTGGCTTGAGGATTCAAATTTCTTCAAAGGCGCTCAAGTTGGGGGAAAATCTAGATTTAGCCTAAATCTAGCAAGGTGAGTTCAAGTTGCTTTGTGAAAACTATGTACATGCCAAAATGTGTATTTTGAAGTAAAAATATGCTTTACTTGGTAATTGTCAATGTGTTGAGTATTTTGACAAGTTTTCATATTTGGTAAACTTGGGTTGATTTGATCTCATGAAATGCCCATAAATAGGATTTGGAGATTTTGATAAGTAAATAACATGATTTATGCAATTTTCGTATTTTTGTATAAATGAAGTCTAATTTATGATTTATGCATTTTTGGTGTATTTGATTTCATAAACCATTTGGAAAACGCATGTCTATGTGTTATGAGACATTTTGGAAACATAAGGGTATGAGCACATTTGGAAAATCTTTTGTCTCAATCCGTGACGAGTTTTTGGTTAATCACATCTTTGAGATATGTGTCTGCATAAACGTCGTTTAAATACGTTTTATTACTTGGGGACCGTTATTGGTTGGTCAAATGGATTTTGAGCATTTTAGCTCGGTTTTGACTTAAAAGAGTCTTGAGGACATTTGTCCAGTTTTAATGGCTCAATGCAGAGCCCCATTTATGATTTGCATCTTAATGCATCTTGTTGCATATTAATGATAATTACATGCTCGAGTGCATTAGTCATTCATGTGTAGTCATGTAATTTTAGACTGTGTTGCATTGGATCTATAGGCACGTAAGTCATTCTTTATTTGATGGTCAACTGGGTGTTGTGTGATTTGACTTCGGGACCATGTTTTATGACCTTAACTTTTCAAGTAGACACTAAGAGGTTTGAGGGCAGGGTGGTGCTACCATGTGGGTAGGCACTAGGACCTTCGCCATTCGGGGTAATGTCATGTTTGTAGTCCTCGAATGTTGTCGAGCCTTTTGGTGAAAATCCATGTGGATAGATACTAAGGTCAACCGACTCTTTGGATGAAACTTGATGAGGAGTCGTATGGACATTTGGATTTTATGTCGGGACATGTCATGCGATTAACGTTGTATGAGTCACATACTTATGCGTTTCCTCCACTCTCAACGGATATGACTCTCCCCCGTTGTTGTCAAACGTTATTTTTAGATATTGTAATATCAATACTTTAATATCGTTTGGGTCTTTCGTAAGTAATTGCAATTGATGACTTTAATATTGGACCCCCTTCACATATATTAATGTTTGCATGAAGTAATTATTGTCATGCTTTAATACTTGAATTTTATCCTATTTATGTTTCACGTGAGTAAAGGGTTTAGTTCCATATTTTCAGAGTATTTCTATTTAAGCGCTTTAACACGTAAAATGAGATTTTTGGGAAAGACATCACTATTTATTCTAAACGTTTTTGAATAATGGAAATCTTGATTTAAATTATATTCTTTCCGTTTTATTGATTATATAGGGATGAAAACTTTTGAACTCACTAGGCGTTAGCCTAACCCTTTTTACTTGTCGGCATGTGCATCAGGTCCTTGATGGGGGGGGGTATGGTACGAGCGACACAGTGAGGAGTAGAAAGCTAGTTAGATGCACGCGAAGGTTCTATCTATTAGACGACGTCTTCCGCTTTTGGAGACAACGACTATTATTGGGTTTTAGTAACACCCGACCTTTATTTAGTCCTTATATAAGACTTGGTTTATTATCTGTTGTGGTTAAATCTAGACGTCCATTTGAGGTATTTCAAGTATTGATTTGTAGAAAGGGATTTTATCCTTTACTTGATGTATTATCGAAAATTTTAATTTAGTCGTTCTTTCCAAATTTGAGGACATGACATATATACACGCACGCGCACATGGTTGGATTCTGGTGAGAAAGAAAGTTATAGTGAGAAGGGAAAGAAGAGATATCCACCCTTGGATGTACATTAGGATGAGATGCACCGAGATGAGATGCACCAAGATGCACCTGATCAATCCCAAAATCAATCGCGATTTATGGGTGGGTTTGAGATTAAAAGTGATCAAGGGTCCAGATACCTTCTTACTTTCTCACCTTAACTCTTTTTCTCACACGATCTTTCTTCTACACACACACACACACACACACACACACACACACACACATATATATATATATATTTAAAGATTTCAGTGACCTCATGAAACCTCTGGCTCATTTCAACGACCATTTCAGATACCTCACCGAAACCTGCTTGTTTTTCAGAGAATACAAAGTTTGGTCCAAAACGCTCAAAAAAACGTTCAAACCGCAAAACATACCAGATCGAATGGTTTAAATATTTTTCAGATCAGACTGCCAGACTGCTCAAACTGCCAAAAATGATCTGGTTTAACTTGGTTCGACCAGTTTAACCGATCTGACAATTTTTTTAAACACCCCTAAAATATGTGAAGCATGATGTATATTTGCTTCACCATTTGACCATTCTTGTTGAATAAACTTACAAATAGTCTTTTCAATGACTAACGAAAATGAGTAAAATAAGATGTTTGTTATTAGCTCCTTTTGCTTGATTAGCCCTTCGTTTGCTTCTTTTTTAAGCTTCCACTACTAGCCGCAAGTTAGGGATCTTCTTATTCCAAGTTAGGGTATTTTCATAAACATCTTTACCTTTGAGGTTGAGATTGAGATTGAGATTGAGGTTGAGGTATGTTTGTGTATACATCACTTAAAGTTTACTTTCAAGTAAGATTTATTTGATTTGGTTTTATTTGCATTATATATACTATATTATAAAACATTCAGGTTTAAACCTATTAAAAACTCTTTAATTTTCAATATTACAAATGTTAAATCATTATGTACAAATCAATAATACATACAAAATCTTTCAAATTTTATAATATTCTTGTTTTGTCCTTTTTTGTAAACAATAAAAATGACATCATGAAAAGTTTTTGGAAACTCATATTACCCATTTTATATGAACCGGATCAAGTTTTGAAAGCTATAGATTTATCTCAATTTTGAAAAAGATATAAATTACCCTAAATATGATTAAATTTTTAATTAGACAAATCAAATATAGAAACATGTATTTTATTCTTTTTAATTATATACTCATACTCATATTCATATATATATATATATATATATATATATAGTGTTTGGTTCATTTGAGAAATGGTAAATATATGAGAAATAGAGAAGTAATCCTAGCCATTCATATGGTAAAGATCGGATTTGACTAGTCAAATATTGCGGCTTTGACCGGTCAAAAGTTACGGCTTTGACTGGTCAAAAGTTGCGGCTATCCCAAAAATAGAAGGACAATTTCGTAAATTTTACAAAACACACGGGTTGTGTTCATATATGAACATGTATAATTCACATATGAACTATATGTTCATATATGAACCAGTGCAATTCACAACTGAACTCTTTTAACTGATTCATATATGAACCTTTGTGATTCATATATGAATCAGTTGAACTAACTAACATATTCATATATGAACCTTTGTGATTCATATATGAATCTGTTGAACTAATTAACAGATTCATATATGAATCTTTGTGATTCATACAGATTCATATATGAACTCATCCCGTGTATTTTACGAAATTACCCCTCTACCTTCTATAGACCACACAAGGAATTATCCGGTGCTTCGCGGTCAAAGCCGCAAATGTTGACCAGATGAATGGCTAAGATTACTTCTCTATTTCTCATATATTTACCATTTCTCAAATGAACCTCTCCCTATATATATATATATATATATATATATATATATATATATATATATATATATATATATATATAGAGAGAGAGAGAGAGAGAGAGAGAGGAAAGTTAAAATGAAAACTCAAATTTCATTATGTAGATGCAGACAAATCTCAGCCACTCCATCTCTATTGATCCAACAACTCATATTAAATAAAGTTTTTAATTTTAAGATGCTTAGGGTTAAATATGGAAATTAATTTAAACACAGGCATACCATATTTGATTTTTTATTTTCTTTTTTAATTTAAAAACTTTTACCCACATAAAGTTTAAAATAAATTATCTTAAAAATTACTAATATTTTAATCAAATAAATTACATCAAAAAAACGAGAATTTCGTGCTCTTCGATATGACATCTATCTCGATATAGTTGTTTTTGTTGTTTTAACCGTTTTTTTACGTGAAATGCTATATATGTGTTATATACATTATGAATATTTATGTACGTTCAAGTCTGTACAACACCTCGACACCGTAAGTATGTAACTCGACATCACCTTCTTCAACACTTTCTTCAACGTCGTAAGGCATCACATTCTTCGGCACCGTAACCCAACACCCATGGAGACGAATCGAGAACCTATCGAGTAATTCGATTGTGAACTAGGGAACAAAAGAGAGCGCGTCATGTCTCCACACCTTCACGGGTCATTCATGTATTATTCATCATGAATAATGTATCATTCAGGATGAATAATACAACATTCAAGGTGAATAATACATGATTCATGAATTCGTGTATTATTCATCCTGAATATTGTATTATTCATCATGAATAATGAATAAACGTCCACATTTGTTATTCATACTAAATGTGGGACATCCGAGGATGCGCATACATATTCATAATGAATTAAACCAAATTTCGGTTGTGAATTGAGAAATAAAAGAGAATGCACCATGTGTCTATACCTTCACGTACGAGTCATTCATATATTATTCATCATGAATAATGTATCATTCAGGATGAATAATATAGCATTCAGGGTGAATAATACACGATTCATGATGAATAATGCATGAATCATGAATTTGTGTATTATTCATCCTGAATGTTGTATTATTCATCTTGGATACATTATTATTCATCATGAATAATGAATAAACGTTCACATTTGTTATTCATACTGAATGTGAACACTCGGAGACGTGCATACATATTCATAATGAATATAACACATATATAGAATTTCAAGTAAAAAACGGTTAAAACAAGAGAAAAAACTATATCGATATGGATGTCATCTCGAAGAGCACGAAATTATCATTTTCTTGATGTAATTTGTTTGATTAAAATATTAGTAACTTTTAAGATAATTTATTTTAAACTTTAAGGGGGTAAAAACAATTTAATTAAAAAAATAAATAAAAAGTCAAACAAGTTAGGCGCTGATTCAAATTTCCAATTTTGTCCTTAATCATTTCTCAAATAATCATATTACGTTTTAACCATTGATTAATTTTATGTTTTGATCAATGGTTAAAATTTGTCCTCATGTGCACAATTAAATATGAGTTTTCATTTGAACTCACGCCTATATATATATATATATATATATATATATAAAATAAAGTTAATTGGGAAGTGACTAATACATAATAAAGTTAATTGGGAAGTGATTAAGAACAAAATTGTAATTTTGAATAAACGCCTACCTTCTTTGACTTTTTATTTTTATTTTTAATTAAAAAAAATTACCCCCTTAAACATTAAAATAATTTATCTTAAAAATTACTAATATTTTACTCAAACAAATTACATCAAATAAACGAGAATTTCGTGCTCTTCGATATGACATCAATCTCGATATAGTTTTTTTTGTTTTAACCGTTTTTTTACGTGAAATTCTATATATGTGTTGTATTCATTATGAATATGCATGCACGTCTTCGGGTGTCCACATTCAGTATGAATAACAAAGGTGAACGTTCATTCACTATTCATGATGAATAATACCGTATGCAGGATGAATAATACAATATTCATGATTTTTTTCGTTTTAACCGTTTTTTTACGTGAAATTCTATATATGTGTTATATTCATTATGAATATGCATGCACGTCCTTGGGTGTCCACATTCAGTATGAATAACAAGTGTGAACGTTCATTCATTATTCATGATGAATAATACAGTATTCAGGATGAATAATACAATATTCAAGATAAATAATACACGAATCCATGATTCATGTATTATTTATCATGAATCGTGTATTATTCACCCTGAATGTTCTATTATTCATCCTGAATGATACATTATTCATGATGAATAATATAGTATTCAGGATGAATTACACAACATTCATGACGAATAATACATGAATTCATGAATCGTGAATTATTCACCCTGAATGTTGTATTATCCATCCTGAATGATACATTATTCATGATGAATAACACATGAATGACCTGTGAAGATGTGGAGACGTGACGCGCTCTCTTTTGTTCCCCGATTCACAACAAAATTACTCGATGGGTTCTCGATTCGTCTTGATGGGTGTTGGGTTACGGTGTTGAAGAAACGTGATATCTTACGACGTTGAAGAAAGTGTTGAAGAAGGTGATGTCGAGTTACATACTTAAGGTGTTGAGGCATTGTACAAACTTGAACGTACATAAATATTCATTATGAATATAACACATATATAGCATTTCACGTAAAAAACGGTTAAAACGACAAAAACACTATATCGAAGAGCATGAAATTCTCGTTTTTTTGATGTAATTTGTTTGATTAAAATATTAGTAATTTTTAAGATAATTTATTTTAAACTTTAATTGGGTAAAAAGTTTTTAATTAAAAAAGAAAATAAAAAGTCAAATGTGGTAGGCGTGTGTTTAAATTTTCTTCCATTTTTACCCCTAAGCATTTTAGAATAAAAAACTCAATTTAATATGAGTTGTTGGATCAAAAGTGTTGGTCCCGAAGGTGCTTAACAAGTTTGTAGAAGGGGGGGGGGGGTTTGAATACAAACACAGAAATTAAAGTTTAATAAATTGTTTATTGATAAATCAAACTACAATTTACAAGTTTGTTGCGGAATAAGATTAAGACAGACTCAATCTAAACAAACTTAAGAAACACTAAGATGATTGCACAAGAAATTCAGAGAATGGGGGATTAAGAGAGATAGAAAACAAGGGTTTCTATATGGAGTTCAAGGATTGAGCACACCCTCAGATGGAGAGGTAATCTTTCTATTTATACCTTATGCATTAAATGCATGGCAGGGCACTTTACACGTGGCGTTCAGTGATTGGCTTTGGGAGTCTGACTTTGGGAGACATGCTTTCGGCCGTATCATGAACAGTGTAGTTGACAGAGTTGTTGTACGATTTGTGGCAGAGACGTGTCCGTTCTGACACATCGTACTGGTTGTGCAAGGTAAGACAAAAGGAGACTTGAGGCATAAGCTACGTGATCTTTTGATCGCTGAATATCTCTTCCTTCAGAGATATAAAGTTCAGCTATCGCTGAAGCTTTTCCTCATGTTCCTTCGCGTATAAGTAGAGTCGTCTTTGCTTCACTAATATCCGCATCAGGTCACTAGTAGACTTGTCTTTGTTCAGTGGCTTCGTCTTTGATTCAGCTATGAACATATGTTGACGCGAGACATGTCTTTTGGGATTACGTTGCTGTTTACATCAGAGACTACCAGCGATAACTGAACAGACTCAGTTTGATCGATGATAGTGAAACACTAATACATATGAAATGTTTACAAGAAAGGTCATCAGCGATAACTGAACAGACTCAGTCTGATCGCTGATGGTGAAACACTAATACATATTAAAACATAATTTTCACTAAGTATAGAAGAGGGTCGTTATCAAATCACTGAGAGAGTTTGGATCAACAATTTCCCCCTATTTGATAATGACAAAGTAACTAAAGAAAATTACTTTATGATTCAAAATATAGGAATAAAAAGGACTCATAGCATGCATGTCCCAATTACTATTTTGAGGGATCTTTTACAGTACTGATAGGGTTAAGTACATCACTGCAATTTTCATTTAATTCAGGGATAGAATTACAAGATATGAAAATCATAAGTACAAGTGAATAACTAACTACTGTAAGTATAACTAATAGATTATAGAAAAGGAAACTAATCTATCAGCTATTAAAAGAAGACTTAGGAGGATTGATCATATACTCAGGTATTTCTTCTCCTTTCTGTCTTCGTACCAAAGATTCTTGGCTGATAATTTCTTTGATTTTCTCAGCAGCAGGGGAGAAGTCACACCATAAGCATAAGAGATCCTTGAGATGATTCAGAGGACAGATAGGAATCTCAGAGACTCTTTGAAATCTGAGTTCCTCATCATCATCTCTGAAGAACACTCCATAAGGATCGTCAATTACTTGACCACCTTGGAAAGGACCACCAGGAGGCAGAGATAGATCCAGAACTGAAAGATCGGGAGGAGGACCAAACAGTGCATCTCTTGAAAATTTGATAGAAGTTTCATTCCTGATGATGGCGATGTCTTCAGAGGAGGAGGACCCAATTCTTCTCTTGAGTTTCAAAGATTTGGGAGGAAGAGGAGATGGCAGCTTTAGTACAGAAGAGACTCTATTTATGAGGGCTTCAAGAAGTCCTTCAACGTAGCTTCTGTATGTAGATTTGGATTTCTTCAGCGCATCCTAGAACTCTAACCATTCCGTAAATCCGAAGCTCTCAAGTTTGGATACATACATAGCTTTTTGGGTTCCATCCTCTCTGGTAATCTCCATGGTCACTGAGAGTTGATCCTTCTTCTTGCGACCAGAAATAGTCACGACTGATATCGGAAGAAGATCAGAACGATAATCCATCTTCTGTTTGCACCATTCGATAGACCTAGCGGTGATCTCTTGTTCTTTGGAGCGTTCCTCTTCAATTTCTTTCAGCAGTGCAGCTTGAACTTCCACAGGCTTGCTTTTCAGCTTTTTGTCCTTGACTAGAGAAGATTGAATCTTTAAAGCGAGTTGGCAATCTTGTATGCATTCAGCGATCAGCTTCTCAGCTTTGGCAGATTCTTCTCTTTCGGCTTCAGTGAGAAAGTCGAGCTCTGTGGATGTTTGAAGAGGGACTTTCAGCCGTTGACTTTCTAGTTGAGCGATCATTTCAACTCTTTTCTTCACCACTTCCTCTGACCAATGAGATGGTTGAGAGGGCCTTCCTGGATGGACCATGGAATATTCTTCTTCTTCTTCTTCTTCTTCATCAATCTCAGTGATAGAGATTGGGATTATTTCTTCAGCGATAGTAGCTGGAATTATTTGTAGTTCAGAACCCTTAAGCAGGGGTGAGAACTGTCTGGATAGAAAATGAAGGAAAGAAGGGATAAGTGTATATTTATAGAAAAAGAGAGAGAAAGGCTAGAAGGAAATAGGGGTTTGGAAAGAGTAGGAGAGTGGTACAATTGAAAGACATACGTGAGAAGGATGCTCCCCCTCAGATTGTGATCCAGTCCTCAAGCATTCTTCAGCGATTGGTTGCTTGTCTTTGCTTTGCGAAGGAGCGCTTGAAGATGTATCACCTCGCACCCCTGCTTTGACAGCCTCTTGCGAAGTTATCCCTGATGCGACGTTCGGCTTGGAGAACCACATAGATTGGTCTTCTTCATCGTCGTCATCGTCATCGGAGGGTTGATCCTTTTCTTGATTATCAAGATCTAGATCATCTTCCTCTTCATCGTCTTCTTCCTCATCATCTTCAAAGAGAATAGAATGAATAGATGAGGATTCTTTTACCTTCTCCCCCTCAGATTGAGAGGGAGGTTTCTTTGAAGTCTTAGCTTCCCCAACAGCAGCGATAGATGTTTCTACAGCTTTCTCCCCCACTTTGTCATTATCAGCGGTAGGGGGTTGCTCAGCTGCCGGAGTTGCTGTTGAAGCTTTTAGCACTTGGACGTCAGCCTCCAGACGCTTGACCCGGTCTTCAACCGCAGGGATGTCGCACGTGGCATCATGGATGAATTCCACAGCGATGTTGAGGTTGGTCCGATCATCTTCAGTGAAGGAGGGAGGCGGCGCTGGAGCTGGTGCATTCACCTTTTGTAGAATTTGCTGAAGAAGGGACGTGCAGAGGTCAACCTTTGAAGAGAGACCCAAAACTTCAGCGGTAAGAGACTCAAATCGCCCCTGAAAGAGTTGAGAGGACTCTTTGAGTTGGACGACTTGTTCTTCAACAGCTGAAAGTTGTGAGTTCTCAGCTTTAGATGAGCAGGTCGCGGTCAACTTCTTCAGCTCCTCACCAGCCTGATTGACGGTGTTGGTGGTGTCATTGATGGTGTTGGTGAGGGCGTCCACCTTTTCTCCCAGACTGTTGACATGCGTGTCAACAGACGCCAAACTAGGACCTTAAAATAATGTTAGTTCAGATACGGGCTTATTTGGATAGGTGGGGAAAGAAGTGTTTAATCCTATAGGTGTACCTGACGTATCAAACATTTTGTAGAACTGCATAGATTCCTCAAAAGTTTGATGTTCAGGTCCTATAGGGAAAGAAGAGGTAGCGGGTTCAGAGACCAAATGAGTAGAAAAGGGAAGAGTTTTAGGGATAGAAGTAGGGATGGGGTTAATCTCAGCGAATGAGATAGTAGGTGGGGTCACTGATAATGTGACAGCGATCGAGATCGCTGACACGGCAGTATGAGTGACTGCTGAAGTTATGGAGGAAAGACCCACAAATGCATCTAAGGTAGCTTGTTGAGAAGCTCCCTCAGGTATAGTACTAGAGGGTGTACTTTCCTTAGTCTTTTTGGCCTTTTTGGAAGGACCAATCGGACTAGCGGATGGTCGTTTAGAAATAGTGGTAGCGACAGGGATAGCAGACGAAGGAACCGTCTGCGTGGTCGCTGAAAATGAAGAAGAATGGAGAGAGAGACGAGAGCGAAGGAGAGAGAGACTTACCTCGTCGGCGAGTGGCTTTACCTCCAGTGATCGTTGACCTACCCTGGCAAAGGTTCCATCATCTTTGGTGGGATAGGTGTTAGGATAGAGGAACTTGATGTATGTACATATGAAACGTACGTACGAGATCTTGGGATCTCGTTCAGGCTTCTCTAATCTCGACCTCAGGTCTTCAAAGATTGTTGTGGCGTAGTCAAAGTTTTGACCAGTGATAACGGAGTAGGCCATCTGCAGTTGTGTTTTGCTGGCTTGATCCAGCGAACCACTCTTCCCGCTCATGCACTGAATTATGTGCGAGAAGATAAAGTTAAGTTGTGAGGGCATCTGAGCTTTGAGGATCTTGGTGAGCTTCTTGTTGGGAATAGAAGATCTCGGTTTGTTTTCCCAACAATAACCCATTGCGTCCAGAAATGATATCAGCTCATCATCAGTGGGGAGTGCGTCGAACCCACTCTTTGGTTTGTCAGGGAATCTTAAAGATTTCCTGAGGCTAAGAGCGGTCATGCTCCCTAGCCCCAAGTCTGTGCTGAAAGAGATAGCAGGGACTCGTTCACCTTTCTTGTTGGTGAGTTCAGTTGCATCAGCAGTGAACCAGAACTGCTGGAGTAGAGTTTTGGAAGGCTTAGGATCCACAGTGATCGCGTAAGCTATACATGACTGTTTCAGAAATTCAGCAACTTCCACTAGATGAGTGTATTTGTTAGCGTTGAACTCGAGTCTTGCCAAATGATTACATTTAGTAATCTCAACTTCAGTGAGAGCGAATCGTACATGCTTGGAAGCAACGATTGAAGACTGTGTCATTTCTGTTATGGAAAGAAGCATAATAGAAGAAATGATTTAGATTAAAAATAATATGATTACCAGTTTCCATAGAAGAAGGGAAACTGGAAAAATATCAAGTTATTTTTAGGAATAGAAAAATAGTGTTCTGGGTAGAAAGAATGAAGAACACTTTAAAAACCAAAAGGTTTTTATTGAAAAACATAAAATCATAAAGAATGATCTTTAGTTTTTAAAAAAAAACGTTTTATAAAATCGATGAAGAAAAAAAATGAGTAGGATTTAAAAAAGAATAGAAAGCATACGAACAATGCACATAAACATGAAATAAACCTGTTTATTTTGAAGAAGAAGAGTTGCAGGTTCAATATTCTGGGTTTACTTGCTTGAGTGTTCTTGAGAGAGAAAATGTTTCTTGCGTTGACAGTTTTGAAAGCGTAAACCGTATAAAGGAGAGAAGAATTCCTTTTATACGAAGAGAGAGAAGAGAGAGAGTAGGAATGAAGCGGGAAAAGAAAGGATCATCATGACATTGACATGTTCCACGAAGTTGATTGGATAGAAGAGCAACGGACGAACGTGTCAGAAAAGGCATGTCGTGGATTGTCGGTTCAAATGACGTCATAGAAGAGAGAGACTGTTCATTTGTCCGTTTTGAAAGTATCACTGAAGAAAAGTCAGCGATAGATTTTCCTTTTTGAAAGTATCCCTGATGGAAAAGATAGGGATAGAGTTTCTTTTAAAAGGGTCACTGAATAGAAATATTAGTGATTAATGTATTTTTCAAAAAAACTTTTAATCATTTGAAGAAGGTTCAGTGATTAAAGTATATTTTGAAAGATATCTTAACTGAGTTAAGATTCAGTTGAGAGAACATACCTGAGAGTCAGAATGTTTATCAGAGAGAATGATGAGAGGGGAACTTTGATTATTGACCCAATACATGAACGCTGAAGAATTATTCTTCGAGGTTCAGCATTCCAAGCTCACTGATGAGAAAGTTGAACCTTGTCTCATCAAGAGGTTTGGTGAATAAATCAGCAAGCTGAAAGTCAGTAGGGATAAAGTGAAGTTCAATATCACCATTCATCACATGATCTCTGATAAAGTGATATCTGATCTCAATGTGTTTCGTTTTTGAATGTAGCACTGGATTATTTGCTATAGCGATAGCACTAGTGCTGTCGCAATAGATAGGAATCTTTGACAGCTGAAGGTCATAATCTAATAGTTGATTTCTCATCCACAAGATTTGAGAACAACAGCTTCCAGCGGCTACGTATTCAGCTTCAGCTGTGGAAGTGGACACAGAATTTTGCTTCTTGCTTGTCCAGCTTACCAGCTTTCCTCCCAGGAGTTGACATCCACCAGTGGTACTCTTTCTGTCAAGTTTACAGCCTGCAAAATCACTATCCGAATAACCAGTTAGATCGAACCCTGAGTCTTTGGGATACCAAAGACCGAGGTTAGGAGTTCCTTTCAGATATCTGAAAATTCGCTTTACAGCGATCAGATGGGATTCCTTGGGTTCAGATTGATAGCGTGCACATAAACAAGTAGAGTACATAATGTTAGGTCGGCTCGCTGTTAGATACAGCAGGGAGCCTAGCATTCCTCTATAGGCAGTGACATTAACAGGTTTACCAGAAGGATCTTTGTTAAGTGTCAGGGGTGGTGCCATAGGAGTTTTCATCGCTGAAGTTTGTGTGAGATCAAACTTCTTCAGCATATCTTTAACATACTTACCTTGGCAGATAAAAGTACCTTTGTCAGATTGTTTAATCTGAAGACCAAGAAAATATGTCAGCTCACCCATCATACTCATTTTATATTCTTTCTTCATTCTTTCAGCGAAGCGAGTACACAGAGATGGGTTAGTAGAACCAAATATTATGTCATCGACATATATTTGTACAAGAATTATATGACCTTTTATCTTTCTGAAAAATAACGTATTATCAATCTTGCCACGTTCAAAATTTTCAGAGATAAAAAAAGATGAGAGAGTGTCATACCAAGCACGAGGGGCTTGTTTTAGACCATAGAGAGCCTTATCCAGTTTATAAACATAATTTGGATACTTAGGGTCATAAAACCCTGGTGGTTGTTCTACATAGACTTCTTCATTTAGCTTTCCATTTAGGAACGTTGATTTTACGTCCATTTGATAAACGATGTAGTATTTATAGACTGCATAAGCTAAGAATAGTCGAATTGCTTCGAGCCTGGCCACAGGGGCAAAGGTTTCATCATAGTCTATGCCTTCCTCTTGTCTGTATCCCTGAGCAACAAGTCGAGCCTTGTTGCGGGTTACAGTTCCATGTTCATCTAACTTGTTTCTAAACACCCATTTGGTGCCTATTACAGTTTTATCAGATGGTCTAGGAACGAGATTCCAAACTTTGTTTCGAGAGAACTCAGTCAGCTCTTCTTGCATAGCGCTGACCCAGTTTGGATCTCTGAGGGCATCATCAGTCTTCTTTGGTTCTATTAAGGAGAGAAAATTTACAAAGAGACAGATATTACCTGAGCTTCGTCGTGTCTGAATACCTGCTTCGAGATCACCAAGAATTTGATCTATTGGGTGATCTTTGGTCCATCGCTGAGCAGGAGCATGATTGCTTAACTCAGAGGTTGGATCAACAATTGGAATGTTTACTGATGAGGACGTTTGAGGTTCATCAGCGATTAACTGTTGAGTAGATTCACTAGAAAGGTTTTCAGAAGAAGGCAGATTTGATGGTAGTAATGTGTTTAGAGGTTCTGCTGAGACCCATGAGGTGGATTCAGCGGTAGGATGTATAATGTTCAGATCATCATCAGCGGTTGGAGGATCAGAATGCTGATGGTTTGAGAAGAAAGGTTCTGTTTCTCTGTAGTGAGAAAGCATCCAAACATTTAACTCTTCATTGTCAGTGATTGGTTTAGAGTTCGCTGAGCGAGTTTCATCAAAAGTGACGTGAATTGTTTCTTCTACGGTTTGTATTCTCTTGTTGAAAACTCTGTAGGCTTTGGAGATGGAGGAATATCCTAGAAATATTCCATCATCGGCTTTTGGGTCGAACTTTCCAAGTTGATCTCTGTTGTTTAAGATAAAGCACTGACAACCAAAGATATGAAGAAAGCTGATAGAAGGCTTCCTTCCAAGAAAAAGTTCATAAGCTGTCTTCCCAAATCGCTTTATTATCAGCGATTTGTTTTGAGTAAAACATGCAGTGTTTACAGCTTCTGCCCAAAATTGAGTAGGGAGGTGAGAATCGCTGAGCATTGATCTAGCACCTTCTATGATCGTTCTGTTTCTTCTTTCAGCGACTCCATTTTGCTGAGGTGTTCTTACTGAAGAGAAGTTGTGAGAGATTCCCTTGTTCTCAAAGAAATTGTTCAGGGAACTATTTTTGAATTCAGTTCCATGATCACTTCTTATTGAACGAACAGTAAGATTGTTCAGCACTTCCATCTTTTTCACAAAAGATATTAGTTCTTCTGGAGTATCACTCTTACAGCGAAGAAAGATAACCCAGGTGTAGCGAGAATATTCATCTACAATGACAAGCGTATATTTCTTTCCAGCTATTGATTGGATGTTGACAGGGCCAAATAGATCCATATGCAAGAGCTGAAGAGGACTTGTCACTGAGGAAACTTGTTTTGACTTGAAACTAGCTTTTGTTTGTTTTCCTTTTTCACATGCTGAGCAGAGAGATTCTTTAGCATATGAGTGCTGAGGAAGACCAGAAACCAGTTCCTTAGAAGAGAGAGAATTCAGGGTTTTGAAATTTAGATGAGAGAGCCTTTTATGCCATAGCCAGTTGACATCAGAAGAGGCCTTAGAGAGAAAACATAAATTTTCAGTGATAGTAGAGTCCATATCTATTACATAGACATTTTCTCTGCGATAACCACTGAGAGCAAGTTTTCCTTTTTCATCTACCACTGAACATGCTTTCTTAGAAAAGCGAACTTCATAGTCTTTGTCACATAGCTGACTGATGCTTAGAAGGTTGTGCTTCAGTCCATCTACATAAGCGACTCTTCGAAAGGTAGTTGTCCCATTGCTGAGGACACCAAACCCTCAGGTAAATCCTTTTCCATTTCCACCAAAGGTCACAGAGGGACCTTTCTCTTCCTTGTATCCAGTGAGAAGGTCTCTTTGTCCAGTCATATGACGAGAACATCCACTATCGAGATACCAGATGCCCTTTGATCCCTGCATACATAAGGAAGATTAAGCGTTGTTTGGTACCCACTTTTCAATGGGTCCTTCAGAGTTAGTGGATAAGGAAGATTCAGCAGTCTTCACAGCTGATGAAGATTCAGCTTCAGTGGTAATCTTCACTTTGGTTAATTTCTTAACCTTAGTGGTATATTTCACTTTGGTTGATTTTTCAACTTTGGTGACTTTCTTTGCCTTAGAGGCATTTTTCTTCACTTTAGCTGTTTTATCAGCTTTGGTGGTATTTGGACATTTACTTGCAATATGATCAGTAAAACCATAGTGATAACATTTTCTGTATTTGAAAATGGTTTTAGGATCAGTAGAAGGTTTTGCAAGTTTAAGATGAGCAGGACCAGGTCCGAGAAGGCTTTTCTCATGAGATATGGGAGGGATTTTCATTTCTTCAGATCTCGTTGGTCTAAGGTCAATCTTTAGCTTTGGAGGATAGAGAACAAAAAATTCTATCACAGAGCTAGAGGATTGCTTAGCTGAAGGTTTAGAAGGAATTTTCAGCTTTGCTTTCCTGGTTGTCTTCTGAGGAAGGAGAATGGACTTTCCTTTATCCGTAGACTTAGTGTCTTTGGATTTTTCCTCAGAGATGGGATTTGAAGAAGAACAGGGATAGAATTGATTATAAGAAGTGTCAAAGAAAGATGTGACAAAAGTTCCAAACTTAAGCGAGGAACTTTCTTCTTTAGGATCATCCTGTGGTGTCCAAAAACCAAGACCAGTTCTATCACTTTCAGGAGTTTGAGCATTTATTATCTCAGAGATCTTTGTTGATGATTTGCACCATTTTTCAACATGAGCCTTTTCTGCTTTTAGAGCAGCGATGGCTTGTTCGCGTTCAATGCTGATGATTTCATTTATAACGACTTGATCTTTCAACTTTTCTTCTAAAAGATTTAGTTCACTGATCTTTTCATGACATTTCTCTAGCTCTTGAGTTAAATATACATTTTTATTTTCAGCTTGAGTTTTGTCGTTTAGAGCATTATAAATGTCAATCGTCAGCACATCAACAGCGCGACTTCTCTCAGCTTCAGGCAGAGAGGGATTTGTAGAGATAGATACCTGAGATGATATGTAGCTCATAGAAGGTTCAGATGGTTCTTCTACTTCTTCTTTAATCTCAGCCATGAGGCAAAGATTAGCGACTTCTTCTTCATCAGAAGATGATTCTTCTGATTCAGCCCAGTCATGTTCTTCAGCGATGAGACCTTTACCTTTTCGCTGATAGCTTTTCAGCTTTTGATATTTGTTCTTCAGCTTATGGTATTTGTCATCACTGGATCTTCTTGAGGTAGAAGGTTTGAAGACCTTTTTCGACCTGCACTCACTAGCAAAATGTCCAATTTTTTCGCAGTTATAGCAAGTGGCTGTAGCCTTATCAACCGGAGTTGATTTTGGCTTTTCAGTAAGAGAGAGAGGTTTACTTCTTCGGAAGTTACTCTTTCTTGCAAATCTCTTAAAAGAGTTTGTCAAGAGTGCTAAGGACTCATTAAACTCTGAAAGATCAGGGTCTGATAGATCCTCAGATTCAGAATCTAACTCAGTGATGGTGAGAGTAGATCGCTGAGATGGAATTATCTCTGACGAGACTAAAGCAACAGGAGTGCTTTTGGAGTCTTTAGAATCTTTTACAAGATTCTTCTTCAGGAGATTGCTCATAGTTGAGCAATATTCCATACAGAGTGCTTAGAGAGAGAGTATGTAAGTCTTTTGTCAGCTTAAGACATATTGAATAACTGTCCCAGCTTTCAGGAAGACTTTCCAAGAATTTTGTTAGGACCTCAGAATTAGAATAGGTCCTTCCAACAGTTCTTAGGTCAATGACCAGGCAGTTAAACCGCTGATGAATGTCAGAAAGAGATTCATTCTTACCAGCGATAAAACTTTCATACTGTCTTACCAAGTTAATCTTTCGAGTCTCTTGAATTTCAGTGGTGCCCTCATATTGAACACATATGGTTTCCCACATTTCTTTAGAAGTTTTCAGATGCATGATGGAATGGAAAACTTCATCAGGCAGAGCCATTGAGATAATGGTTTTTGCTCTTGCATCTATTCCTACCTTCTTTTTATGTTCATCACTCCACTGTCTTATTTCCTTAACGACATATCGTTCAGGGACAGCTTCAGTGGTGGCAGTAGCGGGAACCGCAGCTATAATTCTAACAGGTTCATAGGGTTCGTTTTCTATATATTCAGGTATAGTAGGATCTTCACCTTCAAGAAATAGCATCATTCGATTTTTCCATAGAGAAAAGTTATCTCTGCTAAATCGAGGAGGTTTAGAAAGTGAACCATTATCATAGTAGTTTGTGTTTGTGTTTAGTGCCATTTTAGAATAGCAAGGAAGAGTATACAGCAAGATCTTGTTTATTAGATTAAACAAACTGCTCTGATACCACTTGTTGGTCCCGAAGGTGCTTAACAAGTTTGTAGAAGGGGGGGGGGGTTGAATACAAACACAGAAATTAAAGTTTAATAAATTGTTTATTGATAAATCAAACTACAATTTACAAGTTTGTTGCGGAATAAGATTAAGACAGACTCAATCTAAACAAACTTAAGAAACACTAAGATGATTGCACAAGAAATTCAGAGAATGGGGGATTAAGAGAGATAGAAAACAAGGGTTTCTATATGGAGTTCAAAGATTGAGCACACCCTCAGATGGAGAGGTAATCTTTCTATTTATACCCTATGCATTAAATGCATGGCAGGGCACTCTACACGTGGCGTTCAGTGATTGGCTTTGGGAGTCTGACTTTGGGAGACATGTTTTCGGCCGTATCATGAACAGTATAGTTGACAGAGTTGTTGTACGATTTGTGGCAGAGACGTGTCCGTTCTGACACATCGTACTGGTTGTGCAAGGTAAGACAAAAGGAGACTTGAGGCATAAGCTACGTGATCTTTTGATCGCTGAATATCTCTTCGTTCAGAGATATAAAGTTCAGCTATCGCTGAAGCTTTTCCTCATGTTCCTTCGCGTATAAGTAGAGTCGTCTTTGCTTTACTAATATCCGCATCAGGTCACTAGTAGACTTGTCTTTGTTCAGTGGCTTCGTCTTTGATTCAACTATGAACATATGTTGACGCGAGACATGTCTTTTGGGATTACGTTGCTGTTTACATCAGAGACTACCAACGATAACTGAACAGACTCAGTTTGATCGCTGATAGTGAAACACTAATACATATGAAATGTTTACAAGAAAGGTCATCAGCGATAACTGAACAGACTCAGTCTGATCGCTGATGGTGAAACACTAATACATATTAAAACGTAATTTTCACTAAGTATAGAAGAGGGTCGTTATCAAATCACTGAGAGAGTTTGGATCAACAAAAAGAGATCGAGTGGCTGAGATTTGTCCTCACGTGCACAATGAAAAATGAGTTTTCATTTAAACTTTCCTCTCTCTCTCTCTCTCTCTCTCTCTCTCTATATATATATATATATATATATATATATATATATATGGGACCATTCAAATGAGAACTCAGTTATTTGTGATAACTGTGAAATCCAATGTGAGCCACATATTAAAAAATAAATTAGGAAACTATTAATTTTGGTAAAGTTGATTGAAATTTTAATAAGAGATATTTTAGGTATTTAAATTTTTTTAATCTCTCATCCCTCTCTTCTCTCCTCTCCCATCTCTTCGACGTCAAATAAACCTTATTCCGACAGATACACAATATGATACCTACAAAAAATGACATTTGTTAACAAAAGATATATACAAACGATCATAATTGTGATACCCAAAATAAATTGTGTTACACTGTGGTACTCATTGTGATGCCCATTGTGATACCCACTGCGATATTCGTGATACTTTCATGTGATACCCATATAAGCACTGTGATACATCCAAACCCTAAAATTTAGGAATTAGGTTTATGGTAGAGAGAGAAAGTTAGAGAATACGTATGAGAGAAAAAAAGAGAGATTTTAGGAATTCCTAATTTAATTAGATATAAAAATAAATTTACTAAAATATTCTTTTCTATTTATTTAAAAATAATATTAATTATTCTAAATGTGTGGCTCACATTGGATCTCACAGTTATCACAAACGATAATCAAATGAGCCACAAAAATGTTGAAAACTGTGAGAACCGATCTAAGCCGTAATTTAGGGGGCGTTTGGTTCGTTTAAAGGAATGAAAATGGGATTGATAATGATAGTAGACTAGAATGGGAATGATTAGTTTTCATTACATTATATTATATTCATGTGGATTCCCTTGAATTATTAGTGTTTGGAGATATAAAAAAAAAAGAAAAAAAAGAAGAACACGTGGTAGTGGTACATCTTCATCTTATCTCATTCTTCCATCTTTTTTTAACACACAATGGCACCATCTTCAAAATAGCATCTCCATTAGTTGATTTCAATCCATCTTCCATCTTCACATTTGACACAAAAATCGAATGAAAGTAGCATCAAACAAACACAATTGAATGAAAGAAAACCCAAAATCAAGAAAAACCATCTTAATGGAGGAAATCGAACCAAATCAAGAAAATCGAATAACCAGATGAAGGAAATCGAACAAAAAAAATGATGAACGAGACGAGGGCTTCGAACCAGATGAAGATGAAAATCGAACCAGATGAAATTGATGGAGGAAATCGAACCAAATAAGAAAAAAATGAAGAACGAGATGAAGGCTTCGAACCAGAAGAAGATGAAAATCAAACAGATGATGATGAAGGCTTCGAACCAGATGAAGATGAAAATCGAACGAGATGGAATTGATGGCTTTGTTTTTCTCGCTTCAATCTTCAATCTTCTGCATTGTTTTTTTTTTGGTGTAGATTTGATCTTTGACTTCCATTCTCCAGATCTCGTTTGCTTTCTATTCCCCCCAATTTGGGGAGGAATAAAATTTTCCTAAATCTATTATAATGATTGATAATAATTTTAAACCAAACATCATTTTTCATTCCACTTTCATTCTTTATTTGAAGCAAACATCATTAATCATTTTCATTCCTATTCCTTACCCCCTAATACCCCCAACCAAACGCCCCCTTAGTTTTGATCTTAGGGGGCGTTTGGTTCGCAGAATGATTTCTGATGGAATGGAATTTGTCAATGGAATTGGAATCTGAAAGGAATTGGAATGAAATGTTTTCAGGTTTGACCAACTGTTTGGTTGACAGGAATGGAATGTAATCAGTCAAATGAATTGGAACATGTATGTTTGGTTTACAAAGGAATTGGAATGAAATTCTGAAAAATGACAAAAATACCCTTTCTTTTATTTTTATTGATTTTTTTATTTTTTTAAATGTTGAGAGAGAGAGAGAGAGAGGATAGAGGATAGGAGAGAGAGAGGAGAGGAGAGAGAGAGAGAGAGGAGAGGATAGAGGATAGGAGAGAGAGAGGAGAGGAGAGAGAGAGAGAGGAGGGAGAGAGAGAGAGAGGAGGGAGAGAGAGAGGAGAGAGAGAGAGGAGAGAGAGGAGAGAGAGAGGAGAGGATAGAGGATAGGAGAGAGAGAGGAGAGGAGAGAGAGGAGAGAGAGAGAGGAGATAGAGATGAGAGAGAGAGAGGAGAGAGAGAGAGAGGAGAGAGAGAGGAGAGGATAGAGGATAGGAGAGAGAGAGGAGAGGAGAGAGAGGAGAGAGAGAGAGGAGATAGAGATGAGAGAGAGAGAGGAGAGAGAGAGAGAGAGGAGAGAGAGAGGAGAGGAGGGAGGAGAGAGAGAGGAGAGAGAGAGAGGAGAGAGAGGAGAGATAGAGAGAATAGGAGAGAGGAGATAGAGAGGAGAGAGAGAGGAGAGAGAGAGAGAGGAGAGAGAGAGGAGAGAGAGGAGAGATAGAGGATAGGATAGACGATAGGAGAGAGAGATGAAAGAGAGAGAGGAGAGAGAGAGAGAGGAGAGGATAGAGGATAGGAGAGAGAGAGGAGAGAGAAAGAGGAGAGAGAGAGGAGAGAGAGAGAGAGAGGAGAGGAGAGAGGAGAGAGAGAATGAAATTCTTGTTAGAAAATGTTTGGAGGGTATTTTTGTCTTTTTGAAAAACCATGATGGAATGGAATTCAATTCCATCCATTTTCAAATGGAATGACCAATTCCTTAATCTAAGGATTTCATGGAATTCAATTTCATTCCCTTGGCAACCAAACAGCACGACGGAATTCGGTCAATGGAATTGACCATTCCAATTCCACCAGATTCCGGCGGAATCCAGCGAACCAAACGCCCCATTATGGTTTTAATTGAAAACTGTTTCACCACATGAAAATGACATAATTATCATTTTGGTAACAAAAGATTCACCATATGAAACACATACTCACCAATTGAATCATAATGAAAATTATTATTTTTTATAAGGTTAATATTGACAGTTTTTCATCTTTATGCTATTTCACCAGATGAAACACACAATTCACCATATGAACCAAATGAAACACATAGATTCACCAGATGAAACACGGATTCACCACGTGAAACACACAGATTTACCACATAAAACACATGGATTTACCAGATGAAACGCACAAATTCATCATATGAAACACACAAATTCACCAGATCTGGGAAATCAAACACAAAACCCCAATCTGGGAAGATAATTCCAATCTTGAAAAAAACCTAAAAAACAAGAATTGTGATATTAATTAACTAAAAAACTCGATTGTTATTGCTAACAATCTTCTTTGCAATGAAGAGAAAATCAAAAATTGAGAAGAGCTTTTTGGATTGACTCTTCATTCGATGAAGAACTTCTATTATTCTCTCACCAGATGGGGTTTAAAGAGAGAAATCAAAGTTTCTGAGTAGAAATCGATGAATGATTTGGAGGTTTTTCAGTTGGAAACGGTAGATGTGATCTTCCCTCTTCATTCTATAAATCATCTTTCAATGTTTTCATGCACGAACCATCATAAAATCCTTACAAAAATCATACACCAATTTCATCCTCATCATCATCATCACTTCCTTTTTCTGTTCTTCATCATCACCGCTAAACAATCGCCGTCGAAGAAGTTATGTTCGTGTCATTTCCTCGAATTCAACAACTAAAACCTCATGGAAGAAACTAAAAACTCATCAGCATCACCTAACGACATCGTTCATGTTTGCTCCAACTCATTGTATAGAAGTATTGAAAAACAGGCAAAGTGTAGGAACCACAGAAGACTGCTCAAATACACCAAGGTACACCACAGAAGTGCAAGGCTCATAAGCTCTGTCAACCATCTACCCAAGAAGTTCTCAACCTGAAGATCAATTTCAGATCACAGAGCCTCTGTGATGGCTAACCTCTGGAGATGGAAGACTTAAGGAATTTCAAGAAAATGGTCAAGACAAGAACACGTGCAGAACACGTGTGCCTGCTGTACGAAGATTCTAAGGATCATTTCATGGGTGTCTACGATGTTTTACTTTACAGGTGGCATTCCTTTTGTGGAATGTTAGCCTTTGTCTTGTACTATTGTGTGCTCCACGTTCTATATGAGGGGAGCACCTCCTGTTTTGAAAAACATGCGAGCACACACTATTTTGAGAGCACCTTTATATTTCTAGATTATCTTTGAGCATTTTAGCACACACTTGTGCATGTTATTGGTGTAATACTCAGTTTAATGAAGCATTTGATTCAGTGATCATTGTATACTTGTTTGTTGAATGCTTTGTTGAATATTAGTGTGTTTACTACCAAACCATACTTATTTATTACACCATAAATCGCTTCCGCACCTATATCACTCTGATTTGTGTAGTTTAGACGTTCATATCTTGAATAGAAAACTTCATGGGATCAACAATTGGTATCAGAGCAGATTTTGATCTTTAATATCAAAGGATCTTGTTCTATACTTGATTCCAGTGTTTTTGATAGTATTTTGAGTCTGTTCTTCGTCTCGTTTCTTATTCAAAGGAACATCCCCTGTTTTCTGGGTTTATTTCAACTTGTTTGATTTAGACTCAAAAATAGGTGTGTTTTATTTTTAGAACAGTCTTAAAGCTCGCTTGTTGGATTATTATACTTTCCCTCACCATATTCTCTTCATATTGAGTCCTTCTTCATCCTAAACAAACCATTCCATTCCTACTCTGTTTTTATAACCATTTTTGTTACACTACAAATGGCAAATGCAATATACTTTTTCAGTTCAGGATCTCAATCAAAACCTCCCACTCTACTAAGGGATGAATATCCCCAGTGGAAAATCAGGATGGTACACTTTCTTGAAGGTGTGGATCCTGGTTTGGTCGAATTTCTTCACAATCCCCCATACATCCCCATGTCTACTGTTCCCTGGGTACCTGCAACTGCTACAACCCCTGAGGTCCCTGAGTACTAACACCCTAAATCCATTGCTGAGTGGAGTGAACAGGAGAGTGCTCTGCATGAGCTTGCCAAAAAGGCTAAAAGACTACTCATCATGGAAATTCCCAATGAGATTTTCCAGTCCTTGGACTCCTGTGATACATCCAAAGATCTGTGGCTAGAGCTTGAAAAACAGCTTGAGGGAGGTGCCAAGACTCAAAAGAACAACAAAGCCTTGTGCATTAATGAATATTATGCTTTTAAAGCTCTGCCAAATGAAACCATTCAGAGCACCTATGACAGATTCAACTCCCTGATAAACAAGTGTAAGAGATATGGTATCTATAGAACCCCTGAAGAAAACAACGTAAGATTTCCTTAGAGCCTTAATGATGAATGGTTGCACTTGACCATGTCTTTGCAAGCCACACTGACCTTGATGTATGGTCCATATCTGACCTTTTTGGGACTATGGTGAGCCAAGAGAACCGTATCTCAAAGCTGAAAACTCAGGTTGGTGGACCTCTGGTGTTGGTAAGAAAAGCCACAGAGGTACAAGAAAAGGGGAAGAAAGAGAAGACAGTGGAAGATGTTCAGAAGAAGAAGAAGAAGAAAGTTTTGGTAGCTGAGAGTGAGCTTGATGAAATCTCAGAAGAAGAGATGGATATGGCCTCTATGGCAAAAACACTTGCCCTTATGACCAGAGAATACAACAGAGGTCTTAAGAAGAAGCCTGTATACAACAAAGGAAGAGAGGAAAGAGATGACAAAAGAGGATATGGTGAACCGAGGAAGTTTGTGAGGAAAGAGCATGAGGATCAGAGACAAGAGGAGAGAAGAGGAGATGACAGAAGGGGTGGACAAAAGTCTGATGACAGAGGTGGAGAAAAGGCTCCCCAATAAAATGAAGGATGCTTCAAATGTGGGAAGCCAGGGCACTTTGCAGCAGAGTGTAGATCAAATGCCACCAAGGGCAAACCGGTCAGAGATGCTGCCTTTTTCAAGAAAAAGGCATAATACTATACATAGAGGTCATTGATGGCCGAACAAGAGAATCTTGTGACCGATGAGTCCTCCGATGAAGGGGACACAAATGCACTCTTCTGTGGAATGGCATAAGTCAACACCTCTGATAGCGATAGTGAGGTATCCACTTCTAACTCTTTATCCCATGACTCTGAAAACAAATTTTCTGAATTACAAAATGAATTCCTTGCTTGCAAAAGCACATGCTCAGAGCTTGAGAAAAAGCTTTCCTTCTTTGAGCGAGAGGCTAGACTTCTCACTTAAGAAAAAGGATAAAATTTATCTTGAGAAGTGTTCCCTTGTTTTAGAGCACATTTCTGAAAAGAAGTCTTTGAAAGAAAAAGTTGCTTCACTTGATAAAGCCTTAAAAGAAAAGATTAAAGGGCTAAGGAACAATGAGAGTGATAGATTAAATGTTGTATCCTTAAAAAATTTCTTCCAAACGGAAAGAGAAGTCCTTCACCAAGACTTGCTCGATAGAGATTTGCTAATTAGGAAATATCAGGATGCACAGAAGGTGCATGAAAAGGTAAACACCCAAGTTGGCAGAAGAGGTATATGGTTTACTAACATAGACCCATATATAGGAAATAAAAGAAACAAATCCTTAGCAAATATCTTCTGTCCTGGGAAATTCCTGAAACCAAGTCTCCCTAACCTAATTTCCACATTTAAGAGGCGCAAAACCTCTGAAGGACCACATCTGAGAAATCCTTTGGTGATGACCAGTGTATGGTATGAAAACAATGACTTGTCATCATCAACCTCGGCAATGAGGAAATCCATTCCAAGGAAGTATTTGTCTCAAAAACAGATAGGACTCTTCAGATTTGGTCATCCAGAGACACAAACTCAAATGGCCATTGTGTGCATGATGGTTCCTGAAAAGGAACTGTCCTCTGAGGCACCAGAGTTTGTACCAGCCTCTGTGGAAGAAAAATTGTTTAAAATATTTTTGGAAAATGACTTGAGGAAAACATATGAAAACCATTTTCTGAATCATCCTGATATAACCTCTGCAGTGCATGAAATCTTTGAGCAAGATTTGATGATGTGTTTAAATGTTCCTGAGGTGGTTCTTTGTATACTCAAAAACATAAATGTTTCAAAGGACATCAGTGATGGACAAATCAATACACATCTAGAAAACCAAGCCCCTATCCACAGAGATTTTCTTGATTTAGACTCTGAATCAGAGTCAGCGTCATCCTCTGTCATCGGTGAGACTAGCTCTGTGGAGAAAGAAATAGTTCCCTGTACACTAGAGGAAAATAAATTATCCTCTGCATTCTAAATGGAATGGTTTCTCCCAAAAGGAGATCTACAGAGATACATATTTGCCCTGATTTTATGGATATGTGCTTGCAAGCTAAGACTTCTCTTGAGCTTGAAAAGTTAAACAAAGAAAATATTTTTTCAACTCAAAAGCCTAAAGCTCCAAAATCAATTAAACCTTATCAAGAAAAACTCACTTGGCAACAGAAGGGAGAATGGCCCAAAATTGACAACTTTTATGCTTTTGTAGCAGTGAGTGCAAGGAAGGAAAATCAAAGAGGGAGAGTACATCAAGAGAGCAATCCTTGAGGAGATTTTGCAAAAACTCAACCTAGATTAGATAAAGATTTCTGTAAAAAGAAACCCAAGTATAAAAAGGGTTGTTGTAAACAATGCTCTGTACCCTCCTTTGATATTTTTAATGAAAAGTTCAAGAAACTTGCTTCTGGAGTCTCGTATTGTAAATGTTTCGATCTCTTGCATGCTCTTAACCAACATTTCTCAAGGCCAACCTATCTTATTTCTCACACCTAACCCAAGAATGTCAAATTCAAGGGTGAGAAAGGACAAACTGGTACCTCTGTGAAAGAGGATAAAGCCAAAAACAAGAATGCTAAGGCAACTCAAAAGACTCCTAACAAACATGGACCCATTTGGAAATGGGTACCTAAATCTCTTTAATTTATCCATAGAAGAAGAAGCATGTGCCAATTTGGTACCTAGACTCCTGGTGCTCAAGGCATATGACTGGCGACAGAAGGTTACTCACCTCATATAAAGAAAAACTTGGAGGTAGCTCTGTGACCTTTGGAGATAACAAGAAGGGGAAAATAAAAGGCTATGGAGTCATTGCTAAGGGGGACATCGGTTTCAGCGGAGTGGCTTATGTGGATGGCCTTGAGCACAACTTATTAAGTGTTAGCCAACTCTGTGATAATGGACTCGATGTGATGTTTAAACGTCGATATTGTTCTCTGCTGAAAGAAGATACAAGCACAAAGCTTCTGCGAGCCAAAAGAAGGGGTGATCTATGGATTTCAAGCCAACCAACAAAGATGAAAAGCTTTGTTTGGTATCCAGTAAGAATGAAGAGGCTTGGCTCTGGCATAACAAGTTCTTTCATTTAAATTTCCATACTCTTGACAAGCTTGTAAAGTTAGATTTGGTTAATGGTCTACCAAGTATGAAGTTTGACAGAGACCATCTATGCTTTGCTTGTGAAATGGGAAAACTCAAAAGAGCTGCCCATAAGAGCAAGTCAGACATATCTTGCACTAAGCCTCTGCAGATGCTACATGTCGACCTCTGTGGTCCCATATCCGTGCAGAGCCTTGGTGGAAAGAAGTACACTATGGTGCTTGTTGATGAGTTCTCTAGATTCACTTGGGTAGAGTTTGTCCGTAAGAAGTCTGAGGTCCCTATGGTACTAATCAATCTATTAAAGAGGATATAAGTTCTTTATGAATGCGGGGTGCAGAGGATTCGAAGTGAAAATGGTACTGAGTTTAAGAACTCTACCATTGAGTCATATCTTACTGAAAATGGTATCTCACAGAACTTCACAGCTGCAAGAACTCCACAACAAAACGGTGTTGTTGAACGAAAGAACATAACACTGGTGGAGGCGGCAAGAACTATGTTCACTGCCTCAGGGTTGCCGATTTCTTTTTGGGCAGAAGCCATTTCAACTACATGCTTCACTCAAAATAGATCATTAATAGTGAAGAGGCTTGCAAAAACACCATACCATCTACTCCACCAGAGGAAGCCAAACATCAAATACTTTCACATCTTTGGCTGCAGGTGCTTTGCGCTGAACGACAGAGAGCAGATTGAGAAGTTTAGCCCAAAAGCAGATGAAGCCAAATTTGTTGGCTATTCATCTACCTCCAAAGCATACAAAGTCTTTATGCTAAATTCCAAACATATACTTGAGAGTATTAATGTTTCATTTGATGACTCTTTTCAGACGACTTCTGAACAAATCAGCTCAGGACTCAAGCTTCAAGATGAAGACTCTGGTGAATCATCAAGAACAAATGAACTTCACCATTTGTTTGAAGAGATGTTAAATGATGATGGACCCTCTGAAGGTGATCGCAGATCCTCTGAAGCTGAAGTCTCTGAGGTCCAAACAGGTACTTCCCTAACTGGTCCGAGTAATACTTCACCCTCTTACACTACCTCTGTAGGTGCAAATGTCGAGGGGAAGCACTCAGAGACCAATAACGAACATGGCTCCATGCTCAACCAAGGAGTAGATCATCTTCCCACAATTTCTGAGGTGTCTACACCAGAGCAATCACAGAACTTTGTTCAAGGTACCACAGAGCTCTCTACATCAACTCAAGGAGCTCAATCGAGCCCTGTGGGAAGTACAAATGATCTACCTGCTCCAACAGAGGTTGATAAAGATCAAGAAAATGCTCCTGAAGTACAACTGGAAGGTTCCAATGATCACCTACCTTGAATGACCAAGTGGACTAAGAGTCACACACATAGCCAAATCATTAGTGACCCTTCTGACAAAGTAAAGACTCGCTCTGCTACTGCCAATTTTAGTTTCTTTACAAATTTTGTACGTATCATCAAGCCTAAGAAAGTATCTGAAGCCCTAGAAGACCCTAATTGGGTGGAAGTTATGCAAGAGGAGCTTTTATAGTTTGAGCGTAATAAAGTATGGACCCTAGGGCCTCTGCCGAAAGGCAAAACTGCAATAGGGAACAAATCGGTCTTTAGGAATAAGAAGGATGAAGATGGGGTAGTGGTCAGGAATAAGGCAAGATTGGTGGCAAAGGGATATTTCCAAGAAGAAGGGATCGACTATGAAGAAACTTTTGCCCCTGTGGCAAGGCTTGAAGCTATATGGATTTTCCTTGCCTTCGCAGCACACAGAGGTTTCAAAGTTTATCAAATGGATGTTAAGTCGGCCTTTTTGAATGGGAAAATTCAAGAGGAAGTATATGTCCAACAACCACCAGGGTTTGAAAGCTCTAAGTACCCAAATCATGTGTATTTCTTGGACAAGGCTTTGTATGGACTAAAGCAAGACCCCAGAGCATGGTATGATAGACTTTCAAACTTCCTTCTTGCAAATGGTTTCGAAAGAGGTACAACTGATACTACCTTATTCTATAAGAAGAGAAAATGTGAGATTCTGCTTGTACAGATTTATGTAGATGACATTATTTTTGGGTCTACTAATGATTCTTATTGCAAAAAGTTTGAAACCTTGATGAAGAGTGAGTTTGAGATGAGTATGATGGGAGAACTCACATTCTTCCTAGGATTACAAGTTAAACAAACTACAGAGGGTATTTTCTTAAACCAATCAAAATATGTCTCTGACATACTTGAAAAATACAAACTCTCTGACTCTTTACCAATGAAGACCCCTATGGCCACTGGATCAAAACTCTATGCAGACCCAGAGGGCAAATATGTGGAATACAAAATCTACAGAGGCATGATAGGGTCTCTGCTGTACTTAACTGCTAGTAGACCTGATATAATGTTTGCTACATGTCTCTGTGCAAGATTTCAAGCTAACTCCAAAGAATCCCATCTTCTTGCTGTTAAGAGGATCATTAGATACCTAAAGGGCACCAAGAATCTTGGTCTTTGGTATCCAAAGAACTCTGGTTTTGATCTTGTGACTTATATAGATTCAGATTATGGAGGATGCAAACATGACAGAAAGAGCACCTCTAAGAGTTGTCAATTTCTTGGAGGTAAATTAGTTAGTTGGACTTGTAAGAAGCAAAATTGTGTATTAATCTCTACGACAGAAGCTGAATATGTGGTTGCTGCTAGTTGTTGACAAAATACCCATCCTCTGTGACTCAAAGAGTGCCATTTCGATCTCTGCCAATCCTGTTCAGCACTCTAAAACCAAACATATCGATATCAGGTATCACTTTCTGAAACATCATGTGGAGCATGGAACAATAGAGATGTACTTTGTGTCCACAGATTACCAACTTGCTAACCTTTTCACAAAGGCTTTAGATGAGAAAATATTCACTTTCCTTATTGGCAAGCTTGGTATGCTAAATATGAGTTGACCCACAGAGCCTCTATACCTTGGCACAGAGCTTCTGTTGTACATAATTTCATTTCAGTGCTCTAGTTTTCATTCTTGCGTGTATAGTTTATTTCTTGTAATGAGTTAACTTGATTCTATGACTTGTACAAAGCTTATCTTTTCTGATCCAAGCATAGGTCAAGGGGGAGCATAAGAAGATACTTGAAGAAAACACATGTTGATTCAAGGGGGAGCTAAGAAATGACTGTTATCGAGAGAAGCCAGGAGAGTAAGGTAAGTCTTTCACACACCCAAAAGGACAAAAAGAAAGTCACTTTTCTCGAACACAAGTTTTAACATATGTCCTAAATTGATAACCAAAACTTGTCCAAACTTTGGGTAATCAAAATTCTAAAATGTCTTTCCCAAATTAGAAATTTTTGGTCAAAGAGCCTCTGAGGTTTCTCACAGAGCCTCTGTGAAACTCATCAGAGCCTCTGATTCTCAAAAAGGGACATATTGACCTCTGATGTCTAAATTGGGTTGACTAACGTGATCACTTCATTGTCTTTAAATTACTTTGGCTTATGAAGGTGTTTTCATATGTGTGAGAGCCAAACCCCTAACCTCAGAAGCTCTTAACCCACAGAGCTTCTGTGACTTTCAACACATGAATTTTTCAAAGTTATGGGGTGCGGGTTATTTTTGAAAGTGACAGTCATATGGGTATAGCAACTGCCACGCGCGTGAGGATAATGGGAGGTGCACGTACTCGATCGTGCACCGCCCTAAATGACGTGACAGATTATTAGTGGTGTGTAATCTGTACCATCGTTTTTTCAAACGGTTCATGTAACACCTTAGGCATATCCCATATCGGCCGTGGACAGGAGTGATGCTGGGTGTTATAAGTAATATCTTGGCCTTCCTAACAACAACGCGTTTTGGGGCCACAAGCACGTCAGGTTCTGGGAACTCTGAGGTTAAGCGTGCTTGGGTGGGAGTAGTCCCAGGATGGGTGACCCCTTGGGAAGTTTCTCACCAGGTCGCCAGAAACAAATCCGTGCGCTACACGTTGGTTAAATCCAGGGGCAAAGCGGACAATATTGTTGTCTAGGCAGGCGGGATGTTACAGATGGTATCAGAGCCACTCCTGTGTCGTTCGGGATATGGGGCAAACCTCATTGAGGACGATGAGTCCCAAGTGGGGGTGTTTGTAACACCTTAGGCATATCCCATATCGGTCGTGGACAGGAGTGATGTTGGGTGTTATAAGTAATATCTTGGCCTTCCTAACAACAACGCGTTTTGGGGCCACAAGCACGTCAGGTTCTGGGAACTCTGAGGTTAAGCGTGCTTGGGTGGGAGTAGTCCCAGGATGGGTGACCCCCTGGGTAGTTTCTCACCAGGTCGCCAGAAACAAATCCGTGCGCTACACGTTGGTTAAATCCAGGGGCAAAGCGGACAATATTGTTGTCGAGGCAGGCGGGATGTTACAGTTCACTACTCATAGGTACTTATTACAGATTTAAAATTTTATCTTTTACCGCTAATTAATCTTTACCCTCTCTCTCTCTCAGTATAAATACAAACCCCTTTCACTTTCTCCATTTTTTACCTGCAACTTTTTACTCTCGAGCATTCAAGGCAAAAAAAAACAACAAATCTCTTTCTACTCCTTTGTTTCTTCAATGGCATCCAACTCTGTTTCATCCAAGAACTCTCAAGGCTCCAATGCCTCAAACTACTCTCAACACTCTGTGGCCTAGAGAGAAAACTCAGGATCTGTTGACCAAGAACAACACTTGACAAGCTGAATGCTATCATTCACAAGACATGATTACCACACTACCTCATTGAACCTAAAACCAAACAACCACTATGTGGTTTTGGACCCCAAGGAATACCCTACTGAAGCTAAACCCCTGATTAAGATTCTGAAGAATCACTTTCTGTCAAAGGCCCTAACTCTAAAAAGGACTGATATCCCCGAAACATACATTCAGCAATTCTAGCAGAGCTGTAGACACAAGAAAGTTAAAGATTATGGATATTGTGTCATGGGATATGCAACTCATCCTTCAACTACCAAAATCTTGGACCTTGGAATCAGTCGAAGAAGGGTATCTGAAATTTTTGAACTACCAACTAAGGACCAACTCAACTTAGAGAAATTCTCAGAGGAACCATCTGATGAAGAAATCCTTGAATTTCTCAGATTCATTGGATATGCCCTGCCAATCACTAAGAGGACTAACTTTAGGCGACAAAACCTTCCACCCCTGTGGAATGTGTTATTTTCCATCCTAAACAGAGCTCTCACTTGCAAGGTGGGAAGTCCAGACCAATCCAACCACATGATAATGGCCATCATGTATGGCATATACTAAGATCTCCCACTCGACTAGTAGGCCTTATCTTCAGGGAGATCAGAAACGCCATGATTACCAAGCAAGATGATCAAGTGAGGGGTACAGAGCCCAAGAACCTTGTTTTCAACAGGTTCTTTGTTGTCCTTCTTGGGTATGAGCTAATTGGGGAAGGCAAATTACCCGCAAAGGGTAAGTTAATCAAGGTTTACGACATGAAATCTCATAAACCCACGACTCTGAAGACAGGTTACCCCAATGCCAGACCTCTGCCAGCAAAGTTGCTTACATATTTGGGTAGTGAAAAGGGTAGGATTTCGTACATTTGAGGGTACAGGACTCCTGAACCGAGTCCTGCAACCCCCCCCCCCCCGAGTAGGTTTCCACGTAGGGGATATTGTGATTTATTTGAGAGAGGAAGTTGTGGAGGGTAAAGAGAATGTAGCCGCAGAGGCACAAAATGTGAGATATGAAAGACTAGAGCCCGAGAGTGGGGTGGGGAGTGATCATCAAAAGAAGAAAAAGAAAAAGAAACACCAAAAGAGGGTCATAGAAGAAGAGGCCCCATCAACAGAGGTAGAAATAGCAGAGGCTGCAGTGGATGAGGCTTCAAAGCCTAAGAAGAAAAAGGTAAAGAAAGATAAGGCCAAGGTGGTCTCAGAGGTTGCAGTCGATGAAATTGCAGAGGCTGTCAAACCTCTGAAAGAGAAAAAGAAGAAAGCCAAGAGGGCTAGCACTAAGGCACCAAAGGCCATTATTGAAAAATCCAAAGAAGCTGATGTTGCAGAGACTCAAAAAAGACACAAGAGGAAAAGGTTGGTCAAGCTAGCAGAGAAAGAAAAACATAAGAGCTTGACAGAGGATCAAGCAGATCTCTCAAGGGAAGAACCTGCAGAGGAAGAAGAACAACCTCTACAGAGGAAGAGAAAATGGGCTCTGATTTTTGAAATCCCTGACGTAGAGATTCCTCACCAGGAAAGGCCACAGAGCTCTCTAATGATAGCCACAACTATAGCAAGAGAAGTAGCTCAACACTACTCTGTGGACATTTGGGTTACTGACACTTCTATGGTGGTTGAAGACGTGACAAATCTCCAGAGTGATGAAGAGCCAGAGGGAGAAGAGGGAGAAGAAGAAAAATCAATGGAGGAGATGATAGGAGAAAAAGATGCCATAGGTACACATCCTCAACCAACTCCCCGTGCAAGCCAAGCTACTATCCCTGCAGATCTAGTGCAGAAGGATATTGAAGAAGGGTCGCACAACACGAACCTTAACCAGCTTAGCCGAACAGAGGACATTCCTTCTTCCTCTGCGCCAATCACACCCGGGGAATCCAAATCCACCCCATCCTCTCAAAAGGATGAAGGTGTAGAAATAAGTGTCCAATTACCCCAGGACACGATACTTACCTCCACAGAGACATTTGTTGCCTCTGCTACAATTATGAGTGACAACCAAACCACTTCAGAGGTGGTAGTGAGGGAGCATAATGACTCTGTGGGTCTAGATCACCGACAGAGTACACTTAACAAGGATCTTGGGGAGAACTCTTATCTACCAAGAGACTTGTTGACAGAACCTCTATAAAAGATTCCTCAAAGGAACTTCGAGGATTAGAGGGAAATCCTCCAAAGCTCAACATCAACACAGGCTCTGAAGGTGCCAAAAACTCATTGGCTAAATCTGGACCATGTGTTGGTCCAGAGGTTACCCTGGACACTTATGTCACAAAGGATGAGTTTAAAACCTTTGCTGACTCCGTGCTCCAAAAACTAAAAGAGTTGAAAAGCTCAATCCCTGCTTCACTTGAACCTAAAAAACCAAATCTTGTCGCAGAGGCTCTAAAGGCCAATACAGAGGCCCTACAAGACCTAAAGAGAATATGCGACTAGAACTCTGCCGACATAAAGACATTGATGGAAGCCTCTACAAATACTGCCACGAAAACCGACTTCAACGAGGTGGACAAATCCGTGAACATCCAAACCGATGCCATCAATATTCTTTGTGACATAGTCATGGAAGAGGCCGAAAAATTTTCCGCAGAGGTTACAAACTCTGGGGTGAGTGATTTCACCAAACTGAGTGACTCGCAGTGTCATGGTCTCTATGCAAGCTCCATCAACATCCTCTGCACAAACGTCTCTGACTCCCACTCATATCCAAAATCTGGCAACCAAAGAGGAGCTCACTATCCTAAGGAAGATGCTTCTGCAGGATATGAATCTCTTAGGTTCTGATATGATCAAAGAGGACAAGGATGTCGCTACTGAAATGAGGAGAATCGTAGCCACTTTGAAGTTCAAATCAGATTATGAGATCAATGGCACGTCCATGGAGGCCAATTGTGCGATGAAGAAGATTAAGGATAACGCAGAGGCCTACCTTTGTCGTAGAAGAGAAAGACACCCTCCTCTTGCCAAGCAGATCAGAAGAGGGGGAAGCACGATGACTATGAGCCTGATGGCCCTAGGCATCGTGAGGGGGAGAATCTGTCGAAACAATCATTGCCTGGAATCCTTATATCCACAGAACCCCTAAACCAAGTCCCATTGAGCTCAGAGTCCAACCCTGGACAGAGTAAACAAGCAGACTCTGCAGCTCTCGCTCCCAAAATCCAAAAGATCCCTCAAGTCCAAACTCAGGTGCAAACCACAGAACCTTTGAAGATAAAGTCAATAGCCACAAAACCTTCAACCAAAGACAAAGGCAAGGCCATAGCTACAGAGGGCCTGAAGATCAAACTGAAGCCTTTGCCAAATACTGAGAAGCTCATGAAGAGTGCCTTCGACTCTTTCATGACAATTAAACCAGAGGAAGAAGACTGGGTTTTTGATCTACAAACTCTGACAGAGCTTCCTGTCTTAGATCCCTCAAACAAATCTTCTAAGTACAGGGTAGCAGAAGTTATCCAAGGCTTTAAGACTCTGAGAAGACCTATTCCACATCCTCCGCGGAAGAAGGATGTAGACGAAGTTATATACAATTATCTCTATAGCCAAGGAATAAATGATCCCATACCTGCACCTACTCTTTCAGAAGAAATCATCACAGAGGAAAGGAGGTGGTTCTACAAAGAAAAGGCTCAACCGAAACACAAGGTTTTCTCAATGGCTAAAATCTTAGAGGTTCTGGGGATCAAACTAAAGCATACCAAATGCCGAAACTTTTGGTATCATGAGTATGTTGTAAGTAGAGAAGATGGAACAAAATGGACATTCACTAATGCTGACCTAAAGAATGTTCATCCTCATGATCTTACAGATCTCTTCAGCTGGACAAAGGAGAGATATGGTTGGAGAAGAGAAAATCAAGATGCTCGTCAAGTTATCAAGAAGGTAATGAGGGAGAAGCTCCTGTATTTCAGTGTAGTTGACTTTCAGGTCGCCTTAGACCTAGGAGTAAGGAAGGTAAACTTAACTTCTCCACAAGATAACATGCCTCCCTCTGCCAACATCCTACCAAACTCCATTATCACAGAACCAAAATTTGGCTTTGTATACCTAAATGATAGAGGTGAAAAGAAGACATTCTTAGGTATCGAAAGTCAAAAATACTCAACTCAGACTCTGTTGTACCTAAAAGAAGAAATCAGAAAGCACAAAGGCACACCCCTTGTCAACCTTGAAGCTAGAGATCTACTCTTAGAAAACATCAGTGCGACTATCAACTTCAGGAACATGTGTGCCTTTTACTACAGAGAGCTGAAGAAGGAAGGAGGTTTTGGTAGAAGAATCAATGATTTTCCAGACGCCAAAATATAGGCTCTGAAGTTATGAAATTTTTTCTTTTTCATTCATGTACTTTAAATCTTATGTACTTGCCTTCTAGCATTTCCTATATATTGAATGAAAAACAGTCTTCAGAGGTTGAGTTTTTTCACTTCTTCTGTTTCTAACTTAGTCAAACACTCATCTTTCCAAAATTTTATTTTTCAATACTTGGGGGGAGATTGTTAGCTCTAACTCATTGTATAGAAGTATTGAAAAATAGGCTAAGTGTAGGAACCACAGAAGACTACTCAAATACACCAACGTACACCACAGAAGTGTAAGGCTCAGAAGCTCTGTCAACCATCTACCCAAGAAGTTCTCAACCTGAAGATCAATTTCAGATCACAGAGCCTCTGTGATCACGCACAGAGCCTTTGTGATGGCTACCCTCTAGAGATGGAAGACTTAAAGAATTTCAAGATGCCATGCTAGCAGTATTAACTTTTAGGCGGGCAAAGAGTATTTATAGTATTCGGAACATAAGCAGTATTAACCTAGAGCAGCATTAACTGCTAGCAGTATTAACTAACTAGCAGTATTAACCACTAGCAGTATTAACTGAAAGCAGTATTAACCACTAGCAGTATTAACTGAAAACAGTATTAACCACTAGCAGTATTAACTGAAAGCAGTATTAACCACTAGCAGTATTAACTGAAAGCAGTATTAACGAATAGCAGTATTAACTGACAGCAGTATTAACCACTAGCAGTATTAACTGAAGGCAGTATTAACCACTAGCAGTATTAACTGAAAGCAGTATTAACCACTAGCAGTATTAACTGAAAGCAGTATTAACCACTAGCAGTATTAACTGAAAGCAGTATTAACCACTAGCAGTATTAACTGAAAGCAGTATTAACCACTAGCAGTATTAACTGAAATACTCCTTTTAAACTTGCTGAACACTGAGTACTGCTATGCATATCCTGAAAAAGAAGATTAGTAACTCCAAGAATAATATACAGGTATAAAGCCACTTTTTGAGAAGGGGATTATTCAGAGTTTATCATTCCCACACTTGTTACCAAGAAAGTGAATCTACCCACATCAAAAGCTTTAGTGAATAGATCAGCAAACTGATTATCAGTGTGAACTTTGACAACTTGAATAAGTTTCTTTTCATTACAATCTCTTATAAAGTGATACCTGATCTCAATGTGCTTTGTTTTTGAGTGCTTGACTGGATTATTCACAATGCTAATAGCACTGCTGTTGTCAATAAAGATTGGAGTGTGTAGAAAGGTTACCCCATAATCCAACATTTGATTCTGAATCCATAAGACTTGAGAACAACAACTTGCAGCTGCTATGTACTCTGCCTCTATTGTAGATGTGGATACTGTGGTTTGTTTCTTGCACTGCCATGAGACTAGTCTATCACCCAAAAACTGACATCCTCCAGAAGTAGATTTTCTGTCCAAGTTTACCCCACCTAGATCACTGTCTGAGTATGCTATTAGGTCAAAAGGTGAGTTATGAGGATACCAAAGTCCCAATCTGGGTTGCCCTTTGAGATATCTGAATATCCTCTTAACAGCTTGAAAGTGAGATTGCTTTGGCCTAACTTGAAATCTTGCACATACACAGACTGGAAACATTATATTTGGCCTTGATGCTGTGAGATACATGAGAGAGCCAATCATGGATCTATAATGATGCACATCCATATCCTCCCCCTCAAGATCTGCTGTGATCTGCTTGTGTGTTTCCATAGGTGTGCTGGCAGGTTTTGATTCTGAGAAACCAAACTTGGTTAGAATATCCTGCACATACTTGGATTGACAGATGAAAATGCCATCTGACTTCTGTTGAACTTGGAGTCCAAGGAAGAAAGTAAGTTCCCCCATGGAACTCATTTTGAACCTTTGATGCATTAAATCCTCAAACTCCTTGCACAGGTTGTTTCTTGTAGATCCAAAGATAATGTCATCAACATAGATTTGGACCAGCAAAATATCCTTCTTCTTTCTTTTGATAAATAGAGTCTTATCAATGACTCCTCTTTCAAAGTCATTTTCCAAGAGATAGGATGACAGTGTATCATACCATGCTCTTGGGGCTTGATGTAGTCCATAAAGTGCTTTCTTTAATTTGTATACCCTGTCTGGATAGCTTGGGTTTTCAAACCCTGGTGGTTGACAGACATATACTTCTTCTTCAATTGATCCATAGAGAAAAGCACTTTTTACATCCATTTGATAGACTTTGAAGTTCATGTAAGAAGCATAGGCTAGGAATAATCTAATTGCTTCTATCCTAGCCACAGGTGCAAAAACTTCTTCATAATCTATACCCTCTTCTTGAGTATATCCCTGAGCCACCAGCCTTGCTTTGTTCCTTATGACAATACCTCTTTCATCTCTCTTGTTTCTGAAAATCCACTTTGTGCCAATTGCTCTGTGACCTTTAGGAAGGTCTACCAGATCCCATACATCTTGTAGCTTGAACTGTAACAGTTCCTCTTGCATTGCTTCTATCCAGCTAGATTCTTTCATAGCATCATGTGCCTTTTTAGGCTCAAGCTGTGATAGAAAACAAGAAAGCACTGTATGCTGTTGATCTTGCATTTCCTGAAGCCTGCTTTGATGTCTAGTCATGATAGGAGAAGAGATATCTTCTATTACCAGCTGTGGAGGATGATTCTTTTGAACTCTGGTGTTATGACTAGGTTCTTCATTCAGTCCAGCCTCAAGATTAGATTCATGCAACTCAACTGAAGTGTTTTCAGATGCCACTTCATTATTTTCTTGAGTCTCCTCATCTCTAGTTTCTTCTTCACTCTGGCTTGGTCCAGTAAATGATTCCTTTTCACAGTCTTCAACAGAAGTTACTGTGGATATGGGAAAAATCACAGATTTAGATAGACTTTCTTGAACTTGTGTGAACCCTGATCCTCCACTTCCTGTTCCTGTATACGCATTACTGAAACCAAAGGAGTTAGTTAGTGAATCAATGTCAAATAGCCACTGAGGTCCAGACCCAACAGGATTTGGTGTGTTCTCATTGCATTTGACATTGTCACTTTCTTCAATTATTCTAGAAGAAGAGTTAAATACTCTGTAGGCCTTACTCTGAGATGAATATCCAACAAGAAATCCATCATCTGCTTTGCTATCAAACTTACCTAAGTGAGATTTGGTATTTATAATTGTACAAGGACACCCAAAAGGTTTGAAGAAACCAATAAAAGGTTTTCTTTTATTTAAAAGCTCATATGGGGTCTTGTTCTTATGCTTGACCACTAGAACTCTGTTTTGAACATAACAAGCAGTATTAACTGCTTCAGCCCAGAAGGTAATTGGCAATTTTGAATCAGCCAACAGAGATCTAGCAGCCTCTATTAGTGTTCTATTCCTCCTTTCAGCAACACCATTCTGTTGAGGAGTCCTAGGAGCACTATATTGCCTCTCAATACCTTTTTCTTCACAAAAGGTGTTTAGATCATGATTTTTAAACTCAGTTCCATTATCTGATCTAATGACTTTTACTCTTTGATTAGTTTGGTTTTCAATTCTTAGAATAAAGGATTTGATAAGACCACTTGTTTCATCCTTAGTCCTTAGAAAATATACCCAAGTAAATCTGGAGTAATCATCAACAATAACCAAGCAGTAAGATTTCTTGCCTATACTCATAACATTTGTAGGACCAAACAGATCCATATGCAGTAACTGGAGACAAGAAGAAACAGAATTTAACTCTTTGGTCTTATGAGAAGTTTTGTGTTGTTTGCCTTTAAGACAAGCAACACAATGATCATGACATGAAAAGACTTTTGAAGGTAACCCTCTTACAAGGTTATTTTTAACAAGATTGTTCATAGTCTTGAAATTCATGTGACACATCCTTCTGTGCCATAGAGAGGATTCATCTACAGAAGCTTTTGAAACAAGACAATTTAGAGATGAATCACTATCAACATTGTCCAAATCAAGACAGTAAACATTGTCCTTTCTTGGAGTTCTAAGTAGTATCATGCTTTCATCAACTACCTTGAACCCTGGAGCAAGAATCATACACTCAGTATTAGTAAATAATATACTATGTTGTTTGTCACAAACCTGTGATACACTTAACAGGTTGTACTTTAATTGATCAACATAGTAGACATCCTCAAATGTCATCTTACCTTTGGTGACATTACCTTTTCCACTTATCTTACCACCAGTAAGATTGTCTCCAAATGCAACATGTCCTCCATTGATATGCTTGAAATCCTGAAGGCATGACATGTTGCCTGTCATGTGCCTAGAGCAACCACTATCAACATGCCAAATGCTCTTTCCCTTGAGCTGTTGGTTGCCCTGCACATTAGATAAATCAATTAGTATGAATTAGGAACCCAAGCCAAAGTGGTCTTGGGTACCCCTTTCTCATCAAAATATTTGCATTCTTTCTTGACAAGATTTTTGAACTTTAACTCCTCATTCTTGGAGTACTTTGTTACAATAATGGACTTGGAAATATGTTTGCTAGAATCAGGACTAGTTTTAGAAGTACTAACTGCCTTGGCAGCACTTGCATGCTTAGCAGTACTAACCTTGTTAGCAGTAGTAACTGTGTTAGCAGCAGTAACTGTGTTGGCAGTATTAACTTTTGAAGAGGTATTAACAGTATTAGCAGCACTAATTTTTTCAGCAGTACTAACACTGTTAGCAGTAGTAACTGTGTTAGCAGTACTAATATTGTTAGCAGTACTAATACTGTTAGTACTTCTAGGTACCCATATTTTGATACTTTCTTTTAAAATCTTTTTCTTTAAAGTGCCTTTACTGTCAACAGATTTCTTTATCACATGTTTCTTTCCAGCCTTCCTATAACCAACAGGTTTTTGCACAAATCTTTTAAAGTTCATCTGTTGGTTAATTGGGTTGAAGTAACAATACTTAGCCAAATGATTCAACTTGCCACATATAAAACAAGGTTTTGGTCTATTGATTTTATTCAGATCAACTCCTTGTTTCTGAGCCCATTGATTATTCCAGTTTCTTTGATTTCCTCTTTTTAAACCAGAATTTAGGCTCTTGGCTTTATTGCAATCACACTCTTTACAAGATCCAGGATTCACAACTGTGGTTTGTTTGTAATGGACCTTGTTATCATTTCCTTTAGTCTTCTCTATCTCCTTGGACTTGACCCAGATTTTCCCACATCCCTCATTGGTGATAATATTGTTTTCTACTGGTATCTTTTTACTCACATTATTATCCCTGTTCTCACTGGCTCCTTTTTCAGTCAAATCCTTAACTACTACCTCATCCAAAGGATCTATCTTAAAAGCTTCTTCAGACAAGTCCTTTTTCTCCTTAGTTTCTAACAAGTCTGATGTAGGAGAAATATAGTTGTTATTGTAAGGAGGGGGTGTATTGTTGTATCCAATACCAGGCTTCATCTTATCATGTATCTGAGCCTTTAGAAGAGAGTCCATTGCTTTTGAAGCATATGAAAACTTGTCTATGTCAAGCTTAACTTTTGACAGTTCCTCTTTCATTCTATCATTCTCTTCTAAGGACTTAGACAGTTTGGATTCTAACTCATTCTTTTCCCACTTCCAATAGTTTGTGTCATAAGAGTGTTGAAGTTCATTAGCTTGAAAGCCTTTGATTTGCTCTTCAAATCTCTCTACTATTAACACATAATCTCTTCTGTCTTTTTCTAATCTTTTGAGGTCATCACACATACTTTGATTGTGATCCCTGTATCTTGTAACAGTGTCAATGCAAGATTTAGTGCAAAGATTAGAACTTACCTCAGTAGGGAGATCAGACACTTCTGCCATAAGAGCTTGGTTCTGAATGGCTTCCTCAGCTTGATCACTCCAGTCAAATCCCATTCCTTGTTGAGAAACAAGGGCTTGAGCAGGATTCTTGTTCTGATTGTATCCTCCATTCTGAGCTTGTTGGTGGTTATTGTTTGGAACAGCACTCCTGCATTCTCTAGCAAAGTGTCCTTTCTTGTGACACTTATAACATTCAACCTTGGTTTTGTCAAAACCAGCTTCATCTTCTCTTCTTTGAGAGAAGTTATTTCTTCCAGTTCTTTTAATGAACTTTTTCACCCTCATGGATAACATGGCCATCTGCCATTTAATATCCATCTCCTCCAGATCATCAGGGTGAATTTGATCAAGATCATCATTAATCAGAGAATTGCTGCTATGAATGGACAAAAAGGCTTCAAATATAGTTTCAGTGCCTTTTTCTGAACTTACTCCACTTGCAGTACTTACTGTTTCAGGGTTGGCAGTAGTATCAGTGGATGCTGAAAGAAGTGCAGCATTGTGAATATAACCAGAGGGCTTCTTCTTGGTTTCTACCTCAGTTTCAAAAACTCTTAGATCATTGTATAGATCATCAAGTTCTTTCTCTTCCAGATTGTCACTCTGTCTATATGAGACAGTGTACATAGTCCATTCATCCCCAAGAGATCTGAGAAACTTTCTGTTGATATCATCTTGTTTCATCTTCACCCCTACAGTAGCCAGTTCACCTATGAGTTTATTGAACCTATCAAAAGTTTGAGTCATAGACTCATTCTTTGTGGAAGTGAAGTTCTCATACTGCTGCTTTAGAACATCTCTTTGATTTCTTTTGATGCTCTTAGTTCCAGCAAATCTTTTCTCTAGAGCATTCCAGAGAATCTGAGCATCAGTGCAGTTGCAAAATTGATGCTGATATTCATTGGGAATGGCCAAGAGCAGAGTGCTCAAGGCCTTCATCTCTGTCTGTCTGATCTTCCTCTCACCATCTGTCTTTGGTGGAGGTCTTTTCCCATCTGGTCCTATCCTTCCATCTTCAGAAGGACCATTCTCAATGATATCCCACATTGAGTAGTCAGTGAGAAGAATATATTGTCTGATTCTGATCTTCCACATGTCAAACTCACTTGGTTTGAGCATTGGAACCTTAGAAACCAAAGTACTGCTTGATTTTGTAAGATTTTCCATGATGAATAACTGTTTCTGAGAGAGTTAGGCTCTGATACCACTTGTCAGGATCGAATTCTCAACAAGAATTAATTCTCAGAAACAATATCAAGGAAGTTTGCGGAATAACACTTTGATATTTAATCAAACAGAAAATCAAAACAGAATATAATCAACAAACTGTAAACTTGTATTGAATGCCTTGAAGTTACAAGATTACTCACTCAACCTCAATATTGATGAACAGGCTCACCAATACGAATTCTACTTCTCTAGAATTAGGATCTATGCCTTGAGGTTGATTTTCTCTCTAAAAGAATGAAAACAAAAGTTAACAAAAGTTAACACATTATACTAAACTATACAATATATATATACTGAATACAAAGATAATTACAATAAATAAAATATCTTCAGTATATATTCCATGTATATCTCTAAGCTTCCATAATCTTCAGATTATCCAGCTGTCATTCTTTCCATCCGAATCTCTTTAGCAGCATTAACCATGATCAGCAGCATTAACTTCTTCTAGCAGCATTAACTACTAAGCAGTACTAACTACTAGCAGTACTAACTAGCTAAGCAGTACTAACTTTGTTTAAGCAGCACTAACTTTAACTAGCAGTATTAATAGTACTAGCAGTAGTAACACTCAGCAGTATTAACCTTTAAGTCTTCTAGCAGTAGTAACTTTGAACCAGCAGCATTAACCATACTTGATGAATTCTTCAGTTCCCAACACAAGACAATGGTCAAGACAAGAACACGTACAGAACATGTGTGTCTGTTGTACGAAGATTCTAAGGATCATTTCATGGGTGTCCACGATGTTTTACTTTACAGGTGGCATTCCTTTTGTGGAATGTCAGCCTTTATCTTGTACTATTGTGTGATCCTCGTCCTATATGAGGGGAGCACCTCTTGTTTTGAAAATCATGCGAGCACACACGGTTTTAAGAGCACCTTTGTATTTCCAGATTATCTTTGAGCATTTTAGCATAAACTTGTACGTGTTCTTGGCGTAATACTCAATTTAATGAAGCATTTGATTCAGTGATCATTGTATACTTGTTTGTTGAATGCTTTGTTGAATAGTAGTGTGTTTACTACCAAACCATACTTCTTTACTATACCATAAATCGCTTCCGCGCCTATATCACTCTGATTTGTGTAGTTTAGACGTTCATATCTTGAATAGAACACCTCTTGGGATCAACAGTTCACCTCTCGAATTATGATCTGGCTCGATCTCGTTTGTTTTCGTCTGAATTTTATTGTTGGGATTAGGAATTCCTCACGGCTTTGTTACTGTTTAGTTGCTGTTGATTTTGTGTTGAATTTAGTGGTTGATTTGAGGCAGGGTTTAGGTTTTTTAGGGGAGATTTTTTAGATCGATTTGTAGTAGGTGAGATTTGTGGGAAAATGTTGAATCGGTCGGTTCCGGTACCTTTTCTAACGAAGACGTATCATTTGGCGAATTTAATAATTTAATGTCTATTATACCCTTGAAATGTCTTTTTCAATTCTCAAAACTACCCTTGTTTTTTGCTTTAATTACAAAAAGCCTTTTTTTTAATAACCCTTTATTTATTCTAATCAATAGATTAGATTAGTTTGTAAGTTCTTAACCTTATTTTGGTCCTCACTAGATTTAACCCCTAGATATATATATAGACTTGAGATCATGTGAGACCAGACTATTTTCATGAGACCCGTGAAACCAGGAAAATAACACTAAACCTTCACAGCAAAAGTCTGTAAAGGTATTGTAAAGGTAAACCTTCACAGTGTTTTTGCTGTGAAGGTTCATTGTTTTTCATACCTTCACAATGAATTGTTGTGAAGTTTTAGTGTTATTTTTTGGTCTCACCGGTCTCACGAAAACATGTTGGTCTCACGTGAACCTAACCCTATATATATATATATATATATAGCCTTAGGTTCATTTGAGAAATGATAAATATATGATAAATAAAGAAGTAATCATAGCCATTCATACGGTCAAGATCGGGTTTGACTGGTCAAATATTTCAGCTTTGACTGGTCAAAAGTTGCGGCTTTGACTGGTCAAAAGTTGCGGCTATTCTAAAAATAGAAGGACTGATGTTCCCTTTGATTCAAGTTCTTATCACATAAACATATATTCACAATCAAGAGATTAACAAATCTGTTTTTGATATCACAATCAAAGGATTACAAGTTCTCTCTTGAAAGGATTTCTCTCTCTAAGCTCTCTCTCTCTCTCTCTAGAATAGTAGGCGGCTGATAATTTCTATTTTTGCACACTCTTTCACACACACAACCCTAGCACCCTAATAACCATATACCTATTTAGGGAAAAACAAAAATACATAAAAATAAACTTTGACTATTTATTACAAATTGACCTAGACTTCAATTGAGAATTGACTTTGCAGCTTTGACTTCTTGAATCTTTCGTCTTCAGTCTTGATGATCTTGAATCCAATAAATCTGTGATCTAACAATCTCCCCCTTTGGATCAAGATCATTACTAAAAAGATTTAGCAATCCAATCTTCTCTTTAAGCTCAGAAAAATACAATCTCCCTCTTTTTCTTTAACACATCTTGTAATCTTCCCAAGAGTCGTAGAAAAACACTCTTTCAGATGATGGAAAGAAAATTTCCTCAAAATTTGAACTTTCTGAATTGGAAATTTCTTTAAAAATTGTATTCTCTCCATTTCTTGGTTAACTCTTCTCCTTTCAAATGTCTCTTGAAACAAAACTTGTAATGGACATTTCTTCAAACATTATCTCCTCCCCCTTTTTGATGAAAAATGCATCAATATCATCAAAACTTCCTCAAAAAATGTCTTTGAAATTCTTTTTGACCTCTGATCTTTGATAATGAGCCACTGATTCGTTGCCAATTTGAACAATGAATTTATCTAGATCTTTTCAAATCCAGATAAAATAAGAACGTAACACCTGAAGCAACAAATGAATCAGTTAATATGTCCGTCAGTAACATAAAGTTACTGTGTGTAACGAATACACATTGGAAAGGAGCTTTTTGATGTTCACTCCCCCAGGGCTTCCATCCAATCATCGAAATACCACAAAGGCAATTTCTATGAACGTTATGACAAAGAAACAAATTCTTTGTGTGTTTGTGCATGTGATAGAAAGAATTAAGCACGAATGATTGCTTATAAAGGCTCAAAATTGTGTAAACCACTGAGACAACAGTAAGTTCAACACAGACTCAATGTGCATGATTGAAGTGCGAAGGTGGGGTAGACTTCCTTCTTTTCAATATCCAGATTTTCCAAATGAAAATCAGATAGTAAATGTGTTGTTCCCCTTTGAAAAATGAAACATTTTCTTGTTAAGAAGAAAATGAGTGGCTGGTGGGGTTAATGTCAAGAGTTGGCATGGGCTAGTTGCCTGTTTCAATAATGTTCACCAAAGAATTGTGAAACATTAGTAATGTGGCTGCCCGGCTCAGAAAGTAGTTGGTGCAGAGTTTGATATTCTTTTACTCTGATCGCACACCCTCTTTCTTTTAATCATTAAGCTCACATCTAACCAAACTCTCTTTTCCATTTTACCTCAACGCACAACCCACACTCATTTCTTTTCGACTCCTCACACTCAAACACTAAGGATTAACTTCTAGGGTAGGAAACACTGGTTAACGTGAATCCATAGAAGTTTCAATTAAGTCCTAGCACAAAGATCCCATGTTTTCCTAGAAATCATGTGTTGCTCAGATGATTTAACTTTACCAGTTAAAGCGCAAATACAAGTCAGATGTTTGTATGATCAGAAAATATCATGAAGATTTGATCATTTGAAATATTGAAGTATTTTCAAACAAGTATATTGAATGAATGAACATGAATGCAAGAGACTTGTTTGAAAAATCTGACATTGTATGAAAAATGATCAGAAATGAAATGATATAGCATTCAAGGCTTATGGTCAAAAATAATGGATATGGTTTATACGAAACAAAAATATAGACATTCTTGAAATGAACGCTTCAAAATGAAATGACGCTAAAAAAATCTTTGAAATACAAGCGGGGTGTATCACCATCGAAAACTTGGTCAATATGAGACATGGTGATAACTTATTCAACAAAAGAATTAAACCGGTGTGTGTGAATACTTGAAAGTATATAGACAAGATAATACGCAAGTATATATCTTTAGAAACACATGGTTTGTTAAGCATTGAAGCACAAAATAGATCTTGAAAACATTTAAAATCACACTTCCAATTCATGAAATATGTTTAAGAATCGGGAAGTGGTTTGAACATTTAAGAATAATGTTTTCTATGATTGAAAGTTGTCTTTCTTTCAACCATATGTGAGATTAAGATAAAGAAATATACCTTTTGCGTGCAATCTTACATCTCATGAAATCAAGCTTTAAGTCATAAAGATATAATCTTGTAAGCATCTCTCAAACTACAAAAGTCTTAGATCAAGTCAAAGCAACTTTATTCACATAAATTAAAAGACATAAAGCAGTAAAACAATTAAAGTACGAGTTCTGATCTGAAGTAATCAGAAGTCATAGCCATACTCCTTTGACTTGAAAAACTCCCCCTAAAATCATGCATTACAAAAATTTGACAGATAGGTAAATGCAGAAATTTTATATGCTCCCCCTCAAGATAACATTGATCATCTATGAAGTACTTCTCACACTCCCCCCGAGATCATGAACAGAATATTAAAGGCAGATATCTTTCAGAAATAATGATAAAGAAATGATGAAAAATTTACAATGAGAAAACTTTAATAGGTAACCACTGATTATGTCTTAAGATTTAGCATACCAAGCCTAGAAACAAGAAAAGTGAATCTCTTTTCGTCTAAGGGTTTGGTAAACAAATCTGCAAGCTGATAATCAGTTTTTACAAAGTAAAGTTCAATTGTTCCTTTTTCGACATTATCTTTTATAAAATGATACCTGACATCAATGTGTTTGGTCTTCGTATGCTGAACAGGATTAGCTGATATCGCGATAGCGCTTTTTGAGTCACAATAAATCAGGATTTTATTGTAGTGATAACCAAAGTCTCGCAGTTGTATTCTCATCCACAAGACCTGAGAACAGCAGCTAGCAGCAGCTACATATTCTGCTTCGGCCGTTGAAGTGGAGACACATAATTGCTTCTTCGATGCCCAACTGACGAGTTTATCACCGAGGAAATGTATATAACCCGACGTGCTCTTCCTATCTAGCATGCAACCAGCATGATCTGCGTCTGAATATGCTGTTAGTTCAAAGCTAGTATCTTTAGGATACCATAGACCAAGATCTACAGTCCCCTTCAGATACCTAAAAATACGTTTGACTGCAGACATATGGGATTCTTTAGGATTGGCCTGATATCTAGCACATAAGCATGTAGAAAACATTATATCCGGCCTACTGGAAGTAAGATACATCAAAGAACCTATCATCCCTCTATAAGTCCTAACATCAACAGCTTTTCCCGAAGGATCAGTGCCAATCTTAGTACCAGGTGCCATCGGGGTACCAATCGTTTACAGTTTTCCATTTTGAATCTCCGAAGAATATCAAGAATGTATTTAGATTGATTGATGAAAATCCCCGTTGAAAATTGTTTGACTTATAATCCGAGAGAGAAAGTCAACTCTCCCATCATACTCATCTGAAAACGTGACACCATGAGGTTTGAAAAAATCTTACAGTATTTAGGATTTGTAGAGCCAAAAATAATATCATCCACATATATTTGAATAAGAATGATATCGGTTTTTTCCTTTTTAATGAATAAAGTGGTATCGACCGTACCTTTTGTAAAACCTGACTTGACCAAGAATTGAGATAAGACATCATACCAGGCGCGAGGAGCTTGTTTCAGTCCATAAATTGCCTTATTGAGAATGTATACATGATTCGGTTTCTCTTGATTAATAAAGCCTTCTGGCTGCGAGACATAGACTTCCTCCTTGAGTATGCCATTCAGAAAGGTTGTCTTCACGTCCATTTGATATATGGTGAAGTTCTTGTGAGCAGTGTACGCAAGAAACATGCGAATTACTTCTATACGCGCCACTGGAGCATAAGTCTTGTCGTAATCTATTCCTTCCTCTTGCCTATATCCCTTGGCGACAAGTCTTGCTTTATTTCGGATAACAGTACCATCTTCATCTTTCTTGTTTTTGAAAACCCATTTCGTACCAATGATGGTTTTACCTTCAGGTTTGGGTACGAGTCTCCAGACTTTAAGTGCTTCGAATTGATTCTGCTCTTCTTGCATTGCAATCACCCAATCTGAATCAGCAAGAGCCTCAGATACGCGAGTAGGTTCAATCTTTCTCAGAAAGGAGTCATGCATACATTGATTTAATGTTGTGGACCTAGTTTGCACCGGTTTTGACAGATCTCCAATGACTTGAGATACCGGGTGCTCTTTGGTCCACTTGTGTTCATGAGGGAGTGGATTAGATGCAGATTGATCATGATTATCATCTAAGAATCCACTGGTATCTTCTTCAGGTTGTTCAGTAGGAATGGGGGGGTTCAGTTGAAGTAGAAGGTGCAGAAGTTTTAGTGGGTTTAGCTTGGTCAGTCTGTTGATCAGTCCTTACAGTACACCCTACTGATTCAGCTACTTCTGTCTCTTCATTGTTTGTCACAGCTTCAACTGTCGGAGTAGGTATTTGAACTTGAACTTCTTGCTGAATCAGGGAGTTGGATTCAGTAAATATATCTTAAATGGTTGGATGATTAGTCATTGAGTCTTCCATCTTGTCAACCACAACAGATTTAGTCACTTTAGATTCAAGAAATTCATCATAAAATAGTTCAAATATTAAATCTAAATCAGATAAGTGATTAGTAGACGTTGATGCGCCATCTGATTTGTTCGCTTGAGATACAGGTTCTGGACTGATTTGTCCAGAAGCTAGTACTCCAGTTATCACGGGTTCTAAACTGACGTGTTCAGAAACCATTTCTTCGTCAAATGTAACGTTTACTCTTTCGACCACAGTCTTTGACTTCTTCAAGTACACTCGATATACAGCAGATGTAGAAGAATAGCCGATAAAGATGCCCTCTTTCGCCTTAGCACTGAATTTGTTCAGACTCTCTCTGTCATTTAGCACAAAACACTTGCACCCAAATATGTGGAAATACTTGATTGTTGGTATTGATTAACGCATACATAGTCTTTTGAAATCTGCGGTGTATCATAGACCGATTTTGAGTGTAACACGCAGTCGACACAGCTTCGGCCCACAGAAATAAAGGTAAGTCGGATTGACTGAGCATAGTACGAGCGGCCTCGACTAGCGTACGGTTTAGCCTTTTAACTACTCCATTCTGTTCAGGCGTACGTGCAGCAGAGTATTGATGTGATATCCCGATCGATTCGAGATATTCTTCAACTGTTTTATTCTTAAACTCTGTGTCGTTGTCAGTTCGGAGAAGCTTGACTGGTTTCTGCAGATTCACCTGGATCGTCTTTAGAAATGTAATGAGAACTTCGGGTGTCTCATCTTTTGACCATAGAAATTTGACCCACGTGTATCGCGAATAATCGTCCACAATAACTAACACGTATTTCTTTCCGCCTAAGCTTTGCGTTCACATAGGACCACAGAGATCCATATGCAACAACTCTAAAGGAGAGCTGGTACTCGGTTCAGGCTTCGATTTGTGTGGAGCTCTCTTCATCTTACCTTTTTCACACGCTGCACACAAGTGTTCTTTTACGTACTTGAGCTCAGGAAGTCCATTCACTAGTTTTCCACTGACCAGTTTATTGATGTAGCGAAAGTTCAGGTGAGAAAGACGTCGATGCCATAGCCAACTTTGTTGCAACGATGCTTTTGAGAGTAGACACACCTGATTGTCAGTCTGGATCTTTGAAAAGTTGATGGTGTGTAGGTTTGACTTGTGAGTGCCGACCAAGAGTTCTTTACCTTCTTCAGTGCGTACCGAACAACTCTTGGCCTTGAAATTTACCTCTAAATCTTTGTCACAAAACTGGCCAATACTAAAAAGGTTGTGTCTTAATCCTTCTACGTACCTCACCTTCCTAATCGTTACATTGTCGTGAACCACATCACCATACCCCAGAATTGGTAAGAACTGGTCGTTACCAAATCGAACTGTTCCACAGTATTTCTCTGTATAGTTATACAACATACTTTTCTGCCCGGTCATATGCTTGGAACACCCGCTATCCAAGTACCACATATGACGGGTCTGCACAAGAGAAATCAGGAAACAAGAGGTTTAGGTACCCATTTATAAATGGGACCTACAGTGTTATCACATGATTTTGGCACCCATTTAAATTTGGGCCCGCTTTTCTTTTGAAAACCATATGAGGAATTAGAACGATAAGAGTAAACATGATATGTGTCGAACCAAACATCAGAATATTTTCGAGAAGCATAATCATATCTATCATAATTTGAAAACTTTCTAGCAGACGAAGATAACTGGAATAATTGTTGTATGGAATATTTCTTGCGAGAATCAACAAGTTTTGGTTTAGAAATAGCAACATTCACAATCAAATCATCTTTACTATTAGTCTTCTTATTACAATCAGAACTATAAAATGATTTAGCTTTCTCAACGATCTTCTGTTTCGGTAGCCATTCTGACTTTACTCCAAGCCTTTTCTTTCTCAAATCTGAAACAGTTGAAACTTTAGAGTTAGAATGGTGAGAATCAAACAAATGCTTCTTCTTTGACTTACCAGTGGTGATATGTTTTTGTGAAAGCCCAGATTTCTTCTTCTTACCTTTGGCAACTTTGGATTTCACAGGAACTGATTTATCAACTTTCGTGGATGTTTCACCTTTTTCATACACACTTGGTAATCCAAAAGAATTAACAACAAAAGAAGAATGATCAGGAAGTTTAGCATTAAAGTCAAAATTACCAACACAGTCATCTAAACAACCATCAGAGTTTAGAAAATCAAACCCTTCATCAAGTAAACTAGACATATCAGAATATTTTGAAGCCTTGAATGATTTAGAAAAATCAGAATATTTAAACACGGTAGAAAAAATAGTTTGTTCTAAGTCCATCAAGATCCTTTCTTCTTTGAGAGTATTCTCGAGTTCAGAAATTTTACTTTCCAACACGAGAGGAGGAATGTAAAGCTTACCTTCGATGGGCTTAGCCTCCTTTTATTTTACAGAATAACTCTCAAAATAGTCATTTGAAAGAAATTTTGATTTATCAGAACGATAACTATTATTCAACCTCTCATAACGAAATGGAAGTTGAATTTTAGATGTGTTATTTCTTTTCTCGGTTTCCTTGGCTTCATCCTTTTCAGACAGTCTAATCCAGAAAACTTGAAGTTTAGGGTATTGAGGTGCCAGTTTTAAAAATCCAAAATCATAAAGAGCAGGAACTTCAGATATACCCTTTTTGAGACATTGTGGATTCTCGTATCCAAGTCCCCAACCCTCTCTGTTCTCTTTGGGTTTGTTTAGATGAATGGTTTGATCAGTTTGACCCAAAGTATATAATTTCCCTTCCAAAGCATTCACCTTTTCAATTAAAGATTTGTTTTCTTTTGAAATCGAAAAATACATTTTAGAAAGATCTTTAGATTCAAACTCACACAATCTATATTTTGAAACAGTTTCAGATAACTCTTTATGAATTATAGTCTTCTCTTTCGCGCTAGTGTCAATGTTTTATGCAACGCTTCAATCAATACATTTTTCTCAGCAATATCATTGCTAAGTTTATGTATAGATTGATTTTTATCATTAATGACACCTTTTTCACGCTTAAGTTTAGACTCTAATTCTTGGGGTTTAGTCATCATAGCATGCATTTGATTCAAAAAATCTGATTCAGTCATATCACATACCTCTTCGTTATCCTCTTCATCAGAATCAGCTTCGGTTTCCTTCTCTATCTGACCCATCAAGCACAAGTGTGTTGTCTCTTCCTTCTCTTCTTCCTCTTCGTCAGAATGATCAAGCCAAAATTCATCCTCTGCCATCAATGCTTTTTCAGCCTCCTGTTGCTTGGCTAGAAGCATCTTGTTCTTATAGTAATAAGAGTTTCGAACCTTTGGATTTCTGCAATCCTTAGCAAAATGACCCAGTTTGCCACAGTTGTAGCATTTAGTTGGTTCAGGCTGCTTTGTCTCTTCAGCTCTAAACTTTTTCTCTTCTGGCTTCCTTTCCTCTATCCTTTTTCCTTCAATTCTTTCCTTGTGATCGTAGTTACTTGAACCAGATGAATACCTCTGACTGTTTGAGCTAGGCTTTTTGTAGAACTTCTTTTGAAAAGCCTTGGTTAACATGAGCATAGCCTGCTTCAAGGTGTTAGTGTATTATTTTATCCAAGATTTAATAGGAAAAGTCAAGTCAAGATAAGTCAACAAAGTCAAAGTTTGTTTAGATAAATATGAGTTTACTTAGGTGTTAAGCTTGTGTTTTTAGACATGTGGTATAAATACCTTTAATCCTTTGTAATTGGTAGAAAACCTTCATTGTAATATCATATTGTTAGATCTATGACTAATGAACTTTCTCTCTCTACTCTCTCTCTAGACTTAACACTGTCATATTGATTCTTGATTGAGATTGTTGTTTGATTGCTTGATTTGAATCTGGGAATACAATTTCATTTGGTATCAGAGCAAACAAGAAGAAGCAGATTCGATCAGATTTGATTTTTCTTGAAATATTTTTTGGCGGACTGTTGTTTTTTCACTGTTTGATCTTTAGTTTTCTTATTTTTGTACAATTAAATCAAGAAATTGATTTGATTATGTACGTTTTATCAATTGGATCAACTTTTATTCAGATCACATAGTCAAGTTCGAACATTAGATTGATCAATTTGATCAAATTGCTATTTTTGTAAAACCCGAACTCGAACACTGTTTCTTGAATCAATTTGTTGCTCTTTGATGTTTTTAATGGAAATCTAGTGGTAGAATTGTGTTCTAAATGATAAATCGATCATTTCTATGGAATTTCATGTTTTAATTTGCAGGTTTAGAGCAATTTGGATTGATTTCATGAACGTAGCTGCCAAAACGCGTAAGATCTGACAAACGCGCAAGTTCATCATCAAACACGCAAGTTCATCATCAAACGCGCAAGTGAAAGGATTTGATTCTTGGCTAGAACGCGCAAGTATCTGAAGAACGTGTAAGCAAAACTTGCGAGTTTGCTAAAACGCGCTAATAGAGGCAAGCGACTTTGATAAACGCGCAAGACAAAGCTTGCGAGTTTGATCGAAACGCGCTAAGAGGCTTACGAGTTTATCACAAACGCGCTAACAGAGGCAAGCGAGTTTCAGAAACGCGCTAAGCAAGGCTTGCGAGTTCTGTGGTGAACAGGTGTTTGCGAGTTTCATCATCGTGCGAGTTTATTGATTAGCGAGTTCTCAAAATGCGCAAGAAGAAGTATGCGAGTTCTCGAAACGCGCACACAGTGGCCTGCGAGTTTTTCAAACGCGCACATAACGTCTAGCGCATTTCACAGTTAATAGTGACTAGAGAGTTTTAGTACTTAGCGAGTTTATAGTGACTTGCGAGTTTCAAGACTTAGATATTTTTGAAAATTAATTTTTTTTTTGTGTGATCCAAGTTTGACTTTTTAGTCAACATTTCTGATTTGTTTGGGAACGATCATTTTATTCAAGCATATCTTTCTAGCGGAACCCTCGTGCTAAGTCTGCGGAGGGGGACATATTTTGATAGTGGTAATAATTTTCTGATTTTTGACAATCATTTTTTAAGCTAACTTTTTCATTCAAGATGCCTACTACAGACGAGAGAGGAAATACTATACTTTCATCCAGAGATATGGTTGTCTTGTACATACCTGAGATACCGAAAATAGAAGCAGAAAGAGACAATCTGAAAAATCAGAATTCAAAGCTTCTTAAATAGATTCAGGAGTTGAAATTTAATTTGTCAAACTCTGATAAAACTCCTGACTGTATAAAGTGTACTAATACTGTTAAATCTAATATTGCAGGTATCATCAGTGCAAAAGAGGAAGAAATTAGAGAGAAAGAGAAAGAGATTAAAGAGAAAGAGAAAATGATTTCTTTAAAAGAAAACATTGTTAAAACATGTGAAAAAGAAATGAAACTCAAAGAGAAAAAGATTGCGAATTTTCAAAGTCAACTGAAGAAGACTGAACAGAAATCATCTGAGCTGAAAGATGAGTCAGTTATGCTTCAACAAAAGTTTAAGGCTTTTGAAGATCAGATATCTGCTCTGGAAAAGAAGAATGCTGAATTGATAACAAGTCTCCAAGCAGAAAAAGAAAAATCATGTGTGAAGACATCTTCTACTTAACAGATGTCTGAACTTTCTAAGAAAACTTTGCAAGAGAAAAAGGATCTTGAGCTTAGATGCATTAAACTTTCCAAGCAAGTGTCTGATTTTGAAAAGATTCTAATTACTGAAAGAGACACATTTGCTAAGGAAAGAAAAGTTCTTGAAGATAAAAACACTGAATTTCCCAAACAGATCTCAGTTTTACAAGACTTATTAGAAAAAGAAAGACAAATTTTTAAAGAAAAGAAAAAGTCTTTTGAATCTGAAAAGAAAATTTCTAAAAAGAGAAATGTTGGGATCTTCAATGAAATTTCTAATAAATCCAAGAACTTACAAAACGATTTTGAGCAAGAACGTTCATATTTTGAAACTGAAATATCCAAGCTCATGTCCAAAATCTTTGTTCTATCATCAGATATTCTTAAAGAACAGATGGCTAGATCTGATTTGAAACAGAAATTTGACACACTTACTTCTGAAAGAAACATTTTATCTAAAAAGATAAAGAACTTAGAAGTTGCAAATGTTGATTTGTCAGAAAAAGTTTGTGCTGATGTGATCAATCAATCACCACTTGACAATTCAACCGAATCAGTTTTCTCTTTTAAAACTGCTTCTAGTTCTATCCATTACAAAAATGTTTTCAAAAACAAAAGTGTCAAATCACAAACTGTCAAATCAAATCAGATCAGACCATCAAATCTATTTTATGACAAATATGTTGATGGTTCAGGGAGCTATTATGTTAAATCTCTTGGAAAGCAATCGAAGAAAAATCAAATGGTCTGGAGAGTTAGAGGTTCTTCAGATGATGAGAAGAAGAAAGACAAAGCATCTCCATCCACATCTAAAGCCAAAAGGAACAGTGCACACAAAGGTAAATCTTTTGGTAATTCTGATATATATTACTTGACTAATCATTTGATCAGGATTACACAGAAGAAAATCTGTTGTTCTTACTGTGGAGAGAATGACTTCATTCAGAGAAAATCTGCTCACAATTGGTACGGTTCTTACAGTATAACTTCTCAGAATTATGGATTTAAAAGATATACATCTAATGAGAAGTGGATTCTTAAATCTAACATACCAGGACCCAAATACCAGTGGGTACCAAAACCTGTTAAATCTGTTTTGCAGGTACCACAGGTATAAGGGGAGCAAGATGTTTGACTTCTGATCATGTACAGATCAGAACTCGTACTTCAAAGTACAAAATTATGACTTCTGAGTAAATCAACTCAGGACTCGGACTTCAAAGTCAAAGATTATGGCTTTTGAACAAAACAGTTCAAAACCCAAACTTAAGTGTCAAGATTGTGGCTTCTGATCATATGACAGATCAGGACCCGTTCTTTAATGTTTAAAGATATGGATATTGTGCAAATATCCAGGGGGAGCTTAATAGACTTAAATCATTCTATAATGATTTGAGGGGAAGCTTAAATGTAAGTATCTTCTAATCTTACATCTCTGATTGTTTGAAAGAAGAACAACTTTCAAGCATGAAAAACAATTTCTTAAATGTTCAAACCACTTCTCTATTCTCAAAAGATTTCATGAATTAAGAAGTGTGATTTTAAATGTTTTTCAATATTGAGCTTTAATGTTTAACTGACCGTGTGTTTCTAAAGATCAATACTCGTGTATTATCTTTCCTATATACTGTAAAGTATTCACACACATCGGTTCAGTACTTCATTTTAATTTGTTATTACCATGTCTCTAAACAAACCTATTTTTCGATGGTAATACCCCCGTTTGTAAATCACTGTTGTTGAGCATCAATCATCATTTCAATATTTGTGCTTTCATTGCAAAATTGTTTATATTCGTTCATATAAACAAAATATTCAATTCTTTGATACCCTAACCATTTCATTTGATCTGATTGATACATTGTCAGATTCTCAAAACAATTATCTTGATTTCATTTCATTCATTCAATATTCTTGTTTTGAGAGATCTTCATTGTTCAAATGCTCAAATTTCATTCATATTTTTAATGAGCATACATTTTGACAATGTTTTTTATACTTTGTGCTTAACTGTTCAAGTTAAACTGTTGAGAAACTATTCTTTCTAGGACTTACATGGGATTCATGTGTGAGCTTAAACAGAACTTCCATGGATTCACGTAAACATGTGTTTCCTACCCAGGAAGTTATCCTTGAGTGAATGAGGGGTAAGGGGTCAAAATCAAAGAGTGGGGGAGATAACTCATCCGGTTGAGTTTTTTCTCATTGTGTGGAGCGGTAAAATGTAAATGAGATTTTGGTTAGAAGTGAGCATAAATGTTAAAAAGAAAGAGGGTGTGAGAACAGAGTTAAAAGAATATCAGAACTCTGCACCAACCACTTTCTGAGTCGGGCAGCCACATCTACTGATTGGTTCACATTCTTTGGTGACCATCATTGAAAAAGGCAGTGAGCCTATGCCAACTCTTGCATTAACCCCACCAGCCACTCGTTTCTTTCTTAACAAAGAAATGTTTCATTTTCTTTGGGGACGCAGCATATCTGCTATCTAGTCTTCACTCGGAAGATTTAGATATTGAAAAAGAAGGAACGTTGTCCCACCTTCGCACCTCTTTATGCACATTGAGTTCGTGTAATACCTGTTGCTGTCTCAACAGTTTACACAATTTGAGCCTTATGAAACACAATCATTGTGCTAAATTCTTTCATACACAAGCACGAGCACACAGAAAATTTGTTTTTCTGTCAGAACATTCATAGATAAACCTTGTGTATGGAAGTCCTGGGGAGTCATCATCAAACCAGCTCCTTAAATTGTACATTAGTTGTACACAGTAACTCCGTGTTACTGACAGGCACTCCTAACTGTTTCATTTGTTGAATCAGGGTTACCAAGTTCATTATATCTGAATTTGAAAAGATTCGGGTATATACAATTCATAATTCAGCTGTTCAGATCAAAAGGGCGAAGAATGTCAAATGTATCTCAAAGAGGGAGAATATTGGTAAAAAGGGGAGATTCAAAGAAAGTGCGGAAATTGAGGATGTTTTGATGATTATGGTGCTCACAATCATCAAAAAGGGGGAGAAATCTACAAAGATCAATTTCAGAGATCAATTTCAGAGATGAGATGTCAAAAAGTGGAAGAAATTTCTGAAAGATTCAAATTTTAAAGCTGATTTGAAGAAAATAGACTTCCTAAAGATGATTCTGAAAGTCTAAGGCAGATGAAAAGAAATCATTCTGAGATTATTCAAAGTCAAATTAGATGATTCGAGAAAATTTGTTTTTCCGAAGACGGTCAAGAGATCAAAGAGATGAAGATACAAAGTTCAAAGATCCCTCGAAGTTTCAAATGTTTCAAAGATGAAGTGTTTCAAAGAAGTTTAAAGAAGTTTTCAAAGTATTGTTTCAAGACTTCAAATGGTTCGTCTACAAGACTTGTTGACTTTTCAAAGATGCTAATCGTGAATGACTTTTCAAGATTCTTCAACAACTTTAGGAAGAGCTTCAAAGTCCAAGACTGTCAGAGACAAAAGTTGAAGAATCAAGCGCTGAAGACGATTGTCAAATTTTTATTAAATCTTGAATACAAAGGGGGAGATTGTTAGTGTATTATTGTATCCAAGATTTAATAGGAAAAGTCAAGTCAAGATAAGTCAACAAAGTCAAAGTCTGTTTAGTCAAATATGAGTTTACTTAGGTGTTAAGCTTGTGTTTTTAGACATGTGGTATAAATACCTTTAATCCTTTGTAATTGGTAGAAAACCTTCATTGTAATATCATATTGTTAGATCTATGACTAATGAACTTTCTCTCTCTACTCTCTCTCTAGACTTAACACTGTCATATTGATTCTTGATTGAGATTGTTGTTTGATTGCTTGATTTGAATCTGGGAATACAATTTCACAAGGTCTCACAGTCGTCAGAGTCAGAGTTATTCTCACTTTCAGCTACTTCTGATTCAGAAACTATCATCTTCTTCTTTTTCTTGAGACTCACACTTTTCTTCTTCACAACAAGTGCAATCGGATCAGCAACTGTCTTCTCAGCCTTTTTCTTCTCATCCTTGATCTCATCCACCTCCTCTTCATTCTGCCTTAAGGTTTCATAAACTTCATGGAGTGGAATTTCGTTTAGCTCTTTCATCTGCTTCATCTGTCTAGTGAACCTTTTCCATTCTAGTTGAAGGATACTGAGGAACTTCATATTGAGCTCAATTTGTGACTTCTTTACTTTGTTTTTGCTCAGTTCATTAAGTAAAGTCACAAATCTGTCATAAGTCGCCTCCAGAGATTCTCCAGCTTTGGCTTTAAATTCCTCATAGTTATTGAGGCAGTTAGATATTTTGAGTTGGTTCCCAACCTTTGATCCAAGCATCATCTTCTCCACTTGATCCCACATTTGTTTTCCTGTAGCTTTGTAGCTATCAATTTTCACATAAATCTCATTTGGGATGCCTTGAAGAATGAATGATTTTGCTAGTCTATCAGCTTTGGCTCTTCTCGTTTGCTCTTCTGTGAACTCTTCAACTGGCACTGGATACTCTCTTTCTTCACCTTCAACTGTATGTGTCTTCATTGGAATTGGCATGATTCCAACTTCCAAAGAATTCTTAATAAGAACACCCAGTTCGTGTCTTTCAATGAAGTCCATGAATATGTCTTTCCATTGCTCATACTCTCCCTTGAAGAGGACTGGTGGCTTTACATCTGTTCCAATAGCGAGAGCTTCTCTTGATGTCATCCTGTTTTTGAAAATATGCAATAAAAACTTGAAATTGATCGTTAGTCCAGATAAAATCAATCAAATCAGAAAAATCAGAAATGAAATTTCCAATTTTAACAAGTCTAGAATTCGCAGAATATAAGGAAGTAGTAAAGAAATCGCACACAATACAAATACACAAAACCCGTAAAACCCCGAATTGCGCTAAACCCAAAAATGCGCCAAGGGCAGTAGCGCAAAAGGGACTTTGCGCTAAGAGAAGTTGGCGAAAACTTCAGATATGCGCTAAAGGCAATGGCGCAAAAGAGACTTAGCACTGAGAAGCTGGCGAGAAATTCAGAAACTCGCTAAGGGCAGTGGCGTAAAATACACTTTGCGCTTAGTGAAGATGGCGCAAAAGCTATCTTGCGAAAAAACTCTGATCACGCAAAAGTAACTTTGCGCGAAGCACTTAGAAACACTTGAATCTGGCGAGAAAGAACTATGACCTGGCGCAAAATAGAGATCTGACGTGTTCTTCAACTTGACTTCAAAAACCGACTCTTAATCAACCAAAACCTATCTAGACTTCGATTTGTAATCCCAAACTTTGACAATAAGACCACAAATACATCTAGAGCAGATTACAACCAATTAATTTCAAAAACAAACACTCTAAGAATGATTCGATCAATGAAATAGTGCCTGTGAACTCGTGAAAACCAAGAACACTAAAATCATCAAAATGTCAAACGATTACAGTGCAATACGTAAATAAAACAATACAATCTCAATCTAATACACTAATCGACCTCAAACCAAATGATTCCAACCCGAAAAACACACAAACGCTCAAAAATCAGTATTGGACTTCGATGGAACAGTGTTCGACCAATGTTTTCTTTTGATTTCAATCTGGTTAGGCTCTGATACCAATTGATGTTCCCTTTGATTCAAGTTCTTATCACATAAACATATATTCACAATCAAGAGATTAACAAACCTGTTTTTGATATCACAATCAAAGGATTACAAGTTCTCTCTTGAAAGGATTTCTCTCTCTAAGCTCTCTCTCTCTCTCTCTCTAGAATAGTAGGCGGCTGATAATTTCTATTCTTGCACACTCTTTCACACACACAACCCTAGCACCCTAATAACCATATACCTATTTAGGGAAAAACAAAAATACATAAAAATAAACTTTGACTATTTATTACAAATTGACCTAGACTTTAATTGAGAATTGACTTTGCAACTTTGACTTCTTGAATCTTTCGTCTTCAGTCTTGATGATCTTGAATCCAATAAATCTGTGATCTAACAAGGACACTTTCGTAGTTTTTACAAAATACACGGGCTGTGTTCATATATGAACCTGTATAATTAACATATGAACTCTATGTTCATATGTGAATCAGTGTAATTCACATCTAAACTCTTTTAACTAATTCATATATGAACCTTTGTGATTCATATATGAACTAATTAACTGATTCACATATGAACTAATTAACTGTAAGTTCATATATGAATCAGTTGAACTAATTAACATATTCATATATGAACTAATTAACTGATTCTAATATGAACTAATTAACTGGTTCACATATGAACGCATAGTTCATATGTGAATCATATAGGTTCATATATGAACTCATCCCGTGTATTTTACGAAACTACCCTTCTACTTTCTATATACCATACAAGGAATTATCCGGTGCTTCGCGGTCAAAGCCGCAAATGTTGAACAGATGAATGGCTAAGATTACTTCTCTATTTCTCATACATTTACCATTTCTCAAATGAACCTCTCCCTATATATATATATATATATATATATATATATATATATATAGGACGGTAATCAAATGAGAACCATTAAAAGGTTGTGTATTGTGAGAACCAATCTAAACCATTTATTACTTTTAATCTATGGACATAAAACACGATGGCATTTTTGAAATAATTTAGAAGTTTACAGTTTATCTATAGACTAAATTGAAATTTATGAGGGCATTATTGGGTTTTTGTAATCCAATCAACACGACCCACGCCCTTCTTCATCATCCCCAACACCAACATCCATCATTCTCAGTTCTCTCAAGTCTCAACCCCATCCACACCGTCCAAGAAATTAACGATGCATTCACCCCCATCTTCTTCTCTCGAATCATCGACCTTTCTTCCAACACAAAAATCAATCCATCCCTCCAAAACACAAGAAAAAACCCACATTGAATCTTTCTTTGTTTCATGAAACCATTTCTTCGAAGATTCGAAGAACACCACCAACATGCCTTAACCATTGCAAATCTGGATTTTTTTTCTCTCTCTAGAACTTCGAGGTCAAACATGGTTGTGAAGATGATTAAATCGAGGCCATGGCCGCCGCTTCTATCAAAGAAATTTTAGGTGAAATTGGTTGCGAAAAATATGGAAGAAGGGAGCGGTAATCCAGACCCACAAAAAGATAATCTAAGGGTTGTAGATGTTCGATGGAAGGGACCCAAGATCGATATGAGTACATTTAGGAGAACAGTGAAGAGGAATTTCACAAGGGAGGAGACAGTAGGATGAAGAATTTAATACTATATGTACTCATTTATTGGTATAAAGAGAATGCCTTGGGAGATTGGATTTACTTTAGTGTGAGTTCTTGACTGGATTCATCGTTCTCTGTCCTCCTCAAGATCGTTTATTCAGCGGTAGCGGAGTCCCTGTCCACCGGTAATTATGAAATGGGATATGAATCGATAATTATAGATATAAATTGTATTTGATTTCATTAGATGAAAATAGATTATAGATGAAATTTATGTTTGATTTCATGTGGTGTAATAAGGTTGGTATGTGTTTCATCTAGTGAATTGGTGTGTTTCATCTGCTGAATCTATGTGTTTCATCTAGTGAATTGATGTGTTTCATCTGGTGAATCTTGTTACTAAAATGACGATTATGCCCTTTTCATGTGACGAAACAATTTTTAATTAAAACCATATGATCAAAACCAAATCACGGCTTAGATCGGTTCTCACGGTTCTCAACCTATTTTTAGTTCTCACATGATTTAACCTCTCTATATATATATATTCCAATTTTTTTAACCTAGGTTTCAAATTTTCAAGCACAAGTATATTCGCATACAATATATGATACAATAATTTTACTATTTTATACAATATTTACAACTTATTAATATGTTTGAACTTATAAAAGCAACTCGTAACCAATAGAAAACTCTCTCCCTCTTTCAGAACCAAACAAGTTCATAAAATAAAATCGAGAGAAAAGAAATAAAAATATATTCACTTCGTTGCACGAACAATGATGGACCCAAGATTTTTGCCCAACGGGTACATCTTTAAGGTGGATCAAAGGCCCGTAAAGCCACCCGATGTGTTTTTAGCCAAATTACACTGTTTTGAAGGATTCCTTAAGTTTTTTTGGTTTTTCCAAGTGATCTTTTAAGGTTTTACGTTGATTTCGAGGAACTTTTTCGGTTTTGTGGTTGATTTTTGAGGGACTTTTTTTGGTTTATATTCCTCGTATTTTCTAATATCTCGAAGCACCACTCAAAGTTTAGTGAGTGCACATTTCATACCTTAAAAAAAACTTTACTTGTGAAATTTGGTTGAGCGGATGCATGGGACCCTGCTTAACAACTCATTAGACCATCTCCAACGGGGTCATTAAATCTTACACTAAACACTCAATTTGATGTAAATGACACTATTCACATCTCCAATATGGTCTCTATTTTCCACACTAAATTTAGTGTAATAATTAGTATTACACTATATTTTGTGTAACACTATTCATTTACACTATTTTTTCATCACTTTTTCAATTACATTTTTGGTCACTCAATTTTGAGATTTATTATTTTTTTTTTAATATGTTTAAGTTTTAATAGGTTTTATTTGTTATATATATTGTAAATTATTTCTATATCAATTTCTTATTTATGTTTTAATTAAGTAAATAATATACAACATGATAAAATATTCGATCAAAATAAGATAATATTAAAAGATGAAAAAATAATCAACGGAAATTTAAAAATACATAATACCACCGAAATGAAATTACTAGAAATCTAATAATCTGGTAACCGGCTTCCAGATCCTCCAAGATCATTAAAGATTGGTCTAAACGAAGTCGATGTAGAAAAGACGTAGAGCGCGCATTTGGCGTTCTCCAATCACATTTCGCAATTGTAGCAGGATCGACTCGTTCTTGGCAAAAAAAGACGTGCTACATGACATAATCATTACATGTATTATTTTACATAACATGATAATTGAGGATGAACGTGATCTTGATGCACCAATTGAAGTTGCAAGAGAAAATTCACCGATAAAAGTTATGATCTAAATAAAAAATTATGGGTATAAATTGTAAAGTTAATAAATATAATGATATTATTGAAAGTTTAATAAATTAATATAAGAAAGGAATATGTCTAGAATATTAGGATTTTGTGTAAAAAATAATGTTATCCATCAAAGAAGATTTACTATTAACACTAAAATTTACACTACTTTTGAAATTTAGTGTAAAATATAATGTGACTAACTGAAGATGCCCTTAATCCGCCCTTATGTACGGATAGACTTCTGATCCACAATAATATATTTTCTTATTGTATCCCACATTTCCAACTCCCATTTAACAACGGAGTTCCAAAAAAGGAAGTAGTTCTCCTTTTACTAGAATCATTTCATCATCGTACCTCGTTAACTATTGAATGGTCCAAGACAAATTTGGCTTCATTGAATACACATTGACATAATACTATCACGATGATTATATTCACGACAGAACAGAAATACGGTATACTCATGTAAGGGGCCTTGGTAAAAGCTTATACGGTAGGTATTTAGCGGGTCATTTATTTTATTGGAGGTACATGGCAAGGATCCAAATCCTTACTAGGTAAGAGCGATAACAAAGATCGAGAGTTTTACCCGGTAAGTAAAGGTGATGACTCTTACCTTGTTAGCGCTTACCGGATAACTTGTTGTATACGATGCCGTTTTGGTTGATTAAAAGCTTATCTGGTAAGATAAATGAGAGCATAGACTCTCGTCAATAAACGTTTACTAAGGGGTTGTTTGTTTTTTGAAAAAAAAAACTATTAATGGCTCTTAAGTCTGAATCGTTCAGACCTTTTTACACACCACCTCTTATTAATCATAACTAAAATAAGACTTCAAACTTTAGACCTCTTAAAAAACAAACGACACCTAAGTAAACATTTGAGTAAATGGCTCACAAGTATTGAATTTTTCAAAATTTCGTATATAATTCAACTTTTAATAATAAAAATGGAAAAATGATTAATTCAAAAAACCCATTGCGTGGGGCCATTTAACAACCAATCACAGCTTGCTTTTGCACTACATTGGTTAGTTACAGTGGTCAATCCACCAACCAATCATTGCCTTCAATCAACAGGACCTTATTGTATCCATATGCATATCGAATTATTGCATATAATTTTATTTTATAGTTTCTTTTAATTATTACTCCCTATATTATTTTAAGGAAATTTAATTAAAATGTTCAAACATGAAAATTCAGTAAATCAAAATGCCTAAAATTTTTCCTTTTTTGTCAAAATACCTATTTTCCCCGGGATTTTACCCCATGATTTTATCCATCGCGGGGTTAGCAAAGGTTTTAATGTGTTTAATATATCAAGGGAAATATTGATTTTAATATATATATTTACATTTTATATTTCTATAATTATTTAGTTAGTTTACTTTATATCTTTTACTTTTCTATTTTCCATTTTACATTTTCATCATATTAACACATATAATCGTATATTAACTAAAATACGTTGAAAAAATACGTTTTAATTTTAACAAATTACACCATTATAATCGTCTCGTCGATACCATCGAAATAAGCTCAATATTGAATATTTTTTGATTTAATTATTTTATTATATATCATATATACTACATAAGTAATATTTTTGAATATCATTAAACCACTACAAAAAATCATGTAAACCAACAAATAAGGTGTGAATCTCATTAAGCATATTAAGCTGCTAACAAACATGTTTTAAATCGGGTCAATCATTTCACCTTATGTTTTTACCTGATTTTTTTTACCATTGACCCATTAAACATAAAAATAAATGAATTGAAATTGTCGTCTCTGTATAATCGATAATTCTTAAAAGTTTTTACAATAATAATGATATTAAAACTAAACCATATATAATAACTAGAAACATTGACTACTCGACAGGGTTCAACGTTATTTGCATTGCAATTTCATTTTTCACTTGACAGGTTCCAAGTCATTTTGCAAAACATGTGTTTTTCGACAATGGTCGTACATTCCTATAATTGTATGTTTTTTTTATTGGACATTTATCTTGAGACAGATGGTGTATCACTCTGAGTTTGGAAATGAAGAACAATTGTTGTAGCAATTTGGGTATAAAAAAACGAACAAACATATTCATACGTTTCAACAGTGACAAATGAAAAATATCGTTATTAGTAAAATGGTAAAAAGAAGAATAACATAAATTATGAATAACTTCACAAAGAAAAACAACAAAAAAGACAAAACTAGGTAAACAAACAATTAAGTCCATTGACCAATGGGAGTTCGACACGTGACAAAATAAAATTCGAAAAAATGGTCCTTAAACTTGTCCATTGAAAAAAAGTCTCAATATTATGATAACTAACATTTACGTTTATTAATACTTAATTAGTACAATTTTTATGTAGTATATTTGACATATAACAATATAATTAAATCCAAAAATATTCAATATTTGGTTCATTTCGAAGGTATCGACGAGACGATTATAATGGTGTAACTTGTTAAGATTAAAACGTATTTTTTTAATGTATTTTAATTAATATACGATTATATGTGTTAATATGATGAAAGTGTAAAATGAAAAATAGAAAAGTAAAAGGTATAAAGTAACTAACTAAATAATTATAAGGATATAAAATATATATATATATATTAAAATCAATAACCCGTGATTTTCTCAAACCAATTCACGGCCCAACCCCATGATAACCCCAAAATCACGGCCTAACCCCGCGAAAATTCCATAAATCGCGGGGTAACCCCCGATTCTAATTTTTTTTATAACCCCGCGAAATGTGAAATCCCGGCCCAAAATCCCGGGGAAAATGGGTATTTCGGCAAACTTTGAGAGATTTTGGGCATTTTGGTAAGTTCATTTTGAAATATGGGTATTTTAATTAAATTCCCTTATTTTAAATCCAAAAATATATATATAAAGCATATAATTCTTACAACTTTCTACTGATTTTTATGTAACCAAACCATATTGTTTCTTATATAGTAACAAATATACTTAGCTATGGTTAAAAAACAATTCTTTTAGGGTCGTTTACTAAATACTTATCTAGGTAAGTGCTTACCGGTATCACTTACCTTACGATCCTTATCTATTGAGCATGAAAACTACCTAGAATCTTACCCGGTAAGAGCCATAACAAGGACCGAGCCTGGTAAGTGAGGGAAATGACTCTTACCCGGTAAGCGCTTACCTGGTTTAATATGCTTACCGACAATCAGTTTTGATGATCGGACATGTTATACGGTAAGGTAAGTGAGGGTAATGTCCTTGCCGGTAAGCATTTACCCGGTAAACATTTTGGTAAACGGCCCCTTAGAGTCGTTTCTCAAATATTTACTGAGTACGTACTCACTTTATCGAGTGAGCATGGTAAAGACCGAGAATCTTACCCAGTAAGAGGCATAACTATAACGGAGGTTCTTACCCAATAAGTGAGGGAGAGGTCTTTTATCCAATTAGTGCTTACCGGATAAAGAAATACTTACAACCCATCCAATTTGATAGTCGGTAATATTACACCACAAAGTAAGTGTAGGTTGTGACTCTTGTCGATAACCGTTTACACAATAAATATTTAGTAAACAGTTCATTACTTCTGCTAATTTCATTAAAATTATTTGGCTATGGCACAAGATTATCACTAGGCTTTTTTGCTTCAAAAGAAATATAGTATTTCTTATTCTACATTATTTTAAAATCAACAAAAAATGTAAAAGTAATTCATAGTATTACTTATATTTTTGGCAAGAATTAGAATAAATTTTAGATATTTTAACTGACAGACATGATTTCAACAATTGATGACACATAGTTGGATTCAAACATTGTTAGAAAAACACGGTAAGAAAATAGGGTATAAATATCGATCAAATAACCGAATAACTTGAGAATCGTGTGATTTCACTTTTCGAATTGATATTTTGACCCTATGCCTGGGTTTCATGAAATTCAATATGGGATAAGACACAAGAACACTTTCGTATTTAGACACAAAAACGAAAGCAAGATTAAAGGAGGGTATTTGAAGGTTGTTCCAATTCGTAAGATCCAAAACGTGAGTATATCATATATATACTAGCTCCATTCGAAAAAGGAGGAAAAGTAACTGAAATGACAATCATGGCAATAACTGCAAAGTAATTGCAACAGAGTTCTAAACATGTAGGTCTAGAGCTCTGGTTATACGAGACCAGAGGTGAGACCAAAACCATCCAGAGGTAGTTAACCAGAGCCTCTGGTCATTCATGACCAGATGATCGACTTAGGCACCTTATACGTACAACCAGAGATAGAACCGACCAGAGCCTCTGGTCTAACCAACGAGAGCCTCGGGTCCAAATTTTCCAGAACCAAGTCTGAAAACACTTCACTTTGATCTTAACTCAAAACTGGTCAGAATTGAAGATTTTCTTTATTCTGATCATGTTTTCCCACTGCATTCCAAGTCCAAAGGGGCTCAGCCCCTTGACACCGCAAGGGGGCGTGACTCCCTTGACCCCGCCATTTCGTCGTGTCCGCGATCAAACTCGCCTTATATATAAGTGCACACTCCGCACCTCCTGACTTGTATTAGAACACAGTTTGAAACCCCATTGGCACTCATGTTACTTCCAATTACACCTAAATGGTCGGTGACATTAAAATCACCAACAGACATTAGGTCTGATGTTTCATGGTATACCAAATAAATGAATGAATATGATGCTGATAACGTGTTATAATATAAACGAAAGAGAATAATAGTAAAATAGAGAAAATAAATATGTATTTTCATTAATCATAAGTCATTTAAATAAGGATGAGTTACATAGTTCTAATCTATCCGTAATAGGTTTATCTTTGTCTATATCGTCATATCCTTTATATGTTGACATATTTATCCTGCAATATAAACCCATTTTTGGGTTATTATTTATTAAAAAGTACTATAATATCGCTTTTGTGTCTTTATTTGAATCAAAAATTGACTAACAATAATACTTTCTTTCTTGGAATCAAATATTATCAGATGTCACCGGTTAGAGTCCTGCAAGGCCACTAGGGATTTTCCTGACTGTTCTTCAAGGCCCGTGGGATTAGTCAAACCTTTAAGTTGGTGCAAGTTGGCCCGCAAAAAATATTATATCTATACTATACTATACCATACAATATAAAGCATTTGGTAAAACTCTTATACTTGTTAAACATTGAGTACAAGTTATTCATATTAATCTCTTAAAATTCAATTTACAACTTATTATTGCATCATGCAACTTCTTAAAGCTCCATGTTTGATTAAGCAATTTGTGGGGATTTAGTTGTTTGTATATATTGAGTTAAATTAGTATTTGGTTATTGTACTGAATAAATAATCTAAATGACAGAAATGACTAATTTATCCTAAAGTCTATATTAAGTATTGATTAAAATAATTGTTCGATAAATATGTTGTATGGTTGATTCTACATAATAATAAAAATCAATTTAAACGTTTTTAACATAATGTAACATCCCAAAAATTGGGACAAACAAAAGCTTCCAAAAATGGAAGTGGGGTATATTAATTGCCAAAGCATGAGCCTCCCAAAAATGGGGAAGGTATAAGCACCTGTTTAATTACAATTTGTAATTTAACGGAATTAAACAACAACATATTAATCTAATTTCTAGAACGAAAATAAGATTACAAAAAGGGTGTCGTCCATAATCCAACAAAAGTCTTCACAAAAAGTGCACCCACTTGCACTCCCCAAGCTCACTCGAGATCCTCCTATACCTTCTTAGGTGTGGCGTCACTAGAACCTGAGACACACGTTGACACCAAACAAGTGTTAGGCCAAAAAGTCTAGTAAGGTTGAACAACAAGCAATAAATACATAGACGGAAAGTAAACAACTTTATACCAAGAAATATTCTCATAGATGGAGTTAATGGGGGAGACCCATAACACCAATCAAATTACACCCAAGAGACGAGATACCTTAGTGTCAACTTCCATGAGTGACACCAAAAGGCCCGGCACATCCGGGGGTTACAATATAGGAATTGCCCCAAATGGCAGAGGTCTAGACACATACCAACACGGTGGCACCCATGACTATGTCCTCCCAGTGTTTACTTGAATTGGTTCATCCACTCATCTCATTTGTGACCATAGAAGCACATTAGCTCTCATGAGGGGCATGTAATACCAATATAGGTAACTTGGTCCGAGTATTCATATGTATCATAAAATGTATCACAAGAGATATGTTAGAGCAACCATCATAGGTACTTGTACATATTACCATAAGAGAAATCTCACACAAAATAAGAGTATTTCTCAATAATTAGAGCAAACCCTAGCATAGAGTTATTTATGAGTAAATGTCTTTTAACAACCCATTCCATATTCTTATCATATAGCCTTTTCATTTCCCAAAGGTTTGACATATAATACCCAAAACATAATTTCATCAATAACCAAGTATAGAGAAGATCTTTGCCATATAAATCACCAAGGTTAGTATAAATGCAAGTAATAACATGTATCCAGTTTGTACAAAGGTTTAGAACACTCACTCTTTATGTTTCTAGTGGGAAACCTAGAAACTTTGGTAACCCCAAGTTAGTTGGTGAAGAAGAGATGGAGTCTTTGAGGTTGAGATCCACACTAAATGCTCCAAGGTAGGTCTTGATGTGCAATAAATGATCCCAACAACCCAACACACCCAACACCTTGAATTTAATGAGGGAAGAGGTTGGGAGAAGTGAAAATCTTCCACAAACCCTAGAAATCTGCGGACCAAGACTAGAAAGGAAGAAAAGTGACCTCAAAATCGGCCAATCCTCTATTTAAACTCGCTAGACACCGCGGGCGACCTTGCCCGGGAATATTCACAATGGCAATGTCGTCAGTATTGTCGTGGTCTTCCCCTAACTCTCGGTACATTCCCCGCGAGAGTACTGGGCGACAATGCCCTATGTCACAGTCGCAGGGAAATGTAGCTGCAGGTGTACTGAGGCCTGCCCCCGCGGTGCGACTTTGCCATGCGGCTATGACATTGCCATAGTCGCTGTCATTCTCGTAGGTAGCCCGACTGATGCTCTTTTCTCCTTCGTTTCGATAACTCTCATGATCAAAATAAAAGTCCAAAACTCGAGGGTAGGTCTTATTGATTAAACGTGTTTCGAAACACCTAGATAAGCAAAATAGGATGTAATAAGTGGAAGGTGCTTACGGTTTTCTGGGTGTTACAATCCTCCCCACCTTGAATGGGATTTTGTCCTCGAAATCTCGTTCTTAGGTGAACAGATGAGGGTATCGTCTCTTCATATCCTCTTCGGCCTCCCAAGTCACATTTGCACCATGGCGGTGCTTCAGTTGGACCTTGACCATGGTCACTTCTTTATGGCGTAGCTTCTTTGCCTTTGACTCTAGTATGGCCTCCGGTTCTTCCACACATCGGTTTCCGTTGTCCACTTGGATTTTCGTCAACAGAATTATGCATTCCTCCTCGGCTAGACACTTTCAAAGATAACATGCATGGAAGGTAGGATGTATTCCATCCATTTCTGGCGGTAAATCCAACCTGTAGGCTTGGAGCCCAATCTTCTCTAAGATGACGAAGGGTCCAAGGAAACGGGGACTGAGCTTCCCATGTTTCCCAAATCGGATTATCCCTTTCCATGGAGACACTTTCAACATCACCCGGTCTCCTACCTGAAATTCGATCGGCCTCCTATTTTTGTACGCGTAGCTCTTCTGTAGGTCTTGAGCCGCTCTTAGGTGCTCTCGAATTCCCTTCACTTTGTTTGTGGTCTCTTGTACGATCTCTGGTCCGGCGAACTGTTTCTCTCCCGCTTCAAGCCAACAAACCGGAGTTCTACATTTTTTGCCATATATAACTTCAAATGGGGCCATCCTGATGCTCGAATGGTAACTATTGTTGTAGGCGAACTCTACTAATGGTAGGTGCGAGTCCCAATTTCCCCCAAAGTCAATAACGCACGATCTTAACATGTCTTCAAGAGTCTGGATGGTCCTTTCGCTTTGCCTGTCCATCTGAGGATGGTAGGCCATGCTCAATTTGATCCTTGTGCCCAACTCTTTTTGTAGCCCGTCCTAAAACTTGGAAGTGAACCGTCTATCCCGATCCGACACGATAGATAACGGGACACCATGCCTCGATACCACTTCATCAATGTAGAGTTTGGCTACATTGTCCATCGACAACATCTCCCGCATAGCTAAGAAGTGTGCGCTCTTGGTGAGTCGGTCCACCACCACCCAAATTGTGTCATGACCTCTCAAAGTCTTCGGAAGTTTGGTGACAAAGTCCATTGTAATATGCTCCCACTTACATTCCGGAATCGTTAAGTATTGCAAACTTTCGTACGGCCTTTGATGCTCCGCTTTGACTTGTAAGCAAGTGACACACTTCTCCACATAGTTGGCCACATCAAGCTTCATCACCCGCTACCAATAGTTCAACTTGAGATCTCAATACATCTTCGTGTTACCGGGATGGATGGAATACTTGGACTTGTGGGCTTCTTCCATGAGTAGTTCATGGATTCCTCCCAACTTCGGTACCCATATTCGGCCTTGGAATAATTTTAGGCCACAACCATCTTCCGTCAACAATTCTCGTTGCTTTACCATAACCTCAACCTTGAGATTTCCCTCTTAGAGTGCTTCCATTTGACACATCTTGAGATCCTCTACTAGGCTTGACACTACATCAATTCTAGTGAGTGATAAAACGACACCGCCTCCATGACTCTTTTGGCTCAAAGCATCCTCCACTACGTTAGCTTTACCGGGGTGGTAAAGTAATTCACATTCATAATCTTTCAATAGTTCTAACCACCTCCTTTGCCACATATTGAGCTCCTTTTGATAAAAAAATGCACTTCAAGTTTTTATGATCAGTGAAGAGTGTACATTTAGTCCCTTAGAGATAGTGACGCCATAACTTCTACGCGAATACCACCGCCGCTAACTTCAAGTCTTGAGTCGGGTAATTCTTCTCATGATCTTGTAGTGGACGCGACGCGTAAGCTATTACCTTACCCCTTTGCATTAGCACACACCCGAGACCCATCTTGGAAGCGTCACTACAGACCACAAAGTCGTCTAATCCCTCGGGTAGGGACAATATTGGTGCTTCGCACAGTTTCCTCTTGAGGGTCTTAAAAGCTTACTCTTGTGTGTCAATCCATAGAAACTTGACGTTCTTTCTTGTCAAAGACGTAAGTGGCAAGGCGATCTTCAAGAAATCTTGGATAAATCTTCTATAGTAACCGGCTAACCCCAAGAAACTACGAATCTCCGTTAGGCTCATCGGTGGTTCCCATCCCATCATGGCTTCAATCTTTGTCGGGTCTACCTTCACCCCATCCTTGGACACTACGTAGCCCATCCTTGGACACTACGTAGCCCAACAATTGGACTTCTTGTAACCAAAATTCGCACTTATAGAATTTTGCGAATAACTTTTCCTTTCGAAGGACTTCCAATACCTCCCTCAAATGTTTCCTATGCTCCACCTCATCTTACGAGTAGATCAGGATGTCATCAATGAAGACTATCACCGACTTGTCTAAAAACGGTCGACACACCCAGTTCATCAAATCCATGAACACGGTCGGTGCGTTCGTCAACCCGAACGACATCACCATAAACTCGTAATGTCCATACCTTGTTCGATAGGTCATCTTCGGAATGTCGTGTTTCTTCACCCTTACTTGGTGGTATCCCGACCGTAAGTCAATCTTGGAGAACGATCCCGCTCCTTGCAATTGGTCAAAGGGGTCGTCGATTCAGGGAAGAGGATACTTGTTCTTCATCGTGACCTTGTTTAGCTCTCGATAGTCGATGCACATCTGCATTGACCCATCTTTCTTCTTCACGAATATTGGGCTCCCCAAGGCGAGGAACTTGGTCGGATGAATCATTTCTCTAGGAGCTCTTGAAATTGAGATATCATTTCTTGCATCTCTGTTGGCGCCAAACGGTAATGGGCACGGGCTATCGAGGCCACTCTCGGAGTAAGGTTTATATGAAACTTCACTTGATGTTCCGGTGGTAAACCAGGTAAATCCTCCGGGAAGACATCCGGATAGTCCCGCACAATCTTCACGTCTTCCAACGATTTCTTATCCAACTTCGCATTGACAATATATGCCAAATATGACGACATCCCTTTAATAGGTGCTTACGTGGTTTCAAGAATGAGATCACGGGAGTGGATCCATTTCTCTTCTCTCCGTAGATAGTGATTTCGCCACCACTCACCATAGGTACTCTAATCATCTTCTTGGAGCAAAAGATGTCGATGCAGTTCTCCATCAACCAATCCATGCCTATCACCACGTTGAAACCCCCAATTGCCATCGATAATAGGTTCACCTTAAAAGGATTCCCATCTATCTCCAATTCACAATCACGATAGTGTTCTCGAATCAACACTTGTTCTCTATTGGCTACTTCTACTACTAAATCATCGGAAAGGGCACTAACGGGAGAGGAAAACATCTTGCAAATAGAATTCGACACAAACGACCCGTTTGCACCTAAATCGAACAAAATATGGGCAGACAATGAGTTTACAAGGAACGTACCCGATACCACATCGGCGGTCTCCCTAGCCTCCTCGGCGGTCATCTGAAATGTTCGGCTTGGCGCTCTTGGTGGGTTCTCTTTCTTTGTAGCTGGTCCGCTTGTAAATCCTCGGTTACTCCCAATCAACTTCGGGCACTCTCTCTTCACGTCCCCCGGTTCTCGGCACTCAAAGCAAACGGGTCCCCAGATGGGACAATCGCGGGTTGAGTGGTCCTTCTTCCCACACTTGGCACACTCGGTGAGACCCGAGTAGGATTTTTGGTTGAACGGGCCACTATGCTTGCTCTTGCACCGGTGACACCATCTTACTTCCCGTCAGGGGTTGGCACTTCTTACCCCAGGAAATGGTCGGAACTTACGGTATGGGTGTTAAGAAAACCGTTGGACCGCTCAAACCGGTCGAACCAAGTCAAACCGGACCGTTTTTGGCGGTTTGAGTAGTCTGACAGTCCGGTCTGGTCTGAAAATTTTCCAAACGTGCGATCCGGTCTGGTCTGTGGTCTTGAGGTTTTTTTGGGCGGTTTGGACCAAACCGACCGCCATATATATATGTATATATTATTTTGAGTGAATTGTGGATTTGGTCCTCGTGGTTTTATGATTTCTTTGATCATGGTCCTCATTCTATGTTTATTGTGGATATAGTCCCTATGGTATGCAATATATTGTGGCTAGAGTCCCTAAACACTAACATCATTAACTTTAAAGGGTTAAAGGCATCATGTGCCTTGCATACTATGGGTATAATAGTCATTTTACTTTTCCCTTTCAATTTATTTTATACACCTTTAAAACAAACAATACTAAATTGTGGATTTGGTCCCTATGCATCACTCATCATCTTTAAAACACATTTATCATCTCTCTTAAAAAAAATACAATCATCTCTCTTTAAAAAAAAATTATCCAATCTTCATTGTCAAAGTACAAGAAAAACTAACTTGTTAAAGTGCAAAAAAAAAAATTACTTGCCTTTAAAAATAACAATTGTTTGAACCCAACACTACATCCTAAAAAAGACAACCTATCAAAATAACAATTGTTTGAAACCAATATTACATCCCCAAAAAGACAACCCATCAAAATGACAATTGTTTATATCAACATTTATGTAGTAATTGTTGGCAACGGTTTAGTTTATTTTCTTGACGACACCTAAGTGACTTGAGTAGGAAGTACATTAATCATTTTCATAAAATGCATAGACCATTTGGAAACCATGATGTGGGAAAAGGCTTATATGCATGTCAGTTGACATCTGTAAACACAAATATATTATAACATAGGAGGTTGAAGGGAAGACAATAGTGTCATAAGAGCATCTCCAACCCGCCGTTAAATCGCCTATCAATATTTATTTATACCAAAATTAACATTTTAACATTAATAATTTGTTTTTAAAATTAACATATTTATATTAAGTAAATTATATATACATTTAATATATATTTGATGTTTTTTTAGAGTGTGATTGGAGTTGGGGGGGGGGGGGGGTTGGTGTTGATGGACCCACCAAATTTGGTATTTTTGTGTTAAATTTGGTGTTGTGGTTTGAGATGTTCTAAATAGTCATACTTGAATTACACACCAAGTCACTTGACACTTGCTGGGGATCCATACCCTTTCAATTAGCATTTTAATATCTAATGCACTATATAATGAAGTTTGGATCTCCAAAATGAAGATGATTATATCACATTTCCAAATGGTCTATGTATTTTATGAAAAGAATTAATGTACTTTATACTCAAGTCACTTAGATGTCATCAAGAAAATAAATAAAACCATTGCCAACAACTACTACATAAATGTTGATATAAAACAATTGTCATTTTGATGGGTTGTCTTTTTGGGGATGTAATATTGGTTTCAAACAATTGTTGTTTTGATAGGTTGTCTTTTTTAGGATGTAGTGTTGGGTTCAAACAATTGTTATTTTTAAATGTAAATAATTTTTTTTTGCACTTTAACAAATTAGTTTTTCTTGTACTTTAACAATGAAGATTGGATGAAAAAAAATTAAGAGAGATGATAAATGTGTTTTAAAGATGATGAATGATGCATAGGGACCAAATCCACAATTTAGTATTGTTTGTTTTAAATGTGTATAGAATAAATTGAAAGTGAAAAATAAAATGACTATTATACCCATAGTGTGCAAGGCACATGATGCCTTTAACCCTTCAAAGTTAATGATGTTAGTGTTTAGGGACCCTAGCCACAATATATTGCATACCACAGGGACCATATCCACAATAAAAATAGAATGAGGACCATGGTCAAAGAAATCACAAAACCACAGGGACCAAATCCACAATTCACTCTATTATTTTATATATGCATTTAGTGTTTTATTGGGATATTTTGTTAATACTTTTTTAGTGTTTTGTTGGGATATTTTGTTAACTTTTCTGTGGAGTTTCTTTAATCCAAATGGACTCAAGCCAATGAAGCTTTGAAATTCAAAAATATATATGTTTTTATGTTTAAACTTTAAAGCCCAAAAAGGCCCAAACCGCCTAATCCGGTCGGACCAAACCGCCTAAAGCACGGTCCGACTTGACCGGTCTGAGCACTTGATGTCAAACCGCTCGATTTGAAAAATCAATAAACCACCACTTACGGTTTGATTTATAGTCTGAAGGGTTAAACCGCCCAAACCATACCGCAAACACCCCTAATTGACGGGTAGGTCCAGATGACCCTTCCCACTTTCTTTTCTCTCTAGTTAGCCCCCGCTCCTCTCTCCCCAAGGCCAAGTCATCTTCCACTAGCAAAGACTCTTCTATTACCTCTTGAAGTATAGTCCCTCTGGCGATCTCACTGTCGTCCTCATCTCGGCCGGAAATTCACGTTGATATGCTTTAATTTTCGACCGTTCATCGGGGTCCAGGTGCCCCACTAAGTTCAGCTTCTCCAAGAAAAGTTTCGAGTAGTCAGTGATCGACAAAGTCCCCTTCTTCATGTTTCTGAACTCTTCCTTAATCTTGTCTAAAGATCGTTCACTGCAGTACTTGTCCAATACTTTCTCTTTGAAAACTGACCAAGTCAGTTTAGCCAAAACTTCGGGTGTGAGGGCGAATCGCATGAGATTCCACCAAATCAGGGCCTCACCTCTAAGCAATTGAGAGGCGAATTTGACTCTTTGTGAATCATCGCACTTGCATGTGACCGGGTTAGTGCAAATTCTAGCGGTTTGCTACTTAGAAAGGTCTTGTATGAGCATCCTTTGTCCCTTCTTCTATTCCAATCAATACATGGTCTTCCGTGCCGACAACATTCACAACACCTTGCCAATGGAGAAATTGGCCAAGCTTTATATTGATGAGGTGGTGTCGAGGCACGGAGTTTCGCAATCTATTGTATCGGATCGGGACAGCCGATTCACTTCGAACTTTTGGGCTAGTTTGCAAAAGGAGTTGGGTACTCGGTTGAATTTGAGCACGTCGTATCATCCTCAAACGGATGGTCAAAGCGAGAGGACGATCCAGACATTAGAAGATATGTTGAGGTCGTGTGTAATAGACTTCGGGGGAAGTTGGGATTCACACCTACCTCTAGTAGAGTTCGCATACAACAACACTTATCATTCTAGTATTGGAATGGCACCGTTCGAGGCTTTGTATAGGCGGAAGTGCAGAACCCCAGTTTGTTGGCTAGAAGCGGGCGAGAAGCAATTCGCCGGGCCGGAAATAGTTCAAGAGACAGCGGACAAAGTGAAAGAAATACGAGAAAGGCTGAAGGCGGCGTGATAGTGCTTGGAATACACCTATATACGTGTGCTAATTAAACCTCAAGGCAAGTATACAATGGGGTCTAATATCGTCTCTCAAGTAATAAAGTGGTAAAATACCGAATATCGTCCCACAGAGATTGTCGTAAAAGAATAATAAAAGTGTAATAAAAGAGATGATTTCAGATGGCGAATTTAAAGACTTTGATTTGGTTTGGTTGGTTAACAGTTGATTAAGATACAGAATAATAAAGGTAGCAAGGGTGTAAGACTTTTAGGTGAGACTCAAACACAAATTCCAGCAGACTATGTTGCAGGTATGCTGCAACATGAGTTCAGCATAACCAGATCCACCATCTATTTTGAGGGTATTCCTCTCGGACTTCAATACTCCCACTACTGTTTAGATTCAACTGAACATATCTCTATGCAGTTTCCAACTATTGATAATGAAGAGTAGAGTCCTCAAAATATATGGATTTACAAATCTCTTTGTATAAAAACTACTCTCTCGAGTTAATTCCCATATCATTCAAGTTGGAGTGTTCGAAGGGGTTTATCTTTGAATCCTCTACACTTTAACACTTTTAACAAGCGACCAACCCGTCAATAATAAATCAAGATGAAAAATAGAGGCGATAAATCTCTTTATCAGTCACTCTCTCAAGTCGGCTTCTCATATCATTCAAGTTGACGTGCATATTATGGCTTATCTCTAGGCCATAACACTTTCACACTTTTAAAGTGATCAACTCGTCAAGAAGTGTCATTGGCTTTATAAAACTTTGAATGAAATGATGGAACATTGTTATTGTGAAACAACACCCACCTTTCTTTGGTTTGAAATCTCACCTATCCATCTCACACCCAAGCTAAGAGGATTTAGCTACTCATACTAAAATGTAAATACATAAAGCGATAAAGTACATAAATTAAATACATGAATTTAAATGACGGAATTATAAATTACAAGAAATAAAATGACGGAAATGTAAATTACAATAAATATAAATGACTTGAATGTAAATTGCAAATAATGTAAAGAACTAAGTAAGGAACACTAGGAATAATAAAGCATAAATAAAAGAACAAGAGATGATGACTTAAAATATTACTTGGATTTATAAAGTAAACTAAAATCACAAGGTTATTGGTGCCAACCTTTGATTTTCACTAAGATTAGATGAAATTAGATTTCTAAACTACAACCCCAAGCCCCCTTTTTATACAAAAAAGGAGTGGCACAAAGAGTAATTAGCAACTACAAAGTATCAAAAGTACTATTAAGTACAAAAGCTTAATACCCAAGAGTTAATAACCAATGGTTACAAAAATATCAAAAAGATGATGTCAATTCTCCTCTTAAACTGCAGTGGAGGCTTCTTTTGCCAGCCCAAAACCAACCCATGGTTTTCTACTTTCCAGCTTCCACACGTTCTCCCAAAAAAGTACTGACAGCTGAAGATGCTACAGAAATGTTGCAGCATTGGGTCTGTTATATTCAAAATCTGCCAAAACATAGCCATTCAAAGTAATAAAACAGGTTATCCACTAACTCTAGCTCCAAGAAACAAATAAATGATAAATAAGTAATAAAAGGACTCAAATGTTGGGATTAGAAAGTAAAAACTATTCTAAAAATCAAGATAAAATAGCCTAATGGCACTAAATAATTAGTGTCATCACGGCGCAAGACCGACAAAAGAGCTACGCGGACAAGAAGAGAAGACCGGTTGAGTTTCAAGTGGATGACCGGGTCATGTTGAAGGTGTCACCATGGAAGGTAATTATTCAGTTTGGAAAGCGTGGGAAGCTTAGTCCTCGTTTCCTTGGACCTTTCGTCATCTTGGAGAAAATTGGTTTACAAGCCTACCGGTTGGATTTACCACCGGAAATGGATGGGATACATCCTACATTTCATGTATGCTACCTTCGGAAGTGCCTAGCCGAGGAGGAAAGAGTTATTCCTTTGACAGAAATTCGGGTCGACAATGGAAATCGTTGCGTTGAGGAACCGGAGGCCATCTTGGAGTCGAAGGTGAAGAAGTTGCGGCACAAAGAAGTAATTATGGTTAAGGTCCAATGGAAGCACCATCGAGGTGATAACATTACTTCGGAATCGGAAGATGATATGAAGAAGCGTTATCCTCACTTGTTTGCCTAGGGTAAGATTTCGGGGACGAAATCCCATTTAGGTGGGGAGGATTGTAACACCCGTAAATTCATAAGGTAAGTATTTTGTTTCCCTTAATGCATTAATTTCGCTTATGTGTGAATATGTGTCTTTATGTGCATTTTATGATCATGAATTATGTTAAAATGTCATATATTGATTTACCATATTTAATCGTACAAACCCGTGTGCTCGTTATCATTTTCGGTTGAGTTTTCGGGCTGTTTCGGGTGCCACGCGATTGTGCCCTTGGCACTATCACGAGGGCACTATCGTCGGCAGTGTACCATAGGTTCGGGGTTGCTCGCAATTGTGCCATGGCACTATCGCGGAGGGCACTATCGCCGGGTTTGTACCGCCGGTGTTGAGAGCCTCGCGATTGTGACATGCGATAGTGCCCGGGCATTATCGCCCGCGGGGTCTGGCCAATTTAAAACACTTTGGCAGCCTCATTTCTCACTGAGCACTTCACAAAAAACGAGAGAACTCTCATTTAGACGATTTTTGGGGGTTTCAAACACCTACACATTTATTGCTAGGGTTTTGGGTTGTTGGGTTGATTTCTTGTTCTTCAAACCTCAACCAAGTGCATTTATTGAAGATCCTTATCAAGCTACCCCTCTCCTACATCAAGTCTTCTTGGGGAAACTTCTAGGGTTCCTATATTTTCTAGGTTTTGGTTCAAAACCTAGATTGTGAGTTTACTAAACCTTTGTTAAAACTAGATACACATCATAATCTCCTATTTGTTACTTTATCTCTATATGTTCAAGTGTTTTGGGGATTTCTTTATGAAAATAGTTGGAAATGTAAATATGGGTGATATGCCATGATTTATGTTATATGTATCATTATTTGGGGTCTTTCTCATAGATACATAATGTGGGTACCTTGATATGTTAAATGTATGCATATATGGGTATTATGATGATTCTAGTTGGAACCATTTTGGTCACAAATTTATATGCATGATGGGCATGATTTTCATTTGGGTCTTTTGTTAGACATCATGAGGATAAGGTGGTAATATTATACCCGTGGTTGGTATTGAATTATGTTGGGTTGAAATATACCTAAAGGACCTCCTATAAATGTCATGTTGGACGAACCAAGTCAGTACACTAGGAGGATGTAGTCTTGGGCGCCACTGTGATGGTATGTGCCTAGACCTCCGCCCTTCGGGGAATTTCCTTTGCGGTAGTCTTCGGGTGTGTCGGGCCTTTCGGGTGTTCCTTGTTAAGGGAATCAAGGTATATCGGCTCTTGGGTGGACTTGATTGGTGTTATGGGTCTCCCCTATTGACTCTACATTTGTTGAATTGTGGTTAACTGCTGATAAGAATTGTAACTGACCATGCATGCTTATTATTGTTCAACTCACTAGGCTTTTTGGCCTAACACTTGTTTGGTGTCGATGTGTATCTCAGGTTCTAGCGGCGCCGGTCCTAAGCAGGTTTAGATGCTTTGGGTGAGAGCTTGGGGATTTTGCACTTGGACGCTTACTTCTTTTGGGAATGAACCGTTGGGTTTATAGATGACAACCCTTTTGTAATCTCTTTTCTAGATGTAGAAATTAGATTAGTTGGTTGTTATTTTATTGTCCGTTTAAATTACAATTGTGATTAAATAGGTTATTTATATATTCCCCATTTTTGGGAGGCTCTTGCTATGGCAATTTTTGTATACCTCATGTCCTTTTTTTCGGATTTTTGTTATCCCTATTTTAGGGTGTTACAAGTTGGTATAAGAGCTTTAGTTTAAGTGAACTAGGTATTGTTTAGCATATCTAGACTTAAGCTTTAGACTTTATGACTTCACTGTCCACTTGGGTAGCAATCCTAGGTGGGGAGAGTGTTAGGATTACGGAATTACTTTAATTAAAAGTTGTGATGATGGTGACAAGAATTCTTGTGTAAGGTTCGTTCATAATTTCACTTAGCTACTGCTATTATGAATGCATTGTTACGTGAGCATACTTGGTTTACTATTATTATGATAATTGATGAAGGTATTAGTACGTACAATGAGTTCAACTCGCTTAGTCTTTTCTCAACCTATTTCTCGTGCGTGTATGACAGATCGTGATGGTAAACACTCGAAGTAGATTACCGGACATGCCAGAGGGTCAACCAGAAGTGGAATCTGCAGCTGTACGACCTCCTGTGGGGGAAACCTCCTATGGAATTCCCATACCCAGAATCTTGGGAGGCGGACACGAACATATTCCTCGCCGGAACCTCAACACGAATAATGCTATCATGGAAGAGGTGACCATGGAGACCCGGATTCGGGATAGCATGATGGTGGCCATGAACTCCGCCATGGCCCAACAACAAGAGTTCTTCATGAAACTCTTAGACGATCGAGACGCCAGCAACCGACAACTTGAAACAATGGCGGAAAACATTGTTGTGGGGTCGGGTGGACCAAATGTGGTATCTGTTGAAGACCCATCTGACGATGGGAACAAGACGAATACTAAGGGGTGCACCTACAAAGCGTTTCTGGGGTGCCACCCTAAGGAGTTTGCGGGTTTCGATAACCCAATTGCTTGTATGTATTGGCTCAAAGAGATAGAGATGGCCTTTGAGTCAAGTGAGTGTGATCCCTCTCAACGGGTCAAGTTTGCTTCTCAACTACTTCGGAGAGAGGCTTTGATTTGGTGGAATCTCACTCGATCAGTCCTCACTCCTGAAGTTCTGGCTAAGTTAACTTGGCCGACGTTCAAAGAGAAGATTATGGACAAGTATTTTAGCGAGCGTTCGATGGATAAATTGGAGCGGGAGTTCCGAGATCTGAAGAAAGGGAATCTGTCTATTGTTGGCTACTCCAAACTCTTTTTGGAGAAACTAAACTTGGTGGGACATCTGGTCCCCGATGAAAGGTCAAATATTAAGGCCTATCATCAAGGGTTACCGGCCAAGATGCGAACGGCGGTAACGAATGCTAAGTGTTCGACTCTGCAAGAGGTTATCGAGGAGTCCTTACTCGTTGAGGACGACATCAATGCCGAAAGGGATGAGAAGAAGCATGTTGGTGAGAAACGGAAGTGGGAGGGGCCATCTGGGCCCGTTCGTCAATCGAGACCCTTTGTAAGCGGGAGAACGGGTGATCAACGTCGTGAAGATCGGTGGTGCCACAAGTGCAGGTCAAAGCACTCGGGGTTGTGCGCTACAAGAACTCACTCCGGTCCAGCCGGGTGTACCAAGTGTGGTAAGAAAAACCACACAACTCGAGAGTGTTCCCTCCGTGGGTCGGTATGTTATGAATGCGGAGAACCGGGGCATATGAAGCGAGAGTGCCCAAGGCTAGTTAGAGGAGGTGGTGGAAATTCTGTGGGTTCAATGGCTAGGGTCGAGCAACCATCAAGGGCACCGAGTCGAGCTTTCCGGATGACTACCGAGGAGGCAAAGGAGACCGCGGATGTCGTTTCGGGTACGTTTCTAGTAAACTCCATGCCTGCTCGTGTTTTTTTTTATTCGGGTGCTACATGTTCCTTTGTGTCAGATGCTTTCTGTAAACAATTCATCACTCTTATTAGTGTCCTTCCCGATGCATTAGTAGTAGAAGTAGCTAATGGGGATAAAGTGATCATTCGTGATCGTTTTTGTGATTGCACTCTAGAGATCGATGGGAATTCCTTTGGAGTGGATTTATTACCTATGGCTATAGGAGGATTTGATGTAGTCGTAGGTATGGATTGGTTAGTAAGGCATAAGGCGGACATATTTTGTTCCAAAAAGATGATCCAAGTGCCATTACCGGAAAATGGTGTGGCTACCATTTATGGGGAGAAAGGAAAGAGGAATAATCCTATTATCTCATCTCTTAAGGCTCGCAAGTTTTTAGCGAAGGGTTACCCTTCGTACTTGGCCTACGTTGTGGACGCGAAGAAAGAAAAGAAGTCGGTAGAAGATGTGGAGGTGGTGCAAGATTATCCGGACGTCTTTCCGGAAGACTTACCCGGATTACCGCCGGAGCGACAAGTGGAGTTTCAGATTGACCTCACACCGGGAGCGGCTCCGATAGCTCGTGCTCCATATCGTTTGGCACCGACAGAAATGAAAGAGATGATGACGCAACTTCAAGAGTTGCTGGAGAAGGGCTTCATTCGACCGAGTTCGTCACCTTGGGGAGCACCGGTACTGTTCGTGAAGAAGAAGGATGGATCCATGCGGATGTGCATAGATTATCGGAAATTAAACAAAGTCACGGTGAAGAACAAGTATCCTTTACCTCGCATCAACGACCTTTTTGATCAACTTCAAGGCGCGGGATGTTTCTCGAAGATTGATCTTCGGTCCGGTTATCATCAAGTGAGAGTGAAGAACGAAGATATTCCGAAGACGGCTTTCCGGACGAGATACGGTCATTATGAGTTTTTGGTGATGCCTTTCGGCTTAACCAATGCTCCGGCCATATTCATGGATATGATGAACCGTGTGTGTCGCCCATTCTTGGATAAATCCGTGATCGTCTTCATCGACGATATTTTAATATATTCAAAGGATGAGTCCGAGCATGGAAAACACTTACGGGAATTATTAGAAGTTCTAAGGAGGGAGAAACTGTTCGCGAAATTCTCGAAGTGCGAATTCTGGCTTTAAGAGGTGCAATTCTTGGGGCATGGGGTATCAAAGGACGGGGTAAAAGTGGATCTGGCAAAGATCGAGGCAATGATGAGTTGGGAACCTTCAACAAGTCCGACGGAGATCCGAAGCTTCTTGGGTTTAGCGGGTTACTACCGACGTTTCATTCAAGATTTCTCAAAGACAGCTACACCGCTCACTTCTCTTACAAGGAAGAACATCAAGTTTCTTTGGACCGATGCACAAGAGCAAGCGTTTCAAACGGTCAAGAGGAAGTTGTGCGAAGCTCCGATCTTGTCCTTACCCGAGGGATCGGAAGACTTTGTTGTGTTTAGTGACGCTTCCAAGATGGGACTTGGGTGTGTCTTAATGCAAAAGGGGAAAGTAATCGCCTACGTGTCGCGGCAATTAAAGGATCATGTTATCCGACTCATGATTTGGAGTTGGCGGCGGTAGTTTTCGCGTTAAAGTTGTGGCGACACTACTTTTATGGGACCAAGTGTACTCTTTTCATGGATCACAAGAGTCTCAAGTACATCTTCGATTAAAAGGAACTCAACATGCGACAAAGGAGATGGCTAGAGCTTTTGAAGGATTACGATTGTGATTTACTCTATCATCCCGGTAAGGCCAACGTGGTAGCGGATGCGTTGATTCGAAGAAGACATGATGGGGGTGTCAAGATGTCCCTTACAAGGATTGATATGGTATCAAGTTTGTTGGAGAGCGTTAAAGCAAGTCAAGTGGAAGCACTTAAGGAAGAGAACCTCAAAGCCAAAGTCATGGTGAAACAAAAGGAACTGTTAACGGAAGACGGTCGTGGTCTCAAACTCTTTCAAGGACGGATTTGGGTGTCGAAGTTGGGAGGAAATCGGAAGTTACTTCTTGAAGAAGCGCATAAGTCGAAGTATTCTATACATCCCGGTTGCACCAAGATGTATAGAGATTTAAAGTTAATTTATTGGTGGCCAGTGATGAATCTAGATGTGGCTAGCTATGTGGAGAAGTGTGTCACGTGCCTTCAAGTCAAGGTGGAACATCAAAGACCGTATGGAAGTTTACAACCGTTGTCCACTCCCGAGTGGAAATGGGACAACATTACTATGGATTTTGTGGCGAAGTTACCAAAGACCTTGCGTGGGCACGACACCATTTGGGTAATCGTTGACCGATTGACAAAAAGTGTGCATTTCCTTGCAATGCGGGAGACCTTGCCAATGGAGAAATTGGCCAAGCTTTATATTGATGAGGTGGTGTCGAGGCACGGAGTTCCGCAATCTATTGTATCGGATCGGGACAGTCGATTCACTTCAAACTTTTGGGCTAGTTTGCAAAAGAAGTTGGGTACTCGACTGAATTTGAGCACGGCGTATCATCCTCAAACGGATGGTCAAAGCGAGAGGACGATCCAGACATTAGAAGATATTTTGAGGTCGTGTGTAATAGACTTCGGGGGAAGTTGGGATTCACACCTACCTCTAGTAGAGTTAGCGTACAACAACAGTTATCATTCTAGTATTGGAATGGCACCGTTCGAGGCTTTGTATAGGCGGAAGTGCAGAACCCCAGTTTGTTGGCTAGAAGCGGGCGAGAAGCAATTCGTCGGGCCGGAAATAGTTCAAGAGACGGCGGACAAAGTGAAAGAAATACGAGAAAGGCTGAAGGCGACGCAAGACCGACAAAAGAGCTACGCGGACAAGAAGAGAAGATCGGTTGAGTTTCAAGAGGGTGACCGGGTCATGTTGAAGGTGTCACCATGGAAGGGAATTATTCGGTTTGGAAAGCATGGGAAGCTTAGTCCTCGTTTCCTTGGACCTTTCGTCATCTTGGAGAAAATTGGTTTACAAGCCTACCAGTTGGATTTACCACCGGAAATGGATGGGATACATCCTACATTTCATGTATGCTACATTCGGAAGTGCCTAGCCGAGGAGGAAAGCGTTATTCCTTTGACATACATTCAGGTGGACAATGGAAATCGTTGCGTTGAGGAACCGGAGGCCATCTTGGAGTCGAAGGTGAAGAAGTTGCGGCACAAAGAAGTAATTATGGTTAAGGTCCAATGGAAGCACCATCGGGGTGCTAACATTACTTGGGAATCGGAAGATGATATGAAGAAGCGTTATCCTCACTTGTTTGCCTAGGGTAAGATTTCGGGGACGAAATCCCATTTAGGTGGGGAGGATTGTAACACCCGTAAATTCATAAGGTAAGTATTTTGTCTCCCTTAATGCATTAATTTCGCTTATGTGTGAATATGTGTCTTTGTGTGCATTTTATGATCATGAATTATGTTAAAATGTCATATATTGATTTACCATCTTTAATCGTACAAACCCGTGTGCTCGTTATCATTTTCGGTTGAGTTTTCGGACTGTTTCGGGTGCCACGCGATTCTGCCACGCGATTGTGCCCTTGGCACTATCGCGAGGGCACTATCGCCGGCAGTGTACCATAGGTTCGGGGTTGCTCACGATTGTGCCATGGCACTATCGCGGAGGGCACTATCGCCGGGTTTGTACCGCGGGTGTTGAGAGGCTCACGATTGTGACATGCGATAGTGCCATGGGCACTATCGTCGGGCACTATCGCCCGCGGGGTCTGGTCAATTTAAAACACTTTGGAAGCCTCATTTCTCACTGAGCACTTCACAAAAAACGGGAGAACTCTCATTTGGACGATTTTTGGGGGTTTCAAACACCTACGCATTTATTGCTAGGGTTTTGGGTTGTTGGGTTGATTTCTTGTTCTTCAAACCTCAACCAAGTGCATTTATTGAAGATCCTTATCAAGCTACCCCTCTCCTACATCAAGTCTTCTTGGGGCAACTTCTAAGGTTCCTATATTTTCTAGGTTTTGGTTCAAAACTTAGATTGTGAGTTTACTAAACCTTTGTTAAAACTAGATACACATCATAATCTCCTATTTGTTACTTTATCTCTATATGTTCAAGTGTTTTGGGGATTTCTTTATGAAAATAGTTGGAAATGTAAATATGGGTGATATGCCACGATTTATGTTATATGTATCATTATTTGGGGTCTTTCTCATAGATACATAATGTGGGTACCTTGATATGTTAAATGTATGCATATATGGGTATTATGATGATTCTAGTTGGAACACCATTTTGGTGACAAATTTATATGCATGATGGGCATGATTTTCATTTGGGTCTTTTGTTAGACATCATGAGGATAAGGTGGTAATATGATACCCGTGGTTGGTATTGAAATATGTTGGGTTGAAATATACCTAAAGGACCTCCTATAAATGTCATGTTGGACGAACCAAGTCAGTACACTAGGAGGATGTAGTCTTGGGCGCCACTGTGATGGTATGTGCCTAGACCTCCGACATTCGGGGAATTTTTTTGCGGTAGTCTTAGGGTGTGTCGGGCCTTTCGGGTGTTCCTTGTTAAGGGCATCAAGGTATATCGACTCTTGGTTGGACATGATTGGTGCTATGGGTCTCCCCTATTGACTCCACATTTGTTGAACTATGGTTAACTGCTGATAAGAATTGTAACTGACCATGCATGCTTATTATTGTTCAACTCACTAGGCTTTTTGGCCTAACACTTGTTTGGTGTCGATGTGTATCTCAGGTTCTAGCGGCGCCGGTCCTAAGCAGGTTTAGATGCTTTGAGTGAGAGCTTGGAGATTTTGCACTTGGACGCTTACTTCTTTTGGGAATGAACCGTTGGGTTTATAGATGACAACCCTTTTGTAATCTCTTTTCTAGATGTAGAAATTAGATTAGTTGGTTGTTATTTTATTGTCCATTTAAATTACAATTGTGATTAAACAAGTTATTTATATATTCCCCATTTTTGGGAGGCTCTTGCTATGGCAATTTTTGTATACCTCATGTCCTTTTTTTCGGATTTTTGTTATCCTTATTTTAGGGTGTTACATCTAGGTATGCTAAAGTCAACACCTAGTTCACTTAAACTAAAGCTCTGATACCAACTTGTAACACCAAAAATTGGGACAAACAAAAACTTCCAAAAATGGAAGCGCGGTATATAAATTGCCAAAGCATGAGCCTCCCAAAAATGGGGAAACTATAAGCATTTGTTTAATTACAGTTTGTAATTTAAAGGAAATAAACAACAACCTATTAATCTAATTTCTAGAAGGGAAATAATATTACAAAAAAGGTATCGTCCATAATCCAACAAAAGTCTTCACAAAAAGTGCACCCACTTGCACTCCCCAAGCTCACACGAGATCCTCCTATACCTTCTTAGGTGCGGCGTCACTAGAACCTGAGACACACATTGATAGCGGTGGTGCTTCCATTGAACTTTAACTATGGTTACGTCCTTATGACGTAATTTCTTCGCTTTTGATTCTAATATTGCTTCTGGCTCTTCCACACAACAATTCTTGTTGTCTACTTGGAATTCCATCAATGGTATGACGTTTTCCTCTTCGACTAGACACTTGCGAAGGTAACATACATGAAAGGTAGGATGTATCACATTCCACCAAGTAAGGGCCTCGCCCCTAAACATCTGAGATGCAAACTTTACTTTCTATGGCTCTCCGCACTCACTAGATTTGAATGCCAACTCTACTTCCTGAAGCCAATTCATGCAAACGATTGGGTTCGTAGCCTGAGAATTCTGGAGGTTTACTACACAAGAAGGTTTTGAAGAAGCAACTTTTATCTTCTCGCCTCACTCCTACGATTGCGTGCTCTTCAGTGCCAATGACATTTCTGGTACCCCCTGAACCTACTACGACATTCTCAGCCACTGCCTCAGGCCTTCGGTTACCGACATCCCTGTCTTCTAGCATCTTTATCAGCCTCTCATCCCTCTTTTCCATGGTTGTATTCATCATTTGGAGGAAATTGGCCATCATCACGATTGGGGATCCACTTCCTGGAGAACGGGATTGCCGGTGGCCAGACTCACCCTGGGTACTGTTTCAACTCGCGCTACCAACGTTTGAGGAATCGGGGGTTCGGGAATAGCTCCTTGCCTTGGTTGACCAAGAGTCGTCACACTATCTTCAGGAATTTCATCTCGGTTCGGCGCCCTGCACCACTAAACATTTCAGATTGCTACACACACGAGAAGTAGGGTAAGAATGCTTATCTAGGAACATATTTAAAGCCATGGAAACATATTATTACATTCATCAATCGTTATAACAATAGTAAGTCAAGCATACTCACTTATTAACACATTCATAATAACATTAGTTAAGTGGAATTATGAATACATCATACACAAGAATTCTCGTTACCGTCATTACAATTCTCAATTAGTGTAGTTCTGTTAACTCTATCAGCATCCTATCCTAGAAGTTCTACCCAAACCTCAAAAATCATAACTTAACGTCTTAGCTTAAGTCTAGGCATCTTACATTTATACATAGTTCACTTAAACTAAAACTCTTATACTAACTTGTAACACACCTAAAAATAGGGGAAATTTTGAACCTAAAATGATACCATAAATGAACTTTAACTTGGAAAGTAATCACCCAAAAATGGGGAAGAATATAACAACAAAGTTGCAATTACAAAAATAGATCATCAGCTAACAACCTACTAATCTACACCAATTCTAAGTCTAGATTATGAACTGGTGTCGCTAAGATCAACAAAAGACTATTCACAATAGTCTCCAAATATTTACTCCAAAAGGGGTTGTGCCTCCAAAAGTTGCCTTGAACCGACAAGTGACACTTCACTCAAACGATGGTCGTCTCGCTAAACTTTAGAACCTGGTATACATGCCACATTTAAGAAAAAGTGTTAGGCTAACGCCTAGTAAGATCAAAAGTTTAAGTATAATCGAAGACATAAAATTTCCGGAAATGTCAACTTGTTCAAATATACCAAATACACCTTTCTATTTTCAAGACAAAGGTTACATATACGCATCTTATGATGACGGGGGAGACCCGATTTACCATGCCAGTGACGGAACACAAAAGTAAGCCACATTAACATGTTCAAGATCCCCACTACGGATCAATGGTCATCTAATCCAATCCCTTAAGTTCATGGCATAAGTCCACCATTGATCCTAGATTTCACCTATTTGCAATAACTTACAACTAATAGCCATTGGTCGTTGCCCAACTCAAAGAGTCCACAACTATTATCCATCTTGACTCCATGCCTATTTCTTGGTACATTACGGGAATTCGATATTCCATGACCAAAATATAAAGGGGACACTATGCCTATGGATCCATGACATTAGTCCACAACATTTCTCATAACATAAATAACCCATAGTGGACATCTACTAATAGTCTTTAAACACAAAGACTCCATATTTGGGATTGGTTCACCCTTATCTCCAAGGGATCATTACTTGACCAAAACCATTCACAATTTCAAAGCCATCCATCTTCAATAAAACCACTAGATGTATAAAATATCATTTCCATATATCTTTCAAGGTTAAATACCCAAAATTGTAGAAACCCTCATTTTAACCTAGTTTTGCCAAAATCATCCAAGAATGGTTTAAGTAGATATCACCTTAGAGAATCACCAAGGATAAGTTTATGCATTTAGAACAAGTATATAATACTTCAACATTAAATCACTAGAATACCCAAAACTCCAAAATCTTTTAATTTTTCAAAATAGGTTTTAAGAACTAACAAGTATAATGTGACCAAAATGAGTTTTAGGAGATCAAAATCATGATGTCTTAGCATGTATAAAGTTTGTAAGGGTACAATGACTCACAACTTTGGTTTTGTTAAAAATCCTAGAAAAGTAATAGAACTCTTGTAGCCTCAAGCTTCCAGCAACCTACTTGCACCTTGAACCAAACCTCTTAAATGATCCTCAACCATTTCTTAATGCTAGAATTAAATGCTTGAGGTGTAGTTCATGAGGAGGGAGTTTGTGGAGATAAGAAAAATCACACCTAGGGAGAGAAAATCGTTCAAGAGCTGGAAATGGGGATGTTTTTGCCTAAGAAAACGAGTTGGGGTCTTAAAACCCAATCTGTACACGGGAGACTATACCCGGGTAACAGTGCCAAGGGCATAATTGTAACACCCTAAATTTTAGAGAAATAAAATTCAAAAATTTTGCAATATGACATCAATAAATTGGGTAAACCTGGGTATGCAAAACCTATTATAACAATCCCAACATATCATCCTGAGAAACCGGGAACAAAGTTGTAGCCTTTACAAATAATCAAATGAAGAATATACTTAACAACCTAATAATCTAACTTAAAATAAGAAAGATTAGTATCGGGTGTTGCTATTCCTCTAAAAGTGTGTCCACTAACAAAACACTGGTCTATACATCTCCCAAAAAGACCGTTCTTGACTCCAAGGCCATCCACTCAATCCCGACGAATCCCACCCGGAACCTGCCCTGTTATACATGTCATTTTAAGAAAAAGTGTTAGGCTAAAGCCTAGTGATGTCAAACATTTGCAGTAAAAAAATATAATCGGACGTAAGAGTAAATGAAAGAAACCCATTTGAGACAATAATAAAAATAATGTTCTTGAATGTAGCGAATACCTCTTGGGTTAACGGGGGAGACCCGCTTACTAACACAAATGATGGAACACAAAAGTAAGCCATTTGACAAGTCAGTAAATCCAATATACAGATAAAGTACACGCAAGGGATGTCAGGCTTAGTGGCTTTAAACTTACACCCACGGAAAGTCAACTTCAACCCCGAAGGGTCCTTACGTTGAGATCCTCATCCAATATCGTAATACTTGAGCACGTAGGACTTATAACCCAATCTGATGCCTAAACGTGCCTCGACGTGGGAAACTAATCGTCCCAACGTCGGACCAAATAATATAACAGATACGGGGTCATGACTCCCAAATGTAAGCAATTAAGCCACATAATGCCCATACGGCCAAACGAATGCACCAACATGTGATAATATACATTGGACAATATAAGGGTGATTTTCACAAAGGCAACCCCCATTATTTACCAAAAGATCATTAGTTGAAACATAAATGACTATTATAAGGCTCATTCCCAAAACATGATAAATCCCAAAATACAAACCTATCAGCAGTTAACCACAAGATCATTATTTCCAAATCCATAAGTTGTACATGATTGAAGCCATCCTTTGAAATACATTTCCCAAGTGTAAGTAAGCTAATAGAAACATTATCAAGGCTCATTAACCTTTAATCCATAAAATTATCATAAACCCTAAAATCTCCAAAAGTTAGACTTGGTACAAAATCCCACAAATCAAGTATATGAAAAAGGAGATATCTAGGCATTTAAAATCCACATTTGACATGTATAAAGTTTTATAAAAGTGTATGAACTCACCTTGTAGGGTTTATAGCTTAAAACCCTAAAATCTCCAAGTAACTAGGGAAGAGGAGAGGTGTAGCTTGAGATGGCTAGACTTGAATAATAAATGCTCTCAAGAACCCTTTATACCATAAGGATCAATGGCTTGGGGTAGTTGGAAGTATTAATGGCAAGGAAGGGTTGAGAGGAAACTTACCAGCCTTTCCAAGGAGAAAGTCGCGACCTAGCTTGCTGAAATCAGATACCACACAAAAATAATATCGGACCTATTAATTTAAACCCAAAAGCCCGTCGGCGATAGTGACAGGGTCACTATCGCAGGGCATATTCGCCGAGTTTGTACCGCAGCTCAATTATAGCTTCCGCGAGAGTGCCTTGGCGAAAGTGACAACCGTCACTATCGCCAGGCACTTTCACCCCAAATGTATTGAGGGCATAAGACCCTTTCTGCACATGTGCCAAGCGAGAGTGACAACATGTCACAATCGCTGGCACTCTCGCCAGACTTGTACCGAGCCTTTCCAAGGCCCGAATCTTGACGATATTACTGATTCGATCAAAAGAGATGACTCACCAAATGATCCCATGCTACATAATAAACGTTAACCCAATCATGAACATTTATACACTTAACAAATTTCGGGGTGTTACAATCCTCTCCAACTTGGAAACGATTTCATCCCCGAAATCCAACTAACTAAATAAATGAAGGTATCTACGCCTCATGTCTTCTTCCGCCTCCCAAGTCACATTGGTGCCAGGGTGGTGCTTCCATTGAATATTTACCATCGCTACCTCTTTATGTCGGAGCTTCTTGATTACCCTTTCCAAAATGGCCTCGGGCTCTTCCACGCAACGATTATCATCTACTCGAATCTCAGACAAAGGTATAACGCTTTCTTCTTCCGCTAAGCACTTCCGTAGATAACACACGTGGAATGTGGGGTGAATCTCGTTCATCTCCGGCGGTAAATCTAACTTGTAAGCTTGGAGCCCGATACGCTCAAGGATAGAAAACGGTCCAAGGAAACGGGGACTTAGCTTCCCATGCTTCCCAAATCGGATCAAGCCTTTCCAAGGAGACACCTTTAACATTACACGATCCCCCACTTGAAACTCTACCTGTCTCCTCTTTTTGTCGGCATAACTTTTCTGACGATCTTGTGCCGCTTTCAACCGTTCCCGAATTGATTTGACTTTGTCGGTCGTCTCTTGCACAATTTCCGGGCCGGAAAATTGTTTCTCCCCTGCCTCTAGCCAACACATGGGGGTTCTACACTTCCGCCCATACAAAGCTTCAAATGGCGCCATCCCGAGACTGGAATGATAACTATTGTTGTATGCAAACTCCACCAAGGGTAGATGGGTATCCCAACCACCGCCAAAATCGATCACACATGACCTAAGCATGTCCTCTAGAGTTTGAATTGTCCTTTCGCTTTGTCCGTCCGTTTGTGGGTGGTACGCCGTGCTAAAATTCACCCGCGTGCCCAACTCTTGATGTAAGGCTCCCCAAAATCTTGACGTAAACCGGCTATCATGATCGAAGACTATCGACAAGGGTATCCCGTGTCTAGAGACTACTTCATATATATAAAGCTTTGCCAACTTATCCATCGGTAAAGTTTCCCGCATTGCCAGGAAAGGCACACTCTTCGTCAATCAGTCGGCAATAACCCAAATAGTGTCGTTCCCTCTCAAGGTCTTCGGTAGTTTGGTCACGAAGTCCATGGTGATTTTGTCCCATTTCCACTCGGGTATTTCAAGCGATTGAAGGCTCTCATAAGGTCGTTGATGCTCGACCTTCACTTGTGAACAAGTTACGTATCGCTCTACATAATGTGCTACATCCAACTTCATAATCGACCACCAATAATGCAGTTTCAAATCTCGGTACATCTTGGTGCTTCCCGGATGGATAGAATATTTGGACTTATGCGCGTCCTCTAAAAGCATCTCTCGGCAACCCCCAAACTTTGGCACCCAAACTCGCCCATTGAAGCATTTTATCCCTCAGCTATCTTCGGTTAAAAGTAACCGTTGTTTGGTCATCACTTTGTCCTTGAGGTTCTCTTCCTTCAATGCTTCAGTTTGCGACCCTTTAATCCTTTCCATGAGACTCGACACTAACTCGATCCTTGTAAGTTTGGCTTGAAGCCTCCCGCTATACTCCTTTCGACTCAAGGCATCGGCCACCACATTTGCCTTACCCGGGTGGTAGAGTAGTTCACAGTCGTAGTCCTTGAGTAGTTTCAACCATCTCCTTTGCCTCATGTTGAGTTCCTTTTGATCAAATACATACTTCAAGCTCTTGTGATCCATGTACAAGGTACATTTAGTGCCGTAAAGATAATGTCGCCATAACTTTAATGCGAACACTACCGCCGCCAACTCTAAGTCGTGAGTGGGGTAGTTTTTCTCGTGCACATTCAATTGTCTGGATGCGTAAGCGATCACCTTTCCTCTTTGCATAAGCACACATCCCAGTCCCATTTTAGACTCATCGCTATAGACCACAAAATCCTCCGATCCCTCCAACAAGGATAAGATCGGAGCCTCACATAACTTCCTTTGTAACGTCCGAAATGCTTTCTCTTGCGCATCAGTCCACACATATTTTACATTCTTCTTGGTCAACATCGTCAATGAAGAAGCAATCTTGGAGAAGTCTTGTATGAACCTTCGGTAATACCTCGCCAAGCCTAGGAAGCTTCGGATCTCGGATGGGCTTTTGGGAGGTTCTCAATTCATCATAGCCTCAATCTTTGCCGGATCCACTCTCACTCCTTCTTTCGTGACTACGTGCCCCAAGAACTGCACTTCCTTCAACCAAAACTCGCACTTGGAAAACTTTGCATAAAGTTTCTCCTTCCTCAAGATCTCCAAGACGTCTCGAAGGTGACGCGCATGGTCGGCTTCGTTCTTCGAGTAAATGAGAATGTCATCAATGAACACAATGATCGACTTATCAAGGAATGGTCGACACAAGCGGTTCATTAAGTCCATAAATACCGCTGGAGCGTTCGTCAAGCCAAAGGGCATCACTAAGAACTCATAGTGACCATAGCGCGTCCTAAAAGCGGTTTTCGGAATGTCCTCCTCTTTGACTTTCACTTGATGATAACCTGAACGTAGATCGATCTTCGAAAAGAAACCCGCTCCTTGAAGTTGGTTAAACAAGTCATAAATTCTAAGGAGTGGGTATTTGTTCTTCACGATCACCTTATTCAACTCCCTATAATCGATACACATCCACATGGTGTCGCCTTTCTTCTTCACGAATAAGACCGGTGCTCCTCAAGGCGAGGAACTCGGTCTTATAAACCCCTTCTCCAAAAGGTCTTGCAACTGACCCATCATCTCCTTCATCTCTGACGGGGCCAAGCGGTATGGAGCTCTGGCTATTGGAATCGCTCCCGGTTTTAGATCAATCTTGAACTCTACTTGATGGTCGGGTGGTAAACCAGGCAAATCGTCCAGGAATACATTGGGGAACTCCTTTACCACCTCGACATCTTCTAGCTTCTTGTTCTCGAGTTTGGCATCTATAATATACGCCAAAAAGGACGAGCATCCTTTCGATAGGCACTTTCGTGCCTTCGCCATGCTAATGATTGCAACTTCACCCTTCCGCCTCTCACCATATACGGTCACCGCATCACCTCCGAAATCGGGATTCGGATCAGCTTCTTAGCACACCGTATTTTAGCGTGGTTAGTCGACAACCAATCCATACCGATAACAACATCGAATCCCTCGATGACCATAGGCATTAGATCAATCGAGAATTCTCTCCCTTCGATTTCAAGCTTGCAATTTCTTAGAACGTCCTGAACCACTACTTGATCACCATCCGCTAGTTCTACCACTAACGCATCCTCTAAACTAGTAGTGGGCATGGATAGTTTTGGGCAAAACAAACTTGACACAAACGAAAAGCTAGATCCCGAGTCAAATATTACACGTGTAGGTACGGAGTTTAGGAGAAACGTACCTGACACTACATCCGTCGAAGCCTTCGCCTCCTCGGTGGTCATCTGAAATGCTCTTCTCGTCGCTTTCGGAGTATCCACCTTCTTGCCTCCGCTAAAGCTCGCCTTTGCTTTTGGGCAATCACTTCTGATATGGCCTGACTTCTTGCAACCGAAACAAATTTGTCCCTTGATGGGACAATCACGAAAACTGTGACCGGGCTTGCCGCATTTGACACACGGTTCAGACCCCGAATTGCAAGGGCCGGTGTGCTTGCTTCGGCACCTTGAGCACCACGGAAAATCACGTCTAGGACCGTTTCCCCTTTGACCGTTGTTGAAATGTTTTGACCTCTTGGAGGGTATGGAACCCCCTTCCCATCTTCTTTTCTCGACTACCCCGCTCCTCTCCACTTTACTCGAGCCATAGGAGTCTTCCACAAGTTGTGCTTCTTCGATTGCCTCTCGAAGAGTAGCTTCCTTCGACACTCGAACCATGTTCATCATCTCGGTAGGCAAACCCTTGATGTACGCTTTGATCTTCTCTCTTTCAGTGGGGACCAGATGTCCCACCAAACCCAGTTTATCCATGAATAGCTTGTTGTACTCCTTAACTGATAGATTCTCTTTCTTCAACCCCCGGAACTCATCAATGATGTGGTCCATCGCTCGCTCGTTACATAATTCATCCATCACCTTTTTCTTAAAAGTTTCCCAGCTTAATTTGGCCAATACGGTGGCCTCAATGGAAGTGGAATATACGTTCCACCATGTGAGGGTCGCCCCTTTAAGCATTTGAGACCCAAATACAACTTTCTGGTCTTCCCCACACTCGCTCGATCGGAAAGCCTGCTCCATCTCTCTGATCCAGTTCATGCACGCCACCGGGTCGTCTGAGCTCTTGAACTCCGGTGGTCAGCATCCGAGGAATGCCTTAAAGGTACAAGCCTTAGACGCTTGCCTTACTTCTGGGTTTGGGGTTTCATTAGAAGGGATCATGGGTCCATACCCCCGGATCCCGCCACTACAACGTTTTTCGCAACCGTCTCATTTCTGCGGTGGTTAGCATCTCGGTCATCCAACAATTTTAAAAATACTTCTTGTTGCTGAGCCATTGTTGCATTCATTGCTTGCATCATTCGCTCCATCATTCTTGTCTCCGGAGTCACCTCCTCCATAATCGGATGGGTTGCAGCTAAATTATGTTGGGGTATGTGCTCTGGTCCTCCGCCCAACACGTTAATAAATGGTGGAGGCAAGTCAACATTGGTCACTCTAGGCTGATCAGCAGTAGACGCCGCCATATCCTGTCCTTCCGACCGATTACGAGTATTTACCATAGTTTGCCACACACACGCGAGAATATAGGTGAGATGAGACTATACATACTATAAACAAGGAAACGTACTACAACATTCATTAATTATCATAACAATGGAAAACAAGCATAGTCACGTAAAACATTCTCATAATAACGTTAGCTAGGCGAAATTATGAACATGCGATACATAAGAATTTTCATTCCCATTACCATAACTCTCAATTTGTGTAGTTTCTGTCAACTCTAAGACCATCCTATCTTAGGAGTTCTACCCAATCTCACTCAATCATAGCCTAACTTCACAGCTTAAGTCTAGGTATCCTACATCCATACCTAGTTCACTTAAACTAATGCTCTGATACCAACTTGTAACACCCTAAATTTTAGAGAAATAAAATTCGAAAATTTTGCAATATGACGTCAATAAATTGGGTAAACCTTGGTATGCAAAACCTATTATAACAATCCCAACATATCATCCCGAGAAGCCGAAAACAAAGTTGTAGCCTTTACAAATAATCAAATGAAGAATATACTTAACAACCTAATAATCTAACTTAAAATAAGAAAGATTAGTATCGGGTGTTGCTATTCCTCCAAAAGTGTGTCCACTAACAAAACACTGGTCTATACATCTCCCCAAAAGACCGTTCTTGACTCCAAGGCCATCCACTCAATCCCGACGAATCCCACCAGGAACCTGCCCTGTTATACATGTCATTTTAAGAAAAAGTGTTAGGCTAAAGCCTAGTGATGTCAAACATTTGCAGTAAAAAAATATAATCGGACGTAAGAGTAAATGAAAGAAACCCATTTGAGACAATAATAAAAATAATGTTCTTGAATGTAGCGAATACCTCTTGGGTTAACGGGGGAGACCCGCTTACTAACACAAATGATGGAACACAAAAGTAAGCCATTTGACAAGTCAGTAAATCCAATATACAGATAAAGTACACGCAAGGGATGTCAGGCTTAGTGGCTTTAAACTTACACCCACGGAAAGTCAACTTCAACCCCGAAGGGTCCTTACGTTGAGATCCTCATCCAATATCGTAATACTTGAGCACGTAGGACTTATAACCCAATCTGATGCCTAAACGTGCCTCGACGTGGGAAACTAATCGTCCCAACGCCGGACCAAATAATATAACAGATACGGGGTCATGACTCCCAAATGCAAGCAATTAAGCCACATAATGCCCATACGGCCAAACGAATGCACCAACATGTGATAATATACATTGGACAATATAAGGGTGATTTTCACAAAGGCAACCCCCATTATTTACCAAAAGATCATTAGTTGAAACATAAATGACTATTATAAAGCTCATTCCCAAAACATGATAAATCCCAAAATAAAAACTTATCAGCAGTTAACCACAAGATCATTATTTCCAAATCCATAAGTTGTACATGATTGAAGCCATCCTTTGAAATACATTTCCCAAGTGTAAATAAGCTAATAGAAACATTATCAAGGCTCATTAACCTTTAATCCATAAAATTATCATAAACCCTAAAATCTCCAAAAGTTAGACTTGGTACAAAATCCCACAAATCTAGTATATGAAAAAGGAGATATCTAGGCATTTAAAATCCACATTTGACATGTATAAAGTTTTATAAAAGTGTATGAACTCACCTTGTAGGGTTTATAGCTTAAAACCCTAAAATCTCCAAGTAACTAGGGAAGAGGAGAGGTGTAGCTTGAGATGGCTAGACTTGAATAATAAATGCTCTCAAGAACCCTAAAATACCATAAGGATCAATGGCTTGAGGTAGTTGGAAGTATTAATGGCAAGGAAGGGTTGAGAGGAAACTTACCAGCCTTTCCAAGGAGAAAGTCGCGACCTAGCTTGCTGAAATCAGATACCACACAAAAATAATATCGGACCTATTAATTTAAACCCAAAAGCCCGTCGGTGATAGTGACATAGCGATAGTGACAGGGTCACTATCACAGGGCATATTCCCCGAGTTTGTACCGCGACTCGATTATAGCTTCCACGAGAGTGCCTTGGCGAAAGTGACAACTGTCACTATCGCCGGGCACTTTCGCCCCAAATGTACTGCGTGCATAAGACCCTTTCTGCGCATGTGCCAAGAGAGAGTGACAACATGTCACAATCGCTGACATTCTCGCCAGACTTGTACCGAGCCTTTCCAAGGCCCGAATCTTGACGAAATTACTGATTCGATTAAAGGAGATGACTTACCAAATGATCCCATGCTACATAATAAACGTTAACCCAATCCTGAACGTTTATACACTTAACAAATTTTGGGGTGTTACAATAATCACGGACACCCTCGCCCCGATTGTACCGAGCTTGTCTCACCCGGGCGACAGTGACAGACGATAGTGCCTTGTCATTGTCATGGTGGCACAATCATGCCTAGGGAACCGATGTCAATTTTGTCCCCGCGACTATGCCTTGGCAATTATGCCTAGTGGCATTCTCACCGGCATATTCCCCCAAACTAACCCGAGTTGAGAAATTTGCTTCCTATGTGATGGTATGCTCCCGATTGAGGTAAAGATTAAAGGTAAGTGTGTACAAAAGAATATCAAAACACAACCATTAGGAGGAATTCCACTTACAAAAATTCTGGGTGTTACAAATGGGCATGAAGTTGATGGGTGCACCATGGACCTCAAAGTTCAAAATTGTATCATCTGGCTCCTTACAACCTCTATACTATACCTATCGAAGTACAACATCCTGCTAACGAGTTTCAGACTAGACCAAAAATATTATGGGGTCCATGTCCCCCGAGTCACAACAATAGTTGTGATGAAATTGAAGGTGAGAGATAGAGGGATTGGTCGTCACAATTGCAGTTTTAAGTATCGGAGGAGACGGGGAGGCTCGACGGGGTTGTTTTAGATCGAGATCGAATACCTTAAAGAAATGGAGTTACAGGTTAGGTTGATGTTGCAAGTCTAGAACAAAATCGATGTTGTCTTCTCCAAGTAGGTCCAGGTCATGTGTAACCATGGTAATTGCAGGCGGGGATGAAGATTGACATTGTTTTCTCTAGTTCTCCAAGCAGGTCCATGTGATGTCACTGCAATTGTCGGAGTGCAAATAACGAGGTCGTCAGAGCTCTATGGAAGGGGGAATACCGAAGTATATATGCGTATGTGTGTACACACACACACACATATATATATATGGTGGGTTATTTTATGAACTCACTAATTTCTGAGAGTCGTGAGATCCAATATAAACCACAAAAAATAGTTGAAAAAATAAATCTAATATAAATAAAAAACCAATTTCCTTTCTCCTCTCTCTCCAATTTTCTCTCTCTCTCTCTCTTATTTTCTTTCTTCTCTCTCCTAACATACACGTACATAAACAATTGAATATGAACTTAAGGTGAAAACCTTGTGTGCACTTTCTTAGAAATACTATTATAGTTTGTGAAGACATCGTGAACACTCTCTAAATCTACAAGATTTGATATCACATGTGAACATATTGTGAACACAAACTAATTAAATCTAAACATACTACTTGTAAACACAATGTGAACCTTGTGTTGTGAACACCCTAGTAAAAAATTTATTAAGTTTGTTTACATTGTGTTCACAATGTCTTCATATTGTGTGCACGATGCGCATGTCAATACGGAGATAGGAGAGAGAGAGAGAGAGAGAGAGAGAGAGAGAGAAACATGGAATTATTTTAAAATGCATTAATTTTTACTTAATAAATATTGATGATTATCTTCTTAATTATCTCATCTATACTATATTATAAAGCACAGATAAAAAACTCTTAAATATCTTAATTTACAAGTATCAAAGCACAAAATACATATTACTACTACATGCTTCTAACACCCACCAATTTGGTATGTGCATACCTTCCTTTTATGCAGACTTTTCCATATATCACTATTAATTAATATATTATATTACTATAAATTTGTTTTAATTATATTATTAAATTTGTAATTGGTTGTTTTTTCTAGATGTCATTAAAATATATAAGATAATCATTGAATTCTAACAAAATACTTAATTTTTTTTAATATAAAAAACGTTATATTATTAAGCCTAAATTAAACAAATTTACAGAAAAAACATTATCACTTTTTTAAAACCAACTAAAATCGTACTGTAAATTGACAAAAAAAAAAAATAAAACATTAAAATCGTGATGTATCTCGCTGCATTGCGCGAGTACGCTTCTAGTTAATTAATAACATAATTATTATAAATCAGTATATTAGAATGGATCTCACATATCTCACATATTATATAGGGTTGAGTTCCGGCAAGAAGTTGAGGTTAACGTGAGAAGCGTGATAAGTGATTACCAGCCGTTGGATGAGAAATGAATGCACGTTAGGATGAGATGCACCAGATCAATTCTCTTTTAAGCCGCAATTCATGAGAGGACATTTGATTAAAAGTGATCAACGGTTCAAATCCACTTCTCACACGATCCTTTGCCTATATATATATATATATAAACTTAAATGCCCTTGGATTTAACTGGTCTAACATATAATTTTTAACGGATTTGGGAGTATAAACTTAAATGCACCAGATCAATTCTCTTTTAAGCCGCAATTCATGAGAGGACATTTGATTAAAAGTGATCAACGGTTCAAATCCACTTCTCACACGATCCTTTGCCTATATATATATATATAAACTTAAATGCCCTTGGATTTAACTGGTCTAACATATAATTTTTAACGGATTTGGGAGTAGGAACTCAAAGTCAAAGAGTGCAAAAATGTGAATCGTGAGTCCCATATTTGTATTTATTGTGATTTTATGATCAAGGTGGATAAAAGGTGTAACCACATGGACCAAATTTGTAATTTACTCCTAATTTTATCATATATGCTATTATTATTAATTCATATACTTGTATAATTTATATACTTGTATAATTATAGAGACAGGTAATGCATTTGTAGTTCCACTCTTCTCTCCCTCCCCCCCACCCTCTCTCTCTCTCTAGGGTTTCCAGAAGCGCCGTTTTTGGTCGTTTGTTCGCTTATCGGGGAGAGTGTTTATCACTTATTCGTCAGGTAATTCACGTTGTTAAACCTCTTCTTACTATTTTAATCAATTTGGTCGGTTTTGATGTATGCTGAAATTTCAATTTTTCGACGTATAGATACGATCTCTGCTTTTCAGTCCAATACTTCATGTTTGATCCTTGCGTATTTCAGAAGCGAACTATTGTAACAGTCATGAATCGTATTTAGGCACTATTTCCGTTGCCATGCGTTTGTTTAAATTCGTTTAGATCCGTAATCTGCATATTCTTTATGCTTGTATTGGACCGTCCTTGGTTACAGTAGATTTGTTTCGACAAGAAAATGGAGGCTTTTTGGCTTCGAAAGATTTATGTATCACTTTTTAGTCTATTATGTATGGTTGTAGTTATGGTTTTTTTTATAGGGCAGTAGATAATTAGGCGGATGTTGGTATGGTGATGAATTCGTTTGTTAAATGGATATATGTTTAGAATCTGATATTGATGCTATATTTCTTTCTTGATTTATACAACATGGAACCTAATTGGTAAAAGTTACTTTTATTGTTAGCCCCTGTCTCTTATGGTGGTTATTTTAGAAACCTATTAATTTAAACCATTGGTGCTTATTTCGGGATGGGTAGCATATTGATTTCTGACCTAAAAGGTTTTCCAGGGATGAAGTAAAACTTTAAAGAGTTTCTACTGCTGTGTTTCACAATTGTTGTCTAGTTTTTCCAATTTCATTTTCTGTAATGTTCCTCAAAGTTGATTTATCTTTTGTTATGAATGCTTAGTTTCTCTTTATTTAAATTATCAGTTGCTGATTTTGTGATGAAACAGTTATCTGAAAGAAACTATGGCAATGGAAGTTACCCAAATTCTGTTGAGTGCACAATCAGTTGACGGATCTGTTCGGAAGCATGCCGAAGAAAGTTTAAAGCACTTTCAGGAGCAAAACCTAGCTGGGTTTCTATTATCTCTTTCTGGAGAGCTTGCTAGTGATGAGAAGCCTGTTGACAGTCGAAAATTGGCTGGTTTAATTCTTAAGAATGCCTTGGATGCAAAAGAGCAACACAGAAAATTTGAGCTTGTCCAAAGATGGTTATCACTAGATGTGGGTGTTAAGACGCAGATAAAGACATGCTTGTTACAGACACTCTCTTCTCCTGTTCATGAGGCACGATCTACTGCATCACAAGTGATAGCTAAGGTTGCTGGTATAGAGCTGCCACAGAAACAGTGGCCAGAGCTTATTGGTTCACTGTTATCAAATATTCACCAGGTCCCAGGTCATGTGAAACAAGCCACTTTAGAAACTCTTGGATATTTGTGCGAAGAAGTTTCTCCGGACGTTGTAGAACAAGATCATGTTAATAAAATACTTACAGCTGTAGTTCAAGGTATGAATGCATCTGAGGGTAGTAACGATGTCAGGCTTGCTGCTACACGAGCATTGTACAATGCTCTTAGTTTTGCTCAGGTGAATTTCTCTAATGATATGGAGCGTGACTACATTATGAGAGTTGTTTGTGAGGCAACCTTATCACCGGAAGTGAAAATCCGGCAGGCAGCTTTTGAGTGTTTGGTATCCATATCATCAAGTTACTATGAGAAATTAGCTCCGTACATCCAGGACATTTTCAACATTACTGCCAAGGCAGTGAGAGAAGATGAGGAACCAGTTGCTCTACAAGCCATTGAATTCTGGAGCTCAATATGTGATGAAGAGATAGATATCTTAGAAGACTATGGAGCTGACTTCACTACTGCTGATTCTGATGTTCCTTGCTTTTATTTTATCAAGCAGGCTCTGCCTGCTCTTGTTCCCATGCTGTTAGAGACACTGCTGAAGCAAGAAGAAGATCAAGATCAGGATGAAGGTGCTTGGAATCTTGCCATGGCTGGGGGAACGTGCCTTGGCTTGGTTGCACGGACAGTTGGAGATGATATTGTTCCACTTGTGATGCCCTTCATTGAAGAGAATATAACAAAACCTGATTGGAGGCAAAGAGAGGGCGCGACTTATGCCTTTGGTTCCATCTTGGAGGGTCCATCGCCTAATAAGTTAACTCCTCTTGTTAACGTTGCTCTAAATTTCATGCTCACAGCTTTAACTAAAGACCCAAACAACCATGTGAAGGACACAACCGCTTGGACCCTTGGAAGAATATTCGAGTTTCTTCATGGTTCCACCATGGAGACACCCATCATTACCCCAGCTAACTGCCAACAGATCATCACAGTTCTTCTCCAGAGCATGAAAGATGCTCCAAATGTTGCTGAGAAAGCATGTGGTGCCTTTTATTTTCTTGCCCAAGGTTTTGAGGATATTGGTCAGTCATCTCCCTTGACTCCCTATTTCCAAGAAATTGTCCAGTCCCTTCTGACAGTTACTCACAGAGAAGATGCTGGAGAGTCTCGATTGAGGACTGCAGCTTATGAAACATTGAACGAAGTTGTCAGGTGTTCCACTGATGAAACAGCTCCCATGGTGTTGCAGCTTGTTCCTGTCATCATGATGGAACTCCACAAGACTCTTGAAGAACAGAAGCTTTCTTCTGATGAGAGACAGAAGCAGAATGAGTTGCAAGGCCTTCTTTGTGGGTGCTTACAGGTTATTATTCAAAAGCTAGGATCATCAGAGCCAACTAAGTATGTCTTCATGCAGTATGCAGATCAAATTATGAGTCTTTTCCTTAGGGTTTTTGCTTGTCGAAGTGCAACTGTTCATGAGGAGGCAATGCTTGCCATAGGAGCCCTTGCGTATGCAACAGGGTCAGACTTTGCAAAGTATATGCCAGAGTTCTATAAGTACCTGGAAATGGGTATCCAGAACTTTGAAGAATACCAAGTGTGTGCTGTGACTGTAGGCGTGGTGGGTGACATATGTCGGGCTGTGGAGGACAAGGTGTTGCCATGGTGTGATGGGATCATGACCCAGCTTCTTAAAGATCTGGCAAGCAACCAGTTGCATCGATCAGTGAAGCCTCCAATCTTTTCATGCTTTGGTGATATTGCACTGGCTATAGGAGAGAACTTTGAGAAATACTTGATGTATGCTATGCCTATGCTCCAGAGTGCAGCGGAGCTATCCTCACACACATCAGGCACTGATGATGAAATGATAGAGTACACCAATCTTTTGCGAAATGGCATATTGGAGGCCTATTCAGGGATTTTTCAGGGTTTTAAGAACTCTCCTAAAACTCAGTTGTTAATTCCTTATGCCCCACACATCATCCAGTTTCTTGATCTGATTTATATGGAGAAAGACATGTGAGTACATGTTTCTACTTCTGATGCTTCGTCAATGAATGTTTGTTTATTTGGTTTTTGACTTTGTTCATACTTTCAGGGATGACGTGGTGATGAAAACTGCGATTGGAGTCCTTGGAGATCTAGCTGATACACTTGGAAGTAATGCTGGGTCCCTAATTCAGCAATCTCTTTCAAGCAAAGACTTCTTGAATGAATGTTTGTCCTCAGATGACCATTTGATCAAGGAATCTGCCGAGTGGGCCAAGTTGGCCATCAGCCGTGCTATTTCCGTTTGAGGCTTCTGCCATTTAGTACATACTTTTTACCCTTTTAATTTAGAAGTCCCTGCATGCATATGGGTGAGTCGGGTCGGGTCCGTCTGTCTGGTCGTCTTACAATGTTGGTGACAGCTGAAGTTGTTTTGAAGCTGTTGTGGGGATTTCATCCAGGGGGAGAGAATGGTGGTGGTGGCATTATGGTTTTGGGTGGTTGGGGTGGGGAGGAAAATCAAATTATCTGTGTAAACGATCCCATTTCATCCTGGTGGTGGTTCTGGTTGTATGAGTCGGTCAATTTTGAGTCTTGCATTGGTCCAAGTCATGTGACAGGCGGGACTGGGTGTTTGTTTTCTATATAATACTCAAGTCGGGGGTGCATACATTTTAGGAAACCGTTAGATTTTGCATCATTCATATTTTTTTTCTTTGTTGATTCATTTTGTTTTGTTATTCTCTCATTTGGAGGGAGCAATTTTGAGTCCATGCATCAGTCGGTCGGTCAGTTTCTTGTTTATCGAAGTCGGATTGCATCATCTTCATCTTGTTTCATATTATATATCCATGCTGCCAAAGAAAGAAAAGGGGCGGGCCACATTACATTCAAGTGAAAATGAAAAGGTGTTTGATATTCAGTTGGTAAGTATATATATATATGATTATGAATGATGCCTTGAAAGAATTCCTATTTTGATTCTGTATCCTGCTGGGAATATAACTTCACAACTTGTGATGATGATGGTGATGATGATGGCAGCATTGAAATAGGACATATGAAATAGGATGGTTGTTGGATTGGAGGGAGAAGAGGCATTTCATTTTGTAAAACTTGCCTCGTTTATTATTATTCTTTTTTGGCTCTATTCCTATTCCCTTTCCCATTTGGATTCCTGTGAATGCAAGAATTCTATTGTGTAAATCTTGATTTTGTTGTTTATTTTTTTTTATCATGCTTTCCCTATGTTAATCTCCATTTGCTTCCAATTTATTACCGTTTACCATTGATCTAGCAGTATCTGAGTTTTTGGTAAATTCTAACTTCCCTTGAGGTCAAGGGTTTAAATTACCATTGATCTAGCATTATCTGGGTTTTTGGTAAATTCTAACTTCCCTTGAGGTCAAGGGTTTAAATCTCACTAAATGTGAGAAGCGTATATGAGTTTTGTAGTATATAGATATTATGTGCTCCAAAATTTATGTGAACTTTGTTATCAAAGATAAGAGCATTTTGATATAGGGGTAGTTTAATTTGCAACCCACTTCTTAACCGTTGGATTAATGATCGACGGTTACAATACATGTGGGTCCAATATTTTCAATTGAAAAAATCAAAAAAATAAAAACAAAATAACCGTTTTTCATAAATCCAACGGTTAAGATGTGGGTTGCAAGGATTGCAACATTTTTAAGGGTTATAAAATATCCTTCCATTTTTGATATAATCCACTAATCCACCTCCCTTCTAACTTGTTTTAGCTAAACTTGATATTTGCATTAGTTCTTATTTTGATTAACAGATTTTGAAAAACAGATTATGTATTTATAATTCAAAAAGATTTATATTTGAAGATCCATAAATAGATCTACATTTTGAAATGTCTTTCTAAATGTATATTCTTTAAAATACAAATTATAGATCTTTAAATAGAAGTTCTTTAAATCATATACCTTTAAAGTTAGTTGCTTAAAATAACAATCAAACAATTTCCTTTATTTTAAAACTTGATCATTAGTACATTTTGGTTGACTTCTCATTTAACATTTCAAATGCTTTTTACATTCAAAACAAATGTGGTAAAACACTAACATATCAAGATACAAATCTAGGGAACTTTTAGAATTTCTAAAGAAAAATGATTTTAGTTGATGATAGATGAACATAATAATATAATAGTTCACGCTCTCGTATTGTGAAATGGTTGTTCATAACTGAATTAGGGGCAACTATATTATGATGTTTTGTACATCACAAGAGTTATATATTTGTTTTGCTCTTGGGTTAACCGCAAAAATGGCCCGTCTTGGATGAGCCATCATACAAACTAGACCAATTGATCAGATTTGTTGCAAAATGGTCCCCATTTCTCGAACCATTTCGCAAAATGGTCCAATTTTTCCGCTTTTCGACATAACATTGTGTAACACCTGAATTTTCGCTTAGTAAGTTTCCGTTCATCTTTAGTCATCTCTTCATCTTCCATTTATCTTTTTGGGTGGAATAAGTTGTACTTCCGAACCTTAAATCGACCCATGCGAGAATCTCGAGTTTTGACCCTTTTGGAAATTAGGGTTTTGGCCAAATTTGGGGACTTTGATATAAGATGTTTGGGGATCGATTTTAAATGGTTGGTTATGTATATTTATGGTTGGAAACTTGTGGATCTAGGTTTTGAAGATCCGGTTGGTGGATTCAAATTTCTTCAAGGAAGCTTATTTGGGGAAAAATCTAGATTTAGTCTAAATCTAGCAAGGTGAGTTCAAGTCGATTTGTGAAAACGGTGTACATGCCAAAATGTCTATTTTAAAGTGTTTTGTGTTTGACATGAAATTTGTTAACTGCTGATAAGTTTTGGTTATTTGGAATTGTTTAACTTTATAAACTTATATAACATGCATTCTTGGGCATTTTGATAAATAAATCATGTTGACATGTGTCGTTGACAATTTTATATATATGGAGTTTATTTGACGTAATTGTCATTTTTGAATACTTGATCTTATATGCCCGTTTGGGAAAATGCATATCATTGTGTCATGAGGCATTTTGGAAATATAAGGATATGAGTTCATTTGGAAAATGGTTTGCCTCAACCAACTTTGTGTTTTGGGTTAATCAAACTTTTAGTCGTTGAGTTGCATGACCGTTGGTTAAAAATGTTTTGTTGTTTACACCGACATTTATTGTACGATAAAGCAATTTTGTTGAGCTCTGGCTTGGTTTTGACTAAAATGAGTCTTGAGGACATTTGTCCGGTTTAATAGCCCGTTGTGGAGTTTTGAGTATGATGGCGGTTAATGCGCATCATTTGAGAATTACATGTTTTGAGTGCGTTGGTCATTCAATTGGAGTCATGTAACGTTTAGACTGTAATGCATTGGATCCATAGACATATGAGTCGGTCTTTATTATTTAAAGAAAATGGGCTATTATTTATATGTTGGCAGCAGAATTAGTCATGGGATTTCGAGGACAATACGGTGAAGGCTCGTGGAGTCCAATACCCGGACCTGCATCCGTGATGTAATTTCTGAGCCTGTTTTTATGGGATAGTTATTTCCCATTTTTAGCTAGTTGAGACATTGGGTCCTCGGGGGCAATTTGGTACGGTTATGTGGGACCGGTTACTAGCAATGGGCCGTAAATGTAATCCTAGCGAATGAGTATGATTAGGATCCTCGGGTTGCCCTCCCCCACATCTTAGTACGAGTCGGCGTGCTCGTGGCCATGGGTCTTAGTATGGTGAGCTCAGTAACTTGGAATGTGGCCTACTTTTGTGTTCCGCCACTAGCCTTGGAATTCGGGACTCCCCCGTCACCGAGAGGTGTTGTTTTGGGGTATTTAATTTTATCCTTGTTTTCGGTGACGTGTTGAGTTTGTATTATTCTCCAATTGCTAAAATTTTTGGGGTTTGAGTTCACTCACATTTCAAACGTTTGATTTATAAATTCTATTAAAATTTCAGTATTTGAGCATTCATCGTTACTCGCATTTTGTGTAAGCATTGGGTTGCATTAATTCACAAAAGAATGTTTTGGCGTTGAGGCGTCCATCTATAAAATGCATACTATTGGTAATTGAGTTGTTCTCTTATTTTAAAGTAATTCGTTTTAAAGGATCATGATTATAAGTTACAATATTTTCGTTTTACGATTTTCTTTATGATCATGATATAAAACTTTTGAACTCACTAGGCGTTAGCCTAACCTTTTTATTTGTCGATATATGCATCAGGTTCCGTCTCCGGATTAGTTCTAGCGGCACTGTGCAGAGATGAGTGCTAGTTGTGTGCTCGATGAGGTGATTAGTTTGATGAAGTCTTCCGCACGTATATTGGAGATAGTGATTGTTATTGGGAGATAGTAACACTCGACTTTAGTTAGTCTTTATGTAAGACTTTAATTACTTGTTGATGGTTCAACCTAGAAATGTATTTCAATTATGGACCGGTAGTAAGAGATTTTATTATCCTTTAAGGTATTGTTGGAAGTTTTTAATTAGACGCTCTTTCCAAATTTGAGGGTGTTACAAGTTGGTATCAGAGCATAAGTTTGAGAGAATTAGGTGTTGATTTTGAATACCTAGACTCAAACTAGCGTTGTTTAGGTGATGGAAAGACATAATTGTACCATTTAGTACCTTAAGATAGGATATTTGGGAGTTGATCGAGTCGCTAGAAACGGGAAACTTGTCGAGGGTCGCAAGGATGATAATGTACGGTACGTTCATAATGGCACCTGGCCAGTGTTATGGTGAACCTACATGCTACATGTGTATACTTGAACTACCTTGGTATGATGACCGTTGGGGTAGTGAGAAAGTTTCTAAGCGAGTAATCTAAAGAAGGGTTGATGTTTATAGCAATGTCACTTTGGAATGATAGTTAAGCGCGATGAATGCATTAAGTTGACCATTTTGGTGTCGGAGTTATTGGTTGAAATTAGAACCATAGACTTTTGGAAACGATGATAGTTCAAGGAGAAATTGTGAGGTGAACTTATGAAATCCTTGATCTTAGCCTTAAGGTGTTTGAGCATATGGATGGCGATAGTGTAACTAAGAAATCGAGGAGCTTAGTTTCGTGATGTCGAGTGCCGACCAAAGTCATGCACATAATTTATTTCAAAAAAAAGTGCATCATTTATTTCTCATATTTCCCAATCATAACGTGGGTTATATTACGAAATTTTGGAAAAGAAAATGTTTAGCACGCGCCATATTTTAAACCATGAGTTTGATCATGCATGAAAATTGTTTAATTGCACGTGGTCGCAAATTTTCATTGGAGATCTCTCCATCCCCTTTTCTTGTTTAACGTTATTTTCGGATGTTGTAATATCCGTGTTTTAATGTTATTTGGGGTATTGGGCAAGTAATTGCGAAATTTTAATCTTGACATTGGATCTCCTCCACGTATGTTAAGGTTTTAAAGAAGAAGTTATTCCCACGTTTTTGCGTTTGAGTTTCTTGGGAATCTTAGTTTGTATGAGTTATGTTGAATTTTATGGGGTATTGTTTTGCGACGTTTTTTCGGCGCGTGAGTGAACTTTGAAATGCGTAAGTTTTAACTTCATTGCGTGTAAATTTATGAGTTTATTAGGCGTCGCGTCTCATGTAAATTTTGTTGAAAAGTGTCATCTTATTCTACTTTGTAATAAAGGAGAAACTCTTAGAATTTTAACATTTTTAGACATATTGTCGTCTTATACTTTATGTTGGGAAATGAAAATTTTGGCATCGTTTGGTTTTATGAAAAATTCAGTCGAGTCATATGGAGTTTTATTTTATGACAGTTTGCATCGTATAGATAAAATTTGGAAACGTGTATACTTAAATTGTTGTGTGTGTGTGTTAACTCATGAGTTATTGTTTAACATTTTCGTCTTATGCGGATTTTGCACATGTCATTTCGCAACCGCACAAGACGTCTTGAGAGTCTTCATATTTCATAATTACGCTTTTGGGTTTATACTTGGGTATTTCGTGTCAGACTTTTGCTTCGAACATTTTTGGGTCTTTGGATTTTACTGTTATAGTCTCACGCAATGCATTTTATTGACTTACTCGTCTGCACGGCATTATAGCCACCGTGTTGGGTCAAAGAGCGTTTTTATCCGTGCGGCTAAAAGTTTGAAGTCGATTTAAATTATTTTACGTTTGATCAAATCGCATGCATCTACCTTTTACTAAGTTTTGGCAAATAAATTGATGTATGCTAGTCACGTTGGGAAGTGTTATTTCATGTCATTATTTGGGTAAATGAGAAATTCTTGGAACTTGATTACGCGAGTTTTCCCTTTGGGAGTTTTGTACAAACGTCTGTTATAAACTATTTAGCGTGTAAAACCTCCTTATTCATGTTGTAAATTGATGCGTATTAGGACTAAAGTGGTCCATTTGAAAATTTTGTTGTGCATCTTTAATTATTGTCATTATTAGCTCGAATAGTAATTAAACGGTTTTCGAAATGGTTTTATGAGTATGTGTCGATAGTGACCACTTTATACACCTACCGAGTAAAGGTTAAGTGAAATTTTTACACGCATGATTAATTGTCATAAAGAATTTATATTTGAAAGTTTAATGAAATTTCAGATCGGCATATTAGTTTGAAAAACCTTGAAGTCATTAGGGCTATAGATTCAAACCCTATTGCGGAAGGAGTCGTGATTAGGGACCAGAGGAGTCCTTGAGAATTGGGGCGTCGGGTGATCCGACTTGTAGTCAGTTCTGAATTTTGGGTTTCAGTTTGTGAATCGTTGCACGCAGGAATAATTGAGGTATTAGAATTATGCATTCTCCCAGTCATGTAAGTAATAATCTTTCATTTCGGTAAAATTTCGGGTTAAAACTTGTGCGGTTGGTTTTGAATTGATGGGTTGATGTTTGACAACATGCTATGTGTTGGTGGTGTCTCTATGGATATTCGGGAATGTTGAGGATGTTGTGGTTTGTTCGTAAAGCCGTATGTGTGGAGTTTTTCGTTTCCATATTTGGTGTCAACTTTAAATCTTTTGGGGATCGGCTCAGTACAAGCCGACTTGTCCTTTTGAGGCCAGGGATCTTTAGAATGTTTGGAGATAGCCCCGTTGGATTATGAGAAATGTTAGCCTCATGGTGGTGGAACTTAAAGGAAGATAGATGTTGGTAATTAAGTATTGATCCGTACGATTTTCCTTGATGTGGTGAATTTTGGGAATTCTTTGCGCTAAGGGTGGTAATTGGAATACAAATTCAGAATCGGGTTGAGCTGGAATGATCTAATAAGTGGGAAATGGAAGTCACAAACTACCCTTGAGGTAGTACGTGTAGCCTAAGGTTGGGAGGCGACCGAGATCGCATGGTTAAGAATCGCTCCAATAAGGTTTGATGTTCACTCTAGTATGAGTGTCTCGTATCAAAGTAGATACGGGGTGTGAGTGTCTTCACAGAACTCGGTGTGGCAGTTTCGTCAGGAAGTTAATGGTGGTTTTAGCTCAAGAGTGAAATGGATCAGACGCAACCCCTCGGAAGGGGAGCGGTCGTTTTGGGAGAATGACATCATTGTGGTCTATGTTATGTTGGGTTTTTGGGGCAGAGGGAATCCAATAAGTGCTGAGGGTGGTAAGGGAATATCTTGGGTGAGAAATAGATTTCGAGGACAAAATCGTTTTAAGGTTGGGAGGATTGTAACACCCGAATTTTCGCTTAGTAAGTTTCCGTTCATCTTTAGTCATCTCTTCATCTTTCATTTATCTTTTTGGGTGGAATAAATTGTACTTCCGAACCTTAAATCGACCCATGCGAGAATCTCGAGTTTTGACCCTTTTTCCGGGCTCGGTACGTGTGGCGCGAAAGTGACTCACGATAGTGACATGTGTCACTATCGCGTGGCACAGTCGCCGGGAGAGTACCACCCGCGGTACAATCTCCGCGAGAGTGCCCTCGCGATAGTGACAATGTCACTATCGCGTGGCAAGGTCGCCGTCGGGGTCTGTTTGGTTAAAAATGTGGATTTTAGCCCCTTTCTCATTTCTAACTCACCCATTTCATTTATTTCTCTCTCCCTCAACCTCTCCCCTCCCAAGAACCGAACCCTTTACCCCCATTGTTTATTTTGAGCATTTGAAACACCAACCTAGAGTGTTTCAAGCGATTCTCCCTCATCTAGCAAAATGTGGAAGCTTGAGCTAAGATATCTTCACCCTCTCCACCTTCTTCATCATCTTTATCTAATTTCTAGGGTTTCCACCTAACCCTTTTCATCATTTGGAAGTTTGGGAGTTTATGGCTCATGTTGGTAACCTAGAAGCATTTTGGGTGGTGGATTGAAGCTATGGATAAGGTAATCTCCCCTTCTCTTCACTTTTGGAAATTAGGGTTTTGGCCAAATTTGGGGACTTTGATATAAGATGTTTGGGGATCGATTTTAAATGGTTGGTTATGTATATTTATGGTTGGAAACTTGTGGATCTAGGTTTTGAAGATTCGGTTGGTGGATGCAAATTTCTTCAAGGAAGCTCATTTGGGGAAAAATCTAGATTTAGTCTAAATCTAGCAAGGTGAGTTCAAGTCGATTTGTGAAAACGGTGTACATGCCAAAATGTCTATTTTAAAGTGTTTTGTGTTTGACATGAAATTTGTTAACTGCTGATAAGTTTTGGTTATTTGGAATTGTTTAACTTTATAAACTTATATAACATGCATTCTTGGGCATTTTGATAAATAAATCATGTTGACATGTGTCGTTGACAATTTTATATATATGGAGTTTATTTGACGTAATTGTCATTTTTGAATACTTGATCTTATATGCCCGTTTGGGAAAATGCATATCATTGTGTCATGAGGCATTTTGGAAATATAAGGATATGAGTTCATTTGGAAAATGGTTTGCCTCAACCAACTTTGTGTTTTGGGTTAATCAAACTTTTAGTCGTTGAGTTGCATGACCGTTGGTTAAAAATGTTTTGTTGTTTACACCGACATTTATTGTACGATAAAGCAATTTTGTTGAGCTCTGGCTTGGTTTTGACTAAAATGAGTCTTGAGGACATTTGTCCGGTTTAATAGCCCATTGTGGAGTTTTGAGTATGATGGCGGTTAATGCGCATCATTTGAGAATTACATGTTTTGAGTGCGTTGGTCATTCAATTGGAGTCATGTAACGTTTAGACTGTAATGCATTGGATCCATAGACATATGAGTCGGTCTTTATTATTTAAAGAAAATGGGCTAGTATTTATATGTTGGCAGCAGAATTAGTCATGGGATTTCGAGAACAATACGGTGAAGGCTCGTGGAGTCCAATACCTGGACCTGCATCCGTGATGTAATTTCTGAGCCTGTTTTTATGGGATAGTTATTTCCCATTTGTAGCTAGTTGAGACATTGGGTCCTCGGGGGCAATTTGGTACGGTTATGTGGGACCGGTTACTAGCAATGGGCCGTAAATGTAATCCTAGCAAATGAGTATGATTAGGATCCTCGGGTTGCCCTCCCCCACATCTTAGTACGAGTCGGCGTGCTCGTGGCCATGGGTCCTAGTATGGTGAGCTCAGTAACTTGGAATGTGGCCTACTTTTGTGTTCCATCACTAGCCTTGGAATTCGGGACTCCCCCGTCACCGAGAGGTGTTGTTTTGGGGTATTTAATTTTATCCTTGTTTTCGGTGACGTGTTGAGTTTGTGTTATTCTCCAATTGCTAAATTTTTTGGGGTTTGAGTTCACTCACATTTCAAACGTTTGATTTATAAATTCTATTAAAATTTCAGTATTTGAGCATTCATCGTTACTCGCATTGGGTTGCATTAATTCACAAAAGAATGTTTTGGCGTTGAGGCGTCCATCTATAAAATGCATACTATTGGAAATTGAGTCGTTCTCTTATTTTAAAGTAATTCGTTTTAAAGGATCATGATTATAAGTTACAATATTTCCGTTTTACGATTTTCTTTATGATCATGATATAAAACTCTTGAACTCACTAGGCGTTAGCCTAACCTTTTTATTTGTCGGCATGTGCATCAGGTTCCGTCTCGGGATTAGTTCTAGCGGCACTGTGCAGAGATGAGTGCTAGTTGTGTGCTCGATGAGGTGATTAGCTTGATGAAGTCTTCCGCACGTATATTGGAGATAGCGATTGTTATTGGGATATAGTAACACTCGACTTTAGTTAGTCTTTATGTAAGACTTTAATTACTTGTTGATGGTTCAACCTAGAAATGTATTTCAATTATGGACTGATAGTAAGAGATTTTATTATCCTTTAAGGTATTGTTGGAAGTTTTTAATTAGTCGCTCTTTCCAAATTTAAAAGTGTTACATATTGAACACTATTTTGAAAGCTAGTGATGATTATGCGAAATATCTTCATATTTCGATAAAAATGGTTCGAAAAACATCAAAAAAGCTCTAATTCTAGAAACCTCTAACTAAGAAACAAATATCTAATTAAGTAAACATTGATATAAATGCTCTAATTCGGAAAATCTAATTATGTAAACATGCAAATCTCATTAAGTAAATACAGAATGGATCTAATTGATCTACAGAAAGATTTTGCAAAATCTTCACCAACTTTCAAAATAGTGTTCAATATTCGGTCAAAATCGAAAAAACTGGGTCTTTTTGAGAAATGTTTTAAGATTTGTGAAATGGTTAGCGAAATTCAGGGCTATCTTGTAAAACAAATATGATCAATTGCGCTTGTTTGTGTATTGACCCATCCGAAATGGGCCATTTTTGCAATCTATCATTTTGTTCGTCTTCTTAGAGGTTAAACATAGTTAATCGATTGTTTATGGTGCAATCAACACCATAAAGAATAAGACTCGACTAGTCTAATTTGAAGGGTTTGTTTTTTAATTAATGTTACTCTACTGTTTGATCTAAAATCATTTTATTTAAATATTTGAACTCTATGTTGAAAAAGTTTAGTAGGTTGTTTTTATAACATATGTGATTAACTATTCGATGTTTAGATCCTGAAGATCTTATCTCAATTAAACGAAGAAGAATATCAGTTGATGTTTCTTAGACCTGACAAAAAATGACACGACACGCTAACCCGACACGAAATAAACGGGTTTGGGTAATACATTTCAACCCGTTTAAGTAAACGGGTTGACACGACCCGACACGAAAATTAAACAAGTAAGGTTAGACTCAAAATTTTCAACTCGAAAATGACCCGAATAACCCGTTTATATATATATATATATATATATATGTATATTATAAGTTTTAATTTTAATGCTTTGGATTTTTAATATTTTAGATTTTGTTAGAAGTTTTAAGTTTAAACTACAAAATATGGATTTTTAATGTTTTCATTTGAACTTTGGATTTAAATTTTTTTTGTGAATTTTCGATTTTTAATTTTTAGTTTTATAAATGTTAAACGGGTTAGGCGGGTCGGGTTGAGATTTTCTGACCCGTTTATTAAACGGGTTAGGTTAGAGTTAGACATTCTCAACCGTTTAACTTTGAACCCGACACGACACATTTATCAGGTCTAATGTTTGTTTGAAAATCTTGATATGTGACTTTAACGATTTATTTCAATTGGTGGGTTCAACCATTGGATTGTTTTAGCTTTGCCAAAATTTACAAAAATGGTGCTTTGACAATTTCTCAATCTCCATGTTTTATCCTTCAACTAGAATTGTTCTTCAAAATTAACCCACATTCTTAGTATTTGTTAGGCATCCTTAATTAAGGTTGTTGGCAAATCTTAAAAAAACTGTGTTTTGGATTATTTACCTCTGGTCTAATAATGTTTTGAATTCCTCTGTCTTATGCATATAAGATTTGAAAAGATAAGCATACGATGAACAAAAACCTATGTTTAACGATTATGTATATTTTTCTTATGTAAATTGAATATTTGATTTCATGGTTTGGAAACCGATTTATTAATGAAAACACTTTGACTACTTGACTTTAATGATGTTTTAAGTTTCAAATTAAAAAAAATACAATTTTTATATGCACATTTGTTATTTTCTAATCTTATTTTATAAAAACAGTTTTCTAATCGCATCTTATATCATTATCAATAAAAAAAAATAGTAAGATAGTGTTCATTACAAAAAATTATAACTAGAAAACATACAAAGGCAGTAAATGTTAATGTGTTGAAGGATGAATTTGTACAATGTTATCGTTTTAGGGACTATTTATGTTAAAAGAATAGTATAGGGTTAGATTCTAAAATGTAGTAATAGTGAAAGGATAAGTCTTATAATCCAGACCCTTGCATTTCGGGAAAGAAAGCCTGAATAAGAAATCGGATGACTCCATTCAAAATCTTACCCACCTTCATACTAATCAGGTACAAATCTTTCACTTATCCTTTATACATGTTTCACGAATCACTGCTAATCCGTCTTTTAATTATTCGACAATTTTACATTGTTTGCTCAAATCAATCATTCAGATGAGTAATCTTAAGTGCTTTTGTATCGAATTGTTCGTCTAGTTAACCCTAAAACGACTCTGAAGTTTGATGGTTTGGTTTGGTTGTTCTTGATTAATTCCCCACTATTCTAATGGTAAAACAATTTTACTTTGACTTCAAACCCACTACATACAAGATGCGAAATCGATGTGGGTTTGGTAACTTTTTGACACTTTAATGTGTTAACAAAAAAATTTCTCAGAACTTTGATATGATGATATCCATATGAATTAGAAAGCATATTCAATCCTTTGCCCATATATGATGTAGAAAAGTTTGAATTTGTTTTTTTTGGGATAAGATAGAGATCATGAGTTCATATCCTGCAATTTTGTTTTTCCAACAATCATAATTGGTTTTTTGTTGCAAACAAATTATTATTCTTACTAAATGCAAAAGAAACACTACTTTTTATAGGAATGGCCGATACCGTTGGATGTATATAAATGCAAAGAAAAGCATGTTACTTGGCTGCTCCTTTTCGGAATCGTGGTGTTGTGTTTGCATTTTTGTAGAATTATGGTGTATTTACAACACAGTGATTTGTCTTTTCTGATTTTGTGTGTATATTTGTACAACAATGAGTTGATGTAGATGGTGTATATTTGATCTCACTATGTACATGATAATTGCAACAATTTCTTTTCTTGATGTCTTATGAAAATTATTGGATTTCATTTTCCAGCAAGTTTTCGTGTTAAATTACCTACTTGGTCGTTGTTATTATTGATTTGGGTGTGAAGGTCCCTTTTATTTTGTTTTGTTGAAGGACATTTAGATACTTTTGCATGTAATCCTCCTTCCAAAGATGGAGTTCGCTTCTGATTTTGAAAATACAAACCTAGTGCTTTTCACATGCAAGATTCATAAATATTTAGTTCGTTAGCTCCAAAAAGTTTTTATGGTAGTAATTATCACTAAAATGAGGCCTAATGTGATTTACGGGATAGAACATTGGTCATCAAAAGCCAACACGTCTACAAGCTGAGTGTAGAAGAAATATTGATATTGAGGTGGATGTGGATGTGGATAAGAATTAGAAATGGAGATATTCAAGATAAGACAAGGGTAACTAGTGGAAGAGAAACTAAGGGTCCATTTATTGTTGCTTAATTAGCTTAATGAGCTTAATGGCTTATTCATTCAACCATTAAGTAGTGTTTTTTTTTTTTTTTTGCTTAATGCTTATTCATGTATGATGTATCTGTAGTTCATATACAACCATCTTATCCTATACAGATGTTATTAGAAAGAAAAAGAACCCTGATACAATAGGACTAGAAATGGTGTTTGGATATTTGGATGCATCAGTGGAAAGGAAGTGACTATTGAATACAACTGTTAAACCATTTGACTTTGTTGGCATGGTATAATAAACAAATTAAATGTATTGCAAATGATAAGGCTACTCTCACACAAACACGAGAAATAACTTGATGTTACTACAAATCTGAATTCCTTTGAGACTTCCGCTTGTAAAGAAAGGCGATGGATGGCTAAGACTAAAGTGATATAACAAGAAGAGATTTGAAGGATTAAAATATATCATGGAATTTGCATAGGAGAGTACGGAAAAATGTTATGTTTTAATGCCTGCCTTGATTGTTAAAACTCCTTTTTTTCTTTTTTAACTTTTTAGTTTATGATGGTTTTAGCCTTCCTGTCTACCCTAAAGCAAAGCATTATCGTTTTTGAGGTTAAGAAGATACCATAGTTAACTGTGAATTTATCATCAATGCATATCCTTTCTTTTTTTGATTATTTCCTTATTTGATTTTTCTAATTTTGCTGTGAATTTATCGTAGGTAGATAAGGCAACAATGGCTTCAGCAGAAGGTAGGGCTAGGTGGCTTCATTACGCTAATCATTGCATTATTCAAGAAGATTACAAGGAGGCTTCAGGACCTGGTAGCCTACCACCGTCTTCATCTAAATCACGATCAGAGGAAGGTCCTGGTGATGGAGCCAAGTCATATGATTTCTTGGATGACGTCAAATGGTGGTTACACCTGCAACCTAAAGATATCGCTACTTCTTTCTAGGAACCATCATGGGAGACCTTGAACATAGAAGAATTTGCAAAAATCAAGGAACTTGAAGCGGTAATTGGTGATACATCACAGAAAAAGCCTAATCAAGAGGATCATCTGCTTATATCTGAAAATCCTGAGAAGCTTTTCTCTGAAATGGAGTCCCAATTAATCAGAATTAACAAAACTGAACCATGGTAGCTGGTAGCTAAATATCGCGTACTGCACAGCGGGGTACAGTAATACCTAGTGAGAGCACAAGTATATACTTTCACTAGAATCGCTACAAGTAATATAATGGTACAAGTACCGAGTATCGTTCTCACAGGGACTGGACTACTGAGAACTGCTGATTTTCATGAACTTCTTGCACAAGTTTCGAGTTTGGGAAAAATATTTGTTTTTGATGGTGATTTGACAGAAAATTCGGAAAGAACTTTATAATTAAAAGTTGGGTACGGATGTAAGCTTTTCTTGGAAAACGTAGTACGAGATGGTTGGACTCTTTGTAGTACGGAATGTCTATAAAAAGTCTGATCTCTCGAAAGTGGATTTTTATAGACCGGTCCTACAAAGTGTTCATAAAGTTTCCACCTTTACCGACTATTGATCTTGTCGATTTAACTAAGTTGATAAAAAAATCAAGTTCTACCAATATGGAGATTTATACCCAAATCTCTTTGTGATATAAATCTCGACCGGCGTTTGAACCTTAGTAAATCATACAAAACCCGTATCTCTACGTGGTTATCAAAGACTCTCTCAAATCTTTGTGCATCACTTAAGCCGTATTTTGAATCTGCCCCTCTCGAGGTCAAGATCTAATATTAACACATAAAAGTGATCGGCTTATCTGCGTTGAGTTAAAGTCCCGACTCAAATGACCAAGGTCAAGAGTTGATAACGATGGTCACACCCAAGTGTAACCTACTAAACCCAAGTTAGCTTACATCCGCACCCAAGAAGGTGCTTAGCTCATAACGATAATAAAAGACATAATATAATAAAAGAAATACTTGTTAACTACTTGCATAATAAAAATAAACTACAATTATAAAAAGGAAAGCACGAAATTTAATTACTAAAAAGTGCGGAAATTAAATACAAGAAATAAAAGTGCGGAAATTAAATACAAGAAATAAAAGTGCGAAAATTAAATACTGAAAATAAAAGTGCGGAAATTAAATAATGAAAATTAAAGACTAGAAGAAAAATACAAGAATTAAATCCTACACTTCAAGTCTAAATACTTGAAAGTATTTTTGACTTGAATGAGGAGAGAGAGTGATGGATGGATGATGGATGTTGATGTAGAATGAGAGAATGGATGGTGAATGGTGTAGGTGTGAATTAAATGTTCTCCAAAGTCTTCTATTTATAGGAGGAGACTTGAGCATTCAAGGGCCAAGATTTCATCTTCAATGTATGGCCAAGATCACTTCAGAAATATTGTGTTTCCAGCTCACATCCAGCCCTAAAATCTGCTGGGTAATAACCTCGGGTGCCCACAGTGGGCACACCAGTGCCCACAAACTGACCTGCAGTATTATTTTTCGCAAGAATGAACATATTGGTTAAGTTATCATATTTTGCAAACAATGTGGACCAAATGAAGGGATAAGAGCAAAAGTGGGTAAAAAGAGGAATAAAAAACTATAAAAATAGCAACAAATAACTCTCAAAAATGAGAGTTATCAGTAGCGCACGACTGATTTGAACGACTTGGCTTCCTTTGTTTCTGATAAATTGGTCGAGAATTTTGACAATTCTAATCTTCCACGACCTCAGATAAATAAATCAGGTCAGTGGTTTGTTCCTGACAAAGGCTTGGCTTCCTTAGACCAGGTTTCCAATTTCGCGGACTCCATGCAAAGATCTCTCACCTCAGTAGGCATAAGTCAATCACATAGTCCTTCAGGTGCCATAGGATGCCCGCGATATGGTTTGGATGTTCCGTTAAGGTAATACTTTACTATGTTTGGCAAATTAGTTGATGAGCCAGATGTTGGCTGGCTGATAAGCTAATTCATAAATTAGTCATGCTTTGGTGAAAACTAGCTGATAAGCTAGCTGTTGTCTGATAAGCCAACTGAGAAATTAGTCATTCTTGGTAAAAACTAGCTGATAAGCTAATCATATACGGTAAAAACTAGTTGATAAGTTATTCATGTTTGGTAAAAACTAGCTGATAAGCTAGATAACAATGTAAAATGACCTAAAATGACATGATAAACAAATAATTGAGAGAAAACTAAGAGCAATGATTAAAAAAATTTGGAAAAAAAACCCTTGGAGCTTATTGAAACGCGACTTGAAGTACCTTTTCAAAAAACTAGCTTATGACCAACCAAAGAGGCTTTTTCAATAAGCTCAAAAAATAAGTTAGCTTACGGTTGCCAAACCCTTGGAAATGCGCATTATACTTCTCAACGAACTTTTATTTTGATGTAACTGCGCATTTCATAACAGCAGCACAACACCCGGTGAGGCTGAAAACATGCAAGCAAGTAGTGAACTCAGCAAGGCTCAGTTGTTGGAGGCCCTTTCCCATTCTCAAACACGAGCAAGGCAGGCTGAGGAAATAGCAAAGAAAGCGTACGATGAAAAAGAACACTTGATCACCCACTTTCTGAAGCAAGCTTCACAACTCTTTGCTTATGTAACGACCCGGTTTCCAAAATTTAACCACAATTACCTGAAACCATCCAAATACGATTCGAAAAGAATCAAGAAATAATAATATTCCCAGAATCACCTCAAGTACAACGACGGTAAGAAATAATTCTAACCGCATAAATAAATTCTAACCAGAGATTTAGATCTTTACCGATTTATGATCACCCAACTGATAAACAGAATATAAACAACTCAATCAATACTAGTGAATCGGTAATTGGAGACAACCTTCATCACAATAATTACTGCTTACCCCCTTTTTTCCCCAGGCTAGCAATCTCAATACAACATTCACCTGAAAATGCATTAAATTTTAAAAGCGAGGGTTAGACCGAAAAGGTCTAGTGAGAAATCCCTGTCAAAGAGAAATTCAGTAAAATTTACTTTGACATAAAGTCATAAATCAAATAGTCACAAATTGACACGCATGCATAACATCCCTCCCAGGTAACTAACCACAACAGTCGCTTTTCAAAATAACACACACCCCGATAAGACCGAAGTCGATATCGGCGGTGGCTCACTACACGAAACATATTCACACGCATAAACACGCACACTCTGCGATCAATATCGGCAGTGGCTCACCATACGAAACATATTCGCGGGCCAAAAAGATATATAAAACCCCCTGTACGGACCATTACAGTCTCACACGCACACGAGCTTCTGTTGTGAAAGTCCCTTTATCCCAAAAATTTATAATCCAACCACGTGTGTTAATAATAAACAACATGTAATAAAAAACGTATCACAGTTAACGGTAATAATTCAAACATACCAATCTAGTATAACATCGAAATAATAATCATTCGTCAATATATGCATTTCAGTTCGAAAATGGCTAAAAGAGAAAATCTCACATATCAATAACATATCATATCATAAAATCAACCATTTAATAATATATGCATTCCAGTTTAAAAATGGTTATAAGAAAACTCACCCCAGTTCAAATATTTCATCCGAGTCTTAATGGTTAAACAATCCCAACCGACCGTTGAAATCTTTGTAGCCAAATTTCTTCAAGATTGAACCCATAATTCATCACCAACGAAATATTTCCTTAAGTTTTCTCTTAAAGCCATATCTATGGAAGTAAAAGAGAAAATAAAGGAATAAAGAAGAAAAATGAAGAAGAAAGTCGGCAACTTGATAATAAGGATAAGGAGAAGAGTAGGGGTGCTCACGGGTTGGGTTGATCGGGTTAAAGGCGTTTCAACAACCCAACCCAACCCAATGTTGGCGGTTTGAGAATTTTCAACCCAACTCAACCCAAACAAAAGTGCAACCCAACCCAACCCGTTCGGGTTGGGCGGTTTGATCAGGTTGTGTTTAAACAAAGTAAAAACAATATTGAAAACAAAAAAATAAGAAAAATTTTCTTTTGAAATACGATCAATCATTTAAAAGAATATATGAGTTCATCAAATATTTAGATATTATATGTAATTTTCCAATAATGTCCTCTTATGAGTTCAATTGCTCGTTATTGCCGAGTTGTTTTTGGTAACTTATACATATTAAAGCAAAATATAAATAATTTTAGAAAAATCGCTAAAACGTTTATCGGGTTATCGGGTTGGTCGGGTTACTTTGAGTCTAACCCAATATCAACCCAATAGATTCGGGTTGTCCTAATTTTGTATCGATCATACGCCGGGTTACCTCGGGTTGATTTTTTTTCGGGTTGGTCGGGTTGGGTTGATCGGGTTCGTCGGGTTGGTCGGTTTTTTGAGCACCCCTAGAGAAGAGTCTCCTTTTTAAACTCTCACATTAACATGTTTGGTCCTCCAAAATCGATGATTTAACAATTATCATCCCTAAATTTAGATTATTGACAAATTGGGTTATTACAAACTCTCCCTCTTAACAAAATTTCGTCCCAGAATTCATTTTAAGCAACAAGCGAAGGTAACTAATCAACAAAATTGATTTCAAAATCTTACAACACATTACTATGTTCATGGAACCTCTAACGAACTTTTACACAACCAACCGCTTTAATTCTCAAAATATAACTTATTGTTCCTACCTAGAACAATCTTTCAAATCAAAACACAAACTATAACGGTTTATCACGCTTCCGCTGCCCAACTCTGATCAAACTCACGAATCACTCAATCATCACAATTTAAAATCTCACACAAATATCATTGCACCTTCAATAAAAAATACTAACCACCAACACATCGATGTTAATCACGTCATCTTATATTGACATGCATCATCCATACCTTTAATACCATTTTACATACATAAACAAAATACACTTTTCACAATTTCATTATTCACATAATTTCACCAATCAAAACCGATCTAACTCTAAAATAAATCGAAATTTTCCATCGAATAAACCAATAACCCATAATTTTTCAGACTAACTCGGAGATTCGCTTATTCATAAAAAAATTAACTCATATCCACTCGACACTAACCCAAATAACATAACCTTGATCACTATAATCATTCCGAACATTTGCCATACTAATATTAATTTAAACCCAGATACACCAAACACCCCATTCTAGACTTTTACCAAGTCACCTCAAAAACTTAAAAACATACACTCTCATGGAGTAAAATATAGTCAACAAAAGACAAATTTACATCACCCGACAAATTTCTCAATTTTAACAAACCCGTTTATTTCATCCTACCATTTTTCACTTTCTTATGCTAGCATTGCATACCCACTATCATCACACATCAATACTTAATCCCACTTGAAACAAAATCAATTACCAAAATTATATTTATACACGCAAGACCAAGTCTAGTCAAACGGTTCTACTAAAAAACACAATCAAAATAACACTAAGTGCTTCAAAATGCAACACGTTTCTCGATCTCCAAACGAAGTTAATCAAACCACTTTGTAACACCCGTAATTTTCGGTAAGTAATTGTCACCCGGACGTTTCTGTGACTTGTAAACAGTGGGGTTTCGTTGGGAAATGTTTTGTTTAAAGTCCCTTAGAGTATTGGGGTTGTTGGCGTTGGAAAAGTCGGGTTTCGGGGCTCGGAAAGGTCCCGCGACAATGCCCGACGACTATGACAGTGTCATAGTCACACTGTCACAGTCGCATGCAATGTACCGTGGCCTGAGGGGAGTTGGCGACATTGCCATGTGACAATGCCCTGGGCATTGTCGCTGGTCAATGTCGCACTAGGGCACCCAGTTGCTGTTAAGTTGCGAAAATTCAGCCTTTTCTCATTCACTTTCATCCAAACTTCTTCTATTCTCTCCCAAAATAGTTTCCCTTCTTCTCCCTTCAAACCCCAACTCATATTTGACCCAAACCCTTGTATTTTATGAAGATAAAACATCACCAAGTGGTAGAATTGAAAAGCTATGGTCAAGGTTTCACCATCTCCATCTTCATCTTCCTCATCAAGTCCAATGTGTGGGAGCTCGGGTTGAAGAGATGGTATGGGTGTCCTCGGATAGTCTCATCACCTAGGATGGTAAGCCTCCTTGATTTAATGTTGTAAATGCTCCATTGATGTTTCCCTAGTGTTTGGTTTATCAAATCTTGGATTTGATAGTTTTGGAGAAACTAGGATTTTGATCTTGTTGGGGATTTTTAGTATGTAATGTTTGGGGAATGTTTCTAAATGGTTTGGTATGTATGGATCTATATTTTGGAAGTCTTCGGCTTGAGGATTCAAGTGTCCTTCAAAAGAGCTCGTTGGGTGAAACCTAGATTTAGCCTAAATCTAGCAAGGTGAGTTCAAGTTGCTTTGTGAAAACTATGTACATGCCAAAATGATTATTTTAAAGTAAAAATATGCTTTCCTTAATATTTGTCAATGTGTCGGGAATTTGTTAAGTTTTCATATTTGATAAAATTGAGTTGTTTCAATCTCATAAAATGTCCATATTTGGGATTTGGATATCTTGAGAGGTATTAGCATGATTTATGCATTTTTGGTGATTTTGTACGAATAAAGTCCATTTTATGATTTATGCATCTTTGGTGATTTTCGTGCAAATGAAGTCTATTTCACGTTATATGCGTTTTGGGGTGTATTTGCATACATGAATCTTTTGGAAACTCTTTGGTCCCAATACATGTTGAGTTTTGGGTTAATCACGTCTTTGTGGTATGTGTCTTCATAAACGTTATTTAAAGACATTTCATTATTTGGGGAACGTTAATCGTCGGTCAAATGGATTTTGAGCATTTCAGCTCTCGACGCCGACTTAAAGAGTATTGAGGACATTTGTCCGGTTTAAATGGCTCGATTTAGAGTCCAAACTTCGATTTACATCTTAATGCATTTTATTGAATATTATTGATAATTATAGGCTCGAGTGCTTTAGTCATTCATGAGTAGTCGTGTAATCTTAGACCGTGTTGCATTGGATCCATAGGCACATGAGTCAGTCTTATTTGATGGTCAATTGGGTGGTACGGGGTTGGACTCTAGGACTCATGTTTTATGACCGAAACTTGACAAGGAGGCACTAGGAGGGTTGAGTCTGGATAGTGCTGCCTGGGAGGTGAGTATTGTGACCCCCGCCAGTTGGGGAATTTCCTTAGTTGTAGTCCCCAGTATGTCGGGCCTTTGGGGAATTTCCTTAGTTGTAGTCACCGGGGTGTCGGGCCATTTGGGGAATTTTGTAACTATTAGACTAAGATATTAATTTGTAAAGTTGGTGGTACCAAAGTGTAAATATTATCATTATATATACCGGTGAATGTGAATGAATAGGGACACGGTTTTCTGACCATATTCTTACATGGTATCAGAGCGTACCTAAACCCTAGCCACAAACACCTAACAAACCCTAGCCGTCATCTTCCTCCCACTGCTGCTCCAGTCTTCTGCCATCATTTTCTGCCATCCTCCGGCATGAATAGTGCTCCGTGAACAGTGCTTCCAGCATGAACAGTACTTCCGGTGTGAACAGTACTTCTGGAAGATCGACCCAGATTTCTGCCGTTCTCACCACAGGATCGATCCAGAAATCCCGGTTTCTACTTCTGACTCATGGCCTCCCTGCATCCCGCTGTCACTGTCACCAACATCCGGAACTTCATCCCGATCATTCTGGAGATGGACGACGGACAGTATACGTCATGGGTCGAACTATTCAAGATCCACTGTCGTGTACACGATGCCATCCATCACATTCTTCCCGACGAATCTTCTTCATCCAAACCTGCGGCCGGCAAAGACAAAGAGAAAACAGATGATGTGGATCTCTTCAAACGTCTGGATTCCATTGTCCTTCAATGGATCTACGGTACGATTTCTAAAGACTTGTTAATTACTATTCTAAAACCAAATTCAACAGCCGCTCAAGCTTGGACATCGTTGGAAAACATTTTCATCGATAGCAAACCCTCACGGGCTCTGTATCTAGAAAACAGATTCAATAATGTCAAGCTGGAGTCTTTCTCTAATGTTTCCGCTTACTGTCAAGAGCTTAAGACTTTATCCGATCAACTCACCAATGTTGATGCCCCTGTTTCTAACGACCGTCTGGTTCTTCAACTCATCAACGGACTTGGCGAGAAATACGAAAGCCTCGCCACCTTACTCCAACAATCCACCCCTCTTCCGGATTTCTACACTGCCCGATCCAAACTGATCTTGGAAGAAACTCACAAGAATCAAAACTCCAAGGCCACGACTGAAGCGACAGCCATAAACGCTCAAACAACCGCCACTAACGAGGATCGACGTTCATTAACCGAAACCTCGTACCGTGGCGGTGGGCGTAGACAGTTTGAGTCTCTTGACTACGGCGGCAGAGGGCGCCATACTGGTAGAGGGGTTCGGGGACGCGGTCGTGGTCGCGGTCGCGGACGTGCCTCACACTCTCAGTCGGGCTACTATCCACAGCCACCATCCATCGGGTGGAATGCTCCATGGCCAACACAACCATGGAACACCCCTCCTGCATCATTCCCTACGACACCGACCAACAGGTACCGTACTATTCCCAGAAACCCTAATTTTGCAGGTATCCTTGGCGCTAATCTGTACGGAAATCCGGGTTCCGAGCACTCATACAGCCCGACCAACATCGAGCAAGCAATGCACACGATGACATTAAATCCGGACCAGAACTGGTACCTTGACTCCGGCGCCACGAACCACATGTCACACACCACAGGTAACATTTCCAATTATGTCTATAATGGTATACAAAACAACATCGTCGTTGGCAATGGTTCTCAAATACCTATCCTCGGAACCGGTCACACCACCCTCCAACCACCTTACCCACCTTTAAAACTCAACAATATCCTTCACGCACCTAAACTTATCAAAAACCTTCTTTCTGTTCGCCGACTAACCACTGATAATCCTATTTCCATTGAATTTGATCATTTTGGTTTTCTTGTGAAGGATTTTCAGACACGGATTCCTATCATCCGATGTGACAACACTGGCGATCTCTATCCTCTTTCATTACCTTCCGCTCAAGTTACACCACCTACTACTTTTGCTGCTTTGACGCAAGATCTTTGGCACAAGCGTCTGGGCCACCCCAGTTCCTCTCTGTTACGAGTATTAAATAAACGCAATTTTATTTTTGTTAAGACTTTTTCGGATAAACACTTATGTTAATCGTGTGTTTTTGGCAAGCATATTAAATTACCTTTCTATGATTCTACTTCTGTTATGTGTTTACCCTTTGATATTGTGCATAGTGACTTATGGACCTCCCCGGTTCTAAGCTCCGGGGGTCACCGTTATCTTGTTTTTGGATGACTACACCAACTATCTATGGACTTACCCTCTCACACACAAATCCCATACACATTCCACCTTCCTATCCTTCCACACACTCATCCGCACTCAATTTGAACGTGCAATTAAAAGCTTCCAATGCGATAATGGAACCGAGTACAACAATAAATCGTTTCACGATTTCTGTGCTCAACACGGAATGGTTTTCCGATTCTCATGTCCCCACACTTCTTCTCAAAATGGGAAAGCCGAACGAAAAATTCGTTCCATAAACAACATCATCCGCACTCTTCTCACCCAAGCATCCCTACCGCCAACCTTCTAGCATCACGCCCTACAAATGGCCACCTACATACTTAACATACTTCCCTCCAAAACCAAAAACAACGCCACCCCCACACTTCTTCTATACAACAAACACCCCACATACACTCATCTTCGAACTTTCGGCTGTCTCTGCTATCCCCTCATCCCATCTCCATCTATTAACAAACTTGAAAATAGGTCCACCCCATGCGTCTTTCTCGGTTACCCCTCCAATCATAGGGGGTATAAATGCTACAAACTCTCCACCAAAAAAATCATTCTCTCTCGTCACGTCGTGTTCGATGAGACCGTGTTTCCGTTTTCCACACTTCACTCCTCCCCCCCCCTCCTACGACTTTCTTCACTCCCACCAATCAAGTGAGCTCCATCCGTATGTCTGGGAATCCGTCACTTCCACAAACCAATCCACATCCCCAAATGAACCTCTTGCCCCTTCCCCCATCCTCCACAAGCCGAAACCCCCCCTCCCTCGCCGTCCCCAACTTCACCTCAACCGACTCCCACCTTCCAAACCTACTCACGTCGACCCAAACCACGCGAAAACCCACACCCCACCGACACACACCAACCGCCTCCCCCACCCGCCACAACCTCACCTATCCAAGACCCACCACCACCACCCACCCGCACCATGCACACACGTAGCATGACCGGCATTTCAAAACCAAAACAACCTTTCAATCTCCATACCTCTGCCCCATTTGAGCCTTTGCCCCGCTCCCCTACCGAGGCACTCAAAACTCCCATTTGGAACCAAGCCATGACTGATGAGTTTAATGCCCTTATCGACAATAATACATGGGAATTGGTACCTCCCCAACTATCATCCGGTGCATGTGGATTTTCAAACATAACACCAAATCTGACGGATCTCTTGAGTGCTACAAAGTGCGCTTAGTTTGTGATGGCAGGTCACAGCAGGTTGGCGTCGACTGCGACGAATCGTTTAGCCCGGTGGTCAAACCGGCAACCATTCGCACGGTCCTCAGCATTGCGTTATCCCACCAGTGGGAAATCAACCAACTGGATGTTAAAAACGCGTTTCTCCATGGACACTTAGCGAAAACAGTGTACATGCATCAACCCATGGGATTTCGGCATCCGTCTTATCCTAACCATGTTTGCAGGTTAAAGAAGTCTCTCTACGGCCTCAAACAGGCACCTCGTGCATGACATTCGTATTGATTAAAGTAAATCCTGCACAGATTAAACAGGCACCTCTCTACGGCCTCTCTAAGTCTAGACATTTTACATTCATGCCTACTCACTTAAACTAGAGATCTGATACCAACTTGTAACACCCTAAAATTCAGTGTAAAATAAAACCTGGAAACCTGGCAACATGACATTCGTATTGATATTAACCTCCCATAAAGGGGATTAGTCCTTAAGACTTTACAAAACCTGCACAGATATAGGATTCATCAACAAACTAATCTAGACACCTCTATCAAGATTACATCAGTTGACAATCCATAATTCACCAAAAGAATGGGACTTAACAAATGCCCAGTTACAATACTAGTCATCTCAAAATGCCTCGAGACCAAACCCGTCTCTCAAAACCCTGGCAACCCACCGCTAAGGGAAACCTGTTATACACATCATTTGAGAAAAAGTGTTAGGCTTAAAGCCTAGTGAGAACATACAGTTCATAAATCTCAAGATATAAAATCAAATGCATCAAAGTAAATCCTTCCAAAGGTTTAGTTATGCAAAATACAGTTCTTTGATAATATACGGACAACCGGTCCAAAACACATCTTCCGATGACGGGGATTACCCGATTTACCAAGGATTATAGTGGTACACAAAGTAAGCCACAAATCCGAGTTATGAGCTAAATACATGGAACCATAGCCACGAACGCTTCGGTCCGTACTACGATGTGAGGGAGGCCCCCAAGGAACCAGTCATACTCTTTCGTTAGACTACATTTGACCCATGGCTAGTAACCGGTCTCACATAACCGTACTAAGTGCCCCCGAAGATCAAATGTATCTAACTACAACAGAAGGGGTACAAACATCCCAACAATAAGCCGACTCGATACCTAGGGATCCACTAGTATAGTCATGACTTGTCACAATACTTCATGTGACCATTTTAAAGCTAGAAAAACAGCTTTCAACACATTTATATTTCAAAATGTCATTTTCCAGACCAACTGCTGGTAAGAAAGATAATCATAAAACCAGTTTATATACATTCTTTCAATAAGCCACAATCATGGGCAAGTAAAACCTCATTTTACTTCTAATAAGGCGGAACCCGTCATTTTAGTCAATACTGATCGGGAACCCCGAAAATCACCAAAACTTCATTTATATCAAAATGTAGATAACATGAAATCATACCGTAGAAATACTTCGGATTTCCCAAATAAGAGTTTTGACATGTATAAAGTTTGTAAAATGATAGTAGGAACTCACCAGTAGGTTTTAGAATAAAACCCGGAAAACCAGATATCGATCACGACGAAGAGGTGAAGCTTTTATGTAACACCCCGAGTTTCGAGAGGTATTAATTCAAGTTAATACAGAAACCGATATATAAAGGAAAAATAAGATATTTTATTTTGGACTTGAATCCTAGATTTTATAGTCTAGATGGATAAAGGATTCAATTATGGGTCCAACGGTTCTTTCCGGAGCAAAAACGGAGCTATGACGAAGAAGTTACGGCCAAAACAGTATCGAGAAGAAAATCAGCGGAAGCGGGCGACTTATGCCGCGACCTAAGTCGCGAAACAAGTCGCGAAATCCACTGTTCCAGCTTAAATCGCGATTTTCAGCCCCAAACTTTATTTCTTCATATCTTTCTCATCCTAGCTCCGATTTGGGTGATTCAAAGTGTCACTGTTTCGTTTTTTAGAGCTCTTCAAGGATCTAGCAAGAGATTGGAGGTCTATTGGAGTATACAAGAGTATTTTGTGGTGGTAAGCTCCTCATCTCTCCCATTTCATCGTCTTCACCAAGTTTTCTAGGGTTTCACCCACCCTTTGTGCTTCCTTTCATAGATTGGAGATTTGTGGCCATTTTGGTGAACTAGAAGTGTTTTGGTTAGTGGATTCAAGATTGGGTTAAGGTAATCTTCTATTCTCTTAAGTTATGGGAGTTAGGGTTTCAGTTTTAGTTGAGGTATTCATGCACATGGTTTGGGAAACGATTCTTTGTGGTTGATTATGTTTATGTATGGTTGAATATGTATGGATTTAGGTTTTGGAAGTTTTGTCTTGAGAATCCAAGTGTTCTTCAAAGGAGCTCTAGTTGGGGGAAAATCTAGATTTAGCCTAAATCTAGCAAGGTGAGTTCAAGTTGATTTGTGAAAACGTTGTACATGCCAAAATGTCTATTTTAAAGTGTTTTATGTGTTTTCATGAAATTATCAAATGTTGGGTTATTTGCTAATCTTTGATTATTTGAATTATCTAACTTTACAAACCTTGTATAACACCAACATTGGAGATTTTTGGGCGTTTGATATATGTGTCACAAACGAATGTGTTTTGAAGTCTTTTTACATGAATGGATCTTTGGTCAAAGAAATACACTTTTAAATGTTTGTCGAGTCTTATGCATCGTCATGAAATGGAGTGTTTTATAAAGTATCACTTGAACATCTATGTGAGGTAACTTGAAAGAATGTTTATAGTCTCATTTTATGATTTTCGTTCTTATCAGCAGTTAAATTTGGAAAACGCATATTTTGTGTTATGAGTTCATTTGGAAAATGGATTGTCTCAACTAATGTTGAGTTTTGAACTAATCTCACTTTTGGTCATGATGTTTGCATATCCGTTGGGTGAGTGCGTTTTATCGTGTTTTTATTCCATTTATTAATGAGTCAATGGGTTGCTAAGTCTGCGGCTTGGCATTGTTATTTTGATGGGGGTTTTGGACAATAGTCCAGTTTTGGTAGCTCGACTTCGAGCCTTGTTGGGCCTTATGTGTATTATTTGGCTTATTTGACGCATTGGGAGTCATGATCCCGTATTTGGTTTATTATTGTCCGGCGTTGGGACGATTAGTTTTCCACGTCGAGGCACGTTAGGCACCAGATGTGGGTGTAAGACCTTCGTGCTGCACGTTAAGGTATCGGATGTGGGTATAAGTCCTTCGTGCTCAAGTATTACGATATTGGATGAGGAGCTCGACCTAGCAATCCCTCGGGGTTAAACTTGAGTTTCCGTGGGTGTATGTTTAAAGCCACTGAGCCTGTCATCCCTTGCGTGTACTTTTGTTTATATGACTAGTCATAACAACATAAAATGGGCTTACTTTGTGGACCGTCACATTTTATGGAATCGGGAATCCCCGGTCACCGAAAGGTGTTGTTTTTGGGTATTGAGTTTTATTATCCAAGTTTTCGGTGACGTTTTGTACAATTGGGTTTTACCCTTGATTTATGGGTTGAGTATTATTCCCCACCCGTGTTTTGGGATATAAGGTTTAACCGTATCTTCATAAATGAAGAGTTCAATTTATACCTACGCTTTGAGTGAGTTTTGAGTTAAAAACTAATTTATGAATGGGCGGCCTATGTTGGTATCATTATTTTTGAAGTAGTTGGTTTGGAAAACGTTTTAATTGGTGTTCTTTACCTAAAATGCATATTGATGGAAATGAGTCGTTTTCAAATGTAAGACGTATCATATTGAAGGACTATAACCTTTAACCGCATTCTTTCTCTTTCAAATGATTATTTTATATATGTTGAAAAACTCTTGAGCTCACTAGGCGTTAAGCCTAACCTTTTTATTTGTCGGCATGTGCATCATGTTTCAAGGTTGGGAGTTGGTCCTAGCAATCCTATGAAGAGTTGAGCCTTAGCTTTGTGCAAATGTAAGTAGTTGGTGAAGTCTTCCGCAACGTTGGAGATAGTAACTATTATGGGGTTTTAGTAGCACCCGTCCTTATCATAGACTTTTGTATAGAATGAATGGTTGTATTGAGGTTAAGTCATAATTTGTGGTTGAAGATGATTTATTTATTGATGTATTTAATAAATTTTTAATAAGTTGCTATTTCCAGATTTAAGGGTGTTACATTTTAACACCGGCCCCTTGCTAGAAACACCGAAAACTAGCAACCAAACGATACTTCGAAGATCGAAAGAAGAAAAGGAAAAAGAAAGAGAGAGAGACTGAGATTTGAGATCTTTTCAAATAAACCAACCATAATGAGATATTTAACAAAATATCTCATCAGTCCCAACACAGTGCACGACCCGTGCGCTTTCAAAGAAGGGAGGGCGCACGACCCATGCGGAAAACCACTGCCGAGCCCCTGATCCTTGCGCACAACCCGTGCGAAATTCCTGAAGGAGGGCGCACGACCCGTGCGCCCTGTAGACCAGCACATAAACCTCCTTTTTCTCTATTCTTGTTCGCAAAAGACCAAACGAAATTTGGGGTGTTACAATCCTCCCCAACTTGGGAATGATTTCGTCCCCGAAATCCAGCTATACAAAAAGCTGAGGATATCTTCGCTTCATATCCTCTTCAGCTTCCCACGTCACATTTGCTCCCCGGTGATGCTTCCACTGCACCTTGACCAAAGTGACCTCTTTGTGACGTAACTTCTTAGACTTTCTCTCTAAGATGGCGTCGGGTTCTTCCACACAACGGTTACCTTCATCCACTCTTAACTCTGAGAGGGGAATGACGCTGTCTTCTACCGCTAGACACTTCCAAAGGTAACAAACATGAAACGTATTGTGGATTCTGCTCAACTCCGGTTAGGCATGGGAATGGGGCGGGGACCCCAATCCCCATCCCCGTCCCCGTCCCCGCCGGGGAATATGATCACATCCCCATCCCCAACGGGGAACGGGGATCCCCAACGGGGAAACGGGGATTTTTTATACCAAAAAATTATGTTAATTAATAAGTTAATATCTATTAAAATATGCTAGTAATGACTATTAGAAATTAAACTTTGCTAACAAAACTTTAAACTGAAACCAACTCAAAAATCTGGTTTGTGCGTAAAAAAAAAAAAGCATTACACAACAACAGCAGCCTACGACATGAAGAAAGACTACTTGGCACCTGCTTGGCTTTGGCATTTCCAGTTGCAATTTGCATGGGAAGAAGTCAACACAACCAACTACAATAAGTTTTGTAATTAAATAAAAAACTAAATAAAAAACAACAACAACAAGGCCTAACAAAATGCAAAATACCAACAAATTTTTAATTAAATTATAAACTAAAACCACCCAACAACTCAATGTACCAAAATCAATATACCAAGTAATTGACTAATTGTTCTTTGACTTAGACTTCAAAAAAATTACATATTAAGTACCAGCATCCAAAAATAACAAGATCACTTGCTACTCGACATCCGCGTCATATGTGACCGTTTCATCAAATGCTTTAGACTCTCCACGTTTTTTATCTACAAAAAGTAAGAGAAGTTAGAAAAAAAATGCATATACATGTATGACTAAGAATTAAGAATTTAAATATTTTTTTACCTTGAAGGTCTTTCCGTAACCAACTATGGGTGCACATTAATGCTCCAACTGTTTGTGGGTGGAGTCGACTACGTTGTTTTGTGACTTTGTTACCACTCATGCTAAAAGCCGATTCGGAAGCTACCGTAGAAATTGGTATGGCTAAAATGTCTCGTGCAATATTTTGAAGCATGGGAAACTTGGAGCCGTTGCACTTCCACCACATCAAGATGTCAAAACCTTCTTCATTAGGCAACAACTTCTCGGCCAAATAATCATCCAATTCACTTGTTTCCAAGACATCGTCCTCACATATCATAGACTCAAAATCCATCTCCCATGTAGGTTTCTCGGAAGTAGAATCATCTACGTCTAAGGCACTAGTGGTAGATTGTCCTTTCCAAGAAGTTCCTCGATTGCCGGCATACTTCTTTTTATACTCTTCAAACAACTCAACACATAGGTTACGTATCCTCGTAATCTCACTTTTCGCTTCATCGCCATAGATTTTTGGAAAGAAATAATTTATTAGCTTCAACTTATATCTAGGATCTAACACAATTGCTACACTCATAACCTCATGTATGACACTCCAATATTTGTTGAACTTCATCAACATAGATGATGCCATTTTCCTAATAACATCATGAGGAGAGTTTTTCCAACTCAACAAAGACACTTTAACTTCACAAATCAACGGGAAAAAGATATTTGACGTGGGATATAAAGTTCCCGAAAACTTTTCAGTCACACGATAAAATAACTTTAACTTCTCACAAACAATTGATGCCATGGCCCATTCATCTTCACTAGGCAAGCAAACATAACTTCTCTCCTTCTTGCTCAAACGACTAAAAACATCCTTATACTCCAAAGCGACATTCAACATGATATATACCGAATTCCACCTTGTCTTGCAATCAAGAACTAATTCCTTTTCACAATTTACACTTAATTGTCGTGCAAATAGTTTAAATTCTTGTACTCTCTTAGGAGAGCTTGTCCAAAATGCAACACTATCCCTAACATTTTCAATAGCTCCACCAATGATAGAGAATCCATCTTGCACAATAAGGTTAATTATATGCGCACAACATCGCATATGAAATATTTTCCCTTTTAACATTAGCGATGATGAAGAAAGAGTACCTAAAAGCTTGTCGATTATTGCATCATTTGTCAAGCAATTGTCAAGAGTCAAAGTTGATAGCTTGTTGTCAATGTTCCAATCGAGAAGACACTCCATCATAGCTTGTGACAATGCTTCGGCCGTGTGTGGATATGGCACGTGTATAAAGCTACATTAAACAAAATAAGATATTATTATCAATACATTTATCCAATATTCATGATATAAAGAAAAGATTATTACACTAGAGATTATAACCTGATGATTCGATTTTGTAAACTCCATTTGCCATCTATATAATGTGTTGTAAGTGCCATGTAACCTTTCTTTTGGTTACTTGCTGTCCACATATCTGAAGTTAAGGCAATCCTACTCTCATTCTCTTCCAAACACCGTAAAGTGTGACCTCTTTGTTTTTCATAAATCTTCAGTATATCACTCTTTGTTGTTGCTCGAGATGGTACCTTAAATAAAGGTTGGAGACCTTCTGAATACTTCCTAAAACCATAGTGCTCGACAATAGAAAGCGGATAATCATGTATAATAATCATTTTGGCTAAGTCTTCCCTAGAAACTTCACCATTAAATGAATATTTACTTATAGAAGCTTTTCCGTCCGAACCCGTTAGTTGCTTATCGCAATAATTACACTGTGCAAATCGTCTTACACCGTCAACATGTATTTGTTCAAAATGATTCCAAACAACCGACTTTAACCTCTTTTTTGGTTGTTCATTGTTCGTGTTACTCCCTACAGGCATGTTTACGGATTCGTAAGCATCATTATCAGTTGTTTGTTGTTTGTTGTTTCCTTCCATGTCATCACCAATCTCTACCACGTTCTCATTTTCCGAAGGTTCCATCTAAAAAAATGTATGTAAATCAGTAAATGACAGTAAACAAAAATACAAAACAAAATGGCAGTAAAAATAATTGGCAGTAAACAAAAATACAAAACAAAATGGAAGTAAAAATAATTGGCAGCAAACAAAATACAAAACAAAATTGTAGTAAACTAAATGGCACTAAAAATGTGAGTATTTTACTATTTTTTATTCTTATTCAATTTTGCAAAACAAAACAAGACAAAAAGTGTTAAACATGCCTACTTTTTTGACCTTTACTTTTGATTTTTTATAAATAATTAATATTTATGAGAACTCTTATCAAATCCAAATGCCAAATGGCAAAAAGCAAAATGGATGGCAGTAGAAGAAAAGAGCAGTAAAATGGCGAACTGGTTTTCTTCCATTAAAGCATCTTCTCTCCAACTAAAACTCTAAAAAAGTTGAACATTCAAGAAAAATCAAACTTTTAAGGAGGGGAACCCAAACCCAAACAGGTAAATATACAAGTAAATTTTTAAAAAATACCTAATATGCTCAACTTCACCAGTTCACCTAATAACCAGTTGATTGACTTTGCTGGAATATGAAATAGAGGGAGAGTTTTCAGGTGGTCGACGATTGGATATGTTGCGGTGGTCGGAGAGAGTTCAGGAGGTGCTTGACTTGTCGTAGAGGAGAGGATTCGAATCGATGGATTGGGACTTGGGAAGGCGTGCGACTTTTTCTATTCTTCTAAAGTTCTAATTTCTAAAACCTAAATCTGATATGTTAGACTTATCCACTGCATCGTAGGAATAAATATATATTGTATATATTTTAATATATTTTAATATATATTTTAATTTAGTAACTATTATATAATACGGGTACGGGGCGGGGCGGGGCGGGGAGTGTGATACCCATCCCCGGCCCCATCCCCGGTTTTCTCAAAACGGGGATCCCCGGCCCCGGACCCGGGACCCGGTTTAGCGGGGAATCCCCGTCCCCGACCGGGGCGGGTGGACCGGGTTACCCGACGGGTCGGGGTCCATTCCCATGCCTAACTCTGGTGGCAGTTCCAACTTGTAGGCTTGCAAACCCACCCGGTTAAGCACTTTGAAAGGTCCGAGGAAACGGGGACTCAACTTCCCACGTTTTCCAAATCGGATAATACCCTTCCATGGATCCACCTTAAGCATCACGCGGTCGCCCACTTGGAACTCTATCGGTCGTCTCTTCTTATCGGCATAGCTTTTCTGCCGATCCTGAGCCGCTTTCATTCTTTCACGAATGCACTTGACCTTATCGGCAGTCTCTTGCACGATTTCAGGTCCGATGAACTGCTTTTCTCCCGCTTCTAGCCAGCACACGGGAGTCCGACACTTTCTCCCATACAATGCCTCAAAAGGTGTCATTCCAATACTCGAGTGGTAGCTATTGTTGTAAGCAAACTCCACCAAAGGCAGGTGAGAGTCCCAAATACCCCTGAAATCGATGACACAAGTCCTCAACATGTCCTACAAAGTTTGGAGCGTTCTCTCGCTTTGCCCGTCGGTATGTGGATGGTAGGCCGTACTCAACTTAACTCGCGTACCAAGCTCTTTCTGAAACCCATCCCAAAAGTTCGAAGTGAACCGAATGTCGCGATCCGACACGATCGACAATGGTATTCCATGCCTCGAGACCACTTCATCGATATAAAGTTTTGCTAACTTATCCATCGGTAGAGTCTCGCGCATAGCCAAGAAGTGAGCGCTCTTTGTCAATCTATCTGTTGGGTTTTATATAAACTATAAATAAACAATGCAGCGGAAACTATAACAAGAATCATATAACTAAACCCTACAAGGAAACTTTAGTGAATGATATTAGCAACAAGAAAGGGAAAAAGGATCACCAACCTTTTAATCCAAACTCGTAATTGGATTTATCCAAGTGAAGAACTCGAACACTTCGATTCCAAATTGCTTAGGAAGGTAGTAACCAAAGGAAATTACCTCTAATGGTTTGTACCCAATTTGTCCAAGATTATTAGACTTTGGAATATCCACCCAAGTGTAGTAAGAGTACCCACAAGGAATGGAGCAAAGAGAGAAGAGAAAACTCAAGGAAGAATGCTTGAGTTGGTACCCTTGATTTAGGAGTCATGGACCTCTATTTATAGTGGCAAGTAGCTTAGAGAAAAGTCCTTTCACTTGCACTTTTAATTGGCACAAATTAATTCTAAATTAATTCCAATTAATTCTATAAAAATTTCCATAATAATTTCTAATTAATTATTATCAAATAATAATTAATAAACTATTTATCTCTATCTCTAAATTATTCTAATAACCCTTGGACAATCGAGGGCAACCCAAAAAGGACCCTACTATTAATGGAAAGTCATGAGTAATTAGTTATGACTTTGGACACCCATTCCAACAGTCTCCCACTTGGACAAGTCATTAACTACTATTAGTCATAAACTAACCAAACAATCAGCAGAGAGTGCTTCCTTAGCAACTGCCGAACTCTGATTCAGAGACAGCCCTAGATAAGTGATCAGCTTATTCCTTCGTTCTTCAAGATATCGTATGAACTGAGTCATGGACATGAATCAATCTCAAGTTCAAGGTTGTTTCCCGGTTTTCGATTTATGAGGACTTTATTAGACTACTGAATTGAACACATCAATCTAGTCCAGGCTGGGCCCAGCACTATAATGTCGTCATTAAATCACCGAGGGGCCCACAGATATCGATTTTCCATTAATAGATAAAAGGAACAAATAAACTTTGACTACATAGTCCAAATCTATTCTTCAAATCATACATGGCAACATCTTTTATAATTTCCAGTTACGGTAGCGTTTAGATGTACCAATGCATAACTGAATCATAAACTTAAACTCATGCATCTCCATTTGAAGAATAACAGATATTATCATCTTAGAATTACTTGTGATTTTAATCCATTAAGTAATCTCTAAGTGCGGGTTTCTCTAATACTTAAATCTCTATTTAAGTACTCATGAGGGTTAGATGCATCTCTATACTATGTCTATCTCTATAGACATCAACTAACACTCCATGACAGTCTTAAAACAATACTTACTTCCAAGAGTATGACCGACTGTAGAGTTTTAAATATTCAGTCGCATTCTCATGCTGTGTTTATCTCTATAAACATCGACTTAATACTCGGGAAGTTAAACATGCAAAAAAACACAATAATAAATAATTCGAATGGCAGTTCACTAACACATAAATAATCTCTATTATTCATCACCAAATCAATTACAATTTATTACTGTTACAATGTTTCGAATATCACTTAATTACTAAAACTAATATCTTATCTCAAGCCAATGCTCCTAGCATGCAGGTCATGCTTGGTTTTGCTAAGTGCCTTTGTGAAAGGATCAGCCGGGTTTTCTTCCGATGATATCCTACTCACTAAGATGTCTCCATCCTCCACTCTATGTCATACATAGTGGAATTTCCTCTTGATATGCTTGGTCTTTCCATGATCTTTTGGTTCCTTCGTAAGGGCGACAGCACCAGTGTTGTCACAAAAGATCTCTATGGGTTCACTGATAGTTGGAACGACTTCCAGATCACCAATAAAGTTTTGCAACCATGTAGCTTCCTTAGCAGCTTCAGAAGCTGCAATGTATTCGGACTCACAGGTTGATTCCGCCACAGTAGGTTGCTTGGAACTCTTCCATGTCACTGCACCTCCATTCAATAGAAACACCCAACCGGACTGTGAACAACTGTCATCCACATCCGTTTGGAAGCTGGCATCAGTATACCCGCTAATTCTAAGTTCCTCACTCCCACCAAACACCAAGAACATATCTCTCGTATTTCTCAAATACTTGAGAATATTCTTCACTGGTATCCAATGACTTTCACCCGGATTACCCTGATATCGACTCACCATACTCAAAGCATACGAGACATCAGGGCGAGTACATGTCATGGCATACATGATCGATCCTATAGCCGAAGCATATGGGACTCGACTCATTTTTTCCACCTGATCACGAGTGACGGGACATTGAGATCTACTAAGCTTTATGCCTTGATGAATGGGTAAAGACCCTTTCTTGGAATTTTCCATATTGAACCTTTTCAATACTTTATCCACATATGTACTTTGGCTTAGTCCTATTAGACGTTTTGTTCTATCTTGATAAATCCTTATACCCAGTATGTACGTTGCTTCTCCTAGATCCTTCATAGCGAAACATTTCCCAAGCCAGGCTTTTACACCATTCAAGGTTGGGATATCGTTTTCTATAAGGAGTATGTCATCCATATATAAGACTAGGAAGGTTATCGTACTCCCACTAGCTTTGACATATACGCAGGACTCATCTTCACTTCTAGAAAATCCAAACGCTTTGACCTTTTCATGGAAGCAAAGATTCCAGCTGCGAGAAGCTTGTTTAAGTCCATAAATAGACTTTTCAATCTTGCACACTCTATTGGGATGCTTGGTGTCTACAAAACCTTCCGGTTGTGTCATATACACATCCTCTGAAAGTTTCCCGTTAAGGAAAGCGGTTTTGACATCCATTTGCCATACTTCATAATCATAGAAGGCGGCTATGGCAAGCATTATCCTAATAGACTTGATCTTGGCTACCGGTGAAAAGGTTTCATCATAGTCAACCCATTGGGTTTGAGTATAACCCTTTGCCACCAGCCTAGCCTTGAACGTGTGTACATTCCCGTCCATGTCGATCTTCTTCTTGAAGATCCATTTACAACCGACCGTCTTACGACCTGGTGTTTGATCAACCAAATTCCAAACTTGGTTATCATACATGGATTGAATCTCGCTGTCCATTGCCTCTTTCCATTTAGCAGCCTCAAGGCCTTTCATGGCTTCCTTATAGTTAGCTGGTTCATCCAAATTAACAAGTGTTCTATCACTTATTAATGTATCCCCTTCCGCAGTAATATGAAGACCATAGAACTCAGGAGGGTGGCTAACTCTTGAGGATCTACGAAGAGGTAATGACTCGTCAACTGGCTCAACAGGTATTTCTACCTCGGGTTGAGTGCTAGTGCCAACGTCAGGTATTTCATCATTTGATTCTTGAATTTCTTCAAAATCAATGTTACTCCCACTGACTTCTTTAGCTATAAGTTCTCTTTCTCGAAAGACTCCTCTTCGAGCTACAAACACCACATTTTCAGTGGGTCGGTAAAACAAATAACCATAAGACTTTTGTGGGTAACCGATGAATAGACACTTCTCAGATTTGTTGGCAAGTTTATCTTGGCTCTCGTGTCTCACGAAAACCTCACAACCCCAAACCTTGATATGTGCGAGTGAGGGTTTCTTCCCAGTCCACATTTCATGAGGTGTCTTTTCAACCTTCTTTGTTGGTACAAGATTTAGGATATGGGCGGCTGTCTCTAAGGCATATCCCCAGAAATAGGTCGAAAGAGGAGCTCGAGTCATCATGGAACGAACCATGTCTAACAAGGTTCGATTGCGTCTCTCGGCTACACCATTAAGTTGTGGTGTTCTAGGAGGCGACAATTGTGAAACAATTCCACATTCCTTAAGATACTCATTGAACTCAAGACTAAGATACTCACCACCCCTATTGGAGTGTAGTACTTTAATCTTTCTACCCAATTGATTCTCTACTTCGTTCTTGAACTCTTTGAACTTTTCAAAAGTATCCGACTTATGTTTAATCAAGTAAACATAACCATATCTACTATAGTCGTCGATAAAAGTCACGTAGTAGCGATTGTCATCTTTTGTGGTGGATCTAAATGGACCACATACATCTGTATGTATTAGGTCTAACAATCCTTCGCCTCTTTGTAAAGAACCGGTGAATGGTGACTTGGTCATTTTGCCAAGTAAACAAGACTCACATGCATCATATGATTTTAAGTCAAATGATTCCAAAACTCCATCCTTTTGAAGTTGGCCGATGCGTTTCTTGTTTATATGACCAAGACGACAATGCCACAAAGATGCATGGTCTAACTCATTAGAAGAATCAATAGCTAGCACATTACTCAAGTTATTATCACACACAACAGATTCATAAACACCATTACAAGGAGTAGCTTTAAAAATAAACAAGTCATCTTTAAAAACCAAAATATCTCCATTCAAATTATCAAAGTAATAACGGAATCCTTGTTTAAACAATGCGTGAAATGAAATGATATTCCGAGACATATCGGATGAATAACAGCAATTTACTAACTCTAATCTAAACCCACTATCCAAGACAAGCTCAAAAATCCCCATCTTCGTAACAGGTGCAGAACGCCCATTGCCCATGATGAGATTTAGCTTTCCTGGCTGCAACTCCTTGCATTCACTTAATCCCTGTAAAACAGAACAGATGTGAACACCACATCCTGTATCAAGGACCCAAGAATTTGAACATTTCAAATTAGTGTGTTTGATTAAGCACATACCTGAAACAGTGGCAGATGATTTGCCCTTGCTTTCTTTCAACTCTTGAAGGTATTTTGGGCAGTTTCTCCTCCAATGCCCTGGTTGTCCACAGTGAAAACACGTTGCCTGCTTCGGATCTTTGGAAGGCGGGATGTCACGATTAACCGTTCTCTTTGACCCTTTGTTGGACTCTCCAACATGGGCTTTCCCTTTCCAAGCGGGTTGAGTAGTGGCTTTTCGTTTCTTCCCTTTTCCAGGCCGAATGGCATTTACCTGTGCAACAACAGTTGAGCTTGATAAGACATGAGACTTCTTCATGCCTTGCTCAGCTCTTTGCAGAAGGTTATGCAGTTGCATCATATTGTTCTCACCATCATTCATATGAAACTGCATAATGAACGGATCATAAGAATCTGGAAGTGAATCAAGGACCATGTCAATGGCCAAGTTCTTGTCGAACTTCACATCCAGTTTCTCGAGTCTTTCAATGAGCCTTTGCATCTTTTGCACATGGGCACATACTGACTCACCATCCTTGTGTTGACACTTTTTCAGGGCTTTAAGAACCTCCAAGCGCTCTTGCCTTTGTCCCTTAGCGAACATTTCGCGAAGTTTCTCATTTATTTCATATGCCCAGCTCTCATCGAACATCTTTTGAAGTTCAGAGGACATGGTGGACACCATGATGCAAGATGCCTTGGTAGAGTCAGTGCAATGCTTGTTGTAAGCAGTAATTTCTTCGGGAGAGGCAGTGTTCCGATCGATTTCAACGATTTGTTCATCGAGTACGTATTCCTTGTCTTCATAGCGTAAGGTCAATCTTAGGGCACGCATCCAATCAAGATAATTGGGTCCTATAAGCTTTTCCTTTGCCATAATAGGAAGGAGAGTGAAACCGGAGTTTCCGGTAGGAGCAGGAGTAGGAGGAAGATCATTATTGATTCCAGACATCTATAAGACAAGTGGTTTTAGTTAGTGATATTTAAATAATCCTTAACTATTTACCCAATTAATATATTAAGGCTAGGATCCAATTTCTAACATTCACTATATAAAGAGGGATGCCGTAATTATATATGAATTTAATTTAGGTAGGCATACAACTTGCCAATTTCATCTTCATGAAATTCCTGGAACGTTAGAGACTCCTTGTACATTCAAGGGCATGTTTAGTCTCGGATATACATCTTACTCATTGTGGCTGGGACGCCGAAGACCACAATTAAGATTGTGAATTAACCATGAAAAAATCGCGTTGGCACATTCATTCTATTTATAGTTCTCAAATTGACGTGCCGGTTATCCACACACGCTCCATCAATAAACTATAAAACCGAATTGCCACATCATCTTCCTATCATAGTCTCAAATTAATGTGCCGGTTATCCACGCACGCTCCATTAATAGACCATCTAGAAGTGATGTGCGTTTTCATGGATTTGCATACATATTCACATTTTCTTATGTGTATCTAAGAAGGGAATTTAAATTAGATATAAGTTTTAGATTAATACTTTTAATCTTAACATCGACAATATTGGATCCATTCGATAACTCGCACTCCTTCACACAAAAGGTCGGTGAGCTGGCAACGCACGGCGTTTTGAAAGCCCTTCTCATTTGCCGCCATTTTATAGGCAGGCTCCTAGTACCTTCTTATAGTTTTAGGAGTTTGATGGGCCTAGTAGTGATCCAACTACGATGTGTTTAACTTTAGGTTATACTATATACTGTATAAACAATTTATAAGTATAGGGTAAATTTTAAACATTTTAAAACTTACCAATTATTTAATCAAATTAATTCTAATTAACCAAGTAACCTAACAAGATAATTTTAATTTATAATTAAACATTCTAAACATGTGAGGTCACATGTTAATAATTAACATTAAATAATACATGCAAAAAAAACTATTTGCAATTCAATTAATCCTAATTATCAGATTGAATCATATGAAAATTTAAATCTAGCCAATTAAACTTAAATCATATGAGGACATATGATAATGATTAAAAATTGAAAACATGGCATATAAAAACTCTTTCAATTTTAAACCTTTTAAAATATGAGCCTATTAAATCTTTCAATTTTGCCAAATAATATAATAGCCATAATTATCCAATCTTTCATGTAATCCTCAAGATTATCGGAAATCTTGACTATTAGATGAACATTGTATAATTGTCATTTAATAACTGTTTACCAAAAGTTAGGAGATAATAGCCAAAAATACCAACATTTTTAACTAATAAAATGATCCTAATTTTCGATCAAACAGACATATATATATATATATATATATATATATATATATATATATATATATATATATATATATATATATATATATATATATATATCGAAATTTAGCAAACAAGATTTAAACAAGTGCTAATATCATCTCAACTAATGGCTCTGATACCACTGTTGGGTTTTATATAAACTATAAATAAACAATGCAGTGGAAACTATAACAAGAATCATATAACTAAACCCTACAAGGAAACTTTAGTGAATGATATTAGCAACAAGAAAGGGAAAAAGGATCACCAACCTTTTAATCCAAACTCGTAATTGGATTTATCCACGTGAAGAACTCGAACACTTCGATTCCAAATTGCTTAGGAAGGTAGTAACCAAAGGAGATTACCTCTAATGGTTTGTACCCAATTTGTCCAAGATTATTAGACTTTGGAATATCCACCCAAGTGTAGTAAGAGTACCCACAAGGAATGGAGCAAAGAGAGAAGAGAAAACTCAAGGAAGAATGCTTGAGTTGGTACCCTTGATTTAGGAGTCATGGACCTCTATTTATAGTGGCAAGTAGCTTAGAGAAAAGTCCTTTCACTTGCACTTTTAATTGGCACAAATTAATTCTAAATTAATTCCAATTAATTCTATAAAAATTTCCATAATAATTTCTAATTAATTATTATCAAATAATAATTAATAAACTATTTATCTCTATCTCTTAATTATTCTAATAACCCTTGGACAATCGAGGGCAACCCAAAAAGGACCCTACTATTAATGGAAAGTCATGAGTAATTAGTTATGACTTTGGACACCCATTCCAACACTATCAACTATCACCCAAATGGTATCGTGACCTCGAAGAGTTTTAGGCAACTTCGTCACGAAGTCCATGATGATATGCTCCCACTTCCACTCGGGAATCTCTAAAGACTGAAGACTTCTATACGGTCGTTGATGTTCGGCCTTCACTTGCGAACACGTCACACAACGTTCCACATAACGCGCCACATCAAGTTTCATTATCGGCCACCAATAATGCAACCTCAAGTCTATGTACATCTTTGTACTCCCCGGATGAATGGAATACTTGGACTTGTGTGCATCCTCAAGCAATAGATCACGGTTACCCCCAATCTTGGGCACCCACACACGACCGCTGAACAGTTTCACTCCACGGCCATCTTCTGTTAAGAGCAAACGTTGTTTTGTCATGACTTCCTCTTTGAGATTTTCTTCTAACAATGCTTCAACCTGCGATGCCTTGATCTTTTCAATAAGGCTAGACACTAGCTCGATTCTCGAATGGGTAGCCCGAATACTTCCGCTATAGTCCTTCCGACTTAACGCGTCGGCCACCACGTTCGCCTTACCGGGATGGTAAAGCAATTCACAATCGTAGTCCTTTAGCAGCTCGAGCCACCGTCTTTGCCTCATGTTCAACTCCTTTTGATCAAAGACATACTTCAGACTTTTATGATCTGTGAAGAGTGTACACTTCGTGCCATAGAGATAATGTCTCCAAAGCTTCAGGGCGAACACCACCGCTGCTAACTCCAAATCGTGGGTAGGATAGTTCTTCTCGTGTATTTTAAGCTGCCTCGAGGCGTAAGCGATTACCTTGCCCCGTTGCATCAACACACAACCTAAACCCATCTTCGAAGCGTCGCTAAAGACCACGAAGTCTTCTGACCCTTCAGGTAACGACAAGATCGGAGCTTCACACAACTTCTTTTGAAGTATCCGGAACGTCCTCTCTTGTGTTTCGGTCCATTCAAACTTCACATTCTTCCGAGTCAAAACTGTCAAGGAAGAAGCAATTTTCGAAAAGTCCTGGATAAATCTCCGGTAGTACCCCGCCAGACCCAAGAAACTTCGGATCTCTGACGGACTCTTGGGAGATTCCCAATTCATCATAGCTTCAATCTTGGAGGGATCCACTTTCACTCCGTCTCGAGTGACAACGTGACCCAGAAATTGTACCTCTTTAAGCCAAAAGTCACACTTGGAAAACTTGGCGTACAATCTTTCCTTTCTCAACACTTCGAGTACTTCCCGCAGGTGTTGTTCGTGTTCTGACTCGCTCTTGGAGTACACGAGTATGTCATCAATGAATACAATGACCGACTTGTCGAGGAATGGTCGGCACACTCTATTCATCAAGTCCATAAATATCACCGGTGCGTTCGTTAGGCCAAAAGGCATTACAAGAAATTCGTAATGGCCGTAACGTGTTCTGAAAGCTGTTTTCGGAACGTCTTCTTCTCTCACCTTCACCTGATGATAACCCGAACGTAAGTCGCTCTTGGAAAAACACCCCGCTCCTTGAAGTTGATCGAACAAGTCGTCTATTCTCGAAAGCGGATACCTGTTCTTTACTGTAGCTTTGTTCAACTCACGATAGTCAATGCACATTCTCATCGTGCCATCTTTCTTCTTTACAAACAAGACCGAAGCGCCCCAGGGTGACGAACTCGGTCTTATAAAGCCCTTCTCCGAAAGCTCTTGGAGTTGTGCCATCATTTCTTACATCTCTGACGGTGCTAAACGGTAAGGAGCTTTAGCAATTGGTGCTGCTCCAGGCACAAGGTCAATCCGGAACTCCACTTGCCGATCTGGTGGTAACCCGGGCAAGTCGTCAGGAAAGACATCTGGAAACTCACGCACAATCTTCACATCAACAAGCTTTGATTTCTCTAATTTGGCATCGATCACATAGGCGGAAAGATGAACATCCTTTTATCAGACACTTGTGTGCCCTCGCCATTGTGATTATCGCCACTTCGCCTTTTCTCTTCTCACCATAGATCACAACGACTTCACCACATGGATCGGGAAGTCGAATCAATTTCTTGGAACGGACGATCTCGGCATGATTGTTTGACAATCAATCCATGCCAACTACAACATCAAAACCTCCGATAAACATCGGCAGTAAATCGATCGAGAATTCTCTCCCCTCGATCCCGAGAGTACACTTCTTCAGAACATCACGGATCAGAACTTGACTACCATCAGCTAACTCTACCACTAACGCATCCTCAAGACTAGTAGTGGGCATAGCAATCTTTTGACAGAACAACTCAGATACGAAAGAGAAACTTGCACCCGTATCGAATAAAATACGAGCAGGTACAGAGTTTATAAGAAAAGTACCCGATACCACATCAGCGGATGTCTTGGCCTCTTCGGCCGTCATCTGAAATGCTCGACCCGGAACCCTCGGAGGGTTCTCCTTCTTTGTCGCCATGCTACCCGACACAAGCTTCGGGCAATTTCTTCTCACGTGCCCCGGCGCCTTGCACTCGAAGCAGACCATCCCCGCGACAGAACAGTCGCGGGCGGTGTAATCAGACTTCCCACACTTGAAACAAGTTTGAGAAGTGGTGCTACAGTTACCGTGGTGCTTTGTTCGACACTTCGAGCACCATATGGCTTCTTGATAACCGCCGAAGCTGCGGTTTCCGACAAAAGGTCGGGTTCTCTTGGGAGGTACAGAACTGCTCTCCCACTTTCTCTTATCAGTCACCACCACAGCTTTCTCAGCTTTGTTCCTCGCGAACATCTCTTCCATGTACTGAGCTTCTTCAACCATCTCGCGGAGGTTAGAAGCTTTAGAATTGTGGACCATGGATTGCATGTCCGCGGGTAGACCATTCAGATAGGCCTTCATCTTATCATTCTCTGTTGGGGCAGCGTGCCCTACCAGATCGAGCTTCTCCATGAACTGACGGGTGTACTCCCTCACCGTCAGGCTTCCCTTTACCAGAGACCAGAATTCTTTCTCGATTCGGTCCATTGTTCTTTCATTGCAGAACTCTTCTAACAACTTTTTCTTGAACTCGGCCCAAGACAACTGAGCCAACACAGCAGGAGATAGGGTGGATTGAATGACATTCCACCAAATGAGCGCAATATCCCTCAGCAGTTGGGTACCGAACCGCACTCTCTGATCATCTCCGCATTCGGAAGAGCCAAAAGCTTGCTCGACCGCTCGAATCCACTTCACACACATGATTGGGTCGTCGGAACCAGAGAACTCTGGTGGTCCGCACCCCAGAAAGGATTTGTAGGAACAACTTTTCCCACTTCCCGGAGCATTAACAACCAAGCGTTCCTCGTTATTGATTCCAGAGCCAACGCCTACAGAACCAAGCACAATGTTTTCCACAACCATCTCACTTCTCTGATTGTTCATATCGCGGTCCTCAATCACTTTCAGCAGAAACTCTTGCTGCTTTGCCATCTCTTCCCTCATTTCCAACATCATGCTAGCCATCATTTCAGACTGGGAACTAACATCCCTGATGACTGGGTGGGACGAAGCCAGGTCTACTCGTGGAATGACCTCTGGCCCCCCACCTAGCCCTTGCTGAACAGGTGGTCGCACAACAACCTCAACTCCCTCCGGCTGACCAGCGGTGGAGGCTGTCTCTTCCAGACCATCAACACGCGTACGCGGTCTACCACGCGTATTCACCATACTGAACTGCTTCACAGAACAGAGAAAGAGATAACAGAGAGATTGAATAAACACAAAGGAAACGTACTACCACATTACCAATTGTCACAGTAATAGAAGTTCAAGCACATTTACGTACAATATCCTCATAATAACATTAGCTAAGTGAGATTATGAACATATAACACATAAAGGTTCTCGTCACCATCGCCACAACGCCTGATAAACGTACTTTCCGTCGACTCTAAGATCAACCCATCTTAGAAGTTCTACCCAAACTCGCGAATCATTTCTTAACATACTCAGTCTAAGTCTAGACATCTTACATTCATGCCTACTCACTTAAACTAGAGCTCTGATACCAACTTGTAACACCCTAAAATTCAGTGTAAAATAAAACCTGGAAACCTGGCAACATGACATTCGTATTGATATTAACCTCCCATAAAGGGGATCAGTCCTTAAGACTTTACAAAACCTGCACAGATATAGGATTCATCAACAAACTAATCTAGACATCTCTATCAAGATTACATCAGTTGACAATCCATAATTCACCAAAAGAATGGGACTTAACAAATGCCCAGTTACAATACTAGTCATCTCAAAATGCCTCGAGACCAAACCCGTCTCTCAAAACCCTGGCAACCCACCGCTAAGGGAAACCTGTTATACACATCATTTGAGAAAAAGTGTTAGGCTTAAAGCCTAGTGAGAACATACAGTTCATAAATCTCAAGAGATAAAATCAAATGCATCAAAGTAAATCCTTCCAAAGGTTTAGTTATGCAAAATACAGTTCTTTGATAATATACGGACAACCGGTCCAAAACACATCTTCCGATGACGGGGATTACCCGATTTACCAAGGATTATAGTGGTACACAAAGTAAGCCACAAATCCGAGTTATGAGCTAAATACATGGAACCATGGCCACGAACGCTTCGGTCCGTACTACGATGTGAGGGAGGCCCCCAAGGAACCAGTCATACTCTTTCGTTAGACTACATTTGACCCATGGCTAGTAACCGGTCTCACATAACCGTACTAAGTGCCCCCGAAGATCAAATGTATCTAACTACAACAGAAGGGGTACAAACATCCCAACAATAAGCCGACTCGATGCCTAAGGATCCACTAGTATAGTCATGACTTGTCACAATACTTCATGTGACCATTTTAAAGCTAGAAAAACAGCTTTCAACACATTTATATTTCAAAATGCCATTTTCCAGACCAACTGCTGGTAAGAAAGATAATCATAAAACCAGTTTATATACATTCTTTCAATAAGCCACAATCATGGGCAAGTAAAACCTCATTTTACTTCTAATAAGGCGGAACCCGTCATTTTAGTCAATACTGATCGGGAACCCCGAAAATCACCAAAACTTCATTTATATCAAAATGTAGAGAACATGAAATCATACCGTAGAAATACTTCGGATTTCGCAAATAAGAGTTTTGACATGTATAAAGTTTGTAAAATGATAGTAGGAACTCACCAGTAGGTTTTAGAATAAAACCTGGAAAACTAGATATCGATCACGACGAAGAGGTGAAGCTTTTAACACAGACCCCTTGCTAGAAACACCGAAAACTAGCAACCAAACGATACTTCGAAGATCGAAAGAAGAAAAGGAAAAAGAAAGAGAGAGAGACTGAGATTTGAGATCTTTTCAAATAAACCAACCAAAATGAGATATTTAACACAATATCTCATCAGTCCCAACATAGTGCACGACCCGTGCGCTTTCAAAGAAGGGAGGGCGCACGACCCGTGCGGAAAACCACTGTCGATCCCCTGATCCTTGCGCACAACCCGTGCGAAATTCCTGAAGGAGGGCGCACGACCCGTGCGCCCTGTAGACCAGCATAGAAACCTCCTTTTTCTCTATTCTTGTTCGCAAAAGACCAAACGAAATTTGGGGTGTTACAAATTTCCTTAGTTGTAGTCCCCGGTGTGCCGGCCCTTTCGAGGTGGAGTTCTTCGGAACGGCCACCAAGGTCAACTGTCTCTTTTGGTGAACTTGTCAAGAGGTCGTAGGGGCACTTGGGCCTTCGTGTCGTGAAGTGTCATACGATCAATGTTGGTTGAGTGGCATACTTTTGTGTTCCTCCGCTCTCCACGGATACGGGTATCCCCCGTTGTCGGCCCGCTGTATTTTGGATATTTAATTGTACATGCTTTAATATTTTGGATTTCATTCCATTTTATGGTCGCGTGAGTATTGAGATTTAGTTCCATGTTTTAATGGCGTATCATATTTATATTGTTTTCCGTTATTTAAGGGTCGAGTATTATGCCCCACTCGTGTTTTGGGTGTTTTGGGAATATGAAGTATTATTTACATTTTCACAAATTTGAGTATCGAACTATGACCCCGTTTGGGCGAGTTCCGGGTTGCATCGTTTTATAAGAAATGTGTGGTTGGGAGCATTGTCCTTAAAAGTGCATATTATGGGGAAAATGCGTCGTTTCCATTTTTAGGTAAACCATTTCTAAGGGTCTTGTTTTGAACTGAATTCCATTATTTAAGATATATTTATTCATGTTAAAACTCTTGAGCTCACTAGGCGTTAAGCCTAACCTTTTTATTTGTCGGCATGTGCATCAGGTTCCAGTTGGGGGTTCAGACTCTAGTAGTTTCACGAAGAGTTGAGCCTTAGCTTTATACAAGAGTAAGTGGTTGATGAAGCTTTCCGCAGGTTGGAGATAGTAGTTGTTATTGGGTTTTAGTAGCTCCCGTCTTTATTATAGGTTGTGTGTATTGAGGTTAAATCTTAAATTGTGATTGTAGTTGAAGCAATTATTGATGTATTTAGAAAATTTTAAATAAGTTGTTGTTTCCAGATTTGAGGGTGTTACACACTTGCATTCCTTTATACTCAAGGAATATATTAACATTTTAATTCAAAACTCTTCAACAAATATCAAACACTATTAACCAACCGAATCTGACATTTTGATCAAAATCCAATCAGAACAAAATGAACTCATCTTCAATTGTCTATAATTCCCGACACCTTAGTCGAACTTACTTTTCAGCCTTGAGTTACCACAAAGAAAATCTCAAGAGATATTCCAATCAAAAAAAAATTATAATCCAAAAATCCTATCAATATCACATACCAAACATATATTTGGTCCCTTCTAAACTCACATTTCATTGCAACATCATATATACCACAAAAAATCGTGGCACTCTTTAGACATTCATTAGATGATTATTCTTCACACCAACCAATACATCAACATCAAATTAAAATAAAGTCATATCGCGACTTAATTTTTCTCAAGTCTAGACGAAATAAAATCTTAAATATTTCATTCATCCCAAGGCATCATAACCATAGCTCTTACTAATCTCCACAGAAATCAAATCCTTAATCATAATGGTAAACCCATTATCACCTCATTGACTTACACATGAGACTTAGCATAAAATGTTGAGGAATAGTGTAGAAAATCGATGGAGAGGGAGAGAAGAGAGAGTGATCGGAACTTGGATAAGAATTCGAGATCGCGTGAGAGCTCTCTTTCCTTAAGTGATATTTCGACCCTATTCTTCCTGGGTATCACGAAATTCACTCGAGGATAATCTCAAATTCACCGTATTGATTTAGCCAGAAATCGATCCTATTTAAACACCTTGAGAATCGTAACCGACCCCATATTAATAATGATAATAATTTCTCATTAAATGAGATTGATTGCTCGACATTAATGTTGGCGGTTACAAGAATTTCTATCAATTACAAAACTGATGAAAACGCACGGCCCGTGCCAATTTCAAGAGGAAAAACGCACGAGTTGTGCAAAACCCTCTGACGACCACGCACGGCCCGTGCCAATTTCAAGAGGAAAAACGCACGGGTCTTGCGAAACTTTCTGTCGACAAACGCATAGGCCCGTGCTCATTTTGTGAACAAAAATGCACGGGTCGTGCCAAAAACGCATGGGTCGTACCGTTTATAACAGGAAAAACGCACGGGTCGTGCTCAACCTTTTTCCACTTAGTAACTCGCCAAACATAACCATCCAACGATCCCGGGTTCTAGTTAGCTTACACGAGTGTGCACTCCACACCTCCTAACTCATGTTATAGCTTAGCTATCAACTCCATTATTATCTTGTGAACCCAATTATATAAAATGAATCGATGATTTCACTAAAATCACCAACATTCCTCCCCAATTTTAGTGCAATCATTGGTTCACAAACAACAGTTGATATAGGAAAACAAACTCATGCATAAATGAAAATATCTAAAAGATTGAATTTTCATCTTAGTACATTACACATTTCAAATGCTCGAGAATCCGGGTGTCCTATGGATTGAACCCTTCAACCCATTTGAGTACCAGAAAATAACATACACATGAATTTAAAAATTCTCTAAAGTTTAAAACTTGACACTATAGAGGCCATGTGTCCTTATCCATTCGTGAGTGCATCAAAGCCAAGTCCAAGCTTCTTGAAACGGCCACACTTCGCACTCATATAGGTAGTTCCTTTCATCATGCACCTGCACATGCATTTTTACAAAGGAACAATTACCTCCTTCACTTGCAGTACCGAGCACATACCTTGGGATGATTATCTTGTACTCCAATCCCTTAGAGTGAGTCTTCCCATTGAATTCAACTTCTAACGTTGTATTAGAAGGGAATTGGGTATCTCGCCGTAAGAGATTTAAATGGACTTTAAACCCATCCCTATCACCGAGTTGTGAACCAAGTCCCTAGCTAAACCCTTCATCAAGTGGTCCGCTAGATTTTGTTGCGACCGAACAAATTCAACCGAAATCACCTCATTCGTGATTAGCTCACGAATCATGTTATGTCTAACACCTAAGTGTCTAGACTTGCCATTATATACTTGACTATAAGCTTTAGCCAAGGTAGTCTCACTATCACAACGGATAAATATAGGTGATATTGGTTTCGGCCTTAACGGAATTTCATGGACTAAATTCCTTAGCCACTCCGCCTCTTTACCAGCAGCGGCTAATGCCACAAATTTCGACTCCACGGTCGAACTCGTGATGCAAGTTTGCTTCTTAGAAGCCCATGAGATGGCACCTCCCCCAAGCAAGTATACCCAACCACTCGTAGAAGATTGATCTTCTAAGTTGGTAATCCAACTTGCATCCGAATATCCTTCTAATACTGAAGGAAACCCGACATATGACAAATACACACGTGTCCGCTTGGTTTAACATAAAACCGTTGGACAAGATAACCTCAACAAATTTTTGATGCCATTGTTCGGGTGCTTATTTAAGCCCATACAGTGATTTTACAAGTTTACACACCTTATGCTCCATCCCGGGCATAACAAAACCTTCCGGTTGTTTCATGTAAACTTCTTCCTCCAAGTCACCATTCAATAATGTCGTTTCGACATCCATTTGGTGAATCACTAAATTGTGGATAGCTCCTAAGGCTATCAACAATCTAATCGTGGAGATTCTTGCAACCGGGGCATAGGTATCAAAATAATCGATGCCTTCCCGTTGCCTAAAGCCTTGGATTACTAATCGAGTTTTGAACTTGTCGATTGATCCATCGGCTTTCATCTTCCTTTTGAAGATCCACTTGCATCCCAACGGTTTACAACCCGGTGGCAAGTCCGATAATACCCAAGTATTATTGCCCATGATGGAATCCATCTCATCATTTATTGCTTCTTTCCAGAAAGCAATATCTTGAGACTTCATAGCCTCATCAAATGATTTTGGATCTTCCTCAATACTATAACAGTAAGAGAATTGTGACCCAATCTCATCTCTTGATCCCTCTACCAAGTACACTTGGAAATCGGGACCAAAGGATTTTTCAGTCTATCCTCTTTTGCTCCTTCGAAGCATCGGAGATTCGGTTGGAACAATTGTTTGTTCTTCAACCTCACTAGTTCCACTAGTACTTGGAACTATGTCCTTTGGCCTAGGTATTGATGAGAATCTAGTCTCATCAAATAATGCATCTCTCGATTCTATAACGGTGTGAATCGCTATAAAATCATTAGGTTCAATAACATAGAACCTATAGGCCTTGGAATGCTCGGCATATCCAACAAAGATGTTGTTAATGTATATGTATAGAGGGCCCAAGCCCATGTTCGTATAAGGCCTGGTCCTTTTAGTCTCTGTATATATTCCTTGTATCTTATAGTTTAGGTTAAGAATTTCTCATTATTTACTTTTCATATTGTACGTTTTCTCTCAATCAATATATCGAGGTTTCAAACCTTCAACGTATTCATCGTCTCCTTCAACCATATTCATCTTCTAACATGGTATCAGAGATGTAGGTTTTCTTGCAATCTCACCATTATCATCGTTCTATTCATCGCCGTTTTACTGTTCATCGAGGTTTACTGTTCATCATTGATTATGCCGCCCTCTATGATCATCATCGATTCAATCGCACCACAAACCTAGCCGCCGACTGGAAGAACTACCAGTCACACACTTTACCGGTCGAACATTCTATCGGTCGAACATTCTATCGGTCGACTTTCTATCGGTCGTACACTCTATCGGTTGCACACTCTACCGGTCGCTAATACCGTTCCACCCTACCGGTCGCTAATATTGGTCCACCCTACCGGTCGCTAATACCGGTCCATACCGGTCGACATCTTGCGGGTCGCTAATACCGGTCACTAATACCGGTTCTCAGTGAACTGTTTCTCATCCCATCCATGGCTACCAATCTCAGTCACTCAAATCCCATCTCGGTTGTTTTCAATGGTAGCAACTACATTCTCTGGCATCATCATATGACAATTCTACTAAAATCCCATGGCCTTTACACCTATGTTACTGGTGCATCCAAAGTTCCAGTTCAGGAAGCAACTGAGAATGTTGTTGATTTTGCAAAACGCATGAATGAGTGGGACATCAATAATGCTCGTATTCTGGGCTTCATCAATGCCTCCACTACTCCTGAGATCAACCAACAGTTTCTTGGCTATATTACCGCCAAAAGTCTCTGGGATTTTCTCACCAAGCGGTACACGTCAGCGGGCCTATCTCATCAGTATCAACTGTGGACCACCTTTCAGAACAAACGTCAGCTTCCTGATCAATCCATAAACTCTTATATCTCTGAAATGCAGTCACTCAGAGATCATATAAGTCTTGGAGTGTAACACTCTAAATTTAGCGGAAATAAAAAAATTCGAAAATTCTGCAATATGACGGCTATAAATTAGCAAACCTGGGTATATAAAAACCTGTTGTAAACAACCCCAAGGTATCATCCCGATAGACCGGGGAAACAAACTATAACCATTACAATTAAACAAATGAAGAATATACTAACAACCTAATAATCTAACTTAACTAAGAAAGATTAATATCGGGTGTTGCTATTCTTCCAAAATGTGCTCGCTATCCAAAATATCGGTCTACAAATCTCCCAAAAAGACCGCTCTTGGCCTCAAAGCCATCCACTCAGTCCCGACGAACCCCTTCGGAAACCTGACCTGTTATACATGTCATTTTAAGAAAAAGTGTTGGGCTAAAGCCTAGTGAGATCAAACATTTGCAGTTTAAGTAATCAAACGTAAAAATGAGTAAAAGAGTTTATTTTTATGCAACAACAATAATGGTAACAATAAATGAAAATGTTCTTTGAAATGTAGCAAATACCTCTTGGGTTAACGGGGGAGACCCGCTTACTAACACAAATGACGGAACACAAAAGTAAGTCATTCGATGAGTCAGTAAAGCCAATAAACATATAAAGTACACGCAAGGGATATCAGGCTCAGTGGCTTTAAACGTACACCCACGGAAACTCAAGTTCAACCCCGAAGGGTTCCTACGTCGAGCTCCTCATCCAATATCGTAATACTTGAGCACGAAGGACTTATAACCCAATCCGATGCCAAACGTGCCTCGACGTGGAAAACTAGTCGTCCCAACGCCGGAACAATAATAAACCAAGTACGGGGTCATGACTCCCAATGCATCAAATAAGCCAATTAATGCGCATAAGGCCCAACAAGTAATCCCAATAATGGTTAATATGCATAAGTGATATGAAGGGTGATTCCTACCAAACCATTTCCATTGTTTACCAATAGATCTATAATCAAAATATACTTGATCTATTTTTCATTTCCAAATCCCAAAACATGGTGCAAGTAGATTTACAAACTTATCAGCAGTTAACCATAATTTCCATATTCTTAAAATCATAGATTCCACATAGTAATTATCATTCCCTTAAAAGCATAACCCAAGTAAAAGCAAGTTAAAGAACATTATTATAGTTCATAATTCGTCATTCCCCAAGAATCATCATAAACACTAATATCCCCAAAAGTTAGGTTTAACACAAATTTATACAAATCAAGTATATGAAAGAGGAGATATTAAGTATCCAAAATCTACCTTTTGACATGTATAAGGTTTAGTAAAAGTGTAAGAACTCACCTTGGTAGTTTCCTTAAGAAAGAAACCAAACCCTAGAAATGGAGGAGATGAAAAACCACTTGAGAGCTCACCACAATACTTCCTAAATGTTAAGGACCACCATTAATGACTTAGAATCACCATAAATGATGAAAGAGGTTGTAAGGAAGACATACTTACTGATTTTTGGCAGAGAGAAACGCACACCAAACCCTAGAATCAGATATAAATGACTGAAATCGCGACCTACACTTTTTATACCCAAACCCCCGCCGGCGATAGTGACACGGCGAGAGTGACATTTGTCACTCTCGCAGGCATAGTCGCGAGGGACCACTCACCCGCGGTACAAGCTGGGCGATAGTGCCCTACGATTGTGACCCTGTCACTCTCGCGTGGCACAATCGCGAGAAATGTACCGTAGGTCATCGACCTCCGGCGATTGTGCCCTCCGCTATTGTGACACAATGTCACTCTCGCGGGCATAATCGCGAGCAACCCAAAATCTCCAAATTTTGATGTTTTTCAAACCACGATGCTTAAACCAAACAACCTCGATAATATATAGGTAAATCCATAATATCAGAAGGTTCCAAATAGAGAAGTATAAAACATAGGTTTTCAGAATTCGGGGTGTTACAATCCTCCCCAACTTGGAAATTATTTCATCCCCGAAATCCTACTAACTGAACAAATGAGGGTATCTACGCCTCATGTCTTCTTCCGCTTCCCAAGTCACATTGGTGCCGCGGTGGTGTCTTCATTGAACCTTTACCATCGCCACCTCCTTATGTCAGAGCTTCTTAATTACCCTTTCCAAAATGGACTCGGGCTCTTCGATGCAACGGTTATCCTCTACACGAATCTCGGACAAAGGTATGACACTTTCTTCTTCCGCTAAGCATTTCCGTAAATAGCACACATGGAAAGTGGGGTGAATCCCGTCCATCTCCGGTGGTAAATCCAATTTGTAAGCTTGGAGCCCGATGCGTTCGAGTATAGTAAACGGCCCTAGGAAACGGGGACTTAGCTTCCCGCGCTTCCCAAACCGAATCAATCCCTTCCAAGGGGACACCTTTAACATCACACGATCTCCCACTTGAAACTCTACCGATCTTCTCTTTTTGTCGGCGTAACTCTTCTGACGATCATGTGCCGCTTTTAACCGCTCTCGAATTGATTTGACTTTGTCGGCCGTCTCTTGCACAATTTCTGGGCCGGTAAACTGCTTCTCCCCCATTTCTAAACAACACATGGGGGTTCTACACTTCCGTCCATACAAAGCTTCAAATGGTGCCATCCCGAGACTAGAATGGTAGTTATTGTTGTATGCAAATTCCACCAAAGGTAGATGGGCATCCCAACTACCGCCAAAATCGATCACGCATGATCTAAGCATATCTTCAAGCGTTTGAATCGTCCTTTCACTTTGTCCGTCCGTTTGTGGGTGATAAGTCGTGCTCAAATTCACCAGTGTGCCCAACTTTTGATGCAAGGCTCCCCAAAATCTCGACGTGAACCGACTATCACGATCGGAAACTATCGACAAGGGTATACCGTGCCTAGAGACGATTTCATCTATGTACAGCTTCGCCAACTTATCCATTGGCAACGTTTCTCGCATCGCTAGAAAGTGAGAACTCTTCGTCAATCGATCGACAATGACCCATATGGTGTCGTTCCCTCGCAAAGTCTTCGGTAACTTGGTCACGAAATCCATGGTGATCTTATCCCATTTCCACTCGGGTATTTCCAGCGATTAAAGGCTCCCATAGGGTCGTTGATGCTCAGCCTTCACTTGTGAACAAGTCACGCATCGCTCCACAAAATGAGCTACATCCGACTTCATAATTGGCCACCAATAATGTAGTTTCAAATCCCGATACATCTTGGTGCTCCCCGGATGGATAGAATACTTGGATTTATGCGCGTCCTCCAAAAGTAACTCTCGACAACCACTAAACTTTGGTACCCAAACTCGACCATTGAAGCACTTTATCCCTCGACTATCTTCGGTCAACAATAACCGTTGCTTTGTCATCACTTCCTCCTTGAGGTTTTCTTCCTTTAATGCTTCGGTTTGCGCTTCTTTAATCTTTTCCATGAGACTTGACACCAACTCGATTTTTGTAAGCTTGGCTTGAAGTCTCCCGCTATACTCTTTTCAACTCAAAGCGTCGGCCACCACGTTTGCTTTACCCGGATGGTAGAGTAGTTCACAATCGTAATCCTTAAGTAACTCCAACCACCTTCGTTGCCTCATGTTGAGCTCCTTCTGATCAAAAACATACTTCAGGCTCTTGTGATCCGTGTACAAGGTACACTTTGTGCCGTAAAGGTAATGTCGCCACAACTTTAATGCAAATACTACCGCCGCCAACTCCAAATCGTGAGTGGGGTAGTTCTTCTCATGCACCTTCAGTTGCCTAGATGCGTACGCGATTACTTTTCCTCTTTGCATAAGTACGCATCCAAGTCTCCTTTTGGACGCATCACTATAGACCACAAAATCCTCCGATCCCTCCGGCAAGGATAAGATCGGAGCCTCGCATAATTTTCTTTGCAACGTTCTAAAAGCTTTCTCTTGCTCCTCAGTCCACACAAACTTTACATTCTTCTTAGTCAACATCGTCAACGAAGAAGCAACTTTGGAGAAGTCTTGTATGAACCTTCGGTAATACCCCGCCAAGCCTAGGAAGCTTCGAATCTCGGATGGACTTTTGGGCGGTTCCCAATTCATCATCGCTTCAATCTTGGCCGGATCCACCATCACTCCATCCTTTGAAAATACATGCCCCAAGAACTGCACTTCCTTCAACCAAAACTCGCACTTGGAAAACTTTGCATAAAGCTTCTCCTTCCTCAAGATTTCCAAGACATCTTGAAGATGATGCGCATGATCGACTTCATCCCTCGAGTAGATAAGAATGTCATCAATGAACACGATGGCCGACTTATCTAAAAAGGGTCGGCACACGCGGTTCATCAAGTCCATAAACACCGCTGGGGCGTTCGTCAAACCGAAGGGCATTACTAAGAATTCGTAGTGACCATAACGCGTCCTAAAAGCGGTTTTAGGAATGTCTTCTTCTTTGACTTTCACTTGATGATAACCCGAACGGAGATCGATCTTCGAGAAGCAACTCGCTCCTTGAAGTTGGTCGAACAAATCATCAATCCTAGGGAGTGGATACTTGTTCTTCACGGTTACCTTATTCAACTCCCTATAGTCGATACACATTCGCATGGTACCGTCCTTCTTCTTCACGAATAAGACCTGTGCTCCCCAAGGCGAGGAACTCGGTCTAACGAACCCTTTCTCTAAAAGCTCTTGCAATTGGCTCATCATTTCCTTCATCTCTGACGGAGCCAAACGATAGGGAGCTCGGGCTATAGGAGTCGCTCCCGGTGTCAGATCAATCTTGAACTCCACTTGACGGTCGGGTGGTAAACCAGGCAAGTCGTCCGGGAATACATCAGGAAACTCCCTTACACCTTCGACATCTTCTAACTTCTTCTTCTCGAGTTTGGCATCTATCGCATATGCCAAAAAGGATAAGCATCCTTTCGCCAAACACTTTCGCGCCTTCGCCATACTAATGATTGCAACTTCGCCCTTTTGCCTCTCACCATACACGGTCACCGCATGACCCTCCGAACCCGGAATTCGGATCAACTTTTTAGCACAAAGAATCTCCGCGTGATTGGTCGACAACCAGTCCATACCGACTACAACATCAAATCCCCCGATGACCATAGGCATTAGATCGATCGGGAACTCTTTCCCTTCGATTTCAAGCTTGCAATTTCTTAGAATATTCCGAACCACTACTTGATCGCCATCGACTAGCTCTACCACTAACGCCTCGTCTAAACTAATAGTGGGCATGGACAGTTTTGGGCAAAACGAACTAGATACAAACGAAAAACTAGCTCCCGAGTCAAATCATACACGCGTAGGTACGGAGTTTAGGAGAAACGTACCCGACACTACATCCGTTGACGCCTTCGCCTCTTCGGTGGTCATCTGAAAAGCTCTCCCAGTTGCTTTAGGAGTGTCCACCTTATTGCTTCCGCTAAAGTTCGCCTTTGACCTCGGGCATTCGCTCCTAACGTGGCCCGACTCTTTACACCCGAAACAAATTCGCTCTTTGATTGGACAGTCACCGTAACGGTGGCCGAGTTTTCCACATTTAAAACATGGGTCGGGCCCCGAACGGCAAGGACCATTGTGCTTACTTCGGCATTTTGAACACCACGGGGTATCCCGTCTCGGACCATTCCCCCGTTGATTGTTGTTGAATTGGTTTGGCCTCTTCGAAGGTGTGGGACCCCCTTCCCACTTCCTTTTCTCAACCACTCCGCTCCTCTCCATCTTGCTCGAGCCGTAGAAGTCTTCTATTAGTTGTGCTTCTTCTATTGCCTCTCGGAGAGTAGAGGCCCTTGATACCCGAACCATATTCATCTTTTCTGTAGGCAAACCTTTGATGTATGCCTTGATTTTCTCTCTTTCGGTGGGGACCAGATGTCCCACCAACCCCAGCTTGTCCATAAAGGATTTGTTGTACTCCTTCACCGACAGATTTTCCTTCTTCAAACCCCGGAACTCATCTATGATTCGATCCATAGCTCGTTCATTGCAAAATTCTTCCATAACCTTCTTCTTGAAGGCCTCCCAGCTCAGTTGGGCCAAAACGGTGACCTCAACAGAAGCGGAAAATACATTCCACCATGTGAGGGTCGCCCCTCTAAGCATTTGAGACCCAAATACGGCCTTTTGACTTTCCCCGCACTCGCTTGATCGGAAAGCCTGTTCCATCTCTCTAATCCAGTTCATGCATGCTACCGGATCATCTGTGCCCTTGAATTCTGGTGGTCGGCATCCAAGAAATGCCTTGAAGGTACAAGCCTTAGGAAGTTGCCTCACTTCGGGAGTTGGAGTTTCATTAGAAGGGACAACGGGTCCCGAACCTCCGGATCCCACCCCAATTACATTTTCCGCCACCGCCTCAGGCCTACGGTGGTTAGCATCACGGTCGTCCAAGAGCTTCAGGAATACTTCCTGTTGTTGAGCCATAGTTGCGTTCATCGCTTGCATCATCCATTCCATCATTCTAGATTCGGGAGTTACCTCCTCCATAATCGGATGAGTTGCAACTAGGTTTCGTCGAGGTATGAATTCCGGTCCTCCACCCAACGCGTTTACCAAAGGTGGGGGCAAATCATTATTAGTTACTCTCGGTTGATCAGCCGTGGACGTCGTAGTATCTTGCCCTTCCGGCCGATTATGCGTATTAACCATAGTTTGCCACACACGCGAGAATATAGGTGAGATGAAGATGAACAGAATATAAACAAGGAAACGCACTACCATGTTCATTAATTATCATAACAACGGAAAACAAGCATAATCACGTAAAACATCTTCATAATAACGTTAGCTAGGCGAAATTATGAACATGCGATACATAAAAATTTTCATTCCCATTACCATAACTCTTAACTTGCGTAGCTTCCGTCGACTCTAAAACTATCTTATCTTAAGAGTTCTACCCAATCTCACAAAATCATTGCCTAATTTCACAACTTAAGTCTAGGTACTCTACATCCATACCTAGTTCACTTAAACTAATGCTCTGATACCAACTTGTAACACTCTAAATTTAGCGGAAATAAAAAAGTTCGAAAATTCTGCAATATGACGGCTATAAATTAGCAAACCTGGGTATATAAAAACCTGTTGTAAACAACCCCAAGGTATCATCCCGATAGATCGGGGAAACAAACTATAACCATTACAATTAAACAAATGAAGAATATACTAACAACCTAATAATCTAACTTAACTAAGAAAGATTAATATCGGGTGTTCCTATTCTTCCAAAATGTGCTCGCTATCCAAAATATCGGTCTACACATCTCCCAAAAAGACCGCTCTTGGCCTCAAAGCCATCCACTCAGTCCCGACGAACCCCTTCGGAAACCTGACCTGTTATACATGTCATTTTAAGAAAAAGTGTTGGGCTAAAGCCTAGTGAGATCAAACATTTGCAGTTTAAGTAATCAAACGTAAAAATGAGTAAAAGAGTTTATTTTTATGCAACAACAATAATGGTAACAATAAATGAAAATGTTCTTTGAAATGTAGCAAATACCTCTTGGGTTAACGGGGGAGACCCGCTTACTAACACAAATGACGGAACACAAAAGTAAGTCATTCGATGAGTCAGTAAAGCCAATAAACATATAAAGTACACGCAAGGGATGTCAGGCTCAGTGGCTTTAAACGTACACCCACGGAAACTCAAGTTCAACCCCGAAGGGTTCCTACGTCGAGCTCCTCATCCAATATCGTAATACTTGAGCACGAAGGACTTATAACCCAATCCGATGCCAAACGTGCCTCGACGTGGAAAACTAGTCGTCCCAACGCCGGAACAATAATAAACCAAGTACGGGGTCATGACTCCCAATGCATCAAATAAGCCAATTAATGCGCATAAGGCCCAACAAGTAATCCCAATAATGGTTAATATGCATAAGTGATATGAAGGGTGATTCCTACCAAACCATTTCCATTGTTTACCAATAGATCTATAATAAAAATATATTTGATCTATTTTTCATTTCCAAATCCCAAAACATGGTGCAAGTTGATTTACAAACTTATCAGCAGTTAACCATAATTTCCATATTCTTAAAATCATAGATTCCACATAGTAATTATCATTCCCTTAAAAGCATAACCCAAGTAAAAGCAAGTTAAAGAACATTATTATAGTTCATAATTCGTCATTTCCCCAAGAATCATCATAAACACTAATATCCCCAAAAGTTAGGTTTAACACAAATTTATACAAATCAAGTATATGAAAGAGGAGATATTAAGTATCCAAAATCTACCTTTTGACATGTATAATGTTTAGTAAAAGTGTAAGAACTCACCTTGGTAGTTTCCTTAAGAAAGAAACCAAACCCTAGAAATGGAGGAGATGAAAAACCACTTGAGAGCTCACCACAATACTTCCTAAATGTTAAGGACCACCATTAATGACTTAGAATCACCATAAATGATGAAAGAGGTTGTAAGGAAGACATACTTACTGATTTTTGGCAGAGAGAAACGCACACCAAACCCTAGAATCAGATATAAATGACTGAAATCGCGACCTACACTTTTTATACCCAAAGCCCCGCCGGCGATAGTGACACGGCGAGAGTGACATTTGTCACTCTCGCGGGCATAGTCGCGAGGGACCACTCACCCGCGGTACAAGCTGGGCGATAGTGCCCTGCGATTGTGACCCTGTCACTCTCGCGTGGCACAATCGCGAGAAATGTACCGTAGGTCATCGACCTCCGGCGATTGTGCCCTCCGCGATTGTGACACAATGTCACTCTCGCGGGCATAATCGCGAGCATCCCAAAATCTCCAAATTTTGATGTTTTTCAAACCACGATGCTTAAACCAAACAACCTAGATAATATATAGGTAAATCCATAAGATCAGAAGGTTCTAAATAGAGAAATATAAAACATAGGTTTTCAGAATTCGGGGTGTTACATGGAGCACCACAGATTTTTGATGAAACGGCTCAACAGTTCACATCCTACTTCAGCCCGCACATTTGATCACCATTCTGATGGGCCTTACAGATAAATTTGAGAATGTTCGTGCTTCTCTTCTTCATAGGAAACCACTACCCACTCTTGAAGAAGCCATATCAGAATTGTTAAGTGAAGAAACTCGTCTTCACATGTGTTCACCTATGCCTGCTACTGATAGCGTTCTCTACACGTCTCATCCCAAGTCCAAAGGTAAATGGACCAACAGCAACCATTCCAAATCTGTGGGAAAGACAAACACATATGAGTGTGTCTTTTGCCATTATACTGCTCATCTTCTCCTTGATTGTCCTATTCGCAAATGTCATAGGTGTGGCATCACTCATCCGCGTCATTATGAGTCTGACTGCCCTAAGAACTCAAAGCACACTGGCCCTCAGAACCGGACTCACGCTGTTGCTGGGTCTACTATCACTGATAACGAGGTTTCTTCTTCTTCAGTATCCTCACCTGATCTAATGGAACTGATGTGTCGCAATCAGAAACTCATGGAACAGATCATGTCTGGTGCTATGGGTATGAATTCTCCACACTCAGCTGCATCAGGTAACGTATGGCTTTTTTACTCTAGGTGTTGCAATCATATGACACCCTGCAGTGATGGTTTTGTTTCTAAGAAACCACCTCAGCATTTCACGTCAGTACGAACTGCTAACAACACTGGCCTACCGGTATCTTTTAGTGGAAACGTCTCCACTCCTCATATTCAATTACCGGATGTTCTAAATGTTCCGAAACTATCTTTGAGCTTAGTTTCAATTGCACAACTCCTTGAATCTAATTTGATCATTTTATTTCATTCTTCTGGTTGTGTTGTACAGGATCCAAAGACCAAGCAGATCCTTGGAATCGGCCGTAAAGTGGTCTACCTTCGTCTTCCTTTACCCTCTTCAAGTCTTGTTGCCTCCGTTTCCATCACTTCTTCTTTTGACTTGTGGCATGCCCGGCTAGGTCACTTGTCCCTAGCCAGAATAAAATCATTAGCTAATTTAGGGGCGTTAGGAGATTGTGTATCAACTGACAATATTTCTTGTTTATCATGCAAACTTGGCAAACATCATGCTTTATCTTTTGAAACGAATGAATTTAATTCTACTTCTTCTTTTGATCTTATTCATTCTGATGTATGGGGACCAACACCACATCCATCCATGGGGGGTGCTCGATATTTTGTTATTTTTATTGATGATCATACACGTTTCACATGGATATATCTCATGAAACATCGTTCGGAACTACCTAAAATTTATATTATGTTTGCTCGGATGATTCACACCCAATTCTCAAAACCTATAAAGATTCTTAGAGTTGACAATGATATGGAATACAAAGAGTCATCTCTTCTCTCCTATCTTCAATCTCAGGGGACTCTCTCTCAGTACTCTTGTCCTGGCACATCTCCTCAAAATGGTCGTGCCGAACGCAAACACCGTCATATTCTTGATACAGTTCGCACTCTTCTCATTTCTGAGAAATGTCCAGAACATTTTTGGGGTGAAGTTGCTTTCACTGCAGTTTACACTATCAATCGTCATCCTACCCCCATTCTTAAAAATAAGTCTCCTTATGAGGCTCTTCATGAGGTCACCTCTGCCTATGAACTTCTAAAAGTTTGGGGTAGTGCTTGTTTTGTTCAATTACAATCTCATGAACATACCAAACTTGAACCTCGCTCCAGACTTTGCTGCTTCCTTGGATATGGTATTGAGTATAAGGGATATCGCTGCTGGGATCCTATCTCCCAGCGTCTTCGTATGTCTCGTCACGTTACCTTCTGGGAACATATTCCTTTTTCTTCTATATCCAAGTTTCGTGAGTCCCCTACCTTCACCGCTCCGTTCTTCACTGATGCTTCCGTCTCATTGGACTCACTCCAATCTGACTTCATATCCTCTCCACCTATTGTTCAAACATCTTCTGACTCTGCCTCTCCTTCAGAGTCTCCTGCCCCTCCACTACCTGTATCTCAGAGTTTTCCTGATCAACATCAATCATCTGTTCCATCTGCACCGCCAACATCTGAGTTGCCTGCTGAGTCTTTGGCTCCTGGAACGTCTCAATCTCCGAATGTTAGACGATCAGAAAGGGTAAGACAAGTTCCCTTTCATCTCCGTGATTATCATGTTTATGCTACTCTGTTGTCCAATCACGAACCTACTTCCTACAAGGAAGCCTCCTCTAATCTTGATTGGCAGAAAGCTATGGATGAGGAACTTCAGGCTCTTGAAAAAGCTCAGACATGGGACTCTGTTCCTCTTCCACCGGGCAAGTCACCCATTGGTTCCAAATGGGTGTTCAAAATCAAGACAAAATCTGATGGCTCTATTGATAGGTACAAAGCTCGCCTGGTGGCAAAGGGATTCAATCAAGAGTACGACATTGATTATGAGGAGACATTTTCACCTGTTGCTCGAGTTACTTCTGTTCGCAGTCTCCTAGCCATCGCAGCTACAAAACAATGGCCTCTTTTTCAGATGGATGTTAAGAATGCCTTCTTGAACGGTGACTTATCTGAGGAAGTCTACATGACACCTCCTCCAGGGGTTCGACTTCCACAAGGTCATGTTTGTCGTCTTCGAAAGGCTCTCTATGGACTCAAGCAAGCTCCGCGAGCTTGGTTTGAGAAGTTCAGTTCCACAGTTACCTCTCTGGGATTCTCACCCAGCAACTATGATTCAGGACTGTTTACTCGGACCACTGAGGCTGGCACAATCTTACTTCTCCTGTATGTGGATGATATGATTATTATTGGCAGTGACTCTACAGGCATATCTAATCTCAAGACATCTCTCAGCTCCTGTTTTGAGCTGAAGGATCTTGGCTCTTTACACTATTTTCTTGGTCTTTAGGTACTCTCAGATCCATCGGGAATTTACCTTTGTCAAGCCAAATACACCTCAGATCTCTTGTCAAAAGCTGGGATTACTGACAACAAAACTGCATCCACTCCTCTTGAGCACAACCTTCACTTGGCTCCGAATGCTGGACCTCCTCTGCGTGATCCTACTTTATATCGACAGTTAGTGGGGTCACTTGTCTACCTAACAGTGACTCGACCTGACATTGCCTATGTTGTTCATACCGTCAGTCAGTTCATATCTGCACCCTGTTCTGATCACTATGTTGTTGTCCTATGCATCCTTCGATATTTAAAAGGGACCATGTTTCATGGTCTTCATTTTCCATCCACATCATTGATTTTGCGAGGTTTTTCTGATGCTGATTGGGACAGTGACATGACTGATCGTTGCTCCACTACCGGCTACTGTTTCTTTCTTGGAGATTCTCTTATATCTTAGCGGAGCAAGAAACAATCTCTCACAGCTCGATCCAGTACTGAAGATGAGTATCGAGCACTAGCTGACACGGCTCAAGAACTTGTGTGGTTACGCTGGCTATTCTCTGACATGGGGGCTCCTCAACAGTCTCCAACTCCATTGTGGTGTGACAACAACAGTGCGATTCAGATTGCTCACAATGATGTCTTTCACGAGCGAACGAAGCATATTGAAATTGATTGTCACTTTGTTCGTCAACATGTGACTCGTAAGACTATCCAGCTTCTTCCTATTTCAACTCTTGATCAACCGGCCGACATTTTCACTAAAGCTCATCTACCAGGACGATTTCGTGATCTAGTTTCCAAACTCCATCTGGCTCATTCTTCTCCCGATTGAGTTTGAGGGGGGATGTTAATGTATATGTATAGAGGGCCCAAGCCCATGTTCGTATAAGGCCTGGCCCTTTTAGTCTCTGTATATATTTCTTGTATCTTATAGTTTAGGTTAAGAATTTCTCATTATTTACTTTTCATATTGTACGTTTTCTCTCAATCAATATATCGAGGTTTCAAACCTTCAGCATATTCATCGTCTCCTTCAACCATATTCATCTTCTAACAGGTGCAATCAATACCTTTCTCACCCAAAGTTTTCCTTTTGGGTTCGGGTAGTCGAACAATCGCTCGACAACCCCAAAATCGAATATAATTCAAGTTAAACATTTTCTTGAACCAAAGTTCATATGGGGTAATCTTGTTCCTTTTATTGGGAACTCGATTTAATAAATAACAAGCCGTTAACATGGCTTCACCCCAAAATCCATCACTTAATCCCGAGTAGGATAACATAGAGTTCACCATTTCTTTGAGAACTCTATTTTTCCGTTCCGCCACACCATTTTGTTGTGGTGTATAAGGAGCCGTGGTCTCATGAATGATTCCTACGGATTGAAAAAACATGGAGTCATAATATTCCCCACCACAATCGGTGTGTGGAAACGCAGGACTAGGGATGGAGATATAGACAAGAGGAAGGTTGTTGGAAAGGTAGAGGGCAGAGGTTAAAGTTAGTGAGTCGATAGTTAGGTTTTTCTCCCATTCACAAGTCGGGGTCTTTAAAAAAAAGTCACTCTATTCTTTGAGAGTGAGTGTACATCTATAGACTTCACTTTCAATGAAAATTTACTGAGTTGGTTTGATTTAGAAAAGATAAAAGAAAAAAAAAAAGATATGTAATGAAACCATCGTTGTTGGGTAAAACCTGAATTGTGAATTGGGCCTAAAACAGTAGAGGGGCATATTATGGGGTTGCGGCCCATTTAAAAGTGTAGAATACGGTGGCTAGCCTTTCTCCTCCTCCACCCTTCTTTTGGGAGGATCCATATTCCCAATTCTCAACCAAACAAACCATTTGAGCTGATTTAACCCATCATCTATTTCCTGTAATTCATACCCACGCCGCCGTACCTGCACCTTTTCTTTTCAACTTCTCAGAATCCGGTAACACACTTAAATGTTCTTCTTGTTAGTAATTTGTGCAACCCATGATTTCGTTGTTTTATTGTTTACGTACATGGGAAAGCAGATTGACTGATATGTGCCTCTTCTAATTACTTGTATCTGTTATCTGCTTCTTATTTTCCTTCCTTCCCAAACTATGAATTACTGAATAAAATCAACTCATTACTTTTTAAATGCAAATTTCGTATGATTTTTTTCAAAATTTTGCATACAGATGCCCAAATTAGAAAACCCCATTTGGTAAGTCCCTCTTTTATGTTGCAAATATCGGGGGTTATGCTTAAAAAAAGTCGAGATTTGAAATTGCAATTTACTTGTTATTATTATAACTATACACACTGTATTTTGCAGAATACTAAATATTTAATTATGTAATTGGCAGTGTTGGTTCACAGCTGAAATCTATATGCTTATTGGACTTTACTGAGATGAAGATGGAGTCTATTGCTTCTGCCATGGAAACAGATGCCCAAAAAACGATTCTCTCTCCATGGGAGTTCAGCTGGTGGGTCTCTCTATTTCTATTTCTAGGTATATGTATATGTTATGCCCACAAATTTGTTTTTAAAAACCTGCACTTATAAAAGGTATCTGAAAGCTTCTGCTTTATTTTGCCATCATTTTGTTTTGAAATTGATTAGCACAAAAGTTTGGTTCTGTTCACACCAATACTTTGGCCACTTGAATGAACACAGTCATAATTGAGTTGTCATGCCTTTCTCTTTGGTTTGACCACCTTTGCTACATTTTACTACTTTAGACCGCGGAATTATTATTCATGATTAGGAAGTCCCAGTACATATATGTTCATATATCAAGATACTCATGTTTTTACAAGGTAATTATCGAGGATTCGGTCTGTCCCTTATTAACATTTCCTTTTTAGTAATCTTTTAATAATAGCTTTTGTATTTGCTTGTTAGCATCATCACAAAGAATTGATGATGTTGACTGTTGAAGAAGGGTCTATAGGATTCTTTCTTTTGTCATATCATTGTTAAGCTATATGTCCATATTTTTTCCTTCTGCAATTTCCGTTAGGAAGTAATCGTTTTCTGTTTTATAGCTTTTTAACATCATCACTTTAATCCATTACTATGTTGCAAATGTAATACCAAACAATGTTTTTTGTTTGTTCTACATCTTTTATATCTATGGGGATTAGAATTTATGGGCATGGAGGAATTTCCCACTAACCTTCTAACTCATGCCGTTTCTAATCATAGCTGGTTATGAGGTGAAACTTACATGTATATTTTTACTCTTCTCATCTTACTTTTTATGGAACAATTTTTTAAATGCATCTTAATTTCATCATCAAACAAAAATAATAATGCAGTCTTTATTACAAAAGAATTATAACTAGAAAACATAGTTGCCAAACAAAGATTATGTAAATGGTAATGTGTTGAAGGATCAATTTGTATAATTATTATCGTTTTAGGGACTATTTATGTTAAAAGAGTAGTATAGGATTAAATCTGAAGATGTGGTTATAGTGAAAGGACGAGTCCTGTAATTCACACCCTTGTATAGGTTATGTTTGGCAAACTAGCTATTTGTTGGTTGAAAAGCTAGTTGTTAGCCGATAAGCAGTAAAAACTAAAAACTAGTTGAGATGACAAAGTAAAATGACCTAAAAGGCTAGGTTTTTGGCCATTTATGTATAATATAAAGGCATAAGTCGGACAAAGTGAATAAAAAGCCCTAGGAGCTCGGTAGTTTTTCAAAAAACTAGCTTATGTTTTTTTTTTTGTTAACCGTGGGTGTCCGGGCCAGCTTGCACGTTCCTCGACTAATCCCAGGGGCTATGGAGAATAACCTGAAAAATCCCAAGTGGCCTTGCAAGACTCGAACAAATGAACTCGGAGGAGGATCCCCAAAGGTTTGAGCCTTATTACCAGTTGAGCTAACCCAACAAGGTTAGCTTATGGTTAGAGCTTACCAAATGGGGCCTTTTCAATTACCTCATTAAATAAGCTAGCCAAACATGACTTTAGAGGTTTCTCTTGCGTAAAAGATAAATCTTTTTTCAACTTCATTAGTCACTTCATCATTCCAAATAGCAACTTCCTAAAGCTCTTTAAAGTTTGTATTCAAGATCTCATTACAAGATTTTATGTGCAGTGATTTGGAAGTAGATTACAAATCTGAGGAAAAGGCTTGCATAATATATTCAGCAATGGCTGTTGATAAGGAGGTAGGTATATTAACATCATTTCATGACTATTTGTGCCATTTCTAGACATTGATTATAACATTTGGTTATTATTACTTATCACAATCTTCCCATTTCCAGCTTCAACCAGATAAAGTCAGGCGGGTGATGTCCATCTCCGATGGGAAACTTTCAGTGTGAGTTTGGTCCTATTTCTCAGCTCCATTTATATCTCTAAGTAAAAAAGCAAATAGGACCCATAAACGAAAATGTTAAATAATATAAGAGCGTCGATGATAGAATTTTGTGAAGAGCTTAATGGCTACATAAGATGGTGAAAAAAAAGCACCTTTTTGCTTGTAAGTGCACCATCTCTCAATAAGCTTGTTTTGCTTGGCTAGTGGCTAAAATCTTACCATTGTGGAGTAGAAAATACGCCCCAAGTAGAAAATGTTGATCCTTTCTTGAATATGTTGTTAAAGGCGTTTTGAGGCGATTGAAGCGAGATTTCTTCGTGCGTCATTTAGCGCCTTCGTGGATGTCTTGACGCTTGCAACGAAAACAATTGAACAATTTGGTGAGGATGTCGAGCTGCGACTTCAGAATTTATAGTTTTACACCCAATCACTCATTTTTTTTTCTTCTGTTATTTTTGTAACTTCAATTGGTGAACTATAAATACTTATTAGTTGTTTGGTGTAGTGTAATGTTTGATTTTGGGGACACCATGTGTTAAAGAATAGCCCCACCTGCTCCTACAAAAGTATTTGAAATGCAATTAATAATTTAATATACAGTAGTGGCTTTTTTTTCTTTCCATTTTTATTCTATCATATCCAATGTTCTAAATGGTGTGAGTTGTGGCGGCGAGGCCAAGCCTCAAGCCTTAGGAGCCACGGCGAAGCCATGGCGTTTTCAAGGCGTGACTTATAGCGTCAAATTTCTAATTCATAAATAATATTATATATGAAAACGCATGTTTTGTAGTGTTACTCAATGAGTCAATAGTAATAAACATGTTAAATTAGGTTATATATTAAAGACTTGCAAATAAAATATTAAAAACGTAAAGAAAAATCAAATATCTCGTTACAATAACTGCGTATTAGGCTATGGCGTGTCATGGGCTTAACGTGGCGTGACACACAAGCCTTGGTGTCATGGCGGCTATACGGCGAGTTTTTTAGAACATTGATTATATCTCTAATTATTAATTATCAATTATTTTATATTATTATTAGTCATATAAAATCTTTTATATATTATCATTATTTAATAGATTTAGGGACCGTTACTCATCATTTATAGGGTAAGTGCTTACCGACAAGGGTTACTACCCTTGCTTTTCGGATAACATTCTTAATCATCAAAATGAATTGTTGGTAAGTTGTCTCATACCCATTAACAGTCTTTTCCCTCGCTTATCATTTAAGATTCTTGGTCCTTGTTATGTTCACTTGATAAAGTAAATGACACCCGGTAAGCATTTATCTGGTAAACAATTGGTACTTGGCCCCTTAGTTGATCAAAAATCAAATACAACAATTAATTCTAAAAATGTTTTTGTAGTTTATATAAATATTAATGTTTTATTATATTTTTCATATATAATAAACTTTGATAAATGATTTTAACAATTATTCAAAATCATTGGTTAATGTGACAAATTTTCTAAAATTTATATTTTTGTTAGGCTATATTTGGCAAACTAGCTGATAAGCTAGCTGGTAGTTGATGAAAAAGTCACGTTTGGCAAAAACTAGCTTATAAGATGTAAAATTACCAAAAAGGACATCTAGCAAAAATAATCAATTACAATATTTAATAATATAATTAAAATAAATTTATAGTAACATAATATATTAATTAATAAAAATAAGGTAGTAAATAATATAATATGTTAATTAAAAAATTAGAAATTTATTATTATATATTATAAATTTTGAATTTTGAATTTTAAAGCAAATTTAAAAAATATATATATATATATATATATTAACTTATGATTTTAAAAAAATCGTTACATATAATATGGAAAAAATAATCAAATAATAATTACAAAAATAATAATAATTGATAACTAAAATATATGGATCAATATTAAAAAATTGATTTAATTATCAATAATTCTAAATAATTAAAAATTTTATATCAACGTATAATTAAAATTTATGTTATAATTTTCTGATAATAATAAATTTTAATAATTAATAGTTAATATATAATAATGAATATTATTGAGGGTATAATTGGAATAATCACAAAAAGCTCCTCATAAGCTACTCCAAGTAGCTTATCAAAAAGCTAGCTTATAAGATGGCTTATGTCCATCCAAACATGTACCCAGAAAATAAGCTAACTTATTTTTGTCAAACGATGCTTACACTAACATACGAGGATCATGTCATGAGAGGTGAGAAACCCGTAATAACTGATATAAAAAGGAATGCCCATTAAACCTAAATATTTGGTAAACCCTATTCCTGTTACCACTTATTTTAATATGATTAAACGAGTTACCAATTTGTCTTAATTATATTATACAGTATTATAATAATTAAGTTATTTTTAACATGTCTTTTTAATTATCAACTAGTTTTGTCTCAATTATATAGGTTGAAGTAGCACAAGTAGTATTCAGATAGATGTCAAAACTTGTGGCAAATAGTAAACATTTTGCTATATAACTATCACAATTTAGAATGAAACCTCATGTTCAAAAGTGCAGAATGCAAATGGTAAAACATACTGAGAATAATACATTCTAATTACTGCTTGCTTAAAATAACAAGACAATCAACAAGCTTTTTGGGGCTGTTTTTCAATTGTTCTTCATTTGCAGATGCATAAGATTCAATATTCATCCAAATAAGTGTATAACATGTCGTCTTTCTTAGACTTGCGTCGACTAAGCAACGCCTTGAGTAAACGTTTACTTTTGCTCGGTATTTGGTCTGTCTCTCTGTACGTTTCTCTATCAGCATGCATACGCATTGAAGCTGATTTCCGAGGCTCTGAAAGCTACACACATCAACCATTGTTTTCAGAACTCTTTACGTTTTCAAGAAAAGTTCGATAACTAGAAGAAAAAAAGAACCAGCTTTTGAACTCAAAGTGTGTGATTTATTACCCTTTGTCGACCGATTGAGGTTGGAGTTGTCGGCCTGCTTGGATTGGGAGTGGTCGATCTTGAATTTGATCTCGAATTGGGGGTGGTTGGTCTAGTACTAGACAGAGACCCAGTACGCAAAAGAGAGAATCGACGAGGTGAAACTGATCTTTTCTCTGATTCACCGTCCAAAATAATGTGAGCAAGCAGCTATGGGGATTTGCGGGATGGTTTTTCGTGGTAATTAAGAAAAGTAAGTAGCAGAATGAAATCAATGAATGCATTCATACCTAGGTCTTTTCTGGTCACCGCACCAGTGAAGGCAAACGATCCAGGTTGCTGGGAAGCTTGTGGAGAAGGAGACGGGGATCGCCCTTTTCTACATTGTTTTTAATCGGTTTAAGATTAGAGATACAAGTCGAATGCACTAAAAATGAAGAAACATTTACCTGAGCAGAGATGGTGAGGTTTCTTTGATTGTAGCCCGAACAGCTGTGTATAAAAAACATAACCATAAGCACATATAATAAAACAAAAGCACCCTCTAGAGCGACCCCACTCATTTTGCAAGGATGTCCACCTACTTACTTGTTAGGCTGCTAAAGCTTTTAAAGGAGAAAAACCGTTGAAAAATTCATACCATTTTTAAACTCGTGCCACTCATCTTCATCATCCAAACTGCATCCTTGGTACTTTGATTTAGTTCGCATACCACCTTGCATGGTCTCTCCAACTGAATATTGAGTTCGATATATATTAGACAACGATTATCTCCTTTCATGACTAAAAAGGATCACAGAAAGCAGAAAACCACAAAAATATGAAGAATCGCTTTAAGAAGAAACTTAAAGAGCGTGAAGGAAAGATGAGGGATTGATCACCTGGCAAAATGTATCTTTTATGGTACTTTGGAGTGTTTATCAAAGAAGACTGTTGGGCGAGACCTTCGTGATCAAAACACCCCTGGCATACTCTCAGTCTCTGAAACACCACATCAAGAAAATGAAGTCCGTCAAAAATCTAAATCCGTCTGAAAATCGATAGTAATTCATACATCATAATGGGAAGATTTGTTCTTGAGGACTACATTTTGAGCAAAAAGCCGTTATTTTGAAAAGGATGATATTCTATGAACCCTAAATCATCATGTCAAGATTCTAAGCGCATGTTTGTCAACCATAAGCTAGCTTGTTTTTTAAACTTACTGAAAAAGTCCCGTTTGGTAGGCCATAAACAATATATATATGTATATATTTTTTAAAAGCTACCTCAGTAGCATCTCAATAAGCACCAGAGGCTTCTTTTTCCAATTATGCCCCTTATTATTTTCCAATTAATCAGCATGCCTCTTAGGTCATTTATTGTCATTTACCTTATCAGTTAGCCTTTGCCAAAAGTGACTACAACAACTAGCTTATTTATCGCCAGCTTATCAGCTAGTTTGTCAAACATAGCCTAAAACAGATGAAAGCATTTGTAACAACAGCAGCAATCCTGATGTAATATGTTGCATAACGGAATGCTCAAGTACCTGTTGAATACATGATATTCGAAGCTCTGTTGCAGAAACTTCATTGACCTTTTCGCCTAATATGTCATTAACTTTATACGACACAGCGCCCAAATGGTCCACCGTATTGACTATAGCTTTGATGGCATAATCTTTTAAGGTATCGACCACTCTGAAGCAGCACAAACAAGTAACTTGAGAGGTGTTTTAATTACCAATAATCACTACTTTCCTTAACCAAATTACTCACAATTGCTTCTGATCATCATTGGTGTAAGACAATTCGAAATATTCAGCAGCCGCGTACAGTTGTTTTCTCAGATTCTTCAAATCCTGAAACAAAATCATCAAACACACAACAAGATGACACTTGGAGCATGGGAAAATGAGTACGAATGAGAACACAAGATGATGAAATTGCCTTGAGACTGTCGGCAAATACCAAACTTTGCTGCATAGCGATCTCATCGTAGTTCGCTGGTTCCTTTGTGATGGGTGGTAATGCAGCAGATGAGGTTAATGTCTCCATTGAAAGAAATCCTTCTGGAACAATTATAAGAAGTACTAGACTGTAAAAAGAACATCAAAGAACCAAATCCATGAAACTAACATTATCAGATTATGCTGCTTAGCAACTACTATTAATCTATCATATTCCAGTTATTTTGATTGTTGTAATAACAGCTACAAATTGAATCATTTCAAGCTCAACTGTACATAGAAACAACACAATATTTAACAAAGGACAGAAACCTGAGCACCAACAACATAGTGGAAGAAGAATGAAAAAAGATACCAGAATCAAAAGTTTGAGACTTTTTTTATAGTACAAAGCTCATTGGATTCTTGAAAAATGGCAGAGAAACAGTAAAAAGAAGAAAACTTTGAGAATTTAGAGTGTGCTATGAACATTCAAGTCTTGTTCCAATTTCTCAGTAAAAAACCCACCAGTAGAACATCAAAATTTGCCATTTGGTTCTTGAAAAAGAAGTAAAAAACCAAAAGAAAGAAAGCATTAAACCAATACCCATTACAGTTTCGGGTATAAAGATTATGAAATTTCTGAAAAAGATTAGAATTTCCAGGAGTAAAACACAATAAAGATAGGGAATTTGTCTGACCTGATATAATTGGGATTACAACCTCCAAGAATAGAAGCAGATATGGGGTTTTAGTCGTTAGTTTTTGAGAGAAAAAGATAACAAGTTAATGGGGTCGTACATTTAGCAGAGCATAATGGGGTTGGGTTGTATTAAAAAAATAAGGGTTTTTTTGACTAATTTAAACCAGTAGAAGAAGAAGAAGACAACAATGATTCATTCAAAAAAGCTTGAAAACTGCAAGTTAAGAAGAGAGAGAGTGGGAAAAAGAAGAAGAGAGGGGAGCACGTCTGTTGGGTTTTGGTTCAGTACGTCGAAATCAAACCCCAAAAGTCCACTCTTACAACAAAAAAGCTAATTCTTTTATATACTAGGCATATACCCGCTCGATACAGCGGAATTTAAGTAAAGAACGAACAATTAATGCTATTTCTTTATATACATTTCATCAATAATCAATCATTACTTAAGAATCACAACTTATGAAACATAAACCCATAAAGATATTCAATAATTAGTTTATATTACAATTATTGACGAAAAAAATTATAATGATATTATTTATAATAAGAATGAAACGTATTTTACGATTATGTATTTTTAACGTGCTAACGGTGGAAAAAAAATAAAACGTATGGATAGAAAAACAAATTATTTTGTAGATATTCATGATATTTAATAGTATGGTTAAATTAAAAAATATTAAATATTGAGCTCGTTTTGAAGATATTGTGGAGACGCTTATAATTATATAATTTGTAGAAAAATGAACGTATTTTTTCATTGATTTTTGTTAATATATCATTATTTGTGTTAATATGATAATAATGTAAAATGAAAAATGAAAAAATAAGGAATATAAAGTAAATTAAATAAGTAATTGTAAGAGTGATAAATGTAACATTGTAAGGGTGGTAAATGTAATTGTACAAAAGTTTGTACAATAACCGTTTTAGTTTTTTCATTATATAGTATAGATTCTGATATTTAATAGTACGGTTCAATTAAAAAATATTCAATATTGGGCTCGTTTTCAAGGTATTGACGAGACGATTATAATTGTATAATTTGTAAAAAAGGGAACGTATTTTTTCATTGCATTTTTGTTCATATACGATTATTTGTGTTAATATGATAACGGTGTAAAATGAAAAATGAAAAAAGTAAGGGATATAAAGTAAATTAAATAAGTAATTGTAAGGGTGGTAAATGTAACATTGTAAGGGTAGTAAATGTTATTGTACAAATGATTAAGGGTGGTAAATGTTATTGTACAAAAAATTGTACAATAACCGTATAACCGTTTTAGAATTTTCATTATATAGCTAGGCATATACTCGCGCAATGCAGCGGAATGTAAGTAAATAACGAACAATTAATGTTACTTTCTTATAGATATGTCATCAACAATCAATCATAACCTAAGAATCACAATTTATAAAACTCTAAACCTATAAAGATATACAATAATTAGTTTATATTACAATTATTGACGAAAAAATTATAATGATATAATTTATAATAAGAATGAAACGTATTTTACGATTATGTATTTTAATGTGCTAATGGTGGAAAAATAATTAAAACGTATGGATATAAAACAAATTAATTCGTAGATATTCATGATATTTAATAGTACGGTTAAATTAAAAAATATTCAATATTGGGCTCGTTTTGAAGGTCAGACGAGACGATTATAATGGTATAATTTGTAGAAAAATGAACGTATTTTTCATCACATTTTTGTCCATATACGATTATTTGTGTTAATATGATAATGGTGTAAAATGAAAAAGTAAGGAATATAAAGTAAATTAAATTAAATAAGTAATTGTAAGAGTGATAAATGTTATTGTACAAAAGATTGTACAATAACCGTTTTAGTAGAATAGATAATTCGTATATATTCTGATATTTAATAGTATGGTTAAATTAAAAAATATTTAATATTGGACTCGTTTTGAAGGTATTGACGAGACGATTATAATGGTATAATTTGTAAAAAAAAGAACGTATTTTTTCATTGCATTTTTGTTCATATACGATTATTTGTGTTAATATGATAACGGTGTAAAATGAAAAAGTAAAGGATATAAAATAAATTAAATAAGTAATTGTAAGAGTGGTAAATGTAATATTATAAGGATAGTAAATGTTATTGTACAAAAGATTAAGGGTGGTAAATGTTATTGTACAAAAGATTGTACAATAACCGTATAACCGTTTTAGAATTTTCATTATATAGTATAGATAACCCATATCCTCATCATCACCGGTGGTTTTAACAAAATTGTGATGTTTTTTTTTGTCTAAAAGCATCTCCAATGCAAGGTTCTTATAAGCAAAAAGTGTAATGACTTATAAGAACTAGCATTGTGGAGAGTTCTTAGAGCATCTTCAATGCAAAGTTCTTATAAGCCAAGAATAAAGCCCTTAAGGTTCTTAAATAAGAATTTTGGTTCTTACCATGAAGTTTATGTGAAATGATAATTTCCTCATTTTTATTGGTAGTTAAATTAAATATTTGGCATTTATTTATTAATATATAATAATTATTGATGTTGATATGAGGTTCTTATAAGAACTACTATTGTGGATTTTTATATAAATTTTCAAATTGATGAGTTGGAAATTATGTGGCACCAAAAAGTACAAGAACCTCCATTGGAGATGCTCTTATAAGAACCTAAAGCCCTCTAGGTTCTTAAATAAGAATCTTGGCTCTTACCATGAAGTTTGTGTGAAATGACAATTTTCTCATTTTTATTGGTAATTAAATTAAATATTTGATATTTATTTACAAATAAATAATAATTATTGATATTGACATGAGGTTCTCATAAGAACTACCATTATGAACTTTTAGATAAATTTTTAAATTGATGGGTTGGAAATTAGGTGACACCAAAAAATGTAAAAATGAGGTTCTTGTAAGAACCTCCATTAGAGATGCTCTAATATATTATTCATCAAGGATTATTATAAGTCGAAGGTCTTTAGGAAAATTGGCTTACTTGTTTTATATAGAGCTAAGATTCATAAGTGTTTATTTCCTAACTTGTCAAATATATTTTTTTTAAATTAAATATAATTTTGGTGGGATCATCTAATCTTATAAAATGGACACGATAACATATGAAATGATCCACCAAAATCATATTACATTCATAAACTGATTTCTTTATATTTACAAAATCTTGACGATTTTAGTTCATAAGAAGAAAAAAATATGGGTTAAAAAGTGAAGAAAATTCATCCAAAATAACTAGTTTGGTCAATTTCTTAGATTTTTAATAAAATATCATCCTCTCTTGAGGTTTAAAAATACTTAAATATTTTGTCATCCTTAAACCCTACTTTTTCGAATAGGACTAGTGTTGGGCCCGTGCATTGTACGGGAGAATAAATTTTTTGTTGGAATATTGAACCAAGTTAAAATGAAACGTAATTTCTCTGTTAACAGTTAATGAAATACAATGTGAAAAATGAATGTATTTTCATAAGTGGTTAACTTGCATATATTCTTAATCGTTTGTTGTTATGACTTTGTGCAATAATATTGGTAATAGTTTTGTATTATATTATTTAAAACTCAAACGACATGTCTCACAACATATTTATCTGACTATTGACTTCAAGACCTCATAGTATTAGTCGATAAAAATAAAGATATGTATATATATATATATATATATCTTATTCCCCTACTTCGAAAAATATGATTGTGGGTTTTGAAAAATATAAACAAATCCTCAGTAAGTAAAATAAAATATAAAAAAGTAGTTTTTCAAAGAAACAAAAATATAGTGGAATACCTTTTGTTCAATTGCAGGTTCCACCATTGACACCCGACCGTTCGTCTTCTTCTTGTACTCGGATGATACATAAAGAAACTATATATATTTATAGTGAATGTAGAGAATATTTTAAAATATTTTATTTTTATTTTCGATTTTACATTTAAATGTAAATATATTAAAAATATGGAAGAATATTTTTATATTTACATCGTTTCTATTTTATTTTCTTTACACTTGGTTAATTTGGAAAGTATTGCGGAATATTTTTATTTTAAAGAATACGATAATTTATTAATGTATCTCGTTATTTTTTATTTTTAACTCATATCAACCTTCTTTTTTCTTCTTTTAATGCTCGTGAAAAAAAAAATACGTGTAGATTTTATATTATCAAAAAAATACGTGTAGATTTTATATTATGCTAATATAAAATACGTGTAAATTTTATAAAATAAAATAGATTTTATATTAGCAAAAAAAATACGGAAGAAAAAATAGTTTATATTACATCTCATTACGTAAAAAGATTTTATAAAATAAAATATGGAAAAATCATTATGAGATGTAATATAAAAAAATACGGAAGAAAAAAGATTTTGTATTACATCTCATTAATATAGATTTAAATGTAAAATCTACATTTAAAATAGATTATGCTAATATAAAATCTATTTTATAAAATCCTCCACCAAAAAAACAAATAATTATATTAATAAATGAGTATTCATTCCACAAATAGATGATTATGTGAGATACTGAGCTTGGAAAGGTTGTACCAAAGTATTAAGAAATTGTAAATTAAGTATTTGACTTTAATTAGTTGTAACTTGTGCTTAAAATGTTGTAATTAAGAGTTTTTTATGTCGTTTTTATAATATAGTATAGATATAGATATATTGGGTTTGCTTATTTGTTTTATAAAAACATTTTCAACAACTATGCTATAATAGAAATTTTGGTCATTTAGGTAAGATTTATGCTCCAAGAGCTATTCTATATGGTTTGTAAAATAGAAAAAAAGAAAAGAGAATGTATAAAAACCTCTAAATTTATAGAAATATCTAAAACTATATATAAGTGAGAAAAATTATCTTTTATTTTTTTTCACAAATAAAATATATATTGAAATAAATATTTAGAAGAGAGAAATAGTATTTTATTAAATGTATAGAGCATTTTAATAATATAAATAATACCATAATTGTTAAAATAGAGTAGCTGTTAGAGTTGAATGTAAGTTTTTTTTTTAAATGACTATTGATATTGTATTTTAGAAAATTATAATATAGCTATTGAAATACTCTAAGTGGACGTTTGGTTCGCAGAATGTTTTTGGATGGAATGGAATCTGTCAAAGGAATTTGATTTTGAAAGAATTGGAATGAAATGTTGTCAGGTTTGACCACATGTTTGGTTGACATAATTGAAATGAAATATGTTAAATGAATTGGAATATTTCTGTTTGGTTCACAGATTGTAGCTTCAGAATTGGAATGAAATTTTGGTAAATGACCAAAATACCATTTTTGATTATTTTAATTTTTTTAAACAAAAATTACTTTAATGAAATAGTCATTAAATAGTTTAATTTTTAACTAAAATTGCTTTGATTATTTTAGCACACGAAGGATGTCGAGAGAGAGAGAGAGAGAGAGAGGAAAGAGAGGGAGAGGAGAGAGAGAGAGAGAGGAGAGAGAGAGAAGAGATAGGAGAGAGAGAGAAGAGAGAGAGGAGATGAGAGAGAGAGAGAGTTGGTGTGGGGTTTAGTTTGGGGTAAGGGGTAATTTTGAAATTATGAAAATAACAAATTTCATTCCATTGAAATACTTGGGTTTGTTGATGGAATGTTAAAATCCTTTAGGGTGTGTTTGGTTTGCAGACTGGGTGGGACAGGACGGGACAAAAATTCACTGTCCCATGTTTCGCATGACATGGGACAGAACAAAAGTTCATTGTCCCATGTTTGGCGCGACATGGGACAGGGATAAAGACTGGACAGGGTGGGACAACATGGGACATAAATGAGACAAAAACTAAAAATCACTGATTTACTGCCATTTGATATATAATCCTAATATGGTATTAGTCTTAAGGGTCACCACTACCCATCGTCGCTACTACCACCATCGGCGGCCCACTAGTAGCCACCGCTAACCACCATCGGCCACCTCTACCTATTTCTCCACCATAACAACCTCCTCCACCACCTCCACAACCATCGGTCATCGCCACCACCACTACCATCATCGACCACATCCACTAACACCGATCACCACCACCTATTGTCGCCACCACCATCGACGACCACCGGTAGCTACCACCAACCATCGTCGACCACTTCCACCTCTTCCTACACTACTATAACAACTTCCTCCACCACCTCCACAACCACCACCCATCACCACCTCCACCAATCACAACTACCCATTGCCGCCACCGACGCTCACCGCCAATCACCGTCGCTGGTTGCCACCACTGTCGCTCGCCGTCAACCATCGTTGGTAACCTCCGTCTCTTCCTCCACTACAATAACCTCAATTACCATTGTGCACCGCCACCACCACTACCTCTATTACTATCTTTCATCTTCTTCACAACTATCGTCTTTCACCGGCCACCCATCGTCTTTTATCTTTACTCGTCGCTGCAACTATGCATCCGTCAATTCATTAAGATCTTCCAAATTGAATCAACTATTATATTTTTTTATATGAATCCGATTTTTTCGAACTACCATCAATTATTTCAGATTCTTCATTCAAATTTCCTACTATTGTTTTTGTATGTATTTATATGTATGAAAATTGTGTAAAAAAATTAATAATGTTTTTAATTAAATTATTTAAGAATATTCTTTATTTGTGTTATTTATAACTATTATATGACATATAAAATTATCATTTTAGGGAAACTTGTCCAGTCCTGTCCTATCCAGTCCTAGTCGTACCAAACACAAGACAGCCATTTGTCTTGTCCAGTCCAGTCTAGTCCTAGCCTCTTGTCCTGTCCAGTCCTGTCATGTCCAGTCCCGTCCAATCTTGTCTGCGTACCAAACGCTACCTTAGGTATGAAATTTAATGAAATTGGAAGATTCCATTCCATTGAAAACTTTGAACCAAACAAGGGAATAAAATATGGTCAAAGGAATTCAGCATTTCAATTTCTCCAGATTCCATCAGATTCTGCGAAGCAAACGCCCCCAAGATAATGATAACTATTTATATGGTATTATAAGTATCTTTATTTTATCTTTTTTCTAATCCAAATATTGTTTTCTAAAATCATATGTAAATATTGGATTGTACATTGAAGAGACAATGATTCCTAAAAATACGAGACTTATTAAATACACGATTTTAAGTTAAACTATTGGATTTTATGTTTATTTAAATATTAAATTATATTTGAAGGGGTTATTAATGATGAAAGGGAGCAGGCTGGGGATTAGAAATGATTAATACAAGGCACACGCGGATAGAAAACGGTTTTGTATGTTCGTACAATAACGTAAACATAAAGATTTAAGGGGGGTCGTTGTTGCAATTAATCAAAAATAAGGGGGCCCCCACAATAATATTTAAAGAATCATGACCCACCAAGCTATAAAGCCGTCATTCTCGCCTAAATTTTCATCAACTAATTCAAACATGGTCTTTTATTGGTATATATTTAATAAGAATTTTTTATTTGATTTTCTTCAAAAAAAGAATTTTTTATTTGATATTAATAATAATTATATATATTTTGTATATATCTCAAACTTATAAGTATGAAAAGAAAATACATTTTGACAAAAAAAAGTTGTTGATATTGGACTAAACCAAAGACATAATAGCTCATTAAATGTGACATTTATATATCTATGTAACTAGGTTCGAACCCGTGTATTATACGGGATAATTTAAAAAAATTAAATCATGTTAGAAAACTTATTTTACAAATATTAGTGATTATCGAAAGTACGATGTTACTTTTCTAAGCTTTTTTCCCTTCATAGTTTTTTTTTCCAGCTGGTTACAAAATATCATTGTTTTAGACAGTTTTCACAAAGAATGTTTTGCAAAAAATAAAATAAAAAATATGAATAAATATTAAGAATTTATAAAACAAAATTTATAATACAACGTAAATTAAATTATGGAAAAGTGCATAGTTAAAATATTAATAAAATAAGAACCACATATCATAAATTACCAAATACTTCTTTATATACAACATTTTTTGTTCTATTGCTAATTATACCTTCATCATCTATAATTAATATTTTTAAACCTTGCCTACTTTTACTCTAGATAAAGCAACATATAACTAACCATGGGTGAAGACTGGTTGTCTCAGAAACAAACCAACATTCGATAATGACTGTCCCTGACTTTTATTTATGGTCATGGCAAAACATACAACAATTGAAAATTGTCTTCTTTGAAGCTTGAACGAAATTCTTTTGTCTGTAGGTGTCAAAGACATTCTTGGAATAAATGTTCGGCTTCCAATATTGCTTCCAGATATGATCTCTGCTTCTATAACCCGATTTCCCAAAGATAACACCCGTAGTCTAGTTCCATTACATAACCCAGATTTCTGATCAATATTTCTTAGTAACATAACTGGAACACCGACTTTTAGTACTATCTTATGGTTTGGCAAACCCGATAATTTAATACATCAGGTGAGTACAAAGTTTCATCAAATTGTCCGTGAAGATGCTCTGATTCACACAGACTATCTGAACTTAGGTACTCCTTTTCGTCTCCTGAAAATAGTGATAACAAACGATCATTTATTTTTTGAACGACTTCATGCTTGGGTGCAAGTATTGCTCTTTCCTGAAAATAGGATGCATTCTTGACATTTACAAGAATAAAAGGATAGACAAATTCAATTAATGCAAATATAGGATTCGTTGAATCGGTAATGAGAAGATTATCAGGTATATCGATAATTGCCTCACCATCAATCACACTACCAACCTAGCATTCTCCTAAATCCAAAAGCAGTTTGTAAAAATCCTTATTTGTTCGATATCAGAAGCTTAACTATCAACAGTTAACCTCATGTTTTTAGTTAACCTTAGGACTTTGCATTTTTCCCAAATGTAAGATGAACTTAACGACACATTAACAATGTCTTGTCTACTTACGTTGGGAATAACCAGCAGAATTTGTCTGAAATCTCCTCCAAAAATAACTACTTTGCCACCAAAAAGCATGTATGAGTCAGTAATGCATTGACTACCAAAAATATCGTTCATACTTCTATCCAATGCTTCAAATGCATGCCGATGAACCAATGGTGCTTCATCCCATATAATCAACCTAGCCTTCTTTATTAACTTGGCAACATCATTGTCTGGCTTTATGTGATAAAAAGAATCTTCGTTAAGAATTAGAGGAATTTGAAAGTGATAGTGTGTTGTCCTATCTCCTGTAAGAAGTAAAGAAGCAATACCACTCGAAGCAAAATTTAAAACAATTTCTCCTCTAGATCTTATTGATGCAGATAATGTCTTCCATATAAATGTTTTACCTGTTTCGCCATAACCATACACAAAAAACACACCTCCTTGGTTATTTTGAATCGTTGTGATGATATCGTCATAAACACTTTGTTGCTCGTTTGTTAAAGCACCTAGAAGTTGACGAAACTCGTTATGTAGATTAGCTATGTCGTAATCTAGCTCCTCCGTAATCAAACAATTGTTTGAAGACTCAACAAAATAATCATCAGGGTAAGGCCTAGTGGTGAATTTTTTTAGGCTAGAATTGTTACGAAGTATAATATTTTCAATCTCAAACAATGTCAAGTTTATGACTTGATCATCACTAATGGATAAACATGTAACATATATAATATAAATGTTAAACAACCATAACATAGAAAAAAATAACTGAAAAAATATTTAAGAAAACAAATAATATTTAAAAAATAATAAAACAATAAATTGGTTTGTATTTAAATAATAAATGTATAAATACTTAAATAGATAATTAACATACCTGGAGAATTTAATGCAATGCGTTGATTGTAAATAATCCCATCTGTCAAGTATTGCCATGTTTTTTTTGCCTTTTTTGCCGAACAAATTCAGGTATAGACAGACTATTTGAAATCAACATAGTTGCAAATAAAAACCGAAGATAAAAATCAGAATCGGTTAAACTTGCTTCTTCAATGGCATCAACATATTCCTTGTCGTCATCTAAAAACCCAATAGCATAACATGCATATCTAAAAGTAGGAAATATATCTCTATTTACTGTACGAATGTCTTCGAATGATTTAGGACATTTGACTTTATTCAAAAGAATTCTTAAATAATACGTTTCTCCAAGAGCAGGAAAAACTGAATGAATTCTTCCAATTGAAAAGCCTTTTTTCCTTTTATCCCAACATCGCTCTTCCAGTTTCAACACAAACTCTATAGGGAATTCAACATAAGTAAGTTTTCGTACTTCTTCGTAAAGTTCATTACACTTCATCCAAGCTAAGAACATTGAAAACGCCACAGAAGTTTTGTTTATGACATTTTCAATATCATCTTCAGCACAAAAAACGACTTGTTGTCCAGGAAGGTGGAAAGGAAGCCTCAAAACAGAAGGAGTCCTGTAATGAACATCATACCCAAATATACGCCAAGAAGCTTCACATGCAGATACATATCTATAGTCATAATATTTCTTTATTTCATCAATGGAATTATTATTATCTTCTTCATTACTGCTTTCTACAACCGCAACAGTAGCTCTATCCGGACCCTTGTTGATATATTTGAACAAATATTTTATAGAAGATGCCTAATTGCACCACTCAACATTAATGTGTGCATGATATCTTTTCAAAAGACATTTGTTATAAGCAACAACATTTCTGTTATCTAATTTAACACCTAACTTTTCAACAAAACGTCCATCATTTCGTCTGTGATATAGAGGAAAATCATTACCATCAATGGAAGTGTGTTCATAAAAACTTTTTGGATAGGTTTTTGAACACTTTCTATCAATCATGCAGGGACAATTAATGTTTTCTTCACCACAAGGACCATGGATCATGAACTCCTTCACAAGTGAGTACAAATCTGGATCTTCGTCTTTGTTTGGGATCTTAGCTGAAATAATTAGATCAATTTGTTCAACAGTAGGTAGCTTGAAATCAGATTGCATAAATATACATATATGACTATGAGGCAATACACGCTTCTGAAACTCCACTGTATAAACAACTACACAAAAAGTGAAATTTGAAATTAATAAAGATAAACTATTAGTATTAACCTTTTGTTAAAAGTATAATCATAAATGTAACATACCTGTCTGCACCTTACCGAATAATGCATTGTCTTTCAACTCTTTAATAAGTACATCAAGCTTCATCTTAAATAACCGACAAAGGATGTCAGTCCTGTCTTCTGGATTTACCATGGTGTCTTTATGAAACCTTTTAATTTCTAGCCATTTAGGGTTACATGTCACAGTTATGAAAAAAATATGGATATCCATACTACTTATATTCATCCAGTAAGATGATGTGACTTGGTAAGCGTGACACCTTAAATATCTGTATCAATCGTATACTTATATTTTATAATAATATCAATCAAATTTTTTTATATAATTATAACCAAATCAACTATCATGAAAGATTAATTTAAATTGAATTGACGAGAAACATAACAATTTGACTTTGAAAATATCATTACTTAACCATCTGTTGATAACCGATATTATGTAGTTCAATTAAAATTAGAGGAAATAATATAATCATGATTAAGAAAATATAAATAATTAAATATACTATACTAAAATATTTGCATATTTATATTTTTGAAAAATGTTCGAACTCATAATCCAAAAGTCAGTTGATAAGTGATAGTTTTTTTTTTCTCCAAGTAATTAAATCTTTTATGATAATTCTAAGGGTGTTTTGTTGACAGAATGGAATTTGATATAATTGTAATTCGTCGAAAGAATTCGATTTTGAAGTAAAAATTGATATGAAATTGCAAAAAGAAAATCACAACAATTTAGTGATTATTTGTATCAAATCTCATACTAATTTCAACAAATCTCATACTAAACACGACACATTAATTCATATATATTTATGATATTTAATAATATAATTAAATAAAAAAAATTCAATATTGGACTCATTTCGAAGGTATTGACGAAGCGATTACAATGGTATAATTTGTAAAAAATAGAAATGTTTTTTTAATGCATTTTAGTTCATATACATTATTTATGTTTATATGATAAGAGTCTAAAATGAAAAATAAAAAAATAAGGGATTAAAAGTAAACTACATACCTAATTATAAGGGTAGTAAATGTAACGTATAAATTAAAAAAATTGAATTAAGTAGAGATATAAGGAGGAGTGAATGTGGATGTGCTAATTGAACTTAATGTAAACTGTGTCCAAATACATGTTTAGGCGAAAAAATACTGAAGTCGGCTCACCAGAAAATAACATGTGACATGGTCGTTACTTATTTATTATATATATAGATTTACAATTATGTTAATCTTATGATCTCCGTTTCAAATTTTATTCAATAAAATTTATGGTAATGAGCACCATATTTACTGAACAATAAAAAGAAGGATGATAATTTAAAATCCTTTTTATTGAAATAGGTTTTTTTTTCACAATAAACAATAAAAAAAAAGTAAAAAGTAAAAAAGTTAAATGGGACAAAATATAATAGAGATGGGCTGGGTTTCGGTGAGAAGCATGAGAAGTGGTTATCGATCGCATTAGAATGAGATACATCAAGATAAAATGCACCCGATTAATTCTTTTTTTAAGCCACAATTCATGGGAGGACTTGAGATTAAAGGAGATTGTTAATCATAAATTCCCAATCACAACAAGCTAATTACTCAAGATATCATCATTAAGATCAAGAACTAGAGAGAGAGTCTAGAGAGAGAAAGTAGATCTTGAATTACACCCTCTAGAAATTACAATATGCTTAGACTAGTTCGTTATTACAAGCTTACAACCACAAACCTATTTATACCACACAACTAATACAAAGCCTTAAAGGCTAAGGAAACTAAAACATTATAAAACTAACTATTACAAGGTCAATGTTGACTTTTACACAATTGACTTTCCTAATAAATCTTGGATACAATATTTAAACTTAACAATCTCCCCCTTTGTATTCAAGATTTAATAAAAATTTGATGCATATCTTCAGCTCTTGATTCTTCATCTTTCATCTCTTGAAGCTTTCAAAAACTTTGCTCTTTTGCAGCTTTTGAAGAATCTTGGAAAGTCTTTTTTAAACATTTAAGCTCTGAAAGTCAACAAGCCTTGAACAAAACAGGAAATTCTTGAATCTTCTATGAAACTTGAAACTTCATTTCTGAAAAATCTTTCATCTTCAAACAAAATTGTATCTTCATCACTTTGATCACTGAATCGTCTTCGGAAGAACAAATCTTCTTGAAACTTGAAATTCTTTATCAGAAACTTTTGACTTTGAATCAGTCTTTGAAACATCAGCGGAAACATTTTGAATTTAAGGCTTGAACTTTGAACTCGAACTCTGAAATTGAATCTTTATATCGTTCTCCCCCTTTTTGATGATGTGAGCATCAGATCATCAAAATTTCTTCAATTTCAGCTCAGACTTTGATAACCCCTTTGAAACAATCTCCCCTTTGATAAATTTTGTACTTTGATCTGAAGAGCCAAATCATGAACTGTATATATCCGAATCTTTGCAAATTCAGACATAATAAGCGTGTAACCCTGATTCAACAAATGAAACAGTTAGAAGTGCCTGTCAGTAACACAAAGTTACTGTGTACAACGAATGTACAATTTAAGGAGCTGGTTTGATGTAGACTCCCCAGGACTTCCATTCAATCATCGAAAAACACAAGGTTTATCTATGAATGTTCTGACAGAAAAACATATTCTCTGTGTGCTCGTGCTTGTGTTTTGAAAGAATTAGCACAAAGATTGTGTTTCATAAGGCTCCAAGTATGTAAATCACTGAGACAACAATGATTGTACATGGACTCAATGTGCATGAGAAAGGGTCGAAGGTGGGGCAACTTTCCTTCTTTTTCAATATCAGTATCTTCCAAGTGAAGATCCGATAGATTATGTGCTGCTTCCCCAGAAAATGTGAAACATTCTCTTTTTAAGAAAAGAATGAGTAGCTGGTGGGGTTGTATACAAGAGATGGCATGGGCTATTTTCCTATTTCAATGATAGTCACCAAAGAAATGTGAACCAATCAGTAATGTGGCTGCCCGACTCAGAAAGTGGTAGGTGCAGAGTTCTGATATTCTTTTAACTCTGTTCTCACACCCTTTTTCTTTTAAACATATAAACTCACATCTAACCAATCTCTCATTTCCATTTTACCTCTGCTCACTCCCACACTCAATTCTTTTAGACCCCTCTCCCCTCAATCACTCAAAGGATTTCTTCCGGGGTAGGAAATACTGGTTATCGTGAATCCATGGAAGATCTATTAAGCACTCATACTGAATCCCATGATCCTAAAAGTACATGCTGGTCAATGATTTTTCTTGACATGTAAAGCACAAGAAATCATTTGTCAGTGTATGTATGCTCATCAAAAATCAGAAATGAAATTTGAGCATTTGAACTTTGAAGATTTCTCAAAACAAGAATATTGAATGAATGAAATAAAGTCAAGAGAATTGTTTTGAGAATCTGACAATGAATTAAACAGATCAAATCAAATGGTTAGGGTATCAAAGAATTGGTAATTTTGTTTATATGAACGAATATAAACAATTTATCAATGAAAGCACAAATATGAAAAAGATGAATGATACTCAACAATTTTGAACTTCAAACGGGAGTATTACCATCGAAAAATTGTTTTGAATTTGAGACATGGTAATAACAATTTCAAATAAAATACTGAACCGGTGTGTATGAATACTTGACAGTATATGGACAAGATAATACACAAGTATTGATCTTTGGAAACACACGGTCAGTTAAACAATAAGCTCAAAAATTGAAAAACATTTAAAAGTACACTTCTAAATTCATGAAATCTTATGAGAATAAGAAGTGGTTTGAACATTTCAGAAATTGTTTTTCATGTTCGAAAGTTGTTCTTCTTTCAAACAATCAGAGATCTAGGATCAGAAGATTTTTACCTTTTCAGCTCCCCCTCAAATCATGATAATATGATTTATGTCTTTTTAGCTCCCCCTGGATATTAGCATAATATCCTTCTTTGATCATTGATGAACGGGTCCTGATCTGTCATGTGATCAGAAGCCACTTTATTCATATTATTTATTTAAAAAATAAAAGACAGAAAGCAGTAAAACGGTTTTCTAGAATGAGTTCTGATCTGAAATAATCAGAAGTCATCACCTTTACTCCCCCTTAAATTAAGCATCTGAAATATGTCAGTTAAAACAGGATAGAGATCAAACACTCCCTTTGAATTGTTAGACCATCAATATCAGAAAAAATCTAACAAAGAAAAAGTTTAGGATAGAGATCAGATCAATTCACTTGGGATGAAGACCATCAATATCCATCGGATGCAAGCATACAGGAGTAAGGTCTTTTTGATCCTTGAGGTCCGAATCCTAAACTGTTGTGTTTAGAAGTCAAACTCCTTTGAAGAACGGGTCCTAAGCTGTTGTGCTTAGAAGCCATATTCTTGACATTGAGGTGCGGGTCTTGAACTGTGTTATTCAAGAGCCATTTTGTCTTTCTTACTCCCCCTTGGATTGAGGTGCCTGCAACACAGATTCAGGTTTCGGTTTTGGTACCCACTGGTATTTGGGTCCAGAAATGTTAGTTGCAGTGCGTGTGGTGGAAACAGAGTAAGAACCATACCAGTAATGATCATTTGTTTTGTGAAAATAATCATGTGTACAACCAATAGAACAATAATATTTCTTACCGTTAGGTGCTTTGTTCTTCTTTGCTTTGTGTACATATACACATGATTTCTTCTCTTTCAGCTCATCAGTCTTGTCATCTTTGACTGATTTCTTCATCCAGACCAGTTTCTCGTTCTTGAAACTTTTTCTCCTTGGATAAGAATCTGAACCATCTAAATATTCATCAAAGAAAAGGTTAGTGCAACGAATCTGATTTAATGATTTGACTGACCTGTTTGAAGAGATGAATTTATGATTTGAACTTGAAACAGATTTTTCAAGTTCTTTGATTTTTGACGCAAAATTATCTCTTTCTTTCACCAGTTGGTCAATCTTTGTTGTGAATTCAGACTTCGTCCTTTGCTCTTTCAGCGAAGCTGCAGACAGTTCAGACAACTTAGAAGTTAGCTTCTTGATTTCAGATTCAAAAATGGATCTTTCTTCCTCAAATCCTTTTTCTGACTCTGTTCTCTGACCAGATAATTCTTTAAAGAACCCTACATTCTTCTTTTCTATGGCCTTCTACTCTTTATCAAACTTCTCTCTTTCCAATATCAGTACTTTCTCAAAATCTGAAATTTGTTGAGAAAGTTTAAGACATTTAAGCTCCACTGACTTCTTTTCATCAAAACAGTTCTTTGAGAAATCTGAGAACTTCTTTGAAAATTTTTTCTTTTCAGTTTCAAAATCAGCTTTATTTGCAACAAGCTGTTTTTCCAAATCAGATAAATTCTTTCTAAGCTCAACGTTTTCAGATTCCAATCTCTTTATCTTCTCTTCATTCTGCCCAACACTGATATTCTTTAAGGTACTGAGTTCTTCTTTCAGTGATATGACTTCAGTAAAATACTCTCTTGACTTTTGTGAATGAAAGTCAACTGCAAGAGACAGATTAATGTTCTCTAGTTTCAGCTTGCTATTCTTCTCTTCAAGATCTGAAATAAATCCCATGATTAATGAGTAATTGGCTTAATATGAATGATCGTTCCAAACTATGTATCAGAAAATCAGAAAACAGATTGAATTGAAATCTTAAAAAAAATATTTCGTGAAAATTGAAATTTGAACAATACTAGTTATTTCGCAGTGTGTAATTTTTTTTTTTCCAAAGATGACCAAAAAAATTTTCCAGACTTTTTTTTTTTTTTTAATCTAAGTCTGGAGCAAGCGCAAAGTGAGGTTTGCGGGTCAGCCTTGAAGCGCAAAGTATGGTTTTCGTGTGATGCCTGAAACGCAAGATGAGACTTTGCGTATGTGCCTTGAAGCGCAAGATGAGGTTTGCGAGTTGGTCTTGAAACGCAAGATGAACTTTGCGGGTCAAACTAGAAACGCAAAGTGAACTTTGCGGGTCTAACTAGAAACGCAAAGTGAACTTTGCGCGTCTAACTAGAAACGCAAAGTGAACTTTGCGTTTCCAACATGAGGCGAAAACCTGAAAAAAAATTACTAACACACGAGTTAGACCACTATGAATGAAACGCAAAGTAGCATGAATAAACGCAAAGTACTATGAATGAGACACAAATCTTTATGAATGAAACGCAAACCGTATGAATGAAACGCAAAGTTGAGTTCTTGACAGATTCAAACTTAAATCGATCGAAACCTGCACAATTGATCTCAAGAACCTGTCAGCATCATCGAAAAACAGTTCTAAAGGCACAAATACAATCAATTTTCGATTAAAAACATCAAATCGAACAAAATCGATGAAGAACAGTAACCGAACGATATTTCAAGAAAAATCTCAAAAATCGAAAATTGACAAAGATTTAGATCAAATTACGATATGGAATCAACACAAGACTCAATCACCAACATAAATCGAACACAATGAATCCAATTTCTTTCATTAAAAACAATTTTTCACTGAAAATTCTAATGAAACAATAAAGAACACGTGTTCTTGAAAAGTTTTGAAAAATTTGATTTTCAATTCAAAAAATCCAGATTTCAATTCAAATCATTGATCAAATCATTTCCGAATAGTTTGGTTCAACTCTGATACCAATTGTTAATCATAAATTCCCAATCACAACAAGCTAATTACTCAAGATATCATCATTAAGATCAAGAACTAGAGAGAGAGTCTAGAGAGAGAAAGTAGATCTTGAATTACACCCTCTAGAAATTACAATATGCTTAGACTAGTTCGTTATTACAAGCTTACAACCACAAACCTATTTATACTACACAACTAATACAAAGCCTTAAAGGCTAAGGAAACTAAAACATTATAAAACTAACTATTACAAGGTCAATGTTGACTTTTACACAATTGACTTTCCTAATAAATCTTGGATACAATATTTAAACTTAACAGAGATTAACGGTTCAGATCCACTTCTCACAGATCTCACCATTAACTCAACTTCTCACCGGATCATTTGCCTAGAAATGGGTTTATAAGAAATTATAAATCGATAAAATGATAGGAAGATAAAATGGTTTGACAAATTGATTGATCGAAATGAAAAACCTAATTCTTGGGTTCTGCTCTTTTGTTATAAAATTTTATTGGCCGAGTAAGAAGCCCAGATTCTTCGTCCACATACTCTATACTCACATTTAACCTAGGGTTGTAATCAAACCAACGTTTAGCGAATCGTTGATAAATCATTTGTTGGAAAGTTTGTCTTTATTTAATACATGAACGAATATAAATATATTTTTTTATTCTTTATTATTATTTTTGAACGGCAGATAATATACACACGCGTTCCCGTGGCAAACCCATGATCTGGATATCGCCACATGCTCACCACGGGGTTCGAACCTAGGTAGTCAGAGATACCATCCACTAACCCCCAAGGATGTTACCTTACCACTGGGCTAGACATGTTTTGATTAAAATATATAAAGTATATATTTTTATTTGTTTAGTTAAATGAATAAATATGAATAGTAGTCTCTTTCGTTCATTTACATTCGTTTATGTTTGTTTTTATATATAAATATAAATATATTTATATTATTATATATTATGACAATTATATGTAAAATCATCCAAAAAAATTGCGTTTTGTTGAATGATTATGTGTCATCATCAAAAGGAAGTGATTGAAAAAAATATTTTCCTAGTATTAGAAATTACCATAATGAATGTTTCATTTTCTTTGTAAACTCCTCCCTATTTAAAGGGCTTATGATTAATGAAAATTACGGATTTCATTCTCTCTATTTACTGTTATTCTGTTCTGTTTTTCCTATAACACGTTATCAGCACATACGCTCCCTACAATACAACGAAGTAATCACGAAATCAATCAAATTCGATATTTGAGGTAAATTTTATATGTTTAAGTTTTAAAACTTCACCATATTATGTTTTATGCTATGAACAAATATGATATTTTTTAAGAATGTTGTTTTCCTCTATATGTTTAAACTATATTATCATTCTACTGTACTTTATGTTATAGACACAATTATGATTTGCCAATCTCATGAAATCATAATTCACATATTGTTTTTTTATGGTTATAAACATTACATAATATTTGATATCATGATGCATTCAATTTAAAAACAAAATACATGGAATTGTTCATATATATGTTTATGTTGTTGTTTTTTGGAGACTTAATACTAGATCGTTATCAGCAATTTTCGTTTTTCTTCTTTTATCACTTATTGGTAGATGGATTGGTTAATATAGTATTTCTTTATTACTGGTAAAAAAATAAATAAAACCTAGGATTTAATATGTGAAATTTATCCTTAATTGTTTATTTTACGCTTACGAGTAATTTGAATTGATGTATTAATTTGTTTTTATTTAATATCATGTTCATTAATTGAATGTTTCATTATTCGTAAAAAAAAATCTAATTATTGATATGAGGAATCATTTTATATAATTTTTTAATTTGTTGTAAATCTACTTATTAATATAAATAATAATTATATTTATTAGTTTGATATAAATTTACTTCTTTATTGATAACTAGTTTATAGTTGTTTTTTTCTTCATTAAATTGATTTTCTTTCTATAACAAATAATACTATAATATGGTTATATTTTATAATCAATAGATCTCCTCAATAACATACACATATATTTTGATAATAATTTTTCAATGAATACCTTAATTATAAGTTTCTACTTATAATTCCAATCATATAATTAAGCTTTTAGAAGTTACACTTTCAACCCCCATATATTTTGGTGTTTTACCAAAAGCTCCAAAAATATTATTAATATGTTAAAAGTTTGAATTTGACTTTATGTCAAAACCAATATTTATTTGTCTAATGACAAAATATCCTAAAATACTATTAAGGTATTAAAACATTGAAATTGGATTCATATGCTAAACTCATATTCATTTTGGTCTAATGTCAAAAGCTCTATAATTAACAATGATATCTTCAAATTAAATAAATCACAAAATATCAATTGGGTTTTGTCAAACAGGTGTAAATAGCCCTAAGGTTTGTCGGGACTTAAGAAATCCATGTGATTCCCCTACTACCTGGAAATCCAATAGATTGAGTGATTTCTTTTCGTAAATTGAAATACTAATGAAGTATTATCAACAAAATGTAAGCATACAGTAATCCAATATTATTATGAATGATGAAATTTCATACATAATATAATGATTATAGACTGTGATTCATTGTTTTAGAAAATCATACATTATCCCTTATATACGTAAATGGTTGAAACAACCCATCCATGATTCAATGTCCTAAACTCAAAATGAACTTGAGTACAAATATGAATATTCAATGTAAAAACAACTTTTGTCAGAAGAGTACAAGAATATACCCAAAGTCCATCAACTCCCTATTGACCCTAAAACCCATCCATGATTCAATGTCCTAAACTCAAAATGAACTTGAAACAACCCATCCATGATTCAATGTCCTAAACTCAAAATGAACTTGAGTACAAATATGAATATTCAATGTAAAAACAACTTTTGTCAGAAGAGTACAGGAATATACCCAAAGTCCATCAACTCCCTATTGACCCTAAAACCAACATCCTGAAAAAGGTACAAACAAATACCATCATATTTTGAGACGACATATAAATCCTAACTTTCATAGGAATACCTTTACTAGAAACCCCCAAAGAACTGTGGGGTGCTCCGAAAGGGAAAATCAGGAGTACTCATGAATATGTACTTCTAGAACTAATCGTACAACGGAATGAAACCCACTTACTCGATAACAAAAAGGTAACTGATCTCAACAAAGAAATGTTATATCCAAAATGCGTCTCAATCTTTGTGGCAAGAAACTTACAGAAGATGATATGATTTATAACAGTATTTCCACCTTTCATATATCAGTAAATATTAATGAATCAATATAAGTTGGAACACAACCTTTAGACAAACTCATCAACCTACTGTAAGTGGTTGTTGAGAGACACAACAAGTTTCTTTCAAATAACAACACCAGAAATGTCGGAACAAAGAAAATTCCTGAGATCAATAATGAAAGTGTTAGAGGTGGAAACAACTCCAAACAATAGTGAGTGAAAGATAATTTCTCACACGTGGATCTATGTACCACGTGGACAAAACCGTGGAAAGGGTTAGGGTCATGACAATAGTTGGAAAAAATTTCCAATCCTTGGAGCAGAGATGCAACTACTGCCCAGTTGAGATTGGATAGTCAAAGAATAAATACATTAATCACTAGTTTTTTCAAAAAAGGAACAAATTGAAAAATAAACTATATCATATTAATTAAGCATATGTTTCCTTGAAATTTATGTTAAGCATAAAATTAATATACACACTCAAATCGGTAACCATTATAGATGTAAAGAAATACATTAAAAACAAATACAAAACTCTCAATATTCTCTGTTCCGTGTAGGAATGTATCGAGGAGAACTTGAGTTTTTTGTAGGACATTTCACACAATCTAAAGAAATTGATTAATATTTATTTTATAATTTATCCAACCAAAATACTTAGACAGTGTACTGTCATTTTCTTGTTGGTACAAGATTAATAGTAACTAAAGCAATATATTAATGAAAACCTTCTTAAGATATTCGTATCAACTGGAAATCATATTATAAGGATGGAAATGAGTATATGTACATCAACTCTAATGATATGAAAGGAACATATATTAGAGAAAATAACGTGTCAAATTAGTGGATTATCTAGGTCACTAAATCATATCTTGTCACCAATAAAGAATTTTTGGACAATGACACATATATGTTTTGACATGACGGCATGGGACACCATGGTCATGATATGATGATCCGTGTATTGCAAAATACACATAGACACATTCTTTTTCAAGTGAAAGGCAAAATGAGGCAAATTGCAACTGTTGACTTCTGCAGCATAAGAAGCAACACCATTATCATAATATGCCTTCTCGAATACCTAAAATTTTTGTATACATGATCCTTAGCCAAGACGGGAATGGGACCATCCTAAAGCTAAGGACATAATACAAAAATATTCCATTATTACAACGAATACAAGGTGATATTTATGGACATAAACATCCAGAATGCGGGCCATTAAAGTACTTTATGGTTCTGGTTTCGACACGATGAACGCATGTCGTATTATTGTCCACATGAAATGTTGCACTTCTAGCACTAGTTATACGTTTAAGGGCTCACCGCCCTGATTATCTCATCAAGTCCATATGACTTGGAATGCTAGAGAAATTACATCATAAGGATCTGATGATCTTTGCATTTGTATTAGGATCAATGTAGAGCATCCTATACCCCCATGTGTATACAGTGGTCTCACAAAATATGTCATCAAAAGGACATAGATAGTAACTAGGGCATTGGTTATGCATACCAATTTACCCATATCTACTTGGGGTTATACAAATTTTCTTGCAGCTTTACTTATTTAGACCTACTACTAGCCAACCAATATCATGCATACCAGTTGGTAAATGGATATAAGTCTGATCTTTTAAATTTACGCATGTTTGGTTGTATAGTATATGTGCCAATTTCGCCCCCACAACGCACTAAAATGGGTCATTAAAAACGATTAAGTATACATGTTGGATATGAATCTCCAACAATTATCCGCTATTTAGAACCTTTTATGGGTGATCCTTATATCGCATGATTTGCGAATTGTCACTTTGATGTCAGCCTTCCCGTCGTTAGGGGGAGATAGAAGAAAGTATTTTCCAAGGGAACGATAGGAACTGTCATGTAATGTTCCCACTCTATCTCATTTTGATCCCCAAACTTCACAACGTAAAGTTGAAGTCAAACGAATCAGACTCGATACCTGATACGTTAAAAATTATTCTGAAAGTGACAAGATCACACATACGAGCTGCTAATATACCCGTAAGGTTAAAAGTCCCCACCAGGGCACAACGCCATTGGAAAGTGCGTTGCAATCACACATAGTGGAGGTGTGGTTGAGGTCGTAGCTACCAGATGGAAGTGGTGGAAGCTACTTGGTTCGATAGATACTATTCTAAAAGAATAGAATAGTGAGGCACATCCATTTATCATCAATACATAAAACTCTCATGAGACTATCTCTATTTATAATTATGTCCATGAATCATCACTGGAGGACGCTCCGAAGTTAATATTGATTCTAGAGATGAAAGAAAATCTCAAATGAACTATGAGAGTACATATGAGTCGATGGACAATTCATATATACTTATTGATGAGTTATTCACATATACTATTGCTCATAAGATGATAGAGCACAACGATATCGAACCACGCTTAGTTGAATAATATCAACAAAGAGCAATTGACCTAAATGTAAAGAAACAATCCAGAAAGAATTTTATTCTTTGATAAAGGATCGGGTATTTGGTCTGGTAGTGCTAACCCACCAAGTCTAAAGCCCATAGGACATAATTAAGTCTTTGTCATAAAGCGTAATGAGAATAATGAAGTCCTAATGTCTTCTAAGAATATTACTTTACATTATTCAAAGTGTATATGGTTAAGGACTATCATTATACATATCATAGGAACTAGTGGTTTGAGTTCCACCACTATCCTGCCTGCATATATGGGAATAATGCATCATGCATCGAATAAATAAAAGTAAGACACATCAAGGGTTATAACATAAATCATATTCCACTTAAGTTTTTATACAATCAGCAATAACAAACTCTCATCGAGATTCAAATGAATAAACAAAGGATGAGAGGCGAATATAACATATTTGCTTAACAAGTAATTACCTAAAACCATATTTGGGAAACATGTAACACCCCTAAAATTCGAAAATAGCAGAGAATTTAAAACTTCCAAAAACTCTTAAATACATAACATTGAAATATCAAATATCTAAAGTTACAAGGAAGAATCACTACAACAACGTATCAGAGTTCTAACGGAACTATCTAGTCCCATAAACGGGGACAAAATTAGTCGGGTGTTACTAAAACCACCAAAGCAGCTATCTTCACCAAACCAGATGACGTCACTAAAGCCATCCTACCGGAACTTCTACCAAGATCCACTCGCCATTCAGATCCATCTAGGACCTGATATACATGTCGAAAAGAAAAAGTGTTAGGCTTAACGCCTAGTGAGTTAAAGCAGTTTTAATCATACAATCATAAAACATTTAAAACGAACATTTTACTCTGAATAAGGCCATTCCAAAAACACTAATTATAAAAATGCTTTATTTGCAAATCAAGTTACTTCTAATTTCCAAACACCCATTTTAAATAATTATTCAACATACCAAATTTCCCCAAAACGCACCCACACGGTAACTCACCAAATCACTATTTGTGTAATTAAAATGGTACATTTCAACACCGAAAGTATGGGTAAGGGAATACCCAAAAATAACACCTTTCGGTGACGGGGGAGACCTGATTCCATCGAATGTGGCAGGCACACAAAGTTAAGCCACTTATCAATGTTTGACAGGATTGAATTCTCAACAAGAATTATGAATACTCAGAAACAATATCAAAGAAGTTGCGGAATAACACTTTGATATTCAATGTAACAGTAAACAAATAGTGAGTATGATTAACAACTTGTAAACTTGTATTGAATGATTAAAATCACAAGATTACACACTCAACCTCAATCTTGAAGAACAGATTCTTTCAAGACGAATTCTACTTCTCTAGAATTAGGAACTATGCCTTGAGGTTGATTTTCTCTCTAGAATAAAACTTAAAATGAATAATAATTGTTTTTAAACTATTCTATCAATTCTATACATATACTGAAGATAACAGATAATTACAATTAATAAAATATCTTCAGAATATCTTCCATGAATATCTTCAGTATATCCAGCTGTCACTCTTGTAATTCTGATCTCCATCTCATAAGCAACATTAATCATCTTGGAAGTATTAACTCAGTCTTGGCAGCATTAACCACTAAGCAGCACTAACCTCTAGCAGTACTAACTAGCTAAGCAGTACTAACTTTGATCAAGCAGCACTAACTTTGACTAGAAGTATTAATTCTACTAGAAGTAGTAATACCTAGCAGTATTAACTTTTGAAGTCCTCTAGCAGTAGTAATTCTGAACTAGCAGCATTAACCATACTTAAGCTTTTCTTCAGTTCCCAACAATGTTCTCGAGTTTCACATAGAGTCATGGATCTCTGTAAACGGCTCCCAACCGAGCTACCACCGCAAGATACCCAAATGACCCTAGTGTCTACTCTACCTCTAGATGAGTGTCACCACAAAAGCCACAAGTCCCCGTATCCGGCTCACCATGGGCACCACCGTAAGATTTAGCTCCATATACGGCTCTGCAGAGCACCACCGCAAGCTTACATAAAAACATGACTTGGGGACCACTCACTAGACTCAAACATGGACGTTAAAAGCTCCATGATGAACAACCCGACTCCTATGCCTATGGATCCATCACATTACAGTCTAAACATTACATGAGTCCATATGAATGAACTAACTCATCCAAAACATGTAATAACCAACATTTGTATAATAATTGCATTTCCATAAAACGCTCTAAAATGAGCCATTTAAACCGGACAACGTCCTAAAACTCGCTAGTGTACAAAACAAGCCGTAAGGCATCATAAAACATTTGACACTCAAATAGAGCCAATATGGCTACATAAGCCGATGTACAACTTTCCCAAAATTAGCACTTTCTCCAAATATAATTGGCCAAAGGCCCGAACCGTAAGGTCCACACTTTTCCAAATATTCCCAAATTAAAAGATACCCGTTCCAACAACTCATACTTTTAAAGTCAAAGGACTTAAAGTTTTCAAATATAAAACCCGTAGGTTGAGTAAAGCCCCAAATGACCATATTTCAATTATCGTTCTTAAAACTCCCCAACTCACACTATAATTCCATTTAAAATCATTTGTACTCCAAATCTTCCCATATTAGGGACCCAAGCAACACAATACCCAAATTCTTCAAATGTTCAAGAAACATGTATGGTAGATCAAAATCCCCTTTTTGGTGACTCAAACACCTCATAAAATATTGTAACCCATTTTCAAAGATTTATAACTCAAATATGTGTAGTGTACAACTATTCACAAACTTATCAAGATAAAGTAAACTCATGGATATACTTTTAAAACCCAAAATATGTGCATTTTGACATGTATATAGTTTTTCAAAGCAACTAGAACTCACCTTGCAAGATTTAGACTAAATCTAGGTTTTACCCACAAACTTGAGTTCCTTTGAAGAGGAGATATTGGATCATTCCGCTAGTTCCAAGCTTTCTACAAATCCCTTACCACAAACATTCTCAAAGTTATACCAAACCCTAAGGATACAAAAACAAGATGAAGAACACCAAACCCTAACTTTTTAGATGGAAAGATGGGTAGATTACCTTGATCATAAACCCTTGTATCCACCCAATATCTTCAATCCCCTTCTTTCTCTACTTGAAAAGCTCCAAAAGACGAGACTCTAGGCTCAAGAATCACTCAAATCAGATTTAGGAGGAGAAAGTTATGAGAAAATGAAGTTAGATCCCAAAAATCGAGTTTAAAACTCTCAGATCGGTTCTTGCGGCCTTGCCCACGACTTGCAAGTCGCGAGGCAAGCCGCCCGCTTCCCACAACTCGATTCCAGTAAGTTACACGAATTGGGACGTGGCCTAGGGTCGCGCACCAACCCGCGACAATCCAAAAGTCCTGTTTTCTCGCATTTTTCGCGCCTGATTCGATTCCCGATGGTTCCATTGTAAAACTTAACTGATTTCTCGATACCTTTACGTTACAAGAGTTAAACGACTCCTGTATTACCATCGAGGAGAAATTCTAAAATTACGAGTGTTACAATCCTCCCCACCTTGAAAATGATTTCGTCCTCGAAATCTAAATTTGATCACGTTAACCACCATGCGTACTTATAGGTCTAACCATGCCTTTACACACTTCCGACAATCTCTAACCTTCAACATTCGACCACGCTACAACTTGGATTGCAACCCACATATAATGAACTTTCCTTCACATGCGTCCTTACTCTACACGTAAATTATTGACTATTAACACCGCATCTTCTTCCATTTTTTGGGTGTCCTTACCTAACATATGTGTCCCAGCGTAATCAAGGGAGAACTTTCACCTTGAACGTAGATGATTTATACCTCTCTCCAAGATCTTTGCTTGGGAAGTTCCGATGGAACGCCGATCCACACAAGACTTTTCGACTTTAATTCGACCACACGGCTCCACACGAGGTGTTTATCCAAGAAACACCTATGGTGCCCTTTTCCTACTCACTAGCCCGCGTAGCCAGTCTGGGACCATTGGATTAATGTCCAACGACTATCTGGAAATTTTAAAAGAGGAGTTTCACTTCAAGCATTGTCGTCTATCTGCAACTCTTAGGTAAGGTTAAAGCTTAATGACACTTCCCAAATCTTACATTTCCCTCACTCGGAGAGGCGGTTGATCTCAACTTAGTCTTTCTTTCGGCCAATGCCACACAAGGGATCTACAACAAAATCTTAGAACCATCGACTCTAAGCTAAAGGCGAAACACTTACCACAGACGGTCATGCAAGAGACGCTCAAAGTCCTATCCTCACCTAAAATCCATAGGCCAATACTTCCTCCAAGATTGAAAATGTTTTGGCATTTCACTCTATTAGATCAAAGGCCTCAGGTAACACTCTGCCTAAAAGATTCCGACCCAACTCCTTTGCGAACGAGCATTCGTAGGCTAGAAAAGGTCTCACTCCGTCCGCTGAACATTTACACGGTTCTCCACTTAAATAGCCTTAAACAACCCAATAACGGTTTTCCGTAGAAGTGGCCTGGATCCACAACACTTAAAGGTGTTAACTATAATGATACCTCGAAACTCTGGGCCTGAAGCCCATTCGACACAACGAAATTATGTTAATCTCGAATCATCTTAAACGTGGATGCCATCAATTCCAAGGTTGAGATCCTTACTCTTCCTATAGCTTAGCCTAGATCTTCCTGCAAGACACATGCCAGAAATCATTTGTCGCTTCACTTACTAATCCTCAAGTTTAGCACCATATTTCGCATTAACGGTGGTTATCTAAACCAAACAACACCGATAATTTACTTTTACTTGATGTAGAATTCCACACGAATCCTTCCCAACAGACACAGATGGGAAACATGACACACCACTTTATGGTAGCCGACAATTTCCATAGGCCGTTGAAACCTTATCTGGTTCCTCCTATTCCAACCCAGTAATTGACATATGACGTGAGGAAGTCCTTCCATAGGGTCATTCACTATCACACCTTTATTTCCAAAGAAACAATATTCTTCTTTTCCACATTTCGCGCATGGCACTCCAAATGCCAAGATGTACCACTTTGATTTGACACTAACCACCAAAATTCGCTTCTTAAAATCTCAACTTTGATTAATGGTAACTCCTAGTTTAATCCAAGTGACTTATTCTCTAATACCATTGACTTGGATTTCTAAGATTCCGTAGAACGATGAACTCGTTCCCATAGACAAACTCTAGAATTTACTAGCACACTGACCACCAAGTGACACAACGACAATCAACGTCCAAAAATGACTCACACTCAACCAGCAAAATAGACAACTAAGATTGAAGTTACTGGGAGATGTACCTGACATTTCCATCCGGGTCATCCTCGTCTTGAGAGACTCTGACTATTGTCCGTCTCCTCGTCCATCCTCACGTTTGGACAATCTCTCTTCACATGGTTCGGTTCTTTGCATGCAAAACATATTTTTCCCTTGGTAGGACAATCTCGGTGGGAGTGACCCAACACTCCACACTTGAGACATGACATGGAGTTGGGGTTGCACCTACCTGCATGTTTGGCTCGACACTCTTGACACCACTTTGACTTCCTATGATGGCCAACCTCCCTTTCATTGTCATGATCATTGCGTTCTTGGGATGTACTCCATCGGTCCTCCCGTTTTCTCTTTTCTTTAGTCTCCGCATCTTCTTCACTACTCCGAATATATACATTTTCCATGAATTGCGATTCTTCTATTGCTCCTCGGAGGGTGGAGACTTTAGAAATTCGGACCATCGCCTTCATGTCGACTGGCAGTCCGTTCATATAAGCCTTAACTCTGTCCTTCTCGCTCGGAACGATATGTCCCACTAGATCCAATTTCTCCATAAGAGATTGGAGTATTGTAACACTCTAAAATTCAGAGTAAATTAAAACCTGGAAATATGGCAACACGACATTCATATTTGGTATAAACCTGTGTTCGGTTATGGAAAGTGACAACAAACTAATCTAAGCAAAACTATCTAGATTACTTCAGTTGACAATCCATAATCACCAAAAGATGGGACTTAAACAATGCCCAACACCAAATAATAGTCATCTCAAAATGCCTCGAGTCCACGCTCGACTCTCAAAACCCTGTGCAACCCACCGCTAAGGGAAACCTGTTATACACATTATTTGAAAAAAAGTGTTAGGCTTAAAGCCTAGTGAGAACATACAGTTTATAAATTTCAAAGAGATATAAACAACTGTATCAAATTAAATCCTTCCAAAGGTTTAGTTATACAAATGGAGTTCTTCGGTACAAAAGGACAACCGGTCCGAAACACATCTTCCGATGACGGGGATTACCCGATTTACCGAGGATTGTAGTGGAACACAGAGTAAGCCACAAATCCGAGTTATGAGCTAAATACATGGAACCATGGCCACGAACGCTTCGGTCCGTACTACGATGTGAGGGAGGCCCCCAAGGAACCAGTCATACTCGTTCACTAGACTGCATTTGACCCATGTCTAGTAACTGGTCTCACATAACCGTACCAAATGCCCTCGAAGATCAAATGCATCTAGCTACATACAATGGGGTACAAACATCCCGACAATAAGCCGACTCGATACCTAGGGATCCACTAGTATAGTCATGACTTGTCACAATATTTCATGTAAACATCCAAGCTAGATAAATAGGTATCAAAACATTTATATTTCAAAATGCCATTTTCAAGATCAACTGCTGGTAAGAAAAATAATCATAAAACAAGATTATATGCATTCTTTCAAATAAGCCACACAACAGGGCAAGTAAAACATTCTTTTACTTTAACAAGATGGAACCCATCATTTTAGTCAAAAGTGTTCGGGAATCCTAAAATATCTCAAAACCCCAAGTTACATCAAAATGTAATAAACGGACAATCTGAAACCGTAGAGATATATAGGAGTTAAAAACACAATCTTTGACATATATAACAGTTAAGAAAAGTTAGTAGGAGCTCACCTCAGATTTCTTCTTCCTAACGAATGCTACCTACGACAACACCGAAAGAATCGGTAAGTCGAAACGCAGATAACTCTCCCACTTTCTGACTAAAACTTAAAGACAACAGAAGCTAACATCGAGCAATAGGTGGCGCAAAAGAAGACTTTTGCGCGAACTGAAGGTGGCACAAACTAAGATTTGCGCGACCAGAGAGTGGCGCAAAAAGGGACCTGGCGCAAAGAAAGTTTGCGCGATTAAGGGGTGGCGCAAATCACACTTTGCGCGACCCAAGGGTGGCGCAAATGACACTTCGCGCGACCAACGGGTGGCGCAATGACACTTCGTGCGACCACTGGTCTTCCCTGACCGGTCGAACTGCTCAACCTGATCTCGTCGGAGCACCAACGCAGATTCCGACCAACTTCAAAAACTCAAAAAACACGGTTTTGAACGGTAGAAAAGCTTTACAACGCGATTCTACACCGGCCACAACACTTCAAACGAAAGATTAAAGCTTAAACATACCTTCAAAGTCAAGAAAATGAAGACCCACTTCAAGCTTTTCTTTCCCTTAATCTTCCAGTGAATCCAAAGAGAAAATATCAATATGAGATATTTTAAATATCTCAATAGTTGACATATATATTTAAAACAAAGTTTCATTTAACCCCCTTGAACTTTGGGTAACGGTCAACTTTTCACCCAACTCCAAAATTCAGGGTGTTACAATCCTCCCCAACTTGGGAATGATTTCGTCCCCGAAATCCAACTACACAAAAAGATGAGGATATCTACGCTTCATATCCTCTTCCGCTTCCCAAGTCACATTTGCTCCCCGGTGATGCTTCAACTGCACCTTGACCAAAGTGACTTCTTTGTGACGCAATTTCTTAGGCTTTCTCTCTAAGATGGTGTCGGGTTCTTCCACACAACGGTTACCTTCATCTACCCTTAACTCTGAAAGGGGAATGACACTGTCTTATACCACCAAACATTTCCGGAGGTAGCATACATGAAACGTGTTGTGTATTCTGCTCAACTCCAGTAGCAGTTCCAACTGGTAGGCTTGCAAACCCACCCGTTTAAGCACTTTGAAAGATCCGAGGAAACGGGGACTCAGATTCCCACGTTTTTCGAACCGAATAATGCCCTTCCATGGCGACACCTTAAGCATAACACGGTCGCCCACTTGGAATTCCATCGGTCGTCTCTTCTTATCGGCATAGCTTTTCTGCCGATCCTGAGCCGCTTTCATTCTTTCACGAATGACCTTGACCTTATCGGCCGTCTCTTGCACGATCTCAGGCCCGGCGAACTGCTTCTATCCCGCTTCAACCCAGCACACGGGAGTTTGGCACTTTCGCCCGTACAATGCCTCAAAAGGTGCCATTCCAATACTCGAGTGGTAGCTATTGTTGTATGCAAACTCCACCAAAGGTAGGTGGGAGTCCCAACTACCCCCGAAATCGATGACACAAGACCTCAACATGTCTTCTAAAGTTTGGATCGTTCTCTCGCTTTGCCCGTCGGTTTGCGGATGGTAAGCCGTACTCAACTTCACTCGAGTACCAAGTTCTTTCTGAAACCCATCCCAGAAGTTCGAAGTGAACCGACTGTCACGAGCCGACACGATCGAGAATGGTATGCCGTGCCTCGAGACTATCTCATCGATATAAAGCTTTGCCAACTTATCCATCGGTAAAGTCTCGCGCATAGGCAAGAAGTGAGCACTCTTTGTCAATCTATCAACTATCACCCAAATGGTATCGTGACCTCGAAGAGTTTTAGGCAACTTCGTCACGAAGTCCATGGTGATATGCTCCCACTTCCACTCGGGAATCTCTAAAGACTGAAGACTCCCATACGGTCGCTGATGTTCGGCCTTAACTTGCGAACACGTCACACAACGCTCAACGTAACGTGCCACATCAAGTTTCATAACCGGCCACCAATAATGCAACTTCAAGTCCCTGTACATCTTGGTACTTCCCAGATGAATGGAATACTTGGACTTGTGTGCATCTTCAAGCAACAGATCACGGTTACCCCCAATCTTGGGTACCCACACACGACCGCTGAACAATTTTACTCCACGACTATCTTCCGTTAAGAGTAAACGCTGCTTCGTCATGACTCCATCTTTGAGATTCTCTTCTAACAGTGCTTCCACCTGTGATGTCTTGATCTTTTCAACAAGACTAGACACTAGCTTGATTCTCGAATGGGTAGTCTGAATACTTCCGCTGTAGTCTTTCCGACTCAACGCATCGGCCACCACGTTCGCCTTACCGGGATGGTAAAACAACTCACAGTCGTAATCTTTAAGCAACTCGATCCACCGCCTTTGCCTCATATTCAGCTCTTTCTGGTCAAAGACATATTTCAGGCTCTTGTGATCCGTGTATAGAGTACATTTCGTGCCGTAGAGGTAATGTCGCCAAAGTTTCAAAGCGAACACTACCGCCGCTAACTCCAGATCATGGGTTGGATAATTCTTCTCGTGTATTTTAAGCTGCCTCGAGGCGTAAGCGATTACCTTGCCTCGTTGCATCAACACACAACCCAACCCCATCTTCGAAGCATCGCTGTAAACCACAAAATCTTCCGACCCTTCAGGTAATGACAAGATCAGAGCTTCACATAACTTCTTTTGAAGGATCCAGAACGCCTTCTTTTGTGTTTCGGTCCATTCAAACTTCACATTCTTTCGAGTCAAAACTGTCAAGGAAGAAGCGATCTTTGAGAAGTCTTGGATAAATCTCCAGTAGTATCCCGCCAGAACCAAGAAACTTCGGATCTCGGACGGACTCTTAGGAGACCCCCAAATCATCATAGCTTCAATTTTGGAGGGGTCCACTTTCACTCCGTCTCGAGTGACCACGTGACCCAGAAAGTGTACTTCTTTAAGCCAAAAGTCGCACTTGGAAAACTTGGCGTACAACATTTCTTTTCTCAACACTTCCAGAACTTGACGTAAATGTTGCTCGTGTTCTGACTCACTCTTGGAGTACACGAGTATGTCATCAATGAATACAATGACCGACTTGTCGAGGTATGGTCGACACACTCTATTCCTCAAGTCCATAAATACTGCTGGTGCCTTCGTTAGACCAAAAGGCATTACAAGAAACTCATAATGGCCGTAACGCGTTCTGAAAGCTGTCTTCGGAACATCTTCTTCTCTTACCTTCATCTGGTGATAACCTGAACGTAAGTCGATTTTGGAAAAACAACCCGCTCCTTGAAGTTGATCAAACAAATCATCAATTCTCGGAAGCGGATACTTGTTCTTCACGGTAGCTTTGTTTAACTCACGATAATCGATGCACATGCTCATTGTGCCATCCTTCTTTTTGACAAATAAGACCGGAGCTCCCCAAGGTGACGAACTCGGTCTTATAAAGCCTTTCTCCAATATCTCTTGGAGCTGTGTCATCATCTCTTGCATCTCTGATGGCGCTAAACGGTAAGGTGCTTTAGCGATTGGTGCTGCTCCAGGCACAAGATCAATCCGAAACTCTACCTGACGATCGGGTGGTAACCCGGGCAAGTCTTCCGAAAAGACGTCTGGAAGCACAATCTTCACATCTTCCAGCTTTGATTTCTCTAACTTGGCATCGATCACATAGTCTAGGAAAGACGAACATCCTTTTACTAAGCACTTGCGTGCCTTTGCCATTGTGATTATTGCCACTTCACCTTTTCTCTTTTCACTATAGATGACAACGACTTCGCCAGAGAGGTTGGGAAGTCGAATCAATTTCTTGGAACATACGATCTCGGCATGATTGTTTGACAACCAATCCATGCCGACCACAACATCAAAACCCCCGATTAACATCGACAGTAAATCGATTGAGAATTCTCTCCCTTCGATTCCGAGAGTACACTTTTTCAGAACATGACGGATCAGAACATGACTACCATCTGCTATTTCTACCACTAATACATCCTCAAGACTAGTAGTGGCCATACAAATCTTTTGACGGAACAATTCAGATATAAAGGAGAAACTGGCACCCGTATCGAATAAAACACGAGCAGGTACATAGTTTATAAGAAAAGTACCCGATACCACATCAGCGGATGCCTTGGCCTCATCGGCCATCATCTGAAACGCTCGACCCGGAACCCTAGATGGGTTTTCTCTTCTGTCCGGTGCGCTACCCGACTTGAGCTTCGGGAAATCTCTCTTCACATGCCCCGGTGCCTTATACTCGAAGCAGACCATCCCCGCGATAGAACAGTCGCGGGCGATGTGATCATTCTTACCACACTTGAAGCAGAATCTAGGAGTGTGGTTATAGTTACCATGGTGCTTGGTTCGACATTTCGAGCACCATCTTGCTTCTTGATAACCGCTGAAGCTGCGGTTTCCGACAAAAGGTCGGGTTCGCTTGGGAGGTACAGAACTGCTCTCCCACTTTCTCTTATCAGTCACCACCACTGTTTTCTCAGTTTTGCTTCTCGCGAACATCTCTTCCATGAACTGAGCTTCCTCGACCATCTCACGGAGGTTAGAAGCTTTAGAATTGTGGACCATGGATTGCATGTCCGCTGGTAGGCCGTTGAGATAGGCCTTCATCTTTTCTTTTTCTGTTGGGGCAGCGTGCCCCACCAGACCAAGCTTTTCCATGAACTGACGGGTGTATTCTCTCACCGTCAGGTTCCCTTTCACCAGGGACCGGAACTCCTTCTCGATTCGGTCCATTGTTCTCTCATTGCATAACTCTTCTAACAACTTCTTCTTAAACTCAGCCCAAGACAACTGAGCCAATACAACTGGAGATAGGGTAGAGTGAATAATATTCCACCAAATGAGTGTAGTGTCCCTAAGCAATTGGGTACCGAACCGCACTCTATGATCATCTCCGCATTCGGAAGAGCCAAAAGCTTGCTCGACCGCTCGAATCCATTTCACACACATTGTTGGGTCGTCAGAACCAGAGAACTCTGGCGGCCCGCAACCCAGAAATGACTTGTAGGAACAACTCCTCCCATTTTTCGGAGCATTAACAACAATGGGCTCCTCAATCCTGATTCCAGTACCTATGCCTTCAGACCCAACCACATTGCGATCTTCTATCACTTTCAGCAGAAACTCCTGCTATTTAGCCATTTCTTCCCTCATTGCCGACATCATGCTGGCCATCAACTCTGACTGGGAATTAACATTCCCGATGACTGGGTGGGTCGACGCCATGTCTACTTGTGGAATGACCTCTGGGCCCTCACCTAGTCCTTGCTGAACAGAAGCACGTTCAACAACCTCAACGCCTTCCGGCTGACCCGCGGTAGAGGCTGTTGCCTCCACACCATCAACAATCGTACACGGTCTACCACGCGTATTCACCATTCTAAACCGCTTCGCAGAAAAGAGAAAGAGATAAGAAAGAGATAGAATAGACACACAGGAAACGTACTACCACATTGCCAATTGTCATAGTAACAGCAGTTCAAGCACACTTACGTACAATATCCTCATAATAACATTAGCTAAGTGAAATTATGAACATATAACACATAAAGGTTCTCGTCACCATCGCCACAACGCCTGATAAACGTACTTTCCGTTGACTCTAAGACTTACCCATCTTAGAAGTTATACCCAAACTCGCGAATCAATTCTTAACATACTCAGTCTAAGTCTAGACATCTTACATTCATGCCTAGTTCGCTTAAACTAGAGCTCTGTTACCAACTTGTAACACTCTAAAATTCAGAGTAAATTAAAACATGGAAATATGGCAACACGACATTCATATTTGGTATAAACCTGTGTTCGGTTATGGAAACTGACAACAAACTAATCTAAGCAAAACTATCTAGATTACTTCAGTTGACAATCCATAATCACGAAAAGATGGGACTTAAACAATGCCCAACACCAAATAATAGTCATCTCAAAATGCCTCGAGTCCACGCTCGACTCTCAAAACCCGGTGCAACCCACCGCTAAGGGAAACCTGTTATACACATTATTTGAGAAAAAGTGTTAGGCTTAAAGCCTAGTGAGAACATACAGTTTATAAATTTCAAAGAGATATAAACAACTGTATCAAATTAAATCCTTCCAAAGGTTTAGTTATACAAATGGAGTTCTTCGGTACAAAAGGACAACCGGTCCGAAACACATCTTCCGATGACGGGGATTACCCAATTTACCGAAGATTGTAGTGGAACACAAAGTAAGCCACAAATACGAGTTATGAGCTAAATACATGGAACCATGGCCACAAACGCTTCGGTCCATACTACGATGTGAGGGAGGCCCGCAAGGAACCAGTCATACTCATTCACTAGACTTCACTTGCTATATCCTTGAAGATCTCTAAAAAATGAAATTGTAGCAACTTGAATCATCAAAATCGGAGTTGTGGAGCAAAAGTTATGAAGGAATGAATATTTGGGTGAGATGGGGCGGAAATCGGGTTTTAAGTCCGAGATGAGCCTCTGCTTGATGCGCACGGCCCGTGCGTTTTTGTGAAGGGGAAGCGCACGACCAGTGCGCCCCCTCCAGTTCGCCAGTGATTTGCCCGAAAACCGTTTTGGTCATAACTTCTTCGTTATAGCTCCGTTTTTGCTCCGGAAAGAACCGTTGGACTCGTAATTGAATCCTTTATCCATCAAGACTATAAATCAAGGATTCAAGCCCAAAATAAAATATCTTATTTTTTCTTAATATATCGGTTTTTGTATAAACTTGAAACGATACATTTCAGAAATCGGGGTGTTACAATACTCCCCATCTAATTAGGATTTCGTCCCCGAAATCTTATCCTAACTTAAACAAGTGAGGATAACGCTTCTTCATATCATCTTCCGACTCCCAAGTAACGTTAGCACCCCTATGATGCTTCCATTGTACTTTAATCATGACTATGTCTTTATCACGTAACTTCTTCACTTTCGATTCTAAGATCGCTTCCGGTTCTTCCACACAACGATTCCCATTGTCCACTCGAATTTACGACAAAGGAATCACGCTTTCCTCTTTGGCTAGACACTTCCGAAGGTAACATACGTGAAATGTAGGATGTATTCCATCCATTTTCGGTGGTAAATCCAATCGATAAGCTTGTAACCCAATTTTCTCCAAAATAACGAAAGGTCCAAGGAAACGAGGACTAAGCTTCCCACGTTTCCATGGAGATACTTTCAACATGACATGGTCGCCCACTTGAAACTCAACTGGTCTTCTTTTCTTGTCCGCGTAACTCTTCTGTCGGTCTTGCGCCGCCTTTAGCCTTTCCCGAATCTCTTTCACCTTGTCGGCCGTCTCTTGAACAATTTCCGGTCCGGCAAATTGCTTCTCGCCCGCTTCTAGCCAACAAACTGGGGTTCTACACTTCCGTCCATACAATGCCTCAAACGGTGCCATTCCGATACTAGAATGGTAACTGTTGTTGTACGCGAACTCTACCAAAGGCAGATGTGAGTCCCAACTTCCCTCGAAGTCTATAACACACGACCTCAACATATCTTCTAACATATGGATTGTCCTCTCGCTTTGACCATTCGTTTGAGGATGATACGTCGTGCTCAAATTCAATCTAGTGCCCAGCTCTTTCTGGAAGCTCACCCAGAAATTCGATGTGAAGCGACTATCCCGATTCGATACGATAGATTGCGGAACTCCGTGTCTCGACACCACTTCATCAATATACAGTTTAGCCAACTTCTCTATTGGTAAAGCCTCCCGCATCGCGAGAAAATGCGCAGTCTTGGTTAGACGATCCACGATCACCCAAATGGTATCGTGACCATGCAAGGTCTTCGGCAATTTCGTCACAAAATCCATAGTGATTGTTTATGCCAAAAATCTCCCAAGGAAAATTTAAGGTAAATGTGAAGCCTAATCCAACCAAAGAAAGTAACTCCAATAATCGTACGACAATAAAGAAAAATAAAGAAAATGAGACGAAAGAATTGGTGACGCGGAAAACCCTTGAAATGGGTAAAAACCGCGGACGAGTGTGAGTCGTCGTGCACTATGGACGTCAATCAGGGACTTCGTCCTTTATAACAAATGTTACAAGTGTAATACGATGTAAAGCAGTACAATAAAGTCAAGTCGGTCGTGCGTTGTGTGTATTTAGACTTCAGTCGTGTGTCGTGCAAAAAACGGTAATAGGTTTTATGAACTTTGAAAGAAAATGAGTGAGCTTGAGAATGTAATTCGTGATCTTGTAAAGTCTAAGAATCAGATGTCCCGAATGTGAAGTTCTATCTTCATATTTATACTCTATTTTTCCGTTGATGTGTCTTGAATGTGTATGACCGTTTGATATTAATGATAGCGTCCGTTATGTCTGTTGTTATTGATGATGACTTCCGTTACAATCTTTGGTCATGAATGTCTTTGAATTCTGCATTAAACATGATATAACGTATGTAACAGGTTAGTAACTGAAATCAGGTCATACGACAGTATTTGTCGGACGAATATTTTAGTCGTGGTCGCCCCAAAGGAAGGGCGTCGGTTATCTCTCTGATCGTGTGACGATGAACTGATGGACTGTTGGAATTTCTACCTGACGGTTATCGCTAGTCGTACGACAATGGACTATTGGTATTTTTACCAAAACAGTTTGCCCCCAAATTTAAAATTCAAGCGGCAACTTTTTGAAATTTAAATTTAAAATCAAGACACGTGTCATAAAAGAACGCGGGTAGTTCGTATGGAACTGAATCGATTTGTTTCCAACTAAATAATGACGTCATTTCCTGAAAAATAAACGGCTTAGACAGCTAATATTGGACAGGTGTCACGTATTCATTGGATGTACTCGAAAGGTTGCCTGACACGGGCGACACGTGTCGATTCATCGACTGACGATTTGATTTTTTTTGGCGATTCACTTCCCATTTTTCAGTATAAATAAGGATTTCCCTCAATCCTTTCTTTTTTTATGCTTACCTTTCTAGAGACTTGTTTATCTCCGGCAAGATATTTTCCGAGCGATCAGAATCCTTTCCATTCTAAATTCGAGGTTTAGTTCTATTTAAGGTACTATTTCCCGTTTTCCTTCTGTGTCGATTATATGCGTAAGAAGTCCATAGCCAGGAAGCCTAGGAAAGCTTGGGATATACTTAGTTACTGGTGTGCGACCCTGAATATCCTAGACTTCCAAATGTCGACCGAACCTGCGAGTGTATATAGGGAAGAGGAAAACCTAGATTATTTCAAAAATTTAGCTGGGATTCCAGATGGAGTTAATCTGATGACGCCGGAGGACTTAAGGCCGGACGAGGTTCCGAAGGGGTACTGTGTTTTATATGAGTATCCCTTCAAGATAGGGTTTACTTGGCCGTTTAGTCCTTTGGTCAAGGCGTTTTTAGATGCGTTCGATCTGACACCTGGACAGTTAATGCCTCAATTCTGGCGGATTGTCCATGTTATCGGGCGTCTTACGGCCGATTGGGAGGTTCCGTTCAATGTGAACGACCTCCTGACTACTTATAGCACTCGACCGCATAATTATCACCGGTACAGCTTATTCCCTCGATCGAAGGGAGATAACGTATTGGTACATAATACCGCGGTGAACGACCGTGGTTGGAAACGTCAGTACGTTTTCCTCCAAGTGGCGTCTGTGAGCGACGAAGACAACCAATGGTTGTCGTCCGGATGGAACGAATCGGGTAGGCTAACTGCTTTGTCGTGCGTTTATAATATATACTAATGATGTCTTTCTTTGTTTGGCAGCAATTGACTTCACTAAAGTGAAGCCAAATAGAGATTCTCTCAAAAAGATTCAGAGGATCTTGGAAAGGAGTATTGCCGATCGGTCGTTTTCTGTTCGGTCAAACGACGGGGAGGACGAGGTCTTTTTCGTAGCCGAACCGACGTCCGTTGAGGGTTCTCGTCAAGAAGAAGAGAGGAGAAGAGAGGAAAGAAGAGGAAGAAAAGGAAGAAGAGAGAGAAGAAGAACTGACCGGTAAGTCGCTCGACAGTATTTTCACTTTTATACCGTACGTCATTTCTTTTTTAACTTGCTCTCTTTATTCAGAGGACGCAACTGTAAAGTCGTCTGCCCTTAAGCGAGCCGAGCAACTGGAGCTTGCTCGTCAAGGCAGGGAAAAGTCGAGGAAGAGATCTGCCCCTTCTACGGGGGTAGACCCCAGACGTGTCAGAGGCAAACCTCGGTCTTCACCCAAGAAGACGGGTGACGATGCTCTGTCGTCCCTTGCAGGGACGACACCATCGAAAGGAACCGTTGCTGGGGTCGAGCTCGGAGGCTCGACTCAGGTGACGAAGGACACTCCAACGTCGGGGGTGTCGGGCGTTAATAAGCCTTTCCTTGCACCTTCTTCCTCCTCCAAGGGTGAGGAAAGGAACAAGGAGAAAGTGGGAGAGACGACTTTTAAAGTCACTCTCCCATCTGATTTTATGGCAAATGACGTCCTCGAGAGAGACGTCATTTTTCCACACCTGGGAAAATTCCTCCTCCCGACCTTCTATGACCGATACAAGGAGTCTCGGGTCGAGGACACAGGGGCGCATGCCGCTGGTCTCTCTTTCATGGTACGTCTTACTTATTCCTTATTCCCTTCATTATTTTTCTTATTATTAACTCTTTCTTTGTTGTCGTGCAGGCTTTCCAAGCCTGTCTGAGCTTCTTCGCTCAGATGGAAGGTCTCAGGACGTCCTTCCCAGACGTCAAGAAAAGGGCCGACGAAGCTCTCGAGAGGGAGATGGTCGCCCTGAAGGCGGTCGAGTCCGAGAAGGCGAAGTCTGAGGGTCTTGAGGCTGAACTCACCGATGCCCGGAGTCTACTGGAAATTTCAAATCGTGAAAATATTAAGCTCAGGGATCGTCTCCTTGAGCTCGAGGCGTTGTCGACCAAATTGGAGGTCGAAAAAATTAAAGCTGTTACTGCTGCTACTTCTGCTGATGAAGTCGCGTCCCTCAAAAAGAGGGTCGAGGAGCTGGAGGGCGACGTCAAGGATCTGGAGACTGAGAATAGGCAAATCGAAGCCTTCTCTTGCTTCACGGCCCGGGCTGCCTTGATGAGGCGTCATCTGACTGGTAAAAATCCTATGGCGTCGGCCGCTGAGGAGCTCAAGACCTACCTTGACACCGTGGGGACTGAAAGGGACCTTGACGAAGACGATGAATTAGAGGGAAGTGACGATGGAGAAGAGGCGGCAGCAGCAGATACTGATGTCGTGCAGGAACATTCTGACGTTCCTCCTTCTTAGCTTTTTGGATCTATTATCTAGGGGTCGGCCGTCTGTGGTCGTCCCTTAACTTTGTAATTTTCTCTTCTAATGACAAAGTCTTTTTTGTACATCGATGTTTGTTATTTGCTTTTCTTTGTCAAACCTATCTTTTATCACACGTCGAGTAATTTTAAAATATAAACACAATATATCATACGTTCGACCAAACCATCATTCATTAACATGCTATAATGAAATCAACTGAGTTTTACGATAATGGTTTTCGAATATAAGTATCGGGAGTCAAGTGTAAAAAATTAACCTTTATCAACAATTACGACCAACCATATACATGCGATCGTATGAGTATTACTCGACATGAAAATCTTAACTAAGTCGTGCGTCCCTGCGAAGAACAACGTTAGCGGGGTGGTCGTTGGTTTGACCAACGACCCTCCGATGCTTAAGTTAGTAATCTTTTTAAGAAATAATCCAAGGAAACGAATTCGGAATTTAACAGAAATACTTTTTTAAATGAACTGCATTCCAACTTCGTGGGATATCTCGACCGTCTAGGGTTTGGATTTTATAAGCTCCTTTACCCACGACGCCAGAGATTTGATAAGGGCCTTACCACTTAGTGGAAAGTTTACCTGCGTTGAGTTCTTGAGTGTTTTGGAACACTCGACGTAAGACGTAGTCGCCTTCTTGGAAAACCTTGATTTGGACATTTTTCTTGAAATGTAGCTTGACCGCTTGTTTCTGCGATGCCATGCGGATGTATGTTGTTTCTCTAAGTTCTTCTAAAGCGTCGAGGTCATAGCTCAGGTCGACCAAGTTATGCTCGACGTACGTATGTCTCGAAGTCGGTATTCATACCTCAATAGGTAAGACAGCTTCGCATCCATAGACTAATGAAAAGGGGGTTTGTCCTGTGGACGTACGTGGTGTCGTACGATTGGCCCATAGAACGGAGGGTAATTCTTCTACCCACTTTCCTTTGGCAGCTTTGAGTCTTTTCTTGATCGAATTGATGATAGTTTTATTACTTGACTCTGCAAGGCCATTCGACTGTGGGTATCGAGGTGTCGACGTTACCAACTTAATGTTCCTTTCTTCACAGAATTTTCGCGTCCGATCACTGATGAATTGTGTCCCATTGTCGCACGTTATTTCGGACGGAATTCCAAACCTGCAAATGATGTTAGTTTGGATAAAAGAAACGACTTCTTTGTCCCAAACTTGGGAGAAAGCCGCTGCTTCTATTCATTTAGAGAAATAATCTGTTAAAACTAGAAGAAATACCTTTTGCCCGGGGGCAGGTGGTAGTTTTCCGACGATATCCATTCCCCATTTCATAAAGGGCCATGGGACTAAAGTTGAGTGTAAGGGTTCAGACGGTTTATGAGACATACCTGCGTGTCGTTGACATGCGTCGCACGACTGTACATACCTGATCGCATCTTGCCTTAGTGTCGGCCAATAATAACCTTGTCGTGATATCCTGTTGGCTAGACTGCGACTTCCTGAGTGATTTCCGCATTCACCGTCGTGCATGTCTCGTAAGATTTTCTGGACTTGCGTCTTGTTGGTAATACATCGTAGATTCAAACCAGTTGAAGATCTACGATATAATTGTCCTCTGATCACAACGTACCTTGATGCTTTAAACCTGACCTTTCTTGCTTCCATTCTGTCATCAGGCAATTGATCGTTCTCTAGATAATTTTAATGTCGTCCGACCAAGAATTTTCTTCTTCAATTGGCGCGACCAAAGTATTATCGTCGTCTTTGATAGATGGTGTTGCAAGGTGGACTATTGGGATACTGTCGAACGTCGTTTGATTAAGTGCTGACCCCAAATTGGCTAGTGCGTCAGCTTGAGTGTTCTGATCTCTTGGTATCTGCTCGATTATGAAGCGACTGAACTTCTTTGCCTCTTCTTTTACTATTTTATAATAGGCAATCATCCTCGAATCTTTTGCTGCGAACTCTCCATTAATTTGGTTAATGACTAAAGACGAGTCGTTTCGGACATGCAGATGTGTTGCCCCCAAGTCATGAGCAATTTTGATTCCCACAATCAGTGCTTCGTACTCTGCCTCATTATTTGTTTCCTTGAAGTTGCACCGTATGGAGTACACTATCTTGCCCCCTTGTGGGGACTGTAGGACGACACCCAGGCCTGTTCCTCGTATGTTCGATGAACCATCAACGTCGAGCGTCCAAGTGGTGTCGTGTAAAGTCGCCACAATTAACTCATTGGACGTCGTCGTTTCTTCTAGTTCTGGACTGAAATCTGTAACAAAACTGCCAAGACTTGTGATTTGATCGCCGTTTTGGGCTTGAAATCCAGATCATAATTACTGAGGTAGATGCTCCATTTAGCTAATTGTCCTGTTAGCTCGGGTTTTCTTAACACAGACTTCAATGGAAAGTTAGTTACAACAGTTATAGGATGCGATTCAAAATAATGCCGTAACTTCTTAGCGGCCATAACTAACGAGAGAAAAAGTTTTTCTATAGACGAGTACTTGGTTTCAGCGTCTAATAGAGTTTTACTTACATTATAGATTGGCAATTGTCGTCCGTCAGTTTCTCGTATAAGGACTGCACTCACCGAATTAGCACTGACGGCTAGATACAGTTGAAGAATTTCACCCTTCTCGGGTTTGGATAGGAAGGGAGGTGATGTCATGTATTCCTTGAGTTGTTGCAACGCCTCCTCATGCTTATCAGTCCATTCGAATCCTTTGTTTTTTTTCGCAGGACATTGTAAAATAGGTGGCATCTGTCGGATGACCGAGAGATGAATCTGTTTAATGCTGCTACACGACCTGTTAGACGTTGGACTTCTTTAAAATTTCTGGGCGATTTTATCTCGATAATCGCCTTGATTTGATCTGGATTAGCTTCGATTCCTCGTCGTGTGACCATGTAACCGAGGAATTTTCCAGCTCGAACTCCAAAAGAACACTTTGTCGGATTTAACTTCATTTTGTATTCACGCAAAATGTCGAACGACTGCTTCAAATGTCCTATATGATCGTCCGCATGTTTCGATTTGACGAGCATGTCGTCGATGTATACCTCCATAGTGTCGCCCAAATGTTCTTTGAACATCATATTCACTAGCCGTTGATACGTCGAACCTGCATTCTTAAGACCAAAAGGCATTACTTTATAACAATAAACACCTTTATCTGTCATGAAGGACGTTTTTTCCTGATCATCGGAATGCATCAATATCTGGTTATATCCAGAATATGCATCCATGAATGTGAGCAATTTGTGTCCAGCTGTAGCGTCAACCATAGAATCGATGTGTGGCAACGGAAATGGATCGTTTGGACAGGCCTTGTTAAGGTCTGTGAAATCAATGCATAATCTCCATTTGCCAATTTTCTTTTGGACGACAACAACGTTGGCGAGCCAATCTGGATATTTGACTTCTCGTATCTTTCCTGTTTTAAGCAAATTATCAACTTCGTCGTTGATAACTTTATTTCTTTCAGGAGCAAATTTTCGTCTTTTCTGTTGAACGGGTTTGAACGATGGATCGACGTTGAGTTTATGAGAAATAATACTCGGATCGATGCCCACCATGTCTTCGTGCGTCCATGCGAAGCAATCATAGTGGTCGTGCAAAAAAGAAATTAGTCTATTTTTGAAGGATGGATCAAGTGTTGAACCTAAGTAGACCATCTGATCAGGCTTATCCTGGTTTAGGACGACAACTTCCAAGCGATAATCGTCGTCAGTCCCAGGAATGTCCTGGTTCTGTAATTGCTATACTGTCTGCTTCGGGGGCTTCAAAGAGACTTTGTAACATTCCCTAGCGACTTTTATTTCGCCTTTGATCTCCTGTACTCCCCATTGCGTAGGGAATTTCAAGGTTTGGTGGTACGTCGAGGGTACGACTTTCATATCGTGGATCCATGGTCGCCCAAGGATGACGTTATAGGCCGATGAACAGTCGACGACGTTGAACTTCATCTGCCTGTTGATTCCTTTAGCATATACTGGTAGTGTGATTTCCCCCATGGTATTTGTCGCTCCTCCGTTAAATCCAACGAGTGTAGTCGAGTGTCGGGTAATCTTGGATTTGTCGATCCCCATAGCTTTCACTGCATCAAAAAAGATAATGTTAGCGGAACTACCTACGTCGACGAGTATCCTTTTTGTCAGGCAATTTCCAATGCTCAATTGGATAATTAGTCCGTCATGATGTTTCTGGTGTACGTCGTCGAGATCTGCTTGGTCGAACGTCAAGGGCATAACTTCTAATTTTGCGTCTTCCTTGGGTCTTGCCTCCTTTGGAATTGGTCAGTCGTCGGGACCGCGACTAGCATGTCTCTTAGCAGTTGAATATGTGGTTCCACAGATATCAGAACCTCCGGTGATACAATTAATCACTTTGGCATGCTCTGGGGATGTAGGACGCACATCCTTCTTTCCCATTAATTCTTGTAAATAACCTTTCGAATTAAGCCAGGACAATTCTTTCTTCAAGGCGATGCAATCATCCGTTATATGACCGAAGTCATTATGGAAATTGCACCATTTTGTTTTGTCTTTTTTATCACTGTCCTTATCGCTTTTCTTTGGCCATCAAATGTTTTGTTGGAGCTGTTTCAGGGACGCGACGACGTCCTTGGCTGATCCAGGGAAGCCATAAGATGACACCTTATGATACTGGACAGATTTGGATGTCGTCGGCCCTTTCTTTTCAAATCTGACATTTGAAATCTGTCGGGCAGGCTCTGATAGACCGACCGGCCTTGATTTGAAGTCCGGATTTTTAATACCTAGGCCTTTCTTGTCGCTCGAGTGTTTATTTCTGAAAGTGAGGTCATCCTTGACCCTCATATGGGCGAGCGTCCTTGCTCGTACATCTTCAAAGGTTTCTGGAGGATATTTCGTAAGGTCGAGATATAACCCTGAGCTATCGTCTAAACCCCGTTTGTATGCTTCAATGGCTGTTTTTACGTCGCAATTTCGGATACCGATCATTTCCGCGTTAAATCGGTTAAAATAGTCCCGGATGGACTCTCCATTTTTCTGTACGACGTAGTAAAGATCGCTCGTCTGTTTTTCCATTTTTCGGCTGCTAGCGAACTGTTGAGAAAATTGGTTCACCAATTCTGCAAAAGACCCGATGGTTTTGGGTTTGAGATTGATCAACCATTGTAATGCTGCTCCAGTCAAGGTCGCTCCAAAACTCTTGCACATACAGACTTCTTGAAACTGATACGGTATCAAGACAGTTCACATAAGTTGTTTGTATTGGGCGATGTGTTCTGTCGGATCAATGACACCTGAATATTTTGGGGTGAAAGTCGGGATATCATACTTCTTTGGGACGTCCACCAACGCGATTTCATCAACGAACGGGGACGCCTGAAATCCTGCACGTGGCTCGACATCGACTGGGACTGCTGCCCCCGGCAATTTGGCCAACATCGACAAGACACGTTCATTCTGCTCTTCTAGAAGCTTCAATCGTTGCGCAACGGGATCTATCGGGATACCCCCTGGGACACCCAAGGGAACATAACCTGATCCGTTGAGGCTAGTCTGTTGTGAGGAATCTGAAGCATATCCATTGAATGGCATAGAGGCCATAGGCATAGTTGGGATTACGAAGGTCGTAGGATTGACTGCTGGTGGACGAGGATAATTAGGCAATGGAGGGGGTACGTTCCAAGCACAGGCATAAGCATTTGTAGTTCCCGTTACATTGTTTCCACCCTAGTTTCTTAGGTGCTCGATGGTTTCAGACGCTTGTCGAGCCTGGGCTGTTAAGGCATCAATACGGGCGCGGGCAGCAGTCAGCTCCATGTTCATCTGGGCCACAATATGATCTTGAGTTCCTTGGAATGACATTGTCCTGAATGAATACAAAAGAGAAACACTAGAAGGAAAATGTTAGTACGTCGTAAGATTATCGAGGATTTCCTTTGGATGGGGCCCCACGGTGGGCGCCAAACTGTTTATGCCAAAAATCTCCCAAGGAAAATTTAAGGTAAATGTGAAGCCTGATCCAACCAAAGAAAGTAACTCCAATAATCGTACGACAATAAAGAAAAATAAAGAAAATGAGACGAAAGAATTGGTGACGCGGAAAACCCTTGAAATGGGTAAAAACCGCGGACGAGTGTGAGTCGTCGTGCACTATGGACGTCAATCAGGGACGTCGTCCTTTATAACAAATGTTACAAGTGTAATACGATGTAAAGCAGTACAATAAAGTCAAGTCGGTCGTGCGTTGTGTGTATTTAGACTTCAGTCGTGCATCGTGCAACAAACGGCAGTAGGTTTTATGAACTTTGAAAGAAAATGAGTGAGCTTGAGAATGTAATTCGTGATCTTGTAAAGTCTAAGAATCAGATGTCTCGAATGTGAAGTTCTATCTTCATATTTATACTCTATTTTTCCGTTGATGTGTCTTGAATGTGTATGACCGTTTGATATTGATGATAGCGTCCGTTATGTCTGTTGTTATTGATGATGACTTCCGTTACAATCTTTGGTCATGAATGTCTTTGAATTCTGCATTAAACATGATATAACGTATGTAACAGGTTAGTAACTGAAATCAGGTCGTACGACAGTATTTGTCGGACGAATATTTTAGTCGTGGTCGCCCCAAAGGAAGGGCGTCGGTTATCTCTCTGATCGTGTGACGATGAACTGATGGACTGTTGGAATTTCTACCTGACGATTATCGCTAGTCGTACGACAATGGACTATTGGTATTTTTACCCAAACAGTGATGTTGTCCCACTTCCACTCGGGAATAGACAACGGTTGCAAACTTCCATACGGTCTTTGATGCTCCGCTTTGACTTGAAGGCACGTGACACACCTTTCCACGTAATTGGCCACGCCCAATTTCATCACCGACCACCAATAATTTGATTTCAAGTCTCGGTACATCTTGGTGCTACCGGGATGTATAGAATATTTTGACTTGTGCGCTTCTTCGAGAAGTAATTATCGGTTTCCTCCCAGCTTCGGTACCCAAAATCTCCCTTGGAAAAGCTTAAGTCCACGACCGTCTTCCGTTAAAAGTTCGCTTTGCTTCACCATAATCTCAGACTTGAGATTTTCCTCCTTGAGTGCTTCTACTTGAAACGACTTGATGCTCTCCAACAGACTTGATACCACATCAATTCTTGTAAGAGACATTTTGACACCTCCATCATAACTCCTTCGGCTCAATGCATCCGCTACCACATTGGCCTTACCGGGATGATAGAGTAGGTCACAATCGTAATCCTTCAAGAGTTCAATCCATCTCCTTTGTCGCATGTTGAGTTCTTTTTGATCGAAGATGTATTTGAGACTCTTGTGATCCGTGAAAAGAGTACACTTTGTCCCATACAAATAGTGTCGCCACAACTTCAACGCGAACACTACCGCCGCCAATTCCAAGTCATGAGTAGGATAATTCTTCTCATGATCCTTCAATTGCCGCGACGCGTAGGCTATCACTTTCCCTCTTTGCATCAGCACGCACCCCAACCCCATCTTGGAAGCGTCACTATACACCACAAAGTCTTCCGATCCTTCGGGTAACGATAAAATCGGAGATTCGCATAATTTCCTTTTGAGCGTTTGAAAGGCTTGCTCTTGAACATCAGTCCAAAGGAATTTGACGTTCTTCCTCGTAAGTGAAGTGAGTGGTGTAGCGATCTTGGAAAAGTCTTGAATGAAACGCCGGTAGTAACCCGCCAAGCCCAAGAAACTTCGAATTTCGGTCGGACTTGTCGGAGGTTCCCAGCTCATCATCGCCTCGATCTTTGCCGGGTCCACTTTTACTCCGTCTTTTGATACCACATGCCCCAAGAATTGCACCTCTTGGAGCCAGAACTCGCACTTTGAGAATTTCGCAAACAATTTCTCCCTTCTTAGAATCTCTAGCACTTCGCGTAAGTGTTTCCCATGCTCGGACTCATCCTTTGAATATATTAAAATATCGTCGATGAAAACGATCACAAATTTGTCCAAGAATGGTCGACACATACGGTTCATAAAATCCATGAATACGGCCGGAGCGTTGGTTAAGCCGAAAGGCATCACCAAAAACTCATAGTGACCGTATCGCGTTCGGAAAGCCGTCTTTGGAATGTCATTCTTCTTTACTCTCACTTGATGATAACCGGATCGGAGATCGATCTTGGAGAAACATCCCGCACCTTGAAGTTGATCAAAGAGATCGTCGATGCGAGGTAGTGGATACTTATTCTTCACCGTGACTTTGTTCAGCTCTCGGTAATCGATGCATATTCGCATAGATCCGTCCTTCTTCTTTACGAATAAGACCGGTGCTCCCCAAGGTGAAGAGCTCGGTCGAATGAAACCCTTCTCCAACAATTCCTGAAGCTGCGTCATCATCTCCTTCATTTCCGTCGGTGCTAAACGATATGGAGCTCGGGCTATCGGAACCGCTCCAGGAATGAGGTCGATCTGAAACTCCACTTGTCGTTCCGGCGGCAACCCGGATAAATCTTCCGGAAAGACGTCCGGAAAATCTTGCACTACTTCCACATTTTATACCGACTTCTTCTCTTTCTTCGCGTCCACCACATAGGCCAAGTACGAAGGATAACCCTTCACTAGAAACTTGCGAGCCTTGAGAGATGAAATAATGGAATTATTCGTCTTTCCTTTATCCCCATAAATGGTAATCACACCATTTTCCGGCGATGGCACTTGGATCATCTTTTTAGAACACAAGATGTCCGCTTTGTGTCTCACCAACCAGTCCATACCTATAACCACGTCAAACCCTCCTATAGCCATAGGTAACAAATCTATCCCAAAGGAATTCCCATCAATGACTATAGTACAATCACAAAAACGATCGCGAATAATTACTTGATCTCCATTGGCTAGTTCTACCACTTTAGCATCGGGAAGAACACTTAAAGGAGTAGTGAATTGTTTACAGAAGATATCCGACACAAAAGAACATGTAGCACCCGAATCAAACAAAACACGAGCTAGAAAGGAGTTTACTAGAAACGTACCCGAAACAACATCAGCGGTCTCCTTTGCCTCCTCGGTAGTCATCTGGAAAGCTCGATTCGGTGCCCTTGGAGGTTGCTCGACTCTAGCCGTTGAACCAACAGAATTTCCACCATTTCCTCCTACTAGCTTTGGACAATTTCTCTTCATATGCCCCGGTTCTCCGCACTCATAACATACCGATCCCTGAATGGAACATTCTCGAGTCGCGTGGTTCTTCTTACCACACTTGGCGCACCTGATAGGACCGGAGTAAGTTCTTGTAAAACATGGCCCCGAGTGCTTTGACCTGCACTTGGAACACCACCGATCCTCACGACGTTGATCGTTCGCTTTCCCACTTACAAAGGGTCTTGATTGACGAACGGGCCCAGATGGCCCTTCCCACTTCCGCTTCTCACCAGCTAGTCTTCTTTCCTCTTTCTCAGCATTAATGTCATCCTCGGTGAGCAAGGACTCTTCAATGACCTCTTGCAAGGTCGAGCACTTAGCATTTCTTACATCCGTTCGCATCCCAACCGGTAAACCTTGCTGATATGCTTTCATCTTTGACTTTTCATCGGGAACTAGATGTCCCACCAAGTTTAGTTTCTCCAGAAAGAGTTTAGAGTATTCTGCGATAGACAAATTCCCCTTCTTCAGATTTCGGAATTCCCGCTCCAGTTTATCCAATGAACGCTCGCTGCAATATTTATCCATGATCTTCTCTTTGAACACCGGCCAAGTTAGCTTAGCCAGAACTTCCGGAGTGAGGGCGGATCGAGTGAGACTCCACCAAATCAGAGCCTCTCCCCGAAGTAGCTGAGAAGCAAACTTGACCCATTGAGAAGGATCACACTCGCTGGACTCAAAAGCCATCTCTACCTCTTTGAGCCAATACATACAATCAACCGGGTTATCTGAACCCGCAAACTCTTTAGGGTGGCACCCCAGAAACGCCTTGTAAGTGCATCCCTTAGTCTTCGCCTTGTTTCCATTATCTGATGGTTCTTCAACCGTTACCACATTTGGTCCGCCCGACCCCACAATAATGTTTTCAGCCATAGTCTCAGGTTGTCGGTTGCTAGCGTCTCGATCCTCCAGGAGTTTCATGAAAAACTCTTGTTGTTGAGTCATGGCCGAAGTCATGGCCAACTGTTGTTGGGCCATGGCCGCATTCATGTCCAACATCATGCTATCCCGAAGTCGGGTCTCCATGGTAACTTCCTCCATGATGGCGTTACCTGTATTGAGGTTCCGGTGCAGAATATGCTCAGGTCTACCTCCCAAGATTCTGGGTACGGGAATGTCATCGGAGATTGTACCCACAGGGGGCCGTACAACTGCAGATTCCACTTCTGGTTGACCCTCTGGCATGTCGGGTAATCTACTTCGAGTGTTAACCATATCGATCTGCCATATAAGCACGAGAAATAGATTGAAAAAACACTAAGCGAGTTGAACTCATTGTACGTACTAATACTTTCATCAATCATCATAACAATAGTAACCCAAACATGCTCACGTAACAATGCATTCATAATAGCAGTAGCTAATTGAAATTATGAACGAACCATACATAATAATTCTTTTCACCATCATCACAATTTTCAATTATAGTAATTCCGTAAATCCTAACGCTCTCTCCACCTAGGATCTCTACCCCAAGTGGATAGTGAAGTCATAAAGTCTAAAGCTTAAGTCTAGATATGCTAAAACTATACCTAGTTCACTTAAACTAAAGCTCTGATACCAACTTGTAACACCCTAAAAATAGGGATAACAAAAATCCGAAAAACGGACATGAGGTATACTAAAATTGCCATGGCAAGAGCCTCCCAAAATGGGGAAAATACGCAAACCTGTTTAAATACAATCGTAATTCAAACGGATCATAAATAGTGATCTACAATTCCAAATCCGAATACTAGGGAATAAAATACACACGGGTCATTTATAAACCCAAATCAGTCTTCTATAAATAATAAGTCCAAGCGCAATAACTCCCAAGCTCTCACCCAAGTACTACGCCCTCTTAGGACCGGCGCCGCTAGAACCTGATATACACATCGACACCAAACAAGTGTTAGGCCAAAAAGCCTAGTGAGTTGAACAATAAATAGCATGGTAGAACATATACAATTCTTATCAGCAGTTAACCAATTTTCCACATGTATGGAGTCAACGGGGGATACCCATAGCACCACTCAATTCCACTCCAAAGAGTTGATGTACCTTGATGCCCTTAACAAGGAACACCCCAAAGGCCCGACACACCCGAAGATCAGACCGTAAAGGAAACTTTCCGAGTGGCGGAGGTCTTCTAGGCACATACCAGCACGGTGGCGCCCCGAGACTACATCCTCCTAGTGAATTTGCCTTGGTTCGTCCAACGTAATGCATTTAGGAGGTCCTTAGGTATATTTCAACCAAATATAATCCGGTACCAACCGCGGGTACAATAACACTCTCCTAATAGCATGAGTCCAACATAAGGCTTAAATATCCACATAGCCACGTTGTAGATACAATATCACCAAGAGTATTCCAAATGGAAATCATCATATAATCCAACCATATACTCATTAAACATGTCAAAATACCCATACTGATTACACATCATGGAAACCCCAAATAATTCCACAAAATAGGATAAATCATGGGATGATACTTCTATATCAGATTTCTCACATAATCTCATGAAAATACCATCAATTACTTAAACCCGTAAAGATGAACAATTTGAGAAATTATGTGATAATAACAACAATTAAGCAAATATGATGTGTATCCAGTTTTAACAAAAGTTTAGTAAACTCACCTTGCTAGATTTAGGCTAAATCTAGATTTCACCCAACGAGCTCTTTTGAAGAACACTTTGATTCTCAAGACAAAACATCCAAAACCTAAATCCATACATATTCAACCACAATTAAACATAATCAACCACAAAGAATCATTTCCCAAACCATATACATGGATACCTCAACTAATACTGAAACCCTAACTTCCATAACCGAAGAGAATAGAAGATTACCTTAACCCAAGCTTGAATTCACCAACCAAAACACTTCTAGTTCACCAAAATGATTACAAATCTTCAATCTATGAAAGGGAGAACAAAGGGTGTATGAAACCCTAGAAAACTTTGGGGAAGAAGATGAATAGTGAGAGATGAGAAGCTTACCACCACAAAATGCTATTTTACACTTCAATAGACTTCCAATCTCTTGCTAGATCCTTGAAGAGCTCTCAAAAATGAAACCATAGCAACTTGAATCATCAAAATCGGAGTTGTGGAGCAAAAGTTATGAATGAATGAATATTTGGGTGAGATGGGGCGGAAATCAGGTTTTAAGTCCGAGCTGAGCCTCTGCCTGATGCGCACGGCCCGTGCGTTTTTGTGAAGGGGAAGCGCATGGCCCGTGCTCCCCCTCCATTCTGCCAGTGATTTGCCCGAAAACCATTTTGGTCATAACTTCTTTGTTATAGCTCCGTTTTTGCTCCGGAAAGAACCGTTGGACTCGTAATTGAATCATTTATCCATCAAGACTATAAAATCAATGATTCAAGACCAAAATAAAATATCTTACTTTTCCTTAATATATCGGTTTCTGTATAAACTTGAAACGATACATTTCAGAAATCGGGGTGTTACAAATAAGCCGACTCGATACCTAGGGATCCACTAGTATAGTCATGATTTGTCACAATATTTCATGTGACCATCCAAGATAGATAAATAGCTATCAAAACATTTATATTTCAAAATGTCATTTTCAAGATCAACTGATGGTAAGAAAGATAATCATAAAACAAGATTATATGCATTCTTTCAAATAAGCCACACAACAGGGCATGTAAAACATTCTTTTACTTCAACAAGATGGAACCCATCATTTTAGTCAAAAGTGTTCGGGAATCCTAAAATATCTCAAAACCCCAAGTTACATCAAAATGTAATAAACGGACAATCCGAAACCGTAGAGATATATAAGAGTTAAAAACACAATCTTTGACATATATAACAGTTTAGAAAAGTTAGTAGGAGCTCACCTCAGATTTCTTCTTCCTAACGAATGCTACATACGACAACACTTAAAGAATCGGTAAGTCGAAACGCAGATAACTCTCCCACTTTCTGACTAAAACTTAAAGACAACATAAGCTAACATCGAGCAATAGGTCGCGCAAAAGAAGGCTTTTGCGCGAACTGAAGGTGGCGCAAACTAAGTTTGCACGACCAGAGAGTGGCGCAAAAAGGGACCTGGCGCAAAGAAACTTTGCGCGATTAAGGGGTGGCACAAATCACACTTTGCGCGACCCAAGGGTGAATGACACTTCGCGCGACCAATGGGTGGCGCAATGACACTTCGCGCGACCACTGGTCTTCCCTGACCGGTCGACTTGCTCAACCTGATCTCGCCGGAGCACCAACCCAGATTCCGTCCAACTTCAAAAACTCAAAAAACACGGTTTTGAACGGTAGAAAAGCTTTACAACGCGATTCTACACCGGCCACAACACTTCAAATGAAAGATTAAAGCTTAAACATACCTTCAAAGTCAAGAAAATGAAGACCCACTTCAATCTTTTCTTTCCCTTAATCTTCCAGTGAATCCAAAGAGAAAATATCAATATGAGATATTTTAAATATCTCAATAGTTGACATATATATTTAAAACCAAGTTTCATTTAACCCCCTTAAACTTTGGGTAACGGTCAACTTTTCACCCAACTCCAAAATTCAGGGTGTTACAAGTGTTCTCTCACCGACATATTTCCCTTCTTGAGGGCTCGGAACTCCTCTTCTATTATGTCTATCGCCCTCTCGTTGCAATATTCATCCAACAATTTCTTCTTGAATGCATCCCATGTTAGTGACGAAGCAGTAACAATTCCCAGAGTGGTCTTGGTGACGTTCCACCAATTAAGAGTTCGACCCCTCATCATGTGGGAGGCGAATTTCACTTTTTGCCCCTCCTCACACTCGCTAGCATCGAATGCTTGTTCCATCTCTTGGATCCAATTCATGCACGCCACCGAACTGTCAGTCCCTGAAAACTCTGGCGGCTTGCTGCACAGAAAGTTCTTGTATGAACGGGTCCTCTCGCTATGTCTCATATTAGCAGCAACAAGATCCTCCATCCGGATCACATTCCCGGTGTCACCGAGACTCCTCACATCAAGCTCGTTAATTACTTCACGTCTCCGGTCATTGGCATCTCTGACCTCTAACGCTTTCATTATCCTTTCCTCTTGTTGCTCCATAGTCGACTTCATCAATTGTACCACGCTATCCAACAACCCACCTTGAGGGTTCGCTTCTTGAGTTTGCGTTTCTCTCCCTGCCTCCGCCATTCCTTTCTGACACACAAGAGAAAGAGGTAAAGAGTCTTAGACCAATACTATATTAGCAACTATGACGTACTATTACACATATCAAGCATCGTAATAATGGTAGAGTCAAGCACACTCATATAACAATATATTCATAATAACAGTAGCTAAGTGAAATTATGAACATAATATACATAAGGATCATCGTCACCATAGTCACGACCCTTAACTAGTGCATTTATGTCGATTACCGCAACCCATTCTCATCTTAAAAGTTCTACCCATAACGAACAAGTCATAACTTAAAGTCTCAGCTTAAGTCTAGGCATCTAAGATCCATACCTAGTTCACTTAAACTAGAGCTCTGATACCAAATTGTAACACCCCTAAAATTCGAAAATAGCAGACAATTTAAAACTTCCAAAAACTCTTAAATACATAGCATTGAAATATCAAATATCTAAAGTTACAAGGAAGAATCACTACAACAACGTATCAGAGTTCTAACGAAACTATCTAGTCCCACAAACGGGGACAAAATTAGTCGGGTGTTACTAAAACCACTAAAGCTGATATATTCACCAAACCAGATGACGTCACTAAAGCCATCCTACCGGAACTTATACCAAGATCCACTCGCCACTCAGATCCATCTAGGATATGATATACATGTCCAAAAGAAAAAGTTTTAGGCTTAACGCCTAGTGAGTTAAAACAGTTTTCATCATACAATCATAAAACATTTAAAATGAACATTTTACTCTGAATAAGGCCATTCCAAAAACACTAATTATAAAAAAAAATTATTTGCAAATCAAGTTACTTCTAATTTCCAAACACCCATTTTAAATAATTATTCAACATACCAAATTTCCCCAAAACGCACCCACACGGTAACTCACCAAAATCACTATTTGTGTAATTAAAATGGTACGTTTTAACATCGAAGGTATGGGTAAGGGAATACCCAAAAATAACACCTTTCGGTGACGGGGGAGACCCGATTCCATCGAATGTGGCAGGCACACAAAGTTAAGCCACTTATCAATGTTCTCGAGTTTCACATAGAGTCATGGATCCCGGTATATACGGCTCCCAACCGAGCTACCACCACAAGATACCCAAATGATCCTAGTGTCTACTCTACCTCTAGATGAGTGTCACCAAAAAATCCACAAGTCCCCGTATCTGGCTCACCATGGGCACCACCGCAAGACTTAGCTCCGTATACGGCTCTGCAGAGCACCACCACAAACTTACATAAAAACATGATTTGGGGACCACTCACTAGACTCAAACATGGACGTTAAAAGCTCCATGATGAACAACCCGACTCCTATGCCTATGGATCCATCGCATTACAGTTTAAACATTACATGACTCCATATGAATGAACTAACGCATCCAAAACATGTAATAACCAACATTTGTATAATAATTGCATTTCCATAAAACGCTCCAAAATGAGCCATTTAAACCGGACAACGTCCTAAAACTCGCTAGTGTACAAAACAAGCCGTAAGGCATCATAAAACATTTGACACTCAAATAGAGCCAATATGGCTACATAAGCCGATGTACAACTTTCCCAAAATTAGCACTTTCTCCAAATATAATTGGCCAAAGGCCCGAACCGTAAGGTCCACACTTTTCCAAATATTCCCAAATTAAAAGATACCCGTTCCAACAACTCACACTTTTAAAGTCAAAGGACTTAAAGTTTTCAAATATAAAACCCGTAGGTTGAGTAAAGCCCCAAATGACCATATTTCAATGATCGTTCTTAAAACTCCCCAACTCACACTATAATTCCATTTAAAATCATTTGTACTCCAAATCTTCCCATATTAGGGACCCAAGCAACACAATACCCAAATTCTTCAAATGTTCAAGAAACATGCATGGTAGATCAAAATCCCCTTTTTGGTGACTCAAACACCTCATAAAATATTGTAACCCATTTTCAAAGATTTATAACTCAAATATGTGTAGTGTACAACTATTCACAAACTTATCAAGATAAAGTAAACTCATGGATATACTTTAAAACCCAAAATATGTGCATTTTGACATGTATATAGTTTTTCAAAGCAACTAGAACTCACCTTGCTAGATTTAGACTAAATCTAGGTTTTACCCACAAACTTGAGTTCCTTTGAAGAGGAGATCTTGGATCCTTCCGCTAGTTCCAAGATTTCTACAGATCCCTTACCACAAACATTCTCAAAGTTATACCAAACCCTAAAGATACAAAAACAAGATGAAGAACACAAAACCCTAACTTTTTAGATGGAAAGATGGGTAGATTACCTTGATCATAAAACCTTGTATCCACCTAATATCTTCAATCCCCTTCTTTCTCTACTTGAAAAGCTCCAAAAGACGAGACTCTAGGCTCAAGAATCACTCAAATCGGATTTAGGAGAAGAAAGTTATGAGAAAATGAAGTTAGATCCCAAAAATATAGTTTAAAACTCTCAGATCGGTTCTCGCGGCTTGCAAGTCGCGGGGCAAGCCTCCCGCTTCCCACAACTTGATCCCAGCGAGTTACGCGGCCTGGGTCGCGCTCCAACCTGCGACACTCCAAAAGTCCTGTTTTCTCGCGTTTTTCACGCCTGATTCGATCCCCGATGGTTCCATTGTAAAACTTACCTGATTTCTCGATTCCTTTACGTTCCAAGAGTCAAACGACTCTTGTATTACCATCGAGGAGAAATTCCAAAATTACGGGTGTTACAAAAATTGTGAAAGTATTAAAATGCAAATGTTTTCCAAACTCTCTTGATTAAAGTACGAATTAGGGGGAGTAGTAGACAAAATGAGGAGTCTACTATATATGTAATATTGGTATGTTGTGCTTTTTTCTTCACCTAAGGTTTTATTTTTTCCCATCGGGTTTTGTTCCTTGGTGCAAGGTTTTAGTGAGGCAACGATTTATAAATCATCTTGTTTTCTAAACCTTTTGATTGATGTACGAATCAAGAAAGATAGTAAACTAAAGGAATTGTTTATTGGTGCCTCGTACTCTTTCCTTCGTCTAAAGTTTTTATTTTTTCCACTGGGTTTTGTTTCTTTGGCGGAAGGTTTTAATGAGGCAAGAACTATGCATCATCACTCATTTGACTCGGCACAAGGGGGAGTGTTGAAGGATTATGTGTCATCATCAAAAGGAAGTGATTGAAAGAATATTTTCCTAGTATTAGAAATTACCATAATGAATGTTTCATTTTCTTTGTAAACTCCTCCTTATTTAAAGGGCTTATGATTGATGAGAATTACAAATTTCATTCTCTCTATTTACCGTTGTTCTATTCTGTTTTTTCTATAACACGTTTTTAGAATTCCTTTTTTATTCCTTCTAAGTTTACTCAGTTTTACATTTTGTTATCAACGGTGGTTGTCTTGTGTTCATCTGTATTTGTTCATTTGTGTCTGTTGACGTTCAATTACATTTGTTTAATTTACGTTCGTTCATTTAGCATCTTAAGAGCATCTCCAAGAGCTTCTCCAAAATGGAGAAATAAAAAGTAAAAATCTCCAAAAAAAAAATCACCTTCATCTCCAACAGATTCTCTATTTTGGAGATTACATATTTAGTTATATTATTAAAATATTTAATATAACTCATAAAATATCATTTCTCTCTCATAATCATTTAATTTAAAACAAATTTATTGGTAGAAGGAATAAAAAACTATTTTTCTGTCATAAGTAATCATTTTTGGAGATATCTCCAAATTTAGAGATTTTCATCATCTCTCTCCTACTTTCCCCATTTTGGAGAAGGTTTTGAGAATCTGTTGGAGCAAAAAAACTCCAAAATCCCCATTTTGGAAAAGTTGTTGGAGAAGCTCTAACTAATGAATATGGACCAAGACGAACAAAATTTTTCTTAACGAACGAACATGAGCAAAAGTAAACACAAAAAACACCTTTCATTTACGGTTCATTTGTTTGATTAAGTTAAACAAATAAACACAAACAAGCCTCCTTTCTCATTTGTTTGGTTCGTTTACGACCCTAAATAGTGCTGCCACATGGTGCGTCTATTTGAAAATTCAGTCCAAACCGGTTAGATTTAATCATACCATCAATAATTGCCCCCTTCAATCAGTCATTTAAAAATATCGGTGTGATCGACCAGTTATAACCACATGTAACCGGTCATGGTCCAAATCCTGGCCTTAACCGGTTTTCGAGCCTTCTTGCCCTACCTCATGTTTGTTGAGTTAAAATTGAAAGATGAACCGATTATCTATACTATATAATGAAAATTCTATTACGGTTTTTTTTTTCAAGATTCAAGAGTCCAATCTCTTATGCATGTTGTACATGTTTATGAGGCTGCATTGAAAGCCCCAACCCCATTATCCTATTTCAGTTTTTTCAAGATTCTTAAAAATTCATATATTAAGCTTGGTGTACAACCTTTTGATGCACATATAATTGAAATAAACTTCCCTGTCTCCTTCTCCACGTTCCTTCCTGACCTCTCCCTCCCCACGTCCCCTAACCCTAATTTGTCTGTGATATGGTCAAAACTGCATTACACGTTTGTCAAAAACCGTCCTAACTAGTGTTATACCCGTCCGTTGGTCGGGTATATAACATGACTTTAATCTAGATTCAATTATATGATTGGTCAGTCTTTTCATCATTGTCGAATGCTTTTTTTCAATCGAGTAAGAAGCTTAGTCAAACTATAACCGGTTTTCCATGCCTTTGACTCCCGGTTAGGTACCCTTCGGCTTGAATGGTCCTTCCCTATCTTTCATAATAGATCATAGGCAAATAAGCGACCGAAATCGGATTACCCCTTCTCGATTTCAAGATTTTCGTGATCTCAAACTCGAGTTTTTCAAGCGATCTGGGTGAAAACGCAGCTTGATCATCGAGTTCGTTCGAGTTAAAATTCGATATTGATTGTGCATGAAAGAACTTACGGTTATTGCCATGTTTACAATGCCCTTTAATGAAATAATGGCCAACCTTTGATGGTATTCCATCTCTTCTTCCTCTTAATCCAAAATTCCCATCTGGCGTATAACAATCTTCAGAAAAACTTGTGATTTCTCGACTAAAACGTTCGAATTGAGCTCCTAATCCTATAAAGAAATATTGATTTTGGTACCTACAATCATCGAAAACCATAATTGGAGACGGTAACGACATCGGGGATGGGATTTGTGAGGACAAAAAAGGTTGATTCAGATGCAAAATCGGTCGAAATTGAAGTGATGGCGATATCGGAGGCGAAGGAACTGGTTTCATGACTAAATTGAGCTCGATTTTGGCCTTTTGTATCAGGTTTTGGATCAAATTATCGAGGCTGAAAGCTAATCGAACCATTTCGCGATCGACATGGTCTAACAAGTGTATATAACCAATTATTTTTCGAGTTATGGTTTCTGTTTCCAGAATTCTATTTTAAACAACTTTTGCAGCTTCAAAAGCTTCCATGCAGGCTCAGTATATCCCGTTTGCTTGGTCCTCTACTTTTAGTTAAAGGCTCATTTTTAGCACTTTCCGATGCAGAGGTTGTCTTGCCTACTGAATTTTGCGTAGAAAACGACTAACACCTTTAGTGGACTATTAAATGTAAGGACCTGGAAGTGGAAGGAAAGGTATTATCCACGCATATTGATATGTCTGTTCCATAAAAAAAGTTTTTTATTCCATTCCTCACGAATAAAATGAATTTAAATTAAAGATTTTTAATTCAGATATAATATAATTGCTACTGCTATAATCGTGATCCAATTAAGGAATAAAAATCATATGCATACTCTTTCGACTGTAGAAATGCAAACCATGCTTTACTTATGCATCTACACTACTACTGATTAATTACATTTTACTCATTCAACATTACCAAACTGAAGCATATGCAATTTATTGCATCAGATCGTTGGCAAGTAATTTTGTGAAACTGCCATCATTGTATCGAGTGAAACACATGTACTTAAAATTGCAGTAACTGCACATTTTCTAATGATACTTATTTCACTACTCATTCATATCACTATTGATTCAAAATAACTTATTTTATTTGTTCTACCACTCATTCATTCTCTACTGAAACTTATCCCAATCAATAAGCGTTTCATTGCATAGATGAGATAGTTACATTTCAAAATTTATGCATGTTGGATATTGAGAGTTAAGTTTATTTCAATAACACCCTTCATATTGTAAGCTATAATAACACTCATTCTTCTCATGATGCCCAAACCATTTCTTTAGAGCTAACAGTATCAAGATGGTGAACTTGTTACAGCAATCAACAATCATCTGAAAATAATAAATTCTTGAAAACTACAGGATGAAAATGCCTGAAACCATTTAAAATGTAACATGATATATGTCTGACCATATATGATCTAGTATGAGAACAAATATATGTGACACCTTGAAACTTTTCATACAACTCTGGCTTCCTGACTTTGGTGTTAGCCCGGTCTAAAATGTCGGCATCTGTGAACTCCTTCCCGAGTGAATGTAATCTCAATTACTTTAGAAGCTGTAGCATGTTGAATCGCATGCCATAAATAAGCTGTTGAGGACGTAGATTACATTTCATCAGATATAGGCAACTAATCGAACTGCACCCAAGTTACTAACTGTTTTGAAAAGAAATTACACACAATAAATGTACACTAATCCAAAAGATCTAAATGCATGATTGTAACTTCAGAGTTCAAGGAAGTCGGAGAACTTACCCAATATTAACTTTTTATTCCCCTGAACAATATCATTTCCAGCAATATTGACCAAAGAAAACTTCAACTGTTTCCCAATTTTAATGACCTGGTTGCAGTTTTTTACTTTTATGAACGACATCTTAATTGGAGGCTTATTTTCCAATTAACAATTCCTGATGATATCTTGTCAAGTGCCTCCAACAGTACCCACCTGGGGAGAAGAAATTTTGGATTAATGTTAGCAAAGATAACACATAAACAATATCAAGTTTACCTTAACATTTTGCTTTGGAAAACCTTTCACTTGTCCACTACTAAAATATCAAGTTTCCCTCTCCAAGACAAAACACCAAGCTTGTAAGATGAGCAATAAATTATATATTAAGAGTCCCACATCGGCTAGCCTTGGGATCATTTCTCAATATATGTTGGAACCCCTTTCTCTCCTCAAGGGATCAATTGGAGAGTAATCTAACAGGGTTCCACATTCTCATATAGTATCACTAGACTTGGACCATTTCTTTTTCATATATGTTGGAACCTCCCTTCTCTCATCAAGTGCTTTTTTGAAGAGTAATCTAAAGAGGTTACACATATTCTCAGAAATTATGTCTTTGTGATTAAGATGATGGTTATGGAGTTCATCATGTATAACATTTAGCTTTGGAGAACCTTATGAGTAAAATTCAATTCTCAATTTCCACTTATCCACTCCTAAAATATCAAGTTTACCTCTCCATGACAAAATACCAAGCTTCTAAGATAAGGTAATAGAATATAGTTATAGCTTCAAGTTGATAACATGTTTGCAATTAAGATTATGCTCACCCATTTCTGACGTCTTCAAAGACATTGTTTATGTATGTTGCAACTCCAAGACTACTTATCCAGAAACGAAAAGCACTTTCTTCTCTAGTGATTTGGGCTTCATCTGGTGAAATTTCCTTAGGAAGAGGATACTGGTTTTTCTGGGGTTGATAGTCCATTCCTGCAGGGAAAAAATGTGTATAGTTATTGCAATGGAATCAATTACAAACTTTACTTGCAGGACAAACCTGAAGAATTCTATGAAACTGGGAGGTCAGAAATAAACATTGTTGTACGCTATGGCCATGGGTCATGTGGCTGCGTTCATGGGAAAGGACCTGGCATTGGCAGTGTCATTTTCTTTTGGTCCACACATATGAAAATAACATACATACTATGTAAGCATTATAAAAGTAAAAAATTTATACCACTGTGAAAGCTAAATGATCCTCTTTTACTAACCTAAATGTTCACACAAAGGTTAATGAGTTCACTTCCACACAAAAGGTGCTTTAAATTATAATCGTTTTAGTGTTTACACTTCCACCCCCCCCCCCCCCCCCTCCTTTCAACAAACAAAGAGTAGAGTGTGGCTACATTAAAAAAATCTACAGAAAAGGTAATATGAACATAAATAAATAATTTAGCAAAATCAAGGTTGTAAGTTTAGTATTAACTCGATTCCTGATCCATTTCAAAATTCTAAAATAGATTGGATTCTATTTAACTTGTAACAACAAAATCACAAAATATACAAAATCATATGAAACTGTAAGAATTTTGAATTTTAGAGTTAACTTGATTGCTAGTCAGAGCGCATTACTAATTTTGGAACAGAGAGGGATCAAGAAGAAGAAAATGGGCCAATAAAGAAGAAACAAAGACTGTGTGGGTAAAAAAGATTAAGAAGGAATTGAACCGCATTAGATTTTGCAAACATATGTGAGGAATCACATGGCTATCTGTGTTTTCAAAAACAAAAACAAAGAGACTCACCGAGATTAGAAAATAGAAAATGATAAACCTAATTGAAGAAGATGATGATGATGAAGGTTTGGTGTTAAGAAAGGCTAAAGAGCAACCCCAAGGCCTTATCGGTTGAGCTACCCCAAGGGCTTTCATGTGAACCATTAAGGTGTGTTGATGGATGGGGGTAAAGAATTTTCACCATGACTCACCTTAAGATGAGGTTTCGATGGTCATCCATAAAGAAACTTTGGAACTTTAGAAATGGTAGACAAAGTATATAACTAACCTACAAAACAAAGTATGTGATATCCTTCACATAACACACACAATCAACAAAGTTAGGTTAACCAGGAATCGTAAGCGAAAAAAAACCTGATAATGGGTTTGAGCACTCTTGTAAACATTTAACGTCATCAAACTATTTCTAATACTTCTGATAAAAAGTCCACCAAACAGAAACAATAATGTTAAATTCACAAGTGCAGTGTAGACATGCAGGTGATGTCCTAATTGGAAACCTTTGATATAAAATCAAAATTTTGAACTCCAACTCTCCATGTCCCCAAATCAGCAAATTAATCTAACAAAATATAAAAAGCCACATTTGAAATTTAAAATCTATTCTAAGCAACTACCTAACTACGCAAGAAAGAAACAAAAGCAGTCTAATAACAAACCTGAAATCGAAGTAGAGTCTAATAGCTTCTTATGGTCACAGTATAGAGTAAATCAACAAACTTTACACCTAAAATGAAATGAAATGCAGTTACACGATTGAGCATATATAGAGAAATGCACATGAACATATCTTATTAATAACGAAAAGGAAAACAAACCTTCAAATCTAGAATTGTAATCGATAGATCGAATTCCAATTCCAATAATAAAAATAAAATAAAAAACCCAACAAAACCTAGTTCACAATAGTTAAACAGGGCAATTTAGATGCTCCAAACAAATTTCTTTTTTGGACATCAATCCATAATTATCTCTTTACTAGATCGTGGTTCTTGCAAAATAAATATTTATCTCAGTCCACAAAATTCATCTGTATTTCAATATTCAAATAACAGACAAGCATTTTATGAAATTATAATCGTTTTAGTCGAACGAACAAAGGGTAGATTGTGGTTACATTAAAAAAACCTACAGAAAAGGTAATATGAACATAAACAAATAATTTAGCAAAATCAAGGATGTAAATAAACGAACCTTACATACATTCATTATGATTCATAAATATATGGGTGATTTTGTTCAAACGTATGCTCATAGATTTTGAATCTTATTTGATCTACTTATATGATTTTCCAAGCATTAGCAACCATGAATTTGAGTCTGATTAACAATAGAGATGGTTTAGTGCACATCAGAGCATGTATGGGTGTGGCTAAAAAAGATTTATAACTAACCTTCAAAACAAAGTAAGTGATATCCTTCACATATCTATAATCCCCTTTTCCTTCTTGATCATCTTTTCCCGTTTCAACACAATAGCTAGATCGATAGAAAATGCAATACAAAATCAAACAAAATACAAAAATTGAAATATAAATATTTATGAAATCGAAAGTGTAGAGAAAGTCAGATTCCTTTTCACCCGAAACTCAGTCGATTTCAAGCCCTAATCGTGGATCGAAAGATTTTGATTAGCCAACCCTGTTTGGTTTGCATCGAGGGATTCTAGATAAGAAATGGGTGTGTGTGTTTGTGAGAAAACCGAAATACTCAAATCAGATAATGAAATCGAGGGAGAAGACCACCTACCTTAAAGATGAACAAAGTCTGAACTCAAATCAGGAACGAAGAAGAACAGAGAACAATCGAGGCGAGTTTTGATTTTGATTTCTAAGTTTTGACTTTGAAGATGTGCAGGAATGGGTCTGAAGTGCAAAACTCCATCTATTTATAGGGGGAGTTGAAACTGTATGAGAGAGAGAAATCAGGGAGTACGTTCATGGAGGTTGAAGGATGTCGTGCTGTGAGATAAACCAGGGCGGGAGAGTGGTCCGAGTGAGTAGGGATAAGGTCGCTAGACATCAATTTTTGACATATTATATATATATATATATATATATATATATATATATATATATATATATGGATGGAGACGAGAGTAACCGCATTTGAGTTAATCTAATCCGTTTAAATTCAACCAACTTTTGATCTGCACCGTTCAAATTCCTAATTTCACGCCAGATTCTATCTCCAGCACACTCCTCTTAATCCCCCACCCCCAAATCACGATCCAGCCCACTTCCCTTCTCTCCACGTCTTCGCCTTCAACCTCCACGAGCTCTCCCCTCACACCTGTTTCTAGGAGTTCCAGCCCCAATCAGCCACTCCTCCCCTTCAATCGGAATTCCCTCACTCCTCCACGATCAACCCTCTCACCACGTCTCCTAATTTCTCTCCCTTCCCTATTTTCCATCGCACTCCACTCCCTATTTTCTCTCGATGAACTACTCCCGCCTTCAACCATGGAGTTCCTATGCACGGCTTAAATAGTTGCAGGTATGTGTATGTCTTCTCGGTTCAAATTGTCGAGTTCTACTTCTCTTTCATACCTCTTTCTCTCAGGTACGTTTTGCTTCAAAGGGTTTTGCTCATCTGGATTTTTTTCATCTTGTATTTTTTCGATGGTTTTCCGTCTTGAGTTTGTAAGGATTGTTTCCCCTCTCAGTTTTGTTCGACCGACCACAAAGAAAGATGGAAAACCAACAATCCTTACATATTTCGTTCATGTGGTTGGTAAACCATCATCTTGAAATTCGATGTTTCTTTGTTGTTGCTGTTAGGGTAAATTACATATTACGTTCATATTTCGTTGCTGTTGCTGTAATTTATTAGAGTAAATTACATATTTCGTTCATGGGTTTGTTGTTAGTATAGATTACATATTTCTTTGTTGTTTGTTTCTTTGTTGTTGACCATATTTTGTTTCTTTGCTGTTGCTGTTAGGATAGATACATATTTCGTTCCTGTTGACCATTTCTTCTTTAGTTTTCTTTAATTTTGTTCTTTAGTTATCTGTGTCCCTCTACAAACAACCAAATGAACTGGATGCTTTGATGAAGATTACCAACAAATAGGTAAATAGGTAACTAAAGTAATAATTCCTCATTTGTTTTCCAATGTTCGGCCAAAGAAGTTGCAGGTTTCTTCTCAGATTCTTTGATTTCACTTCCCGTGGTGATATTGAAGAGGGTGTAATGTTGAATGGATCAAAGCCATCTCGGAGGCCAAATAAGAGACCGAGGGCCATTCAGAAACAACTTGATGTGAGTTCCCTTTTTTTTTCGAGTTTACACTTCGTTCTTCATATGATTAATTCATTCGAAATTTTCTCAAGGGAAGGATATATATACTCTTAATGAGTTGGTTGATGGCATCGAAATTAGGGTTTATGCAAGATTTGTGGGAGTGGGTTTCATGATTGAAAAATACTTCGTCGTAATTTGCTACACCTATCTTATAATTTTTCATGGTTGAAGACCTATTATAGTGATGATGGCAAACAATTGTTGTTTTCTGATTCTTATTTGTATCCTTGATCAACTGGTTAGTCTTTAACTGGAAGGTCAAAAGATCTTTGCAAAAATGCCTACGACCGGATTGTTTAGAATGATTGCAGGGCAGGACGGATGGAACAAAAATCATGGAGGGGAGACAAGCTGTCAAGCTTCGTATCACTAATATTGCAATACTCGAAGCCGGGATCCTCTCTCTTTTGCCCTTTATCTATCATGTCTTGATGAATATTCTTATTTGCTTTCTTTATATTGACGACTTAGACTGACATGAGGAATGTCGTAAATGCAAATAGAATTTTTACATTTTGGATTAGTTGATATATGTCTAGAATTTTAATTATTTTTTCGTGCTATGAAGGGGGTATTTTGAAATGCTTAATTTAAATTGTATGCTCAATTACTTTTAATAATTGGATGTTGATGAATATGAGCCGATAATTGGATCTTCGAGGTAAACCCCCCCTCTTTGTTTCTTTCTCTGAAAACAACAGTTAAAACTTTCCAATTATATGGGATTTTTGTATATGCAGCTATTATGTATTCAAATTTTTTGTTTTGGAGTTTTAACTTACGTTTGGATTTGTGGTGGTGGTAAGAGGGATGGTGCGGATTTGAAAGAACTCAAGGATCCTTCTACCTCTTGCAACATAGGTATGGTATTATTATCAATATGTTAAATCCTATTTTGGTTGAAGCTATTCTTCTTACTTTGTGGCTCTGCATACCAATTCAAAAAAGAATACTCTCAACTATAACTATTAATGAAAAAAGAATTTAGTTTTCTGCATTAGCTTCACAGTAATAACAGTTTCATTATGACAACATCCATGACTTGTCTGAATTCTTATTATATACTTTGGTTGTACGTAGGTGTAGTTTTCTTATAGCCAACGGAGGATCTGTGATGTTATCGTCGTGGTTGTACGTACCATAACATACAACGAAACAAAATTGTAGCATTCTTCAAGGACCTGAAAGAAACGACACCATGCCCAAAGAATTTGTGGTTGCATGAGTACCGCTGGCACCCTGTGAACCTGCCACTACTGCTTACAACAATGGTACTATTTTCATCCTAATTTGTGTGTTTAAAACTGATTTTTCACCCAAATTTGTATGTTTGGACATTTCATTCCTGTTGCTTATGCAACAATTAGGGTATTAGTTCAGTGCCATTGAAATTGCCATCATCATTTGATAAGTACCATCTGTTACAGATTCCATTATATCCTACTGCCTTTTTCCATGAGTTTCATTTTGTACTTCAAGCTTTCTAATAGTTACACTAAAGAATTATCATCTCAATTTGAAGACAACATGAGGGTAAGAACATCATTATATCATTGCAGAAACATGGTTATCACATACCTCAGCTTTACAATTCTTATCCATTCATATCAACTTATTTCTTTAGTTGGTTTGAAACAGAGGATATTCGATCATGAGATAGAAAAAGTCAAAGGGTTCCCCTAGATACATTGGTACATTTGGTTTGTGCAAGACGCATGAATGTTGGATTCTATTTTGATTTTCTTTTATCCTTTGGTTTGGTATAATTTGTTTTTCTTTTTGTGATCTTCTTCATGTTTACTTATGTTTTCTATTTTATGTTTTCTTTTTTGTTGGAAAATGTCAAAGCTTATTTTCTTGAATGTATATTTGTTTATAAAGAAGACAAAGCAAATTGCATCACGTATCAGACTAAACGTAACTGAAAGTAGAGCAAGCGGAGAGAAACGGGGACGATGACGGCGTTGGTTTGTTGGCTGTAACTAAATTTACAAGTGATTAAGATGTTTGAAGGTTTTCGATGTAATGATTTTAAATGTGAAATTAGGTGTTTAAATGTTAACGTAATTGATAAGAATTGCAATGATATGAAATTGATAATCTGTTGTGTATTTTTTATTTTACTTTTGGATATTTTCGGCTTCTGTTAATGTTCTTGATTTGTATTCAAAAGCTTTATCATCGTCGAGAGTCCGAATTTTTCAACCAAATATCTGAATCGAGATTTGAGATGATGATATATCGCATACAATTTATATTTTGGATGTTGTTGGTGTTCGGTAGGAGAAGTGCGGTATAAAGGGGTGTTTGGGATTGTTTATTTAAAGGGTTTATTAACTTTGGGTGTTTGCAATGCTTATTTAAAATTTTTATTGACCAATAGTTTTTCTTCATCGCTAATAAACTATTTTTAGTGTTTGGGTTGGAAGAAGAAAAAAATGTTTATAGCCTTTTCACACCGTTAATGAGGAGTTTTTATAAGGTAAACCGTTCCAACTCATCAACTTATATTTAACAACTTATGATTTTTTTGGTTGTATAAGCAATCCTAAACACTCCTAAATAGCAATTTATTAACTTATTACGTTTTGGTATCACAATAAGCTAATCCAAACACTTTTTATAAAACTTTTTTTAGTCACCACATAAGTTGATAAATACTTTAGAAAAAACATAAGTTGTTTTAAATAAGCAATCCCAAACACCCCTTTATTTTGTTTTGTCACCGTTCAGTTTTTCGGAGACGTTTTGGAATCTGTTTAATGTCATCTCGTGTACCCGATCAATGGAGGGGTATAACACTAGATTAAATAACTGAAATGGTAAAATGAGCAATAAAACATAGAATACAATAAAGAAACATAACTTTTGAAATGATAATATCCAATAATTGAATCTAAATTAAAATCATGTCGTGTACCCGATCAACGGACAGGTATAACACTAGTTCATTGTGCCGGAGACAAGCTACCACCTGTTATAATATCACTATTTACTTAACTAGGGGATGGATTTGAAGACCTTAAAATCTCTCACAAAATTATTTATACACTTACCTTATTGAGTAACATTTTCGGCCATAAAAATGAATTATTGTTAAGCATCTTTTTTTTCCCTCACCTCGTTCACTTGGTAAGGTAGGTAATACTTGGTAAACATAGATTATTAAAAAGCATGACATTCATATTATAATTGACATAATGTCCCAAAATCATCCAAAGAAAGTATTATTCCCAGACTCTTCATCACCCAAAAAGTAGGAAAATATGCATCATTGTTCTTATAATATTCTTGTTTATTCATACACTAATATAATTGTCTATGCAACATTATCAGGATAGCCTTTCCCATTTAATTTCTTTTCATTAATGGTTTTAATTAATAGTGATTTGTGATCTACAAGTTTTATACCTTACATAGTTTTTTTATAAGCTTCAACCTTAGTATTTTTCATTTGGCTTTCATGATAATATTTTACTTGCAAACAACCCATAATTTAGATGATATATGTTGGAAATTTGAGTGTAGGTTGGAATTTTTCCATCCCACATTGGTAGAAACACAAAAGAAATTGTAGCTTATAAGTCTATCCTCTCAAGTGAGTGTTGAGTAAATTGGTAGGCTTATGGTGGGGGTCTCAAAGAAGTGCAACGCACGCGTGGCCGAGGCCGCGGTTCTCGCGAAGAGTCGCGCACGCTCGCATCGGAGCTGAGGAGCCTCGCCCCGAGCTACGATCTTTCTTTTTGTTGATCGAGATATAGAGAATTAATTAAGTGATTTGAGCAGATAATTAATTCTGGAGATAATAGCAGATAATTACGTTTTTTTTAATTTATTAAAAACGTGGGTTTATTATGGCAAATCAGTTGGAGACTTAGTCTCCAACTCCAACTTCTTCTCCGATTCTTGGGGAGGAGTTTAGGGAATATTCTCTAATTATTCCCTGGTTTTGCAACTATAAATGAAACCCTCTATTCCCTTTGTTAACACACTGAAAATCTGCCATCTCGCCATCTGATCTCTCTCGTCTTCTGTGCTCTCAATCTCGATCTGTGCTCTGTGCTCTGTCTCACGAGGCTGCAAAGAACACTTCTGTTCTCTGCTATTTTTCTATCAAGATTTGCATTAAATAGTCGATACTATAGCTGTTAGTATTGGGCTAAAGCTGCATCAAATCCTGGGGTAAACGACTGTAGACTCACAGCTTCAAAGAGTGTCGTTAAAACCTTTAAGGACAGGTTTATATTAAACCGTGCAGTTTCGTTACTTGTTGTCAATCGTCTTCTAAACAGTCCGGTTCATCGTTGCTGATAATTGGAAGGAAAGGTTGGTGATTTACAATTTTCTGCATTGTTTTATATTCCGTCCACTAGAGTGGACAGTCTATCTTCTACCCTTTCTTCTAAACGATCTATCGCGAAGGATAAATTCGTTATTAGGTTCACTTTATAATATTTGTAAATCTGTTTGTTGATCTTTATTATAAAGTTTAATACTTTATAAATAAAGTTTCAATCTTTACCAATAAAGTTGTTGTTTTTATTTTCATCTCTTGATAATATTGAATTTTCTAATTATAAAAAAAAAATTCAACAATCTTAAAGGTTTTAAAATGGACTTCGGAAACTCTTCCAACGTTCGAATGGTGAATCAAGAGTTTGTGAAGCTTGACCGGTTTGACGGGTGCCACTACACCCGATGGGCCGAAAAGATCAAGTTTTTGCTAATGGTTATTAAGCTTTATCATGTGTTGGACCCAAACCTCCCGCCTATCCCTGATGATCCGATTCCCGAAAAGGGAAAAGAACCGGATAGGGCAAGAATAGCCGAGCTTGAAAAGCTAAGGCTACTCCGCAAGGAGGAGAAATCCTTGGCCTGCGGACATATTAAAAACACCCTATCCGATAGACTCTATGACTTGTACTCTCCGATAAACGATCCTATAGAGTTGTGGAAAGCGCTTGAGTTTAAATATAAGGCTCAAGAAGAGGGAACTAATAAATATCTTGTGTCCCAATTCTTACGTTTTCAAATGAATGACGAGGAAAAACCAATTTTAGAACAAATTCATGAGCTACAAGTTATAGTAAACAAACTCAAAGCGCTTAACATAACTCTTCCAGAAATTTTCCAAGTGGGGGCGGTGATTGATAAATTACCCCCATCTTGGAAAGATTTCTCAAAGAGGATGATGCACAAATCTGAAGACTATTCTTTGGATGACCTGCTCAAACACATAAGGATCGAAGAAGAAACTAGAAATCGGGATAAAAGAGGCAAGTCTGTGATGGGTGGTGCAAACAGCGTGAAGGCTGGGAACACCAAAGGAAAGGGAAAGGTTGGAGGCTCTAAAAAGTGGAATCTGGGTCCACAAAAGAAGAGCTTTAAAAGATCCGGACAGCAATCCAAACCTGTGCAACAACTCAAAAGAACCGGGAAATGTCACGTCTGTGGTGAGACGGGACACTATGCCCGAGAATGCAAGGAAAGGAAATCCGGACCGCCAGTAGCCAACTCTGTTGAAGGAATCTAGAATCTTGTTGCAAACTTGCATATGGAGGAGATCGATATGATCTCGGAGGCAGCTACCAGAATCACTGCTAGTAGAGGAGGTTGGTACTTGGACACGGGAGCAACGGTTCATGTGTGTAACTCCCGGTCCAAATTTGTTGAATATGGCCCTGTTCGAGAAGGAAAACAGGTAATCGTGGCAAACAACGGCAAGGCCGATGTTGCGGGAATGGGTACGGTGCTACTCAAGTTCACTTCCGGGAAGACTGTTACTTTGAGGAATGTTCTTCATGTTCCTTCCATCAATAAGTACCTCGTTTCTGGGAACAAACTCGATGAACATGGGTTTGGAATCAACATCGAGGCAAGGAAGCTATTGATTTACAAACGGAAGACATTCATAGGAAAATGATACAACCTGTCGGGTATGTATCGGTTGAACTTGAGTGATGATGAGAATGAGGCTGGGCCAAGTGGGGGTAGTGATGTGTTAGCCATTTCTGATGAAGTTTTTATTTCTACTATCGATGTAACTCGTACCGATTTCAATAAAATTAATTCTTTTGAGTACTTTGCTTGTTCAATATCTTTATGGCATAAACGTCTAGCACACACCAATGTTAAAAATATTGAAAAAATGCAAAATAAAGGATTAATTAAAGTTGATAACAAAGATTTTGGAAAATGCGAGACGTGTGTAAAATCAAAGTTTACAAAGAAACCTTTTCCATCAGTTAAAAGAGATACAATTATTTTAGAGTTGATTCATTCTGATATCTGTGAATTGAATGGAATACTTACCCGTGGTGGTAAACGGTATTTCATTACATTATGCGATGACTTCAGTCGGTATTTATACGTCTACTTATTACATTCAAAAGACGAAGCTTTTGATGCCTTTAAACTTTATAAATCTGAAGTGGAAAATTAACTTGAAAAACGAATTAAAATACTTCGATCAGATAGAGGCGGGGAATACTTTAACAGAGAATTTGACACTTTCTGTGAAGAGAATGGTATCAAACATGAACGCACCTCACCGTTCACCCCTCAACAGAATGGTTTAGCGGAACGAAAGAATCGTACCCTTGTTGAGATGGTTCAACATACCGGGTCAGCCAAACAACTTGTGGGGAGAAGCCCTATTGACCGCTTGTCATATTCACAACCGGATCACTAGTCGTGTGATTCCAACTAGTCCATATGAACTATGGAAAGGTAGAAAACCCAATTTGAACTACTTTAGAGTCTGGGGTTGTGTTGCCTACTATCGGACTCCTGACCCTAAAAGATCCAAACTAGGAGCTCGTGCTATTAAAAGCATATTTGTGGGATATGCTAGAAATAGCAAGGCTTATAGGTTGTTGGATAAGGAATCAGGAGTAATAGTAGAATCCAGGGATGTGAAATTTTTTGAAGACAAGTTTTCAGATGATGCTGAAAACTCTGAGAGAAATTTGGTTTCAAATCTTCCTAGTACATCTCATGATTGTTCGAAAACCTCAAACAAGGTTGACGAACCACGTAGAAGTACTAGAGTGAGAAAAGAAAAAAAGTCTAGGTGATGATTTCCTCTCCTACCTAGTATAAGGAACACAAAAGAAAGTGACTAGAGAAGTCATTTTATCGATTAACATTGAAAATGATCCTAAGACTTTTAAAGAGGCCATGTCTTCAAGGGACGCTCCACTATGGAAGGAAGCAATAAATGATGAAATGGATTCCATTATAGGAAATGGAACTTGGGAATTGGCTGATTTACCCAAGGGAGTGAAACCCATAGGTTCCAAGTGGGTATTTAAAAGAAAGTTGCATCCTGACGGATCAATATCAGCTTTTAAGGCAAGATTAGTGGCTAAAGGATATAGACAGAAAGAGGGAGTCGATTACTTCGACACATATGCTCCGGTTGCTAGAATTAGTTCTATTCGAACTCTTATAGCAATCTCAGCCATAAAGGGACTGTACATTCATCAAATGGATGTGAAGACAGCCTTTTTGAATGGCTATCTAAACGAGGAAGTTTATATGGAGCAACCAGAAGGGTTTGTGATACCCGGACAAGAGAACAAGGTATGTAGACTTGTTAAATCTCTGTATGGGTTGAAACAAGCGCCTAAACAGTGGCATGAAATATTTGATACAACTATCACCTCTTTCGGGTTCAGACATAATGGGGTTGATCGATGCATTTACTCAAAATGCACAAAAGGATCCACTGTAGTAATCTGTCTTTATGTTGATCATCGGTACTCACCTTGAGGGGATCCTTGAAACTAAGGACTACCTTTCTTCTATTTTTAAGATGAAAGATCTAGGAGAAGTAGACACTATCCTTGGAATAAAAGTGAAGAGATCTGAATCACAAATCTCTTTAAGTCAATCACACTACATTGAGAAGATACTGACAAAGTTTCAACACTTGAATATAAAGGAGTTTAACACACCTTTTGATTCATGTGTAAAACTTGATAAAAACTCTGGAAGAGCAGTGGCTCAACTAGAATATGCAAGTGCTATAGGTTTCATGATGTATGCAATGCATTGCACTAGACCGGATATTGCTTTTGCTGTGAGTAAACTAAGTCAATATACTAGCAATCCAGGTCCAGAGCACTGGAAGGCAATTAGTAGAGTATTAGGTTACTTGAAAAGGACTAGTAACCTAGAACTGATATATTCTACACATCCAGGAATATTAGAGGGATATTTTGATGCCAGTTGGATAGATCACTCAGGTGACTCTAAATCCACAAGTGGGTGGATTTATACTCTAGCTGGAGGAGCGGTTTCTTGGGCAAGCAAGAAACAAACTTGTATCGCCCATTCAACAATGGAGGCCGAATTAATTGCCTTGGCAGCGGCAGGAAAAGAGGCTGAATGGATTAGAGATCTATTGACAGATATCCATTTGTGGGCTCGACCAACTCCCTCGATTCCCATATACTGTGACAGTGAGGCCACACTGTCAAAAGTGTACAATGCCGTATATAATGGAAAATCTCGACACATAGGTCTACGGCATAACTATGTTCGAGAATTGATCGAAAATGGTACCATTAGTATTGTGTATGTCAAGTCATGTGGAAACTTGGCAGATCCATTGACTAAGCCTCTGACGAGAGACTTAGTAGGATCAACTACCAGAGACATGGGTCTGAAACCACTCAGAATCGGTTAGTGATGGGAACCCAACTTGAATTTAGCGCTCCTATCTATCAAGTTTAATGGGTAACAACAAGTCACTTGACCGATAGAAGGTACTATCAAATGATAGACCCATGTAAGGCATATGATAGTACGTCGTTGCCGAGAACTAGGATGAGGTAAATCTCTTAACAAAATTTAGAGGCATCTTAGCAACGAAGATGTTATAGAATTTTGCCTATATGACCGAGAGGTGGGCCGCCTTAAATGGAGAGTTATGGTTTCTCTTCTAAAAGGTCATGAAATAGGATTTTAGCGCATGGCCATATTCGCGCTCAGTGAGAATGCAAAGACAAAAGATGATGTGTGTGAATTAGCCGAAGTAGTTACAAGATTCAAAGTTTAAATCCTAAGGATACTTCTGAATTGATTCCTTCTTGCTTATTCACATTAAACGGGGGTTTAATCTTAGTGACACCACTGTGACATCACTTTTCTTGAAAGGCAGAAAAACTTTCCAACCTGGTGGGGGATTGTTGGAAATTTGAGTGTAGGTTGGAATTTTTCCATCCCACATTGGTAGAAACACAAAAGAAATTGTAGCTTATAAGTTTATCCTCTCAAGTGAGTGTTGAGTAAATTGGTAGGCTTATGGTGGGGGTCTCAAAGAAGTGCAACGCACGCGCGCGCGCGCGTGGCCGAGGCCGAGGGCGCGGTTCTCGCGAAGAGTCGCGCACTTTGCACTCGCCCCGAGCTACGAGCTTTCTTTTTGTTGATCGAGATATAGAGAATTAATTAAGTGATTTGAGCAGATAATTAATTCTGGAGATAATAGCAGATAATTACGTTTTTTTAATTTATTAAAAACGTGGGTTTATTATGGCAAATCAGTCTCCAACTCCAACTTCTTCTCCGATTCTTGGGGAGGAGTTTAGGGAATATTCTCTGATTATTCCCTGGTTTTGCAACTATAAATGAAACCCTCTATTCCCTTTGTTAACACACTGAAAATCTGCCATCTCGCCATCTGATCTCTCTCGTCTTCTGTGCTCTCAATCTCGATCTGTGCTCTGTGCTCTGTCTCACGAGGCTGCAAAGAACACTTCTGTTCTCTGCTATTTTTCTGTCAAGATTTGCATTAAATAGTCGATACTATAGCTGTTAGTATTGGGCTAAAGCTGCATCAAATCCTGGGGTAAACGACTGTAGACTCACAGCTTCAAAGAGTGTCGTTAAAACCTTTAAGGACAGGTTTATATTAAACCGTGCAGTTTCGTTACTTGCTGTCAATCGTCTTCTAAATAGTCCGGTTCATCGTTGCTGATAATTGGAAGGAAAGGTTGGTGATTTACAATTTTTTGCATTGTTTTATATTTCGTCCACTAGAGTGGACAATCTAACTTCTACCCCTTCTTCTAAACGATCTATCGCGAAGGATAAATTTGTTATTAGGTTCACTTTATAATATTTATAAATCTGTTTGTTGATCTTTATTATAAAGTTTAATACTTTATAAATAAAGTTTCAATCTTTACCAATAAAGTTGTTGTTTTTATTTTCATCTCTTGATAATATTGAATTTTCTAATTATAAAAAAAAATTCAACAATATAGAACATTATATAAATAATCGTATTAATTTTTCAATCACAATTTACAAGAAAGTTTAACACTCGCACCACATAGCGCGCGGATATATGCCTAGTTGTATCAAACTCTGTAAAAGAGTTCGTATATAAGTCTTGTTATTCACATCAAAAATCTTCCCATGATGCAAAAACTCAATTCTAAAAATCCAAAGTACATGGGATGAAAGATCCATTTCGTTAAATTACGGAATCTTCCAACGTGAGTTCCTGTAGTCGACTCCGTCCATGACACTTGCACCGTCTACATGGCTCCCTCGTTCTGCCAATATATTATCGTCTCCATGGAACCGCTTGATTAATGCTCGCATACATGCTTTCCTGTCAACTTACATAAAACAGTTAATCAAGTGTCATTCACTAATGAATATAGAAAGTATGGAACCTACCAAGATGCTAGAAGTGGTTTTGTCGAAAAACATTACGTTACGTCCCCTGGAAACTTTGTTGGTCTTAGTCGTCGAATCAAGAGAATTTGAAAAGGTATCAAATGATGAACATGAAGATGAAGAGCGCCTGCCGCCATGGCCACCACCACCACCTCTGCTGCTAATATCCCTAAAACTATCCCAACTCCATGAACTCAACTTAACTGGTGAAGCCTGTTTACACATGATCTTCCTGAATGGCATCATCATCTTCCATTTACTTTTACTAACCACACTTTCGGGTGAAGAATAGGAAGAGTGCATGCCTACGTAAGGTCCATCCAACACATTTGTTGGTGACGATATGATACCTACTTTGGCATAATTGGTGAACATTTTAGGGGGAAGATGTAAAGATCTGAAAGATTTGGATTTTTGTGGTGGGGGGTCATTAGCAGTGGTGGTGGAGGCAGATCTTGGTTTTCCAGGTGCCTCCTCCCATTGGAATGGGACTGTGGCTACGGTGTGTGGTGGCGGAGTACAGCCACCCTGCAGCTCAGGTTTATTGAACCGTTGCGAAAACAGTAATAGCTTAGGTGATGTATGGTTTGGTTCTTTTGGTTCCTCTTCATACCCCATTTTGCTCTCTCTCTCTCTCTCTCTCTCTCTCTCTATATATATATATATATATATATATATATATATATACATCCAGACATGTATATATATGGGGGTTTGGGAAATATGGATGAAGGGTAAAGTGGTAATTGCAAGTCCTAAACGATCCTACAGCTTCTTCTTCACCAAAAAACAAAAGGGTAACTCCGTTGTTATTGCAGGCCTAGTTTAAATGTCAAAATTGCCCTCAACTAACCTTTGACTATATCTGCTGCTAACAGCATCCTTTAAACGGCTTGTGGTCAGAATCCAGGACAAATATTATGTTTCAAGTAGACATGATGAGTATATACCTGTTTGCATAGGATTATTGATGTGAATCTATCATTCATGTTCACCTTAAGATACAGACGACACTTTTAGTTAAAGCATCTCCTGCTGTCTACCATCGTTAGTAGGCTTAAATACTGTACTCCAGTTTGCTTACTTTTTGTGGATTTCAGTACTTGTCTCTATAAAGTTGAATATATTTCAATCAACTTTCTCATAATTTTTGCATTAAACAGGAGAAGCATGGATGGCCACCTAATTCTTTTATGTTTATTTATATCTTCTTTATTTTGTTCTTGCTTTTCAGCATCTCCCATCTCACAGTTTTTTTTATATTAAAGTTTTCTGTTAGACTAATCTGGAAGAAGATGGCTGTCTCCTTGAATCTGTTAAGAGAAATCCCATTTTGGATTTGTGTAAATCTGTCTCGATACATATAATTGTAATTGATTCTGGAAAGGTTAGGAGTTTTCATCATAGCTGTAATCTACTTGTGGTTATGTTCTTTGGTTCAAGTATTCCAGCAAAATGACAATTGTTAAAAGCAACTTATTTTGCAGTTTTTAGCTGTTGATGATGCTGAATGGAATCAGACCAACAAAGACATCAGGAATCTCCTTCCTCAATTGAGATGCTGAATACAACACAATTTCGTGAGTTGGGAATGCAAGTGGTTAGTTCATCCAGTCAATTCTATTGTTCATCTTTCAAGTTGTTGGTGATGTTTCTTCTAAAATCCACTGAATCTTCAATTTCTTCTTACCTGACGAGCCTGAAGATTATGCTGGGCATGTATCACCCAGTGAAATCTTGGACATGTGACGAAAGATAACTTCGAGATGTCATTTGCAATTGCATATTCTGGAAATGAGAAATTGCAGCATGCACTTGTAACACCTTCATCACGAAGAGTCTTTCATGGTTTATATGTATTTCAACCAAAGTGTGAGCAATTTCATAAAGCTGGCATTTACGTTTTCTATTGCGAGTAACATTGAATTAATTATTTATATCATCACACATGGCTTTTTTAAGTGTAGGATTTTTCTCCTTTTTAACCTTCTGTAACAGTTTTCTCCATATATTAGAGAGATTTGAGTTGTCAGAAATGTGTGGTGAAGGTCCGAGTTAAGGCATTACGTGAGAGGCCTACAGATGGGCACCTGCCAAGATGACTTACTATTTTCATATCCCTTTTTGTCTTGATTATGTTTTGGAGTTCAATCTCTGTTTGTTTGCTTACCACTACTGTCTACTACCTAATAACCCGGTTTTCATTTTGCTGAAACTGTTTTCAATCTTCCTACAGCATGCTACCTTCAGAAACTTGTAGTCTACATAAAATTATCTGCAAATTGCCTTTAATAAAATATATACTTTCTTCTTGGTCATATACACCATGCAAATTCAGAATTTTTGGGTTCTTGGATTGCCACCATGGTAGCTTCCTGCTTTAGAATGTTTTTACAGTGTTTATCTCAAGTTGATGCATAGCTTCTATATGTTGTACTCACATTACTTCATGTGCTCATTCGTATAAAATCTAACATGTATATTTGTGCTTCCTATTTGATAGTAATAATGACTATTGACATCCAGATTATTGTTTAAGGTTGGCTGTTGTTGCAAACCCATTTCTGTTGAGAAGTTTGATAAATATGACCATTCCTAGAAGTTCCTCAAATTGTGGTTCAGGTTAAATGCACTGAGGGTGCTAGGGTTCAAGTTAGCAAATGTAACCCATCTACATCATCTGATAATTTAGCTCAAATACTATTGGTATGGTTTTCCTATGTTCGATGTCCTTTGCAAGAACTTTTCTTGAAAATTAAGGCACTCTTGGCTTCACAAATGTAACCCATCAACAGGCGGTAAATTTTGTTGAGAGCTTAAATTTGGACAAGGTTCGGCCAAGTTACGATGCCAATCTGATGTTATGCCTGCCTGATGGTTCACACCTGTTAGATATCCCCGTCAAAGGTGTGCATATGTTTTGCCAATATTTCAAGTAGAAAATCATATATTCGCAAATCATGCATTGGAAGTAAAACAAAAGGGTAATGTTGTTATTGCAGGCCTAGTTTAAATATTAAAATTGCCCTCAACTAACCTTTGACTTTTTCTGCTGCTAACAGCATCCTTTACACGGCTTGTGGTCAGAATGCAGGACAAATGTTTTGAGAGTAACGTAATAAGCCTAAAAACGACCGATTACATGAACATACCAAAAGCCCATGGGTTCAAGTCATGAAAACAAAATCTTTGCAAGATACAAGGGAACTTTGTACAAACACTTCTATCCCAAACCTAACAGCACACACACATCTTTAGGCACCACGGTTGGTCTTTTTAGTGGATCACTCCATTTAAACCTTAGTGAAGGTTGAGTCAGATAGATCCCAATGAATTTATATAGAAAGTGATCATTGACACTATGTTTGTCCTCGCATTTGACATGAAAATACGATTGTTTATGCATCAAGTATGAGTGCTAATGTTAGTGCTAATGCTAATGCAAGAATGACCCAAAAAAAGAAGAAGTGAAAATAGTGGGCTCATCTGCTCTTGTATATGCAAGTAAAGAGAAGTGCACAAAGAACAGGGAACAATACTAAATAATTACTAGTGGTGGACCCATGCAATGCACTGGGTTAAATTTTATTTTATACTAATCCGAAAATGAAAAAAGTAATCATAAATAAATAGATAAGGAAAAGCTTATACATCAACAACTTTATATATGTGCATAAAAACGTCAAACATAACTAAAACCATTTTCATGATTTACATTTGTGAAGCTACAACCAAAACAAAACCAATTCCTAAAAGTGCAAGAAAGAATCAGGAGCAAGACCTCTCACAAATTGAGATTTGCTTTTGGTTTCCTTGATTACCACTCCCTACGGAATGGCCCAGTGAAATCTTAAATAGAGCTTCAACATATGATATAATACCAATAAACCATAACAATAGTAGCAGGAAAGGCAAAATAAACATAAATCCTAACTTAATTGAACAAGATGAGACAAAAATAAACAAATTCAACAACTAAACCACAATCTAAATTAGAAATAGGTATATATAAATCACAGAATGATACTCACCTAAGAATGTTTGTCACTGATCTGCAGAGAGAAATTGCGGTTGGAAGTATTTCTACTATTAGGCTTTCTTAGAAGTAGTTATAAGATTGGTACCCATATCTTAGCAAGTTCATTACAATATACAGTAGGCCATATATCTTGGTTTTTGTGCTAAGAGCCTGCCAAGCTGCCAGTCAAAATAAAATCAAGTTAATAAGACCATCTTTTAATTCTAGCAGTCACCCCTTCCACTTAATACATCTTCAACTTTACTAAAATTAAAACTATCAAGTATTCTTGATTGCAGGTTGTACCAATAAGAAAACAAAAGTTTCCATGAACATTTTTGCAATTAATAGTTGACAAAATATAATGTATCATTTACAAAAGTTAAATCTTTTTCCATTATTGGTAAGATGGACCAAGGAAAAATCTTAGGCTCATCCACCCAAATGAGACCTCAGTTTCTTTCTGGTTCTAGAAAACCATCATAATGAAAAATTCCAAAGAATTTAACATTGAAACTGATCTCATTTTTCATTGATTGAAATCTTAAACGGAACAAGAGAAATCTAACAAAGATCTAGCCAAGCTGAGATCACTACAATCAAAGATCTACATGGAAGAGCAAAGTCTAGGAAACCCTTATATAGATGATCAGGTAAAATTGAATTCATAAATTTGCACTTTAGTATATACAAAAAGTGAAATTGAAATGAAGAACAATGAAAAAGAGACCCAATTGAAGGAAGGGTTTGTCAAAAAGATAATTAAGGGTTGCGAATACCCACCAAGTGGCAACTTTTGTGCAAAATCACTTTGACGATAGTTAAATGCAATTCTTTATACAAGTTTATCTGCATGATTACATGACAACAAATACTCCCATGAAGCTAAGTTCTAAACTACAAAACTTGTAGAAGATATCAATCAGTGTAGACCGAGAAGTAAGTGTCTGATGGCAAACATACTAATCTTTCAGCCTCAACCATGACTTCATTTCTGATCAAATCCATGTACAACAAATCAGTGCAGTTTGGCAAAACCACCTTAAACAAAGTGGTTCATACAAAGTTCCAAGATCCAACTCCAGATTGGTAATGACAGACTCAACTCCAGATTGGTAACTAAAAGTAGAGAATGTTAACAACATCAAAGACTTAATGCCCCTCTTTCTCATGAATTGTTTGAAAAGCAATGAAGTAAAAATACTGGAATAAGAGTAAATTGCATAGCAGCAAGTTTCTTCTCTATTTCAATATTTGAATAGGCTGGTTCTTGTATTCGATTTCTCGGATTGCTTTCAATATAAGTATCCAGTTGATGGATATGCCTTTTACCTTGATTCCCTTTGTTCTTGATATGAATTTGCTTAAGTTATAACTGAAACCATGGATGAAGTTTTCTATCAAGATTCCAACACCTGTTAATTCACTCTCTCCAAGTTTTTGTGAGAAATGAGTTAAGAGCTTCTTTTTGGGGGAGGGTCAGACTGATATTTTGTACATCAAAAGACTATGATGGCAAACGATTACATAAATACGAGCCTTATATCAAGAAACATAGAAAAAAATCACATGAATTATGTCAAGTTTATGTTGTTTCCTAACAAGCTCTATATTTAATCAACACAAAGCTAATTACATTACTTATTTATTAAGAAGGGAATAACAATTAAAGTCCATGCACCAGCCAAATAAAAAAGAGGACAAAGGTCACAGCGCCACAACAATGCTAACTTGGTAAAAGTATGATAGTAACCAAGATCATTGTCAATTGAGTTACTAAAATAAGAGTTACGTAGCTTTTTGAATGACTCGTGTCGGGCTAAGCTTCGTTAATTGGTGCATCATTCATTATTTATTTGCACATAATGAATTATTTATATTACATGCATCAGATCTGCAATTAATATCTTAAATGTAGTCCCCTGCATAAGGATACAATCTCCTAGCTGTCAAGAAAAAAGAAGGAAAGGAGCATTGGGATTTCATTATGGGGATTTTGAAAGTGAAAGTTGTTAATCTTCCCGCCCATCTGATAATGTGCTACTTACTCTCCCTTTCTCTTCTTTATAACCAATAGCAAGCTTAATCAGCAACAAAATGACCTGGTTTCATCTAAATGCCCAAACCTCTTTGCCTGTACGTATTATCGTATAAAATCAAACTAACTCAAAATCTAATAAATGAACCGAGAATTGAACAAAACATGCCAAATTGAACTGTGATCCATCAAATTAGTAATGAAATAAGCATAATCAAATATCAAACTAACTCAAAATCTAATAAATGAATTGAGAATCAAACAAAACATAGCCAAATCTGTAACACCCCGATTTTCGGTTCAAGTTTATGCGGAAACCGATATATTAAGGAAAAATAAGATATTTTATTTTGGAATTGAATCGTAGATTTTATAGTCTTGATGGATAAAGGATTCAATTACGAGTCCAACGGTTCTTTCCGAAGCGAAATCGGAGCTATAACGAAGAAGTTATGACCAAATTGGTATTTAACCAAATAAGAAGAAGAAGCAAGTTGTTGGGCTGGCCGTGCGCCCTCCTTCACTAAAAGCGCATGGGTCGTGCGTGAGGGGCAGAAGCCCAGATTCGGGGTTAAATGAGTTTTTCCCAAATCTCATTCATTTATCATCTTATTCATTTCAAGCATTCTCTCCCAAACCCTCCCTCTTCACCTACTTCTTCTAAGGTTCTTTCAATCACTAAATCATCACCATTCATTGCTAGAGTTAAGAACATCATCCAAGGTTTCGGTTTGGAAGATTCATCACCATCTCCATCTTCATCTTCTTCAAGTATCCAAAAGCTTGATTTTGGGGTTTTCGTCTCCTACCTTATATTTTCTAGATTTTGGGTTGATAAGAGTATTAAATCATCATAGAAGGTTCTTCCAAGTGATTTCATTGAAACATCCTTCAAGATCTTCATCTTCCCCAGTGTTCAAGTCTAAGTTTTTGGGTTTTCTTCTAAAAACCTACTTAGTGAGTTCCTACTATTATTTTACAAACTTTATACATATCAAAACTTACATTTTGAACTCCTACATATCTCCTTGGGTTTGGATTTAAGTTTATTGTATTTTGACCTAACTTGAGTTTTTGGGAGATTTTAGGGTTCCTAATCTTTTTATGAAATGTAATGAGGTTTCATCTTATTTGAAGAAAAATGAAGTTTTACTTGCACATTTACATGGGTTACTTGAAAGGATGTATATAAATCTCATTTTGTGGTTTCATTCTTATCGGCAGTTAAACTTGAAAATGCATTTTAGTTATAAAATGTTATTGGTACCATATGACTATCTATGTTAGGTCACAAATGAAATTGTGACAAGTCTAGACTATTTCTAGTGGATCCCTAGGTTTTGAGTCGACTTATATTATTGGGATGTCTTTTTCCCTTTTTGTAGCTATGGATACATTTGACCCTCGGGGGCCTTTGGTACGGTTATGTGAAATCGGTTACTAGCCATGGGTCATAATGTAGTCCTAGTGAACGAGTATGACTTGGTTTCCTCGGGGGCCCTCCCTCACATCTTCGTGCGGACCTTTGTTGTTCGTGGCCATGGATTCCAAGTATTTAGCTCATAACTCGGATTGTGGTCTACTTTTGTGTTCCGCTACAATCCTTGGTAAATCAGGTATCCCCCGTCATCGCAAGATGAACTTTTGGACCGTTTGTCCTTTCTTGATAAAGATCTTCATTTGTAAACTAAAACTCTTGAAAAGAATTACTTATGTTACAATTGTTTATATCCTTTGAAATCTATAAATTGTATGTTCTCACTAGGCTTTAAGCCTAACACTTTTTCTCAAATGATATGTATAACAGGTTCCCTTAGCGGTAGGGTGCCAAGGTCGTGAGTGACGAACATGTCTTAGAGACATTTTTGAGATGACTAGTAGTCGTTGTTGGGCATTGTTTAAGTCCCATCTTTTGGTGATTTTGGGTCGACAACCGATATAATCTAGATAGATGTATTTAGATTAGTTTGTTGTTGATTTCCTTATCCTTTCTCAGGTTTTGTAAAGGTTTAGTACTTTTCCCCTTTTTGGGAGGTTTAATACCAATTGCGAACGTCATTTTTGCCTGTCTTCCGAAGTTTTATTTTACTCAGATTTTTAGGGTGTTACAAAATCAAACTGTGATCCATCCAGTTAGAGATCAAGAAAACCTGTCACAATCATCAATATTTTCAACAGATTTATCACAAGGATGCCTTAAAAACGTATGTGATAACAAGATTAGGGTTTGTATACAACGGTTTTAGCTGGCACACCGAAAATAGAATGGAACAATGAATCATGTTTCTAAAAGGCACAACAATATCATTAATGAATCAAGAACACTTGCATTTATAGAAGAAATTTTAATTATTCAAAATCGAGTTAGAATCTACATGGAGACCAACATCAACAGAGTATTGATCCACCATGGCTCCCCGAAGTCGGTTGCAAATGAGGGAACTATATATATATATATATATATATATATGAATCTGAACAAATTCCTTCAAAATGTGAAAAAGACTTGCCTTAAACAGGAAGAACTTGAAATTTACTCGGCATCTTCATTGTTTACCGTATGGTGTGCATAAATTATGATGCTAGGATGATCATGTGGCCTATTATTTGTCATTTTTGGTTAATCTCTCATCTTTATTTTCCCATTGAGAAAAGAATTGTGATTTGGATCCAGATGTTTCCTCCCCAAGTCCGTTGCAAATGAGAAACTAGACACAGAGAGAGTGAGAGGAGGAGGGATATTGACGTGAAGCATAGATTGTTTCAGTCGAGTGAAGATGCATCAATCAAAGTGAAACAAACTTGGCCACATAGACTTTAAGATAAAAAAAAAGATCAAGAAAATAGCGGAAGAAAGTTGGATTTTCCCCTAGTAGTCAGTCAACTCATGTATGATCAAACTTCATAAATGATGTGTTTTTGTCCCCTCATAAGTGCTTTCTGAATGAAACATGATGACAAAGATAATTGCTGGAAAAAAAATCTTACCTTGGGAACCTCCTCGTATTAGAGCTTTGAGTTGTGATCACATCTACAATCGTATTAGACCTCGTATTAGAGCTTTGATCCATTAATAAGGTTTGTGGTGCTCTGATTTCTTTCGAGCACTACCACTGTCATGTGATCACATCTACAATTGATAACTCTTGTGCAAAGTCTATTATTGATAAAATAAGATGGTTGATGATGCTAACAAATTTGACAACAATACACCCAAGATAAAAAAAAATCTACAATTGCACTGCACTAAAATGTCAAATTCATGACAACAAGTGTCAGGTACTAGCAAAGATAGATGTCATAAAAGTTTAGCATGTGGTTTAAGCATCTGAAAAGATGGTGTGGCCAATAAGACCAAATATAAAGGTCTTTGACGAAGTACATGATTGAATATGCAAAATATTTGACAAATGCTGATATAATGATCACCTCGAATTGTGCAGCCAATAGCATCATGACGTCACTGTGACATCTTGATACTCGTAGACCATCTCTTAACAGAGGGTTATATATTTTCAATAGGTTGTCAATGCAATTAACTCTTGCTATCGTGGCAGGGAAAAGGCATGTAAAAAACGAATATTCTTTGTTACATCAACTCCACATAACACACACATTTGGGCTCTATACCTGACAGGTTACTTCTAAGCACCCCCACCACCACCCCAAAGGGAAGTTAATTACAATCTCCCTAATTTTCGTATCTACACATGAAAGCCAGAAAATGAATGGCAGCTAAAATAACTTTAGTCCCATGTGATTCTTTCCATTAATAAACATAATCACATACCAACAATGTTATCTTGGTCCATCTCTTCATTAAGTAATAATCTATGACTGATAAGAATAAAATGTCAAAACATACAACATGAACTTGACATGATACTCCTGCTTGTTGTCAGCCATTGATGTAAAATTAACAAATACAAAAGTACTTCTTATATCTGCAATGTCATTGTCTCCATTTCAAATAACGAGGGTTGAATTAGGAGCTCTATAAGGTGGATAAGGTTGATGTGCTATAGCAATCAAAACTATCATATAACTTTAGAAACCTGTTAAAACTATGTAGTTCTGCAGCTGGAACATCTTCTTGAGAAAGTTCTCCAACTCTTCAGTTTCATCCTTCGACATGGGCCTCCACAACTTTGCATCCAAAACATTCTCATGCTAATGTACCAAAAAAGATCATTTATATAAATAAATATATATATATATATATATATATACACCCCTTAAGTTTCATTACTATGAACAATGGTTTGTAAGAAACATAAAATTTGTAGACTGCAACTTACCATCTATGAAACCCTTGGCCAATATATTCCAAACTCAACAAGGTTTTATTAATCGTACATCATTAGCCCCACCCCCACCTGGGGCGACCCCTTCTTTAAGTGGGATATATTGGGCTTGTCTGGTTTGCTTTATTCATATCACCACCACTATTACTACTCAAATGGACTTCAAGCTTATGAAATGACCAACAGATCTACTCACTTCATTATCATTAACACAAGGATAATGACATCCAATAAACAAAGTCTTCCCTAAATACAGTTAATCAACAAGAAAGACTTCATATTTGGGTTTTTTCTTGGAGGAGTCCTATAAGGAATGCCTACTACTGAGCAGAAGTCAAACAGATCATAATCATTTAAATTTGGGTATAGAAGTGCAAAAAAACTGATAGCTTATGGTTGAATCCCTTTGTAAGGTGGCAATTGGCATACCTTATTTCCCATCATATTTGAGATATGTATGGCGTCCATTGGCATTGAAACAGGTGCCACTTTATCTTGATGAATTAATGTGGAACCGACATGACAAGACAGAGATTTTGAAGCATACCAACTTAATTTTGTTATCGAGTATCATCTCAAGATATTCTTGTTAAGCATATGGTATTGTGTTTGCAAGTATATCAGTAGATGAATGCCCCCCTCTCTAGGAATTCTTTCATTTTGCAAGGTAATGGAACTAGTATCTCATGATGAGTTTTTAACATTTGTACAATGAGGTACTGCTACTTTGTAGCTATGCAGTTAATAGCGACGAGATAGCGGTACTAGACTAAATAGCGGTCTAGGAATTGCGGTGTATTATAGCGGTAACGCAAATAACGGCCGCTATTACCGCTATTTAGCGCTATTGACCAAATAGCGGTCAACTATTACCGCTTTTTTTTGGACTGTTTTGGACTCTTTTTTTTGTTGGACTAAATTTTAAACAATACTTTTAGGCTTTTGTGTGGGTTGTTTAAGATCAAGCCTCCAAACAAAAAGGAAACAAATTAAATAAACAATTAAACAAAACTACAAAAGAAACAATTAAATTATGTCAAACTTTATCGATTCCAATTAGATTAGTTGTTTATGAGCTTTATAAACTCTATTACTATGTTGCTTATGTGGTTTGAATTGTTTGACTTGATATATATTAGGCATACAATATTTTACTATGTTGCTTGTGTGGTTTGAATTGATATGTATTAGACATACAATATTTTAAGTTATATATATATATATATATATATATATATAGGCGAAGGATCGTGTGAGAAGTTGAGTTAACGGTGAGAAACGTGAGAAGTGGATCTGAACCGTTGATCTCTTTTAATCTCAAACCCTCCAATGAATTGCAGCTTAGAAAGGAATTGATTGGGTGCATCTCGGTGCATCTCATCCTAATGTGCGTCCATTTCTCATCCAACGGTTGATAACCACTTCTGACGCTTCTCACCGTTAACTCAACTTCTCACCGGAATCCAACCCTATATATATATATATAGGGTCCCCTTCATTTGCTAACCACGACATTGGTGCTAACCGTGCTAACCAATTTTCGACCAATCAAAAGCTTCCTAGAGATTATGTCATGCGATTAATGATTTTAAATATCAAAGGGCAATATTGGTATTTACCAATTCACGCCCCATCCAATCTCATTCCATATTTTGAGGAGTTTGTTATGGTAATTATCTATTCTTTAAATGTAATATTTTTAAATTAAAATTTGATGTCTATCAAGTTAATATAGAAGTTATCTTCTACCTAATTTTAAGCATCCAATAACTTTCAACCTGTATGAACATATGCTCATATGCACAACTCCTAATGATAACTTCTTACCATATTCCCATATGCACAATTACCAAACAATGCACATATGCATATACAAAATTATAAAAGTAGTTATCTATGTGCAAAAATCCACAACAATGCATACATGCACTTTCAAAATTCAATAAAATATGCTTATACGCACAGATTCCAAACATAGTTCTATTTTCCATGCCTATATGCAGAAATCCATAACAATGCATACATGCACTTTCAATTTTCAATAAAACATGCTCATATGCAGAGACCATCCACAAATACATAACAATGCATATATGCACCATAATAATTACTATTTGAATCCATAGGTTGCATTATTTAACATTCAAAATTCCAAAAGAATGGGACTCCAAACAAAAAAACCATAAGATTGTACAATTTATCGAAATAAAATCGTTTTGATGGGTTTTGAAATTTGTTGGGTTTTGAAATACTTCGATGTCTTCGACATTGACATCTTGTGCGATCACCTTTCGTTTGCTGGTGGCGGTATCTTCAACGGTACCGACGGCCATGGCGGCCGAGTTGTGTTCTTCCGTTTGGACCGCCGGCGGCGGTGGTGTTCTTCCGTTTTTTGGGTGATTTTCCGGCGGGCGAAGTGGGAGGTTTTGGGTGTGGTTGTGGTGGGGAGAAGATGAAACTGTTGAGAAATTTGTGGGGTAATTTAAAATTGCCCTAATTTTTAGCTTATTTCTTTTGTGTTTATTTAATGAATGGATATGCAAATTTACAATTTTGACCCTATGCGGTTATGCACATTAATTTCATAACGTTTTTATTTTTTTTTATAAAACTAAAATTGTCATTAATTGTTAACCATTGATCTAAATAATCAACGGTCTAGATGGGTTAGCATGGTTAGCACCAATAGTTTGGTTAGCAAATGAATGGCCCTCTCTCTCTCTCTCTCTCTCTCTCTATATATATATATATATATATATATTCATATTTATTTTATGAGCATATTTTTTTAGCGCTATCTCACTGCTATACCACCGCGATAACCGCTATTTCAAATCAAGGTCCCGACCGCTATTTCCGCAATCGACCGCATTAACTGCTTAGCTTTGTAGATAGGACGGTTAAGAAGGTAGCTTTGGCTTATTTGCATGATAATGGTGGAGAAGAAAGGGAGGTTAGATAGTCATAGAAGTTAAACTAGTCTAGATTTTATACAAAGATTTTCCATAGGAAGTTTGATTTATACCACGATGCCCTTATGTTCCTTTTCATGGACATGTTCACAGTGGTGTGGCTCAATTGTTCCCCAAAAATAATAATTAGACCCATCTTATTTGTTCTAGCTGAGAGATTATATTTTTTGCAAGGAGATACAGAACTTCTGCAGGCTGCTATTGATCAACGTGCCAATATTGCTCAAGACTAGCATCACTTCACTTGAGTTTGATATAAAAGGAAAACAGTGTTGCCTATCACATTTGCGCAAAATGCCTCAGAGGGGAGGGCTAGTTTCACCGGCACTTGATAGAAACGGCAAGCATTGATGTTTGGACTAGCTGGTCATGTGTGCAGACCCTTAAGCAGCAAAAGGTAAAGGATGGTTGCATAAGTTTCCCAATATAGTCACAAGTGCATTACCTGTCGTAGGGTTGATTTTAGGTGATGTCTCGGGGGTATGAAAATCTAGGTCTGTAACTGGAAATGGAGTTTGACTACTTTAACCTTTTAACTTATCTGTTCCAATCCCTAGGCACAAAACTGGAGTCCCCAAACATATCCTCAGTGCAATTGTGATATTAATTAATCAGCTATATCTAGTTTTATTACACATTACGAATATACCACATTAGCATATTGCTAACCATCAGGTTTAAGTGGAGAAGTATAGGGTTGACGATTACATGGCATTAGCTAATGAAAGAAATATGATAAGAAAAATGCCTATTCTTCGTTGTAAAATAAGTAAATTACAAGTGAAATCCAGGAACTGGTGGTAGTGATAAAGATGATGATGAAGCCTAAGACTAAGCAATGCCTTTCGATGACCGAGGAGATGATAATCCATGAGGTACTGGAAGTAAGAAGTTCAAACCTTGTGGCTAGGTTCTGCAACATATTCTTCTATCTGCTGGCCTGTCTCACAAACATTATAGTTCTATTCTATGAACACCATTATAGAGTAGTTATATGTGCCATTAAGATTATTACTATGTATTCCTGTATCCTGGTAAATGGATGAAAATATTTAACATGTAAGAACAACAAATCCTTTGCTGTGGAATTTCAATGCCAACCCTCATACTGTCAACCTAAAACATTAGATACGGATCATGATCCAATCAACCTTATATCTGCCTATAATTAAACAAATGAATGTCACGTATCTCCTAATCGTCAAGTACATAACAGACCAATCATCAAACAATGACCACTTCCAAAAGACTCAAGCCAATATGATAGATTATAATATACACAAATTGTTACATAAAAGAACATTAACATCTTACTCTGGAAAAGACCATATCTTATGGAGTAATCTTGCCTGTATGTGTTGCAACTCAAATACGGAATCAGAATGAGTGGCTAACTAGCAATACATTGGAAACCCCTGCAAACCCAAAGCCATATCAGGAACAACACAACACAAATTATGAAATCCATAGACAATACCAGCATGACTTGTTTCTTCCAAATGTACTTAGCCTTTTGCAACCGACGTCCACTTAAAACCGTTAAGTCGTCATCAGATAAAACATCCAACTTTTCTTCATCCAGTCCGTCTTTGTTAGCCTCTCCAAAAAACCTTTTCTTCATCTTCAAGCCCTCCAAGGAAGAATTCTTCCTCCTAACAGAATCTAAACTCTCAAGGTGATCACCTTTCAAACCCACTGGCGATAACGTTATATCGAATTCCGAATATGACCCCATAAGCTGTTGAAACACCGGACTAAATTCTCCTTGGAAACAATGCGAATTTGGGGAATGCAAACGCTGCTTCATCGTGCCAGAACTACACCCATCTATCATACTAGTAAACTCATCTTTTACACTCTTGAGAAATGACAAACACTCGGGTTTCTCGAGAGATTCATCAAAGATTCCAAAATATACAAAAGGATCAAGGATGAAGAACATGTATGTTTGACCATGAACAGTATGGGAGAAGATGGAATGGTAGGATGGCGTTCTGTCTAGGCATTTCTTAGCTAACTCACCAAGATCTGCATCTTTTGAATTGAATTCAGCTAGAATCGTAGTGTGTTTTGCAATGCATACGTAGAAGAATAAATCAGGGTTCCGACTCATCTTTGAAATTGATCAGATCTCTCCCCCTATTTAGCTAAACAATTACATAAAGATGAAAAATCAATGGCTACATCCATACGTATATGATTATTCATTGCATATAGATTAGGGTTTGGAAGGATGGATAGATACTTTTCCCCTAACTCACGTCTCAAATCTTCACAGAGTGCAGCTACTGAGAGACGTTAGAAGTTCGAGCTTCCTGGAATATTGATGTCTCTTGGTGATCCGTAGTTGGAGTTAATTTTTTATTTTTCAAAACCTAAAATAAATATAATTTTTTTTAATTAAAATAGATATTTTGTATTGGTGGTTTTACCTCTTAGTCAATTCTCTTCGAGTTTTACCAAAATAGTCGTAACTAGGTCCACAATTGCTAACCTAGCTTAAAAACACCAAAAAATATGAATCCGATCGTTTTTCCAAAAAAAAAAAAGAGAATTGTATATTGCGGATCTGGGGTCCACGATGCGGATCTGAATCAAATTTTTTTAAGGAAAATCGATCAGATTCATATTTTCTTGGTGCTTTTTGAGTTAGGTCCGCAATTGCGGACCTTATATTGCGGACCTAAAGCTATTTTGGTAAAACTTGAAAAGAAGTTGCTAAGAGGTAAAACCACCAGTGAAAAATGACTATTTTAATTAATTTTCCAAAACAAAGAGTAAATTACAAATTTAGTCCTTGTGGTTTGATGTTGATTATAATGAGGGTCCCTGAACCCTGATAGGGTCCTTGTGGTTTCACTTTCGTTACGAATGAGGTCCTTGAAGCAAACTTTCGTTAAAAAACTTAGTTAGGTCAATGGCATTTTGGTCTGTTTCTCGTTATTTTTAAAGTGCATTTTAAACCATCTAATTAATTTATGCCACCTATCCTCCCACCCACCCCACCTCTTTCCCTTCTCAATGAACATCATTAGCGCCTATTTTTCGATCATCTTCTCCGACCACTCTTTACTCCGACCATCACACACCACCACACAAGCACACACAACATACCAAAATACACACATCTAATTAACCTAAATACAAACCTTAATCACCAAAAACTCATCAAAATCAAACTCATACTCATACTCAAAATAAATCTATGAGTTGCCCTCTGTATCCAAAATCGAATTGAAACCCATTAATGGCCCTATGATATAGATCCCAATTATTTGATGTAAAAACCATCTAGATCATTGCCGAAAAACCCATCTAAAACCTACCCTGCACCACTAATCCAAACCTTCAAAACCATTATTACAGGGCTACATCAAACCTAGACCAGATAAAAAACCAAACAAAAACACTTATCCATTTCAAAAAAAAAAACCAAACCTAGACTAGAAAAAATGGTCATCGCTTCAGAATTCGGTATCCAAGTAATCAAAGAATCTGAGTAAAAGCTTCAATTCCAGACTAGAGGAGGGGGTTCCATGTTTGTTCGGTTTTAGAGGGGGAGGTTTTATTGATGGCTCCAATTGTAGGTTTTGAAGCATCGATGGAAAACAGGTAGAGAGGGGTATTTCTAACGAAAATATCATAAATCTCCTGATAGTTATAAACAATTATAACACGAAAGGGGTACAATCAATGTTATCTATAAAATGAGACATAATCACAACAACCTGCTTAATCTATACAATAAATGACTATTAAAATGAGTGTTGCTATGTCCCCAGAAGAGTCTCTCTTCACAAAAGATTCCTAAAAAAATGACTCCTTAAGTGCTCCTACTTGCACCGGTCAACATGTCAAACCATCCTAGATCCGCCACTAGTGGGACATGTGGATCATATACACAACAACAAGTATTAGGCTACAATCCTAGTGAGATCATACATCAAATGTAAATATATGAAAAACACATCAATACACAATTTAGTGTTACCCGTCCCGTAATGATAGTATGTTAGAACATAAAATGTTCTATGTTTAGAAGTTTTGTAAAGTCATCATTTAATTGTATTTTGGGCCTTGTATTTAGCATTGGGTTTGGACTTAATTGTTAACAAGGGTGATACGGGTATAAATAGGATTTGTTTGTAATTGCGTTTGTAACTTCACTTTCACAATGTAGCCATACGTGTACTGTGTGTTCTAGAGAGAGAAACATTCTGCTCGCTCTAGATTTGTGAATGAAACAAACATTTTCCTCCCCAATCCTCTTGTTAATTCTCCATATATTGAATTAATTGTGATCTACTGGACTTACAAGTGGTATCAGAGCCTAATCGAATAAATCTTTCATCGATAACAATCAAGATCACAATTTCTTCATTGGAACAGTGACTTACGCATGAAAAGTTTTTGAGAATTTTTGATTTGTTTGATTTGGTGCTTAATTGATCGAGCTTTGAAGTTAAATTGATTCAGAGATCAAAGTCGAATCATAGTGAATCAATTACATTGTTTAATTTCAATCAAATTGGAAGAATTGATCGATTTTGAGAATTTTTGGTTCGAAAAATGGAATACACTGTGTTGAGATCGAATTTCGTTATAGAGTGCTTTCCAGACAAGATCATCAACTACAAAGCTAATCATAATCATTTTTCGAGCATGTGTACAAAATTTTATCTCAAAACTCGAAGAATTGAAGGAGAATTCAAAGATTTTTGGATGTATCAGTCGAAAACAATCGTAGATCTACAGAATTCACATGAATTTGAAGAACTCGCATGAAGAACTCTCATGAATAATTCACATGGTGAAGCGTTGAAGAATTCGCATGAACAACATCCTTGGACACAACAAATTTTTCTAAGTCAGGAATTCGCAAGTAACTTTATGCGAAAAGTAGAGAATTCGCATGCTACTGTGCTTAGTTGTGTGCGAATTGTGAAGAATTCGCAAGCCACTTGATGTGAAATGTCAAGAATTCGCATGATGTTATGTGCGAGAAGTGGCTTCCAGGATGAAAATATTTTCTAAGTATAGAATTCGCTTGAAAGGATATGCGAGAAGTTCAGAATTCGCATGAAGTTATATGCGAAATGCGAGGAATTCGCTTATAGTTATATGCGAAATGCGAGGAATTCGCATATAGGCATATACGAAATGTAGGAATTCGCACGCAAGCCTATGAGAATTGTTGGGATTTCGGCTCAAGCCTCATGCGAATTGTGCCCTTAAAAGATCAATGGTCTGCGAATTGTTGGTTATGCGAAAAGTTTTCATGTGGTATGCGAAAAGTTGTTGTTCTGAACCCATTTTGCTACAAGTTTGACCTGTTCCCGAGATTTTCTGCGTAATGCATATGTGACATCATTCCTATCTTCTGTTGGTCACATATTTTTAGCAGCTGATCTAAATTTTCACGAGTGCTCATGCTTGTCAAGATTTTCAGATACTGGATGTTTAGATTTAGTATCTGATTGGATTAGATTAGCAGCCTGAGTATCTGCAATCATCAGTCTGGAGTCCTTCTCTACGATGTTAGACCTTTGAGTGCTCTTAATCATTCTTCTGACCTGATCAATTAGAAGTGTGAGTGACTGCAATCATTGTTCGGATACTTTGGTTGTGATTCAGAATTTTGAGTACTTATAATCATCCAGCTGATTCGTGAAGAAAGGAGTTTTGAGTTCGTTCGTTCAGTGTTCTAAAAAGCAGTTAGAAAATGAGCATCTATCATCAGTTGTTGAACATATTTCAAAATAATCTTCTAACCCTTGCATAGTAGTGTTTGCTACAATATGCTTCCTCCTGCAAGCTGATCAAATTAAGTTCTTAAGCTGAATTCCTATTCAACTCGCGGTCAAAGACATATTTGATGTTATAAACTGAAGATGCACTTTGGTTGTCACGTCATAATTCACACATTTCTTTCTTGTGGGCATAACGAATGTGTTGAATTTACAAGAGATAAAGTTGTCTTTTTCTGCACTCAGTCGAGGTTATTGTCTACATCAGATATGGTATTAAAGTTGAAACTTCAAGGATAAGAGCTATTTTCAAGGGGGAGCCGGAGTTGTTTTGAAGTTTAAGCAATGCTAAGTTTTCTAAAGAAATCAAGGGGGAGAAAAGTTGAAGCTTGAAGAAGATGATTCCTTTACAAAACTTAGAGGGAGAATGTTAGAACATAAAATTTTCTATGTTTAGAAGTTTTGTAAAGTCATCATTTAATTGTATTTTGGGCCTTGTATTTAGCATTGGGTTTGGGCTTAATTGTTAACAAGGGTGATAGGGGTATAAATAGGATTTGTTTGTAATTATGTTTGTAACTTTACTTTCACAATGTAGCCATATGTGTACTGTGTGTTCTAGAGATAGAAACATTCTGCTCTTTCTAGATTTGTGAATAAAACAAACATTTTCCTCCTCAATCCTCTTGTTAATTCTTCATATATTGAATTAATTGTGATCTACTGGACTTACATAGTACATTAGCATAAGTTTCAATTATGCACGATGTTCCACACCTAAACATATACACAAGTTTCAAATACATAATATGGGGGATATCTATTTCCATCAACGTGACAAGAACACGTGAATGGAGTCACATGATAATGTTATTGGGACTACACCTCAGGTTCCTGGTTTTAGTGCACATACTGTTTAGGCATCCCCTTAAACCCTCATATATACCTTTAGTGTCTACTCCAAAGAGTTACATCTCAAGAACTCATTGAACCTTAGTGCCCACCTAAACTAGACCAGTTTCACCTCAGTTGTAACACCCTTAAATCTGAAGATAGCAACTTGATAAAAAATTTCTAAATACATCAATAAATGAATCATCTATAACCACAAATTTAGATTCAACTACAATACACATATACCACCTTATATGTATAGACTATAAAGGATGGGTGCTACTAATACCCATGCATAGTCACTATCTCCATAATGCGGAAGACTTCACCGAATGCTTACTTTTGGATCTAGCTAAGGCTCTACTCTTCACAGGATTGCTAGAACCGACTCCCAACCTTGAAACCTGATGCACATGCCGACAAATAAAAAGGGTTAGGCTTAACTGTAACACCCCGATTTTTGAAAGATATCATTTCAAGTTAATACAGAAACTGATATATTAAGGAAAAATAAGATATTTGATTTTGGGCTTGAACCCTTGATTTTATAGTCTTTATGGATAAAGGATTCAATTACGAGTCCAACGGTCCTTTCCGGAGCGAAAACGAAGCTATAACGAAGAAGTTACGGCCGAAACAGTGTTAATGACTTTCGGTACATTTCGCGCGACAGTGACAATGTCACTGTCGCATATCAAGGTCACGCCAAACCTGCAGTGCATAAAATCGGGGTTTTCTTCATTTGGTCATAACTTTCTCATTTCAACTCCCTTTTTGGCGATTCAACTTGCTATGGTTTCGTATTTGAGAGCTTTTCAAGGTTAGATTGTTAGTTTTGGGAAGATCCAAGAGTATTTGGTGGTGGAGTGGAAGCAAGGATCAAGAGTTCATCATCATCACCTCCATCTTCAAGAATTTTTGGGTTTTCTAGGTTTTCATCAAAACCTAAGTGGTAAGTGTATCCCTTCCATTTCTAAACCATGAAATAAGTTATAAATGCTCCATTGATGGTTTCCTAGTGTTTTATTTCTCTAAATTTCAGTTTGGATAATTTTGGGAGTTTTGGGTCAAAATTAGGGTTCTTGCCACATTTAGAGATTTTGGTATAAAATGTTTGGGAAATGATTCTAAGTGATTGATTATGATTATTTATGGTTGGAACCTTGTGAATCTAGGTTTTGGAAGATTTGGTTTGAAGAATCAAGTTTCTTCAAGGAAAGCTCTAAGTGGGTAAAATCTAGATTTAGCCTAAATCTAGCAAGGTGAGTTCAAGTTGATTTGTGAAAACGGTGTACATGCCAAAATATTTGTTTTAAAGTGTTGTGTCTTACACGAAATTGTTAATTGTTGATAAGTTTTGTTAACTGCTGATAAGTTTTGTTAACTTCTGATAAGTTGGTTATTTTAAAGGTGTTTAACTTTATAAACTCATTTAGCAAACATCTTTGGGATTTTGGGCATTATGATAAATAAATCATGTATTTTAGTATTTTAATGATATTTTATGGAAGTAGATTTTGAGTATAAATGTGTTTCAATTTGTGTTTTGGAGAAATGCATGGTTTTGTGTTATGGGACGTTTTGAAAGAATAAATGTTGTAAACTCACTTGGAAAATGAATTGTCCCAATCTAAACTACGTTGGAGTTAATCATATGTTTTGGAGCATGGGTTTATATAAGTACGGGTTGTTTATATTTGATTTCATTTTATGAATTTCGACGTTGGGTCTTTGGATTTGTTGAGCTTATGGCTCGGTTTAGATTTTGTTAGGTTTTGAGGACACTTGTCCGTTTTAATTGCTCGATGTTGAGCGTTTGGTTATGATTTGCATTTACTGCATCTTAGTTGAGCATGTCATGTTTTGAATGCTTTGGTTCATTCGTTTTGAGTCATGTAATGGTTTAGTTAGTGCAATGGATCCATAGGCACGGTGTTCCTCTGTCCCCGTTTGGGAAGTTGGTTCACCATTTGGCACGGAATAGGCATCGGGCTCCATGGTAAGTAGGGTGTGGGCCTATACGGTCAGGCAGCGTCCCATGGACAGTAAGGTGTAATTCCATTGTGCCCGAGTTACCCGGTTTTGGGGTCTCTCAAGAATAGACCTGGAGTGGTTGACTTGATGTTTTCGGGCGATAGACTTGGAGTAGTTGAGCTCGGTGGGTGTTTTATGTGTAACCCACATGTTTTGATTTACTATATAACTTTGTGACTTACCTTGTGTTCCGTCACGTACAATGTAATCGGGTCTTCCCCGTCACCAATAGGTGTGGTTTTGGTTATGGAGTTTTATAATCCATGTTTTCGGAGACGTTTGAGTATAGGTAATTACCTATGTTTTAAGGTTTTGGTTATTGGAACTCATTCGAGTTATTGGGATGTTTTGGGAAGTTGGAGTTATCTACGTTTTCGGTGTTTGATCATTATGAGGTCAGTTATGTTTTACGTGCGCTTTGGTTTTTGGCTTTATTTAAAGAGGTGTTTATGTTATGGATTTTAATCACGAAAAGGGTGAATGATAAAAAGGAGATTGTTTTAAGACTTAATATATTTCATTGTTGGTCGCTTTCAAATCAAATGTATCCCATTTTGGAATCACGATTTTAAATGGCATTCTTAAAGTTCTTGCGTTATGTATCTCTAATGAAAACTCTTGAACTCACTACGCGTTAAGCCTAACCTTTTTATTTGTCGGCATGTGCATCAGGTTCCAGTTGGGGTTTGGTTCTTGCAGCACTTTGAAGAGTTGAGCATTAGACTTACACGAGAGTAAGTAGTTGGTGAAGTCTTCCGCAGTTGGAGATAGTGACTATTATTGGGTTTTAGTAACACCCGTCTTTACCATAGACTATTTATGTAGAATGAATGTGTATATTGAGGTTGAATATTAATTTGTGCTTATAGATGAACCATTCATTGATGTATTTTAGAAAATTTTAAATTAGTTGCTATTTCCGAACTTGAGGGTGTTACATTAACGCCTAGTGAGCTCAAGAGTTTTAACATGAATAAGTATATCTTTAAAGGAAAGAATGTAGTTTAAAGCAAGGTCTTTCGAAATGTTATACTTCAAAATAGAAACGACACAATTTCCCATAACATGCACTTTTAAAGACGATGCTCCCAAACACACGTTTCTTGTAAAACGATGCAACCCGTAACTCACCCAAAGCGGGGTCATAGTTCGATACTCAAAAGTGCTAAAACATAAGTAATACTTCATATCCCAAAACACCCAAAACTCGGGTGGGGCATAATACTCGACCCTTAAATAACGGAAAACAATCCATATAATATGATACGCCATTAAAACATGAAACTGAAGCTTAATACTCACGCGACCATAAATGGAATGAAATCCAAGTATTTAAGCATGGACAATTAAATATCCAAAATACAGCGGGCCGACAACGAGGGATACCCGTATCCGTTGAGAGCGGAGGAACACAAAAGTATGCCACTCAACAACGTTGATCATATGACACTTCACGACACGCTAGCCCAAGTGCCCCTATGACTCCTTGACAAGTTTCACCCAAGAGACAACTGACCTTAGCGAATACCACCGAAATTATCGCCAAAGGCTCGGCACACGGGGGATACCCCGAAGGAATTGCCCCACACGACGAAGGCCCCAAACACCCATCAGAGGACTCCCCACAGTCATAATAGCTCACCCGGGCTTAACCCTCCTAGTGCCTACTTGTAAGGACAAGGTCATAAACCATGAGTCCCGGAGTCCAATCCCGTACCACTCAAATGACCATCCAAGAAAACTGACTCATGTGCCTATGGATCCAATGCAACACAGTCTAAGATTACATGACTATACCTGAATGACTAAAGCACTCGAGTCTGTAATTGTCAATAATATGCAATAAAATGCATTAAGATGTAAATCATAATTTGGACTCTACATCGAGCCATTAAAACCGAACAAATGCCCTCAAGACTCCTTTTAAGCCAATACCGAGCTAGAATGCTCAAAATCCATTTGACCAATAATTAGCGGTCCCCCAAATAATGAAATGTCTTTAAACAACGTTTACAAGACACATACCCCAAAGACGAGATTAACCCAAAATTCAACACATAATGGGACCAAAGATTTTCCAAAGGGTTTATGAATGCGAATACACCAAAATGCATATAACATGAAATAGACTTCATTTGTACCAAAATCACCAAGATGCATAAGTCATGAAATGGACTCTATATGTACAAAATCCCCAAAATGCATAAATCATGCTATTACTTATCAAGATGTCCAAATCCCAAATATGAGAATTTTATGAAATTAAAATAAGCCAAGTTTATCAAATACGAAAACTCATTAAAATACTCACACTTTGACAAATACCAAGTAAAATACATTTTTACTTCAAAATACTCCAAACTTATCAGCAGTTAACCATTTCATGTAAAACACTTTAAAATAACCATTTTGGCATGTACACCGTTTTCACAAATCAACTTGAACTCACCTTGCTAGATTTAGGCTAAATCTAGGTTTCACCCAACGAGCTCTTTTGAAGGCCACTTGAAACCTCAAGCCGAGGACTTCCAAAACCATTTTAGATAATGAGGCTTTCCGAGGACGCTCATTCCAACTCTTCAACCCAAGCTTCCAAAACCTAGATCCACACATTTTCAACCGTAAATATACATATTCCACCATAAATAATCATAATCAACCACCAAGAATCGTTTCCCAACCTTATACATGAATACCCCAACTGATACCGAAACCCTAACTTCCATAAATGAAGAGAATAGAAGATTACCTTAACCCAAGCTTGAATCCACCAATCAAAACACCTCTAGTTCACCAAAATGGTTACAAACCTCCAATCTACGAAAGGGAGAACAAAGGGTGGATGAAACCCTAGAAAACTTTGGTGAAGAAGATGAAGTGGGAGAAATGAGGAGCTTACCACCACAAAATACTCTTGTATACTCCAATAGACTCCGGAAACCTCAAGGCGAGCAAATCCGATGGTAAATCAAACTAGTTTGTTGATTCCCACTATGTTGGAAGGAATTGTTAATGAGGTTCCTCGAGTGAACCTAGAGACCAAGAACCCGGTGATCCAAGAAGTAGACCCCCAATCGGTCTTATTGGACAATATTATGCAGATGATGAATTATGCGATGGACAAACGGGATGAGAGGTCCATGAAGGTGCTAGAGGATCGGGATGCAAGCAATCGAAGGCATGAGACAGTGGCGGAAAATGCAGTGATTGGATCGGGTGGTACAGGTAACGCGATTGGAACTGAAGAGCAAGCGGTAAGGGTTGAAAAACGGATGGAAGGGGGTTGCTCCTACAAGACCTTTTTATGTAGCAAGCCCCCAGAATTTACAGGGACGACTAATCCAGTGGCATGCATGAACTGGATACAAGAGGTGGAAATGGCGTTTGAATCAAGTGAGTGTGACGATTCTCAGAGAGTCAAGTTCGCGTCCCAACTGTTTAGAGGGGAGGCCTTGAGCTGGTGGAACATCACCCGGACCGTGATCACTCTGGGGGTTTTGGCCAAGCTCACTTGTCCAACCTTCAAGAAGAAGGTGATGGACAAGTACTGTAATGAAAGAGCTCTTGACAAGATTGAATAGGAGTTCCGGAATCTGAAGAAGGGTAATCTGTCCATTGTCGATTACATGAAGCAATTTGTGGAGAAGCTCAGTCTGGTTGAGCATTTGGTCATTGATGAAAAGTCAAAGATAAAGGCGTATTTGAGGGGTTTGCCTGTGGAAATTAAGACGGGAGTGAGAAATGCCCGGGTGACTTCATTGCAGGAGGTCATTGAGGTGTCCCAACTGGTGGAGGACGACATCATTCAAGGTAGAGAAGAGAGGAGTCAACAAGGAGAGAAGCGAAAATGGGAAGGACCAACCAGGCCCGCATGACCATCCAAACCCTTCACCGGGGGAAGTAACGTAGAACCCTAATGTGAGGAAATGTGGTGTCTCAAGTGTAGGAGTAAGCATTTCGGGCCTTGTAATCCGAGACCTTTCTCCAACACTGGCGAATGCTTCAAATGAAGGAAGAAAGACCATGTGAGCCGCGATTGCCCCTCTCGGTGGCCGGTTTGCTTTGAGTGCTGGGAGCCAAGGCACATCAAGAGAGATTGTCCTAAGCTAATGAGGGGACACCAAGGGGCTTCAAGAAGGATTGCTCCAAAGAAGGAGATTCTACTGAAGGCGCGAAGACGAGCCTTCCAAATGACGGCGGATGAAGCAAAAGCAACAGTGGATGTGGTATCGGGTACGTTCCTAGTAAACTCTCTATCTGCCCGTATTTTGTTTGATTCCGGTGTGAACCGTTCGTTTGTGTCTACAACCTTTTGCAAGAACTTCACTACTCCTATTAGCCTATTAACCGATGCATTAGTAGTAGAAGTAGCCAATGGGAATCATATGTTAGTCTGGGAACGTTTCGATGGGTGTACCTTAGACTTAGATGGGGAGTCCTTTGTGGTGAACTTACTACCGACGGACATTCGGGAATTCGATGTGATCATAGGCATGGATTGGCTAGCTAAGCACGACGCCGGTATATTTTGCTCCAAGAAAATGATTAAAGTATCTTTGTCGAAGGGTGGAGAAGTGATAGTCTACGGGGAGAAGAATCGAAAGGCCAACACGATCATCTCGTCCTTTAAAGCGCGAAAGAGTCTAGCCAAGGGGTGTACTTCTTACTTGGCTTACGTTATCGACGCAAAACTTAAAAAGAAGAAGATGGAAGACGTGGATGTGGTGCGTGAATACTCGGACATGTTTCCAGAAGATCTACCAGGGCTACCACCTGAGCGCCAATTGGAGTTCCATATTGACCTCACTCCGGGTTCCCCCGATCGCCCGTGCTCCTTATCGTCTAGCCCCGACAGAGATGCAAGAGATGATGACCCAACTACAGAACTCCTCGAGAAGGGATTCATACGACCGAGCTCGTCGCCGTAGGGAGCTCCAGTTTTGTTCATGAAGAAGAAGGACGGTTCCATGTGGATGTGTATCAACTAGCGTGAACTTAACAAGGTCACCGTGAAGAAAAAATATCCACTTCCTTGAATCGACTATCTCTTCGACCAATTGCAAGGAGCGGGGTATTTCTCCAAAATAGACTTGCGGTCCGGTTACCATCAAGTGAGGGTGAAGGAGAGCGACATTCCGAAGACGGCATTTCGAACAAGATATGGCCACTATGAATTTCTAGTTATGCCATTCGGGTTAACTAACACTCCGGCCTTAATCATGGATCTGATGAATCGTGTGTGTCGACCTTTCTTGGAGAAATCTGTTATAGTCTTCATCGACGATATTCTGATATACTCGCGAGACGAGGCTGAGCATAGTCAACACTTACGGGAAGTATTGGAGATTCTTTGGAAAGAGAAATTGTTTGCAAAGTTCTCAAAATGTGAATTTTGGTTGCAAGAGGTCCAATTCTTGGGCCATGTGGTATCAAAGGACGGAGTAAAGGTAGACCCGGCGAAGATTGAAGCAATGATGAATTGGGAACCGCCGACGAGTCCGATATAGATAAGAAGCTTCTTGGGTTTGGCCGTCTACTACCGACGGTTTATTCAATACTTTTCGAATATCGCCTCTCCACTCACATCGTTGACAAGGAAAAACGTCAAATTCTTATGGACCGAGGCACAAGAGCAAACCTTCTGAACTCTCCAAAAGAAGCTATGCGAGGCGCCAATTCTATGGGCAACCGGTCTATGGGTCCAGGTTTCCGGGCAACCAGTATATGGGTTGCAGATTCGGTCCTTGGGTCGGGCTTAGTCGGCGCCTGGACGGGTCCAGTCTAAAGGGCTAGGCCGGGTCTCTGCGGATTAGTCGGTGCTTCCCTCGGATGCCCAGATACCGCGGGAATGTGTGTATGTGTTATTTGTCGATAAAAAAAATTCTATCCTTACCCGAAAGATCTGACGACTTCGTGGTTTATAGAGACGCCTCCAAGTTGGGACTTGGGTGTGTCCTAATGCATCGGGGAAAAGTGATGGTGTATGCGTCGCGACAACTTAAGGACCACGAGAAGAACTACCCTACACACGACTTGGAATTGGCGGTGGCGGTGTTTGCATTGAAGCTATGGTGACACTACCTTTATGGGACGAAGTGTACACTCTTCACTAACCAGAAAAGCTTGAAATACATATTTGACCAAAAGGACCTGAACATGCAGCAAAGAAGGTGGTTGAAGCTTTTGAAGGACTACGATTGTGAGTTGCTTTACCACCCCGGTAAAGCCAACGTGGTGGTGGATGCATTGAGCCGAAAGAATTATGGGAGCGAAGTCAAAGTAACCCTTTCTAGAATCGACGTAATATCAAGCCTAGTAGAAGAAATCAAAGTAAGTCAAGTTGAAGCACTTCGTGAGGAGAACCTCAAAGTCGAGATTATGGTGAAGCAACGAGAACTACTAACGGATGATAGCCGCGACCTCAAGCTATTTCAAGGAAGGATATGGGTACCGAAGGTTGGAGGAATCCGTGAGTTGCTCTTGGCGGAAGCTCGCAAATCCAATTACTCTATACATCCCGGTAGCACCAAGATGTATAGAGATTTGAAGTTGCATTATTGGTGGCCGGTAATGAAGCTCGATGTGGCCAACTATGTGGAAAGATGCGTCACTTGCCTTCAAGTCAAAGCAGAACATCAAAAGCCTTATGAGAGTTTGCAACCATTAGGCATCCCGTAATGGAAGTGGGAGCATATCACGATGGATTTCGTCACCAAGTTACCGAGGACCTTGAAGGGTCATGATATGTGACATCTGCCTTCCGGAACCTCCAGGTTAGCACCCGAGCTGTGTAAATCACGATTAAATATATAGGAACACCCTTTTACGACCTAATTTTATAGGCAAGGGCTTTAGTTTCCTAAGATTCCCGGCAGTGCGCTTAGAATATCCGGTTACTGCGCGTAACGGGATACACTGTCTTATAAAATGTCAATCCGATAAAATTAACATTTTATTTTATTAAAAGTAATAACATTTTATCGGATTGTCAGACGGAAAGAACTATTCAGATGCTAGAAGATATGTTACGTGCCTGTGAGATAGATTTTGGTGGAAGTTGGGATACTCACCTACCATTAGTTGAATTCTCCTATAACAACAACTTTCACACTAGCATTCAGTGTGCACCGTATGAGGCCTTATATGGACGCAAGTGTAGATCCCCACTTAGTTGGTTGGAGATTGGAGACAGGCAATTGACTAGGCCCGACATTGTACAAGAGACCACAGACAAGATCTCAATTATCAAGGATAGACTCAAGGTTGCAAGTGATCGTCAAAAGAGTTATGCAGATAACCGCCGAAAGCCGTTGGAAATTTCAAGTAGGTGATAGGGTGCTCCTGAAGGTGTCACCTTGGAAGGGACTTGTACGCTTTGGGAAAAGAGGCAAGCTGAGTTCGAGATATATTGGCCTATTCGAGATGCTAGAAAGAATTGGACCAGTAGCTTATAAACTCAAATTACCACAAGTGATGAGTGCTATATAGGACACTTTTCATGAGTCAAATTTAAAGAAATGTTTATCTGATGAATCATTGATTATAAATCCTGAAGAGGTTCAGATTGTCGAGCGTTTGCGCTTCGTAGAAAAACCAATTGAAATTGTTGACCGGGAAGTCAAACGCCTGAGGCGTAGTAAAATTCCAATCTTGAAAATTCGTTGGAACTCGAGGCATGGACCCGAGTACACCTGGGAACCGGAAAATCATATGAAGCTCAAGTATCCCCACCTCTTCACAAAGGATCAGTCCAGAGATAGCAATCATTAATTTCGGGACGAAATTCTTTTAAGGAGGGGAGACTGTGACATCTGCCTTCCGGAACCTCCAGGTTAGCACCCGAGCTGTGTAAATCACGATTAAATATATAGGAACACCCTTTTACGACCTAATTTTATAGGCAAGGGATTTAGTTTCCTAAGATTCCCGGCAGTGCGCTTAGAATATCCGGTTATTGCGCGTAACGGGATACACTGTCTTATAAAATGTCAATCCGATAAAATTAACATTTTATTTTATTAATAGTAATAATAATGAGTAGGTTAATTATAAAATTTAATTAACCAAATATAAATTCTAAATTTTAAGCAATCAAAACAAAAATTTAAGCAAATAATTGAGAATTTACCTACCCTTAACCTATCTTTTTATAAAAATTACATTATATATATATATATATATATATAACTTTAAAAAAAAAAAAGGTTAGAGAGAGAGGGAAACCGTCCACCTCTCTCTCCCCCTCCCAAATTCTTTTTTTTAACACTCTTCCTCATTATGTCCCCCATGCTCCTCCCATTTTCAAGAAATTCCTCTCCACTTCTCTCTCTCTATTCCAAAATCTCTCTCTCTCTTTCTCTCATTTTCTTGGCTGAAAATCAGCCCCAAAACTCTCTCAAATCCATCAAACTTTGAAGATCAAAAATAATCTCTAGTATGGGTAAGTACTATATCTTGCATTCTACTTCATCTTCTTCTTTTCTTGCCTTTTCTTTCATTTTACTTGCATTTTCTTCACCTTTTTCTTCACTTTCTTGAGGTTTCTGAAAAGAAGGACTTTCATAGGCCTTCAAATGGTAGGTTAGACACCAAAGACATGTTAAATGTCAAGAAATGGTGATAACCCATGATCCATGTAATCAAAACTCAAGAAAATGGAGCTTAGAAGACATGCATGGCTATTTTTCTCATCATCTAAGATGGTAGAGTTCATGCATGTGTATCTCCTTCTTTGTAATCTAAATGATGTTCTTTTACAAAACTTATGTTAAAAAGCTTTGTAAAAACGTTTTAAACAAAAAGACCACCCTTTGGGTGATAATAAAAGTTAAAAAGCATTCATATTGCCATGAAAGTTCATTTTAGAATCTGGCAGATTGCATGCATGTTCTTGCTACGGCCATAACTTGAAAAATATTCAACCAAACATTATGAATCTTCTTCTGGAACTTTTTTTTGTGAGTTACAAATCTAACCCAACTGGATTCACTCAAAAATATTGAGTTTTGACCCCTCATCCTCACCTATAAAGTTATGTGCGTAGGATGAATCCGGCTGGACAAAAACCTCCATTTAAACAACCATAACCATCATTTAAATCCATAAAAATTAATGATTTTCTACTGGAAGTAACTTTAATGAGTTATAATTAAAAAAAATTGGTTTCAATTAAAAATATGAAGATTTGAGCATTCAACCACTCATGACAAATTGAGTGTGCAAAAGGTCATAATCTGGCAGATTAGAACACTTGGCATAAAAGGTCCATAACTCACTCATTACTTATCCAAATGAGGTGAATCTTTTTCTGGAAGTTTAATATTTGAGTTAGGGTTACAACCCAATTTGAATCACCGAAAAACAATAAGTTTTGACCCTTCAATTGGTTGTGACAAACAGAAGATGTAGACTGCATTGTTTACTGTGACCAATAAGCTTTAATGTAATGATTACCCTATCTAGTCACCTCAAAATATAGTGACATTTGTACCAAAAGTTCCCTAAGACACTAAATTTAAATATATAAAAATTTGGTTAAATAATAAATTGGGGAAAATTCTTAAATATGCCAATAAGTTAACCTAAATTTCTGCCAGCAGAAAAGTAAAACTCTAGTTCTAGAAAAATAAGTTTTGGGTTGTTAAAAATAATAAAAATGGGCTTATAAGTTATAGTTTTTGTAAAAACATCAAATAATAATGTATACATGTAAAATTTAATCTTGGGTTAAAATATAAGGTGACCAAGAGATGCACGTTTATAAACATAAATAATGTAAGTACTCACTATTCATTCTTAAGACATAATTCAAGGATTAATTCCTATATGTATGTCACAATGTCAATTTTTAAAATGGTAAGGTTCTCAAATCATATAAAATCCAAAATTTCCGTGTATTTCACAAAGTAAAATATTACTTAAAAGCCAATTAAAGGTCACATAAGGCATTTTATAAGACGTAGCGATCTAAGTGACACTTAAACCCTAAGAGTAGGACCCGAACTGATAGTGTATTTCACTTTCATAGGAAGGACTTAACACCGGGTCTTATGCAACCGTGAAGCCACTTCTGGACATCTTGATGAACATTGTGAGTATTCACAGCCCCACTTTTATCGTTTTAATTGATTTTGGGGTGGAAAGCATGTTTAATTTGCGTATATTAAAGATTCATGAGAATGGTTTTAAAGTATTGCGAATTGGAAATCTATACGGCTTTGTTAAAAGCATTTGGAATTATAAGCTATATAATAAGTATGAAATTGATGTGTTGAGTATTAAATGTTAAGACCACGTGACACTATTATTAACTCGAAGAAAATCGGGCCTATAGTATTAGTGGATAGCGTTATTTGGTGTGGCAAGCCCACCTTATGCTGACGAGCAGGGGTGCACTATACTAGAGAAGTTGACTATCCATGTGGCATAGACCACCTCTGAGTTAGTCAACGGGGGCGTTGAAATTGGTCAGGGACGGATTAGTAGTGGCTCAATGTAATATTATCTTTGCATACTCTTATCATAAAGAAATTAAATTGTGGTACTCATGAATCAAAGAATTGAAGTTTGGTTTATACGTATGTTTTACAAATGACAACTTGTATATAAAAATGATTTGTGCATATTTAAAACCTGTGAACTCACCAACTCTTTGTAGTTTACCTTGTTTTATGCATGCTTTTCAGGAAGTCAAGAAGGTAGACATCGATGTTTAAGCTACATGAAAAATGTTTTGAAGCAAGCTTACCTTTACGAATATATTCCGTTATGTTTAAGATTTTGGGAATTGTAAACGATGATAAATATTTTTTTTTTTATTGTAATGTTTTAAATAATTAAATTGTATGGTGGTATGAACTCATGATCTAGATGTAGGAGCCGTAGTGTTCGCACTCAAGATTTGGAGATCTTATCTTTACGGCACGAAATGCACCTTCTACACCGGCCATAAAAGTCTTCAACACATCCTTGATCAAAAGATGCTTATTATGAGGCAAAGAAGATGGGTCGAACTGCTTGGCGACTATGATTGTGAAATAAAGTACCACCCAGGCAAGGCTAATGTGGTAGCCGACGCACTAAGCATGAAGGAAAGAGTGAAACCGTCAAGAGTGAGAGCATTGGGTGCGATCGTTCAGACGAGTCTAAAGACACGAATTCTTGAAGCTCAAGAAGAAGCATTAAAATCAGAGAATTTGAAGGACGAGATCCTACATAACTGGGAGCATAGATTTAAAACAAAGTCAGATGGGGTACATTACTTTGAAGACAAGGTTTGGATACCAAAGGTTAATGACCTACGATCAACAATTTTGGATGAAGCCCATCAATCAAGATATTTAATTCACCCAGGAGCTAATAAAATGTACAAAGATTTAGAAGAATACTATTGGTGGCCGGAAATGAAGAAAGACATTGCCTTGTACGTAAACAAGTGCCTGACCTGTGCAAAAGTTAAGGCCGAACATCAGAAACCATCTGGATTGTTACAACAACCCGAGATTCCCCAATGGAAATGGGAACAAATAACTATGGGTTTTGTAACCAAGTTACCCAGAACCGAAAAGGGGCACGACTCAATCTGGGTTATAGTGGATCGACTTACGAAATTTGCAGATTTCCTTCCTATTCGGGAAGACTACAAGATGGAAAAGCTTGCACAAATTTACATCAATGAAATTGTTACACGTCATGGAGTGCCTATATCCATTATCTCGGATAAGGATAGCCGTTTTACGTCACGATTTTGGCAATCACTCCAGAAAGCATTGGGTACGTGTTTGGACTTGAGCACTTCCTATCATCCTCAAACGGATTGTCAGACGGAAAGAACTATTCAGATGCTAGAAGATATGTTACGTGCCTGTGAGATAGATTTTGGTGGAAGTTGGGATACTCACCTACCATTAGTTGAATTCTCCTATAACAACAACTTTCACATTAGCATTCAGTGTGCACCGTATGAGGCCTTATATGGACGCAAGTGTAGATCCCCACTTAGTTGGTTGGAGATTGGAGACAGGCAATTGACTAGGCCCGACATTGTACAAGAAACCACAGACAAGATCTCAATTATCAAGGATAGACTCAAGGTTGCAAGTGATCGTCAAAAGAGTTATGCAGATAACCGCCGAAAGTCGTTGGAAATTTCAAGTAGGTGATAGGGTGCTCCTGAAGGTGTCACCTTGGAAGGGACTTGTACGCTTTGGGAAAAGAGGCAAGCTGAGTTCGAGATATATTGGCCCATTCGAGATGCTAGAAAGAATTGGACCAGTAGCTTATAAACTCAAATTACCACAAGTGCTGAGTGCTATATAGGACACTTTTCATGAGTCAAATTTAAAGAAATGTTTATCTGATGAATCATTGATTATAAATCCTGAAGAGGTTCAGATTGTCGAGCGTTTGCGCTTCGTAGAAAAACCAATTGAAATTGTTGACCGGGAAGTCAAACACCTGAGGCGTAGTAAAATTCCAATCTTGAAAATTCGTTGGAACTCGAGGCATGGACCCGAGTACACCTGGGAGCCGGAAAATCATATGAAGCTCAAGTATCCCCACCTCTTCACAAAGGATCAGTCCAGAGATAGCAATCATTAATTTCGGGACGAAATTCTTTTAAGGAGGGGAGACTGTGACATCTGCCTTCCGGAACCTCCAGGTTAGCACCCGAGCTGTGTAAATCACGATTAAATATATAGGAACACCCTTTTACGACCTAATTTTATAGGCAAGGGCTTTAGTTTCCTAAGATTCCCGGCAGTGCGCTTAGAATATCCGGTTACTGCGCGTAACGGGATACACTGTCTTATAAAATGCCAATCCGCTTTAGTTGGTTCACTTCCAAGTTTTGAGATGGTCTACAAAAGGAATTGGGCACGAGGGTCAAACTGAGCACAACCTATCATCCTCAAACAGACGGTCAAAGCGAGAGGACCATCCAAACTCTCGAGGACATGCTTCGGTCTTGTGTTATAGACTTTGGAAGAAATTGGGATTCACATCTCCTGTTAGTGGAGTTCGCCTACAATAATAGTTATCATTCGAGCATTGGGATGGCACCGTTCGAAGCGCTATATGGACGAAAATGTAGAACACCGATGTGTTGGCTTGAGGAGGGAGAAAAACAATTTGTCGGGCCAGAGATCGTACAAGAAACGTCGGACAAGGTAAAAGGTATTCGAGAGCGTTTGAAGGAGGCTCAAGATCGACATAAGAGATATGCGGACAAGAAGCGAAGATCGGTTGAGTTCCAAGTGGGGGAGCGGGTTATGTTGAAGGTATCACCATGGAAGGGGATCATCCGTTTCGGGAAGCGCGGGAAGCTTAGTCCCCGTTTCCTTGTACCCTTTACGATATTGGAGAAGATCGGACTTCAAGCCTATAGATTGGACTTACCACCGTAAATGGACGGAGTTCATCCTACATTTCATGTATGCTACCTTTGCAAGTGCTTAGCCGAAGAGGAAAGCATTATTCCTTTTACGGAGATTCGGGTGGACAATGGAAACCGATGTGTGGAGGAACCTTTGCAAGTGCTTAGTCATTCTAACTTTATAAAACTCTATACATGCTAAACTATCAAGGTTTTGATCTTCTAATCCTCCTCCTAACTACTTCTTACTTATTGAAGTTACAACCCATTTTTGTTGGTTTGGGAGAAATTAGGGTTTTGATTACTTAATGATTTTATGTTGGGGATTTGATACACATGTGTTCTATGATTTCATAAACTTAATCTTGATGATATTTCTAAGGTGGCTCCTATTTAAAGTGTTCTTGAATGATTTTAGATAAACTAGGTCAAAACCAAGGTTTTGACCATTATGAAGTTTTGTTAAAGAATATGTGAGGAGGATGACTTCGTGTTTTCAATGTGTATTTTGTGATGAATGAGCTTTGGAAAAACTTAAATATGATTATGGTTGAGTAAGGACCTCTTTTGGAAATAAAAATGGGAAATCAACCCAAAAATGGTGCTTTCATGAAGACTTTTGGTAATTGTCTTTTATAGAATAATTATCTGTTACAAGAATTGTAGACGATTATAATGTAATAGATCCATAAGCATATGAGTCTTGTAAATGTTGAAATGTTGGGATGGTTTAATTCCCAAATGTACCAAGAAATAGGTATGGGGTCGAAATGGATAATAATTGTGGACTTTAAAGTTGGGCAACGGTCAATAACCATTAATTGTAATTTCTTGTGAAAGAGTGAAATCTAGAGTCGATGGGATGACCATTGACTTGTAGTGGGGCTCTTGAACATGGATGTGTGACCTACTTATGTGTTCCTTCACCAACATGGTCGGGTCTCCCCCGTCATCGCAAGATGTGTGTGTGTGTGTCGTTGTAGTTGGAAAATAAGGAGATTCATTTTGAAAAAGTAACAAGTCTCTATTTCTGGAATTTACACTTATTGTTTTAATTATAAATTGTTTGATCTCACTAGGCGTTAGCCTAACACTTTTTCTTAAAATGTGGCATGTATAGCAGGTTCTAAGAGTAGTGGGGCGGTAAACTTGTGAGTAAAGTGCTACTTGTCTGGGGCACGAACTTCTGCAAAAGAGAGATATTTGGAGATTTTGGGATATAGAAACCATTTTGGTGGTCTTAGCGACACCCATCTATAATCTAGATTGTGATTGGTCTATATTAGTAGGTTGTTGTTTAAGTATTCATTTCATAGTTGTAAACTCCTTATTTACATTCCCCATTATTGGGTGATTATTTATGCTTAGATTGGTTCTTATTGCAAATATTCAGGTTCTATTTTGCCCCTACTTTTAGGGTGTTATACCAAGTATTGTCCAAGCTCCAAGTCATCATCTACATTTCCAGGGTTTCATCATTTTTAGGTTTTCTCCGTACAAACCTAATAGTGAGTTCACTATTTGTTTACTTACATTCTTATGTTTAAACCTTGATGCTATTGATAAATATGGAACTTCAACTTGGGTTTTATTTTTTTGTCTAACCTAACTTTATTTGATTTATGGGTGCTATTTGACCTAATATAAATTCTAAACCCTAAGTATGATAATGATTGGTTCAATCTTTATGTCTAAAGTTGTGTATGAGAAATCCATGATATGTTTGGTTAATATATGTCATTTTGACTTTATATGAGATATTGATATATGTGGGATAAATGAGAGTCATGAGAAATGTAGAGTAATTATATACTTTGGATTCTTGATGTATTCTAAATAAATTAATAGGAGTGTCCCCCGTCATCGAGATATGTCTTGTGTAAATGTCCAGGTGTGGGACATTGTTTAATTTGTGGCTTATGGTATTATCCATCCAATGCGGATCGGGTAACACTTGAGTTATTAATTCCTGTTATTTTATAAGTATACATGTGTGACCTCACTAAGAGTCAAGCCTAACACTTGATTTTGTTTATGTGGTTTTCAGGTCCCACTAGTGGTGGTTCTAAGAATGTTTGAAATGCCCAACCAGTGCCATTAGGAGCACGAAAAGGAGGACTTTTAGGGGAGCACTTGAGAGAAGAATTCTTTTGGAGTTATAGTGACACCCAATTGTAATCTAGTGGTTAAGTGACTAGATTATTTAGGTTGTTATTAATATATCATTTATCTTTGGTTGAGCTCATTGTACAAACTTTCGCTCTTTGGGTTATAGTTGTTTATATTAAGAGAATGTTCTAGTCATTATATCATTGTATTTCCATGTCCAATTTTAGAGTATTACAAGTTGGTATCAGAGTTCTAGTTTAAGTGAACTAGGTATGAATTTAAGATGCCTAAACTTAAGCTGAAACAATAAGTTATGATTTGCGAGATTTGGGTAGAACCCTAATATAGGATGTTTGTAGAGTCGACGGAATTACACTAATTAAGAGTTGTGATGATAGTGACGAGAATTCTTATGTATGATGTGTTCATAATTTCACTTAGCTATTGCTATTACAAATATGTTGTTACGTGGTCATGAATGTAGTATTGAATTCCTCCTCCCTTCAGTCTAGTTTGAACCCGTCCCAGCAACGAACACCTTCCTACTACAAGGCTTTGCTCTACCCTTCCACTAGAATCCATTCCGAGTCGGAGGAGTAGCTAGTCCAACTGTACGTTTCTACGTGATTATTTCTTATAGCCTATTTTTTTACCTCCATTCTCGTGTGGTTGACAGTTGAAAATGGTAAACACTCAAGGTAGACCGCGAGCACGAGTTGACGATCGTGAGGCGACTGCATCTACGGAGGATCAGACAGAAAGGGTCGATGTAACTTTGGACCCACCTATTCCACCATTATTTGGTGGAGGGCCGGAACATGTACCAAGAGTTAACTTGGCCTCCTTAAATCCTGTGATGCAAGAGGTGAACCCTCAAACCAAAATGTTGGTCAGCGTGATGCAAATGGTAAACTCAACCATGGAGAAACAACAAGAATTATTCATGAAAATGTTGGAGGACCGGGATGCTAGTAACCGAAGGCATGAGACAGTGGTGGAGAATGTGGTAGTAGGCTCCGAGGGTACCGAAAAATTTGTTAGAACTGAAGACCAAGTCATCACTGATACGAGGAGAGGTGGAAGGGTTTGCTCCTATAAGACATTTTTGTGTAGCAAGCCGCCTGAGTTTTCGGGAGACGACAATCCAGTTACGTGTATGAACCGGATACAAGAGATTGAACAGGAATTCAACTATAGTGAGTGCGAAGAAGGTCAGAAGGTAAAGTTTGTCTCTCAACTGCTAAGAGGTCCAACTCTTAGATGGTGGAACGTCACCAAGTCCACCCTCGATCCCGCCATTATCTTGCAACTGACTTGGACTATATGTAAAATGACTAAAATATCCCTTGCGTTAACCTACTTGAACATAAAGTTTTTAACGGAATTAGGGTAAGGGGCCAAAGGTGTTATAAAATGCAAACCACATGGCTTAAATCCATAAACTATTTCAAAAGAGACTTAAGGTATTACAATGTGTAAACCATAGGGATGAATAATGTAATTTACTCTTTCTTACTACTATTCCTGGTTAGCAAGCTCGACGGAGCATAAACCTACCATCTTTTTCTTTCTTGGCACTACACATTAATTCTTTCATCTTTTCTTTCCCGGTGTCACACCCACCAGTTTCTCTCTATTTCTCTCTTTTCCCCTTCATTGTTTTCGACGTTAACCACCGTCCCAACCTTTCCACCGGTCACCATGATGATTGAACCCAAATAGAAACACCGAACCACCACTAAACTCCATGTCTGAGTTTTAATTAGATTTGCATCTTCTGATCAGTTTCATAATTGAGAATCACTGTCGTCTACATCGTTGAAGTTTCTCATCTGAGTTTCAGTTCCATCTTTCCCCCCCTCTTCTAGATGGAACTACCATCGTGATGCAGACCTAGATCGAACCCCGACCCCCAACTGTGAATCATCTACGACAGTTGATAATGTTTTATCTTATTTTTGAACTTTTTACAGTTGGTGGTTAAAGAAGATGCTTGATGAAAAAAAGAAAAACAAAATGCAATGTTTTTCTCGAAGTCGTGACGTGTGGGAGAGAGTTTATTTAACATGTCACGTGGCATTATTTTTTGGAAGAAAATGAAAATTAATTAATAACTAGTCTTGGGCATCGATATTTTTTTTAGAAAATTGTTTTTTTAATATACATACCATCCTTTTTCAATCTTTCATCCCTACTTTAATATGTACAACACCGTTTGTTGATTTATCATTTCTTCTCTGAAATGGAATAACCAATCCTAACATTATAATTTAAGAATTTTTGGAGTACTAAAAATTTATGGTATCATCTCATCTGCTTGATTTTTCTTTTTAGATATATAAAGATATATTGTTTTTGCAAAAATAAGTCAGACAAATAAAAGTCAACTCTCTAAGTTGCACAAATCATTTCAATTCTATAAGGCATCCCTACTTCATTAACATACTCATCTCCCTCTCTCAAGTTATCATCTCCACACCATAACCAAACCAACACCATAATTCAAAAAAGAAAATAGAATGCTAAAAATTTATGGTGTCACCTCAAATTCTCGGTTTATTTCTTTTACATATATAATGATATAAAGATAAAGATTAATTTCTAAACCGATATTGTTTTTGCTAAAAGTGAGTCGACCAAAAAAAGTTGATTATTTATGTTGACACATATCGTTTCAATTTTGTAAAACATCTTTACTCCTTTTTTTTTTTTGAAAAAACATCTCTACTCCTTTATATACTTACATCCCTCTAAAAAGTTATCATTTCCACACCGATGTGGGATAACCAAACCAATACCATGATTAAATATTTTAGAATACTAAAAAAATTATGGAGTTATCTTATTCTCCTTGGTTTTTTTCTTTTAAATGTATAAAGATGTTTAACAAAATATTATATCATTAACCATGAAGGAATTTTATATAAACTAAAATTAACTATTTAATCAAAGATGTACTAAAGTGAATTAAAAATCATATAAAAAAGTTGGCATCCTTCTACTTGTATAATCAACTTCATGTTCTAACATATAATCTTTATATCAATATGGGATAGCAAAAGGTGAGTACAATTCAAATATTTTAGAATTCTTAATCTACATTTTGACATTTCATTCTCTTGGGTCTTACTTTTATGTATATAAAAATGAAAAGATATGAAAATAAATGTATCTTATTAAGTGTAATACAAAATATAATATATATTCAACATTAAGAAATTTATAACTAAAATAAGGCAGCTCTTTAATCCAAAATAGATTAAAGTAGATCATAAATCATGTAAAAAAAATTAGCATCCTTCTCCTTTTATATATCATCATCATGTTCCAATATATCATCTTTTATCAATGTGGGATAACCAAATTTAACCACAATTCAAAATTTTTGAATTTTCAATCCACATTGTGCCACAAAATTTTTTGCTATGTAAAAAGAATTAAGAAAAAAATATCAAATAATGAAAACAATTCGAGATTCTTTCATATAAATTTAGTTTACATGAAATGAAAATGAATTATGTAAATAAAAAATAACTATTTAACCCAAAATTGGATTAAACTTTGGATGAACATTCAATCTATACATTGTCCTTTATATAGTCACTTGCACTTCCAACATTTCACTTTTGTCACCAATGTGGGACAATTAAGAATTCACCACAATTCACCATTTGATCAATACTTGATTCTCATTGCGTCATGTCATCATCATTGGTTTTCCTTTTAAATATATAAAGATAAAGATTGTTAGTTTACCAAAAAAAAACAAAAACAATTAGATGTATATATTAGAAGTTTAATTATTTAATTTATATATTGATGTTAAAATCATTAAACTTTGGTTCTAATCAATTTAAAATAAACCAAAAAAAAATTAACTTAATCATTAAACTTGGTGTAACTTTATTTTGTCAAACACCATTTTACATTTTTCAACAACATCAATCAACCTTTTATATACACATCGTTATTACCTAATTTTTCATCTTCTACCAATGTGATACAACCTAAACAATACCAATGTTCCATCTCTTAACAAAGACAACATTTTAAAGAAAAAAAATCAAAATTATGAGAAATTAGATAAATAACAATTGAAGCTTCTCATTGTGTCATGTCATCCTCCTTAGGTTTTGCTTTTATGTATATAAAGATGGTAAGTTGTCCCTCTTACCTTTGTAGTTAATGGAGAGGATAGACCAAGTTAGGGGAGGGACCAAATCCAAGACAATTTGTATAGGTAAAGGGTTAAAATATGTAATAAATTAAGAAAATTTGAGGGACCAAATCCATAATTTCCTCTTTTGCTTTTTAGAAAAAACTAAAAAAAAAAGATTAAAATGCCTCCAAAGTTGTATGAGCTAACGGACTATATTAAGGGAACAAACCATAAGGACCATAGCCATAACAAAATGAATACCATCGGGAGCAAATCTATGATAATCAAAGTTTAGGGACTCTATTCATAGCTTTTACCAAACCACAAGCACCAAATCTGTAACTCACTCTTTGTTTTATAAAAAAAATTAAACTTCAACCCCACTACTTTCAAAAACTTTCAGAGTACACCTCATATTTTAAATAAGTCGAGAACACCCCTCAAACAAAGTGGATGCACCTTTAAGGACCCTGCAATTTCTTCCATTGTGTTCATGCATCCTCTCCTCCCTATGTAAATCCGCCCTTATGACCAAGATCGCAAATTGATGTGCCTGATTTGATTTTCTAGATGTGTTTGAGTTATGATATGAAATGAAACGAAAGAGGGAAGCAAGAGGCTACAATTACGATGGCGACATCGGAAAACGAGCAAGCGGCAAAAGGCAATGTCAACAAGGAGGTGACTAGTGAACATGGTGATTTGAGGAAGGTTTGTTTCCAAGGTTTTAGATTTTCAACCACAGTGGAGAAGTCACGTCTGAGCATGGAATTAAGACATTTCCGTATCAATTAGCAAATTAACATTAAATAAAACAACCTCCTAGCAAGTATATATATATATATATATTCACAAGAAGTTACATAACCAGTAACTATGGCAAAAAGTAGGTTAGGAAACTTGCTGAACAACTAACTTGTGGTTTCTATCTGCAACGCCGGAGTATGTGAACCATCTGTAGTATATTTCTCCGGGGAGCTGCTGCTGCTGCTGGTGGGTTGGCTCTGAGTGAAGTACTTGGCATACATATCGCGTCTCTTTTTGAACTTTTTCATTGCACTTTCAAGACATTTCTTTTCCTTTAACAACTCCCTCACCGTCTCTTCCAATTTCAACTTCATTTCAGTATAAAACTGCAGCACTTGTTCATTTCTTCCACCAGCTGCTATAGGAAAAATGATATCTGGTTCCCTAAACATCATTTAAACCAAAAGGTCAAATGCAATTCTCTGTAGAAAATGGAAACAAACAAAACAGAATTTCAAAGAGCGAAAATGGTGAACAGTTTGTTTACCCGCATCCCAGAGACACAGCTCCGTTGCCTCCTAAAATTCCTCCATCCAAGGAAACAGCACCATCTTTTATGCAAGAGATTGCCTCTTTCATGTCTTTTCTAGTTTTGTAAACTTGGGCCTCACCAAAAAGACGATAGAATAAAGTCTCTCGAAGACAGAACCCAGAATCAGTCCTTGTGTCCAAGTGATCAACATCTATATCTATCATATTTACTGCATAACCCAAAAAACCTTTTGGAGTGGTCCCATCGGGAAGGGTAGGATTTGGCAACAGAAGCTTTCCCTCGAGATCTTTATCTACCTTGCATGCACTGCCAAATCAGAATTACTACAGTCAAGCCATTGCATTTCAGATTTTCTCTTTTCTTTGTAGTGAACATCGTGATAAGCTCAGATACAGAATGAATAGAAAACTTATTCAGAAAATTAGAACAGGAAGGATTGATATTCGGGAAGAAACCTTATATCTTCAATGCATAGAACATGATAACGACCATTTAAAGATTTTCCCAGTCCTGCTGCAAACATGTGAAGAGCATGTCTACGACTCAACCTCCCATTCTTTTTGTAGGTCTCTAGTAAACGCACATCCTCGTAATATTTGCATACCACTGCAAGCATTTGATCACCAAGGTACTCTGCAAATATCCTGAGTAATAAAATCATTTTATATCATGTAGCTATTTTTTATAAAACCCAAATCAGAGGTTGCAGTTTGTCCACAAAAAACAGGCACGCGCAAATATGGATTCACCTGCTAAGCTCCAATGTTGGAGTGGTTCCAAGAAGTGCAACAACACCAATTATACTTTTAAAGGTAGGATCTGACTCTTTCAAGAGTTCCATGACAACAGAAGCTGCACTGTCCGTCTTAAGTTCAATTCGTGCTATGATTTCATTTTTCCCTGGCGAACCATATTTGATTTCATTTTTTCCTGTGCCATGATATCAACATTACAAGACAACTCCTTTTGCAAAAAAACATTAAAAGGCAACTGAATTTTTTTTATTTTCACATTCCTAACAACATAAAATATTTGAAAGTAGCATAGGCTTCAATTGCATACAGCAGGTCATCCATATCTATATGTCAGTACAAAGAGATTGGTCCCTAGCCATTGGATAATGATGTCAACATTTTAAGACACTCTTATTTCACCATCACATTCCTAACAACATAATATATTAGAAAGAAGGCATGGGATTCAAATGCATACATATCTCAAAAGAGTGAATTTATACGACACTGAGTACAGGGTCAACATTTGGAGTTGAGTAAAATGGAGATCGTAGGGAGCTATCTAAGACATCAAATTGGACATAGGGAACTCTTGTAGCCACTGGCACTTGCTAACATGTATTTGCTCGCAATTTCCATTTTCTGCTTGCCTACTAGCAATATATTAATAATTTTCATAAATAAACATACATGATCTGGCATTTTTGGCGGCTGCTCGTGTCATTCTTGGAACTACCAATACGTTATAAACCTTTTGATCTGAGCAATAGCACTCTACTCCATTTCAAAATAATCATCCTCTTGATGCAAACTATTTCCTTTATTTTGAGAGATAACACGAAACACTACCAACTTCAAAAAGCTATGGTGCTAAAGGAGGTAAATACATCCAATCAACACTGAATTTAAGCATTAGGTCTGAGTTTTGAATTCAAAAAGAACAATTGTTTTATGATGGAAGTAAAAAGAAGAAAATAAAATAATTCCTTAAGCAGGGAAAGTTATGCATGTGAGGATGGAAGAATCTAGTGAGTTGTTGGGAACAGAGCAGTCTTTCAATATGAAGTGAACATTTCGATAAAAAAAATACAAAGTAAAATATCAAAATAGTGGGATGTGTAAACATTATTGGAGTATATATAAGCTCATTGATGGATCTGATCATCCTCAATTATTAGAACCAGCAAATTCATGATTCTCAGAATACCAAACGAAAAAAGTTAAGGGCAATTGTCACCTTCCAATTCTAATAGTTCGGACTCAATTGCTCTTTTCCGACATTCGAGCTGTTTTATCTTGTCTTCATGTTGGCCAATACTCAAACCAAGATCACAAATCTCGTTCTTAAGGTCCTGAAGATGCAGTAAATAGGTATATCATGTGAAAATAGTAATGTTGCTGGTGATCAATCTATTTACAGACAATTTAACGGAATATGACAAGACTTGGTACTGTACCTTTTCAAAATTGAGATAAGATCTTAATTCACTTTGGAAATCATAAAATAGATCCTGTATGGATGAAGCATTTGTCTCCGGAGTATGACATTGGACACTCCTATAATCCATTTGTGTATCCATGGGAGCATTTGAGTCCATTAGCGCCAATATATTTTCATCCGTAGATAAATGTTTAATATTGAGAGGTGTCATCTCTCGTAGTAGCTCATGTTTGCTAGTAAGAGGCTTCGTCTCAGGAGGTAGCTCAATGAAAACCTATGTGTAAGAAACTAGAATCAATAGTTCAGCAGTTGCATCACGTAAAAGTTTTGAGAGATAAGATTTCAACCTTAATGGTCAATTGGAGCTCCAGGTGACGAGAATGAGCAACTACAAAACTAAAATCCCCTTCCTCTAAAGGAATAGAAACTGCACGAACTATGCAGCGCCCATAACGAAACACGTACTTCACAGATTCATCAACGATTTGTGATTTTATTACAAGGGTATGAGATTGTCCAATCTTATCTTCATCATGAAAATTGACATCCACATCTCCCTTTGGATTGACAACTTCAAACTCCAGGTTTTCAAGTTTGGAACCAGCAAAACAACTTTTAGGTATCTGCAATCATGAATATAAATGGCATAACTTTGAGGCCAATGCAATTTGTATATACATTAAGGAGACATTAAGTCAACGATTTCAGACCGCTGATGCAGTTCTCAGCTGCCTTTTCTCGATCTGCCACTCCTTTTGGATAACTTCTCCATCCAAGCTAATCGAAAGTGATACTGTATGACAGTTGTCTTTTGAAATGAGAACCACAATATTGTAATCTAAAAGACTTGGTGTATATAACATGATTTGCAAAGAGACTTTATAGTCACTTTCACTAGACTTCTATCCAAACTAGCAATCGAATAAATTTTGAGAAAGGTGGAGTCAGAAAAAATGAAAGGTGAGTGGTGTTTCAATCAGAAGGCAACAGCATTTGATGCTGGAGAAACAATCATGATAAGAGATAGCAAGTCTATCGATAAAGGCAACTTTAAATTTATATGTGTGTTATAAGAAGTTTTTAAGCAATTTCAACAAAAAGTTATCTGGATATTGATCTCTCAAATGCAAGCTGTACCAAAATACAAACTAAACGAATAGGTATATCATGTAGCATACCCTTTCTTCCGTAGCCTGCAGTAACTCTTAAGAGGCCACCAAGATCAATGCACCCACGAGCATCCACCTATAACATTAAATATTATAATGACAAGCTCACTTGGTAAAAGTACAAGTAAAAAAATAAACACTTGGTCATTTAAAGACATTCCATAAAATGTCACAGGAGGTTAGAAATCTGTTGAGAATCAGTTAGTTGGGGGAAATTGGTTCATCTCTTGTAATCTTGAGTATAAATAGTTTGTCAATAAGGGTGGGTTTGGTATGGTGGACAGGATGGGAAAGGACAGAACAGAACACACTTGTGCCGTTTGGTAAGGGAACCATCATTCAGACTAATAATAGACATTGAGTTCTTCTCTCTAAAAATTCTCTTTCTATCTTTGTTCTCTCTATTCATCTCCTTCATCTTATACTCTGTTTCATAACATCTCACTAAGCTACTTGGCTACTGTAACATAAATGGAGAATGGAATTGTAAACTCTTAAATAAACAAACAAGATGAAACTAATGTAATCCTAAAGTGAGATAATTTTAAGATTTACCATTGTAGCCTTGTAACAATGGTAAATCACTAAGGACCAAAACCACCTTAAATAGAATACAATACTATTGAAGATAAAGATAACAAGATAAATCTTTCGTTTATATCTATAACTGTTAACCCTTCACAAGTTGGAGTATAGATGTTAATCAAGCCCAACTTGATGTAAATGAAGTTGTTGGGTCATCTAAGATTTAAAGATAACCTCTCCTTAGTCTTTATTGATGTTTGTACTCTGTACTATGGTTCTTTGTAATAGATTAGTTATGGTTAAACAGATCGGTGAGTCGAAGACGAACTGAAGTCAACATGAAGGAAGTCTACAATGCGGATTGAGATGAACTTCAAAGTGAACTAAGCCTGACCTGCCGACTTCTATTCGGCAGATCATCCTCTTGCCGATTCCTATTCGGCAGACCCTCCACATGCCGATTTCCTATTCGGTATGTCCTTTCTATGTTGCCGAATCATCCTTGTTCGGCACAACCCTCATCTGCCGAACTCTTTATTCGGCATTCTCCTTTCTTACAGATTGCTTCTTTACGTGTAAGAACATTTATGTCAAACCCTCATGATTTGACATACTTCCTCATTCCCAATGATCTTCTGACAATGGGAATGGAAGCTTCCTTCTTTGAGAAGATATACACTTGGTCTAAATATGATTGAGACGTTTATTTTCTATTTGATCTCAAAAAGATTTTCCCATGAATATTTTATAGAGATATTGTACTTTCATAGTACAAAAGTTACCTTTTGTATTGTGATAAGTCACATCAAATATCTTATAATTTATTGACAATATCTCAACCACCCATGCCTTTACTGCTCTATGTCCTTTGTACTCATTACATTGGATAGTATATAAAGGATAGAGGTAGCACCTTGCTACTCATGCTTTCAGCTCAAGATCTCATATTAACAAGTTTCCAAACAGGTTGATAGTTTTCCTTGTCTCTCTAAGTTTAAGTCTTTGTGTTCTTTAATATCTTCCAAGTGTTAGATTGTTTAGAGTAGTTCTTAACTATTCTTATTCCGCAACAGTCTTTATTTCTCTTTGTGTAATTCTTGATATTTCATATCAATAAAAGAATTAAAATTAAGTAATTTTGTGTTATTGTATTCAACCCCCCCCCCCCTCTTCTACAATACTTGTTTTACTTCTTTGGGACTAACAGAATTCTATCCAGATATTCCTTCGAGTTTTCTCAAAATTGTCTGCAAGCTAATGTTGTATAGAAATATTAACTGACTGAACCAATGGAGAAGCAATCAATAAATCCATAACATGATTCCTTACCAAATAACAGTTGACCTTGATATGTTTGATCCTCTCAAAAACTTTGTTCTTCACCGTATGGTCGACATATTTATTATCACAATATAGTCCCTAAAACTTATGGCAACAATTGTTTGGACCATATCATTTCACATTAGACATCTGCCATAGCAAAATACTCGGATTCAAAACAGTAGCGATTTAGAGTTCCACAATTAGGGTTCAGCTAAAGTTTGTGGCAACAAAAACCACTCAAACAGGGGGCTCGTGTGACAAGGGATCGGGTCATTTTGAAGAAGGTGGATGGTGGGCTCTAATATCATTAAAGTACTCAAGCTAGAGATCTGACTCATTTATTATCATGAATTTATGTGACTCTTCTTAACAATAACCATCACTACTTAGTTGTCTGTTAAACACACAGATCACCTATAGATCACCTATGGATCACCTTGAATGTCTGATAAATCAGAAACTGTAATCATGTATTTAAATCAAGTGACACAAGTTGTTAGATGTCAAAAACTTTATCAAAATGCTACAAATTACAAGAGGCACCCACCTTCCTCTGGAGAGAGAATGATCCATCTAGAAAACAAAATCCATCCGCACGTAACTGCACCTTCTGTTTTTCTTGCGGATGATTTCTATATGCATCAAACAACTGTACAAGGATATTCAAAATTACATGAGCAAGTAAAGAAAAATTCTTCACAACCCAAGCATTTGGAATTGGAATATAATTGAGGAATACAAATCATGCACACATAAATAATAAAAAACAGGATAGGCATCAATTGCTTCTTCGTAGACAAATGAAACAGATGCAATGAGGATACAACTCCATTCCGATCAAATAGTGGTATAGTACAACACAGATAAGAAACAAAATTGCTAAAAGTAGAGATGATGATCAACTACAAGTTGACTATTTGTTAATTTTTGGGTTCTAAACTAAAGATTTAAGATGATCTACTACTTATTGCTTCAAGGCGAGATCTCTCTATCCTTAAAGCAATTTCGCCCCCAACATTCGATAGAACATAGTGCTATGGGTTAATGGGTTTGTGGCGAATTGCTTCCCAATATACAATGAAGCAACGGATGTAGAGTAAATTACCAACACCGCACTTAGTGGTGATAATCCGGGTGAACAATTGAGTTTCAAGGATTTCTAGGAACTAGAAAATTGTGTTTCTATAGCAACACAAAATTCTAGCAATTTGGTATATTTAGAAGTGTTTATTTTGGTGTAGATAGATGGGTATATATAGGCATAGATGACAGCCCCTTGAAGTGTCACGATTGGGCAATTTTGGCCTTTCACGACAGTTTGAACCGTCCTCTCTTGTTCGGAAGAATCGAAACACATCGAAATGGTACCAGCCGTACCTAATAATAGAAGGATTTGGCAAAAATATATAAAATTGTCCCTCCTAAAAAGATTATCCCAGAATAAATGGGCAATAGTTAGGAGAGGTGCGCCAGTGGCGAGCAGAAGCAATCGCACATAGGAGATCGAGACACAGCCCCAGAATATTCAAACAGGTGCCTTCCATAGCTTTCACGACGGTCAGCTTACTGCCTAAACCGTCGCTATAGCCTATAGGTATATCGAAAATAAAATTTGTGGCTCAAAGTGCAAAGTGCGCCATCAAAGCGCCAACAGTCGCGCGCCTGTAAGGGTCGCTCCCTTACGGAGCCCCCACCATTTCCAATCTATTAAATTAATAAATGGAAATTGGTCCCATTTATATACCCACTTATTTTCCACTCTTCCACCTATGTGGGACAAAGTGAAAACTACCAAAATGAGACTTTCTCATCTTCCTAAGACTTAACCCGAAGTAAATAAAATTTTTACATTATTTTGAAAATTCCCCAACACTATGAAGCATACTTCAATTTAAGTATGAAATTGAAATGGGTAAATGTACCTCCAAAATCAACTCTTCAATTACATGGTCTGGAATCAATTGCTTCTCACAGATTTCTGGTTGCACTGTAACATGTTTTACAGGTCCAGGAACGACTAGGGCAACAAAGGACAGAACAAACCAAGTTAACCGATGGATTCCTTAAAATACTCATCGATTGTACTTCCAATGTATGATTTTCTACTTCAAATATTGGCAAACATATGCACACCTGTGACGGGGATATCTAACAGGTGTGAACCATCAGGCAGAGATAACATCAGAGTGGCATCATAACTTGGCCGAATGTTGTCCAAATTTGAGCTCTCAATAAGCAAATCCTACAAAATTTACCACCCGTATATGGGTTACATTTGTGAAGCCACAGTGCCTCAATTTTCAAGAAAATTTCTTGCGAAGGACATCAAATGTAGGCAAATCATACCTTGAGTATTAGAGCTGACTTATCAGATGATGTAGATGGGTTACATTCGCGAACTTGAACCCTAGCACCCACGGTGCAGTTGACCTGAACCACAATTTCAGGAACTTCTAGGAATGGAATTTGATTGTCATATTTATCAAACTTCTCAACAGAAATGGGCTTGCAGTAATGGCCAACCCTAAACAATAATCAGCATGTCATTATTACTATTTAATAGGAAGCACAAATATACATGTTAGATTGGAAAAGAATGAACACATGAAGTAATGTAATTTGTGAGTATGACTATGACATACAGAAGCTATGCATCAAATTGGTATATAACATGACACAAACACTGCAAAAACATTCTAAAGAAGGAAGTTTATTATAGTGACAATCCAATAACCCAAAAAATCTAAATATGTAGGGTGTATCTGACCAAGAATACAGTATATATTTTGATAACCAGGTTAATAGGTCAGTTAGAACCACAACATTTGAAGACATACAAGGAAAGAACTGGCATCACAAAAAAAGTAGTTTGTTATGATTGAACCGATTTTAATTTGCATTAAATACTTGAGACAAATTAGATTTGGCAGTGATGACAGGCTTCTTACGTTATTTGGTAAGGAATTTTCTTGGCGGGTGCCCATCTGTGGGCCTCACGTGATGCTCTAACTTGGACCTTCACCACACATTTCTGACAACTCGGATCTCTCTAATATATGAAGACAATTGTTACAGAAGGTTAGAGAAGCAAAAATCTACACTTAAAAAACCATCTGTGACGATATAAATAAACAATTTGATGTTACTCACAATAGACAACGTGAACGTGTAAATGCCAGCCTTATGAAACAGCGGATGTGACTTGCACTTTGGTTGAAATACATATAAACCATGAACGTCTCTTCGTGATGAAGGTGTTACAAGTGCAGAATAGATATTGCTTTCATCCTGCAATTTCTCATTTGCAGAATATGCAATTGCTAGTGACATCTCGAAGTTATCTTTCATCACATATTTCTGGTCCAAATGTTTGGAGGCAGTCCCAGAATTAAAAGTAGCAGGACGAACCACTGCAACAATTTCACAGGGTGATGCATGCCCAGCACAAACTTCAGGCTCATCAGGTAAAGACTGTAAGAAGAAATTGAAGTTGCTATGAGGATTCAGTCAATTAAAGAAGATGAACAATAGCATTGACAAATGACAATCGATTTGATGAACTAACCACTTCTATTCCCAACTCACGACATTGTCTTGTATTCAGTATCTCAATTGAGGAAGGAGATTTCTGATGTTGCTTGTGGAGTTGCTGATTCCACTCGGCATCATCAACAGCTAAACACTGAAAAAGGAGTTGCTCTTTTTAACAAGTCGTCATTTTTGCCGGAATACTTGAACCAAAGAACATAACCACAAGTAGATTATAGCTATCATGAGAACTCCTAACCTTTCCAGAATTAATGACATTTATATGTATCGAGACAGATTTCCGCAAATCCAAAATGGGATTCCCCTTAACAGATTCAAGGAGACAACCATCTTCTTCTGATGTATCAATAGACCTTCCAGACCAGAGTAGTATAACAGAAAATTTGAATAAAAAACCTATGAGATCAGAGATGCTGAAAAGCAAGAACAAAATAAAGAAGATATAAATAAAGATAAGAGAATTAGGTGGTTCACCTGCAAATTATCCATGCTTCTCCTGTTTAATGCAAAAAAAATGGAAAGTTAATTGAAGTATAGTCCACTTTCTAGTGACAAGTACTGAAATCCACAAAAAGTAAGCAAACTGGAGTAGTATTTATGTGGTGAAAAATAGCAACTCTACAAATGTGATAGACAGAAAAGCCTACCAACTAAAACGTTTAAGGTGAACATGACAGATTCCCATAAATAACATCAATAATCCTATGCAAAGAAGTATATAAAGAGGAAACAGAACTGATCATGTCTAGACCCTTAAATTTCCAGTCTGCTGATTCTTGAATTTTTTTCAAATTGTTGGAATTTCTATCAGAATAATAAGAAAGTGCAAAAAGTACTTACCAGTATTTTAATAAGTCAAGAGGGTGTGAATACTATAAGTTACATAGCTGACTAAATCAGATTCAAACTAGATATTTCGAGGGATTATTAATAGTTTTGAGCCACAACTGTTGCACAGATAAAAAACTCACCACCAGCATCCCCTTGAAATCCTTCAAGGAGGATGTATTCCAATGTAGCATAGACATTAGTTTTATGGAAACCCGCACATGCTCCCTTGAGAATCTTGATTCTCTGCCCTGATTTCCAGGATTTTCCTTTCCATCTTAGAGCCTTGTGAACCCTCACAACTGCAACCAAAATGAACATGAGTATCATAAAATCATGCATTGAACTCACAATCAGAGAACCCTACAAAGGAACTTGAGAAAAGGAAAAAAAAAAACTAGATAACATGTCCAAGAACCTTAACTAACATGGTATCAAAATTTTGAATTCTCACCATTCCTGGATGTGTGAAGCTCCTTAGTCTTTATAGGGTTTACTATATAGACAGGATCATCAATTCCACAATCAACTTCCTCGTCATACTTATCGTGTGCATCTAAGAGCCACTGTTGGTACTGCTTATCCAACTGTGAGAGGGTCAACGGTTTGCCATCTCTTCTGATCTCAATGTGTACACCTGTTGAAGAATATGCAAGGTTTTGCCATGAATTACATGCATCTCATCTCGCTTTATCACTAGCACTCAAAAAATATTACCCGTTTCTTTCTCCAAAGGTTCTCTGCTTCCCAAGTTCCTCAAGGCAGTGGTATAAGGGTTTTGCTGTGCAAAATTTGTCTAGAAAAAGAAACGGATAAGCATCATCATCAGCAAGAGAGCTGGAATTTGTGATAAGAGAATCAACAAAAGAATCAATAAAAACATCCTCTAACATGGTTGTTCTGATCACACCACTTAACTGCGTAATATAATCACTATGGATTAGTTCTACGTCACGTGCCACTTCTAACATGTAGAGTAACATACGAATGAAATTCCACAGTTACACTCACTAAGCTATTATGCAACAAGTCAACAACATAATTGTCTTAAAGTTGATTTTTAACTTAAAATTTAGAATATGTAATTAAGAAGTCACAACCTTTAGGCTTTAGACTTCTTCTCCTTGCATGAAATCGTATTATCAGGATGCATTGGTTGAGCATCATTAAAAGCTGTAGCATATGGTTATTTTTTTATACTAGATTAGTCCAACCACAGGATTTTTAGACATGCATGAAAGATATGGATTTAACCTTCCAATAACACAAAATGCAGCTCAAAAGCCTGGTATCTTTTTCATGCCGTACTTCACTGATAAGATCATTGCATTAACAATGATTCCAAAACAAAAACATGATTACGAGAAAGAGGGGCGAGCAACAATGAGGAACAAAAGCAACAAGATTGCACTTCGTTTGAGTTTTGAATAATTAAGCAGAGCAGGTCGTAGCACTATAAACTCTGTTAATTATTAAAAGCATACATGAACTGCATGGAAGCAAGATATGATTGTGTATTGTGTACATGCATAATGGTTCACGATAGATGGGGTGCATAGACAGAAGCCAAAAACAAGTACCTTAGAGGGTGTTGGATTGAAACCAGCATCCGTCTCTGGAATCACAACGATTAGCGCTCAAACATATTGAAGATGCTAAGAAGTGCAGAATTTTAAGGAAAGGAAAAAAATTGCTTGATTATACCAATAAAGCATTTAACCCTCATGCAGCTTCTCTTCAGAACTTGTGATCGGTCCCCCTTTCTTTGTCTGAAGTCCATGAATGGAAGCCATGCCTGATTTAAAGGTAAAAGAATTGCCATATCCGTTCATGATATTAAGTGAAAATCAACTTCCCCAACAATTAGACATTATAATATACTCTTTTAAGCCAACAGTTGCAAGTTATAGTAATGTTATGTAATTTCAAGATAACGAATGTCCAAAATGAATATATCATTTTCAGCACCTATGTTGGTCTTGAAGGTTAACCTGTAAAGAACTGATTGTTTTATAACTAATTGTTTGAATCCACTCACCCAACGAGCATCTGGAAGTAAACGACCTAGCCGTCTACAAGAAACATGACTAAAACTTCCGAATTCTTCTGTATGTTCATATCCATCTTCTTTTAAAGTTTCAAGAATACTCTGAATGCTCTCTTTGCCCTGTTAATTAAATGTTTCAGAGAACAAAATAGTAGAAATGGTCCAAATTTCTGAATACACGTCTTAGTTGGATGAAATACAGATGCACATGCATAAAAAATACTAAATGATACCTCTTTAACCGGAAGATACAAACACCTAAGGCGTGCATTCGCCTCATCAGATGGCCCTGAACAAATTACATTCTTGGTTACTTAGATATTCATAACGAATGTAAGGATGAAATGCAAGAGCAAAATTGAGTTATCAAATTTAGTAATGCAAAAAAAACCAAACCTTGACTACTTGTCATAGTAGCATTGTTATGATTCAAATGAAAACGAAGTTGTAATACAAATTCTGGACCATTGCAGGAATTTAGGTTTGTAATCGCAACCTCACCGCCTGGAATTTCCGCTAGATCATCACCATTAACCTAAAAGTGCTCATTGTGTATGTAAATACTATATTGTAATAGTGCATTTAAAACTCGTAAACTAAGTTAAGGACAAACGAGGTTCACTGCTAGGTAAAAGTATATGGTACAAAAGCTTCTAAAAACAATAGAGTGCAGGACAAACTGAGACCTGAAATTCAATTGGCATTATTGTTCTTCCTTTCTTGGACAACTCATCACACTGTAAAGAGTAACAACACAAGTTAAAAGGAGGCATCTTGTGTGAATAAACTAGTAAATGCCGGTGCTACCATCGAGTATAGACAGACAATGAATCTTATTGTGAATAAACTGAAGAATGACATCCACCTGTTGTTTCATTTTACCAATGGTAAAAACGTGTTTTTGTTCCATATAGAAATTGTTTTATTTTCATAATCTAAGAATACAAATTATATCATCCCTGCATTATGTATAAGAAAGCAAACCTGGATATAGGGGAAGTAGATATCCTTCAATTTGCATTGGAGCCGCCTTATGTCGATGCTTCTCGTCTTGGGTTCAAAGATATCAACCTGTGAGAATATTTTAGTAGAAATTTATGGTGAGATCATATTCAAGCCTTTAAGAAGAAATGATAATAACCTTTGTGAAACTTCCAACAGGAGATAACTCAAGTTCATCCTCCATAGGGTCTCGAAGGCTGCCATAAGTCTAGAGTGCACAAAAGAATAAAAAATCAAAGACATATCAGGCTTCAACAAGTAAATAAAGAAGAAATCATATAATGGCGAGCAACTAAGAATTGTGTTACCCTCCAGGTTCGTTTTGAACCAGAACCACTGACTAGAGCATCTCTCTCAAGACGTAACATATAAACTTTTTTGCAATTTTTTGTCTTGGAGGAAACCTCTGTGTGCCTGCAATAAGATAAGCAATATGAATATATGATGACTTTATCCAGCCAAGAGAAGAAGTTTCTTGATGTTAGTGTGCCAAATAGCAAATTTAATCATTTTAATTGACTTACCTTCCTAAATGCATAGATGCAACAAAGCCACCATATCCAAACATACCAAAAGCAGGCTGTACTTAACAAAAATACGTCTAAATGTGAGAAACAATAATGGCAACAAGAAGAGAAAATCATGCCACCAAAAGGTACTCACAGTCTTCATGAATTGTTAAAATTCAAGTTAACAATATATAAATATTCCATGCAGATTTCATAGTATTAACCTTTAGATATGGAGGCTTCCCCCCTACGGCTTGTATTTTAAATCCCCGATGGAGTGAGGCACCCATCTTCCCCCTACAAAGCAGAAAACGATTAATATAAAACATAAGCATGAAAGTAAGAAACAAATGGAAACATGTATTGGAAGCATCTTCTTAAAAAATTATGGCATTCACTTCTGGCAAAAGGACCATTCATTGAGAAATTAGCATGTTACCACTTCTCTATAGACATGGAGTCCATTCCCGGGCCTGTATCAACAATAGATATCTTATCATCTGCAACTTCGACGCTGCAAAGTGATAAAAGTCATGAAACGATAGAAACCAAAATCCGACAAAGTATTACCAAATTAACACCCTTGTACCTTATTAATCTCTTCTCATTTTCACCATTGGACCACACCGCTTGCAACGAATTATCCTACAGTAAAGAGTGACATTAAGAGCTTTGAATATGGGTTTTTAAGGGAAATTAATAAACAAACATCCTTTCTTACAATTAGATCAGCCAATGCAGTTTCAAAAGTGTACTCTTCAGGTAGCTCCATAAGCAACTCAGTATCTGGTGTCAAATCCCACATGTTCTAAAAAGGGGGAAAAAGGCATTACAGTTCATATATATATGTATATATATATAGAGAGAGAGTATTGTAACATGCCTTAATATTCGTGAATTCATGATGAATATACCTAAATATTCATGAATATCATTCAACATGTCATTTTCATTATTGATGATGTCATCATAAACATCCATCATAATATTCTTCATCCAATAATTTATTAATAGTTAGTTCTCACGGGAACTTGCCCCTTGTATATAAATATATAATCAGCCCTAACAAACCTCATAAATTTCTGCCGGCTGCGACCCATCCTGTTACAAGATAATTACAAAATGATTACTAACATATAAAACATGAAATAAAATAGAGTTACTTCAGAATGAAAACAGGGACTCACATCAAGCCTCAAATTGTAGACTCTGTTCAACTCGAAGTTCGTCAACTTAATACAATTTCTGAAAACACGATCAGAATCGTCGATAAAACAAAGTTGAGCCTTCCAGTTGACATGTTTGCTGAGAACAGAATTCCTTCTCTCGTGCTCTTTCCTGACTTTACCAACCAACTCTTCTACCGTAATGAAATCCGTGGTCTGGGGTATTTTCAGCAATCTGGTAGTTCCATCTGGCAATAGAATCTTAAGCCGGTAAACTTTCCGTGAATAGGAAACATCTTCACGTGATCGTTTTTTCGGCGTTAGAGTTTGAGGTTTAGTGGCCATCTCGAAACGAAGAAGAAATCAGATATCCAATCCAGAGAAGAAGAAAAACGTTGACAAAGAAAAACATAAACCGTCTGCTTGACTATGGTTGTAGAAGAACTGCAAAAAACGAAAAGTAGAAACCCTCTGTCAGAAATTGGAAGAACAATAAACATAGTAGATATCAGAAGAACACGAAATGCTTGCTGAAATGCGTATTATTATTATTATGCATGTGTTCATAAGAGTTGCATTGCAGACTGTGATTCTTGCAATGAAATACCTAGCTGGATTGTAGTATATGAGAAGAAAGTGGAGAGAAGGGTTTGCCAAGGACTGATTTATGAACAGGAGAGCAGAGTATATATATACGGATGTAATGATTCCGAAGCCGTTTTTCTGACAACTGACGTCACATATCCTTCCAAATTCATCACGATATCATTTAGGGGGCTGTTCTTGTGGATATGGCTTATTCGCAAAGCCATATCGAGGTGTTCGTTATCGGCTTATTTGCTCAGCCGATGACTACTCTTACCTTTGCAATAAGACAAAACCCTTATTTTAGAAAAAGACCTCCTCACCCCTCTAATCTAGTTCATGCTTCCAATTGATTTCCCGCATAGACACTCTCATCTTCTTCAAGTCGTCTGCAGTATCATTCATCTAAGGTTTTCGATTAAACTCATTCCACCTCTAGTAAACATGTCAGGCCCATTAATGGCGGTCCAAACTTTAGCAGGAAATTTGAGAAGCCGACATATTTCTCGAGATAGTGGGGACTACCTCATTGACACTCCAAATTCTGAAGCAGATGGTTTGCGTTCTGTTGGTGGAACTCATGGTGTCAGTGCTACCAAACTGCACACGACCTTACAGATGTGGTCTACATTCTGGTCGTTAACTCCCTATGTGTTTTCGACCTGTTTGTTCTTCAATCAGATGTGGTTTCTCCTTATGGTTTTTCCGATTTCTCCCTAAATCAATTGTTACTTTGTTCAATCTGTGTAATACTCAAGTATGTGCTTCTCTTTATAGTTCCTTATCACAGATCTGGTATGCCTTTTAAGTTTTTTGGTATGCTGTAATTTTTTGGTTTTTTCCATGTTGCTAGTTGTACATAGATGCTATAATTTATTTGTTATTGTTTGTGAATGTAAATATTTATCAAACTATTTTATTTGGACGAAAATATAGAATGAGGGGTAAAGTGGTCATTTTCGATATTCAGATAGTTTATTCAGCACAACAACTGAAAAATAATTTATCTGATAGCATAAAGACAACTTTATTAACACAGACAACTTTATCCATATAGATCTTAATGGAAAACGAACCGAACAACCCCTTAGAGCATCCTGCTTTTTAGGAGCTTGTTCAAAAAGCAAAAACCTCATTTTGAGAAAGTACTTCAATCTGGATTCTTTTGGCCCACACTTTTTCATGACGCTGACAATTTTGTTAAAAGATGTAATGAATGTCAAAGAACTGGATTTATTTCCCAAAGACATGAGATGCCTCCTAATGGCATTTTAGAAGTTGAAATATTTGATGTTTGGGGAATAGATTTCATGTGATCATTTCCTATTTCTAGAAACTGTCAATACATCTTGGTAGTTGTAGACTATGGGGTTGTTTGGCAGTTGCTGAATGGTTTAGTGCTGAATGATTAAGTGGTCTGAATGATTAAGATGTTTTTATGATATAGTGTAAAATGAAATATGGGTGTTTGCTAATTGTTCATAATAAAATCAGGGCTCTTAATGGTTAATGGAGGATCAGGATACAAAATCATTAAGAGGATTTTGGAACATTAAGAGGCAGCCCTTTTTTTGCCAAACAAGATTTACCTCTTAATGGAACCATTAAGAGGTAAACAAACAACCCCTATGTCTCTAAATGGGTAGAGGTTGCAGCTTGTCACAATAATGATGCAAAGACAGTGGTCAAATTCCTTCATAGGAACATTTTTACCAGATTTTGCCACCAAAGTGGCCACCATATGTTGAAGCATGACAATGCTCAAGCGCTGCAGTCACATCTTCTTAAGGGATACTGTTAGAGCATAAATATGTTGGATGCAAGATCATATAAAATAAAAAGGTCAAAGCTCAAGATTGTCAAAGCTTAAAGTCAACTCTCATGTAAATGTCAAAATGGAGAGGTTTTTCAATTGAGGTTTTTCGTGAGTTTTTTCGTCATAGGTCGTAACTGCACGACCTGTTTTTTCGTATTTAATCAGTTTTAACTTTATAGAATTTTATAAAAGTTTCGTATTTAATCAGTTTTATTTATTAACCAGTTTTATTTATTAATATATTTACTAGAAATGTACCCTCACAATGCAGCGGATTTCTGAAATCTAGAACTCGAACCCTCAATCATTATTCATACTTTTTGTTAGTTTTTTTTTTAATTTTATTTTACGATTTTGAGAAACCTAGATTTAAAACAAAAATATATTTTAGTTTAGTTTAATTATGGTTTTTTATAAAAAAATAATAATAATTTTTTTTGTTACGGGTCAAAAAATGTTTAATTTAAATGATAACTATATTTAAGATATTTTATATTTAAAATTAAAAAGATAACATACTTCAATAAAAAATAAAAATAAGGTATTTTATTTCGAATTTTCTTATATTTATCGGTTAGTTATATCAATAGTTAAAAAATTTAGATATTTTAGAAAATAAAAATAAGTGCTTATCTGCAGTTAGTTATACGAATTCAAACATTGAGCTTTTATAAGTTGTACTTATGTTTAATCAATTTGTACTTTTGGATTTTAAGTAATATGCATTAATAAGTGGTACATAATGCATAAAAATTAGTTTTTAAGAGTTTAGCTTAAATGCTTTATAATATAGTATAAATATATTAGTTAAAATTCAAAATTACAAGTTAATGAAACATAATTATAACTTATTAAAGTCTCATGCTTTTATTTGTATAACTAACTGCAAATAAACATATTAAATACATGATAAACACTATGAGATAAACTACCTGTTTATTTTTTTAAATATATTTATTAGACCAATGCATGTTTTTATAATACAGTATAGATATATTAGTTATGAGATTATAACTAATATATATATATATATATATAGATATATAGATATATTAAGAGCAAATCATAAAATAAAAAATAAATATTGATAATAGTAATATTGATCAAATCGTCCAATAAATATAAAAAATAAATATTGATAATAGTAGATAATATTGATCAAATCGTTCATTAAATATAAAAAACAAATATTTATATTAATAAATGAGTATCTATTTCACAAATAGATGATGATGTGAGATATTGTGCTTGGATAAGTTGTACCAATGTATTATGAAATTGTAAATTAAGTAATTGATTTTAATTAGTTGTATTTTGTGCTTAAAATGTTGTAATTAAGAGTTTTTTATGTCTATTTTATAATATAGTATATATTAATATATTTAAAGTAATCATATTTGCAATAAGAAATTTATATATAATATATATTGTATTAAAAATAATATAAAGTTAAAATAGTGGGACCCTGAATAGTTTTAAAAAGTAATGAAAAAGCTTGAGTGAGGTTTTTCACATAGTGGAGGTATATAAAGGTTTTTAAGTTGTTGAGGTGGCAATAATATGTAAGAAAAAAACTATGAAAAGCTTGATGAAAAACCGTACACTGATTTTTTTATTGATTTTTAATATATATTTACATTTTATATCCCTATAATTATTTAATTAGTTTACTTTATACCTTTTACTTTTCTAATTTTCATTTTACACAATCACCATATTAATACATATAATCGTATATTAACTAAAATACATTAAAAAATACATTTTAATTTTAACAAGTTACACCATTACAATCGTCTCTTCGATATCTTTAAAATGAGCCCAATATTGAATATTTTTGGATTTAATTATTTTATTATATGTTAAAAAATACGTTTTAAAATACGTTAAGGAAATCGATATATATATATATATATATATATATATAATGAAAACAAAATCATATTTGATCTCTGACATCACATATTATATGTTAAAATACGTAAAGGAAATCAATTTTCATGTGTCATCACATATTATATATTGTAGAAAAAGGCAACATATTGTTTTATATGTGGCATCACAAACAAACTCTTTGAATTTATAATTTTCATGTATTCTCACGAAGAGGCAAAACGTTGTATTCAATATATACATATATGTATATATATATAATATGATTTGAAATAAAGTAAAGTTATTGATTTGAAATAAAGTAAAAATAATCGATATATATATCGAACGAACGATTCATTCGTTTTCAAAGTTCGATATATATAACTCTCTCCCTCTTCGTCTCTCTTTCTCTCTCTATATATATATCAAAGTTGCAGATGACAAACATGGGAGAAGATTTGACACCAACATCAGAATTTGTCACCAACCAGGTACAATATTATGATAACTAACATTTATGTTAATTTTAACTTACGGGTACAAGTGAAAGTTATAACAAAATATAATAATTTCAGGTGTTCGAATCTCGAGAAGAAATAACTAACTGGGTGCGTAATGTGGGACTTTCGGTTGGTGTCATTGTTGTTACCAAAAGATCAAAGACTAAGACAAATGGAGATGTTTATAAAATCGTGTTTATGTGTGAACATAGTAGGGAATTCTAACTGCTTCAAGGTTCAATGTCATACTACATGTTCTCAGTATGGAAGGCAGTGCGACATACTTACCATTCAGGACACAACCGTCGTCATCATCCCAAGACGAGTCAATTGCAATAGTGCATGTTAATGGTAATCATTACATAAAGGTGGTATTAAACGGAGATTACCTAATGCCTACACTCATACACCATTGGACACGTCATGTACTTCCAGATGCAATGTCGTGGATTATCCCATACAAACGTAGATTAGATATGTATGAAGAATATATAGAGCGTACTCGTACTCGTGACTATGTTGATTTAAATGAATAATCAAAGTTGGAATTTGTTGGAATAAAAAATATACGCAATATAGTTATTATGTTTATTATCTTTATGTTAAAAACTTACGTTCGATGTGATGTGTTTTCTCTTTTTTTTTTTTAAAATCGATTAACCAAGGTACAATATATGACATATAATAATATAATTAAATCAAAAAATATTCAATATTGGGCTAATTCGGAAGGTATTGACGAGACGATTATAATGGTGTAACTTGTTAAAATTAAAAATTACTTTTTTAACGTATTTTAGTTAATATATGCTTATATGTGTTAATATAATAAAAATGTAAAATGTAAAATGTAAGACCAAAAGGTATAAAGTAAATCAATCAAAAGAGTTCACGGACCAAAATTGTAACTATTAATCAAAAAACAAATGGTCAGAAATCCATAATAGAGTCCGACCACAACGACTACTTGGGTTGATATCATTAACCGTGCTAACCTTGGTAATTCCCAAAACATATAAATTTGTATCAAATTTGAACGTTTACCAACCACACATTGTCTAACCAAATCAAAAATAGAACAATTCCTTCTGTCGTGTATCCTCGATATTGTAATCTTTATTGTAATCTTTTTTTCTCCGGGCGAATATGAAGCGCATGGATACAAGTTAGGCTGAGTTTAGGGATAATCAGGCTCGAACTGATGACTTCCACCACGTCAAGGTGACACTCTACCGTCGGTCCTTCTTTTCGTTTTCGCACTGTTATGGATATGAAAATAATGGGAAAAATCGGATTCAGTTGTCAACTGTCCCTATCGGAAATAGGATTGACTACGGATTCGAGCCATAGCACATGGTTTCATAAAACCACACGATTTTCCCGATCTAAATCAAGCAGGTTCGAATGTGAGGGGGAGGGGGTGTGCTTTTTTGCAAGGGTAGGCTTAGAAAAACCCTATCATTTATCCTTAAGTAAATTACGTATTTAGTCCCTGTGGTTTGTTAAATTTGCGACTTTTCGTCCCTGTGGTTTTCAAATTTCAGTTTTCATCCCTATAATTTGTAATTCATTTCTATTTTCGTCCCTAAGGTCAAAACACTACCTTTAAATATGAAGGATTAAAATGAAATGAATTATCTATACTATATTATAAAAAAGACATAAAAAACTCTTAATTACAACATTTTAAGCACAAATTACAACTAATTAAAGCCAATTACTTAATTTACAATTTCTTAATGCTTTAGTACAACCTATCCAAGCAGTATCTCCCAAAAGTATAATGCGTCCATGTGCAAAATCCCCAAGCTCTCACCCCAAAGTAACTAAGCCTGCTTAGGACCGGCGCCACTAGAACCTGAGATACACATCGACACCAAACAAGTGTTAGGCCAAAAAGCCTAGTGAGTTGAACAATAATAAACATACATGAGCAGTTACAATTCTTATCAGCAGTTAACCGGAGTTCAACAATATGTGGAGTCAACAAGGGATACCCGTAGCACCAATCAGTTCCACCCAAGAGACAATGTACCTTAGTGCCACTACCAAGAGCGACACCCAAAGGCCCGGCCCATCCGACAACTACAACCATGGCAATACCCCGAATGGCGGAGGTCTAGGCACATACCCACACGGTGGTGCCCAAGACTACATCCTCCTAGTGCCTACCGACTTGGTTCGTCTGACATAATACATATAGGAGGTCTTGAGGTATATATCTACCAATGCATTTCGATACCAACCATGGGTACTATGCTACCATCTTATCACATAAGTCTATCATGAGACCCAAATACCAACATAATCAATGTTTAGATATTAAATTGCCAAAAGGCATTCCATGTAGAATTTATCACCTACTATACCACATATAATCCATATCATACCAAGATGCCATCAATGTACATTCATGGAGCAAATCCCAAATATTCAACCAACAGAGTAAAACATGGCAAATACTCATAGAAGATAATCCAACATATTGTACATAATGCTATCATCAAGTATTTGAACACATAAAGGTAACCAACATTAGAAATGTTACAATAATACCAATAGAAGATTATGATGTGTATCTAGTTTTAACAAAAGGTTTAGTAAACTCACAATCTAGGTTTTGAACCAAAACCTAGAAAATATGGAAACCTTAGAAGTTGCCCAAAGGAGACTTGATGTAGGAGAGGAGTAACTTGATGAGGATCTTCAATAAATGCACTTGGATGAGGCTTGATGAACCAAGAATCACCCCAACAACCCAAAACCCTAGCAATAAATGTGTATGTGTTTGGAATACCCAACAATCGCCCAAATGAGAGTTCTCCCGTTTTCTCTAAGTGAAATGTGATAAAATGAAGCAATTTAGGTCAAGATCTCATTTAACCCCAAAAATCCCGTCGGCAACAGTGCCCGGCGACAATGCCATGGGCACTGTCGCATGTCATAGTCGCGAGTCCACCCTAAGTCTCGGTACACCTCCCGCGACATTGACACCGCGATAGTGACCATGTCACAGTCGCGTGTCATAGTCGCCGCTCACACCCCACTTACGGTACACCTTCCGCGACCTTGACACGGCGACAGTGACAATGTCACCGTCGCGTGTCATAGTCGCGCCAGACTCCAAACATCCCATAAGTTGCCCAATTTTGATAACAAGAACGAGGTTCGAACGATTAAGATGGTAAATTAGATTTCATAACATATCAATATAACAACGATCAATAAATACACATAAAGGCACATAATCTCCAATATACACAAATAAGATGTCAAGGGAACAAATACTTACCTTGAGAATTTCCGGGTGTTACAATCCTCCCCACCTAATTGGGATTTCGTCCCCGAAATCTCATCCTAGATTAAACAAGTGAGGGTATCGCTTCTTCATATCATCTTCGGACTCCCACGTAATGTTAGCACCCTGATGGTGTTTCCATTGGACTTTAACCATAACCACGTCTTTATGCCTCAACTTCTTTATTTTCGATTCTAAAATCGACTCCGGTTCTTCCACACAACGATTCCCGTTGTCCACCCGAATTTCTGACAATGAAATCACGCTTTCTTCCTCAGCTAGACACTTCCGAAGGTAGCACACGTGGAACGTAGGATGTATTCCATCTATTTCCGGTGGTAAGTCCAACCGGTAGGCTTGTAACCCAACTTTCTCCAAAATGACGAAAGGTCCAAGGAAACGAGGGCTAAGCTTCCCACGCTTCCCAAACCGGATAATCCCCTTCCATGGAGATACTTTCAACATGACACGGTCACCCACTTGAAACTCGACCGGTCTTCTTTTCTTGTCCGCATAACTCTTCTGTCGGTCTTGCGCCGCCTTTAGCCTTTCCCGAATTTCTTTCACCTTGTCCGCCGTGTCTTGCACTACTTCTGGCCCAGCGAATTGCTTTTCGCCCGCTTCTAACCAACAAACCAGGGTTCTGCACTTCCGCCCATACAATGCCTCGAATGGTGCCATTCCGATACTAGAATGGTAACTGTTGTTGTACGCGAACTCTACCAATGGTAGATGTGAATCCCAACTTCCCCCGAAGTCTATAACACACGACCTTAACATATCTTCCAGCGTCTGGATTGTCCTCTCGCTTTGGCCATCCGTTTGAGGATGGTACACTGTGCTCAAATTCAGCCTAGTACCCAACTCCTTTTGCAAGCTATCCCAAAAGTTCGAAGTGAAGCGACTATCCCGATTCGATACTATAGATTGCGGAACTCCGTGTCTCGACACCACCTAGTCTATGTACAATTTAGCCAATTTCTCCATTGGCAAAGTCTCCCGCATCGCAAGAAAATGCGCACTCTTGGTTAGCCGATCCACGATCACCCAAATGGTATCGTGACGGCGCAAGGTCTTCGGTAGCTTGGTTACAAAATCCATAGTGATGTTGTCCCACTTCCACTCGGGAATGGACAACGGTTGCAAGCTTCCATACGGTCTTTGATGCTCCGCTTTGACTTGAAGGCACGTGACACACCTCTCCACATAGCTAGCCACATCTAGCTTCATCACCGGCCATCAATAATTCAACTTTAAGTCTCTATACATCTTGGTGCTACCGGGATGTATAGAATATTTCGACTTATGCGCTTCCTTGAGAAGTAAGTCACGGTTTCCCCCAACTTTCGGTACCCAAATTCGCCCTTGGAAGAGTTTGAGTCCACGACTATCTTCCGTTAAGAGTTCCTTTTGCTTAGACATAACCTCGACCTTGAGGTTCTCTTCTTTAAGTGCTTCCACTTGACTCGTCTTTATACTTTCCATCAAACTCGATACCACATCGATCCTTGTAAGGGACATTTTGACACCACCATCATAACTCCTCTGGCTCAATGCATCCGCCACCACATTGGCCTTACCGGGATGATAAAGTAGGTCACAATCGTAATCCTTCAAAAGCTCGAGCCATCTCCTTTGCTGCATGTTGAGTTCCTTTTGATTGAAGATGTACTTGAGACTCTTGTGATCCGTGAAAAGAGTACACTTCGTCCCATACAAGTAGTGCCACCACAACTTCAACGCGAAAACTACTGCCGTCAACTCCAACTCATGAGTCGGATAGTTCTTCTCATGGTCCTTTAATTGTCGCGACGCGTAAGCTATTACTTTCCCCCTTTGCATTAGTACGCATCCAAGCCCCATCTTGGAAGCGTCACTATACACCACAAAGTCTTCCGATCCTTCGGGTAAGGATAAGATCGGAGCTTCGCACAATTTCCTCTTGAGAGTTTGAAAGGCTTGTTCTTGTGCATCGGTCCAAACAAACTTGACGTTCTTCCTTGTGAGAGAAGTGAGCGGTGTAGCTATCTTGGAGAAATCTTGAATGAAACGCCGGTAGTATCCCGCCAAACCCAGGAAGCTTCGGATCTCTGTCGGACTAGTTGGAGGCTCCCAACTCATCATTGCCTCGATCTTTGCCGAGTCCACCTTTACTCCGTCTTTTGATACCACATGCCCCAATAATTGCACCTCTTGGAGCCAGAATTCGCACTTCGAGAATTTCGCAAACAATTTCTCTCTTCGTAGAACTTCTAATACTTCCCGTAAGTGTTTCCCATGCTCGAACTCATCCCTTGAATATATTAAAATATCGTCGATGAAGACGATCATAAATTTATGTAAGAATGGGCGACACACACGGTTCATCAAATCCATGAATACGGCCGGAGCGTTGGTTAAGCCGAAAGGCATCACCAGAAACTCATAATGACCGTATCTCGTTCGGAAAGCCGCCTTCGGAATGTCTTCTTTCTTCACCTTCACTTGATGATTACCGGATCGAAGGTCGATCTTTGAGAAACACCCCGCACCTTGGAGTTGATCAAAGAGATAGTCGATCCGAGGTAGAGGGTACTTATTCTTCACTGTGACCTTGTTTAGCTCTCGATAATCTATGCACATCCGCATGGATCCATCCTTCTTCTTCTTCACGAACAGTACCGGTGCTCCCCAAGGTGACGAACTTGGTCGAATGAAGCCCTTCTCCAACAATTCTTGAAGTTGCGTCATCATCTCTTTCATTTCCGTCGGAGCCAAACGATATGGAGCACGGGCTATCGGAGCCGCTCCCGGAGTGAGGTCGGTCTGAAACTCCACTTGCCGCTCCGACGGTAATCCGGGTAAGTCTTCCGGAAAAACGTCCGGATAATCTTGCACCACCTCCACTTCTTCTATCGACTTCTTTTCTTTCTTCACGTCCACAACGTAGGCCAAGTACGAAGGGTAACCCTTCTCTAGGAACTTACGAGCCTTGAGAGATGAAATGATGGGATTATTCCTCCTTCCTTTTTCCCCATAAATGGTAACCACATCATTTACCGGTGATGGCACTTGGATCATCTTTTTAGAGCAAAAGATGTCCGCCTTATGCCTCACTAACCAATCCATACCTATGACTACATCGAACCCTCCTATAACCATGGGTAGTAAATCTACTCCAAAAGGATTCCCATCAATTTCTAAAGTGCAATCACAAAAACGATTTCGAATGATTACTTGATTCCCATTAGCTATTTCTACTACTAGTGCATCGGGAAGGACACTAACCGGAGTGGTGAATTGCTTACAGAAAACATCCGATACAAATGAACATGTAGCACCCGAATCAAACAAAACACGAGTTGGCAAAGAGTTTACTAGAAACGTACCCGAAACAACATCAGCGGTCTCCTTTGCCTCCTCGGTAGTCATCCGGAAAGCTCGACTCGGTGCCCTTGATGGTTGCTCGACTCTAGCCGTCGAACCCACAGAGTTTCCACCCTTTCTTTCTACTAGCTTTTGGCAATTTCTTTTCATATGCCCCGGTTCTCTACACTCGTAGCACACCGACCCCCGGATGGGGCACTCTCGAGTTGTGTGGCTCTTATAACCACACTTGACACACCCGGTTGGACCGGAGTAAGTTCTTGTAGAACATGGCCCCGAGTGCTTTGTCTTGCACTTGTGGCACCATCGGTCCTCGCGGCGTTGATCACCCGCTCTTCCGCTTGCAAAGGGTCTGGATGGGCGAACGGGCCTAGACGACCCTTCCCACTTTCGCTTCTCTCCTACAACAATTCTCTCATCCTTCTCTACCTCAAAGTCATCCTCTATGAGCAAGGATTCCTCGATCACATATTGAAGGGTCACGCCTCTAGCATTCCTTACTGCCGTTCTCATCCTTGCCGACAGTCCTTGTTGGTAAGCCTTTATCTTCGATCTCTCATCCGGGACGAGGTGTCCCACCAGATTCAGTTTTTCCAAGAAAATATTGGAGTAGTCCGCGATGGTTAGGGTCCCCTTCTTCAACCCTCAAAACTCCGCTTCCAGTTTGTCAAGTGATCTTTCACTGCAGTATTTTTCCATGATCTTCTGTTTGAAAACCGGCCAAGTCAACTTCGCCAAAACTTCGGGAGTAAGGGCGAACCGTGTGAGGTTCCACCAGATCAGGGCCTCACCCCGAAGTAGTTGGGAAGCGAACTTCACCCGTTGCGAGATATCGCACTCGCTTGACTCGAAAGCCATCTCCACTTCCTTCAACCAATACATGCATGCCACCGGGTTTGCAGAACCCGAGAACTCTTTCGGATTACACTCAAGAAATGCTTTGTAGGTGCATCCTTTACTTTTATCTTTGATTCCCTCATCAGATGGGTCTTCAACATATACCACATTTGGTCTACCCGACCCCACAACAATGTTTTCCGCCATTGTCTCAGGTTGCCGATTGCTGGCATCTCGATCCTCTAGGAGTTTCATGAAAAACTCTTGTTGTTGAGCCATGGCCGAATTCATGGTCAACATCATGCTATCCCGAATCCGGGTCTCCATGGTTACTTCCTCCATGATGGCATTATCCGCGTTAAGGTTCCGGCGCGGAATGTGTTCAGGTCCTCCTCCCAAGATTATGGGTATGGGAGGTCCCTCGACAGTTACGCCCACAGGAGGCCGATCAGCGGTAGACTCCACTTCCAAGTGGCCCTCTGGAGTATTTGGTAACCTACTTCGAGTGTTTACCATCTCAATCTCCCATACATATACGAGAAATAGATTGAGAAAAGACTAAACGAGGTGAACTCATTGTACGTACTAATACCTTCATCTATTATCATAATAATCGTAAACCAAGTATGCTCACATAACAATGCATTCATAATAGCATTAGCCAAGTGAAATTATGAACGAACCATACACAAAAATTCTTGTCACCATTATCACAACTTTCAATTAAAGTAATTCCGTAATCCTAACGCTCTCCCCACCTAGGATTCCTACCCCAAGTGGACAGTGAAACTATGAAGTCCAAAGTTTAAGTCTAGATATGTTAAAACGATACCTAGTTCACTTAAACTAAAGCTCTGATACCAACTTGTAACACCCTAAAAATAGGGATAACAAAAATCCGAAAACGGACATGAGGTATACTAAAATTGCCATAGCAAGAGCCTCCCAAAATGGGGAATATATAAATAACCTATTTAATTACAATTGTAATTTGACGGACGATAAATAACAACCAACTAATCTAATTTCTACAACTAGAAAAGAGATTACAAAAGGGTTGTCATCTATAAATCCAACGGTTCTTTCCCAAAAGTATAATGCGTCCATGTGCAAAATCCCCAAGCTCTCACCCCAAAGCAACTAAGCCTGCTTAGGACCGGCGCCACTAGAACCTGAGATACACATCGACACCAAACAAGTGTTAGGCCAAAAAGCCTAGTGAGTTGAACAATAATAAACATACATGAGCAGTTACAATTCTTATCAGCAGTTAACCGGAGTTCAACAATATGTGGAGTCAACAAGGGATACCCGTAGCACCAATCAGTTCCACCCAAGAGACAATGTACCTTAGTGCCACTACCAAGAGCGACACCTAAAGGCCCGACCCATCCTACAACTACAACCATGGCAATACTCCGAATGACGGAGGTCTAGGCACATACCCACACGGTGGTGCCCAAGACTACATCCTCCTAGTGCCTACCGACTTGGTTCGTCCGACATAATACATATAGGAGGTCTTGAGGTATATATCTACCAATGCATTTCGATACCAACCATGGGTACTATGCTACCATCCTATCACAAAAGTCTATCATGAGACCCAAATACCAACATAATCAATGTTTAGATATTAAATTGCCAAAAGGCATTCCATGTAGAATTTATCACCTACTATACCACATATAATCCATATCATACCAAGATGCCATCAATGTACATTCATGGAGCAAATCCCAAATATTCAACCAATAGAGTAAAACATGACATATACTCATAGAAGATAATCCAACATATTGTACATAATGCTATCATCAAGTATTTGAACACATAAAGGTAACCAACATGAAAAATGTTACAATAATACCAATAGAAGATTATGATGTGTATCTAGTTTTAACAAAAGGTTTAGTAAACTCACAATCTAGGTTTTGAACCAAAACCTAGAAAATATGGAAACCTTAGAAGTTGCCCAAAGGAGACTTGATGTAGGAGAGGAGTAACTTGATGAGGATCTTCAATAAATGCACTTGGATGAGGCTTGATGAACCAAGAATCACCCCAACAACCCAAAACCCTAGCAATAAATGTGTATGTGTTTGGAATACCCAACAATCGCCCAAATGAGAGTTCTCCCGTTTTCTCCAAGTGAAATGTGATAAAATGAAGCAATTTAGGTCAAGATCTCATTTAACCCCAAAAATCCCGTCGGCGACAGTGTCCGGCGACAATGCCATGGGAATTAACTGAAAGTGAGAATGAACAAGTAGGCACTTTGAGATAGGATGCTTTGAGGATTGATAGAGACACTAGAATCAGGAATCACGACGAGGGTAGCAAGGATAATCATGTATGGAACGTTCATAATTATACCTGTCCAGTGTCATAGTGAACTTACGGGTCACATGTGCTTACTTGAATCGCCTTTATGTGATGACCGATGGGGTATTTTTCGGATTATTGAGGAGTAGTAGTTAGAAGAAGTTGATGCTCTTAACATTGGTCACTTGGAGTGACGGTAAGCATGATGATTGTATTAAGTGGACTGTTTCGGGTCGGAATTATTGGTTGGATTAGAACCATGGACTTATGGAAGCAACATTATTCGAGGGAAAATTGTAAAGTGAACCGGTGAAGTCCTCGATTATTGTCTTAAGAGGTTTGAGCATCCGGATGACGATAGTGTGACTAAGAAATTGAGGAGCGTGGTTTTAAGATGTCGAGTGTTGATCAACTTCATGCACAAAAACTTATTTCTAAAATAAATTGCCTCAATTATTTCTCATGTTTCCAAATCGTCATCTGGATTATATTACAAAATCTTGGAACAACGTTTAGCACACACAAGGTTTTAACCCATGATTTTAAACATGCATAAACATATTTTATTGCATGTGGTTGCTAACTTTGTTGAGACTTTCTTTATTCTCATTGTTGTGCAACACTATTTTCGGATAGTGTGATGTCCGTATTTTGATGTTGTTTAGGGTCTTGTACAAGTAACTGCGACTTATGACTTTAACATTGGATCTCCTCCACATATGTTAAGGCTTTGGACGAAGAGTTACCTTCCATTGTTTTGATGTTTGAGTTTTATTGAGAATTTTATTTTATGAGGTGATGCGGATTTGTGTCGGTCCACAATATATATCAAGTTCTTATCGACAATAACACATAAACGATTACCAACCTGTTTTGATTAATAACAACGATTACAAGGTTGATAGATTTCTCTCTTTGAAGCTCTCTGTGTTTTACACCTTTTGTGTGTGTTTTTCTTGTGTGTGTTTTGAGATATGATCTCTATTGATCTGATCTTAGCTTCTAAGATACACTAACCTTACAACTTGCAAAACAACTTGCAATATTTAAAGATATTAAACTAAACTAATATTTAATCTAAATAAACTAATATAATATCTAACAAGATATTATCTAAACATAAACTATAATAAACTTTGACATTTATTACAAAGTAACATTAGACTTAATATCGAGAGTCGACTTTCCGGCGTTAGCTTCAGATTCCAAACTTCAGATTGGATGATCTTGAATCCAATAAATCTGTGATCTAACAATCTTCCCCTTTGGATCAAGATCATTACTAAAATGATTTAGCAATCTGGTCTTCTCTTTCAGCTCAGAAGATGCAATCTCTTTCTCTCTTCAATTTGTAATATTCTCCAGGTTTAGCTCAGAATGCTTTAGCAAAGTATCTTCAAAGAAAATTTCTCTCAGATCAGCATGTTTTTAGAACACTTTGAAGAATCTTTTCTTGGTTAGCTCTTCTCTTGTCTATCTTCAGAATAGTTGGAAGAGTTCTATAAACCTTTGATCTTTCACATTTCTTGGTAGGCTCTCCTCCCCCTTTTTGATGAAAAATGAAACGACTTCATCAAAACATAAATCAAGAAATGTCTTTCATCAGGAGCCTCTGATCCGTTAATTCAAAAGATATTCATCCAGATCTTTGCAAATCCAGACAAAATAATCGTGTAAAACCTGAATCAACAAATGAATAAGTTAAAATGTCTGTCAGTAACACTAAGTCACTGTGTGTAACGAATACACGTTGGAAAGGAGCTTTTTGATGGTGACTCCCCCAGGGCTTCCATTCAATCATCGAAACACCACAAAGGTAAATTCTATGAACATTATGACAAAGAAACAAATTCCTTGTGTGTTCGTGCTTGTGATAGAAATAATTAAGCACTTGATGATTGCTTATAAGGCTCAATATTGTGTAAACCACTGAGACAACAGTAAGTTAAACACAGACTCAATGTGCATGATTGAAGTGTGAAGGTGGGGCAGACTTCCTTCTTTTCAATATCCATATTTTTCAAATGAAAATCAGATAGCAAATGTGTTGCTTCCCCTTAGAAAATGTGAAACACTTTCTATTTGAGTAGAAAATGAGTAGATGGTGAGGTTTGATCAAGAGTTGGCATGGGCTAGTTGCCTGTTTCAATAATGATCACCAAAGAATTGTGAAACATTAGAAATGTGGTTGCCCGACTCAGAAAAAGTTGGTGCAGAGTTCTGATATTCTTTTAACTCTGTTCTCACACCCTCTTTCTTTTAAACGTTAAGCTCACTCTAACCAGACTTTCTTTCTCTGTTTGACACACTCATTTCTTTTGACTTCTCACACTCAATCACTATGGATTAACTTCTTGGGTAGAAATCACTGGTTAGGGTAATTCCATAGAAGTTGTGTTAAGTCCTAGCACAAAGAAATCATGTTTTCCTATGATGCATATGATGCTCAAAATTGGTGTAACTATTTCAGTTAAAGCACAATGTTGATCTTGAAAACATTTAAAGTCACACTTCCAATTCCTGAAATCGGTTTAAGATTCGGGAAGTGGTTTGAACATTTAAGAACAATGTTTTCTATGATTGAAAGTTGTCCTCCTTTCAACCATATGTGAGATGAAGATAAGGAATTGTACCTTTACGTGCGATCTTACATCTCATGAAGCAAAGCTTAAAGTCATAAAAATATGAACTTGTAAGCTTCTCTTAAATTTTTTGCAAAAGTCTTATGTCAAGTCAAAGCAAATTTATTCACTTAAATTGAAAAGACAAAAAGCAGTAAAACTGTGAAAGTACGAGTTCTGATCAGAAATAATCAGAAGTCATATCCGTACTCATTTGACTGGAAGAGCTCCCCCTAAAATCATGCATTACAAAAATTTGGCATAAAAGGTAAACGCAAAAATTTTATGAGCTCCCCCTCAAAATAAGATTGACTAACTGTCAATTCTTCTCATACTCCCCTTTGGATCATGAACAAATTGTTAATGTGCAGATATCAATCAGAAATAAGAATGAAGAAATGATGAAAAAGTATACAATTAGAAAACTTTGATAGGTAACTACTGATTATACCTTAAGATTTAGCATACCAAGCTTAGACACAAGAAAGGTAAACCTCTTTTCGTCTAAAGGTTTGGTAAACAAATCGGCAAGCTGATAATCAATTTTTACAAAGAAAAGTTCAATTGTTCCTTTCTCTACATTATATTTGATAAAATGATACCTGGCATCTATGTGTTTGGGATTCTTAAAGTCGGGGATTCTTAGGCCCAACATTACTACGCAAACTTTTGAACCGAAACCGGTAATGTTTAAAATGATTCAAGCAATGGGTCAATTTGGAGGATTACTTTCGAAAGATTCACACCCTCACTTAAAATAATTTTTAGAAATGACGGATCATTTTCTTCTTCCTGGAGTTACCGTAGAAGCCTTACGGTTGACACTATTCTCTTACACATTAAGAGATAGAGCCAAAGTCTGGCTAAATTTTCAGCCACCTTATTCAATTGATGCTTGGACGAATTTAGCTGAAAATTTTCTAAAGAAATATTTTCCTCCTACTCGGAACGAGAAATTTAGAAACGAAATTTTAATGTTTAAACAAGAGGAAGACGAAACAGTATCGGATGCATGGGAGAGATTTAAAGAACTAATTAGGAAGTGTCCTCATCATGGAATCCCTCATTGCATCTAATTAGAAACATTTTATAATGACCTTTCTAATGCTGCTAAAATCATCCTCAATGTCACGACTGGTGGCACTTTTACTGCAAAAACATACAACGAAGGGTATGACATTTTGGAAAAAGTTGTCAATAAGAACACTGACTGGTCAAACCCCCGTATTCTAATTCCTAAAATTGCGTCAGGAGTTCATGAGATTGATGTCATCTTCGCTTTAAATGCACAAATTGTAGCTTTAACTAACTTGTTTAAAAACAATTTGAACCTTAATGGAGAAAAGAGTCAAGTGCAAGTTATAAACCAATCTTTAATTGAGTAGTGTACTTTTTGCGGAGAAAATCATCCTTTTGAGTGTTGCCCCGGTAATCCCGCTTCAGTGAACTATGTTTGGAATCATTATAGAAAAAGTCTGTTTTCTCAAATGTACAATCCGAATTGGAGGAACCATCCAAACTTCTCATGGTCTGGGAATCAAAGACTTCAACCCCTCGGGGCAGGTCAAGTCTAAAACCGACCACCAAATCCCCCAGGATTTTATCAAAGCCAACCTCAAAATTACCAACATGGATAATTTTCACAGTCACATGCACCTAGACAACAAAATGCATCGGAAGGTAATGGTTCAGTCGAATCATTGCTTAAAGGTTTTATAAACCAAACCAATGCAACCTTGAGGGGTTTCCAAACCCAACTCGAACAATTTGCTGTCAAACTCAAGAATAGACCACACAGGACCTTGCCGAGTGACACTGAGAACCCTAGGGTCATTCACAAGGAAGATGTCAAAGCTGTGAGTATAAGAGAAATTGAGGACCTAGACGAGTCTAGTCAAGTTGAGAAATCATCTTCCGTAACAATTTTGCAGAAAGACTCACATCTCTTTGATAAATCAAATTTCCCAGGTCTGTTTTCTGCTTCTAAAGAAACACAGACTTCAGAACCACTCATCTCATGCACTCCCGAGAAGAACAAATCTGCCCCATATTTGATAGAATTGCCTTTTCCTGAGAGATTAAAACCCAAAAATGTGGATGTACAATTCAAAAAGTTTTTGGACATTTTCAAACAACTCCACATTAACATTCCTTTGGTAGAGGCTCTCGACCAAATGCCAAGATATGTTAAATTTTTGAAAGATATTCTCAACCAAAAACGAAGGTTGGAGGAATTTGAAACCGTCGCTTTGACCAAAGAATGTAGTGCACTTCTTACTTGCAAAATCCCTCCGAAACTAAAGGAACCGGGGAGTTTTACCATCATGTGTTCTATTGGGGACAAGAAGTAGGGCATGCTCTATGTGATTTGGGAGAAAGTATAAACCACATGCCTTTGTCGGTTTTTCAAAAGTTAGGATTTGGTGAAGTTCGACCTACCACAGTCACTTTACAACTTATAGACAAATCTTTGGCCTATCCAAAAGGAAAAATTGAGGTCATTTTGGAAAAAGTCGATAAATTTATCTTTCCGACTGCTTTTCTAGTTTTGGACTATAAGGCAGATAAAGATGTCCCCATCATTTTAGGAAGAGCATTTTTGTCAATCGGTAGAACCTTGATACACGTGCAAAAAGAGGAACTAACAATGAGAGTGAATGACAAACAAGTGCCCTTTAATGTTTTCAAGTGCATTAAGTTATATGGTGATTTGGAAGATTGTTCATCAATTAATCTACTAAGTGAAGACCTTGGTCTAGATATTGAAGAGTGTATTGAGCATTTTAAAGAGGGAAGTGAGAATAAGAGAAAAATGGAGAGTTGAGATAAAATGCAACCACAAATGAAAGTGAATCAAGGTATCAAAGAAGTGAGGTTGAGCCATCATAAATGTAGATCCCAGAAACAGTGCAATCACGATAATAATCAATAAACAATAGATATTCAATCACAACTGTTGGTCATATGATTAGATTTATCAATAAAGGGTTTAAGGTTTACAGAGAGAATTTCTAATAAGGATTAATAAACCTATGAATGATCATTCTTCTTTCTCTTGCCCTAAACACACTAAAAAATCCTTTAAATACCCAAACCTAAACCCTAAGGCCCAATAAACAAGACAAGCCCAATAACAATTAAAGGATTTTACAATGCTTTTGAATAAAACCAATTAAACTCTATAAATGCGTTATACAACTTTCAACGCACTAGGACTTTCAGTCCTAGCAATCTCCCCCTAAAGTTGAATAAGGCATTTATCATCTTGAAATCTTTAGGCCTTGATCTTCTTTCCCTCTTGAATCTTTGCAAAACTTTGGTGTTGTTTGTCTTCATGTCTTTCCCAGCTCCCCTTTGAATAAAGCTCTTGGTCTTCATAGTTTCAACTTTTTAACAAGATTCAATGTATAATAGCCTCGACTGAATGCACTACTGAGCAACTTTCAACAGTAGAAACTCAACACATCGGATCAACACACAAGAAAGATAATGTGTGAGTTACGTGACATTCCACAATGCATCTTTAGTTTAAAAAACAAAGAATCTGTCTTTGAACCGCGAGTTGAATATGCTTTCAGCTTAAGAACTTGTTTCAATCAGCTCGTAGGAGGAAATGATTCGTCGCAAACACCACTTGATAAGGGATAGAAGAAATTCAATCTTGAAATCAAATGGCTTTTCAACCTCAAATTTAAGAAATTCTATTACTCCCCCTCAGATTTTGCTAACTTCCCCTCAACACGATAATCTGTGTCTTTGAATTTTGTGTCGTTATCCCCCTCATGATGATTAGGAGAATCCTGAGCATCACGTAACTTCAAAGACTAAATGGATAAGTAGCAAAATACCAGATAAAACGATTCAGTAACCACGGGTAACAACTAACACAGAAACACAAGTGTAACTGTTATCACAACAATTAAAATTGTGTAGCCTATTTTCAAAGTTGGCAAAGGGGTATCTCTGATAGGACTTCCCGTTATCACCGAAGTAAAATATTAAAAAATTACTTCTAAAACTATTCCGGCAATATCACAAAGATATGCGATTGGAATCACAAAGATTCATGCGTGTGTGAGATAAATATAAATCATATCGATTAGGCTTAAAGATTGATTCAACCTGGGACGCAGGTTAGAAATCAATAGACACAATGAGATGAATATGAAGTTCGGAGACCGGAGCTGATGTCTTCCCTTTTCAATATCTAAGACCTCTTAGTGAGGAATATATAGATTATGTGCTAAATCTCCGCGCATATATGAAACAAGTATCTTTTGTGAGATACTTAAGTGGCTAGGTGGGGCGACACGAGTTATCGACATTGGATCCATGTCTGTTTCAATATTCATCTCCAAAGAACGAGAATGAATAAATTGTGTGGTAACCCGGATAACTGACTCAGTTTGGTAAGAACCAATAATTCTTTTAAGTCCTGTCACACTCTCACCAAATTCTTTTCTCTCCTAACTCATCTAACAATCTAGACCCCTCAATGATATCTATGAATTGGATATATTTCTTGGGTAGGTCCTTCCGTTTCTGGATAGACCATAGAAACTTTATGAGCCCTAACACTCTTTAACTCACCAAGATAAAACATTAAAGTAAAATTTATGATTTGAGATCATCAGAAGTCAAAAACATTTAAGAACGAGTCATGAACTGATTTGTTCAGAAGTAAAATTTAAACAAAAACATGGTACTCCCCCTTAAAAGATGGCCTAACCCCTGATTGTAGTCATGTGACGTGAATAATCTGAATTAAATCACACATGACCATCTTGCAAAACAGATTAGGAAGATTTTGGTTTTGGTATCCATGTTGTGATGGATCCTTGATGGTTAGTTGCCTTGGCTTTGAAGCTATTAAACTGAGGATTGGGGATGCTATAAGTACCATACCAACTATTAACGTACCTTGGATGCACAAAGTCACTCTTTCCATAGTAAGTGCAACATATCGTTTGACGGTGCAGACTGATCAACTTTCCTATAGAGACATAAGTAGGTGAATCAGTTTTGGAAATAAATGACTTTGGATCAACTACAGGAGAATCATGAGACTTGTTTCCATCACTACTTTCTATAGTTGGTTTCTTTCTCCAAACCATCTTGACTTTTCGAAACACTTGATTATTTGAATCATCAACAACAAAATTATAGAAAAGATTTGAAGGACAAATCCGATCTTTTGAAAATTCATTTGATTTGACAAACTTCTTTGAAGAATTAGATGTAGAAGGTGAACTTGAAGAATAAGGAGACTGAACAACAGTATCGGGATTGGCATGTTCAGATAAATCGACTTTAAGATTTATTTCTTCAAGTTTCTTGACTTTTGCGGATAAAACATTTCTTTCTTCTAGAATCAAGTCAAATTGTTTTTGCAAATCAGATTTTACTTTCTGTTCTTCCAAAATCTCTGTTGCTAATCCAGATAATTTCTTTGAAAGCTTATGAATCTCAGTTTCGAAAATCTTTTTTTCACTTTCAAAATCCTTTTCTATACTGTTGCGTTTATCAGATATCTCTTTAAAAACCGCAACATTCTTCTTTTGAAGCATTTCCTTTTCACTCTCAAAACATTTTCTCTCTTTCTCAAAAGAATCTCTCTCAATTATCAAAACATTTTCAAAATCAAAAACTTGTTTTGAAAGTTTCGCATTTTGAGCCTCAAAAACCTTTCTTTCATCGAAAACTTTCTTTGAAAGTCGAGAATCTTTCTTTCAAGATTCTTCCTTTCATTTGAGAAATCGACTTTTTCCTTTTCAAAAACAACAAGTCTTTTCTTTAGGTCGAGATTTTCACTCTCCAACACATTTCCTCTTTCTTCAAGCGCCAGGTTCTTCTCTTCTTTGGCTTCAAAATCTGCAACTTTTCTTTCAAGTTCAGATATTTTCTTTGAACTTTCAACACTTGTCGGATCACTTTTATTCATGTAAGCTTCGCTTTCAAGATCTAAAACCTTTCTTTTAAGAGAATTTATTTGGTCATTAAACATACTGTGATATGAACTATTTTCTACTGCCCTTTCAAGTTAAGAATTCCTATCCCTGAGCCAATCATTGCTTGTCTGTATGGCACATATCTCTTTTTACGACTGGCTTTCTGATCTTAGATTGTTCAAATCTAACTGAAGAAAAGCTTTCTCTTCCAATAGTGTGTTAATGGTCTTTAACATGTTTTCCAAACTTTTTTCGAGAGTTACAATCATTGTTTTGTATTCAGACATGGGTATATAAGGCATTGTTACTTGCAAAGCTTGAAGTCTAGGGACTAAACTCGACAAGAGATGAAACTTTAAAGTGCAAGGACCAAAAGTGACAGCGTGTGAAACTTGAAAGTTTAGGGGTCAAAAATGACAAATGATTGAAACTTTGAAGTACGGGGACTAAAAATGACACAAACTAAAACTTAAAACTGCAAGAACTAAAAGTGGCAAAAAATTAAACTTAAAACTAGAAAGACCAAAAATGACATAAGTTAAAACTACTAACTAGAGGGACTAAAAGTGTAAAAAATGAAACTTCTAACTGACTTAACTGGACACTAACTAAAAATGAAATAAAACTAACCAAACTAACAAACTAACTGGACTAACGGAGACTTAACGGAAAAGGACTAAAATGTAAGAAATTAAACGACAACTTAACAAAATCACTATTCATCATCTCCTTCGTTGAGACAAACCTGCAAAACTTCGAAACGGTTATAAATATTCAATGTAAATCAATCGTTAAAGCTTCTTAATCAGTCCTTAACAGATTAAACCTCAAACGGTCAACCCACGATCACAAACGAACCAACCGAAAACATTTCGGAGACGATCGAAAACTTAAAAACTCGGTATGGGTTAAAACTTCTCGACCAAAATCGATCGTTTATGTTCCTTTAAGATCCATCAACTGATTAGAACTTGAAACAATCTCTCAAACTCTCTAACGAAGCAACCGAATTTTTTTCGGAAACCGAACGAAAACTTAAAAATTCAACATCGGTTGAAATTTTTCGATAAAAAATGTTCGTTTAAGCTTTGAGAACAACCGTTAACAGTTTAAAATAGAAAAGCTTTGTCCATGATCACTACCGAATCAACCGAAAACCATTTCGAAAGAGGATCGAAACTTTACTTGGAGAATTGCGATGGAATGATGTAACAATAGATGAGAACCAAATTCAGTCAACACAAATCAATGCCAAACACAGTGATTAACAAAGAAAGTATCCTCCTTATTTGACTAGACTTCATACATCCTTGACTACCAAATTTTATTGTTTGACTGGAGATCACTTTGAATTTGTATCCGGCGATAAGATTGATTCCCGGATGAATTGCCGGATGAAATAGTTCCCAGATCAAAAATTAGACCGAAGCAATTGAAATCAACCCGTTCACTATTGGTTCTGCCGTCCCACTATGGTTTTAATAACCAATCATTGAACTTAAAAATATGGATGGCAACTTTAAGTCCAGGATGCAAGACTAAATTGAAGACAACCGCCAATTACAGAATCAATTCCACCGATTGAAATTTTCACAAAAAAATTGTTAAGGTCCCGGGATTTGCTACCAACCGGGAGTTAGCAGGGTCTCGGGAAAAGATATGGTATCGGTAAAGTGGGAGGTACTTGTTGGTCCCGAAGGTGCTTAACAAGTTTGTAGAAGGGGGGTTGAATACAAACACAAAATTTAAAGTTTAATAAATTTTTTATTGATAAATCAAAATACAATTTACATGTTTGTTGCGGAATAAGATTAAGGAAGAACCTAATCTAAACAAATTTAAGAAACACTAAGATGGTTGCACAAGAATTAGATAAAGAGGATTAAGGGAATATAGAAAACAAGGGTTTCTATATTTTACAGAAATATTGAAGGCTGAAGGCTTAGGGCAACTCTTAGATAGAGTTTTAATCTTTCTATTTATACCCTATGCATTAAATGCATGGCATGGTACTTTACACGTGTCCTTCTCTGGTTGGTTGCATGAGTCTGACTTTTGGAGACATGTTTTTGGCTGTATGATGAACAGTGTAGATATCAGAGTTGTTGTATGAAATGTTGCAGAGGTATGTCTTTTCTGACACTCGTACTATTTGTGCATAGATAAGACAATAGAGACTTGAGGTATAAGCTAAGTGATCATTGATCGCTGAATATCTCTTCCTTCTCAGAGATAAAAGGAAGTGCAGCTATCGCTAAAGATTTTCCTCAGGCTTCTTCGCGTGTGAGTAGACTTGTCTTGTTTTCGCTGATATCCGCATCAGGTCATGAGTAGACTTGTCCTTTGTTCAGCAGCTTCCTCTTCGATTCAACGATGAACATCTTTTGTCGCGAAACTTGTATTCAGGGATTACGTCTAACTGTTTACAAGAGAAATCATTAGCGATACTGAACATATTCAGTATTTGATCGCTGATAGTGAAACACTAATACATACAGATGTTAAACGTAATTCTCACTAAGTATTATAAAGGGCCATTATCAAATCACTGAGAGAGTTGGATCAACAATCTCCCCCTATTTGATGATGACAAAGTAACTATGAAGAAAATTACTTAAGTCAAAATAAAGGATAATCAGGACTCATAACATACACGTCCCAATTACTATTTTGAGGGATCTTTTACAGTACTGATAGAGTTAAGTATTTCACTGAAATTTTCATTAATTCAAAGAAAGAATTACAAGAAGAGATGAAAATTATAAGTACAAGTGAAGATCTAACTACTATAAGTCTAACTAACAGATTACAAGAAAGAAAATCTATCAGCTATCTAGATAAGATTTCAGGACCTTGATCATATAATCTGGTACTTCCTCTCCTTTTTGTCTTCGATCACCTGATTCTTGTCGAATGAGAGTATTGATCGGTTCAGCTGAGGGAGAGTAGGTACACCATAAGCATAGAAGGACCTTGAGATGATTTAGAGGGCAGAGAGAGATTTCAGAGACTCTTTGAAATCTGAGCTGACCTTCATCATCTCTGAAAAAGATTCCAAAAGGGTTCTTCAAAACTTGCCCTGGGATGAATGGACCACCAGGAGGCAGGGATAGATCAAGAAACGAGAGATCAGGAGGAGGGCCGAACAGTTCTTCTTTAGAGAACTTGATGGAGGTGTCATTTTTTTATCACAACGACATTATCAGAGGAGGAGGAGGAGAAGGAGGCAGACCTTCTTTTGATTTGCTTTGGCTTTGGTGGAAGAGTTGAAGGCACTTTCAGAATAGCAATGACTCTGTTGATTAGAGCTCCAACGATACCTTCAACATAGCCTTTACACGTTGATTTCGATTTCTTCAGCGCTTCTTTGAACTCTAGCCACTCAACGTAGCCAAAGTGTTCAAGCCTTGATACGAATATGGCTTTTGAGCTTCCATCATCTCTGGTTATCTCCATAGTCACTGATGTTCTGTCCTTCTTATTTCTCCATGAGATAGTGACAACGACGATCTTCATTGGGTCAGAGCGATAGTCTATCTTTTGTTTGCACCAGTCTAGACTTTTATCGCTGACCTCTTTTTCTTTTGAGCGCTCCTCTTCAATCTCTTTTAGTATAGCAGCCTGAACAACAACTGTATTCTCCTTCAACTTGTCGTCTTTAAACATGGACGCATGTACCTTGAGAGCTAAGTCAATATCCTTCGGCAGTCAACGAGTAGTCTTTCAGTTCTAACAAATTCTTCATTTTCTGATTCAGAAAGAAAGTTGAGTTCTTCTGGAAGAGATTGAGGAGGGATCGTTAACCGTTGACTCTCTAGGTGAGAGATCGTCTATGTTCTTCTTTTGAGTTCATCCTCTGACCATTGAGCTGGTCGAGAGGGCCTTCCTGGATGGAGCAGGGTTTCATCTTCTTCTTCCTTTAGTTCATCAACCTCATTGAAGGAGGTTGGGATTATTTGATCATCAGCTGTGAGAGTTGGGATTATTTGCAGTGATGGAGATCCCTTAAGCAGGGGAGAGAACTGTCTGAGCAAAAAATAGGGAGTTAGTGCATAATATAGGAAGAGAAAGATAAAGGTTTAGAATGAGAGGGGTGATTGGTAGGAATAGAAGGAGAGAGGGACAATAGAAAGGCATACCTTAGAGGGTTGCTCCCCCTCAGATGGTGATAGAAGCTTCGAGTTTCCTTCGACAACGATCCCCTTCTACTTGCCTTGAGAGGAGGAAACTGGAGCACTATCCTTTCACTGATGACAATGCCTTTGGTCTGAGGCGCTGATGTTGCTAAAAAACCAAAGAGATGGGTATTCATCATCATCATCATCATCAGTTGCTTCATCATCATCCTGATTTTGAAGATCAATGTATTCCTCGTTTTCTTCTTCTTCTTCATCCTTTTCTTCTACTAAATCTTGAGAAGAAGGAGGGACCTGAACTTCAATTGCTGAAACCTCAGCTATCTTCTTCCCCTCAGATTGAGAAGGAGGTTTGTTAGAGCACAGATTTGTTGGATTCAAGATCATAAAGATTGAAGATGAAAGTTCAAGAAGTCAAAGCTGGAAAGTCAACTCTCATGGAAAGTCAAAGTCATTTTGTAATAAAAGTCAAAGTCAACATATTGTATTTGTTTGTTTCTTTGTATTTGTATGTAGGTATAAATACCTTCATGTCTTTGTAAGAGTTAAGTGGTAGAATGTCATTTGTGAGAAGTAGAGAGCGTATGAGAGAAGAGATGATTTAGAATATCATTCTAGTGAGAGAGTAGTGAGAGAAAGTTGCAATTTGTAATCTTGATGATTATATCAATGACATGTGATTACGATTCATGATTAGATTTATGTTTTACAATTAGAACTTGATGAATTTGGGAATAACAATTGGTATTAGAGTAGATAGAAATTCATAAATGGATTGAATTGAAAGTTTTTAGTCGATATTTTTTGGAAGACCACGCAAGTTACTGTTCAGATTCGATTTTTTTTAAATCTTGTGTTGTTTTGAAGCTGAAATTGGTTGTATTAGACTCAATTTGTTGTTTAGAATGTTTTTGATTTGTTTTGTTCTTCTTAATTCACAACAGATTGTTCGAATTTTGGATTTTTCTTGAATTCGTATTCAAAGTCTGTACTAACTGTTCTAGGATCAAAAAGCTTAAATTTGTGTTTGTTTTGTAAATTTTTGTATTGTAACCTGATGGAGATATGGAATCAAGCAAATTGACAAAGTTTCGAGATCAAATTTGAAGGTTTCGATGGATTTCAGTGTGAAAGTTTGAATTTTTGTTCGAAAAACTCCAAGAACACGCAAGATCCATCAAACGCGCAAGCTTCATCTGGAAGAACGCGCAAGATGAAGAGTTTGATTTTTGGAGAAAACGCGCAAAGTGTGGTTTGCGAGTTTTAGAAACGCGCAGATCGAAGCCTGCGAGTTTGCTCTTCAATCTGCGAGTTTGGTTCAATCTGCGAGTTTAAAGATTTGCGAGTGTGAAAAATTGGAAAATTTTTCTAAGTGTTGAAACACGCAAGCATTGCGAGTTTCCTTCTGCGAGTTTGACTTGCGAGTTCTATAAAACGCGCAAGTAGACCTTAGCGAGTTCTCAAAACGTGCAAGTTCTGAGGAATAGTGATCTGCGAGTTTGTTCAAACGCGCAACTAGGCATCTGCGAGTTCAGAAAAAGCGCAAGCCTCTATCTGCGAGTTTCAACGATTATTTCTTTTGGTCTGCGAGTTTGCCAAAACACGCAAACCTTTGCTTGCGAGTTTCACAAACACGCACGCTTAAGCCAGCGAGTTCTATTTGAATAGTGCTTTGCGAGTTTAGGCGTCTGCGAGTTTCATGCAATTTTTCTGTGTTTTGCGAGTTTCTATTCTTATTACATATCTTTCATTGTGATCAATTTTTTTTCTTTCTGAATTTCTAACGATCATTTTTGTCAAGTTCTTTTTGTAACTGATACTCAAGATGGGATATTTTACTGATGATCTTGAAAAACAGATTGACAAGCTTGAATTAGAGAATAGAGATCTTGTTTCTTCAGTTGACTATTATTCAAAGCGAGCAAAGAGATATTCTGATGACAGGAAGCTACTGAGAGAAGAAGTTAGTGCAGTAAAGATTGTAAATGAAGAACTTATGAAACAGACTTCTGAGCTGAATGTTGAAAAATTACTGAGTTTAGAAGCTGAAAATACTAAGTTGAAAGGAAAGATCTCAGATTTGGAAGATCAACTTGCCCAAATTCAGATACAAGCAGAGTCAGTCCAGAAGTATGAGAAGAAAGCTAAGGATTTAGAAAGTTTGAATGAAGAACTGAATAGAAAGATTTCTGTTCTGGAGAAAAAGATGGTTGCAGAAAGATCTAATTTTGAGACTGAAAAGAAAGGGTTTGCAAAGAAATTTTCTGATTTTTCAAGAAAACGTGCTGAAGAGAAGAAAGCAGTTGAGCTAAAATGTATAAAGCTTTCTCAATAAGTTTCTGACTTTGAGAAAGTGATTATTTTGGAAAGAGAAAAGTTTTCAAAGGAAAGAAAGACCATAGAACAGAAGAATGTTGGAATCTTCAAAGAGATATCTGGTCAGAGAACAAATGCTGAAAAGGGCTTTGAGGAAGAAAGAAGTTTGTTTGAAGCTGAGATTAAAAAGCTTAATGAAAAGCTATCTGAACTATCTGAAGATTGACCTTCTCGTCAAAGAAAGAGACAGTTATGCTTCAAAGATTAAAGAGCTTGAAATGATTGTTTCAAAGGTGGTGGTGACTGAGCACACGACTCCAGAGTCACAAATCCACACACCTAGAAATAATTCAGCTGACTTCAAAAAGACAGCCTCAAGCTCACACTTGAAACCTGTTTCTTCAAGAAGGTTAGTCAATTCATTTGATCAGATTCGTACTACTAACATTTTCTTTGATGAAAATGTAGATGGTTCAGATACATACAAAAGAAGAAGAAGAAGGAGATACAAAGAAGAAGAACTGGTCTGGAAGAAGAAACCAGTTGAAGATGAAAAGAAAGATGAGAAGAAGAATGAGCTGAAAGGAAAGAAATCATGTGTACATGAGACAAAAGCAAAGAAAAACAAAGCTCATAAAGGTAAACCTGATCATATATACACGAAAGATCAATTAATCAGGTTATCAGGTAAGAAATACTATTGTTCTTATTGTCGTACACATGACCCTGTTCACAAAACAAGTGATCATTACTGGTATGGATCATTAGTGGGTACCAAAACCAAAGACTGATTCTGTGTTGCAGGCATCTACTGTCAAGGGGGTGTAAGAGAACCGAGGCTTCTGAATAAATCAGTTCAGGAACCGTACTTCAATGAAGTTTGACTTCTAAACACAATAGTTTAGGACTCGTATTTCAATGAAGAAAAAGAGATGCTACTCCCGGGCTGATAAGAGAGTGTACTCAAATACTCAGAAGAGGAAATCAACCTTCAAGGGGGAGTACATAAATTTTTCTGTAAATATGTATTCGGAAGATATGATGAACTACACTTCAAATAGAGTTGTAGATCTCTATCATGTGCCTTTTACTGATAAATTTCAGATGCATATTTTCAGGGGGAGTAAAGAATTATGACTTATTTCAGATGCATATTTTCAGGGGGAGTAAAGAATTATGACTTCTGATTACTTCAGATCAGAACTCGTACTTTAATTGTTTTACTGCTTTATGTCATATTAATTTCTGTGAATAAAGTTGCTTTGACATGACTTTGAGACTTGTGCAGAATGAGAGAAGCTTACAAGATCATATCTTTATGACTTCAGCTGACTTCATGAGATTTAAGACGAAGCGAAAAGGTTAAATTTTTTATCTTAATCTCATATATGGTTGAAAGAAGGACAACTTTCAATCATAAGAAAAACATGTTCTTAAATGTTCAAACCACTTCCCGATTCTTAAACAGATTTCATGAATTGGAAGTGTGATTTTTAAATGTTTTTCAAGATTTTATTTGTGCTTAAATGATTACAAACCGTGTGTTTCCAAAGACAAATACTTGTGTATTGTCTTTTCTATATATTTTCATGTATTCACACACACCGGTTTAATTTTTGTTGATATTGTTCTTACCCTGTCTCAAATTTGAAACATATTTTTCGATGGTAAGACACCCCTCTTGTACTTCAAAGAATTTTGAGCGTTAATTCATTTCGAAACGTCATTTCAAGAATGTCTATATTTTGGTTCATATGGACAATATTCGTTATTCTTGACCATAAGCCTTAACTGATATATAATTTCTTATCTGATCATTTTTCATACAATGTCATATTTTCAAACAAGTCTCGTGCATTCATGTTCATTCATTCAATATACTTGTTTGAAAATACTTCCATGTTTCAAAATGCTCATATCTTCATGATTATATTCTGAGCATATACATATCTGACTTGTATTTGTGCTTTAATTGTTCAAGTTAAACCATATTGAGCAACATTATGCTTTATAGGATTACATGGGTTCTTTGTGCTAGGACTTAAATGAACTTCTATGGATTTACGATTACCAGTGTTTCCTACCCAATAAGTTAATCCATAGTGATTGAGTGTGAGGAGTCTAAAAGAAATGAGTGTGGGTTGTGTGTTGAGATAAAATGGAAATGAGAGTTTGGTTAGATGTGAGCTTATTGAATTAAAAGAAAGAGGGTGAGAGATCAGAGTAAAAGAATATCAAACTCTGCACCAACTACTTTCTGAGCTGGGCAGCCACATTACTAATGTTTCACAATTCTTGGTGAACATTATTGAAACAGGCAACTAGCCCATGCTAACTCTTGATAAAAACCCCACCAACCACTCATTTTCTTCTAAAAAAGAAAATGTTTCATATTTTTCAAGGGGATGCAACACATAATCTATCTGGTTTTCATTTGGAAAATCTGGATATTGAAAAAGAAGGAAGTCTGCCCCACCTTCGCACTTCAATCGTGCACATTAAGTCTATGTTTATCTACTGTTGTTTCAGTGGTTTACACAATGTTGAGCCTTTAAAAGCCATCATCATATGCATAATTCTTTCTACATTAGCACGAACACACAAAGAATTTGTTTTCTTGTCATAACGTTCATAGAAATTGCCTTTGTGGTGTTTCGATGATTGGATGGAAGTCCTGGGGGAGTGAACATCAAAAAGCTCCTTTCCTATGTGTATTCGTTACATACAGTGACTTAGTGTTACTGACAGGCACATTAACTGATTCATTTGTTGATTCAGGTGTTACATTCCTATTTTGTCTGGATTTGCAAAGATCTAGATAAATACGTTGTTCAAATTGGCAAAGAAGCAGTGGCTCTTGAAAGATCAGTGGTCCGAAAAGAATTTCAGAGACATTTCTTGGAGAAAGTTTTGATGCTATAGATGCTCTAATCATCAAAAAGGGGGAGAAGAGTTAAAGAAATGTTTTGAGTCAGCAATGTTAAAGCTGGGAGAAAATATTCAAGATTGATTGAAAGCTGAAAGGCTTTGAAGATTTTGCTGATATTTGGTTTGTGAAAGAGGTTTTATAACCTTGTGAGAGAATCGGATTTTGAGAAAAGATTGTTGAAAGTTTTTGAAGAGATAGAGCTTACCAGAGAAGGGGAGAATGTAAATATTTCATACTAATAGGGGGAGCATGTGAGTTGATTGAGAAAATTATTTTTTTTGTATCAAAGGGGGAGTTATTTCAAATTGAGCTTAAAGAGAGAATATCGCATTGCTAAATCTTTTAGTAATGATCTTGATCCAAAGGGGGAGAATGTTAGAGCACAGATTTGTTGGATTCAAGATCATAAAGATTGAAGATGAAAGTTCAAGAAGTCAAAGCTGGAAAGTCAACTCTCATGGAAAGTCAAAGTCATTTTGTAATAAAAGTCAAAGTCAACATATTGTATTTGTTTGTTTCTTTGTATTTGTATGTAGGTATAAATACCTTTATGTCTTTGTAAGAGTTAAGTGGTAGAATGTCATTTGTGAGAAGTAGAGAGCGTATGAGAGAAGAGCTGATTTAGAATATCATTCTAGTGAGAGAGTAGTGAGAGAAAGTTGCAATTTGTAATCTTGATGATTATATCAATGACATGTGATTACGATTCATGATTAGATTTCTGTTTTACAATTAGAACTTGATGAATTTGGGAATAACAAGGTTCTTCCACAACTACCTGAACCTCAGCCGCTGTATTTTCTTCAGAATTCATCTCCCCCTCTTTGTCATCATCACGGGAGAGGTAATCGTTTGTAGGAGCAACAACATCAACAACAGGTGTTCGGTGGGCATCAACCTCCAGCTTTTCTAATCATCCTTCAATATCAGGAATAGCTAAAGTTGCTTGATGAATGAAATCAACAGCAACAGTCCGCGACATCCTGTCGTCATGCGTAAAGGAAGGAGTTGGAGCAGGAGTTGGTTCATTCAACTTATCCAGCAGTTGATTGGCAGAGTCCATCTTTGTGTTGAGACCCCGGACTTCACCAATCAAGTGTTCAACATGGCCGGTGAGGAATTGGAGTTGACTCGTGTTGCGGGCCATGTTGTCCTTGAGCTGATTGACCTCATCCTGAAGGAAGGTCAGATGAGAAGCAACAGTTGTAGTGGCAGTTGCTAAAGTTAAAGTCTTCAGCTCTTCACCTGCCTGATTAACGACAGTGGTGTTGGTGTCCAGAGAAGCAGTGAGACTTTCCACCTTTTCAGCCAGCTTGTTGACATTGGCGTCAACATTTCCCAAAGTAGGACATGAAAAAGAAGTTAGCAGTTGAGCAAAATTATGCTCAGGCTTATTTAGAGAGGTGGGAGAAGTGTATATGGTTTTGGGGTTGCCTGAGTTGTCAAACATGTTAAAGAAGTGCATGTCTGTTATTTCCGAGTTATGTCAAGTTCTAATCTAATTACAATCACAAACAAGATCACAAACTATTTCAATCAAACTACCTGTTTCAATTAATCACAAGATTCGTACACAACAGTTTCAAATCACTTTCTCTCTTTAAATCTCAGCGTATTCTTTCTCTCACATTGAGAAGTCTGTGAGAAGAATGTATTGCTTGATTATGATCTTCCACATGTCAAACTCATTGGGTTTGAGCATGGGAACCTTTGATACCAAAACACTGTCGCTTGAACTGTCCATGATTAAAGGTTTCTGAATTTTTCTAGCTCTGATACCACTTGTCAGGATCGAAACTCAAACAAAAATTTAAATAACACACTCAGAAACTTATGTTAAAGAAGTTATGGAATAACACTTTAACAGAAAATCAATGGAACAGTATATAGAACTCAAATCACAAGTTATATTAATTCAACTTGATGATTACACACAAAACCTCAATCTGTTGAACATACTCAACAGACGTTCTATACTTCTCTATAGAAAGGATCTAAACTATTCTTGAGGTTAATTCTCTCTAAACAAAACGTATGAAAAAAATTGTTATTCTAACAAATACTTCTATACTATATATACAGAGTTGATTACAAGATAATTATCAAAATAAAATTGATCTTCAGTATCAATACCATAATTATCTTCAACCTTATCTCCAACTCATCTTTATCTTCAAGTCTTCTTTATCTTTTAGAAGCAGCACTAACCTTCTTTTAGCAGTATTAATCATCTTGCAGCATTAACATCCTCAGCAGTATTAATCCGTGAGCAGTACTAACCATGCTTGCAGTAGTAATCTTCAACAATACTAACTACTAGCAATACTAACTCTCCAAGCAGTACTAACTATTCAAGTAGCAGCACTAACTTTTCAAGCAGTATTAATTCTACTAGCAGTATTAAAATTACAAGCAGTAGTAATACCTTTCAACTAGCAGTAGTATCCATCCTTAGCATATTCAGACCCAACAATCTCCCCCTAACTTAACTTTTCAGAATGAGAAGTTAAGTTCTTCAGCATAGAGTCTTCATGATGCTTTCAACACTTCTTCTCAGTTGCCCATATTTGGATCCAGTCCCAGACTTTGATTGATAATTCTTCTGACTACTATTCTAGCCATCTCTGAATCCTTTGAACATATAAGCTTTGCATTCAACATACCTTACAATTTAACCTTGCTGTGATCATAGATCTTATCCACCAGGTAGTACTCATGATAAGCTCTGTCTACAGTGATGACATAGACTCCACACCTTTCAAACAACATCCAATTTTCTATTCTTTGGAATTTATTCTCCAGATGCAGATCTCTGACCACATGTTGAACTTTGCTAGGATCAAACATCATGCACAAGTACTCCATGGCTAATTTGATTAAGCTCATTTCAGCTCCTGTTAAGTCCTTTTCATACAGGCTCATTCCAATCTTGAACATTTCTTCTAAATCTGATCTGGAACAACTTCTGATGAATTTTCCCCAAGTTGCATACACTTCAAACTGATCACCCATTCTTTTGATTCTGAAGTATTTTTTTCTGTTGTCCTTCAAAATATCCCAAAATATAATTTCAGGTGCTTTCATAGAAATAGGATCAGCTTGTACTGGATCTTTATCTTTCACTGTCATGTACAAGTCAAACTGCTCATTAGATTGTTGATTTGACTGCTCTGGATTTTGCTCTGGCTCTGCTAAAGGTTCATCAGTAGGTTCTGCTTCTGCTTCTGCTCTTTCTTCTTCAATTCTTGCCCTTTTTGCCTTTGGCTTGGTGGCAATGGTTTTCTTTCTTTTGATTACTCCAATTTGATGAGCCAATGTCTCTTCTTTCTTTTCTTCTTTCTTTTCCTTGATAGGAGTTCCTTCTTCACTTTCAGGAAAGGGTTGTTGTATGTTGAGATCATACCTCTCTTTCATCTTCCTTTCAGCCTCTTCCCTTTGAGTGGAGTCCCCTTTCAGTTTGGTCATCTCCTTCTGGTAGAGTTCTTCAAGCTTTCCAAAGGACATACTTGTAAACATTCCCTCAGGAACTCCAATAGCTCCTTTCAGGAAGTTTATCATCTTCCTTCTTTCTTGGGTTGCTAAGTATGTCTTGGAAGGTTGTCTTTGCCTTTGCACAACAACTTTCTTTATCACTTTCTTAACAACAGCAGGCTTTAAACTCCTTTGATATTCTTCATTCAACTTTTTGGCCATATCCAATGCAAGCTCTCTGTCTTTGGCAGATTGAATTTCTTCCTCCTTTTCCATCTCTTCTTGAAGCTTTTTGGCTACTTCTTCATCCAACTCAATCTGTTTTTGTTTCTTCAATGGTTGCTCAGATTCAACCATCTTCTCCTTTCCCTTCTTCTTTGCATCCTCCACACTGATTTTTTTCTTTTTCTGATTTGACCCTTCTTCTTTGATTACCACTCCCTTAGCCTTTGGAGTAGCTTTGGGAGTGTCTAGCTTTGCCTTCACCAATGTTTCAGCAATTTCTATCTCTTCCTTGGATAATTCTGTTTCTGCTGCTGGAGAAGTTTCTACTTCTTTTGCTTTTTCTGCTTCTGTACCCAACTCCCCCTCAACTTTAGATTCCATTCCAACAGGACTTTGTTTCTCCCCTTCAGCTTGTCTCTCCCCCTTGTTGAAAGCATCTTCCCTTTTCTTCAATACATACTGCTTTCTTTTCTTTTTCTGCATCAACCTTAGAACCATTTTCTTTAGTTTGGTAATCTGCACTTGTTGAGACAGAATCACCAATTTCATCTCCTCTATATCAGCACCCTGTTTGATGACATCAAGATTGATATTGCCCATAGTTTCCATCAATTCCTCATAGTTATATCTGTCCTCACCTCCTTTGGGTGTGTTGACCACCCTTGAAGGATCCTTGGATCTTTTAGTAGAGGTCTTCTGCCTAGCAGAAGAACCCTCTACCCCCTTGGTTTCTTGGCTCCTGGGACCTTTGGATGATTGCTCACCCAAAGTTGCCATGGGGAAGGTCTTAGAGATGTTCACACTGTCCTGCCCTGCACTTTGTGCAAAGTCAGTAGTTTGAGCCTTACTGCCCATATGCTCTTCCCTCTCCTTATTGAGCACCTTCTTGGGGTTGGGAGACACCCCTGTGGTTTCCCTTTGGATATTCTCTAATGGAGAATGCTCCATTAGAGGGCTTGAAGGCATTTTAGGTGAAGGTACAAGAAGGGAAGGAACCTTCTTTACCTTTTTCCTTATATAGATTTTGGTGATGGGGGATGTGGGTTTTTCAATAGGAATCTGAGGAGGATTACTAGAAATGAGTGGTGTGGGTAGGTCATCAGTTTGGTTGTCTGATGAGGGCTTTGATACTGATGCCTCACCATGGGAATGTGACACACCCATCATTGTAGAGAACAATGGGGTGTCTTGGCCAGAAAAGTCCTTGGAGGGCCTTTTCATGTTTGAGAATACCTTCCCTTTGGGAGGTTTTGGTACATACACCTCTTGAAAATAGGGTAGGTCCGTCAATTCCTTTAGTATAATCTCTTGTACAAACCTAGGATACATATAAAAGCTTTTGGATTTGGTATTCAGGTTTGACATAAAATCATTGAAAATCATTTGTGAGAAATTAAACTTTCTAGAGGTGGCTAAGCAGACCAAAGCATAAGCTAAGGTACTGCTAAACTCACTCCATCCAGTTGTTTTTCGTGAAATACAATTGTGTGTCCCAATACGTAATCATTCAAACAAGTAAACAATTAAGCAACAACGATAATGCAAACCTGATATGATTATTCAATTGATTCAAAGGATTACAAGTGCTCTTGATAAAATCAAAACTCTCTCTGCTTCTTGTTCTTCACGGCGCACACCACCACCACACTAACCTCTCTCAATAATTGATTCTCTCTAATTAAGATCCTTAACCCTAATTACAACTAACCTAAACATATTTATACTAAGGCTAACTAAGCCTAATGGGCTTTGCAAGGCTTTGTAATGGGCTTTGCAATGCTTGGCCCAACAACCTAAAACAAACTAATTTAACTAAAATTAAAACTAACTAATAAATAAAATACGTAAACAGACTTTGACTATTTATTACAAAAGGACCCTAGACTAATTGTTGAGACGACTTTATCAGCTTTGACTTCAGATTTCCATCTTCAGATAATTATGATCTTGAATCCAATAAATATGTGCTTTAACAACAATGTTGTAGGGTATGAACAAAAAATCTCCACTGTGGTGAAAATCTGTTCTTGAAAAACTTGAATACATCAGTGGGACCTTCATACCCCATATTACTAAGAGTTTGAAAAAGATCTTCCTTAGGTAAAGAGGTTATACCTGAGGCATCATCTAAGCGTAGATGGATGCGAACACACTCCTCTGAGATGGTCAGGGGTTTATCACACACCCTTGTTTGAATGACCTGAGTTCCTTCTTCAGAGTGAATGATAGCATTGGCCTATAACTGTTTTTGATGTTCCACATAGATTGTGGGATTGACAGTTAGAGCGTGGGCGATGTGTGAGGATTTGAGGAAATCCACTATGGCATGGAAACCTTCAGCTTGCTTTGGTTTCTACAACATTGCGAGCTCGTTGTGTTCATCAAAGAATTCTCGTCCTGCCATCGTTCTGGTTAATTCTAGCGTTCGAATCGTGACTAGGGTTGACACTGGTAAGCAAGAAATCGAGAGAGAGAAAAAGAAGCAATGGAAGTTCAAAGAGCCGTTTGTATTTTGGCGGTCACAAAGGGTATTTACAGGTGGAGGGTTTCAGTTAGAAGCTGTACTAAGTACCCTAGCAGTGTTAACTAACTCGCAGTATTAACTCATATTAGCAGTAGTAACACATACTGGCAGTACTAACACGGACTAGCAGTATTAACACGGACTAGCAGTATTAACACATACCAGCAGTAGTAACACTGATTAGCAGTATAAATAAGGCAAGCAGTTGTAACTTTGCACTGGAAATATAAACCACCTAGCAGTAGTAACCATACTTGACCATTTTTGAAAAGTTATCATGAGTAATATATCGAGCAGTATTAACTGATTTAGAAGTACCAAGTATCCATTTGAAGCAATCTGAAACACTGAAACACACAAGGTTAGTAGCACCATGCACAATATAATATGAGAAAGTAGACAGGAAAGAATCTATACAGGTACATGAGACAAAAGATAATAGGCTTATTCAGAGTTTATCATGCCTACACTTGTGACCAAAAATGTGAATCTACCCGCATCAAAAGCTTTAGTGAATAGATCAGCAAATTGGTTACTTGTATGGACTTTCACAACCTGAATTAGTTTCTTTTCATTATAGTCTCTGATAAAATGATACCTGATTTCTATATGCTTTGTTTTGGAGTGCTTGACTGGATTATTAACAATGCTAATAGCACTGTTGTTGTCTATGAATATTGGAGTGTGAAGAAAAGTCATACCATGGTCCAACATTTGATTCTGAATCCAGAGTACTTGAGAAAAACAGCTTGCAGCAGCTATGTACTCTGCTTCTGTTGTAGATGTGGAAATTGTGGTTTGTTTCTTGCACTGCCATGATACTAGTCTTGCACCCAAAAACTGACATCCCCCTGAAGTTGACTTTCTATCCAAATTTGCACCACCCAAGTCACTGTCTGAATAAGCAAGTAGGTCAAATGGTGAGTCATGAGGATACCAAAGACCTAATCTAGGTTGGCCTTTGAGATATCTGAATATCCTCTTGACTGCTTGAAAGTGTGACTGCTTAGGCCTTACTTGAAATCTTGCACACACACAAACAGGAAACATGATATCTGGTCTTGAAGCAGTGAGATACATGAGGGAGCCAATCATGGATCTGTAGTGATGAACATACACATCCTCCCCCTCAAGATCTGCAGTGATCTGTTTGTGTGTCTCCATGGGTGTGCTTGCAGGATTTGAGTCTGAGAATCCAAACTTATTAAGAATGTCCTGCACATATTTGGATTGGCTTATAAATATCCCATCTTTCTTCTGCTTAACTTGTAGCCCTAGGAAGAAGGTAAGTTCACCCATAGAACTCATCTTGAATCTCTTGTGCATCAAATCTTCAAAATCTCTGCACATTTGATCTTTTGTGGATCCAAAGATAATATCATCCACATAGATTTGCACTATTAGGATATCCTTCTTCTTCCTCTGAATGAACAGAGTCTTGTCTATGATTCCTCTTTGAAAGCCATTTTCCAAGAGATAGGTAGACAGAGTGTCATACCATGCCCTTGGTGCTTGATGTAGCCCATAGAGTGCCTTCTTTAATTTGTATACTCTGTCAGGATAATTTGGATTCTCAAATCCTGGAGGCTGACAGACATACACTTCTTCTTCAATTCTTCCATACAGAAAAGCACTCTTTACATCCATCTGGTAGACTTTGAACTTCATGAAAGAAGCATAGGCTAAAAATAGCCTGATTGCCTCTATCCTGGCCACTGGTGCAAATACTTCTTCATAATCAATACCCTCTTCTTGAGTATACCCTTGTGCCACTAGTCTGGCTTTGTTCTTTATTACTATTCCTCTCTCATCTTTCTTGTTCCTGAAGATCCATCTTGTGCCAATTGCTCTGTGTCCTTTTGGAAGATCCACCAGATCCCATACATCTTGTAGTACAAACTGCAGTAGCTCCTCTTGCATTGCTTCTATCCAGCTTGGATCCTTCATTGCATCAAATGCCTTTTTGGGTTCAACCTGTGATAGAAAGCAAGATAATAAGCCTGATTGTAGATCTTTCAATCCCCCTATCTTGCTTTGTTGCCTTGTGATCATTGGAGAATTGATGTCACCAATCACTAATTGAGGAGGATGATTCTTCTGAGTTCTTGTAGCATTGACAACCTCCTCATGAAGATTGACTTCAAGATTGGTGTCATTCTTTTCTGGAGTGCTTCCACCATACACTGAAGAATCATCATCTGTGTCATCCTCTTCCAAAACTGGCATCTCAGGACCTTTGATTCCTGAATCTGAGGGCTAATCTTCCTTTTCACCTCTGTCCTCTTCATTCTGAGCTGGTTCAGTGTCCTTTGAATATGAAGTATCTTTCTTATCTTGGTCACAGAATTCAACAGGATCAGCTGTAGGTGTTGGGAACAGTACAAACTCTTGTCTTTGTACTTGTGCCTTTTCTGTCCCTGTTCCTGCATTATGCACATTACTGAAACCCAAAGAATTAGTCAGTGAATCAATGTCAAATAGCCAATCAGGACCTGAACCAAGTTGATTTGGTGTGTTCTCATTGCATTTGACATTGTCACTTTCCTCAATAATCCTAGAAGAGGTGTTAAAAACTCTGTAGGCCTTACTTTGAGATGAATAACCAACAAGAAACCCATCATCAGCTTTGCTATCAAACTTGCCTAGGTGAGTTTTGGTATTGAGAATTGTGCAAGGACACCCAAATGGTTTGAAAAATCCAATAAAAGGTTTCTTCTTTTTAAAAAGCTCATAAGGTGTCTTGTCTTGGGATTTTACTACTAGAACTCTGTTTTGAACATAGCAGGCAGTATTAACTGCTTCTGCCCAAAAAGTACTTGGAAGTTTTGAATCTACCAACAGAGATCTAGCAGCTTCTATCAGAGTCCTATTTCTCCTTTCAGCAACACCATTCTGTTGAGGAGTCCTAGGAGCACTGTATTGTTTCTCAATGCCTTTTTCCTCACAAAAGCTGTTTAGGTCATTATTTTTAAATTCAGTTCCATTATCAGACCTAATGACTTTAACTCTTAGATTTGTTTGGTTTTCAACTCTAAGAACAAAGGATTTGATCAATCCACTTGTCTCATCCTTTGTCCTCAGAAAATAGACCTAAGTGAATCTAGAGAAATCATCAACAATAACTAAGCAGTAGGATTTCTTACCAATACTCATCACATTAGTAGGGCCAAACAGATCCATATGCAGTAAATTAAGAGGTGAAGAGATTGTATTTATCTCTTTGGACTTATGAGAAGTTTTGTGCTGTTTGCCTTTAAGACATGCAACACAATGATCATCACATGAAAATACCTTTTGTGGCAAACCTCTTACAAGGTTGTTTTTCACAAGTTTGTTCATTGTTTTAAAGTTCATGTGACACATCCTTCTGTGCCAAAGAGATGATTCATCTATTGAAGCTTTTGAAAATAAACAATTTAAAGATGAATCAGAAGCTACACTCTCCAAGTCTAAGCAATAAACATTGTCCTTTCTAGGAGTTCTAAGTAGTATCATACTTTCATCAACTACCTTGAACCCTGGAGCAAGGATAACACATTCAGTATCAGTGAATAATATGCTATGTTTCTTGTCACAGACTTGTGATACACTTAACTGGTTGTATCTCAATTGCTCAACATAGTATACATCCTCAAAGATCATCTTACCTTTTGACACATTACCTTTTCCACTTATCTTACCACTTGCTGGATTATCACCAAAAGCAACATGTCCTCTATCAATTCTTTTGAAATTTTGAAGACAGGCCATGTTACTTGTCATGTGCCTGGAACAACCACTATCAACATGCCAAATGCTCCTTCCCTTGAGCTGTTGGTTGCCCTGCACATTTAATAAAGTAGTTAGTTTTTAATAGGAACCCAAGCCAAGGTGGTCTTGGGTTTTCCATTCTCATCAACATATTCATATTCAGACTGGATGAGATTATCAAACTGAGAAATCTTATTGCTTGAATACTTTGTCACAATAATGGGTCTGTCACTGGAAGCAGTACTAACTTGATTGGCAGTACTAACTTTGTTAGCAGTACTAACATAATTAGCAGTACTAATTGGGTTAGCAGTAGTATTGCTTGCAGCAACATTATTTCTGTCAGCAGTACTATTTGAAGTAGCAGTACTAACAGATTTCTTTACTTTTGGAACCCAGACCTGGACAAAGTTGTTTGCTTTCTTTTTCTTTAAGTTACTCCTTGGCTTATTTGGAGTATTTTTCTTTGAATTAGCAAACTTATTCTTTGCATGAGATTTTACAGGTGCACTATTCTCAACCATATGATTCTTTATTTGCTTCCTATAGCCAACAGGATTTTGTATATTTCTTTGAAAAGTGATCCTTTGGTTGATTGGATTGAAATAACAGTGTTTGGCTAGATGATTTAACTTGCCACAGATAAAACAAGGCTTTGGTCTGTTAATTTTTCTCAGATCAATTCCTTGTTTTAAAGCCCACTGATTATTTCTATTTCTTTGATTTCCCCTTGTATTATCATGTTTTTGGGGCTGATTCTGTTTACAAGTACAGGGATTAACAACAGTGGTTTGCATGTAATGGACTCCCTGTGCCTTTCTCTTCCCTCTATTAGAGATCTCAGCTTTTTCATTCTTAACAGTCTCTTCCCCAGACTTTACTTTCTCACTCTTGACAAAAGGTTTACCCCCTCTTTCAATTGTCAGTATGTGGTTTTCTAGGGGAATATCTTTTTGATCTTTCTCCTTCTTACTCTCAGAGTCCTCTTCTTCAGAATCTGCCTTACACACTACTTTGTCTAAAGGATCTACTTCAGTGGCTCCTTCAGGTAATTCCTTCTTGTCCTGTCTTTCTAAGAGATCAGAGATGGGATGAATATAGTTATTGTTGTATGGTGGAGGTGTGGTGTTGTAGCCTATTCCTCTTCTAAGTTTTTCATGAACTTGAGTTTTTAAAAGTGAGTCCATTGCTTTAGAAGCATTGGAATATTTCTCAATGTCCAACTTTACTTTCTCAAAATCACTCCTTATCTTCTCACATTCCTCTTCAGACTTTTTAAGCTTAACCTCTAACTGATTTTTCTCCCACTTCCAGTAGTTTGTATCATAGGAATGTTGAAGTTCATTAGCCTGGTATGACTTAATTTGTTCTTCAAACCTCTCAACAATCAGAACATACTATCTTCTATCTTTCTCTAACCTTTTAAGGTCATCACACATACTCTGATTGTGATCCCTGTACTTTTTAACAGTTTCAATACAGGTTTTAGAGCAAAGATTAGAAGTTCCCTCTGTGGGAATATCAGTGCTTGCTGACTCTGAAACTTTAGCCATTAAAGCTTGATTTTGAACTGCTTCTTCTGCTTGGTCACTCCAATCAAATCCCATTCCTTCTTGGGAAACAAGAGCTTGAGAAGAGTTCCTACTGTTGAAGCTAGTGGACTGTGCTGGTTGATGGTTGCTAGTATGCTTTTGAGGCATTCCACTTCTGCATTCTCTTGCAAAGTGCCCCAACTTGTGACATTTGTAACATTCAACCTTGGATTTATCAAATCCAACCCCATCTTCTCTTTTCTGAGCAAAGTTGTTCCTTCCAGTCCTTTTTATGAATCTTTTTACCCTCATAGTCAGCATAGCCATCTGCCACTTGATATCCATCTCTTCCAGATCATCAACATTTATCTGTTCTAAGTCATCATTGATTAGAGTGGAATTAGCATGACTGGATAGAAAAGCTTCTAAAACTGAGTCATTGGATCCATCTTGCTTTGATCCATGGGCAGCATTAACTGATTTTGTATTAGCAGCATAATCAGTAGAGGATGATAAAAGAGCAGTATTGTATGAGTATCCAGAGGGCCTCTTCTTTGTTTCTACCTCTGCTTCAAACACCCTAAGGTCATTATAGAGGTCATCCAATTCCTTGTCCTCCAATTGGTCATTCTGTCTGAAGGAGACAGTGTACATAGTCCATTCATCACGAAGAGATCTTAGAAATTTTCTGTTAACATCATCTTGGCCTATCTGGACACCAACAGTAGCCAATTCACCAATTAGCTTATTAAATCTATCAAAAGTTTGAGTCATTGACTCATTCTTTGTAGACATGAAGTTTTCATACTGCTGCTTTAGTATGGCCTTCTGATTTCTCTTGGTACTTTTGGTACCAGAAAATCTTTTCTCCAGAGAATTCCAAAGAATTTGTGCATCAGAACTGTAAGTCCAAGAACACTAATTCTTTAGAGAGAGAAAGTAGAGAGAGAGTAACAATGGAGCGCAAAGTAAGTTTTCAATTAATGTGTGCGTGAATTCTTACAACAAACCAAGACCAAAGGGACTTAAATACCCTTGGTCAATACAACACAGATTAGACTCTAAACACAGTATTTGACCAATCCCTATAAATACAATGATTACTATAAAATCAGACCTAACAATCTCCCCCTTAGTAATCATTGGCGCTTTGGTCTTCAAAAATGATCTTCTAAATCAGAACGGACCATAAAAGCGACTTTGTGAAGCTTTCTGACTTTTAAGAAAAAATTTCATCTCAGCATCTTTCAGATAAAGTAGTCTTTACTGTCTTGAGCTCTAGACGATATACCTCTTTTGAATGATCTTGAATGAACTGTGGTGTTCGGAGCAGAAACAGCAAAAGAATTTGTTGTAGCTGAGAGAATAGAATCTTTGAGCGAATCTTGATCAGCAGATAAACATTTGAGCTCTTTGTCTCTTTAAAATCTCCTTGACTTCTCTGATTTCTCCCCCTCATGACCTTGATGAACTGGTTCAACTAGGTCATGCCAATGTTGGAAACGAGACAGCTTAAGATCTGCAAAATCAAAGAAACAGAGAAAATAGAGGAGGTTTGCGCTTCATGTTGGATGCGCAAACCAAGATTTGCGTTTCATGCTGGACGCGTAAACCAAGGTTTGCGTTTCATGAAGGGAGCGCAAATCAAAGTTTGCGTTTCATGAAGGGACGCGCAAAGCAAGGTTTGCGTTTCCAACGGAATGCGCAAAGCTGACTTGAACAAAGTTTACCTTTTTGAGCTCTTTGACCCCCCCTTACACAAATGCACTAGATATAACACTTTGAGATTAGCATTCATATAAAGAAAATCAGATACTCCCCCTCAAAACCAGATATAATCTTTGAAATACATTCTCTTTGTTTACTCCCCCTTGAATAATGCATAAACCCATTAAAAAATATTTATGAGAACACAATGATCAAATATTAATGAAGAAAGAAAAATACACTGAATGTAAATTTTGAAACAACTAAACATATAAAATTTTAAACACTAAACAAATAAAATTCTACTTAGTAAAATATTACAATTTTATCAATCATTTGAAATCAAACATATGTTGTAGGATACAAGAACAAGTTTCATTGCATATCAAGTTAAGACATGTTCAGTTTCAAAAACTTCCAGCAATCTATTCAGTGTGCTCACATGCGAATCTTCGATTAGCTTCAAAAAAATGCAATTCTAAAAATATTATAGAGAACTTTGCATGTACTCACACTAAACCATCAAGAATTCAGATATTCATAAATTTACAGATTTATCGCAACTCAAACATATCACCAAGTATCATGAGATGTGTGCTCATTGGCATCTTTTAGCATTGTCCACATTAGCATCTTGACATGAGTGTGCTCTTTGGCATCTTTTAAGCGCGTGCACTTTGGCATCTTTTGATCAAAAAGTTTACAAAGTAAAGAACATGACGTACACGTAACTTTCTATCTGACCCTATTGTAGGATTTGGGTCAGCCACTCCCAGACCAGATGGCCTTAGGGGACTAGGTGTCAAGCACCCCTTGGAACTTACTTTCCCAGATCAGAAAGGCTACATCGACATATCCTAAACCCATTCATACCAGTAGAACATGACTTTCGATCTGATTCTATAGAAGGATTTCTGTTCGATCACTCCCAGACCAAATGACCTTAGGGGACCAGATGACAAGCATCCCGAGGAACTTACTTTCCCAAACCAGAAAGGTCACAGGTATAAACTTTCAAACTTAGAGATTGCTGTATTTTAAGAATTTAATATTCATCTCAAACACAAGGATCTACATCTAAGTGCTTAGCCCATATTTTCATTCCAATCTATAATTCTGATTAATTAGGTAGTCTAAGCAAAGTAAACTATAAAAATTCTGAATCACACAACTTTAGAGCAGTAATAAAAGTTTCAAACATGTTGCTGACTTTTCGACTTTTGTAAGACTTGAAATTTGACCATATAAAAACTTTAATATAAACAAAAGAACTTGAAAATTTATCCTAGACACATATTTTATTCAAATGAAAGAAAAAATGTAAAACTTTACTTTATAGAATAAAATTTGTAAAGATTTAAACTTTTAATAGATGTTTAGTTGGAACAAAATAAAATTCAACTATTTCATCTTTTACATTGAAGAAAATAAATTTGTGTCTCATATTAAAAGAAAATTTTGGGTAATACAAATTCATGAGATAGATAAACAAGCTCAGATTCTTGAAACATTGAGAAAAACTAGAATAACATCATTATCAGAGATAAATGCAACGGAATTAAAATTGATGTACTCACAGTATGTCATTAAGTCAGAAGATTAATCATTGAAGAACGATTTCTAAACTGATGTGTTTAGAAGTCAATGTCTATGAAGAACGGGTCCTGAGCTGAAGTACTCAGAAGCCAAATTTCTCTTACTCCCTCTTAACATGTGATGCCTGCAACTTTGAATCAGATAAAGATTTGGGAACCCACTTGAATTTGGGCCCGTGTTTGTTAGTTGCAGTTCGTATAGGGAAACAATAATTGGAAGATTTGACAGTTAAATCACGAGATATAGGATCAGAAAAATAATCACAACCATCAGAAGAGAAAGCATAATCATCAGAACTAGAATCTGAGGAAGAACATGAGACATGTTTTGAAATTTGAATCATTTGCTTTATAGAGTATTTTGAAATTTTATTACATTTAGCAAATGAATCACTATTATAAAGTTTGTCTACACATTTATCCTCATCAACAATAGGTTCATCAGATGTCCGCCTCGCTCTCCATATTTGCTTCTTTGACTTGCTCACAGTCCTATCTGAAAGAATAGAATCGGAAGAATTAGAACAGTCAGAAAGAGTTGTATCTTGTTTCTTCGACTTCTTTGACCGTCTTCTTTTACGCTTAGGTTTATAATATTGATCATTTAGCGTAAAAGAATCATCAAGAATTTTATACTTAATATTTAAATCAGAAGAAATAAATTTATCCAAGCAACCAATCTGATCAACTAATAAATCTGAATTCACCTCGGAGTCTGAATTATTTTGAGAAAGGATTTTAAAATTGGAAACTTCCTTTTTGTTTTCCTTAGAATCAGAAGAAAGATTAGAAATAGAATCTAATTTTTGAGAAAATAAATTTTCTTCAAGACTAGACGTCATGAAAGAAAGAATAATATCAGATTCAATTTTCTTCAAAATACTTTGATCTTCTATCTGATCTTCAAGATCTATGATTTTTCCTTCTAATACTAACGGAGGAGTATATTTCTTCGAATCATAAATGATTGGAGAAATATTTCCTTTATCAGAATCAGGGGCATAAGAAGGAATAAAATCATCAGACACTGAAGATTTAACAGAAGATATATTATTTAAAACTCTTCTCCCTCTTCTTGATTTTTCAGGAAAATATTTTGCATTTTCAGACGTATAAACAAAAGGAATTTCATTTTTCTTATTATTTATCCTTTTCTCATTTTCGAGATCTAATACTTCTTTTTCACTAGTCCAATGAAATTTGAACTGAGGAGCATAATGAGCAAGTGTCAGATAATCATATTTATATAAAGTAGGAACTTCGTTTATCACTTTGTTTAAAAATTGAGGGTTATCAAAACCAAGTCCCCACCTTTGTTTTAAAGCTTCTTCACTCCTTGGTTTGTTCATATAAATTGTTTGTTCAGATTGGTTCCTACGATAAAGCTTTTCTTCTAACTTAATTATTTTATCAGAAAATTCATCTTTTAAAGTAGTCATTGATGTCAAAGATTAAAGATAAGTCTTGTTAGAATTTTCCAAAGCATCCAATTTCTTTTGAAAGATGTCTTTAGTATTTTCTAAAATAGATTTTTCATCCTTCAAAGAAATTTTCAGCTTTTCAATTAAATCTGACTTTTCAGAATTTAAATTCTTTTCAGATAAAATCTTTGAACGCAAATCAGATAAAGCATTTATCATGATATCAAACTGAGAGGTAATAAATTTGTAGTCAAATTCAGAATATACCTCATCCTCATCCGTATCAGAATCAAAATCGTCTGACTGGTCATCTCCAACTAAGCACATCTGAGCGATCTCGACGTTTGAAGCTTCATCATCGGAATAATCCAGCCAGAATTCTTCTTCTGCCAGCAAAGTTGTTCCATTCTCTCTTTTCTCAGCCAACTCCAATTTGCTTCTGTAATAAGCTGAGTCCTTAACTTTCTTTGCTCTAGACTCCTTTAAGATGTGACCCGACTTTCCGCAGTTGTAGCAAGCAGCAGTCTTTGGCTCAGGTACTTTGGCTTTGAAACTGGAAGTGAAGCGTGAAGAGTTGGAACCAGATCTAGGTTGGAACTTCTTCTGGTAATGATGAGAGAGAAGGATCATGGCTTTCTGTAAGGCCTCTCCATCGTCATCAGTTGACCCAGTGTAAGCGTTATCAGACAACGCTTGTTCAGCTAGTTGCTTCGTGAGAAGAGCAACCAGATCAACTGTCTTCTTGTTCTTTTTGTCTAGCTTGGCCTTTTTCTCTATCACCAAGCTCTCATCAGTTAGCATAATCTCATACAGTTCCTGAATCTGCATTGTAGATATCCGAACATCGTTCCTCAGTCTATGACATGCTTTATTCCACTCAGGCCGAAGAGAATTAAGGAACTTCAGGTTCGTCTCCAGATCAGTCTTTTCCACTTTAATCTTTCTAAGATCATTAATCACAGCGCAAAACCGGTCAAAGATAGCCTTCAGAGATTCATTGTCCTTCGCCTTAAATTCCTCAAAGTTGTTCATGAAGAGTGTCTGGCGAATCTGAGTAGCAACTGATGACCCAAGCATGATCTTTTCTAATTGAGTCCACATCATATTCGGATTATGTTTGAAACAGTCAATTCGATTGTAGATCGTGTTAGGCAGAGCTAGCATCAAATTGGACTTTGCTTCTCTATCGGCTTTTTCGCGGTTGATTTCATCAGCAGTCAAAGGAATGTCATCTTTTGGCTTGATGAATGGTCCTTCAATAAACGACTTCATCATATTTTCTCCATTTGTCTGACGCTCAATGAAATTTATGAACCTATCTTGTCACTGTGTAAACTCTTCTTCGTTGATTAAGACTGGTGGACGAGTATCTGTTCCCAATTGCATCATCAGATCATTTGAGTAGAACCTAGCTTAGAAAACAAACTTGGCAGAATCCATTGCTGTATCAGAAAATCAAAAATCAGATTGAATTGAAAAAATTCGAAAAATATTAAAAATTGAAAATTTGAAAAACACTTGTTATGACACAAAGTTTAAAAAAAAATAAAGATGACACACTAAAAAAAAATTTCCAGACTCTTTTTTTTTTTTTTTTTAACTAAGTCAGGGAGACCCGCAAAGTGGAGCTTTGCGGGTGAAGACAGAAACGCAAAGTAGACTTTGCGGGTGTAGAAGGAAACGCAAAGTAGACTTTGCGTTTGAAGATAGACCCGCAAAATAGAGTCTTTCGGGTGACAAAGGAAACGCAAGATGAGGTTTTCGGGTGTAGTGGGAAACGCAAAATGGACTTTGCGTTTGTAGTGGGAAACACAAACTAGAGATTTGCGTTTCCTTGATGATCCGAGAAATTGACTTTGCGTGTGAAACTAGAGACACAAACTAAACTTTTGCGTATGTAATATGAACCGAAAACCTGAAACACAAAAAGCAAAGTAACTTGAATGAAGCGTAACCCGATATGAATGAAACGCAAAGTCTATGAATGAACCGCAAACTATGGAAGAACACAAAATCTTCAAATACTTGATTATAACACATAATTTGATGAAAATTCCTTTTACAAACTTGATCGAAAACAAATTTTCAACACATTTCAAACAAAGATTTCGATTAAAACCCACTAAAATTCAAATTCGTGAATGCAACAGTACCGAAAACCGCTTTTTCAGAAAATCACAAATTCGCAAAATTGAAGATCAAATCATTGTTTTTATGCAAAAACATATGAATCAAATATGATCGACTACTAAAAACGAAACTAATCAAATCAAATTTGCACAAAATCGATCACAAACAGATCCAAATTTTGTGAGAAATCAAGAAAACGAGATTTTCTTGAAAAATTCAAGAAAATCGATCAAATTTTCGATTTCGATCACTAATTCAGATTCAGGAAATCAATCTCTCAATTCTCTCAAGATTCAGTTGGCTCTGATACCAATTGTAAGTCCAAGAACACTGATTCTTTAGAGAGAGAAAGTAGAGAGAGAGTAACAATGGAGCGCAAAGTAAGTTTTCAATTAATGTGTGCGTGAATTCTTACAACAAACCAAGACCAAAGGGACTTAAATACCCTTGGTCAATACAACACAGATTAGACTCTAAACACAGTATTTGACCAATCCCTATAAATACAATGATTACTATAAAATCAGACCTAACAAGAACAGTTGCAGAATTGATGTTGGTACTCATTAGGTATAGCCAAAAGCAGAGTGCTCAAAGCTTTCATCTCTGTCTGCCTCAACTTTTTCTCTCCATCTGTCTTTGGTGGAGGTCTATTTCCTTCTGCATCCATCTTTCCTCCATCAGAAGGACCATTCTCAATGATGTCTCACATTGAGAAGTCTGTGAGAAGAATGTATTGCTTGATTCTGATCTTCCACATGTCAAACTCATTGGGTTTGAGCATGGGAAACTTTGATACCAAAACACTGTCGCTTGAACTGTCCATGATTAAAGGTTTCTGAATTTTTCTAGCTCTGATACCACTTGTCAGGATCGAAACTCAAACAATAACTTAAATAACACACTCAGAAACTTATGTTAAAGAAGTTGCGGAATAACACTTTAACAGAAAATCAATGGAACAGTATATAGAACTCAAATCACAAGTTATATTAATTCAACTTGATGATTACACACAAAACCTCAATCTGTTGAACATACTCAACAGACGTTCTATACTTCTCTATAGAAAGGATCTAAACTATTCTTGAGGTTAATTCTCTCTAAACAAAACGTATGAAAAAAAAATTGTTATTCTAACAAAGACTTCTATACTATATATGTAGAGTTGATTACAACATAATTATCAAAATAAAATTGATCTTCAGTATCAATACCATAATTATCTTCAACCTTATCTCCAACTCATCTTTATCTTCAAGTCTTCTTTATCTTTTAGAAGCAGCACTAACCTTCTTTTAGCAGTATTAATCATCTTGCAGCATTAACATCCTCAGCAGTATTAATCCATGAGCAGTACTAACTACTAGCAGTACTAACTCTCCAAGCAGTACTAACTATTCAAGTAGCAGCACTAACTTTTCAAGCAGTATTAATTCTACTAGCAGTATTAAAATTACAAGCAGTAGTAATACCTTTCAACTAGCAGTAGTATCCATCCTTAGCATATTCAGACCCAACAAACTTGCAATTGTTACACGCTTGCTTCTACCACAACTTCTAACCACAAGTCTATTAAAGACAAAACAAAAACACACGCTTACAACACTTTACAAAGACTTTGACTTTTATTACAATGACTTTGACTTTCACTTGAGAGATGACTTTAAGCATTTGACTTGGTTGACTTTCAGCTTCTAGTAAACATGATCTTGTATCCAACAAATATATGCTCTAACAATCTCCCCCTTTGGATTCAAGATCATCTCTAGAAAGATTTTGCAATACAATCTCCTCCTTTCGTTGCATTGAAGAACTTTAAGAATTTATCTCCCCTTTAAGCTCAATCTGTGTAATCTCCCTCTTTGCTTAGTAATCTTCAAACATTCTGACTTCATAAAACTTTTGTAATCTCTCCAACGTTTGTCTTCAACAATAGTAACAATCTCCTCCAAGGTTGTAAAACCTCTTTCAGACAACGGAGAGAAATTATCTTCAAATTTCACCCAATCTACTTCAACAAAATGTCTTCAAAGAAAAATTTCAGAAACCTTTGCTCGCTTTCAGAAATATTTGAACCTTTCTCTTTTCAGCTTCCAAGAAACTTCAACAATTCTTTCTTCAAACTGACAATTCTTGATCACTACTGAAGTATTTCTTGAACTTCTCGCAAACATTTCTTTATCCTCTCCCCCCTTTTTGATGATAGAAGCATGAGATCATCAAAACTTTACAAGAAATGTCCTTTACAAATCTGATCTGACCATTGATCTTTCCAACGAGCCTCTGACCATCTATTGATCCAAAAATATATTCATCTGAATCTTTTGAAATTCAGACAAAATATGAGTGTAACACCTGAATCAACAAATGAATCAGTTAAAATGCATGTCAGTAACACGGAGTCATTGTGTGTAACAAATACACAATGGAAAGGAGCTTTTATGATGTTCACTCCCCCATGTCTTCCATTCAATCATCGAATAACACAAGGTTAAACTATGAACGTTTTGACAGAAAAACGAATTTTCTGTGTGAATGTGCTTGTGTTTGAAAGAATTAAGCATAGATGATTGATTTTGATAGGCTCAAAATTGTATAAACCATTGAGACAACAACAGTTTAACATAGACTCGATTGTGCATGATCGAAGTGCGAAGGTGGGGCAAACTTCTTTCTTTTTCAATATCCAGATTTTCCAAATAAAAACCAGATAGATTATGTGTTGCGTCCCCTTTAAAATATGAAACATTTTCTTGTTGAGAGGAAAATGAGTAGCTGGTGGTTTTTTTTTATCAAGAGTTGGCATGGGCTAGGTGCCTGTTTCAATAATGTTCACGAAGGATTGTGAAACACTAGAAATGTGGCTGCCCAGCTCAGAAAAAGTTGTTGCAAAGTTTGATATTCTTTTACTCTGTTTTCTCACCATCTTTCTTTTTAAACATTGAGCTCGTGTCTTACCAAACTCTCTTTTGCATTTTACCTCATCACTCAACCCACACTCAGTTATTTTGACTCCTCACTATTCAATCATTCAATGGATTAACTTCTTGGGTAGGAAACACTGGTTAACGTGAATCCATTGAAGTTCTGTTAAGCTCACACAATGAACCTATGTAATCCTATAAGAACATGTTGCTCAAAATAGTTTAACTTTGCAGTTAAAGCACATAATACATATGTCAGACGTCTGTATGCTCATTAAGATAATCATGAAGATTTGAGCATTTTAAACATTGAAAATATTTCAAAACAAGTATATTGAATGAATGAAATGAATACAAGAAACTTGTTTGAAAATCTGACATTGTATGAAAAAGATCAAAATATCTGAATGATATCGCAATTAAGGCTTAGGTCAGCAAAAATTGGATATAGTTATATGAATCAAAATATAGACACTCTTGAAAGAAATGTTTCAAAATGAAATCACGCTCAAACTTTGAATAACAAACGTGGTGTATCACCATCGAAAAATTTGTTCAATTTGAGACATGGTGATAACATATTCAACAAAAAGTTAAACCGGTGTGTGTGAATACTTGAAAGTATATAGAAAAGATAATACGCAAGCATTAATCTTTGGAAACACACGGTTTATAAATCATTTAAGCACATATAGTCATGAAAACATTTAAAATCACACTTCTATATTCATGAAATCTGTTTAAGAATCAGAAGTGGTTTGAACATTTAAGAACATGTTTTCATATATGAAAGTTGTCCTTCTTTCAGATATGTATGAGATTAAGATTATAAATAAACCTTTTTGCTAAGTCTTAAATCTCATCAAGTCAGCTCTAAGTCATATATGATATGATCATTTAAGCTCTCTCTCAAATCTGCAAAAATCACAAAGTCGTCAAAGTACAAAGCTTTATTCACAAAATTTATTGAAAAGTAAATGACAGAAATCAATAAAATGGTTAAAATACGAGTTCTGATCAGATATAATCATAAGTCATATACCATACTCCATTTCTCTTACTCCCCCTGTAATTATGCATCAGAAAATTAATCAGTGATAAACATATGTAGAAATATGAACTCCCCCTCAAATGTATATAGATCATCTTAATTTTTTTCTCTCACTCCCCCTAAGATCATGAAAAAATGTTAAGTGCAGATATCTTTCAGATTAAAAATAAAGAAAAGAAGAAAAATAACAACAACAAAAACTTTAGTAGGTAATCACAGATTAAGTTTTGAGATTTAACATACCAAGTTTTGAAACGAGAAAATTAAATCTCTTTTCATCGAGAGGCTTGGTAAATAAATCAACAAGTTGGTAATCAGTGTTTACAAAATAAAGTTCGATTGTACCTTTTTCCACATTATCTTTGATAAAGTGATATCGGACATCTATGTGTTTGGTCTTTGTATGTTGAACAGGATTCACAGATATGGCGATAACGCTCTTCGAATCACAGTATATCGGGATCTTGTTGTATGTGAAGCCATAATCTCGGAGTTGTGTTCTCATCCACAACACTTGAGAACAACAGTTCACCGCAACGACGTACTCTGTCTCAACTATTGATGTGGAAACACAGAGTTGTTTCTGTGACGCCCAACTCACGAGTTTATCACCCAGAAATTGTATGTGACCCGATGTACTTTTCCTGTCAAGCATACAACCTGCATGGTCTGCATCTGAATATGTTGTCAGTTCAAAACCTGTATCTTTAGGATACCACAGACCAAGATCTGCATTGCCCTTCAGATATCTAAAAATCCTTTTGACTGCAGACAAATGGGATTCTTTTGGATTAGCCTGATATCGAGCACATAGACATGTAGAGAACATTATATTTGGCCTACTAGATGTTAAATACATTAAAGAACCGATCATTCCTCTGTAGGTTCTAACATCGACTGTTTTACCCGAAGGATCAGCGCCGATCTTAGTTCTCGGTGTCGTCGGGGTTCCAATAGATGTACAATTTTTCATTTTGAATTTCCTAAGAATATAGAAAATGTACTTGGATTGATTAATAAAAATCCCCGTTGAAAATTGTTTGACTTGTAATCCGAGAAAGAAGTTCATCTCTCCCATCATACTCATCTGAAAATGTGACACCATGAGGTTAGAAAAATTCTTACAGTATTTTGGATTTGTTGAGCCAAATATAATATCATCCACATATATCTGGATTAAAATAATATTGGCCTTTTCCTTTTTAATAAACAAAGTAGTATCGATCTTACCTTTAGAGAAGCCAGACTTGACTAGGAATTGAGATAATACTTCGTACCAGGCTCGAGGGACTTGCTTCAGTCTATAAAGAGCTTTGTCTAGAATATACATGTGATTCGGTTTCTTTAGATTGACAAAGTCTTCAGGCTGTGAAACGTAAACTTCCTCCTTGAGAATGTCGTTGAGAAAGGAAGTCTTCACGTCCATTTGATAGACGGTGAAGTTCTTGTGGGGCGACATATGCAAGAAACATGCGGATAGCCTCAATGCACGCCACTGGAGCATATGTCTCATCATAGTCAATACCTTCCTCTTGCCTATACCCCTTAGCCACTAGTCTTGCTTTATTTCTGATCACGATACCATCTTCGTCCTTTTTGTTCTTGAATACCCATTTCGTGCCGATTATAGTCTTTCCTTCAGGCTTAGGCACAAGTCTCCAGACTTTGAGTGCTTCGAACTGATTCAGCTCATCTTGCATCACAGTTACCCAATCTGAGTCAGCTAGAGCTTCAGATACACGTGTTGGCTCTATCTTACTCAAGAATGAGTCATGTATACACATATTTAATGTAGCAGACCTAGTTTGCACCGGTTTAGATGGATCTCTAATGATCTGGCTTATCGGGTGCTCTTTGGTCCACCTATGTTCATGGGGGATTGGATTTGATGTAGATTGATCATGATTTTCATCTAGAAATCCACTGTCAGCTTCATCAGTTTGCTCAGTATTTGATGGGGGTACAGTTGAAGTGTTCTGTGCAGAAGCTTCAGTTGGTACAAAAGTATCCGGCTGTTATTAGTCGTTACAGTGCAACCAACTGACTCAGCAACTTCTGTCTCTTTATTAACGTTCACAACTTCAACTGTTGGAGTAGGTGTTTGAATTGGAATCTCTTGCTGAATTGGGGAATTTAATTTAGTAGATATATCTAAAGTGGTTGGTTGATTTCTTCGTGAATCTTTTGATCTGTCAACAGACACTTAGTTCCAAGAAATTCATCATAAAACAATTCAAACAATAAATCTAAATCAGATAAATGAGAATTAGAAGATGACGTTTCATATGATTTATTAGCAATAGGCACAGGTTCTGGACTGATCTGCCAAGAAGCTAGGACACCAGTTATAACCGTTCTGAACTGTCTTGAACAGAAGCCATCTCCTCATCGAATGTGACGTTTACGCTTTCTACGATGATCTTTGACGTCTTCAGATAAACTCTGTAAGCTGCTGACGTTGGAGAGTAGCCGATAAAGATACTTTCTTCAGCCTTAGGGCTGAACTTGTTTAAGTTCTCCTTGTCATTCAGTACAAAGCACCTGCATCCAAAAATATGGAAGTGTTTAATGCTAGGTGTACGGTTATTTATCAAAGCATATGGAGTTTTACCAAACCGGCGGTGGATTATAGAACGATTCTGCGTGTAGCAAGCAGTTGACACAACTTCGGCCCATAGAAACAGAGGTAGATCTGCTTGACTTAGCATACTACGAGCAGCCTCGACTAGCATTCGATTTCGTCTTTCTACAACTCCATTCTATTATGGCGTTCTGGCAACAGAATGCTGATGTGTTATCCCGACCGATTCGAGATAATCTTCAACAATTTTGTTTTTGAATTCTGTGCCGTTGTCTGTACGAAGAAGCTTGACTTGCTTTTGCAGATTCACTTGGGTAGTCTTTAAGAAAATGATGATGACTTCGGGCGTCTCATCCTTTGTTCTCAGAAATTTAACCCAAATATACCGCGAGTAATCGTCTACAATCACTATAACATATTTCTTGCCGTTTATGCTCTGTGTACGCATAAGACCACAGAGATCCATATGCAGAAGTTCCAAGGATGAACTTGTACTCGACTCAGGTTTCAGCTTATGAGCGGCTCTCTTCATCTTTCCCTTCTCGCACGCTGCGCACAGATGTTCTTTCACATATTTAAGCTCAGGATGTCCTTTTACTAACTTTCCCATGACCAGTTTGTTTATGTAACAAAAATTTAGATAAGAAAGCCTTCGGTGCCATAAACAACTTTGTTGCAGCGAGGCTTTTGACAGTAGACAAACCTCATTGTCAGTCTGGACTTTTGACAGATTAATTGTGTAAAGGTTTGACTTTCTAGTGCCAACCAAGAGTTCCTTACCATCTTCAGTACGCACAGAACATTGCTTGGCCTTGAAATTAACCTCTAGATCTTTGTCACAGAACTGGCCAATGTTGAATAGGTTATGCCCTAAACCTTCAACAAAGATTACCTTCTTGATCGTCACGTTGTCTTGAATAATGTCACCATAACCCATAATTGGTGAAAACTGATCATTTCCGAAGTGCACAGTTCCGCAATATTTCTCTGTATAATTAGATAATAAATCTTTCTGCCCGGTCATATGCCTGGAGCAAACAGAATCCAAGTACCACATATGACGGGTCTGCACAGGAGAAATCACGAAACAATAGATTTAAGTACCCATTTATAGATGGGCCCTACAGTGTTAGCGCAAGATTTTGGTATCCATTTCTATATGGACCATTTGATCTTTTGAAAAACTTTTAAAGCATGAGAATGATAAGTATAGACATGATATGTGCCAAACCAAACATCAGAATATTGCCGAGAAGCATAATCATTTCTTTTAAAATTAGAAGACTTTCTAGAAGACGGAGATAATTGGAACAATTGCTTTATTGAATATTTTTGTAAGAAGTTATAAGTTTTTGTTTATTGAAAGCAACATTCACAACCACATCAGTTTGACTAGTAGTTCCTCTATTACAATCAAGATCAGAAAATGATTTAGCATTCTCGTCAACCTTCTTCTTTGGTAGCCATTCATATTTAACTCCAATCTTTCTTGTCGGTCCAACAATACTTATATCAAGTTCTTAGAAACAACACATTAATCGATTACCAACCTGTATTGATATATAACAACGGTTACAAGGTTGATCAGATTCAAGGTTTGAATGTGTTCTCTGTATTATCTCTTTTGCACCTTTTTGTGTGTGTTTTCGTGTGTGAATTCTTATCTCTGATAATATCTTATCTTAGAGAGAGTGGTTAGATCTGATAAGATCTTACAAAACTTCTACAACACACTATCTACAACTTGCAAATAGAAAACTAATATAAACTAACTAACTAATATAATATCTATCAAACTAAACTAAACTAAACTAAACTAAACTAACTAAACTAATATATAATATATAATATCTAAATATCTATTTATAAGATATTTAGATTAAACATAAAATACAATAAACATTAATTACTTTGACATTTATTACAAACGACATAGACTTTAATATCGAGAGTCGACTTTCCGGCTTTAGCTTCAGATTGCGATCTACAGTTTGGATGATCTTGAATCCAATGAGACTGTGTCTTAACAATCTCCCCCTTTGGATCAAGATCATTACGAAAATGATTTTAGCAATTCAGTCTTCTTGTTCAGCTCAGAAGATGCAATCTCTTTCTCTAGCTCTGAAATCAGCATGTCTTCAATCTATTTTCTTTAGAAGAATTCAGTCTTTGACATGATTCTTGAAATATGTGATCTTTGCCATTTCTTGTTTAGTCATTCTCCCCCTTTTTGATGTTAAGTGCAACGACTTCATCAAAATTATTTGTAAGAAATGTCTATCTTTTGGTTAGAGCCCCTGATCCGTCAATTCATAAGATATTCATCCAGATCTTTGCAAATATAGACAAAATAGTCGTGTAACACCTGACTCAACTAATGAATCAGTTAACATGCCTGTCAGTAACACTAAGTCACTGTGTGTAACGAATACACATTGGAAAGGAGCTGTTTGATGTTGACTCCCCCAGGGATTCCATTTAATCATCGAAACACCACAAAGGTAAATTTCTATAAACGTTATGACAAAGAAACTAATTTCTTGTGTGTTCGTGCTTGTGTTAGAAAGAATTAAGCACTTGATGATTGCTTATAGGCTCAAAATTGTGTAAACCACTGAGACAACAGTAAGTTAAACACAGACTCAATGTGCATGATTGAAGTGCGAAGGTGGGGCAAACTTCCTTCTTTTCAATATCCAGATTTTCCAAATGAAAATCAGATAGCAAATGTGCTGCGTCCCTTTTGAAAATGTGAAACACTTTCTTGTTGAAAAAAAAAATGAGTAGATAGTGAGGTTTGATCAAGAGTTGGCATGGGTTAGTTGCCTGTTTCAATAATGTTCACCAAAGAATTGTGAAACACTAGTAATGTGGCTACCCGGCTTAGAAAAAGTTGGTGCAGAGTTGTGATATTCTTTTAACTCTGTTCTCACATGCTCTTTCTTTTAAACATTTTTCTTGCTCTAATCACACTCATTTCTTTTCGCTTTGCACACTCAATCACTAAGGATTAACTTCGTGGGTAGAAATCACTGGTTAAGGTGATTCCATAGAAGTTGTGTTAATTCCTAGCACAATGATTCTTGTTTTCCTATGATGCACGTGATGCTCAGATTGGTTTAACTATTTCAGTTAAAGTACAATTTAGATCATGAAAACATGTAAAATACACTCCCAAAATATAAAATCTGTTGAAAAATCGGGAAGTGGTTTGAACATTTAAAACAATGTTTTCAAATGATTGAAAGTTGTCCTTCTTTCAACCATATATGAGATTAAGATAAAGGATTATACCTTAACGTGTGATCTTTTATCTCATGAATAAAAAAAAAACTAAGCTTAAAGTCATAAAGATATGATCTTTTAAGCTTCTCTCAAACTTCTGCAAAAGTCTTAAGTCAAAGTCAAAGTAAATTTATTCACTTAAATTGAAAAGACAAAAAGCAGTAAAACTTTTTAAAGTACGAGTTCTGATCAGAAATAATCAGAAGTCATCACCTTTTTATACTCCCCCTGAAATTATGCATCAACCAATAATGTTAGTGAAAAACATAAACACTAACTCCTTCTCAAATATTGATCAACATATCTGAGAAATGCATAAAATTTCAGACAAATATGTATTCCCCCTTGAAGGTTGATTTCCTCATTTGAGTATAGGAGTACAATCTCTTTTCCAGCACAAAGTAAGGTCTTTTGTTCTTTGAAGTGCGGGTCTTGAACTGTTGTATTCAAAAGCCATTACTTCGTTGAAGTACGGGTTCTAAGCTGATTTACTCAGAAGCCTTTGGTTCTCCTACTCCCCCTTGACAGTAGGTGTCTGCAACACAGGTTTAGTTTTCTTTGGTACCCACTGGTATTTGGGTCCATGAAAGTTAGTTGCAGTTCGTATGGGGGTAACTGAGTAAGAACCATACCAGTAATGGTCACTTGTCTTATGAACAGGATCATGTGTACGACAATAAGAACAATAGAATATCTTACCTGACAAACTGATTAATTTATCTCTTGAGTAAACAAAATCAGGTTTACCTTTCAGCGCATTGTTCTTCTTGGCAATCGGCGTATGTACACATGAGTTTTTACATTTTAGCTCTTCTTTAACTGGTTTCCTGTTCCAGACCAGTTCAGCTTCTTCCTGGAAGCTTCTTCTCCTTCTTTGTGTACCTGAACTATCTCTATTCCTGTCATAGAAAATATTAGTAGAATGAATCTGATTAGAAGATTTAACTGACCTTCTGAAAAGAGCAGTTTTCTGATGTGAGCTTGTGGCTGGTTTGTTAGAACCAACTGAATTATTTCTAGGTGAGTGGATTTTTGACTCTAGAGTCGTTCGCTCAGTCACCACCACCGTCTTTGAAATAATATCTTGAAGCTCTTTTACCTTTGAAGAATAATTGTCTCGTTCTTTGATAAGGAGATCAATCTTCTTCTCAAATGCAGATTTCTTTTTCTTCTCTGTCAGTACACTCTTAGATAATTCAGATAGCTTCTCGGTAAGCTTCTTTATCTTTGCTTCAAACATATTTTTATCTTTTTCAAAATCCTTCTTTGCACCCTTCTGATCATTTGCCTTCCTCTCCTTGGCAAACTGATCTCTTTCCAATATGATTACTTTCTCAAAGTCTTCAACTTTTTGAGAAAGCATTAAACATCTAAGCTCGAGTATCTTCTCCTCTTCAACACTCTTCTTGGAAAGGTCTGAGAACTTCTTTTCAAAATATGATATTTTCTTTTGAAGCTCAGAGTTCTCAGCTTCCAAAACCTTAACTCTTGATGACACTGTTGATCCTCTCATCAGCTTCTCAATATGTTCCCATAACAACTTTCCTTTAGTCTCTTTGCTTTCTAATGTAAAAAAGATCTCTTTTGAAATCTCCTCAGACATTGCATTCAGTAGGAAAGATAAAGCTAAGCTGTCAGCGTCATATCTCTTTCTTTGCTCGTCTGAGTACATACGAAGTGGTAATAGACAATCTAGATCTACTCTTTCTCCATTATTCTTTGTAGTATAACACATTGTCCTTGGAGCTGTCATACTCCCTTCACTCAGAGATTTTCTAATGAATATACCCAGATCATGTCTTTCAATGAAGACCATGAACCGATCTTTCCACTGCTCATACTCTCCATTGAAGAGTACAGGTGACTTCGTATCGGTTCCGATAGCTAGAGCTTCTCTTGACATCTTGTTGTGAGAAGTGAGATCGAGGTTTGCGTATGCTTTTTGGAACCAAGTAGACTTTGCGTTTGGCTTTGAGAGGCGCAAAGTTTAGCTTTGCGTTTCACTTGAGGAGCGCAAAGTGAAGTTTGCGTTTCACTTGAGGAGCGCAAAGTTGGACTTTGCGTTTTACTTGAGGAGCGCAAAGTTGGACTTTGCATTTTACTTGAGGAACGCAAAGTTGGACTTTGCGTTTGTTGTTGGACGCGCAAAGTTGAACTTTGCGTGTATTCGTCTTCTGCTTTGCGCTTGTTTGTCCTGAACTTCGAAAAATCGTCTAAAATCTGTTCCTGTAACGATTTAGCAATACCAAACTCTACCCTTATGTCTAGAAACACTTCTAGAACTGAATATAAGCACTCGATCGCAATAAAACACACTTTTTAAATAAAAATTTGATATCACAGTGACTTAAAGCTTTCGACTGTTTTCTCACTAAAATCACAAAATGGAACTCGATAAATGATTTATAGTGAAATCAAACAACAACAACTCGATCTAGAATGCTAATCGATCACAACCTGATCGATTTTAACACCTAAAACAGTTTAAATCACTAAATCGATTTTCAATAAGAACACAGAGAGGTTTTTCAGAAAAACTTGATTTTGATCTTAATCAGGCTCTGATACCAATTGTCGGTCCAACAATACTTATATCAAGTTTTTAGAAACAACACATTAATCGATTACCAACCTGTATTGATATATAGCAACGGTTACAAGGTTGATCAGATTCAAGGTTTGAATGTGTTCTCTGTATTATCTCTTTTGCACCTTTTTGTGTGTGTTTTTGTGTGTGTTTTCATACTAACTAGCTAAGCAGTACTAACTTTGTTCAAGCAGTACTAACTTTGACTAGCAGTATTAATTAACACTAGCAGTAGTAACACTCAGCAGTACTAACCTTTATGTCTTCTAGCAGTATTAATATTGAACCAGCAGCATTAACCACACTTGATGAATTCTTCAGTTCCCAACAATCTCCCCCTAACTTGACTTTTAGGAAAAGAAGTCAAGTTCTTCAGATCTCCTTCAAGATGATTTCAACACCTCTGATTCAATTTCCCAAATTTGGATCTAGGCCCAAACTTTGATTTACAGTTCTTCTCACCACAATCTTGGCCATTTCTGAATCCTTTGTACAAACCAGTGTAGCTTTAAGCATCCCTTCTAACTTCTCCTTGCTATGCTCATATATTTTGTCCACCAGGTAGTATTCATGATAACAATTGTCAATAGTAATCATGTATACTCCACAGTTTTCAAACAGTATCCATTTGTCAATCTTCTTGAATATGAACTCATGCATATGATCTTTAATCCTATGGTGCACTCTTGCAGGCTCAAACATCATGCACAAGTATTCCAATGTCACTTTGAGAAGATTCTCTTCAGTACCTTTCAACACAGGTTCATAAAGTTTCATCCCAACTTTATATAGTTCTTCCATATCAGCTCTTGAGCAACTTCTGATGACTTTCCCCCATGTTGAATAAGCTTCAAATGAACCATCAGCTCTCTTGATTCTGAAGAAATTCTTTCCATTGTCTCTCAGAATATCCCAGAAGATGATCTCTGGAGCTTGCATAGAGATTGGAACAGCTTTCAAAGGTTCCACTATTGTCATGTACGGATCCATACTTTCATCAGTTTGCTTAGTGACCTGCTCTGGACTCTGTACTGGCTCTGTTGGGGATGTGACTGAAGGTTCTGCTTCCTTTTCAGGTTCTTCCACCCTAGGCCTTTTCAACTGCCTTTTTGGAGCAATTGTTTTTACTCTTTTTCCAGACTTGGCTTCTCTACCAACATTTCCAGGTTCTTCCTTCTTCTCTTCTGCTTCTTCTTTGGAAGGTGTGGTTTTCTCAGGGAATGGTTGTTGGATGTTGAGATAATGTCTCTCTTTCATCCTTCTTTCTGCTTCTTCCCTTTGAGAGGAATCCCCTTGGAGCTTTGTCATTTCCTTCCTGTATAGCTCTTCAACCTGAGAGTATGCCATATGAGTAAACATCTCCCCCTTAACACCAATTGCACCTTTCAGGAAGTTTATCATCTTTCTTCTTTCCTGATTGGCCAAAAAGGTCTTGGAGGGTTGTCTTTTCTGCTTTTTGAATGGCATTCTTTTTACTTGTACTTGCTTGGCCTGAGCTGCTGTTTTCATGCTCTTCTGATACTCTTCATTTAGTTTTCTGGCCATATTCAGTGCAAGCTCTCTATCCTTCTCAGATTGAAGTTGTTCCTCCCTTTCCATTTCTGCCTGAAGCTGCTTTGCCACTTCTTCATCCAGTTCTATCTGAATTTTCTTCTTTGCAGGTTGTTCAGGTTCAATCATCTTAGCTTTACCCTTTGTATCCTTCAACCCTGCCTCACTTCTTTCTTGTGTCTTCTTTTCAAGGTCTCCTTCATTGATGACCACTCCCTTAGCCTTTTGAGTAGCCTTAGGAGTGTCATTCTTTGCTTTTACTAAGGTTTCAGCTATTTCCAATTCTTCAACAGATAGCCCTGTTGCTGCTTGAACATTATCTGTTTCTACTTCTTGTGCTTCTGTTTCTGCAGCTTTCTCCCCCTTAACATCAAATCCCATCTCAGAAATACTTTCTTTTTCTGCTTCAGCCTCTGAATTCTCCCCCTTGTTGAAATCATCTTCAACACTTGTCCTCCTCTTTAGCACAAACTGCTTCCTTCTCCTTTTCTGTAACAATCTTGTCACCATTTTCTTCAGTTTGGTGATCTGAACTTGTTGAGATAGAATAATCAGCTTCATCTCCTCTATTTCTGTTCCTTGCTTGATGACATCCTGGTTGATGTTTCCCATGGTCTCCATCAATTCATCATAGTTATATCTGTCCTCACCTTCTCCAGGAGTGTTACCCCCTATTGAAGGATCATTGGATCTTTTATTAGTAGATGTCTTCTGCCTAGCAGAAGCACTATCCACCCCTGTGGTTTCTTGGCACCAGGGTCCTTCAAATGATTGCTCATTCAAAGTTTCCATGGGGGAGGTCTTATTGATGTTACCACTGTCCTCCTCTGTGCTAGCAGGAGTAGTGGCAGCCTCATCACCCATATGCTCTACCTCCTCCTCAGAGAGCACCTCCTTTGGGTTGGGAGACACCCTTGTGGTTTCCCTTTGGATATTCTCTAGGGGAGAATTCTCCCTTAGAGGGCTTAAAGGCTTAGTGGGTGATGGTACAAGAAGGGAAGGAGCCTTCTTTACCTGTTTTCTTTGATAAGTTTGGGTAATTGGAGAAGTGGGCTTATTTAGTAGGGACTGTGGGATAGATATAGAGTGGGAAGGTTGGGCTTGGCTAGCAGTGGATTGATCTAATGGGGGCCTTGACCCTGCTGCCATACCTTCATTGGGTTGGGACACCACCATCATTGTAGAGAACAATGGGGTGTCAACTCCTTCAGAGTCCCCAGCAGATCTTCTCATATTTGAGAAAACCTTGCCTTTGGGGGGTTTTGGTACATAAATTCCATCAGATTGAGGAATATCCGTCAATTCATGGTTGATAACTGCTTGAACAAACCTGGGATACATATAAAAGCTCTTTTTGTTTCCCATGTTTGAGACAAGATCATTGAAAATCATTTGTGAAAAATTGTACCTTCTGGAAGTGGCCAAACAGACCAAAGCATAAGCAATGGTACTGCTGAACTCACTCCATCCAGTAGTCTTTTTAGAAATGCAGTGCATCAAGGTATGAACAAGAAAACGCCATTGGGGTGAAAATTTAGCTTTTGAGAACTTAAAAATACCCAGTGGGCCTCCATACCCCATTCTTGTCAGAGTAGAAAACAGTTCATCATTAGGGATAGAAGTTATACCAGAGGCATCGTCTAGACGTAGACTGATGCGAACTATCTCTTCAGTAACTGTCAATGGATTGCCACATACTGTCGTCTTGATCATTCGCACACCATCCTCAGTAACAATGGTGGCATGTGCCCAGAATTGCCTCTGATGCTCTATAAAGATAGTTGGAGACATAGTGAGAGCATGGGCAATGTGGCTCGACTTCAGAAAGTCGACTATCTGATGAAAACCTTCAGATTGTTTTGGCTTTTGGAGCATCGCAATTTCATTGTGCTCATCAATGAACGCCATGGATGCCATAGACCTTGAAGATTCTTGCCTGAAAACTTTGAACTTTGAGAGAGAAAGGGTTTAGAGCGCAGGTGAATAGTATGCAAAGAGTCGTTATAAGCTTTTAGGCGGGCAAAGAGTATTTATAGTATTTGGAATAGAAGCAGTATTAACCTATAGCAGTATTAACTACTAGCAGTATTAACTGCGAGCAGTAGTAACTAACTAGCAGTATTAACTACTAGCAGTATTAACTGCGAGCAGTATTAACTAACTAGCAGTATTAACTACTAGCAGTAGTAACTGCGAGCAGTATTAACTAACTAGCATTATTAACTACTAGCAGTATTAACTACTAGCAGTATTAACTACTAGCAGTAGTAACTGAAAGCAGTATTAACTACTAGCAGTATTAACTGAAAGCAGTATTAACTACTAGCAGTATTAACTGAAAGCAGTATTAACTACTAGCAGTATTAACTGAAAGCAGTATTAACCACGAGCAGTATTAACGGCTAGCAGTATTAACCAACTAGCAGTACTAACTACACTTACTCCTTTTAAACTTGCTAATCACTGAGAACTGCTATGCATGTCCTGAAAAAGAAGATTAGTAACACCAAGAATAACAAAATACAGGTATAAACCACTTTTTGAGAGGAAGATTATTCAGAGTTTATCATTCCCACACTTGTTACCAAGAAAGTGAATCTACCCACATCAAATGCTTTAGTGAATAGATCAGCAAACTGATTTTCAGTGTGAACTTTGACAACTTGAATAAGTTTCTTTTCATTACAATCTCTTATAAAGTGATACCTGATTTCAATGTGCTTTGTCTTTGAGTGCTTGACTGGATTATTTACAATGCTGATAGCACTGCTGTTGTCAATAAAGATTGGAGTGTGTAGAAAGGTTACCCCATAATCCAACATTTGATTCTGAATCCATAAGACTTGAGAACAGCAACTTGCAGCTGCTATGTACTCTGCCTCTGTTGTAGATGTGGATACTGTGGTTTGTTTCTTGCACTGCCATGAGACTAGTCTTGCACCCAAAAACTGACATCCTCCAGAAGTAGATTTTCTGTCCAAGTTTGCCCCACCTAGATCACTGTCTGAGTATGCTATTAGGTCAAAAGGTGAGTCATGAGGATACCAAAGTCCCAATCTGGGTTGCCCTTTGAGATATCTGAATATCCTCTTAACAGCTTGAAAGTGAGATTGCTTTGGCCTAACTTGAAATCTTGCACATACACAGACTGGAAACATAATATCTGGCCTTGATGCTGTGAGATACATGAGAGAGCCAATCATGGATCTATAATGATGCACATCCATATCCTCCCCCTCAAGATCTGCTGTGATCTGCTTGTGTGTTTCCATAGGTGTGCTGGCAGGTTTTGATTCTGAGAAACCAAACTTGGTTAGAATATCCTGCACATACTTGGATTGACATATGAAAATGCCATCTGACTTCTGTTGAACTTGAAGTCCAAGGAAGAAAGTAAGTTCCCCCATGGAACTCATTTTGAACCTTTGATGCATTAAATCCTCAAACTCCTTGCACATGTTGTTTCTTGTAGAACCAAAAATAATGTCATCAACATATATTTGGACCAGCAAGATATCCTTCTTCTTTCTTTTGATAAATAGAGTCTTATCAATGACTCCTCTTTCAAAGTCATTTTCCAAGAGATAGGATGACAGAGTGTCATACCATGCTCTTGGGGCTTGATGTAGTCCATAAAGTGCTTTCTTTAATTTGTATACCCTGTCTGGATAGCTTGGGTTTTCAAACCCTGGTGGTTGACAGACATATACTTCTTCTTCAATTGATCCATAGAGAAAAGCACTTTTTACATCCATTTGGTAGACTTTGAAGTTCATGTAAGAAGCATAGGCTAGGAATAGTCTGATTGCTTCTATCCTAGCTACAGGTGCAAAAACTTCTTCATAATCTATGCCCTCTTCTTGAGTATAGCCTTGAGCCACCAGCCTTGCTTTGTTTCTTATAACAATACCTCTTTCATCTCTCTTGTTTCTGAAGATCCATTTTGTGCCAATTGCTCTGTGACCTTTAGGAAGGTCTACTAGATCCCACACATCTTGTAGCTTGAACTGTAACAATTCTTCTTGCATTGCTTCTATCCAGCTAGATTCTTTCATAGCATCATGTGCCTTTTTAGGCTCAAGCTGGGATAGGAAACAAGAAAGCACTGTATGCTGTTGATCTTGCATTTCCTGAAGTCTGCTTTGATGTCTAGTCATCATAGGAGAAGAGATATCTCCTATTATCAACTGTGGAGGATGATTCTTCTGAACTCTGGTGTTGTGACTAGGTTCTTCATTTAATCCAGCCTCAAGATTAGATTCATGCAACTCAACTGAAGTATTTTCAGATGCTACTTCATTGTTTTCTTGAGTCTCCTCATCTCTAGTGTCTTCTTCACTCTGACTTGATTCAGAAAATGATTCCTTTTCACAGTCTTCAACTGAATTTACTGTGGGTATGGGAAAAATCACAGATTTAGATATACTTTCTTGAACTTGTGTGATCTCTGATTCTCCACTACCTGTTCCTGTATACTCATTATTGAAACCAAAAGAGTTAGTTAGTGAATCAATGTCAAATAGCCACTGAGGTCCAGACCCAACAGGATTTGGTGTGTTCTCATTGCATTTGACATTGTCACTTTCTTCAATTATTCTAGAAGAAGAGTTAAAAACTCTGTAGGCCTTACTCTGAGATGAATATCCAACAAGAAATCCATCATCTGCTTTGCTATCAAACTTACCTAAGTGAGATTTGGTATTTAGAATTGTACAAGGACACCCAAAAGGTTTGAAGAAACCAATAAAAGGTTTTCTTTGATTTAAAAGCTCATATGGAGTCTTGTTCTTTTGCTTGACCACTAGAACTCTGTTTTGGACATAACAAGCAGTATTAACTGCTTCAGCCCAGAATGTAATTGGCAATTTTGAATCAGCCAACAGAGATCTAGCAGCCTCTATTAGTGTCCTATTTCTCCTTTCAGCAACACCATTCTGTTGAGGAGTCCTAGGAGCACTATATTGTCTCTCAATACCTTTTCCTTCACAAAAGGTGTTTAGATCATTATTTTTAAACTCAGTTCCATTATCTGATCTAATGACTTTTACTCTTTGATTAGTTTGGTTTTCAATTCTTAGAATAAAGGATTTGATAAGACCACTTGTTTCATCCTTAGTCCTTAGAAAATATACCCAAGTAAATCTGGAGTAATCATCAACAATAACCAAGCAGTAAGATTTCTTGCCTATACTCATAACATTTGTAGGACCAAACAGATCCATATGCAATAACTGGAGACAAGAAGAAACAGAATTTAACTCTTTGGTCTTATGAGAAGTTTTGTGTTGTTTGCCTTTAAGACAAGCAACACAATGATCATCACATGAAAAGACTTTTGAAGGTAAACCTCTTACAAGGTTATTTTTAACAAGATTGTTCATAGTCTTGAAATTCATGTGACACATCCTTCTGTGCCATAGGGAGGATTCATCTACAGAAGCTTTTGAAACAAGACAATTTAAAGATGAATCACTATCAACATTGTCCAAATCAAGACAGTAAACATTGTCCTTCCTTGGAGTTCTAAGTAGTATCATGCTTTCATCAACTACCTTGAACCCTGGAGCAAGAATCATACACTCAGTATTAGTAAATAATATACTATGTTGTTTGTCACAAACCTGTGATACACTTAACAGGTTGTACTTTAATTGATCAACATAGTAGACATCCTCAAATGTCATCTTACCTTTGGTGACATTACCTTTTCCACTTATCTTACCACCAGTAAGATTGTCTCCAAATGCAACATGTCCTCCATTAACTTGCTTGAAATCCTGAAGGCATGACATGTTGCCAGTCATGTGCCTAGAGCAACCACTATCAACATGCCATATGCTCTTTCCCTTGAGCTGTTGGTTGCCCTGCACATTAAATAAATCAATTAGTATGATTGGGGACCCAAGCCAAAGTGATCTTGGGTCTCCCTTTCTCATCAAAGTATTTACATTCCTTTTTAATGAGGTTTTTAAACTCAGAGCACTCTTTATTAGAGTACTTTGTCAATATGATTGGCTTAGCAGAATCAACACTAGAAGCAGTACTAACCTTAGAAGTACTAACAGAGTTAGCAGTACTAACAGGTGTAGCAGTACTAACAGGTTTAGCAGTACTAACCTTGTTAGCAGCATTAACATTGTTAGCAGCATTAACATTGTTAGCAGTAGTATTACTTCTAGCAGCACTATCATTGTCAGCAGCACTATTTGTGGTAGCAGTACTAACAGTTTTAGTGCTTTTAGGAATCCACATATTGACACTTTCTTTAACATAATACTTTTTCTTCATGTGGCTTTTAGTTTTAACAGTTTTCTTAGCCACATGTTTCTTTTCAATTTTCTTATAACCAAAGGGTTTTTGCATGGATCTTTGGAAATTCATTCTTTGGTTCATAGGATTGAAATAACAGAATTTTGCAAGATGATTCAATTTGCCACAGATAAAACAAGGTTTTGGTCTATTGATTTTACTCAGATCAACCCCTTGTTTATGTGCCCATTGATTATTCCAGTTTCTTTGATTTCCCCTCTTTTTGTCCTGTTTTTGGGGCTCATTCTTCTTACAAGCACACTGTTTGCAAGGACCTGGATTCACAACTGTGGTCTGTTTATAATGGACCTTACCAGACTTTTCCTCTGTCTTCTCTATGTTCTTGGATTTGATCCAAGCCCTTCCACAATCCTCATTGGTGATAATGTTGTTTTCTATAGAAATCTCACCACTCACCTTGTTCTCCTTACTCTTGCCAACCTCTTTCTCAGTCTTATCCTCAACAATTACCTCATCTAAGGGATCTATTTCAGTGGCTCCCTCAGGCAAGTCGTTCCTATCTTTGGTGTCTAACAGGTCTGAAGTAGGAGGAATGTAATTGTTGTTATATGGTGGAGGTGTGGCATTATACCCAATTTCTCTTCTCAATTTATCATGAATCTGATTTTGCAGTAAGGAGTCCATTTCTTTAGAAGCATTGGAAAACTTTTCTACATCAAGCTTAACCTTGGTTAACTCCTCTTTCAGTTTTTCACTCTCCTCTTTAGATTTGGTCAGTTTAAGTTCTAAATCCTTTTTCTCCCACTGCCAGTAATTGGTGTCATATGAGTGTTGTAGTTCATTGGCTTGAAAACCTTTGATTTGATCTTCAAATCTCTCTACTATCCTCACATAGTCTTTTATATCCTTTTCTAGTCTCTTAAGGTCATCACTCATCTTCTGATTGTGATCCCTGTACCTTTTAACAGTGTCTATGCAAGTTTTAGAACAAAGATTAGAACTTACCTCAGATGGGAGATCAGATACTTTAGCCATAAGAGCTTGATTCTGAATAGCTTCTTCTGCTTGATCACTCCAATCAAACCCCATTCCTTGTTGAGAAACAAGGGCTTGAGCAGAGTTTCTGTTGTTATTGAAGCTTCCAGATTGAGCTTGTTGATGGTTGTTGTTGTGAGACATTCCACTTCTGCATTCTCTAGCAAAATGTCCCTTCAGATGGCATTTGTAGCATTCTACCTTTGATTTATCAAACCCTGCTCCATCTTCTCTTCTTTGTGAGAAGTTGTTTCTTCCAGTCCTCTTTATAAACTTCTTAACCCTCATGGAGAGCATGGCCATCTGCCATTTAATATCCATCTCTTCCAGATCATCAGGATGAAGTTGTTCTAAGTCATCATTGATCAAAGAGGAATTTCCATGATTAGAAAGAAGAGCTTCAAATACATAATCAGTGCCTTTATCTAGATTTGATCCATTAGCAGCATTAACTGATTCAGGGTTAGCATAGAATCAATTGATGCTGATAGGAGTGCAGCATTATGAACATATCCAGAAGGCTTCTTCTTTGCCTCCACCTCAGCTTCAAATACTCTAAGATCATTGTACAGATCATCAAGTTCTTTGTCTTCCAACTGATCATTCTGTCTGAATGACACAGTGTACATGGTCCATTCATCTCCAAGGGACCTTAAGAACTTTCTGTTCACATCATCTTGATCAATCTGTACTCCCATAGTAGCTAGTTCACCAATTAGTTTATTAAACCTGTCAAAAGTTTGAGTCATGGACTCATTCTTAGTTGAGATGAAGTTTTCATACTGTTGTTTTAAGATTGCCTTTTGATTTCTCTTGGTACTTTTAGTACCTGAGAATCTCTTCTCTAGAGCATTCCAGAGCATCTGTGCATCAGTACAATTGCAGAATTGGTGTTGATACTCATTTGGAATGGCCAAGAGCAGTGTGCTCAAGGCTTTCATCTCTGTCTGTCTTGATTTCCTGTCTGCATCTGTCTTTGGAGGAGTTCTTTTGCCATCTTCACCAATCTTTCCTCCATCAGATGGGCCATTCTCAATGATGTCCCACATAGAGTAATCTGTGAGGAGAATATATTGCTTGATTCTGATTTTCCACATGTCAAATTCATTGGATCTGAGCATTGGAACTTTTGAGACCAAAGTACTGCTTGATTCTGTAAGATTTTCCATGATGAATAACTGTTTCTGAGAGAATTTAGCTCTGATACCACTTGTCAGGATCGAATTCTTAACAAGAATTAATTCTCAGAAACAATATCAAAGAAGTTTGCGGAATAACACTTTGATATTCAATGAAACAGTAAATCAACACAGTAAATATGAATAACAAACTGTAAACTTGTATTTAATGCTTTGAAGTTACAAGATTACTCACTCAACCTCAATATTGATGAACAGGCTCACCAATACGAATTCTACTTCTCTAGAATTAGGATCTATGCCTTGAGGTTGATTCTCTCTAAAAGAATGAAAACTGAAAGTTAAAAGTTATATCCTATTCTAAACAATACTATATATATATACTGAATACAAAGATAATTACAATGAATAAAATATCTTCAGTATATCTTCTATGTATATCTCTAAGCTTCCATGTATATCCTTTCATACGAATCTTCATCATATAAGCAGTATTAATCTTTAGCAGCATTAACTTCCTTCTAGCAGCATTAACTACTAAGCAGTACTAACCACTAGCAGTACTAACTAGCTAAGCAGTACTAACTTTGTTCAAGCAGTACTAACTTTGACTAGCAGTATTAATTAACATTAGCAGTAGTAACACTCAGCAGTACTAACCTTTATGTCTTCTAGCAGTATTAATATTGAACCAGCAGCATTAACCACACTTGATGAATTCTTCAGTTCCCAACATCTGATAATATCTTATCTTAGAGAGAGTGGTTAGATCTGATAAGATCTTACAAAACTTCTACAACACACTACCTACAACTTGCAAATAGAAAACTAATATAAACTAACTAACTAATATAATATCTATCAAACTAAACTAAACTAAACTAACCTAACTAAACTAATATATAATATCTAAATATCTATTTATAAGATATTTAGATTAAACATAAAATACAATAAACATTAATTACTTTGACATTTATTACAAACGACATAGACTTTAATATCGAGAGTCGACTTTCCGGCTTTAGCTTCAGATTGCGATCTACAGTTTGGATGATCTTGAATCCAATGAGACTGTTTCTTAACATTTCTTTTATTCATATTTGAAACATTTGAAAATTTTGAGTTAGAAGTGTGAGATTTTAAAGATTGCTTCTTCTTTGGCTTACCAGTGGGTTTCTGTTTATGTGAATGTCTAGTTTTTTCTTCTTACCTTTGGCATTCTTGGTATTCACAGAAACTGGTTCATCAACTTTCGTTGATGTTTCACCTTTCTCGAACACACTGGGTAATCCAAAAGAATTAATCACAAATTTGGAATGATCAGGAAGTTTAGGATTAAAATCAAATTGAGCAACACACTCATCTAAACAACCTTCAGAGTTTAAGAAATCAAACTCTTCATCAAGTAGACCATTAAAATCATCAGATTTTGAAGCTTTGAAAGATTTAGAAATAGCAGAATTTTTAAACACAGTAGAAAACATAGTTTGTTCTTGATCAATCAAAGTCCTTTCTTCTGCTAGAGTATTCTCGAGTTCAGAAATTTTACTTTCTAACACGAGAGGAGGTACATAAATCTTACCTTCAATAGGCTTAGCCTCCAACTTTTTTGAAGAATAACTTTCGAAATAGTCATTAGAAAGAAATTTTGATTTATCAGAACTATAACTATAATTCAACTTCTCATAACGAAATGGAAGTTGCATTTTAGTTGTGTTCTTCCTTTTCTCTTTTTCCTTAGCTTCATCCTCTTCAGACAACTTAGTCCACTTAACTTTGAGTTCGGGGTATTGTGGTGCCAGTTTTAAAAATCCGAAATCATAAAGTGCATGCACTTTAGAAATACCCTTTTTGAGGTAGTGTGGGTTCTCATAACCAAGACCCCAACACTCACTACTCTCTTTAGGTTTGTTCAAATGAATGGTCTGTTCAGTTTGACCTAACATGTATAGTTTTTCTTCCAACACATTCACTTTATCAGTTAAAGATTTATTTTATTTTGAAAGAAATGAACACTTTTTAGCAATCTCTTTGGAATCAAATTGACACAATTTATATTTAGAAGCAGTTTCAGATAATTCTTTGTGAATTATAGTCTTCTCTTTCGCGCTGGTATCAATGTTTTTATGTAAAGCATCAATCAACACGTTGTTCTCAGCAATGTCCTTGCTAAGTTTCAGTATTGATTGGTTGTTTTCTTTATTGATACCTCTTTCACGCTTAAGTTTAAACTCTAATTCTTGGAGTTTAATCATCATGACATGCATTTCATTTAGAAAGTCTGATTCGGTCATATCACATACCTCTTCAGTGTCTTCTCCATCAGAATCAACTTCAACTTCAGTTACTTGTTTACCCATAAAGCATAAATGGGCTTTCTTTTCTTTCTCTTCTTCATCTTCTGAATGGTCGAGCCGTAACTCATCTTCAGCCATAAGTGAGTTGACAACCTCCTGCTGCTTGGCCAAGAGCATCTTATTTTTGTAGTACTCGGAATTTTGGACCTTGGGCTTTCGGCAGTCCTTCGCAAAATATCCGAGTTTGCCACAGTTGTAGCACTTTGTCGGTTCTGGCTCTTTCTTCTCTTCAGTTCTATACCTTCTCTCCTCAGGCCTCTTCTCTTCTGTTCTCTTTCCTTGTATTCTCTCCTTATGTTCATAGTTTCGTGACCCCGAAGAATACCCCTGACTGTTTGAACCAGGCTTTTTGTAGAACTTCTTCTGAAAGGCTTTTGTCAGCATTAACATAGCCTGCTTCATGTTCTCACATTCATCAAAATCTGAGTTATCATCAATGTCTACTTACTCGGACTCAGAAACTACTACTTTCTCCTTCTTCTTGAGGCTCACAGACTTCTTCTTCACAACCAGGGCAATCGGATCATCAACCTTCTCAGTCTTTTTCTTTTCCTCTTTGATCTCCTCCACCTCCTCTTCATTTTGCCTAAGAGTCTCATAGACCTCATGTAGTGGAATCTCATTCAGATCTTTCATCTGCTTCATTTGTCTTCTAAACCTCTTCCATTCAGGCTGGAGAATGCTGAGTAATTTGACATTAAGCTCTATCTGAGACTTTTTGACTTTATTCTTGCTTATCTAATTCAACAAAGTCACAAATTTATCGTAGGTTGTCTCAAGAGATTCTCCCTCCTTGGCTTTGAACTCTTCATAATTGTTGAGGCAGTTAGAAACCTTGAGTTGGTTGCCAATCTTTGATCCGAGCATCATCTTTTCTAATTGATCCCACATTTGTTTTCCCATTGCGTTGTAACTGTCAATCTTGACATAGATCTTATTAGGAATGCCTTGTAGAATGAAAGATCTAGCCAGTCTATCAACTTTTTCTCTCTTTCTCCGTTCTTCTGTGTACTCCTCACGTGGTAGTGGGTATTCCTTGTTCACAGTCTTTTCCTCATTTTCTCCCTCAGTGGTTATGATTTTTGTAGGAGGTTTCATGACACCTTCCTTTAGAGATATTCTGATGTAGTCTCCCAAGTCATTGCGGTCGATGAAGTCTAGGAAACGATCTTTCCACTGCTTCTTCTCTCCTTTGAAGAGTACCGGTGGTTCTACGTAAGTTCTGATCGCAAGTGCTTCCCTTGATGTCATCCTGTTTCAAAATATTCAATAAGAACTTGACAAATGACCGTTAGTCCAAGTGAAATCAAGTATTACAGAAAACTAAGAAAGAAATTTCAGAAAATAAATTTTCAAAATTCTCTAAGTATGGAATTCGCACGTCAAAGTGAAGTACAAGGAATTCGCACACAGAATTCGTATGCTACACACACTTCAGAATTCATATGCAAGAAAAATGACTAAGAATTCGCACAAACCAAACAAAATCAGAATTCGCACACAAACATAATTTACATGAAGTGTTATACGAGTTCTAAGAATTCACATACAACCCTATGCGAGTTCTAGACTTGGAAAATTTTGAAAATCAAACTTTTTCGCATAAAACACTTTTCGCACAACACCCTGGTACGAATTCTAGAGTTTGAAAATATTTGAAAGAGCAAGAATTCGTATTTCACACTTATACGAATTCTGAGGAATTCGTATATAGTTAGATGCGAATTCTTAAGAATTCGTATCCTACCTTATACGAATTCTACACTTTGAAGAATTTTTCACAAAAGCTTTTTGCACAAAACGATTATGCGAATTCTGACAATTCGCACGAAACAAAGATGCGAATTATATCCTTAATATTTTCCAAAAAAACTTTTCGCAAAACACAGTTATACGAAATCTGATGATTTCTCAATACATACATATGCGAATTCTATGCAATTCACACGACACCCATCTGCGAATTCTACACTTGAATTTTTCAGAAACACGAATTTATGAGAAATCTAATGATTCAAACGAAATCCAATGAATCTGCAAGTTTTCTTGCGAGTTCTTCTTGCGAGTTCTTGAAGGATCTGCGAGTTCTTCAGTTCTTCGACCAAAATACACTCTGATCTATTCAAAAACCTATCTATCCTTCGAATTTCGATCTATAACTTTGACAATTCATCCACTAGAACAACTAGAAACAATTACAAACAATGAATTTCAATAAGGAACACTAACACTTACAAATCAAACTAATTACAGTGCGAAAAAAACTCGTGAATACAAAACTCGTAAAATCTCAAAATTGATCAAGATTACAGTGCAATTCACTACCAAACTTATACAAGATTGATCTAAAACATAATTCGAACCAAATCTAATCAATTACAACTCAAAAAACTCACAAAGATTAAAAATTAGATCTAAGACTCAATGAACAAAGTACGACTCCATATTTTTCTTGATTTCAACTCGGATTTGCTCTGATACCAATTGTTATTTCCCAGTTATGTCAAGTTCTAATCTAATTACAATCACAAACAAGATCACAAACTATTTCAATCAAACTACCTGATTCAATTAATCACAAGATTCGTACACAACAGTTTCAGATCACTTTCTCTCTCTAAATCTTAGCGTATTCTTTCTCTCACTAACTTGCAACTGTTACACGCTTGCTTCTACCGCAACTTCTAACCACAAGTCTATTAAAGACAAAACAAAAACACACGCTTACAACACTTTACAAAGACTTTGACTTTTATTACAATGACTTTGACTTTCACTTGAGAGATGACTTTGAGCATTTGACTTGGTTGACTTTCAGCTTCAGTAAACATGTTCTTGTATCCAATAAATATATGCTCTAACAATGTCCCTCTCAAATGATGAGAAGGGCTGAGAAGTTTGAACAACAACAAGTCCTGTAGTAGCAACATCAAAAGCTGGTTGCTGTAAAAATGAAGGGTTAGGGACCAAAGAAATAGACGGAGAAGTGATGAGGATAGAAGGAGAAGCACTGGTGGTTATAGAAATTACCTCAGTTGTTTGAGAAACTGGAGGAGTAGGGTTGATCACCGGTGGTGTATCAGCGATGGATGTCACTGATACGGTTGTTGTAGTAGCAGTTGTGGAAGAGCGAGCCAATGCTGATGAAGATCCAAACATCATACCTCCTAACGTTGAATCCACCTCTTGGGTTTCAGTTGTTCCTCTAAACACACTTCCTCCATCAGAACTTCCCTATTCTGAAAACCTCTCAGTAAATAATGGTTTATCTGAAACTTAACATCTCTTAGCTGAAGAACCTCAAGTTTCTTCATCAGTGAACATTCCTATTGATGATCCAACTTCAGAGGTAAGCGATTATGCCCCAGCTTAGCGATGGACTAGAGATCACCCCATAGATCAAATTCATGGTGATCCTGATGCAAGTATTCAGACACGACGAAGTTCAGGTAACATTTGTCTCTTTGTTAACTTTCTTTCTCTTTCAGAGCCAAAGAAGACTGATGATGCCCTCAGAGATCCAAACTGGTTCAGCGCTATGCAAGAAGAGCTTACTGAGTTCTCTAGAAACCAAGTTTGGAATCTTATTCCCAGACCATCTTATAAATCTGTTATAGGCACTAAATGGGTCTTTAGAAACAAATTAGATGAACATGGGACTGTAACCCGCAACAAAGCTAGACTAGTTGCTCATGGATACAAACAAAAGGATGGCATAGATTATGATGAAACCTTTTCCCCTGTGTCCAGGCTCAAAGCAATTCGACTTTTCTTAGCTTATGCAGTTTACAAAGACTTCAAAGTATATCAAATGGATGTCAAATCAGCGTTCCTAAATGGAAAGCTGAATGAAGAAGTCTATGTTGAACAACCCCCAGGGTTCTCTGACCCTAAGCATCCAAATTATGTATATAAGCTGCATAAGGCTCTCTATGGTCTAAAACAAGCTCCTCACGCTTGGTATGACACTCTCTTTTCTTTTCTTATCTCTGAAAAATTTGAGCGTGGTAAAATTGATAACACTTTGTTTTTCAGAAAGATAAACGGTCATATCAGTACAAATATATGTTGATGAAATTATATTTGGTTCTACTAATCAATCTCTGTGTACTCGATTCGCTGAAAGAATGAAGAAAGAATATAAAATGAGTATGATGGGTGAACTAACTTACTTCCTTGTACTTCAGATCAAGCAAACTGATAAAGGTACATTTATTAACCAAGGTAAGTACGTTAAAGATATGCTGAAATAGTTTGATCTCACTCAAACTTCAGCGATGAAAACTCCTAAGGCACCTCCTCTGACATTAAACAAGGATCCAACGGGAAAACCTATAAATGTCACTGCCTATAGAGAAATGATCGGCTCCCTGCTGTATCTTACAGCGAGCCGACCTGACATCATGTAATCTACATGTCTCTGTGCACACTATCAATCAGAACCTAAGGAATCCCATCTGATCGCTGTAAAACGAATCTTCAGATATCTTAAGGGAACTCCTAACCTCGATCTTTGGTATCCCAAAGATTCATGTTTCGATCTCACCGGTTATTCAGATAGTGATTTTGCAGGTTGCAAACTTGATAGAAAAAGCACCACTGGAGGATGTCAAGTTTTAGGAGGAAAACTGGTAAGTTGGACAAGTAAAAAGCAGAACTCAGTATCCACTTCCACAGCTGAAGTTGAATACATAGCAGCTGGAGATTATTGTGCTAAAGTCTTATGGATGAGAAATCAACTATTAGACTATGACCTTCAGCTATCCAAAATTCCAATCTATTGTGACTAGTGCCATCGCTATAGCAAACAATCCAGTGCTACATTCAAAGACGAAACACATAGAGATCATATATCATTTTATCAGAGATCATGTGATGAATGGTGATATTGAACTTCACTTTATCCCTACTGACTATCAGCTCGCTGATCTTTTTAGCAAACCTCTTGATGAGACAAGATTTAACTTTCTCATCGGTGAGCTTGGAATGCTGAATCTTGAAGATTGACTCTTCAACTTTCATGCATTATGTCGGTGATAATATGGTCATTATCAAATCACTGAGAGAGTTGGATCAACAGTACCGGTAAACTTTGGTACCGAGAGAGGTGGGTACCGGGAAACTCTTGGTACCAGAGAGGGCGGTACCGGGTGATGCAGAGACCCGAGAAACCTTAGACCCGGGAGAAGTGTCTGGGTCTGGGAAAAACAAACAACCGGGAAACCCAAGTACCGGGAAAACCAAGTACTGGGAGGAAGGGGACCGGGAAACTAGAACCGGGAGTTTCGAAAATCTGGGTTTTTCTTCCTGTTCTTCGATAAAGTCGGCGACAATACCCAGATCTCGACAAAACAAACCTTTTAAATCACAAATTTTCCAAAGTTTTTTTCTTAGCAACTTCAAACCCAGATTTAACTTAACAGAGATAAAACCAAAACTCAAACTCATATTGAACTCGATGAACTCACAATTAAACTCACAAAAACTTGTAGATTTGAGGAACACAGAAAAAGAGGTCGATTAAGCAAAAGTTGATAAAAAGGAATTAGACAAACCTTTTAATCTTATCGAATAAAAATTAATTCAATCCTGCTCTGAAACCAATTGTAGATCCCGGAAACAGTGTAATCACGATAATAATCAATAAACAATAGATATTCAATCACAACTGCTGGTCATATGTGTTAGTGCAAAATATATGTTGGATACAAGATCATGAAGACTGAAAACTGAAAGTCAAAGTCAAAAGCTCAAGTCAAAGCCCTTTAAGCAGAAAGTCAAAGTCAAAGCTAGTGTTGTGAGTATTTTAGTGTTTTAGTGTTTATAGTATATAAGGGTTTTCGTTTGTAGAATCATTGGGTTAAGTGTGAGAGACTAATTGTAAGAGTTGTACGCGTATTATTAGAGAGAGAGAAATATTGAGAGCATTCTGTTGTACGAATTGAAAACTGAAATAGAAATCTATTGTTGAAATCAATTGTGTCATCTTGATTTACACGGATTGTGGGACACACAATTGGTATCAGAGCTTAAAGATTTTCAGAAATTGTGGTTTAATTTGAAGATTCTTGATCGACTTTTCAAGAACTCGCAAGGCTACTGTTCAGATTCGATTCTTGTATATCAGCGATGTATTTGATCTGAATTTGTTGTTTTAGTACTCGACTTTGCATTTAGAATTCTTTTGGTTTGTAATGTTTCGCCTAATTCATAGTATTTTAGTGTGAATTTTGGATTTAGTTGCAATTTTTTGTTCGAGTATTCATACGTACTGTAACTAGATCAAAGTGATAATTTTGGTGCTTTTAATTGTAATCAATAGTTTGTAACCTGATCGAGACATGGAATAGAAGTCTTCTGCAAAGTTTCCGATCAATTGGTGAAGATTTGAGTCGAATTCGAGTGAAAAGTTAGAGTTTTTGTTGAAAAACTCAAGAACACGCTAGATCTGAAGAACACGCAAAGGCAAGAACGTGCAAAGGCTGAAAAAAACGCACATCAAAGATTTTTTTTTGAAAAGCATGAAGAACACACAAGTAGTGGAGTGCGAGAAGTAGAAACGCGCAAGTTTTTGTGTGCGACTTTCTACTGTTCAGTTTCTTTGTCTTGCGAGAAGTGGGTCATCTGCGAGAAGTTGATTCTGTGTCTTGCGAGAAGTAGATTCTGCGTGAAGTGATTGGTTGCGCAAACTAGAAAGTCGAAAATTTTCTAAGTCTAGAACGCGCAACAACATTGCACGAAGTGACTTTTCAAGAACTCGCAAGTGGTGGTATGCGCAAAGCTGAAACGCGCATGACTCGTCCTGCACGAAACTAAAACGCGCATGAGCCTGTTTGCGTGAACCTTGTTCTTGTATCCTTTATCGTGCGCGAACCTCAAACGCGTACAACATAGTTTGCACGAAGTTCTATTTCCTTTAGTTTGCGAGTTCCATACTTAGAAGTTTTTCTGAGTTTTTACAGCGTTGACCAAGTTTGATTTTTTGAAGGTCCAATTTGTTTCTGAATTTCTGACGATCATTTCAAACAGTGTAAAGCTAAAGATGACTTCCAAAGATGCACTCTCTATTGGTACAGATGTGAAACCTCCGGTTCTGTTCAAAGGCGAATATGAACAGTGGAAAGACCGGTTCTTGGATTTTGTGGATAGGCATTCCAATGGAGAGAATATTATGTTATCCATCATAGAAGGTCCAATGATACCTCTTACCATGGAAATCCCAAATGATGAATCCTCTGACAGTGAAGATGGGAATGTGGACAGAGCACAAAAGACAAAGACTGTTCCAAAGGATACTTCTCAGTACACTGATGAGCAGAAAAACAGATATAAAGTTGTTAAGCAAGCTAGATCTCAACTATTGCAAAGCATACCGAATGAGATCTACATCAAAATTGACAACTACAAGGCAACAACAAAGAAGATGTGGGATCAGTTACAGAAGATGATGATGGGATCAAAAGTCGGTAATCAGATGAAGGTTGCTAACTGCATTAACAACTATGAGGAGTTCAAAGCCAAGGAGAATGAGAGCCTTGAGGAAACATATGAGAGATTTGTTCTGCTGCTGAATGAACTTGCAAAGAACAAATTTAAGAAGAAGCAAATTGAAAACAATGTCAAATTCTTAAGCATCCTTAAACGGAGTGGAAGAAACGTACTCGAAGGATGAAACAAATGAAGGATCTCAGTGACATTCCCATGCATGAAGTATATGAAACATTGAGACAAAATGAAGAAGAAGTTGAAGAGGAAAGAGGAGAAAAGAAAAAGTCTGAGAAAGCTGTGGATCCTATTGCCTTGGTAGCTACAAAGAAAGAGAAAGAGAAGAAGGACAAGAAAAAGAAAAAGAAAGTTGTTGTGTCAAGCTCTGTTGATTCTGATGTTGATATTTCTGACTCTGATGATGGAGAAAACCTAAAGCAAGCCATGTTACTACTGACCCGAGCATTTCAAAAGATATTCTACAAAAAGCCGGGATCTAATAGCCAGAGGTACTCGTCAGGGTCGAGAAATTTTGATCACAAAGAAAAGATCGAAGGAAGAAGATTTGATGAGAAGAGATATGAAGGGAATAAGTCAGAAGAGAAAATAAAGTTTGTGAATGATTATGGTGGTAAGAAAAGATATGATGAGCTGATAAAGTGTTATAACTGCGTTAAAGTGGGTCATTTTGATCTCAGACTATCTCATCTCAACTTTCGGTACATCAACAAGCTGGTCACGGGTAATATGGTGAAAGGACTTCCTGAACTGAAATATGTCAAACAACATCTATGTGTTTCGTATGAGAAAGGCAAGATGAAAAGAGCTTCACATAAGCCTAAGCCTGAACCGAGTACAAGTTCTACATTAGAATTGTTGCATATGGATCTCTGCGGTCCTATGCGAACTCAAAGCATTAACGGCAAGAAATATGTTCTAGTGATAGTGGACGATTATTCAAGATACACTTGAGTCAAATTTCTGAGATCAAAAGATGAGACGCCCGATTTCATCATCACATTCTTAAAGACCACTCAAGTGAACTTGCAGAAGATAGTAAAGCTTCTAAGAACTGACAATGGCACATAATTCAAGAACAAAAGTGTTGAAGATTATCTTTAATCGGTCGGGATAACACATCAATTCTCTGCTTCCAGAATGCTAGAAAAGAATGGAGTCGTAGAGAGATGAAACATAACTCTAGTCGAGGTCGCTCGTACTATGTTGAGTCAATCAGATCTACCTCTATTTCTGTGGGCTGAAGCTGTGTCGACTGCATGCTATACACATAATCGATCCATAATTCATCGTTGGTTCGGTAAAACGCCATACGCTTTGATAAATAATAGAATACCTAGCATTAAACATTTTCATATTTTTGGATGCAGGTGTTTTGTGCTGAATGACAAAGAGAATTTGAACAAGTTCAGTCCGAAAGCTGAAGGAGGCATTTTTATCGGTTATTCTCAGACATCAGCATCCTATAGAGTTTACCTGAAGAAATCGAAAATTGTAGTCGAGAGCGTCAATGTTACATTCAATGAAGAGATGGCTTCTCAAAACAGTTTAGAACCCGTTCTTACCGGAGTATTAGCTTTTGGGCAAATCAGTCCAAAACCTGCGGTCAATGTCACTAAATCTGATAAAGCATCAACGTCGACATCTCATTTAACAGATTTAGATTTATTGTTTCAATTATTCTATGATGAGTTTCTTGGTTCTAATTTGCCTAAACCTGTTGTGATTGACAGACCTGAAGGTTCAAGCAATAATCATCCAATCACTTCAGATGTCTCAACTAAATCTGTTCCCCCAGTTTAGGAAGAAATTCAAATTCAAATGCCTACTCCATCAGTTGAAGCTGTACATGAAACTGTCGAGCCAGAAGTAACTCAATCAGTTGGGTGTACCACAACGTCTACTCAACAGACATCCAATGTCCAACCAACTGAAGCTTCTGCACCGAATACTTCAACTAAACCCCTAACTGAAGAACAAGAAGATAATAGTGGATTTTTAGATGATGAACATGATCAATCGACATCTAATCCACTCCCTCATGAACACAAGTGGACCAAAGAGCACCCAATACATCAAATCATTGGAGATCCGTCCAAGCCGGTGCAAACTAGGTTTGCGACATTGAACCAGTGCATACATGATTCCTTTCTGAGTAAGATAGAGCCAATACGAGTATCTGAAGCTCTAACTAATTCAGATTGGGTAACCGCGATGCAAGAAGAGCTTAATCAGTTCGAATCGTTTAAAGTCTGGAGACTTGTGCCTAAACCTGAAGGAAAAACCATTACCGACACGAAATGGGTTTTCAAGAATAAGAAAGATGAAGATGGTATCATCATAAGGAACAAAGCAAGACTTGTTGCTAAGGTATATAGGCAAGAGGAAGGCATAGATTATGACGAGACTTATGCTCCAGTTGCGTGTATAGAGGCAATTAGAATGTTTCTAGCTTACGCCGCACACAAGAACTTCACCGTCTATCAAATGGATGTGAATACTGCCTTTCTGAACGACATCTTAAAGGAGGAAGTCTACGTCTCTTGGCCTGAAGGTTTTGTCATTCCAGATAAGCCAAATCATGTATACATTCTGGACAAAGCTCTTTATGGTTTGAAACAAGCCCTCACGCCTAGTATGATGTTCTATCTAAATTCTTAGTCAAGTCGGGATTTTCAAAAGGTAAAATCAATACTACTCTTTTCATTAAAAAGGAGAAAGCCGATATCATTTTAATTCAAATATATGTGGATGATATCATATTTGGCTCAACTAATCCAAAGTACTGTAAGAATTTTTCTAACCTTATGGTGTCAAGATTTCAGATGAGTATGATGGGATAGATGAATTTCTTTCTCGGATTACATGTCAAACAAATTTCTACGGGGATTTTCATTAATCAAGAAAAGTACATTTTCGATATTCTTAGAAAATTTAAAATGGAAAATTGTACTCCTATTGGTACTCCGATGGCACCTGGACCTAAGATCGGAGTAGATCCTTCTGGAAAAGTTGTCGATGTTAGAACCAACAGAGGTATGATTGGTTCCTTAATGTACTTGACATCTAGTCAGCCGTATATAACATTTTCTACATGCTTATGTACTAGATATCAGTCTTCACCTAAAGAATCCCATCTCTCTGATCTAAAGCGTATTTTTAGATGTCTGAAGGGGACTGCATATCTTGGTCTATGGTATCCTAAAGATATTGGTTTTGAGCTCACAACATTTTTAGACGCAGATCATACAGGATGTATGCTTGACAGGAAGAGTACTTCGGGACACATATAATTCTTAGGCGATAAACTCGTGAGTTGGGCTTCAAAGAAACATTTATGTGTATCTACTTCAACAGATGAGGCAGAATACGTAGCTACGACTAGCTGCTGTTCTCAAGTGTTGTGGATGCAGACACAACTCCGAGATTATGGCTTCAAGTACGACAAAATCCCGATTTACTGCGATTCAAAGAGCGCTATTGCAATATCTGTTAACCCTGTGCAACATACGAAAACCAAGCACATCGACGTAAGATATCATTCTATCAAAGACAATGTTGAAAAAGGTACAATCGAACTTTACTTTGTAAACACAGATTATCAACTTGCGGATTTATTTACCAAGCCTCTTGATGAAAAGAGATTTAATTTTCTCATTTCAAAACTTGGCATGCTAAATCTCAAGACTTAATCTGTTGTTACCTAGTACAGTTTAGTTTTGTTATTTTTCTTCATTTCTTTATTTTTAATCTGAAAGATATCTACACTGAAAGGTTTATTCATGATTTCAGGGGGAGTGTGTCATAAAGATAAGATAATCTAAATTTTGGGGAAGTTAGAAAATTTTTCATATTTCTTACACTGATATATTTTGTGATGCATATTTTCAGGGGGAGTATGGACAATGACTTCTGATTACATCTGATCAGAACTCGTTCTTAACAAGTTTTATTGCTTTTATGTCATTTTATTTTTCAATAAATTTTGTGAATAAGACTTGTACTTTGACGACTTTATGACTGAATGCAGATCTTGAGGGGGAGCTTACATGATTATATCAATATGACTTTCGAGCTGACTTTATGAGATTTAAGCTGAGCGTAAGGTTCATTCTAAACTTAATCTCATACGTGTCTGAAAGAAGGACGACTTTCAGATATGAAAATATGTTTTTAAATGTTCAAACCACTTCTTGATTTTTAAACAATTTTCATGAATTTAGAAGTGTGATTTTAAATGTTTTCATTCTTTATGAACTTCACTGTTTAATAAACCGTGTGTTTCCAAAGATAAATACTTGTGTATTATCTTTTCCATATACCTTCAAGTATTCACACACACCGGTTTGCTATTTTTTCTTGATATGTTCTTACCATGTCTCATATTGAAACGAAGTTTCGATGGTAAGACACCCTGTTTGAACTTCAATGTTTGTTAAGCGTTGATTTTATTCAAAACGTTTCTTTTCAAGAGTGTCTATAATTGTTCTTATAGACAATATCCATTTTTCATGACCTAAACCTTGATTGATAAATCATTCATATTTGATCTTTTTCATACAATGTCAGATTCTCAAACAAGTCTTTTGTATTCATTTCATTTTTTCAATATACTTGTTTTGAGAAAATCTTTCATGATAAAAATGCTCAAATCTTCATGATTACATTCAAGAGCATACATTTATCTGACATGTATTTCACATTGTGCTTTAACTGAAAAGTTAAACCATTTGAGCGACATTATGATTATAGGACAACATCGGTTCATTATGTGAGAACTTAATAGAACTTCTATGGATTCACGTTAACCAGTGTTTCCTACCCAAGAAGTTAATCCTTGAGTGATCAAGAGGCGAGGAGTCAAAATATCTGAGTGTGGGTATGTGTGATGAGGTAAAATGAAAAGAGAGTTTGGTTAGAAGCGAGCACAATGATAAAAAGAAAGAGGGTGAGAGATCGGAGTAAAAGAATATCAAACTCTGCACCAACTTTTTCTGAGTCGGGCAACCACATTACTGTTGTTTCACAATTATTCATGAACATCATTGAAACAGGTAACTAGCCCATGCTAACTCTTGATTTAAACCCCACTAGCCACTCATCTTTTTCTTAAAAAGAAGTTGTTTCAATTTTTCTGGGGATGCAACACATAATCTATCTGGTTTTCATTTGGGAAATCTGGATATTGAAAAAGAAGGAAGTCTGCCCCACCTTCGCACTTTGATCATGCACAATTGAGTCTGTGTATTACTGTTGTTGTCTTAATGGTTTACACATTTTTGACCCTATCAAAAGAAATCATCATGCTTAATTCTTTCATACACAAGCACGTACATACAGAAAATTTGTTTTTCTGTCGGGACGTTCATAGTTTAACCTTGTGTTATTCGATGATTGAATGGAAGACCTGGGGGAGTAAACATCAAAAAGCTCCTTTCCAATGTGTATTCGTTACACACAGTGACTTCGTGTTACTGACATGCAGTATTAACTGATTCATTTGTTGATTCAGGTGTTACGCTCTATTTTGTCTGAATTTGAAAAGATTCGGATGAATACTTGGTGAATTGACGGATAATCAGAGGCTCATTTGAAAGGATCAAAGGTCAGAAAAGGTTTATGACATTTCTTGAAGAAGTTTTGATGATTTTTATGCTACAATCATCAAAAAGGGGGAGAAGATAATTTCAAGAAATTTTGGCTAAAGAAAAGTTTGTAACAGTGATGGGGGAGAAGTTAAAGAAATGTTGGAATTTAAAGGAGAAATCATTTCAAGGAAGATGATTTGTAGAAAGTTCATTGCTAGAATTTGTCAAAGAATGCATGTGATAGAGAAAGTGTACAGACTTGAAAGACAAAGTTCAGAGATTTTGAGAAGATTGATGAAATTTACTGAAATTTTCTTTGAAGAATGTTTGCTGAAGAAAACTGAGCTAAATCTGAAGATAATTTCTTTCTGAAATCTGAAAAAGATTTTATTATCTTAGGGGAGATTGTTCACGATTTTGAAGATCATTATCACAGACTTTGGGGAGATTACAAAAAGGTTGAAGACTATTTTTGTGCAAAAAGAGGGAGATTGTGTAAATATGTACTAAAGGGGGAGATTGTATTGCAAATATTTTGAAGATGATATTGAATCCAAAGGGGGAGATTGTTAGTGCAAAATATATGTTGGATACAAGATCATGAAGATTGAAAACTGAAAACTGAAAGTCAAAGTCAAAAGCTCAAGTCAAAGCCCTACAAGCAGAAAGTCAAAATCTTTGTAATAAAGTCAAAGTCAAAGCTAGTGTTGTGAGTGTTTTAGTGTTGTAAGTGTTTCTAGTATATAAGGGTTTTCGTTTCTAGAATCATTAGGTTAAGTGTGAGAGACTAATTGTAAGAGTTGTACGCGTATTGTTAGAGAGAGAAATACTGAGAGCACTCTATTGTACGAATTGAAAACTGAAATAGAAATCTATTGTTGAAATCAATTGTGTCATCTTGATTTACACTGATTGTGGGATACACAATATGATTAGATTTATCAGTAAAGGGTTTAAGGTTTACAGAGAGAATTTCTAATAAGGATTAGTAAACCTATGAATGACCATTCTTCTTTCTCTTGCTCTAAACACACTAAACAATCCTTTAAATACCCAAACCTAAACCCTAAGGCCCAAGGCCCAATAAACAAGACAAGCCCAATAACAATTAAAGACTTTTACAACGCTTTTGAATAAAACCAATTAAACTCTATAAATGTGTTATATAACTTTCAACGCACTAGGACTTTCAGTAAAAATGTTGGTGATTTTAATGTCACCAACCATTGAAGTGTAATTGGATATAACTTGAGTGCTAATGGGTTTCAAACTGTGATCTAATACAAGTTAGGTGGTGCGGAGTGCACAATTGTTATAAGACGAGTTTGATCCCGGACACGTCGAAATGGCAGGGGTCAAGGGGTAGAGCCCCTGGCGATGGTGTTCAGTATTTTGGACTTGGAATGCAGCGGAAAAACTTGGTCAGAGGCTCTCAACAGAGGCTCTGGTGGCTTTTTGCAGAGGCTCCGATGGCTTTTTGCAGAGGCTCTGGTGCCTATCCTTGGATTGACTGTCTCTAAACCTGCAGTTACTGAACATTTTATGTTCATTTATTTCCAGACCATGATTTTAGCTAAATTGATTGTAACCGACTATGATTGCTAATAATTTGCAATCATTGCCATTTCAGTTATTTTCCTATTTTACGAATGGGACTATTATATATATATATACCATATATACTTATGCTTTTAGACTTACAATTTTAAACAATCCTTTTATACTCTCCAACAAATTTGCTCTCATTTTTGTGCCTAAAAACGATTGTGTTCTTGAATCTTATCCCAGATTGGATTTCGTGCAACCCAGGCATAGGGTCGAAATACCAATTTGTAAAGTGAAAGACACGATTCTCAAGAAATCCGATCACCTAATCGACTGCCTTGCCCCCTTTCTCTCTAACAATCGAATTGTTATTTCGTGATTTCGATCATGGCCGATTCTGTGAAAGAGATGACTTCAAAGTTTGGAAAGTTGGAGAAGTTTGAAGGCACTGACTTCATACGTTGGCAGAAAAAGATGCATTTTCTGTTGATGACTCTGAAGGTAGTGTATGTGCTGAGTACCCCCATGCCAGAAGTAATGGAGGATGAGACACTGGAGTACACCAGGAGAAGGAGCAAGTGAAGAAATGACGATTATATCTACAGGGGACACATCTTAAACGGTATGTGTGATTCTCTTTTTGATATCTACCAAAACGTGGCAAGTGCAAAGGAATTGTGGAATTCCCTCGAGTCCAAGTACATCGCTAAAGATGCTTCTAATAAGAAGTTCTTGGTTAGCGATTTAACAATTATAAAATGGTGGAATCAAGCCCGTAATGGAACAATATAATGAAATCCTTCGGATATTGGGTCAATTTACACTACACAAAACGAATATGGATGAATCCATTGTTGTGTCGAGTGTGATTGACAAACTACCACCTTCTTGGAAAGATTTTAAGCATAACTTGAAACATCAAAAGGAGGAATTGTCATTAGTTCAACTTGGGAGTCATTTGCGCATCGAAGAATCTCTTCGGGTGCAAGAAAATGACAAATCCAAGGGGGAAGTTGAATCTGGACAACCCTCTGTTCACATGGTTGAGGAGAAGAAAGCCAACTCCAACAATAACGGAAAAGGCAAGAAACAAAAGTTTGATGGACCCATTAAATCCTCTAAAAAGAGAAAGGATTTGGTGTGTTGGATATGCAACAATGTGGGCCATTGCAAACGTGATTTCCAGGTGAAGTTGAACAATAATGGTGCTGGTACGAGTGGATGTGGATCGGGATCTAAGGATCACGATCAAGTGAAAGGAGGTTAGTTTTTAACTAACTTTGATAATTCTGTCTAGAATTATGTTTCACTTATACCTGAGTCCTTTTATGTGCAGGATGATGACTGTGCATGGTGGATCGACTCGGGAGCGACAAGCCATATTTGCAAGGATCGACGGTGGTTCGAGAAATTGACACCGGTTGAAGATGGTTCGGTGCTTAATATGGGAAACGAGTCGAGTGCACCAATTTATGGAGTTGGAGTAGTTAATTTAGAGTTATCTTTTGGTAATAATGTTAAACTTTATGATGTTTTATTTATGCCTAGAATCCGTAAGAAATTAGTGAGTGGAAGTCGTTTAAACAATCTTGGTTTTAAGCAAGTGTTTGAATCAGATAGGTTTATCCTATCTCGATGTGGTAACTTTATTGGTTTTGGATATTTGAGTAATCGTATGTTCCGTTTGAATGTGGTGAATAAAATTTTATGTTATGAAAAATTTTCTTTTATATCGTCATCGTCTTCTTCTAAAATTGATAATTCAATTATATGGCATGCTAGATTGGGTCATGTGAATTTTAGAAGGATGCATGAAATGTCAAAGATGGTTTAATTCTAGCCTTTGACATTAATGCAGGGAAATGTAAAACTTGCATGCTCACTAAAGTTACAAAACAACCTTTTCCGAACGTTAAAAGGAATACGGATGTTTTGGAACTTGTACACTGTGACCTATGTGATTTTCACTCCAACCCCTCCTTGGGAAATAAGAAGTATGTTGTCACTCTTATTGACGACAATACTCGGTTTTGTTATGTATATCTTTTGCAAGCAAAAGATAAAGCTTCAGATAAGTTTAAAATTTACAAAACTGAAGTCGAACTACAATTGGATAATTCAATTAAATGTCTCAGAACTGATCGGGTAGGGGAATATATGGATCCCCAATACTTTCAATCAGTTGGAATCATCCATGAGACAACGACACCTTACACACCTCAACAAAACGGGATTTCTGAACGTAAAAATCGAGTCTTAAAGAAAATGGTAAACTCGATGCTTTCTTACTAGAGATTGAGTGAGGGATTTTAGGGAGAGGCCATATTAACGGGCTGTTATGTTTTGAATAGAGTTCCAAATAAAAGGAACAAAGGAACCCCATAAGAACTTTGGTTCAAGAAAACTCCGAATTTGACTTATTTTCGAATTTGGGGTTGTCGGGCTGTTGTAAAACTACCCGAACCCAAAAGGAAAACTTTGGATGAACGTGGAATTTATTGAATATTCATTGGATATGCAGAAAATTCCAAGTCTTATAGGTTCTACGTAATCGAACCTAATGATTCGGTGTCGATTAACACCGTAATCGAGTCACGTGATGCGATTTTTGACAAGATGCGATTTTTATCGATGCAAATGCCTAAGGACCTGATTCCTAGCACTAATAAAGTGCAAAATCCATAACGTTTGGATGATGTTTCAAGTCCAGAAACACAGTAGGTCCGGAGAAGCCAAAGAAGCCGAATTGCCAAAAATTTCGTTCCCGACTTCCAACTATATGTGGTGGAAGGTTAAAGGGATGAGCTTGGGATTAAATACTCTTATTTTTATAGTATTGAGGATGACCCAAAGACTTTCAAAGAGGCGATGGAGTCTCGAGATGTCTCCTTTTGGAAGGAAGCAATTGATGGCGAAATATCATCAATTCTTGAGAATAACACTTGGGTGTTATCAGATTTGCCTCCAGGTTCTAAACCACTTGGATGCAAATGGATCTTCAAAAAGAAGATGAAATTTGATGAGACGATTGATAAATTCAAGGACCGGTTAGTAGTTCAAGGGTTTCGGCAAAAACTCGAAATTGACTATTTCGATACGTATGCTTCGGTGGCACGTATTTCGACTATTAGATTGTTAATTGCCTTGGAGGAAATACACAATATGATTATTCATCAAATGGATATTAAAACAGCCTTCTTAAATGGTGATCTTCATGAGGAAGTTTACATGAAACAACCGAAAGGTTTCGTTATGCCCGAAAACGAGCATAAGGTATGTAAACTTGTGAAATCCTTATACGGGCTGAAACAAGCGCCTAAACAATGGCATCAAAAGTTTGATGAAGTTATTTTTTCATGTGGTTTTGCTTTTAACCAATGTGACAAATGTGTTTATAGTTGATTTGATGCTACTGGTGCAGGTGTGATCATCTGCTTGTATGTAGATGGCTTGCTGATTTTTGGGACTGACCAAAATCATGTAGATGAGACTAAGAAATTTTTGTCATCTAATTTTTCCATGAAAAACATGGGAGAGGCTGATGTAATCCTTGGTGTAAGGATTAAACATGCTAACAAAGGGATTGTTATGACGCAATCACATTATATTGAGAAAATTCTCAATAAGTTCAATTACCGTGATTGTTCTTCTGTAAGCACTCCCATGGATCCAAGTATGAAATTAATGCCTAATACGGACAAGGAAATTTCACAACTTGAATGCTCTAAGGCTATTGGTAGTTTGATGTATGCCATGACAAGCACCATGCCCGATATAGCTTATGTCGTGGGACGATTGAGCCGATATACTAGTAATCCTAATACTCAACATTGGCAAACGGCTCAAAGAGTATTTAAATATCTTAAGAGAACCATGGATTATGGTTTAAGTTATTTTGGATACCCTTCGGTTTTAGAAGGATATTTGGATGCAAGTTGGATATCCAACATGGAGGATAATTCCTCGACTAGTGGTTGGGTATTTTTGCTTGGAAGAGGTGCCATCTCGTGGGCATCCAAAAAGCAAACTTGTATTACAAACTCTACAATGGAATATGAGTTTGTTGCACTAGTTGTTGCCGGTAAAGAGGCGGAGTGGCTAAAGAATTTAATTTATGAGGTTCCATTGTGGCCGAAGTCGATTGCACCTATTTCAATCCATTGTGATAGTGCGGCCACTTTGGCTACGACTTATAGCTAAGTTTACAACGATAAGTCTAGACACTTGGGTGTTAGACATAGTATGATTAGAGAACTAATCATGAATGGTGTAATTTTCGTTGAGTTTGTTAGAACGCAAAAAAATTTGGCAGATCATTTAACTAAAGGTCTGACAAGAGACTTAGTGCACAAGTCTGCGATTGGGATGGGATTAAAGTCCTTATAAATTTATAAAGGTGGGACACCCAATTCCCTTTTAATATGACATTGGAAGCTGAATTCAATGTGGAAAGCTCACACTTATAAATTGGAACACAAGTTGCATCATTCCGAGTATGTGTTTAGTCCTGCAATACCGGTTGAAGTTTATCTTCTTAATAATTTCTATGATAAACAGTATTTGCAGGTACACGAAGTAAAGGAATTACCTATGTGATTGTGAAGTGTAGTCACATTTCAAAAGGTTGGGGACTTGGCCTTTATACAATCATGAGAGGATTAGGACAAACGGCTTTATAATTGTGTCATGTTTTATTTTTTTGGACGAGTATAGAAAACTTGTATGTATTTTATCTTCAGGTATTCAAATGAGTTGATGGGTTCAATCCTTCGGACACCTTGATTCTAGAATATTTGGAACGTGTAAAATACTAATATAGAAATTCAATCGTTTCAATATTTTCATTTATGTGCAAGTTTGGTTTGCTTAATTTAATGTGTTATTTCATGGGTTACACTAAAATGGGAGAGGATTGTTGGGGATTTTAGTGTCACCGGCCATTTAAGTGTAATTGGATATAACTTGAGTGCTAATGGGTTTCAAACTGTGATCTAATACAAGTTAGGTGATGCAAAGTGCACACTTGTTATAAGACGAGTTTGATCCCGGACACGTCGAAATGGTGGGGGGTCAAGAGGAAGAGCCCCTGGCGGTGGTCGTCAGAATTTTAGACTTGGAATGCAGCGGAAAAAATTGGTCAGAGGCTCTCAGCAGAGGCTCGGGTGGTTTTCTGTAGAGGCTCTGGTGGCTTTATGCAGAGGCTCTGATGCCTATCTCTGGATTGGTTGTCTCTAAACCTGCAGTTACTGAACATTTAATGTTCAGTTATTTCCAGCCCATGATTTTAGCTAAATTGATTATAACCGACTATGATTGCTAATAATTTGCAATCATTGCCATTTAAGTTATTTTCCTATATTACGAATGAGACTAGTATATATACTGTCAGGATCGTAACTCAAACAAGAATTTAATTCACACACACTCAGAATCAATGCTAAAGAAGTTGCGGAAAAACACTTTAACACTAACAATCAATGGAACAATATATAAAACTCAAATCACAAGTTCATATTGATTCAACTTGATGATTACACACAAAACCTCAATCTGTTGAACAGGCTCAACAGACGTTCTATACTTCTCTATAGAAAGGATTCTATTTATCTTGAGGTTAATTCTCTCTAACAAAACATATTGAGTTAATCTATCAAATACTTCTATACTATATATACAAGACTGATTACAAGATAATTATCAAAATAAAATTGATCTTCAGTCCATAATTATCTCCTTTACTTTAGCTTCAATCAATACAGTTGTCTTCATTCCCATACGGAGTCTTCATCTCATAAGCAACACTATCTTCATGAGTAGTATTAATTCTGAACTAGCAGTATTAATCTTAGCAAGCAGTATTAATTTTGTCTCAACAGTATTAACTCCTTCAATCAGTAGTAATTGTGATCTGGCAGTACTAACTTCCTCAGACAGTAGTAATAGTCATGTCTAGTAGTATTAACCATCCTTAGCACATTTCAGACCCAACAATCTCCCCCTAACTTAACTTTTCAAATTAAGAAGTTAAGTTCTTCAAAAACTGGTCTTCATGATGCTTTCAAAACCTAAGTTTACACCCCTAGATTAGGATCCACACCCAAGATTTGATTGATGATCCTGCTAACCACAATCCTTGCCATTTCTTAGCCTTGAGGACAATTTAGTTTGGCTTTCAGCATCCCCTGTAGCTTGGCTAGGCTATGGTCATATATCTTATCCACCAGATAATATTCATGAAAGATTTTATCTATGGTCAACCCCACACCTTTCAATAAGCATCCAGTTGTCCACAGACTTGAAGACATCTTTGATGACATGCTTGACAAGATCTGGACTGAACATCATGCATAAATACTCCATTGCTAGTTTCTTGATGTTCATCCCTGGAGTCTTCAGCACATCCCCATACAGATTCATTCCCACTTTAAACATTTCTTCCAAGTCTGACCTTGAACAACATCTGACTATCTTCCCCCAAGTAGAATATACTTCAAAATGATCACCCATTCTTTTGATTCTGAAATATTCTTTGCCTTGATCTTCAAGAATATACCAGTGGATGATTTCAGGGGCTTGGACTGAAATGGGGTCTTCCTTCACTGGATCATTATCTGTTACAGTCATGTAAAGTTCAAAAAGAACATTAGATTGACTTGGTTGCTGTGCACTTTGACTTGATTGCTCAGCTTGACCTGTAACAGCTGGTTCTGTATCTTTCTCAGCTTCTACAACCCTTGGCTTCTTAGACAGTTTCTTGGAAGCTATAGTTTTCACTTTCTTGGCAGATTTGACTTCCACAATAACATGTTCTTCCTTCTTTTCTTCAGCCTTTTCTTTTGAAGGAGTGGTTTCCTCACTCTCAGGGAAGGGTTGTTGGATATTGAGATCATGTCTCTCTTTCATTTGTCTTTCAAACTCAACCCTTTGAGTGAAGTCCCCTTGAAGCTTTGCCATTTCCCTTTTATATAGCTCTTCAACTCTGCTGTATGACATGTTAGCAAACATCTCTTCTTTTACACCAATTGAGCCTTTCAGAAAGTTTATCATTTTTCTCCTTTCTTGATTGGCCAAATAGGTCTTAGAAGGTTGTCTTTTCTGAATCTTTGCTGGCAGTCTGTGCTTGGATGCTTTCACTATACTTTTCTTGGTCTCAGCTGCAGCTTTCAAGCTCTTTTGATATTCCTCATTCAGCTTAGTGGACAGATCTAGAGCAATCTGCCTATCTTTGGCCTTCTGAGTTTCTTCTTCTTGTTGTATCTCAGCCTGCAGCTTCTTAGCCAGTTCCTCATCTAGTTCAATCTGTTTTAGCTTCTTTGGTGGCTTTGCAGATTCATCCACCTTTGCCTTTCCTTTCCTCTTCAGTTCAGCCTCACTGATTTCTTTCCTTTTTAGCTCAGGGCCTCCCTCTTTGATAGCCACTCCCTTGGCCTTTTGAATGGCTTTGGGAGTGTTTGTTTTGGGCTTTAGAAGGGTTTATGCTATCTCTATTTCTTCAACAGAAAGCCCTGTTACTGCTGCTGCCTCTGTTACTGCTGCTAAGCCAATTGATGCTGCTTTGTTGAACGTTTCTACTGCTGGCTCTGTTTCTACTTCTTTACTAGTTTCTGCTTCTTTTCCCTTCTCCCCCTCAAAAGTAGACTTCATCCCATCAGGCCTTTGCTTGTCAGATCCAGTTCTTGACTCCCCCTTATTCTCCCCCTTTTTGGAAGCATCATGAGGGATGCTCCTCTTCTTCAGTATAAACTTGGTTCTTTTCTTCTTTTGCACTTGCTTTAGAACCAATTTCTTGAGGTTGCTGATCTGTACCTGTTGGGAGAGGATTATCTGTTGCATCTCCTCTATGAGTTTGCCCTGAGATAGGACATCCTTATTTATATTTGCCAACGTTTCCATCAATTCATCATAGGTATATCTATCCTCACCACCTTTAGGTGTGTTTACCACCCTTGGAGGATCACTGGAACTTTTAGTAGGGGTCCTCTGTCTAGCAGAGGTACCTTCTACCCCCTTGGTTTCTTGGCACCGGGGACCTCTGTATGATTGCTCACCCAAAGTTGCCATAGGGAAGGTCTTAGATATGTTTACACTATCCTGCCCTGCACTTTGTGTAAAGTCAGTAGTGTGAGCCTTACAACCCATATGCTCAACCTGCTCCTTAGTGAGCACCTTCTTGGGGTTGGGAGACACCCCTGTGGTTTCCCTATCGATATTCTCTAATGAAGAATGCTCCATTAGAGGGCTTGAAGGCTGTGGGGGTGAAGGTACAAGAAGGGAAGGAACCTTCTTTACCTTTTTCCTTATATATATTTTGGTGATGGGTGAAGTTGGCTTTTTAAGAAGGGACTGAGGGATGGTAATAGAAATGAGTGGTGTTGGTAGGTCATCAGTTTGGTTGTCAGATAAGGGCTTTGACACTGATGCCTCACCATGGGAAGGAGACACACCCATCATTGTAGAGAACAATGGTGTGTCAATACCTGAGGAGTCCTTACTAGTCCTCCTCATATTAGAAAACACCTTCCCTTTTAGGACCTTTGGTACATATACCTCATTAAAATGAGGTAAATCCGTCAATTCCTTATTCAGTATAGCTTGCACAAACCTGGGATACATATAAAAAGATTTTGTTTTGGTATCCAGGTTTGACAGTAAGTCATTTAAGATCATTTGCGAAAAATTGAACTTCCTGGAGGTTGCTAAGCAGACCATAGCATAAGCAATGGTACTACTGAACTCACTCCAGCCAGTTGTTTTCTTTGAAATGCAGTGCTGGAGGGTATGAACAAAAAATCTCCACTAAGGAGAAAATTTGTTCTTGAAGAACTTATATACCTCAGTGGGACCTCCATATCCCATTCTGCTTACATTTTCAAAAAGATCTTCCTTGGGTAGAGATGTTATACCTGAGGCATCATCTAAAAGTAGATGAATGCGAATGGTCTCCTCCGAGATGGTCAGGGGTTTATCACAAACCCTTGACTTGATAACCTAAGTACCCTCTTCATTATGGATGGTGGCATTTGCCCAGAACTGTCTTTGATGCTCCACATAGATTGTGGGATTGACCGTTAAAGCGTGGGCGATATGCGTGGATTTTAGGAAGTCCACAATCTGATGAAATCCTTCGGCTTGGTTGGGCTTATTCAGCATTGCCAACTCATTGTGGTCATCGACAAATACAAGACCTGCCATTTGAGAGAGATTCGACTGCAAACTAGGGTTAAGAGCTTGAAGAGCAAGAACGTTAGCGAGATCGAGAGAGAAAGAAGATAAATAAGTGCAAGAAGTTCAAAGATCCGTTTTGATTTTTGGTGGACTAAGGAGGTATTTATACAACCAATAAAACAGTTAAGAGCAGTACTAATTTACATTAGCAGTAGTAACTGACCCCTGCAGTAGTAATTCTTTGAAGCAGTAGTAAGTACACTACCAGTATTAACTAACTCGCAGTATTAACTCATATTAGCAGTAGTAACACATACTGGCAGTACTAACACAGACTAGCAGTATTAACACAGACCAGCAGTAGTAACCCTGATTAGCAGTATTAAATAAGTCAAGCAGTAGTAACTTTACACTGGCAGTATAAACCACCTAGCAGTCGTAACCATACTTAACCATTTTTGAAAAAAATTCATGAGTAATATAGTGAGCAATATTAACTGAACTAGAAGTACCAAGTATTCAATCAAAACAACCTGAAACACTTAAACACACGGGGGTTAATAGCACCAATTTAATGAAAGTAAATAAGGAGGAATCTATATAGGTACATAAAGAGAATGAGAATATACTTATTCATTGTTCATCATGCCCACACTTGTGACCAAGAATGTGAATCTACCCACATCAAAAGCTTTTGTGAATAGATCAGCAAACTGGTTACTTGTGTGTACTTTCTGAACCTGAATTAGCTTCTTCTCATTACAGTCTCTGATAAAATGGTACCTTATTTCTATATGCTTTGTTTTTGAATGCTTGACAGGATTATTGACAATGCTAATAGCACTGCTGTTGTCTATGAAAATAGGAGTGTGAAGAAATGTCATACCATAGTCCATCATTTGATTCTGAATCCATAGCACTTGTGAGCAGCAGCTTACAGCAGCTATGTATTCTGCTTCTGTTGTTGAAGTGGACACTGTGGTTTGCTTCTTACACTGCCATGATACTAGTCTTGCACCCAAAAACTGACATCCTCCAGTTGTAGACTTTCTGTCCAAGTTAGCTCCACCCAAATCACTATCTGAATATGCAAGCAGGTCAAATGGTGAGTCATGAGGATACCAAAGGCCTAATCTGGGTTGAACTTTGAGATATCTGAATATCCTCTTGACTGCTTGAAAATGTGATTGCTTTGGTCTAACTTGAAATCTTGCACACACACAAACAGGGAACATGATATCTGGTCTAGAAGCTGTGAGATACATGAGAGAGCCAATCATGGATCTGTAATAATGAACATCCACATCCTCCCCCTCAAGATCTGCAGTGATATGTTTGTGTGTCTCCATGGGTGTGCTTGCAGGCTTTGAGTCTGAGAATCCAAACTTATTAAGAATATCCTGCACATACTTGGATTGGCTTATGAAGATTCCATCTTGTTTCTGCTTAACCTGTAGCCCAAGGAAGAAAGTAAGTTCACCCATAGAACTCATCTTGAATCTCTTATGCATTAATCCTTCAAAATCTCTGCACAGTTGATCTTTTGTGGATTCAAAGATGATGTCATCCACATAGATTTGCACTAACAGGATGTCCTTCTTCTTCCTTTGAATGAACAGAGTCTTGTCAATGATTCCTCTCTCAAAACCATTTTCCAAGAGATAGGTAGACAATGTGTCATACCAAGCTCTTGGTGCTTGATGTAGTCCATACAGTGCTTTCTTCAATTTGTATACTCTGTCAGGGTACTTGGGATTTTCAAACCCTGGAGGCTGACAGACATATACTTCTTCTTCAATTTTTCCATATAGAAAAGCACTTTTCACATCCATTTGGTAGACTTTGAACTTCATGAAAGAAGCATAGGCTAAAAATAGCCTAATTGCCTCAATCCTAGCCACTGGAGCAAAAACCTCTTCATAATCAATTCCTTCTTCTTGAGTGTACCCCTGTGCTACCAATCTAGCCTTGTTCTTGATCACTATCCCTCTCTCATCCTTCTTGTTTCTGAAAATCCATTTTGTCCCTATAGCTCTGTGTCCTTTAGGCAGTTCTACCAAATCCCATACATTTTGCAGTACAAACTGCAGCAACTCCTCTTGCATTGCTTCTATCCAGCTTGGATCTTTCATTGCATCATGTGCCTTTTTGGGCTCAACCTGTGATAGAGAGCAAGATAGTAAGCCTGATTGTATGTCTTTTAATCCTCCCAACTTACTCTGATTCCTTGTGATGATTGGAGAATTGATGTCTCCAATCACCAACTGAGGAGGATGATCTTTATGCACTTTTGTTTGATGAATAGTCTCTTCATTAATCTCTGCATCCAGATTAGAGTCATTCTTTTCAGGAGATCTGCCACCAAACACTGAGGAGTTCTCATCATCAGTATTATCTTCTGCCAATGCAGGCATCTCAGGTTCTAGATGTTCTGAAGTCAAAAACCGATCCTCCTTTTCACCTCTCTCCTCTTCATTCTGAGCAGTTTCAGTATCCTTTGAATCTGAAGCATCTTTCTTCTCTTGAACACAGAGTTCAATAGGATCTGCTGTAGATATTGGGAACAACACAAACTCTTGTCTTTTGTCTTGTACTGATTCTGTCCCTGTTCCTACATTATTCTCATAACTGAAACCCAAAGAATTAGTTAGTGAATCAATGTCAAAAAGCCAATTAGGGCATGTCCCAAGTTTATTTGGTGTGCTCTCATTGCATTTGACATTGTCACTTTCCTCAATTATTCTAGAAGAGGTATTAAATACTCTGTAAGCCAACCAGAATTCCATCATCTGCTTTGCTATCAAACTTGCCTAAGTGAGTTTTGGTATTAAGAATTGTGCAAGGACACCCAAATGGTTTGAAAAATCCAATAAAAGGTTTCTTCTTGTTAAAAATTTCATATGGTGTCTTGCCTTGAGATTGAACTATTAGAACCCTGTTTTGAACATAACAAGCAGTATTAACTGCTTCTGCCCAAAATGTAACTGGCAGTTTTGAATCTGCCAACAGGGATCTTGCAGCTTCAATCAGTGTCCTATTTCTCCTCTCAGCAACTCCATTCTGTTAAGGGGTCCTAGGATCACTGTATATTGTCTCTCAATACCTTTTTCCTCACAGAAGCTGTTTAGATCATGGTTTTTAAATTCAGTTCCATTATCAGACCTGATAATTTTAACTCTTTGATTTGTTTGGTTTTCAACTCTGAGAATAAAGGATTTGATCAGTCCATTTGTCTCATCTTTTGTCCTCATAAAATAGACCCAAGTGAATATAGAGAAATCATCAACAATAACTAAGCAGTAAGATTTCTTGCCAATACTCATCACATTAGTAGGACCAAACAGATCCATATGCAATAATTGGAGAGGTGTAGAGATTGTATTTATCTCTTTGGACTTATGAGAAGATTTGTGCTGTTTGCCTTTAAGACAAGCAATACAGTGATCATCACATGAAAATACCTTTTGTGGCAAACCTCTTACAAGGTTGTTTTTCACAAGTTTATTCATTGTTTTAAAGTTTATGTGACACATCCTTCTATGCCAAAGAGATGATTCATCAACAGAAGCTTTTGAAAATAGACAATTAAATGATGAATCATTAGATACATTCTCTAAATCCAAACAATAAACATTGTCCTTTCTTGGTGTTCTCAGTAGTATCATACTTTCATCAACTACCTTGAACCCTTTAGCAAGGATAATACATTCAGTATCATTAAACAATATACTATGTTTCTTGTCACAAACTTGTGATACACTTAACAGGTTGTATCTCAATTGCTCAACATAGTAGACATCCTCAAATGTCATCTTACCCTTTGACACAATACCTTTTCCACTAATCTTTCCTCCAGATGGATTATCACCAAATGCAACATGTCCTCCATCAATTCTTTTGAAGTTTTGTAGGCAGGACTTGTTGCCTGTCATGTGCCTAGAGCAACCACTATCAACATGCCAAATGCTCTTCCCTTTTAGCTGTTTGTTGCCCTGCACATAAAGTAGAACAATTAGTTTTTAATAGGAACCCAATCCAAAGTGGTCTTGGGTTTCCCATTCTCATCAACATATTCACAATCAGTTTTGATGAGCTTTTCAGACTGGGGAATCTTATGGCTTGAATACTTTGTCACAATAATGGGTCTGTTACTGGAAGCAGTACTAACTTGATTGGCAGTACTAACTTTGTTAGCAGTACTAACATCATTAGCAGTACTAATTGGGTTAGCAGTACTATTGCTTACAGCAACATTATTTCTGTCAGCAGTACTATTTGAAGTAGCAGTACTAACAACTTTCTTTATTTTTGGAACCCATACCTGGACAAAGTTGTTTGCTTTCTTCTTCATTAAGTTACTCCTTGACTTATTTGGAGTATTTTTCTTTGATTTTGCAAACTTGTTTTGAGCATGAGATTTTATAGGTGCTCTTTTTACATTTTCAGTCATATGATTCCTTCTTTGATTCCTATAACCAACAGGATTTTGTATAACAGGATTTTGAAAATTTATCCTTTGGTTCATAGGATTGAAATAACAGTATTTGGCAATATGATTAAGCTTTCCACAAATAAAACAAGGTTTTGGTCTATTGATTTTACTCAGATCAACCCCTTGTTTTTGTCCCCACTGATTATTCCAGTTTCTTTGATTACCCCTTGTTTTATCATGTTTTTGGGGCTGATGCTGTTTACATGTACAGGGATTCACAACTGTGGTCTGCATATAGTGGACTCCCTGTACCTTTCCGTTTTCTCTCTTTGAGCTATCCACCTTTTCACTCTTGATGAATGGTTTACCCCCCCCCCCCCCCTTCATTGGTAAGAATATGATTTTCTACAGGAATCTCTTCTGCATTCTTACTCTCAGAATTCTCTTCCTCATTCTCTTCTTCAACCACCACACTATCTATAGGATCTACTTTTGTTGCTCTTATAGGTAAGTCCTCCTTATTTTGGTTTTCTAAGAGATCTGAAGAGGGATGGATGTAATTATTGTTATAAGGTGGAGGTGTTGCATTGTATCTTATACCACTCTTGATCTTATCATGAACTTGAGCTTTAAGCAGAGAGTCCATTGCTTTGGAAGCATAAGAAAACTTCTCAATGTCAAGCTTAGCTTTCTCATACTCACTCTTTATCTTCTCACACTCTTCTTTAGACTTTTCTATTTGAATCTCTAATTGATTTTTCTCCCACTTCCAGTAATTTGTGTCATAGTAGTGCTGAAGTTCATTGGCCTTGTAAGCCTTGATTTGATCTTCAAACTTCTCAACAATCACTTTATACTCTCTTATATCTCTCTCTAACCTTTTAAGATCGTCACACATGCTTTGGTTATGATCCCTGTACTTTTGTACAGTCTGAAGACACTCTTTAGTGAACAGTTTAGTTTTTACCTCTGTTGGAGTATCTGTGCTTGAAGATTCTGAGACTTCTGCCATCAGGGCTTGATTCTGAACAACTTCTTCTGCTTGATCACTCCAATCAAATCCCATTCCTTCTTGAGAAACAAAAGCTTGAGTGGAGTTTCTGTTGTTTTGGAAGCTTGAGGAATGTGCTTGCTGATGGTTGCTGCCATGTTGTTGAGGAATTCCTCCTCTGCATTCTTTTGCAAACTGTCCCATTTTGTGACACTTGTAGCACTCCACCTTTGACTTGTCAAACCCAGCACCATCTTCTCTCCTCTGAGAAAAGTTGTTCCTTCCAGTCCTCTTTATGAATCTCTTGACCCTCATAGTTTGCATGGCCATCTGCCACTTTATATCCATCTCCTCAAGGTCATCTGCATTAATTTGTTCAAGATCATCATTAATTAAACCAGAATTAGCATGGCTAGCAAGAAAAGCTTCTAATACAGAGTCATTAGATACATCCTGATTAGATACATAAGCAGTATTAACAGATTCTGTATTAGCAACAGAATCAGTAGAAGAAGAAGATGATAAAAGAGCAGCATTATGAGTGTATCCAGATGGTCTCTTCTTGGCTTCAACTTCAGCCTCAAACACCCTTAAGTCATTATAAAGATCGTCTAGTTCTTTGTCTTCCAGCTTGTCATTCTGTCTGAAGGAGACAGTATACATGGTCCATTCATCTCCAAGGGACCTTAAGAACTTTCTGTTTACATCATCTTGATCAATCTGCACTCCAACAGTAGCTAGTTCACCAATCAGCTTGTTAAACCTGTCAAAAGTTTGAGTCATGGACTCATTCTTAGTTGACATGAAGTTTTCATATAGTTGCTTCAATATTGCCTTCTGATTTCTCTTGGTACTTTTGGTACCAAAGAATCTCTTCTCTAGAGCATTCCAAAGCATTTGGGCATCAATGCAGTTGCAGAATTGGTGTTGATACTCATTAGGAATAGCCAAGAGTAGTGTGCTCAAGGCTTTCATCTTTGTCTGCCTTATCTTCCTCTCTCCATCTGTCTTTGGTGGGATTCTTTTTCCATCTTCACCAATCTTTCCTTCATTAGATGGGCCATTCTCAATGATGTCCCACATGGAGTAATCTGTGAGAAGAATGTATTGCCTGATCCTAATCTTCCACATGTCAAACTCATTAGATCTGAGCATTGGAACCTTTGAGACCAGAACGCTATCACTTGAACCGTCCATGATGATTGTTGTTTTTCTGAGTTTAACAAAGCTCTGATACCACTTGTCAGGATCGTAACTCAAACAAGAATTTAATTCACACACACTCAGAATCAATGCTAAAGAAGTTGCGGAAAAACACTTTAACACTAACAATCAATGGAACAGTATATAAAACTCAAATCACAAGTTTATATTGATTCAACTTGATGATTACACACAAAACCTCAATCTGTTGAACAGGCTCAACAGACGTTCTATACTTCTCTATAGAAAGGATTCTATTTATCTTGAGGTTAATTCTCTCTAACAAAACATATTGAATTAATCTATCAAATACTTCTATACTATATATACAAGACTGATTACAAGATAATTATCAAAATAAAATTGATCTTCAGTCCATAATTATCTCCTTTACTTTAGCTTCAATCTATACAGTTGTCTTCATTCCCATACGGAGTCTTCATCTCATAAGCAACACTATCTTCATGAGCAGTATTAATTCTGAGCTAGCAGTATTAATCTCAGCAAGCAGTATTAATTTTGTCTCAGCAGTATTAACTCCTTCAATCAGTAGTAATTGTGATCTGGCAGTACTAACTTCCTCAGGCAGTAGTAATAGTCATGTCTAGCAGTATTAACCATCCTTAGCACATTTCAGACCCAACATATACCATATATACTTATGCTTTTAGACTTACGATTTTAAACAATCATTTTATACTCTCCAGTAAATCTGCTATCGTTTTTGTGCCTAAAAACGATAGTGTTCTTGAGTCTTATCCCAGATTGGATTTCGTGCAACCCAAGCATAGGGTCGAAATACCAATTCGAAAAGTGAAAGACACGATTCTCAAGAAATCCGGTCACCTGATCGACTATCTTGCCCCCTTTCTCTCTAACAAAAAATGGTTTTTGTCGAAGGATGTGCCTTCACGCCCTGTATTGCCATCCTAAAAATTCGAGTGTTGAGTTGGAAACAATTCTTGTAAATAGTCTTATCTATTTCAGTAGTTTTAATTTTGTGTTTTTGTTATTGTGTATTTACAGGAGTTGGTTGTGATTTTAGCTAAAATGTGCCAATGAAGAATTTGGGCCTGATTTGAAACAAAAAGAGGGTGGTTTATGACTTTCAATTTTTTTTCCAAGAACCCTCTCATCATCCCATCTTCTCTATGGCACGCTCCAAGAGGTTGGTTCCCAAAGCTTAACCAACTCCTTTTCGCCGGAGCCGGAGCCAAAGTCGACAACCACCACCGTACCATCCACCATCGTCGCCGCTAGCTCCGCCACCCCACAGCCATAAGTTTTCCATGCCGCTCCAGGTCTTGCTGCTCATGTTCCAGTTTCCTCTAGTGTACCCACGGCTGTTCGACAGTCTCCTCAGCAACATTAGACTGTTGGTTTGTGTTTATCACCCTTGCAAACATTATTTTTGTGCATTCTCTCAGTTGGGAATTGTTTGAACTATCAACTTTTGTCTCCCCGCTTTTTGTGAATTGTTATGCGGGTGATTTGAATGCGTATAAATGTTGTTGGGTGTTGATATTTTTTGTTTTCTCTGGCCTTCTTTTCAGGTGCATCTTCTTTGTTTGACTTGTGTTGGATGGTGAAATTAAAAGGACGTAGGCCCTCTTGTTTATTTAGGCCTATACACATTATGTAACACCCTCAAATTTGGTAAGAGCAACTAATTAAAAATTTCGATATAACATCAAAATAAGGAACAAAACTTCCTCCTACAATTCAAAACTCACAATACCTCAAGTTAATATTCTATAACTAACCTCAACAAATATAAACTCCAATAATATTGTTGAGGAGAAATCCCAACATTTGCTGGGAATGCCACAAGCATCCAGCGCCCTCACCTTCGACTCGGGAGTACGTAACTGGCCGGGACTAACAGCCCGACCCGTTGGCTCCACGAAAGTGGTGCAGCCCCTCATGTCCGCCTGTCGCTTAGTACGGGGCTTTGCGTTACCATGGTTTAAGGAAATAAAGTTGCGCCTTCACCACCAGCAATTGCTTTTGGTGTAGTGGTAAGCGCTTGATCCTAACAAGTTAAACGTGCTCGGGCGAGAGCAATCCTAGAATGGGTGACCTCCTGGGAAGCTCAAGCCTTGGGTCCTAACAATTGGTATCAAAGCGAGGTCGCAGGTTCGAGTCTCCAAGTGTGCAAATGCTGGGGGGGGATTGTTGAGGAGAAATCCCAACATTTGCTGGGAATGCCACAAGCATCCAGCGCCCTCACCTTCGACTCGGGAGTACGTAACTGGCCGGGACTAACAGCCCGACCCGCTGGCTCCACGAAAGTGGTGCAGCCCCTCATGTCCGCCTGTCGCTTAGTACGGGGCTTTGCGCTACCATGGTTTAAGGAAATAAAGTTGCGCCTTCACCACCAGCAATTGCTTTTGGTGTAGTGGTAAGCGCTTGATCCTAACAAGTTAAGCGTGCTCGGGCGAGAGCAATCCTAGGATGGGTGACCTTCTAGGAAGCTCAAGCCTTGGGACCTAACAATTGGTATCAAAGCGAGGTCGCGGGTTCGAGTCTCCCAGTGTGCAAATGCTGGGGGGGGATTGTTGAGGAGAAATCCCAACATTTGTTGGCAATGCCACAATCATCCAGCGCCCTCACCTTCGACTCGGGAGTACGTAACTGGCCGGGACTAACAGCCCGACCCGCTGGCTCCACGAAAGTGGTGCAGCCCCTCATGTCCGCCTGTCGCTTAGTACGGGGCTTTGCGCTACCATGGTTTAAGGAAATAAAGTTGCGCCTTCACCACCAGCAATTTCTTTTGGTGTAGTGGTAAGCGCTTGATCCTAACAAGTTAAGCGTGCTCGGGCGAGAGCAATCCTAGGATGGGTGACCTCCTGGGAAGCTCAAGCCTTGGGACCTAACAAATATACAAGGACTAAACCGAAGTCGGGTGTTACTTAACCCCAAACATAAGTTGCTCTTCCCAAAACAAATGCGGGAGACTTCAGCAAGCTAATCACTCCTCGAGCACACAACTAGCACTCCTCTCTTCGAAGTGTTACTAGAACTATTCCCAACCGGAACCTGTTGCACATGCCGACAAATAAAAAGGTTAGTTTAACGCCTAGTGAGTTCAAGAGTTTTCAACATGAATAAATATATCATTGGAAAAAAGGAATGTAATTTAAATCATAATCTTTCAAAATGATATGCTTCAAATATGAAAATGACTCATTTTCCAATAATATGCATTTTAGGCGAAGGAAACACCAATATAAACGTTTTCCAATCCAAACTATTTTAGGGATGAAGATCCCAATATAAAACGTTCTTTCGTAAATTAAATTCAACCCAAAACTCACTGAAAATGAGAATATAAATCGAACTCCCAATTTATGAAACGCGGATAAAACTTTAAATCCCGAAACACCCAAAACACGGGTGGGGCATAATACTCAACGCATAAACTATGGATAAAAATCCATATATACAAAACATCACCGAAAATATGGATACTAAAACTTAATACTTAAAACAACACCTTTCAGTGACGGGGGAGACCCGAATTCCATCGAATGTGGCGGGCACACAAATTTAAGCCACTTATCGATGTTCTTTAGCTTCACATATAGTCATGGATCCCCGTATACGGCTCCCTACCGAGCAACCACCGCAAGATACCCAAATGACCCTAGTGTCTACTCGACATCTAGATGAGTGTCACCACAAAAGCCACAAGTCCCTTTATCTGGCTTACCATGGGCACCACCTAAGACTTAGCTCTGTATACGGCTCTGCAGAGCACCACCACAAGCTTACATATAAACATGACTTGGGGACCACTCACTAAACTTCAAACGCGGATACTAAATTCCACGATGAATAACCAGACTGGATTACACGGGCATCGAGTTCAACCACCCACGGTCTATACCTCGAGTCCTTCACTAAAGGTTACACGATCATCGAGTTCAACCACCCATGATCTATACCTCGAGTTCCCGCTAGCCATAAATAATTTCCAATCCCAAAACAGTTATAGAGTTCCCAATTAAACCAACTGACTGACTCATATGCCTATGGATCCAATACATTACCGTCTCAAAACATTACATGACTCCAACGAATGAATTTACGCATTCAAAACATGCAATTCATAATAAGATGCAACTAACTACACCATACGTCAAAGGCTCCTTAACGAGCTACTAAAAACTGAACGAATACCCCAAAGACTCATCTGAGTATAAATTAGCCAAAAGGCATAATAAACGTTTAGCTAAAACACGTGTGCTAGTATGTTTACGTAAACCAAATACATATTTTCCCAAAAATCTTTGTCTCTCAAATCACAATTGGACTTCGGCCCAAAACCAAAAAGGTTACAATTTCTAAAATGTTCGCAAAGTCGGGAACTACCAAAATCAAGGGACCCAAACATTCGTACTTTCAAAACATCCCATTACATGAATGATGCATATTTCCAACAAGCACTAAAAGTGCATTTTGACCAAGTAATCTCCATTTATACAATAATTCATCAAAATACTTTCATTTATGACTTATTTATCAAAATGCCTAAAAATCCCAAATGTGGGTGTTTTACATAGTTTATAAAGCTAAACACTTCAAATAATCAAAAGTTACCGAATAACTCAACAGTTGATAATTTCATGTAAAACACGTAAATACTTTAAAATGAACATTTTGGCATGTACAACATTTTCACAAATCAACTTGAACTCACCTTGCTAGATTTAGGTTAAATCTAGATTTTACCCCAACTTGAGCTTCTTTGGAGAAACTTGAATCCACAAGAGAATCCTTCCAAAACCTAGATCCACAAGTTTCCAACCATGAATAATCATTTTCAACCATATAGAATCGTTCCCCAAACATCTTACATGAAGATCTCAACTCATCCCAAAACCCTAATTTCCGTAGTTCAAGAGAAGAGAAGACTTACCTTTGCCATAGTTTGAATCCATAAATAAAACTCTTTTAGGTCCCCAAAATGAGCCACAAACTCCCAATCTTCAAAATGATGAAAATGGTTGGATGAAAACCTAAGAAAACTTGGTGATGATGAAGAAGATGAAGATACCTTAGCTCTAGCTTCCAGACCTTGCTAGATGATGAAGAAACACTTGGCTTTTAGAAGAAAACCCCCCAAAAATGATCTAGGGGGTTCATATGAGAGGGTAGAGGTCGGTTGGAGAGAGAAAGTGGGAAGAGTTTTAGGGTTTTTGTGAGAAATAAGGTGGGAGGCCGGTTTCCCCCCCTTTTATGTGCGCACAGTGGCTCCGTGCGAGCACTGACATAGAGAGACTCATGCTGGGAGACACATGGATTTCTGGAGCCACGAAGGAATAGAGCCTCGCGTGGATCACGACGCGGTTCAATCCGCATGGGTAGGCGCGCAGAACACTGTTTCATATTTTCTGTTTTCTTTTCGACTGAATATTTTGGGGTGTTACAATCCTCCCTACCTTAAAGGAGATTTCGCCTCGAAATCGGGCATCGACCAAGCACCTGACAGCTCATTTAGTGAGATCTATTGGTTCTCTATCCAAGAGGGATACCTCCACGATACCTTGCCTCATTTACGAAACCTGTTACATCCCGGTTAAGGTTGTCACTAAATTTCTCATAACGAGTCGTCACAAACTTAATCCCAAGGTTCGGTATAACTCATCGATGACGAGGTGAACATCGAGTCCTTATCAAATCATTTTCCTATCATTAAGATATCGGTTGCCTCCCAACCTTAGGTTGTTCATATTACCGCAAGAGTAGCTTACAACCTCAACTAACCTTTTCCACCAAGGATATCCCAAAGCGAATTTTACCTTTAAATACTTACAATCGACCCTCATCGAGCCTTGCTACACCCTTTTCTTGCCTTCAAAACTATAACAACCTTTGTAGCAACAAACCAAATATACTTGGCCATACTCCTTTCGATTCCGAGTATCCGCAACCAGGTTGACTTTACCCGGGTGATAAGGAATCCGTATAAAATTGATGAGTCAATCAGTTGTTGCCGTCATTAAACGATATTTCCAATTTCGACAAATTTAGATTTCCTCAATGAGTGAATTCTACTTAAGGCCTACCTCGACATTCTCACCAAATTTCCCAATAATCCACCATAAAAGATTCGTCATCCCTTCCTTGACGAAATTTCTTAACAACTAGTTTGGTCCGATCCAACGCAACCTTAGATCCGTTCCTCTTGCTGACACAGACACAACATCTGCAAGAATTCACAAACTTCCACATATCAAAGCATTGGTCTGATGTTTCATCCAGAAACGTACCATTGCACTCTAAAGATAGTCGATTATCTCAAATTCTATGGTTACACAACTCCCACAGTGCATTCAAGCATCGATTGACGAATAAACGAAAGCCCTGCTGATTACAGAAACACCAATGATCGATCCTTAATTAACGACATCTAATCTCCTTAAAGTTACCACTTAACTTGAACCACGGAAGTGCACTGAAGCACCCCAACGGGTATTGCTATCAAAATTGAGTGTCGACAGTTATCCTCCAAAACGACTACACTACAAACGTGGGCATACCACCACATATTTCATTCCAGACTTGCATTGCCGAATTAAAGTTGACACCTAACATGGCATTAACATTCCAATCTTACATCTCTAGCAAACGAACCAAAACATTCTCGTTATTACTGAAGACTCACCCCGGATGGCACACCTCCAACTCATACATGCTGTCGAACAATCAACCCATTAATTCATAACCAACTCTATGCAAGCAACCACACAATGTTTTAACCCGAAGATTTACCAAAACAGAAAGATCACCACTTAAATAACTGGGAGAATACATAAGTCTAATACCTCAATTATTCATGCGCGAACCGGTTCATAAAACTAAAATCCAAAATTCTAAAACTGACCACAAGTCATATCATCTGACGCTTCAATTCCCAAGAACATCTCCAGTCCTTAATAATAAGTCCTTTCACAAAGGGGTTTAAAACTATGGCTCTAATGAGTTCAAGGTTTTTCAACTATAAGACTCAACAAGTATGCCAATTTATTATTTTCAAAGATTTGCCAAACATAAAATCTTTATAATCAATTTTACACACGCTAAAAGTCTTTAGCACAACTAGGAAATCGTTTGAAATGACCGTAATTGTCACACACGTAAAACCAATCAATATAATGCATCTTTGTTGAACAATAGCAAGAACAAAAATAAATGAATATGATTAAAATGTAACATTAATACGGGCCATCTTAGTCCCAACATACGATTACTCACGCTATGGTGTAATTTAATTCATGCACTAAACAACATACAACAAAATATTTACAGAAACTCACAACATAATTTATATGATATCAAGCTCCAAAGTTTTCTCTCTTTAGCCACAACATGACATGGCAAAACTTGCATGTGTCAATTTATTTCACAAAACTAGTAAAGTGATATGTGTATGCGCTTTGGTCAAAATATAAAATAATTTATGTCGGTTTCAAGTTTCTAGCCAAATAACAATATGCTCTCAACGTCCTATAATGTTGGTTAAAACACCATGACAAAAATTCCAAATAAAATAGGCATGCATACTATATGCAACCAAACTGCTCACGCAAAACTCAAGGGGAAAAAAATACAACTGGACACCATTAAAATCTCCACATCAAATCAACAAAATCGTATGGAATAAAATTCTCAATAAAACTTAAATACCAAAATAATAGAAGGTAACCCTTAGTCCAAAGCCTTAACATATGTAGAGGAGATCCAATGTTAAAGTCATAAGTCGTAGTTACTTGTCCAAGACTCTAAATAACATCAAAATATGGACACCACAATATCTGAAAATAGCATTAGACAACAACGAGAAATAAGAAAGTCTCAACAAGGTTTGCAACCACATGCCATAGAATAAATTTGTGCATGTTTGAAATCATGGTTTAAGACCTTGTGTGTGCTAAGCATTGTTCCAAGATTTATAATATAATTCACATGATGATTTAGGAATAAGAAAAATAGTTGATGCAATTTATTTTAGAAATAAATTATGTACGTGAAGTTGATCGGCACTCGACATCTCGAAACCATGCTCCACAATTTCCCCGGTCACACTATCATCATCCGGATGCTCAACCATCTTAAGACAATAATCAAAAATTTCATCGGTTTAACTTACAATTTCTCATCGAATAATATCGATTCCATAAGTCTATGGTTCTAATCCGACCAAATATTCCGACCCGAAACGGTCCACTTAATGCAATCGTCATGCTTATTGTCACCCCAAGTGACGAATGTTAAAATCATCAATCTCTTCTAACGGCTACCCACTTATAAACTTCTTCACTACCCCAACGGTCGTCACATCAAAGTAGTCTAAGTATACACATGTAACTTGTAGGTTTACCATAACACTGGCCAGGTTCAATTATGAACGTACTATACATGATCATCCTTGCTAATCTAGACGTTATTTCTGTTCCTAGTGACTCCATCAACCTCAAAACATCTTATCTTAAAGTGCCTATTGGTGCAGTTTTGTAACACCCTAAAAATAGGGGTTAATTTAAACCTGAATTAAGTGTGGAATAACCAAGACTAATATAACCAAATCAGCCAAAAGGGGAAATAAGAGTATGGTGTTTACATTACAAGAATGAAGTAAAACGGAAACCAACAACATACTAATATAGAACAACTACATCTAGATTTTAAACGGGTGTTGACATTTACTTCCAAAATAATACTATCACTATACCAAGTGTACGCCCTTATACGTCACCAAAAATGCTATCCCCCTTCTCGACTCTCTGTTCAAACCCGAGGAGTCACACTGCTAGAGTGACCTGTTATACATGTCATTTTAAGAAAAAGTGTTAGGCTAAAGCCTAGTGAGATCAAACATAAATATATTAGGAATCAGTAAATTCTATGTGAGATAAATTAAGAAAAACCGGTGGAATGTTTATAAATGATACATTACTTGGATACAAATACCTCTAAGGTTGACGGGGGAGACCCGCTTACTAATATAAGTGACAGAAGACAAAAGTAAGCCACTTGATATGTTAGTAAAACCAAACACATAATAAAATATATGCAAGGGATGTTAGGCTCGGTAAATTTAAACGTACACCCACGGAAAGTCAACTTCAACCAGATAGAGTCCTTACGTTGAGGTCCTCATCCAATATCGTATACTAGCACGTAGGACTTATACCACATCCGATGCCTAGATGTGCTTCGATGTGGAAAACTAACATTCCAACACCGGACGTAATGATTCAAACAATTATGGGGTCATGACGCCTAAATGCAACAAATAGCCAATTCCCATAAAACAAAGCCAACCAAATATTGTCTCAACAATTAATGTGCCATCAAAGGTGCAAAACCAAGAGTTCATAATTTTCCTCATATGATTCCAAGTAGACCCCAATATCATTCCTTGAATGGTATTTTCACACACCAAATTACCATCACCAAAGTTCCTCATTCAAATTACTTCAACAACCCAAAACCCTAATTTTTTGATTCAAAGTATATAAACTTGAGATTTAAAGGAAAATGTACTTCTCATGTATAATAACCATAATAAATCCGAGACACAAGTTCCTCAACCATGAAACCATGCTCATCCAAGTAAAACCCTAAAACTCCAAAATTAGGTTTTTGGTGACACTCACCCAAATCAAGAGAAAACAAAGTGGAGATTTTTATAAGGTTAAAATTCATAGTTAACATATATAAGGTTTGTAAAAAGAGAATGGAACTCACCTTGGTAGTTTTCAAAGAGAAAACCAAACCCTATAATGAAGAGAATGGTAGATTGAGGTTGAACAAGCTATATCCCTTGGATCTAGGTTTTGGAAGGATTCTCTTGTGGATTCAAGTTTCTCCAAAGAAGCTCAAGTTGGGGTAAAATCTAGATTTAGCCTAAATCTAGCAAGGTGAGTTCAAGTTGATTTGTGAAAATGTTGTACATGCCAAAATGTTCATTTTAAAGTATTTACGTGTTTTACATGAAATTATCAACTGTTGAGTTATTCGGTAACTTTTGATTATTTGAAGTGTTTAGCTTTATAAACTATGTAAAACACCCACATTTGGGATTTTTAGGCATTTTGATAAATAAGTCATAGATGAAAGTGTTTTGATGAATTATTGTATAAATTGAGAATACTTGGTCAAAATGCACTTTTAGTGCTTGTTGGAAATATGCATCATTCATGTAATGGGATGTTTTGAATGTACGAATGTTTGGGTCCCTTGATTTTGGTAGTTCCCGACTTTGCGAACATTTTAGAAATTGTAACCTTTTTGGTTTTGGGTCGAAGTCTAATTGTGATTTGAGAGATAAAGATTTTTGGGAAAATATGTATTTGGTTTACGTAAACATACTAGCTCACGTGTTTTAGCCAAACGTTTATTATGCCTTTTGGCTAATTTATACTCAGATGAGTCTTTGGGGTATTCGTTCAGTTTTTAGTAGCTCGTTAAGGAGCCTTTGACGTATGGTGTAGTTAGTTGCATCTTATGATGAGTTGCATGTTTTGAATGCGTAAGTTCATTCGTTGGAGTCATGTAATGTTTTGAGACGTTAATGTATTGGATCCATAGGCATATGAGTCAGTTAGTTGGTTTAATTGGGAACTCTATAACTGTTTTGGGATTGGAAATTATTTATGGCTAGCGGGAACTCGAGGTATAGATCGTGGGTGGTTGAACTCTATGATCGTGTAACCTTTAGTGAAGGACTCGAGGTATAGACCGTGGGTGGTTGAACTCGATGGCCGTGTAATCCAGTCTGGTTATTCATCGTGGAATTTAGTATCCGCGTTTGAAGTTTAGTGAGTGGTCCCCTAGTTATGTTTATATGTAAGCTTGTGGTGGTGCTCTGCAGAGCCGTATACAGAGCTAAGTCTTAGGTGGTGCCCATGGTGAGCCAGATAAAGGGACTTGTGGCTTTTGTGGTGACATTCATCTAGATGTCGAGTAGACACTAGGGTCATTTGGGTATCTTGCGGTGGTTGCTCGGTAGGGAGCCGTATACGGGGATCCATGACTATATGTGAAGCTAGAGAACATCGATAAGTGGCTTAAATTTGTGTGCCCGCCACATTCGATGGAATTCGGGTCTCCCCCGTCACTGAAAGGTGTTGTTTTAAGTATTAAGTTTTAGTATCCATATTTTCGGTGATGTTTTGTATATATGGATTTTTATCCATCGTTTATGGGTTGAGTATTATGCCCCACCCGTGTTTTGGGTGTTTCGGGATTTAAAGTTTTATCCGCATTTCATAATTTGGGAGTTCGATTTCTATTCTCATTTTCAGTGAGTTTTGGGTTGAATTTAATTTACGAAAGAACGTTTTATATTGGGATCTTCATCCCTAAAATAGTTTGGATTGGAAAACTTTTATATTGGTGTTTCCTTCGCCTAAAATGCATATTATTGGAAAATGAGTCATTTTCATATTTGAAGCATATCATTTTGAAAGATTATGATTTAAATTACATTCCTTTTTTCCAATGATATATTTATTCATGTTGAAAACTCTTGAACTCACTAGGCGTTAGCCTAACCTTTTTATTTGTCGGCATGTGCAACAAGTTCCGGTTGGGAATAGTCCTAGTGACACTTCGAAGAGAGGAGTGCTAGTTGTGTGCTCGAGGAGTGATTAGCTTGCTGAAGTCTCACGCATTTGTTTTGGGAAGAGCAACTTATGTTTGGGGTTAAGTAACACCCGACTTCGGTTTAGTCCTTGTATATTATTGGAGTTTATATTTGTTGAGGTTAGTTATATAATATTAACTTGAGGTATTGTGAGTTTTGAATTGTAGGAGGAAGTTTTGTTCCTTATTTTGATGTTATATCGAAATTTTTAATTAGTTGCTCTTACCAAATTTGAGGGTGTTACATAATGTGTATAGGCCTAAATAAACAAGAGGGCCTACGTCCTTTTAATTTCACCATCCAACACAAGTCAAACAAAGAAGATGCACCTGAAAAGAAGGCCAGAGAAAACAAAAAATATCAACACCCAACAACATTTATAAGCATTCAAATCACCCGCATAACAATTCACAAAAAGCGGGGAGACAAAAGTTGATAGTTCAAACAATTCCCAACTGAGAGAATGCACAAAAATAATGTTTGGAAGGGTGATAAACACAAACCAACAGTCTAATGTTGCTGAGGAGACTGTCGAACAGCCGTGTGTACACTAGAGGAAACTAGAACATGAGCAGCAAGATCTGGAGCGGCATGGAAAACTTATGGCTGTGGGGTGGCGGAGCTAGCGGCGACGATGGTGGATGGTACGGTGGTGGTTGTCGGCTCTGGCTCCGGCTCCGGCAAGAAGGAGTTGGGTAAGCTTTGGGAACCAACCTCTTGGAGCGTGCCATAGAGAAGATGGGATGATGAGAGGGTTCTTGGAAAAAAAATTGAAAGTCATAAACCACCTTCTTTTTGTTTCAAATCACGCCCAAATTCTTCATTGGCACATTTTAGCAAAAATCACGACCAACTCCTGCAAATACACAATAACAAAAACACAAAATTAAAACTACTGAAATAGATAAGACTATTTACAAGAATTGTTTCCAACTCAACACTCGAATTTTTAGGATGGCAATACAGGGCGTGAAGGCACATCCTTCGACAAAAACCATTTTTTGTTAGAGAGAAAGGGGGCAAGACAGTCGATCAGGTGACCGGATTTCTTGAGAATCGTGTCTTTCACTTTTCGAATTGGTATTTCGACCCTATGTTTGGGTTCCACGAAATCCAATCTGGGATAAGACTCAAGAACACTATCGTTTTTAGGCACAAAAACGAGAGCAGATTTGCTGGAGAGTATAAAATGATTGTTTAAAATCGTAAGTCTAAAAGCATAAGTATATATGGTATATATACTAGTCTCATTCGTAAAATAGGAAAATAACTTAAATGGCAATGATTGCAAATTATTAGCAATCATAGTCAGTTATAATCAATTTAGCTAAAATCATGGGCTGGAAATAACTGAACATTAAATGTTCAGTAACTGCAGGTTTAGAGACAACCAATCCAGAGATAGGCATCAGAGCCTCTGCAGAAAGCCACCAGAGCCTCTACAGAAAACCACCCGAGCCTCTGTAAAATGCCACCAGAGCCTCTGCAAATGCCACCAGAGCCTCTGACCAAATTTTCCGCTGCATTCCAAGTCTAAAATTCTGACGACCACCACCAGGGGCTCTTCCCCTTGACCCCCACCATTTCGACGTGTCCGGGATCAAACTCGTCTTATAACAAGTGTGCACTTTGCACCACCTAACTTGTATTAGATCACAGTTTGTAACCCATTAGCACTCAAGTTATATCCAATTACACTTAAATGGTCGGTGACACTAAAATCCCCAACAATCCTCTCCCATTTTAGTGTAACCCATGAAATAACACATTAAATTAAGCAAACCAAACTTGCACATAAATGAAAATATTGAAATGATTGAATTTCTATATTAATATTTTACACGTTCCAAATATTCTAGAATCAAGGTGTCCCAAGGATTGAACCCATCAACTCATTTGAATACCTGAAGATAAAATACATACAAGTTTTCTATACTCGTCCAGAAAAATAAAACATGACACAATTATAAAGCCGTTTGTCCTAATCCTCTCATGATTGTATAAAGGCCAAGTCCCCAACCTTTTGAAATGTGACTACACTTCACAATCACATAGGTAATTCCTTTACTTCGTGTACCTGCAAATACAGTTTATCATAGGAATTATTAAGAAGATAAACTTCAACCGGTATTGCAGGACTAAACACATACTCGGAATGATGCAACTTGTGTTCCAATTTATAAGTGTGAGCTTTCCACATTGAATTCAGCTTCCAATGTCATATTAAAAGGGAATTGGGTGTCCCACCTTTATAAATTTATAAGGACTTTAATCCCATCCCAATCGCAGACTTGTGCACTAAGTCTCTTGTCAGACCTTTAGTTAAATGATCTGCCAAATTTTGTTGCGTTCTAACAAACTCAACGAAAATTACACCATTCATGATTAGTTCTCTAATCATACTATGTCTAACACCCAAGTGTCTAGACTTATCGTTGTAAACTTAGCTATAAGCCGTAGCCAAAGTGGCCGCACTATCACAATGGATTGAAATAGGTGCAATCGACTTCGGCCACAATGGAACCTCATAAATTAAATTCTTTAGCCACTCCACCTCTTTACCGACAACAACTAGTGCAACAAACTCAGATTCCATTGTTGAGTTTGTAATACAAGTTTGCTTTTTGGATGCCCAAGAGATGGAACCTCTTCCAAGCAAAAATACCCAACCACTAGTCGAGGAATGATCCTCCATGTTGGATATCCAACTTGCATCCAAATATCCTTCTAAAACCGAAGGGTATCCAAAATAACTTAAACCATAATCCATGGTTCTTTTAAGATATTTAAATACTCTTTGAACCGCTTGCCAATGTTGAGTACTAGGATTACTAGTATATCGGCTCAATCGTCCCACGACATAAGCTATATCGGGCATGGTGCTTGTCATGGCATACATCAAACTACCAATAGCCTTAGAGCATTCAAGTTGTGAAATTTCCTTTCCCGTATTAGGCATTAATTTCATACTTGGATCCATGGGAGTGCTTACAGAAGAACAATCACGGTAATTAAACTTATTGAGAATTTTCTCAATATAATGTGATTGCGTCATAACAATCCCTTTGTTAGCACGTTTAATCCTTACACCAAGGATTACATCAGCCTCTCCCATGTTTTTCATGGAAAAATTAGATGACAACAATTTCTTAGTCTCATCTACATGATTTTGGTCAGTCCCAAAAATCAGCAAGCCATCTACATACAAGCAGATGATCACACCTGCACCAGTAGCATCAAATCTACTATAAACACATTTGTCACATTGGTTTAAAGCAAAACCACATGAAAAAATAACTTCATCAAACTTTTTATGCCATTGTTTAGGCGCTTGTTTCAGCCCGTATAAGGATTTCACAAGTTTACATACCTTATGCTCGTTTCCGGGCATAACGAAACCTTTCGGTTGTTTCATGTAAACTTCCTCATGAAGATCACCATTGAAGAAGGTTGTTTTAACATCCATTTAATGAATAATCATATTGTGTATTTCCTCCAAGGCAATTAACAATCTAATAGTCGAAATACGTGCCACCGAAGCATACGTATCGAAATAGTCAATATCGAGTTTTTGCCGAAACCCTTGAATTACTAACCGGTCCTTGAATTTATCAATCGTCTCATCAAATTTTATCTTCTTTTTGAAGATCCGTTTGCATCCAAGTGGTTTAGAACCTGGAGGCAAATCTGATAACACCCAAGTGTTATTCTCAAGAATTTATGATATTTCGCCATCAATTGCTTCCTTCCAAAAGGAGACATCTCGAGACTCCATCGCCTCTTTGAAAGTCTTTGGGTCATCCTCAATACTATAACAATAAGAGTATTTAATCCCAAGCTCATCCCTTTAACCTTCCACCACATATAGTTGGAAGTCGGGACCGAAATTTTTGGCAATTCGGCTTCTTTGGCTTCTCCGGACCTACTGTGTTTCTGGACTTGAAACATCATCCAAACATTATGGATTTTGCACTTTATTAGTTCTAGGAATCAGGTCCTTAGGCATTTGCATCGATAAAAATCGCATCTCGTCAAAAATCGCATCACGTGACTCGATTACGGTGTTAATCGACACCAAATCATTAGGTTCGATTACGTAGAACCTATAAGCCTTGGAATTTTCTGCATATCCAATGAATATACAATCAATTCCACGTTCATCCAAAGTTTTACTTTTGGGTTCGGGTAGTTTTACAACAGCCCGACAACCCCAAATTCGAAAATAAGTCAAATTCGGAGTTTTCTTGAACCAAAGTTCATATGGGGTTCCTTTGTTCCTTTTATTTGGAACTCTATTCAAAACATAACAGCCCGTTAATATGGTCTCTCCCTAAAATCCCTCACTCAATCTCTAGTAAGAAAGCATCGAGTTTACCATTTTCTTTAAGACTCGATTTTCACGTTCAGAAATCCCGTTTTGTTGAGGTGTGTAAGGTGTCGTTGTCTCATGGATGATTCCAACTGATTGAAAGTATTGGGGATCCATATATTCCCCTACCCGGTCAGTTCTGAGACATTTAATCGAATTACCCAATTGTAGTTCGACTTCAGTTTTGTAAATTTTAAACTTATCTGAAGCTTTATCTTTTGCTTGCAAAAGATATACATAACAAAATCGAGTATTATCGTCAATAAGAGTGACAACATACTTCTTATTTCCCAAGGAGGGGTTGGAGTGAAAATCACATAGGTCACAGTGTACAAGTTCCAAAACATCTGTATTCCTTTTAACGTTCGGAAAAGGTTGTTTTGTAACTTTAGTGAGCATGCAAGTTTTACATTTCCCTGCATTAATGTCAAAGGCTGGAATTAAATCATCTTTGACATTTCATGCATCCTTCTAAAATTCACATGACCCAATCTAGCATGCCATATAATTGAATTATCAATTTTAGAAGAAGACGATGACGATATAAAAGAAAATTTTTCATAACATAAAATTTTATTCACCACATTCAAACGGAACATACGATTACTCAAATATCCAAAACCAATAAAGTTACCACATCGAGATAGGATAAACCTATCTGATTCAAACACTTGCTTAAAACCAAGATTGTTTAAACGACTTCCACTCACTAATTTCTTACGGATTCTAGGCACAAATAAAACATCATAAAGTTTAACATTATTACCAGCAGATAACTCTAAATTAACTACTCCAACTCCATAAATTGGTGCACTCGACTCGTTTCCCATATTAAGCACCGAACCATCTTCAACCGGTGTCAATTTCTCGAACCACCGTCGATCCTTGCAAATATGGCTTGTCGCTCCCGAGTCGATCCACCATGCACAGTCATCATCCTGCACATAAAAGGACTCAGGTATAAGTGAAACATAATTCTAGACATAATTATCAAAGTTAGTTAAAAACTGACCTCCTTTCACTTGATCATGATCCTTAGACCCCGATCCACATCCACTCGTAGCAGCACCATTATTGTTCAACTTCACCTGGAAATCACGTTTGCAATGGCCCACGTTGTTGCATCTCCAACACACCAAATCCTTTCTCTTTTTAGAGTATTTAATGGGTCCATCAAACTTTTGTTTCTTGCCTTTTCCGTTATTGTTGGAGTTCCCTTTCTTCTCCTCAACCATGTGAACAGAGGGTTGTCCAGATTCAACTTCCCCCTTGGATTTGTCATTTTCTTGCACCCGAAGAGATTCTTCGATGCGCAAATGACTCCCAAGTTGAACCAATGACAATTCCTCCTTTTGATGTTTCAAGTTATGCTTAAAATCTTTCCAAGAAGGTGGTAGTTTGTCAATCACACTCGACACAACAATGGATTCATCCATATTCGTTTTGTGTAGTGTAAATTGACCCAATATCCGAAGGATTTCATTATATTGTTCCATTACGGGCTCGATTCCACCATTTTATAATTGTTAAATCGCTAACCAAGAACTTCTTATTAGAAGCATCTTTAGCGATGTACTTGGACTCGAGGGAATTCCACAATTCCTTTGCACTTGCCACGTTTTGGTAGATATCAAAAAGAGAATCGCACATACCGTTTAAGATGTGTCCCCTGTAGATATAATCGTCATTCCCCCACTTGCTCCTTCTCCTGGTGTACTCTAGTGTCTCATCCTCCATTACTTCTGGCATGGGGGTACTCAGCACATACACTACCTTCAGAGTCATCAACAGAAAATGCATCTTTTTCTTCCAACGTCTGAAGTCAGTGCCTTCAAACTTCTCCAACTTTCCAAACTTTGAAGTCATCTCTTTCACAGAATTGGCCATGATCGAAATCACGAAATACCAATTCGATTGTTAGAGAGAAAGGGGGCAAGGCAGTCGATTAGGTGATCGGATTTTTGAGAATCGTGTCTTTCACTTTACAAATTGGTATTTCGACCCTATGCCTGGGTTGCACGAAATCCAATCTGGGATAAGACTCAAGAACACAATCGTTTTTAGGCACAAAAATGAGAGCAAATTTGCTGGAGATTATAAAAGGATTGTTTAAAATTGTAAGTCTAAAAGCATAAGTATATATGGTATATATATATATATATATATATATAATAGTCCCATTCGTAAAATAGGAAAATAACTGAAATGGCAATGATTGCAAATTATTAGCAATCATAGTCGGTTACAATCAATTTAGCTAAAATCATGGTCTGGAAATAAATGAACATTAAATGTTCAGTAACTGCAGGTTTAGAGACAGCCAATCCAGAGATAGGCACCAGAGCCTCTGCCAAAAGCCACTAGAGCCTCTGCAGAAAGCCACCCGAGCCTCTGTAGAAAGCCACCAGAGCCTCTGTTGAGAGCCTCTGACCAAGTTTTTCCGCTGCATTCCAAGTCCAAAATTCTGAAGACCATCGCCAGGGGCTCTACCCCTTGACCCCTGCCATTTCGACGTGTCCGGGATCAAACTCGTCTTATAACAATTGTACACTCCGCACCACCTAACTTGTATTAGATCACAGTTTGAAACCTATTAGCACTCAAGTTATATCCAATTACACTTCAATGGTCGGTGACATTAAAATCACCAACATTTTTACTGAAAGTCCTAGTGCGTTGAAAGTTATATAACACATTTATAGAGTTTAATTGGTTTTATTCAAAAGCGTTGTAAAAGTATTTAATTGTTATTGGGCTTGTCTTGTTTATTAGGCCTTGGGCCTTAGGGTTTAGGTTTGGGTATTTAAAGGATTCTTTAGTGTGTTTAGAGCAAGAGAAAGAAGAATGGTCATTCATAGGTTTACTAATCCTTATTAAAAATTCTCTCTGTAAACCTTAAATCCTTTACTGATAAATCTAATCATATTGTGTGTCCCACAATCAGTGTAAATCAAGATGACACAATTGATTTCAACAATAGATTTCTATTTCAGTTTTCAATTCGTACAATAGAGTGCTGTCAGTATTTCTCTCTCTAACAATACGCGTACAACTCTTACAATTAGTCTCTCACACTTAACCTAATGATTCTACAAAAGAAAACGCTTATATACTAGAAACACTTACAACACTAAAACACTCACAACACTAGCTTTGACTTTGACTTTATTACAAAGATTTTGACTTTCTGCTTGAAGGGCTTTGACTTGAGCTTTTGACTTTGACTTTCAGTTTTCAGTTTTCAATCTTCATGATCTTGTATCCAACATATATTTTGAACTAACAATCTCCCCCTTTGGATTCAAGATCATCTTCAAAAGATTTGCAATACAATCTCCCCCTTTAGTACATATTTACACAATCTCCCTCTTTATGCACAAAAGTAGTCTTCAACCTTTCTGTAATCTCCCTAAAGTCTGTGATAATGATCTTCAAAATCTTGAACAATCTCCCCCAAGATAATAAAATCTTTTCCAGATTTCAGAAAGAAATTATCTTCAGATTTAGCTCAGTTTTCTTCAGCAAACATTCTTCAAAGAAAATTTCAGTAAATTTCATCAATCTTCTCAAAATCTCTGAACTTTGTCTTTCAAGTCTGTACACTTTCTCTATCACATGCATTCTTTGACAAATTCTAGCAATGAACTTTCTACAAATCATCTTCCTTGAAATGATTTCTCCTTTAAATTCCAACATTTCTTTAACTTCTCCCCCATCACTGTTACAAACTTTTCTTTAGCCAAAATTTCGTGAAATTATCTTCTCACCCTTTTTGATGATTGTAGCATAAAATCATCAAAACTTCTTCAAGAAATGTCATAAACCTTTTCTGACCTTTGATCCTTTCAAATGAGCCTCTGATTATCCGTCAATTCACCAAGTATTCATCTGAATCTTTTCAAATTCAGACAAAATAGAGTGTAGCACCTGAATCGACAAATGAATCAGTTAATACTGCATGTCAGTAACACGAAGTCACTGTGTGTAACGAATACACATTGGAAAGGAGCTTTTTGATGTTTACTCCCCCAGGTCTTCCATTCAATCATCGAATAACACAAGGTTAAACTATGAACGTTCCGACAGAAAAACAAATTTTCTGTATGTACGTGCTTGTGTATGAAAGAATTAAGCATGATGATTGCTTTTGATAGGGTCAAAAATGTGTAAACCATTAAGACAACAACAGTAATACACAGACTCAATTGTGCATGATCAAAGTGCGAAGGTGGGGCATACTTCCTTCTTTTTCAATATCCATATTTTCCAAATGAAAACCAGATAAATTATGTGTTGCATCCCCAGAAAAATTGAAACATCTTTTTAAGAAAAAGATGAGTGGTTGGTGGGGTTTAAATCAAGAGTTAGCATGGACTAGTTGCCTGTTTCAATGATGTTCACGAATAATTGTGAAACAACAGTAATGTGGTTGCCCGGCTCAGAAAAAGTTGTTGCAGAGTTTGATATTCTTTTACTCCGATCTCTCACCCTCTTTCTTTTTATCATTGTGCTCGCTTCTAACCAAACTCTCTTTTCATTTTACCTCATCACACATACCCACACTCAGATATTTTAACTCCTCGCCTCTCGATCACTCAAGGATTAACTTCTTGGGTAGGAAACACTGGTTAACGTGAATCCATAGAAGTTCTATTAAGTTCTCACATAATGAACCGATGTTGTCCTATAATCATAATGTCGCTCTAATGGTTTAACTTTTCAGTTAAAGCACAATGTGAAATACATGTCAGATAAATTTATGCTCTTGAATGTAATCATGAAGATTTGAGCATTTTTATCATGAAAGATTTTCTCAAAACAAGTATTTTGAAAAAATGAAATGAATACAAAAGACTTGTTTGAGAATCTGACATTGTATGAAAAAGATCAAATATGAATGATTTATCAATCAAGGTTTAGGTCATGAAAAATGAATATTGTCTATAAGAACAATTATAGACACTTTTGAAAGAAACGTTTTGAATAAAATCAACGCTTAACAAACATTGAAGTTCAAACAAGGTGTCTTACCATCGAAACTTGGTTTCAATATTAGACATGGTAAGAACATATCAAGAAAAAATAGCAAAACGGTGTGTGTGAATACTTGAAGGTATATGGAAAAGATAATACACAAGTACTTATCTTTGGAAACACACGGTTTATTAAACAGTGAAGTTCATAAAGAATGAAAACATTTAAAATCACACTTCTAAATTCATGAAATCTGTTTAAAAATCGAGAAGTGGTTTGAACATTTAAGAACATATTTTCATATCTGAAAGTCGTCCTTCTTTCAGACACGTATGAGATTAAGTTTAGAATGAACCTTACGCTCAACTTAAATCTCATAAAGTCAGCTCGAAAGTTATATTGATATAATCATGTAAGCTCCCCCTCAAGATCTGCATTCAGTCATAAAGTCGTCAAAGTACAAGTCTTATTCACAAAATTTATTGAAAAATAAAATGACATAAAAGTAATAAAACTTGTTAAGAACGAGTTCTGATCAGATGTAATCAGAAGTCATTGTCCATACTCCCCCTGAAAATATGCATCACAAAATATATCAGTGTAAGAAATAGGCAAAATTTTCTAACTTCCCCAAAATTTAGATTATCTTATCTTTATGACACACTCCCCCTGAAATCATGAACAAACCTTTCAGTGTAGATATCTTTCAGATTAAAAATAAAGAAATGAAGAAAAATAACAAAACTAAAGTGTACTAGGTAACAACAGATTAAGTCTTGAGATTTAGCATGCCAAGTTTTGAAATGAGAAAATTAAATCTCTTTTCATCAAGAGGCTTGGTAAATAAATCCGCAAGTTGATAATCTGTGTTTACAAAGTAAAGTTCGATTGTACCTTTTTCAACATTGTCTTTGATAGAATGATATCTCACGTCGATGTGCTTGGTTTTCGTATGTTGCACAGGGTTAACAGATATTGCAATAGCGCTCTTTGAATCGCAGTAAATCGGGATTTTTTCGTACTTGAAGCCATAATCTCGGAGTTGTGTCCGCATCCACAACACTTGAGAATAGAAGCTAGCCGTAGCTACGTATTCTGCCTCGTCTGTTGAAGTAGATACACATAAATGTTTCTTTGAAGCCCAACTCACGAGTTTATCGCCTAAGAATTATATGTGTCCCGAAGTACTCTTCCTGTCAAGCATACATCCTGTATGATCTGCGTCTGAAAACGTTGTGAGCTCAAAACCAATATCTTTAGGATACCACATACCAAGATATGCAGTCCCCTTCAGACATCTAAAAATACGCTTTACATCAGAGAGATGGGATTCTTTAGGTGAAGATTGATATCTAGTACATAAGCATGTAGAAAATGTTATATACGGCTGACTAGATGTCAAGTACATTAAAGAACCAATCATACCTCTGTAGGTTCTAACATCGACAGCTTTTCCAGAAGGATCTACTCCGATCTTAGGTCCAGGTGCCATCGGGGTACCAATAGGAGTACAATTTTCCATTTTAAATTTTCTAAGAATATCGAAAATGTACTTTTCTTGATTAATGAAAATCCCCGTAGAAATTTGTTTGACTTGTAACCCGAGAAAGAAATTCATCTCTCCCATCATACTCATCTGAAATCTTGACACCATAAGGTTAGAAAAATTCTTACAATACTTTAGATTAGTTGAGCCAAATATGATATCATCCACATATATCTGAATTAAAATGATATCGACTTTATCCTTTTTAATGAAAAGAGTAGTATTGATTTTACCTTTTGAAAATCCCGACTTGACTAAGAATTTAGATAGAACATCATACTAGGCGTGAGGGCTTGTTTCAAACCATAAAGAGCTTTGTCCAGAATGTATACATGATTTGGCTTATCTGGATTGACAAAACCTTCAGGCCGAGAGACGTAGACTTCCTCCTTTAAGATGTCGTTCAGAAAGACAGTCTTCACATCCATTTGATAGACGGTGAAGTTCTTGTGTGCGGCGTAGGCTAGAAACATTCTAATTGCCTCTATACACGCAACTGGAGCATAAGTCTTGTCATAATATATGCCTTCCTCTTGCCTATATACCTTAGCAACAAGTCTTGCTTTGTTCCTTATGATGATACCATCTTCATCTTTCTTATTCTTGAAAATCCATTTCGTGTCGGTAATGGTTTTTCCTTCAGGTTTAGGCACAAGTCTCCAGACTTTAAACGCTTCGAACTGATTAAGCTCTTCTTGCATCGCGGTTACCCAATCTGAATTAGTTAGAGCTTCAGATACTCGTATTATCTCTATCTTACTCATAAAGGAATCATGTATGCACTGGTTCAATGTCGCAAACCTAGTTTGCACCAGCTTGGACGGATCTCCAATGATTTGATGTATTGGGTGCTCTTTGGTCCACTTGTGTTCATGAGGGAGTGGATTAGATGTCGATTGATCATGTTCATCATCTAAAAATCCACTATTATCTTTTTGTTCTTCAGTTAGGGGTTTAGTTGAAGTATTCGGTGCAGAAGCTTCAGTTGGTTGGACATTGGATGTCTGTTGAGTAGACGTTGTGGTACACCTAACTGATTGAGTTACTTCTGGATCGACAGTTTCATGTACAGCTTCAACTGATGGAGTAGGCATTTGAATTTGAATTTCTTCATGAACCGGGGGAACAGATTTAGTTGAGACATCTGAAGTGATTGGATGATTATTGCTTGAACCTTCAGGTCTGTCAATCACAACAGGCTTAGGCAAATTAGAACCAAGAAACTCATCATAGAAAAATTGAAACAATAAATCTAAATCTGTTAAATGAGATGTCGACGTTGATGCTTTATCAGATTTAGTGACATTGACCGCAGGTTTTGGACTAATTTGCCCAAAAGCTAATACTCCGGTAAGAACGGGTTCTAAACTGTTTTGAGAAGCCATCTCTTCATTGAATGTAACATTGACGCTCTCGACTACAATTTTCGATTTCTTCAGGTAAACTCTGTAGGATGCTGATGTCTGAGAATAACCGATAAAAATGCCTTCTTCAGCTTTCGGACTGAACTTGTTCAAATTCTCTTTGTCGTTCAGCACAAAACACCTGCATCCAAAAATATGAAAATGTTTAATGCTAGGTATTCTATTATTAATCAAAGCGTATGGCGTTTTACCGAACCAACGATGAATTATGGATCGATTATGTGTATAGCATGCAGTCGACACAGCTTCAGCCCACAGAAATAGAGGTAGATCTGATTGACTCAACATAGTACGAGCGACCTCGACTAGAGTTCTGTTTCATCTCTCTACGACTCCATTCTTTTCTAGCATTCTAGAAGCATAGAATTGATTTGTTATCCCGACCGATTCAAGATAATCTTCAACACTTTTGTTCTTGAATTCTGTGCCATTGTCAGTTCTTAGAAGCTTCACTATCTTCTGCAAGTTCACTTGAGTGGTCTTTAAGAATGTGATGATGAAATCGGGCGTCTCATCTTTTGATCTCAGAAATTTGACCCAAGTGTATCTTGAATAATCGTCCACTATCACTAGAACATATTTCTTGCCGTTAATGCTTTGAGTTCGCATAGGACCGCAGAGATCCATATGCAACAATTCTAATGTAGAACTTGTACTCGGTTCAGGCTTAGGCTTATGTGAAGCTCTTTTCATCTTGCCTTTCTCACACGAAGCACATAGATGTTCTTTGACATATTTCAGTTCAGGAAGTCCTTTCACCATATTACCCGTGACCAACTTGTTGATGTACCGAAAGTTGAGATGAGATAGTCGTCTATTCCATAACCAACTTTGCTGCATAGAGGCTTTTGAAAGTAGACACACCTCATTATCAGTCTTGACTATTGATAAATTAATCATGTAGAGGTTTGACTTTCTCGTCCCGACCAAGAGTTATTTTCCTTATTCAGTTCGCACACAACACCTCTTGGCCTTAAAATTCACCTCTAAGTCCTTGTCGCAAAACTGACCAATGATGAATAGGTTATGTCCTAGTCCTTCAACATAGCTCACCTTCTTGATCGTTACATTGTCTTGTACAACATTACCGTATCCGAGAATCGGTGAAAATTGGTCATTTCCAAAACGAACATTCCCGCAAAATTTATCTGTATAATTAGACAATATATCTTTCTACCCAGTCATATGCTTGGAGCAACTAGAATCCAAGTACCACATATAACGGGTCTGCACATGAGAAATCAGGAAACAATTGGTTTAGGTACCCATTTATAAATGGGTCCTACAGTGTTAGCACATGATTTTGGCATCCATATGAATTGGACCCTTTGCTCTTTTGAAAAACTTTTGAAACATTAGAATTATAAGAATAGACATGGTATGTACCAAACCAATCAGAATATTGTCGAGAGACAAAATCATTTCGACGATGATTAGAAGACTTTTTAGTAGACGAAGATAATTGGAGTAATTGCTTTATTGAATATTTATCGTAAGAAGTTACAATTTTTGGTTTAAGAAAAGCAACTTTACCAATTACATCAGTTTTACTATCAGTCATTCTATTACAAGGAAAATCTAAACATGATTTTGCAGTATCGTCAATTTTCTTCTTAGGTCGCCATGCAGATTTCACTTCAGACTTTTTTTTGCTCAATTCTGAAACAAAAGATTTAGATTTGTTAGAAATATAACCGAGTTTGTACTTCATCGGAAGTCTCTTCATCAGATATATCATACTTCACTTCCTTTCCCACAAGGCATCTTTGTCTTCATCATCCGAATGGTCTAGCCAATATTCATCCTCTACCATCAACGCTTTTCCAGCTTCTTTTTGTTTTTCCAGAAGCATCTTATTCTTGTAATAGTCTGAGTTTCTCAGAGTTGGCTTCCGGCAATCCTTGGCAAAATGACCCACTTTAATGCAGTTATAACACTTTATCAACTCATCAGATCTTTTCTCACCACCATAATCATTCACAAACTTTCTTTTCTCTTCTGACTTATTCCCTTCATATCTCTTCTCATCAAATCTTCTTCCTTCGATCTTTTCTTTGTGATCAAAATTTCTCGACCCTGACGAGTACCTCTGGCTATTAGATCCCGGCTTCTTCTAGAATTTCTTTTGAAATGCTCGGGTCAGTAGTAACATGGCTTGCTTTAGGTTTTCTCCATCACCAGAGTCAGAAACATCAACATCAGAATCAACAGAGCTTGACACAACAACTTTCTTTTTCTTTTTCTTGTCCTTCTTCTCTTTCTCTTTCTTTGTAGCTACCAAGGCAATAGGATCCACAACTTTCTCAGACTTGTTCTTTTCTCCTCTTTCCTCTTCAACTTCTTCTTCATTTTGTCTCAATGTTTCATATACTTCATGCAAGGGAATGTCACTGAGATCCTTCATTTGTTTCATCCTTCGAGTACGTTTCTTCCACTCAGGTTGAAGGATGCTTAAGAATTTGACATTGTTTTCAATCTGCTTCTTCTTAACTTTGTTCTTTGCAAGTTCATTCAGCAGCAGAACAAATCTCTCATATGTTTCCTCAAGGCTCTCATTCTCCTTGGCTTTGAACTCCTCATAGTTGTTAATGCAGTTAGCAACCTTCATCTGATTACCGACTTTTGATCCCATCATCATCTTCTGTAACTGATCCCACATCTTCTTTGTTGTTGCCTTGTAGTTGTCAATTTTGATGTAGATCTCATTCGGTATGCTTTGCAGTAGTTGAGATCTAGCTTGCTTATCAACTTTATATCTGTTTTTCTGCTCATCAGTGTACTGAGAAATATCCTTTGGAACAGTCTTTGTCTTTTTTGCTCTGTCCACATTCCCATCTTCACCGTCAGAGGATTCATCGTCTGGGATTTCCATGGTAAGAGGTATCATTGGACCTTCTATGATGGATAACATAATATTCTCTCCATTGGAATGCCTATCCACAAAATCCAAGAACCGGTCTTTCCACTGTTCATATTCGCCTTTGAACAGAACCGGAGGTTTCACATCTGTACCAATAGAGAGTGCATCTTTGGAAGTCATCTTTAGCTTTACACTGTTTGAAATGATCGTCAAAAATTCAGAAACAAATTGGACCTTCAAAAAATGAAACTTGATAAAAAGACTACTGGATGGAGTGAGTTCAGCAGCACCATTGCTTATGCTTTGGTGTGCTTGGCCACTGCCAGAAAGTATAACTTTTCTAAAATGATTTTCAGTGATCTTGTCTCAAACATGGGAAACAAAAAGAGCTTCTTTATGTACCCCAGGTTTGTCCAAGAAGTTATTACTCATGAATTGACGGATATACCTCAACCTGTTGGGGTATATGTACCTAAACCCCCCAAAGGCAAGGTTTTCTCAAATATGAGAAGATCTGCTGGGGACTCGGAAGGAGTTGACACCCCATTGTTCTCTACAATGATGGTGGTGTCCCAAACCAATGAAGGTATGGTAGCAGGGTCAAGGCCCCCATTAGACCAACCCACTGCTAGCCAATCCCAACCTTCCCTCTCTAAATCAATTCCTCAGTCTCTTCTTGACAAACCAACTTCACAAATTACCCAAACTTATCACAGAAAACAGGTAAAGAAGGCTCCTTCCCTTCTTGTACCATCACCCACTCAGCCTTTAAGCCCTCTATTGGAGCATTCTCCAGTAGAGAATATCCAAAGGGAATCCACAAGGGTGTCTCCCAACCCAAAGGAGGTGTTCTCTGAGGAGGAGGTAGAGCATATGGGTACTGAGGCTGCCACTACTTCTGCTAGCACAGAGAAGGACAGTGGTACCATAAATAAGACCTCACCCATGGCAACTTTGAATGAGCAATCATTCAAAGGTCCCTGGTGCCAAGAAACCAAGGGGGTGGATAGTGCTTCTGCTAGGCAGAAGACTTTCACTACAAAAAGATCCAATGATCCTTCAAAAGAGGGTAACACCTCTGGAGAGGGTGAGGACAGATATACTTACTATGAATTGATGGAAACAATGGGGAACATCAATCAAGATGTTCTCAAACAAGGCAAAGAAATTGAAGAAATGAAGCTAGTCATTCTGTCACAACAAGTACAGATTGCTAAGCTGAAGAAGATGGTGATTAGTCTGGTACAGAGGAAGAAGAGAAAGCAATTCCAACTAAGGAGAAGGAAATCTGAGAATGATGCTCCCAAAAAGGGGGAGATCAACATGGAAGAAGCCACAAGAGAGGGGAAGCTTGATGGAGAGAAATTTGATGTTGAGGGGGAGCAGGAAGCAGAAACAGAAAGAGATTCAGTGCCAAAAGAAACACAAGAAGCAGCAGAAACGGTTACTACTGCTGACATAAATAAAGCAGCAGAAACAGTGAAAGAAGTTTTAACAGATCTTGAGATTGCAGAAACCTTACTTAAAGCCAAGAATGATACTCCCAAGGTCACTTCAAAGACCAAAGGAGTAATCATCAAAGATCAAGGTGAAGTGATTAAGAAAGATAACAGTAAGAAGGCAATGGACAAAGACAAAGGAAAAGCAAAGATGGTGGAATCTGATCAACCAGTCAAGAAGCAAAGGTTGGTTGAATCAGATGAAGCCTTAGCCAGGAAGATGCAAGAGGATATTGAAAAGGAAGAAAGAGTTCAGATGGAAAAGGACAGGGAGATGGCAAAGGCTCTAGCTGCTGAACTGAATGAAGCTTATCAACTGAGTCTGGCAACTGAAATTGCACAGAAGAAAGATGCAACTATGAAGAAATCTGTGGTGAAAACAGTTGTACAGAAGAGACAACCCTCAAAGACTTTCCTAGGTACCCAAGAGAGAAACAAGATGATTATATTTCTCAAAGGTGCTGTAGGAGTCAAAAAGGAGATGTTCTCAAAGATGTCTTTTGAGAAGATTAAAGAGCTATATGATTCAGAGATGAGAAAGCTTCAGGGAAATGAAATTGCAAGGGTGGAGATGGAGAAGAGGATGAAAGAAAGTAATGATCTTCTGATACAAAAGCCCTTTCCAGATGAGCAGGAAACACCATCAAAGAAAGAAGCTACTCTGGGAGAAAGTCTAAGGACTTTAAAGAGAACAAAGATGATGGCTAGGAGAAAGTCAATCAAGAAGCCTAGAATAGCTGAAGGAGAGGCTGAGAAGGTTGCTGAAGAAGAAGGGGCACCTGAGTCATCTAAACAGAAAGAGCCATCAAACACAGATGATGTAAATTTGTATATGGTAGTGATGGACAAAGTGCCTGAACCAATTTCAGCAGAACCTGTAGGAGTAAAGCCTCCTGAGGTCATTCTCTGGGATACATTGACAGTGGATGGAAAGGAATACATAAGGATAAAAAGGAAGGATGAAAAGTATGAGGTGTTCAATACTTGGGCAAAGATTGTAAGAACATGCTCTAGGTCAGATCTTGAAGAGATGTTTGAGATAGGAATGAAGTTGTATGCAGATATACTGAAGGCTCCAGGGATTTCAATTACAAAACTGGTAATGGAGTATCTGTGTATGATGTTCAAACCTGAAGAAGTAGAGCATGTGATCAAGAATGTATTCAAGTCAGTCAACAGTAGGACTCTATATGAAATTAGTGGAGTATATACAGTGACTTTGGATTTAAATCACACTGAATACTTCCTAGTGGATAGAGTGTACAATCATAGCAGATTGAAGCTTCATGCCATGCTGAAGAAAAAGTTAAGATGTGTTCCAGATTCAGAAATGGCTAAATACTTGATTCAAAGAACAATTAATCAGAGTTTGGGATTGGATGCAAACACTGGAATTTAGGCCATGATAGAGTTTTGGGAGCATCTTGAAGAAAATTTGAAGAACTTGACTTCTCTTCCTAAAAGTCAAGTTAGGGGGAGATTGTTGAGAACTGAAGAATTCATCAAGTATGGTTAATGCTGCTGGTTCAAAGTTACTACTGCTAGAAGACTTAAAGGTTAATACTGCTGAGTGTTACTACTGCTTAGCTAGTTAGTACTGCTAGTGGTTAGTGCTGCTTGGTAGTTAATACTGCTCAGAGTATTAATGCTGCTTATGATTAATATTGCTTATATGATGAAGATTCGCATGAAAGGATAACAGCTGGATAATCTGAAGATATACATGGAAGCTTAGAGATATACATGGAAGATATATTGAAGATATTTTTATTTCTTGTAATTATCTTTGTATTCAGTATATGTATAGATTTGATAGAATAGTTTAAAAAGATAGATTAATTCATTCTAAGTGCTAGTTCTAAGAGAGAAAATCAACCTCAAGGCATAGATCCTAATTCTAGAGAAGTAGAATTCGTATTGGTGAGCCTGTTCATCAATATTGAGGTTGAGTGTGTAATCTTGTAACTTCAAAGCATTCAATACAAGTTTACAGTTTGTTCTTTATATTTACTGTGTTGATTTACTGTTTCATTGAATATCAAAGTGTTATTCCGCAAACTTCTTTGATATTGTTTCTGAGAATTATTTCTTGTTGAGAATTCGATCCTGACAAATACTGAGTATGTTCAATATCGCTGATGATTTCTCTCGTAAACAGTTAGACGTAATCCCTGAAGACAAGTTTCGCGACAAAAGATGTTCATCGCTGAATCGAAGAGGAAGCTGTTGAACAAAGGACAAGTCTACTCATGACCTGATGCAGATATCAGCGAAAACAAGACAAGTCTACTCACACGCGAAGAAGCCTGAGGAAAAGCTTTAGCGATAGCTGAACTTCCTTTTATCTCTGGGAAGGAAGAGATATTCAACGATCAATGATCACTTAGCATATGCCTCAAGTCTCTATTGTCTTATCTATGCACAAATAGTACGAATGTCAGAAAAGACATACCTCTGCAACATTTCGTACAACAACTCTGATATCTACATTGTTCATCATATGGCCAAAAGCATGTCTCCAGAAGTCAGACTCATGCAACCAACCAGAGAAGGACACGTGTAAAGTACCCTGCTATACATTTAATGCATAGGGTATAAATAGAAAGATTATAACTCTATCTGAGAGTTGCCCTAAGCCTTCAGTCTTCAATCTTTCTGTAAAATATAGAAACCCTTGTTTTCTATATTCCCTTAATCCCCTTTCTCTAATTCTTGTGCAACCATCTTAGTGTTTCTTAAGTTTGTTTAGATTAGGTTCTTCCTTAATCTTGTTCCGCAACAAACTTGTAAATTGTATTTTGATTTATCAATAAACAATTTATTAAACTTTAAATTTTGTGTTTGTATTCAACCCCTCTTCTACAAACTTGTTAAGCACCTTCAGGACCAACAAGTGGTATTAGAGTAGATTGTTTAATCTCATAAACAAGATCTTTCTTTATTTTCTTCCTTGCTATTCTTAATATGGCACTCAACACAAACACAAACTACTATGATAATGGCTCTCTTTCAAAACCTCCTCGATTTAGCAGAGATAACTTTGCTCTCTGGAAAAATCGAATGATGCTATTTCTAGAATGTGTAGATCCCACTATACTTGAATACGTAGCAAATGGTCCTTATGAACCTTTCACCATCATAGCTGTAGTTCCAGCTACTGCCACCACTCCCGTTGTCCCTAAAATATATACTATTAAAGAAATAAGACAATTGAGTGATGAAGATAAAAAGAAAGTTGGTTTTGATGCTAAGGCAAAAACCATTATCTCTATGGCTCTTCCTGATGAATCCTTTCATTCCATCATGCATCTTAAAACTGCCAAATAAACGTGGGATACTATATGTGTTCAATATGAACGTACCTCTGAAGTCCAAGAAACCCGAAAGATTAACTTGGTAAGACAATATGAAAGTTTTATGGCTGGTAAGAATGAATCCTTATCTGATGTTCACCAGAGATTTAACTGTATAATCATTGATCTAAGAATGGTTGGTAGGACCTATTCTAACTCTGAGGTCTTAACTAAATTCTTGGAATGTCTTCCTGAAAGCTGGGAAAGTTACTCAATGTGTCTTAAGCTGACAAAAGACTTAAATTCTCTCTCTCTTAGCACCTTATATGGAATATTGCTCAACTATGAGCAATCAAATCTCCTAAAGAAGAATCTTGTAAAAGATTCTAAAGACTCCAAAACCACTCATGTTACTTTAGTCTCTTCAGAGATCATTCCATCTCAGCGATGTACTCTTACTATAATTGAGTTAGATTCTGACTCTGAGGAATTATCAGACACTGATCTTTCAGAGTTTGATGAATCCTTAGCACTCTTGACAAACTCTTTCAAAAGGTTTGCAAGAAAGAGAAATTTCAGAAGAAATAAGCCTCTCTCTATATCTGACAAGCCAAAATCAGCACCTGTTGATAAGGCTACTGCTACTTGCTTTAACTGTGAAAAAGTTGGACATTTTGCAAGTGAGTGCAGGTCAAAGAAAGTCTTCAAACCTTCTACCTCCAGGCTAACCAGCGATAGCAAATACCTTAAGTTGAAAGATAAATATCAAAAGCTGAAAAACTTTAAGCGCAAAGGTAAATGTCTTATCGATGAAGAGCATGACTGGGCTGAATCTGAAGAATCTAGTTCTGATGAAGAAGACGTTGCTAATCTCTGTCTTATGGTTGAGATTAAAGAAGAAGTGGAAGAACCAACAGGAAGTTCCATGAGCTATATCTCCTCTCAGGTATCAATATCTACTAATCCCTCTCTTTCTGAAGCTGAGAGAAGTCGCGCTGTAGATGTGCTGACAATAGACTTATACAATGCACTCAATGGCAAAACTCTAGCTGAAAACAAAAACGTTGACTTAACTGAATAGCAAGAGAAATGTCATGAAAGGATCAAAGAACTAACTCTTCTAGAGGAAAGTTTAAAAGATCAAGTCATTGTAAATGAAATTATCATCATTGAACGGGAACAAGCCATTGTTGCTTTAAAAGCAGAAAAGGCAACTGTTGAAGGATGGTGTAAATCGTCAACCAAGATCACTGAAATCATCAGGGCTTAAATCCCTGCTAATGACAAAATTGGTCTCGGTTATCATCCTGAAAAGGACGAATCTAGCAGAGACTGTTCCATGCTCAAGTTTGGAATGTTTGTCTCTTCTATCCCTGACACTTCTTCTACTCACTGTTCTCCATCTTCCAATTCCATTCCCGAGGACTTATCAAAAAGCTCTAAGTCGCTGATAAAGGGAAATCTATTTCCCATCCTCAGAAGGCTACCAAGAACGAAAAACTGAAAGTTCCTTCTAAACCTTCAGTAAGTCAATCTTCCAACTTTGGAACTAAAATCACTGATATTTCTCAGAGAAACTCCAAAGCTGAAAATTGATATTAAGCCTAAGAAATCCGAAGAACTGAAAGTTCCTCCTTGATCGTATGCTAAGGGCATTCTTGGAGCTGGCCCTGCTCATCTCAAATTTTCTAACTCTACTGCTCATAGTCACAAGATAAATTTCGTCTATAGAAAATTCTATCACTGTGGACTTACTGACCATATTGATAGTAAATGTCCTACTGCCACAAAAGCTGAAAAGACAGCTAAAGTGAAGATGATTGCCTCCAAGGCTAAGAAAGTCACCAAAGCTGATAAATCTACTAAGGTGAAGAATGCCACTAAGGTTATTCAAATAACCAAAGTGAAGGTTACCACTGAAGCTGAATCTTCAAATGTCGTGAAGATTGTTGAACCTTCCATCTCCACTAACACTGCTGGACCCATTGAAAAGTGGGTACCAATCAAAAATTAATCTTCCTTATGTTTGCAGGGATCGAAGGGCATCTGGTATTTAGATAGTGGATGCTCTCGACACATTACTGGACAAAAAGACCTGCTCACTGAATACAAGGAAGAAAAAGGTCCCTTAGTGACCTTTGGCGGAAATGGAAAAGGCTATACCAGAGGGTTTGGTATTCTCAGCAATGGAACAACTACCTTCAGAATAGTCGCTTACGTAGATGGACCAAAGCATAATCTTCTTAGCATCAGCCAGCTATGTGACAAAGACTACGAAGTTCGCTTTTGTAAGAAAGCATGTTCAGTGATGAATGAAAAAGGAAAGCTCGCTCTTAGTGGTTATCTTATGTAAAATGTCTATGTAATAGACATGGACTCTACAACCACTGAAAATGTTTGTTTTCTCTCTAAGGCCTCTTCAGATGTCAACTGGTTATTGCACAAAAGGCTATCTCACCTCAACTTCAAGATACTGAGTTCTCTCTCCTCAAAGGAACTAGTCTCCGGTCTTCCTCAACACTCATATGCCAAAGAATCTATTTGTTCAGCATGTGAAAAGAGAAAGCAGACTAAATCTAGATTCAAATCAAAACAAGTTTCCTCAGTGACAAGTCCTCTTCAACTCTTGCATATGGATTTATTTGACCCTGTCAATATCTAATCCATAGCTGGAAAGAAATATACACTCGTCATTGTAGATGAATACTCTCGCTACAGCTGGGTAATCTTTCTTCGCTGTAAAAGTGACACTCTAGAAGAACTGATATATTTTGTTAGAAAGATGGAAGTACTGAATAACCTAAATGTTCGCTCAATAAGAAGTGATCATGGAACTGAGTTTAAAAACAATTCCCTGAACAATTTCTTTGAGAGTAAGCGAATCTCTCGCAATTTCTCCTCTGTAAGAACTCCTCAGCAAAATGGTGTTGATGAAAGAAGAAATTGAATGATCATTGAAGCTTCAAGATCAATGCTTAGCGATTCTCATCTTCCAACTCAATTTTGGGCAGAAGCTGTCAACACTGCTTGTTTTACTCAGAACAAGTCTCTGATAGTAAAACGTTTCAGCAAGACAGCCTACGAACTCTTTCATGGAAGAAAACCTTTTATTAGATTTCTTCACATCTCTGGTTGTCAGTGTTTCATTTTAAACAACAAAGACGCTCTTGGAAAGTTCGACCCAAAAATGGAATCTTTCTTGGTTATTCCTCAATTTCTAAAGCCTACAAAGTCTTCAATAAGAGAAGAAAACTGTAGAAGAAAAAATTCATGTCACCTTTGATGAATTCAGATCAGCGAACTCTAAACCTATCGCTAACAATGAAGAACTGAATGCTTGGATGTTCTCTCACTATAGAGAAACAGAACCTCTCTTGAACAATCATCAGCATACAAACTCTCCTAATGCTGATGAAGATCCAAACATCATACCTCCTAACGTTGAATCCACCTCTTGTGTTTCAGTTGTTCCTCTAAACACACTTCCTCCATCAGAACTTCCCTATTCTGAAAACCTCTCAGTAAATAATGGTTTATCTGAAACTTAACATCTCTTAGCTGAAGAACCTCAAGTTTCTTCATCAGTGAACATTCCTATTGATGATCCAACTTCAGAGGTAAGCGATTATGCCCCAGCTTAGCGATGGACCAGAGATCACCCCATAGATCAAATTCTTGGTGATCCTGATGCAAGTATTCAGACACGACGAAGTTCAGGTAACATTTGTCTCTTTGTTAACTTTCTTTCTCTTTCAGAGCCAAAGAAGACTGATGATTCCCTCAGAGATCCAAACTGGGTCAGCGCTATGCAAGAAGAGCTTACTAAGTTCTCTAGAAACCAAGTTTGGAATCTTATTCCCAGACCATCTTATAAATCTATTATAGGCACTAAATGGGTGTTTAGAAACAAATTAGATGAACATGGGACTGTAACCCGCAACAAAGCTAGACTAGTTGCTCATGGATACAAACAAAAGGATGGCATAGATTATGATGAAACCTTTTCCCCTGTGTCCAGGCTCAAAGCAATTCAACTTTTCTTAGCTTATGCAGTTTACAAAGACTTCAAAGTATATCAAATGGATGTCAAATCAGCGTTCCTAAATGGAAAGCTGAATGAAGAAGTCTATGTTGAACAACCCCCAGGGTTCTCTGACCCTAAGCATCCAAATTATGTATATAAGCTGCATAAGGCTCTCTATGGTCAAAAACAAGCTCCTCGCGCTTGATATGACACTCTCTCTTCTTTTCTTATCTCTGAAAAATTTGAGCGTGGTAAAATTGATAACACTTTGTTTTTTAGAAAGATAAACGGTCATATTAGTACAAATATATGTTGATGACATTATATTTGGTTCTACTAATCCATCTCTGTGTACTCGATTCGCTGAAAGAATGAAGAAAGAATATAAAATGAGTATGATGGGTGAACTAACTTACTTCCTTGTACTTCAGATCAAGCAAACTGATAAAGGTACATTTATTAACCAAGGTAAGTACGTTAAAGATATGCTGAAATAGTTTGATCTCACTCAAACTTCAGCGATGAAAATGCCTAAGGCACCTCCTCTTACATTAAACAAGGATCCAGCGGGAAAACCTATAAATGTCACTGCCTATAAAGGAATGATTGGCTCCCTGCTGTATCTTACAGCGAGCCGACCTGACATCATGTACTCTACATGTCTCTGTGCACACTATCAATCAGAACCTAAGGAATCCCATCTGATCGCTGTAAAACGAATCTTCAGATATCTTAAGGGAACTCCTAACCTCGGTCTTTGGTATCCCAAAGATTCATGTTTCGATCTCACCGGTTATTAAGATAGTGATTTTGCAGGTTGCAAACTTGATAGAAAAAGCACCACTGGAGGATGTCAACTTTTAGGAGGAAAACTGGTAAGTTGGACAAGTAAAAAGCAGAACTCAGTGTCCACTTCCACAGCTGAAGTTGAATACATAGCAGCTGGAGGTTATTATACTCAAGTCTTATGGATGAGAAATCAACTATTAGACTATGACCTTCAGCTATCCAAAATTCCAATCTATTGTGACTAGTGCCATCGCTATAGCAAACAATCAAGTGCTACATTCAAAGACGAAACACATAGAGATCAGATATCATTTTATCAGAGATCATGTGATGAATGGTGATATTGAACTTCACTTTATCCCTACTGACTATCAGCTCGCTGATCTGTTTAGCAAACCTCTTGATGAGACAAGATTTAACTTTCTCATCGGTGAGCTTGGAATGCTGAATCTTGAAGATTGACTCTTCAACTTTCATGCATTATGTCGGTGATAATATGTTACACTTCATCATGTAATCTATGACTAAATATTCTAACTCTCGAGTATGTTTTCTCATTCTCTTTCACTGAATATCTCATTAAAGTAAGACATTTTTGCAAAAATCAAATCTTCAATCACTAAATTTCTTCAAGTGGTTAAAAGCTTTTTGTTAAACAAATCTTACCTCTTGTTCAGCGGGCTTAACTTCCAAGGCTCGAAGTCCAACTTTCGAGAAACTGCAGTCTCCTTCCTTGGGGTATTTGTCATCGAGGAAGAAGTGGATAATAGCGGAGATGAAACAGACGCAGGGAATTTTGATGTCCCTTTCAGTCTTTTCAATCTTTGACAAGAGATCTTCAAAGATCGCTCCTGCATAGTCGAAATGCCGCCCAGCAAGCACTGAGTATCCCATCTGGACCTGAACTTTCCTAGCTTGGTCCAGTGAGACAACCTTTCCGCTCATACATTGAATGATATTAGTGAAAATGAAGTTCAACTCCGAAGGCATGCTTGCCTTTTGAATCTTAGTCAGCTTCATGTTTGGGATGGTAGTGCGAGGCCTGAAATCCCATTAGTAGCCCATGAAGTCAAGAAACTGAATGAGTTCAGAGTCAGTTGGTGGAGCATCAAATTCTTTGGAGGTCTTCGAAGGAAGACGAAGTGTTGTGTGGATGGCGAAAGCGGTGATGTTCCCTGGACCATGTTGAGTATGGAAAGTGATGGCAGGGATTGGTTTGCCTTGCTTGCTTAGAACTTCACCCTTATCAGCGGTGAACCAGAATTGCTGAAGAAGAGATTTGGAAGGCTTGGGATCAAGCTTCAATGCATATCCTAGGCATGATTCCTTAAGAAAGTTTGCAGCATGCACGAGATGAGGATATTTTTCAGCGTCGAAGTTTAATCGTGCTAAGTGGTTATTCTTAGCAACTTCTGAATAAGCAAGGAAGAATTTGACATTCTTGGAAGGAATGAGATTAGCTTGGGACATTTCTGGAATAGAGAAAAAGAATAGAATAGAGTAGAAGGTTTAGTTTCTAAAAACATGATAAATTATTTTACCAGTTTCCTTTTTAGGAAAGAAACTTGAAAATAAGTTTGTTTTTAGATTAGAATAATGTTCTTAAGAATAACAAAGAAGAAGAACAGTCTTAAAGACCAAAGGTCTTTGCATAGAATAAACTCATAAAGAAAATGATTTTAATAATAAAAAAAAACTTTGAATAAAAAACAATAGAAGTTTTAGAATCAAACATGAGTTTTTATGAAGAAAAAGATGAAGAACAAAAAACCTGAAAGTCTTGCGAGGTTGAAGAAGATCAAGGATTTGCTTGTTTGCTTGTGTTAGAATAGAATTGTATTCAAGATTAAATAGAGGGTCTAGTTTGTAATAGTTTGATAGTTCAAGGGATTGTGTTGTAAAAGTCAACAAATGTTGACTTAGTATAAATAGTTAGTTTCTGTGTTAGATTGGTAGATACGAATTGCAGATTTGGTAAGGGAGTTCGCACACCTTAGAACACACACATATATACATGAGACTTGTGACAACATGTTAGATCTGTGACTAGTTGTAATCGTTTGATTTGGTAATAAAAGTTGTGTTCTCAATCTGTTGTTTGAATATATGATAGTAATCTGGGAAAACCAAGTACTGGGAGGAAGGGGACCGGGAAACTAGACCCGGCAGTTTCGAAAATCTGGGTTTTTCTTCCTGTTCTTCGATAAAGTCAGCGACAATACCCAGATCTCGACAAAACAAACCTTTTAAATCACAAATTTTCCAAAGTTTTTTTCTTAGCAACTTCAAACCCATATTTAACTTAACAGAGATAACACCAAAACTCAAACTCAGATTAAATTCGATGAACTCACAACTAAACTCACACAAAAACTTGTACATTTGAAGAACACAGAAAAAGAGGTCGATTAAGCAAAAGTCGATAAAGAGGAATTAGACAAACCTTTTAATCTTATCGAATAAAAATTAATTCAATCCTGCTCTGAAACCAATTGTAGATCCCGGAAACAGTGTAATCACGATAATAATCAATAAACAATAGATATTTAATCACAACTGCTGGTCATATGTGTTAGTGCAAAATATATGTTGGATACAAGATCATGAAGAATGAAAACTGAAAGTCAAAGTCAAAAGCTCAAGTCAAAGCCCTTTAAGCAGAAAGTCAAAGTCAAAGCTAGTGTTGTGAGTGTTTTAGTGTTGTAAGTGTTTATAGTGTATAAGGGTTTTCGTTTGTAGAATCATTGGGTTAAGTGTAAGAGACTAATTGTAAGAGTTGTACGCGTATTATTAGAGAGAGAAATATTGAGAGCATTTTGTTGTACGAATTGAAAACTGAAATAGAAATCTATTGATGAAATCAATTGTGTCATCTTGATTTACACGGATTGTGGGACACACAATTGGTATCAGAGCTTAAAGATTTTCAGAAATTGTGGTTTAATTTGAAGATTCTTGGTCGACTTTTCAAGAAATCGCAAGGCTACTGTTCAGATTCGATTCTTGTATATCAGCGATGTATTTGATCTGAATTTGTTGTTTTAGTACTCGACTTTTCATTTAGAATTCTTTTGGTTTGTAATGTTTCGCCTAATTCATAGTCTTTTAGTGTGAATTTTGGATTTAGTTGCAATTTTTTGTTCGAGTATTCATACGTACTGTAACTAGATCAAGGTGATAATTTTGGTGCTTTTAATTGTAATAAATAGTTTGTAACCTGATCGAGACATGGAATAGAAGTCTTCTGCAATGTTTCCGATCAATTGGTGAAGATTTGAGTCGAATTCGAGTGACAAGTTAGAGTTTTTGTCGAAAAACTCAAGAACACGCTAGATCTGAAGAACACGCAAAGTCAAGAACGTGCAAAGGCTGAAAAAAACGCACATCAAAGATTTTTTTTTGAAAAGCATGAAGAACACGCAAGTAGTGGAGTGCGAGAAGTAGAAACGCGCAAGTTTTTGTGTGCGACTTTCTACTGTTCAGTTTCTTTGTCTTGCGCGAAGTGGGTCATCTGCGAGAAGTTGATTCTGTGTCTTGCGAGAAGTAGATTCTGCGTGAAGTGATTGGTTGCGCAAACTAGAAAGTCGAAAATTTTCTAAGTCTAGAATGCGCAACAACATTGCACGAAGTGAATTTTCAAGAACTCGCAAGTGGTGGTATGCGCAAAGCTGAAACGCGCATGACTCGTCCTGCGCGAAACTAAAACGCGCACGAGCCTGTTTGCGTGAACCTTGTTCTTGTATCCTTTGTCGTGCGCGAACCTCAAACGCGTACAACATAGTTTGCACGAAGTTCTATTTCCTTTAGTTTGCGAGTTCCATACTTAGAAGTTTTTCTGAGTTTTTACAGCGTTGACCAAGTTTCATTTTTTGAAGGTCCAATTTTTTTCTGAATTTATGACGATCATTTCAAACAGTGTAAAGCTAAACATGACTTCCAAAGATGCACTCTTTATTGGTACAGATGTGAAACCTCCGGTTCTGTTCAAAGGCGAATATGAACAGTGGAAAGACCGGTTCTTGGATTTTGTGGATAGGCATTCCAATGGAGAGAATATTATGTTATCCATCATAGAAGGTCCAATGATACCTCTTACCATGGAAATCCCAGATGATGAATCCTCTGACAGTAAAGATGGGAATGTGGACAGAGCACAAAAGACAAAGACTGTTCTAAAGGATATTTCTCAGTACACTGATGAGCAGAAAAACAGATATAAAGTTGATAACCAAGCTAAATCTCAACTATTGCAAAGCATACCGAATGAGATCTACATCAAAATTGACAACTACAAGGCAACAACAAAGAAGATGTGGGATCAGTTACAGAAGATGATGATGGGATCAAAAGTCGGTAATCAGATGAAGGTTTCAGTTACAGATGATGATGATGATGGGATCAGTTACAGAAGATGATGATGGGATCAAAAGTCGGTAATCAGATGAAGGTTGCTAACTGCATTAACAACTATGAGGAGTTCAAATCCAAGGAGAATGAGAGCCTTGAGGAAACATATGAGAGATTTGTTCTGCTGCTGAATGAACTTGCAAAGAACAAAGTTAAGAAGAAGCAGATTGAAAACAATGTCAAATTCTTAAGCATCCTTCAACCTGAGTGGAAGAAACGTACTCGAAGGATGAAACAAATGAAGGATCTAAGTGACATTACCTTGCATGAAGTATATGAAACATTGAGACAAAATGAAGATGAAGTTGAAGAGGAAAGAGGAGAAAAGAAAAAGTCTGAGAAAGCTGTGGATCCTATTGCCTTGGTAGCTACAAAGAAAGAGAAAGAGAAGAAGGACAAGAAAAAAGAAAAAGAAAGTTGTTGTGTCAAGCTCTGTTGATTCTGATGTTGATGTTTCTGACTCTGATCATGGAGAAAACCTAAAGCAAGCCATGTTACTACTGACCCGAGCATTTCAAAAGAAATTCTACAAGAAGCCGGGATCTAATAGCCAGAGGTACTCGTCAGGGTCGAGAAATTTTGATCACAAAGAAAAGATCGAAGGAAGAAGATTTGATGAGAAGAGATATGAAGGGAATAAGTAAGAAGAGAAAAGAAAGTTTGTATATGATTATAGTGGTGAGAAAAGATCTGATGAGCTGATAAAGTGTTATAACTGCGTTAAAGTGAGTCATTTTGCCAAGGATTGCCGGAAGCCAACTCTGAGAAACTCAGACTATTACAAGAATAAGATGCTTCTGGAAAAACAAAAAGAAGCTGGAAAAGCGTTGATGTTAGAGGATGAATATTGTCTAGACCATTCGGATGATGAAGACAAAGATGCCTTATGGGAAAGGAAGTGAAGTATGATGAATCTGATTAAGAGACTTCCGATGAAGTACAAAATTTTTCTAAATCTGATTTGTCTGAATTTGAAATGATTCGGATGAATACTTGATGAATTGACGGATAATCAGAGGCTCATTTGAAAGGATCAAAGGTCAGAAAAGGTTTATGACATTTCTTGAAGAAGTTTTGATGATTTTTATGCTACAATCATCAAAAAGGGGGAGAAGATAATTTCAAGAAATTTTGGCTAAAGAAAAGTTTGTAACAGTGATGGGGGAGAAGTTAAAGAAATGTTGGAATTTAAAGGAGAAATCATTTCAAGGAAGATGATTTGTAGAAAGTTGATTGCTAGAATTTGTCAAAGAATGCATGTGATAGAGAAAGTGTACAGACTTGAAACACAAAGTTCAGAGATTTTGAGAAGATTGATGAAATTTACTGAAATTTTCTTTGAAGAATGTTTGCTGAAGAAAACTGAGCTAAATCTGAAGATAATTTCTTTCTGAAATCTGAAAAAGATTTTATTATCTTGGGGGAGATTGTTCAAGATTTTGAAGATCATTATCACAGACTTTGGGGAGATTACAGAAAGGTTGAAGACTATTTTTGTGCATAAAGAGGGAGATTGTGTAAATATGTACTAAAGGGGGAGATTGTATTGCAAATCTTTTGAAGATGATCTTGAATCCAAAGGGGGAGATTGTTAGTGCAAAATATATGTTGGATACAAGATCATGAAGATTGAAAACTGAAAACTGAAAGTCAAAGTCAAAAGCTCAAGTCAAAGCCCTTCAAGCAGAAAGTCAAAATCTTTGTAATAAAGTCAAAGTCAAAGCTAGTGTTGTGAGTGTTTTAGTGTTGTAAGTGTTTCTAGTATATAAGCGTTTTCATTTGTAGAATCATTAGGTTAAGTGTGAGAGACTAATTGTAAGAGTTGTACGCGTATTGTTAGAGAGAGAAATACTGAGAGCACTCTATTGTACGAATTGAAAACTGAAATAGAAATCTATTGTTGAAATCAATTGTGTCATCTTGATTTACACTGATTGTGGGACACACAATATGATTAGATTTATCAGTAAAGGGTTTAAAGTTTACAGAGAGAATTTCTAATAAGGATTAGTAAACCTATGAATGACCATTTGTCAGGATCGAATTCTTAACAAGAATTAATACTCAGAAACTAATATCAAAGAAGTTGCGGAAAAACACTTTGATATTTGATAAAACAGTAATCAAACACAGTATATAATTATCAAACAGTAAACGTGTATTGAATGCTTAAAGCTACAAGATTACACACTCAACCTCAATATTGATGAACAGGCTCACCAATACGAATTCTACTTCTCTAGAATTAGGATCTATGCCTTGAGGTTGATTTCTCTCTTGAAAAACAATTATCAAAAGTTATTTCTATCTATTCTAAACATTCTATACATATACTGATAAAAAGATAATTACAAAGAATAAACAAATCTTCAGTATATCTTCCATGTATATCTTCTAAGTATATCTTCAAAATATCCAGCTGTAGTACATTCCATCCGGATCTCTTTAGCAGCACTAATAATGCTCAGCAGCATTAACTTCATCTAGCAGCATTAACTTCAAGCAGTACTAACTACTAGCAGTACTAACTAGCTAAGCAGTACTAACTTTGTTCAAGCAGTACTAACTTTAACTAGCAGTAGTAATTCTACTAGCAGTAGTAACACTTAGCAGTATTAATCTTCAACTTGTTCTGGCAGTAGTAACTACACTTGTACTAGCAGTAGTAACTACACTTAGTAGAATCTTCAGTTCCCAACAATCTCCCCCTAACTTGACTTTTAGAAGAGAAGTCAAGTTCTTCAGATATTCTTCCAGATGCTCTTTTTGATGCTCCCAAAACTTCCAAGATCATGCTCCTAAGTCTGGATTCAGTCCCAAACTCTGATTGATTATCCTCTGAATTAGATACTTGGCCATTTCTGAATTTGGTGCACAACCCAACTTCTTCTTTAGCATGGCATGAACCTTCAGTCTGGTGTGATTATATACTCTATCCACTAGGAAGTATTCTGTGTGATTTCTATCCAAAGTCACTGCATATACTCCACTAGTTTCATATAGAGTCCAACTTGTGACTTCTTTAAACACACTCTTGATGACCTGGTCCACTTCTTCAGGTTTGAACATCATGCATAGATACTCCATCACCAGTTTTGTAAGAGAAATTCCTGGAGTATTCAGATGATCTGCATACAGCTTAATTCCTATGTCAAACATCTCTTCTATATCAGATCTAGAGCATGTTCTGACAATCTTGACCCAAGTGTTGAATACTTCATACTTATCACCCTTCCTCTTGAGTCTGATATAATCTTTCCCATCCATTGTCAGTACATCCCAGTGAATGATCTCAGGTGGCTTAACTCCAACAGGTTCTGCAGAAATTGGTTCAGGCACTTTGTCCATCACTACCATATATAAGCTTACATCATCTTTGATTGATGACCCTTGCTGGCTTGATGACTCAGGTGCCACTTCTTCTTCAGCAACATTTTGTTCTTCTTCTACTCTAGGCTTCTTATCTTTCTTTCTTTTGGCCATCATCTTGGTTCTTTTCAAAGTCTTTTGAACTTGTACTAGAGTAACTTCCTTCTTCTTTTCTTCCTTTTCCCTTGCCATTTCTTTGATAGGAGTTCCCTCTTCACTTTCAGGGAATGGTTGATTCATATCTATATCATTACTCTCCTTGGCCTTCTTTTCAAACTCTACTCTTTTCTTTTCATTGCTCTTCAGATTCCCCATTTCTTTTTCATAGAGCTCTCTGATTTGATCAAAACTCATCTTCACAAACATTTCTTTCTTTACCCCAATTGCACTCCTCAAGAAAGTTACCATTTTGTTTCTTTCCTGAGTGGCAAGGTAAGTTTGTGAAGGTCTTCTTTTCTTTGCACTTGTATTAGCCATCATAGCCTTTCTCAGACTTATAGCCCTTTGTTTAGCCTTTTCAGTTTCAAGCCCCTTTTGATAGGCTTTATTTAGCTCAGCAGCTAAAGCCTTTGCCATTTCCCTGTCCTTCTCCACCTGAGCTTTTTCTTCTTTTTCCATCTCCTTCTGCATTTTCCTTGCTAAAGCTTCATCTGATTCAACCAACCTTTGCTTCTTGATTGGTTGATCAGATTCCACTAACTTTGCCTTACCTTTATCTTTACCCATCTCCTTCTCAATGCTAGAGTTCTTTGCTGCATCACCTCTTTCTTTTATGACAACTCCTTTGGCCTTTGAGGTGACCTTGGGAGTATCATGTTTTGCTTTGATGAGAGTTTCTGCAACCTCAAGCTCTGTAAGGACCTCTTTTACTTGTTCTGCTGCTTCTTTCAGCTCAGCAGTATTAACCATTTCTGCTGCTTTACTTGAACTGGCAGTATTAATGGTTTCTGCTGCTGGCTCTGTTTCTGCTGCTTGCTCATTTTCCCCCTCAACATTATGTTTTTCCTCTTGCTCCCCCTTAGCTTTGGCATCAGCTTCTGACTCCCCCTTTTTGGGAGCATCAGTCACTGGTTTCCTCCTTCTGAGCACAAATTGTTTCTTCTTCTTTTGCAGAATCAGTTTCCTTACCATTTGCTTCAACTTGATGATTTGTTCTTGTTGTGACAGTACAATGAGTTTTAGCTCTTCTATATCTTTGCCCTGTTTGAGTACATCCATGTTGATGTTGCCCATTGCCTCCATCAATTCATCATAGTTATATCTGTCCTCACCTTCTCCAGGAGTGTTACCCCCTATTGAAGGATCATTGGATCTTTTAGTAGTGGAAGTCTTCTGCCTAGCAGAAGCACTATCCACCCCTGTGGTTTCTTGGCACCAGGGACCTTCAAATGATTGCTCATTCAAAGTTGCCATGGGGGAGGTCTTATTGATGTTACCACTTTCCTCCTCTGTGCTAGCAGGAGTAGTGGCAGCCTCATCACCCATATGCTCTACCTCCTCCTCAGAGAGCACCTCCTTTGGGTTGGGAGATACCCTTGTGGTTTCCCTTTGGATATTCTCTAGGGGAGAATTCTCCCTTAGAGGGCTTAAAGGCTTAGTTGGTGATGGTACAAGAAGGGAAGGAGCCTTCTTTACCTGTTTTCTTTGATAAGTTTGGGTAATCGTAGAAGTGGGCTTTTTCAGAAGGGACTGTGGAATTGATTTTGAGAGGGAAGGTTGGGCTTGGCTAGCAGTGGGATGGTCTAATGAGGGCCTTGACCCTGCTGCCATACCTTCAGTGTTTTGGGACACCACCATCATTGTAGAGAACAATGGGGTGTCAACTCCTTCCGAGTCCCCAGCAGATCTTCTCATATTTGAGAAAACCTTGCCTTTTGGGGGTTTAGGTACATATACCCCAACAGGTTGAGGTATATCCGTCAATTCATGGTTAATTACTTCCTGAACAAATCTGGGATACATAAAGAAACTCTTTTTGTTTCCCATATTTGATACAAGATCACTGAAAATCATCTTTGAGAAATTGTACCTTCTGGATGTAGCCAAGCATACCAAAGCATATGCAATTGGGCTGCTGAACTCACTCCATCCAGTGGTCTTTTTGGAGATGCAATGCATCAGGGTATGAACAAGAAAACGCCATTGGGGTGAAAACTTTGCTTTTGAGAATTTGAAAACACCCAATGGGCCTCCATACCCCATTCTAGTAAGATTAGAAAACAGTTCATCATTAGAGATAGACGTTATACCAGAGGCATCGTCTAGACGTAGACTGATGCGAATGACTTCTTCAGTAACTGTAAGTGAGTGATCACAGATTCTTGTCTTGATCATTTGCACACCATTTTCCACAACAATGGTTGCATTAGCCCAGAACTGCCTTTGGTGCTCAATGTAGATTGTAGGGGATACAGTAAGAGCATGAGCAATGTGACTTGACTTGAGAAAATCCACAATCTGATGAAATCCTGAAGCTTGCTTTGGCTTTTGTAGCATCGCAATCTCGTTGTGCTCGTCGATAAACGTCATGGATGCCATTGATCTTAGTGAAAACTTGCCTGAAAACTTCGAACTTGAGAGAGAAAAGGTTTTGAGCGCAAGAGAACAGTATGCAAAGAGTCGTTATGAACTTTTAGGCGGGCAAAAAGTATTTATAGTATTCGGAATATAAGTAGTATTAACCTAGAGCAGTATTAACTACTAGCAGTAGTAATGGCTAGCAGTATTAACTAACTAGCAGTATTAACTACTAAGCAGTATTAACCGCTAGCAGTATTAACTGAAAGCAGTATTAACCACTAGCAGTATTAACTGAAAGCAGTATTAACCACGAGCAGTATTAACTGCAAGCAGTATTAACTGAAAGCAGTATTAACTGAAAGCAGTATTAACCACAAGCAGTATTAACTGAAAGCAGTATTAACCACAAGCAGTATTAACTGAAAGCAGTATTAACCACAAGCAGTATTAACTACAAGCAGTATTAACTAGACTTACTCCTTTTAAACTTGCTAAATACTGAGTACTGCTATGCATATCCTGAAAAAGAAGATTAGTAACACCAAGAATAAAAATATACAGGTATAAAACCACTTTTTGAGAAGAAGATTATTCAGAGTTTATCATTCCCACACTTGTTACCAAGAAAGTGAATCTACCCACATCAAAAGCTTTAGTGAATAGATCAGCAAACTGATTATCAGTGTGAACTTTGACAACTTGAATAAGTTTCTTTTCATTACAATCTCTTATAAAGTGATACCTGATTTCAATGTGCTTTGTCTTTGAGTGCTTGACTGGATTATTTACAATGCTAATAGCACTGCTGTTGTCAATAAAGATTGGAGTGTGTAGAAAGGTTACCCCATAATCCAGCATTTGATTCTGAATCCATAAGACTTGAGAACAGCAACTTGCAGCTGCTATGTACTCTGCCTCTGTTGTAGATGTGGATACTGTGGTTTGTTTCTTGCACTGCCATGAAACTAGTCTAGCACCCAAAAACTGACATCCTCCAGAAGTAGATTTTCTGTCCAAGTTTGCCCCACCTAGATCACTGTCTGAGTATGCTATTAGGTCAAAAGGTGAGTTATGAGGATACCAAAGTCCCAATCTGGGTTGCCCTTTGAGATATCTGAATATCCTCTTAACAGCTTGAAAGTGAGATTGCTTTGGCCTAACTTGAAATCTTGCACATACACAGACTGGAAACATAATATCTGGCCTTGATGCTGTGAGATACATGAGAGAGCCAATCATGGATCTATAAAGATGCACATCCATATCCTCCCCCTCAAGATCTGCTGTGATCTGCTTGTGTGTTTCCATAGGTGTGCTGGCAGGTTTTGATTCTGAGAAACCAAACTTGGTTAGAATATCCTGCACATACTTGGATTGACATATAAAAATGCCATCTGACTTCTGTTGAACTTGGAGTCCAAGGAAGAAAGTAAGTTCCCCCATGGAACTCATTTTGAACCTTTGATGCATTAAATCCTCAAACTCCTTGCACATGTTGTTTCTTGTAGAACCAAAAATAATGTCATCAACATATATTTGGACCAGCAAGATATCCTTCTTCTTTCTTTTGATAAATAGAGTCTTATCAATGACTCCTCTTTCAAAGTCATTTTCCAAGAGATAGGATGACAGGGTGTCATACCATGCTCTTGGGGCTTGATGTAGTCCATAAAGTGCTTTCTTTAATTTGTATACTCTGTCTGGATAGCTTGGGTTTTCAAACCCTGGTGGTTGGCAGACATATACTTCTTCTTCAATTGACCCATAGAGAAAAGCACTTTTTACATCCATTTGGTAGACTTTGAAGTTCATGTAAGAAGCATAGGCTAGGAATAGTCTGATTGCTTCTATCCTAGCTACAGGTGCAAAAACTTCTTCATAATCTATGCCCTCTTCTTGAGTGTAGCCTTGAGCTACCAGCCTTGCTTTGTTTCTTATAACAATACCTCTTTCATCTCTCTTGTTTCTGAAGATCCATTTTGTGCCAATTGCTCTGTGACCTTTAGGAAGGTCTACTAGATCCCACACATCTTGTAGCTTGAACTGTAACAATTCTTCTTGCATTGCTTCTATCCAGCTAGATTCTTTCATAGCATCATGTGCCTTTTTAGGCTCAAGCTGGGATAGAAAACATGAGAGCACTGTATGCTGTTGATCTTGCATTTCCTGAAGCCTGCTTTGATGTCTAGTCATCATGGGAGAAGAGACATCACCTATTATCAACTGTGGAGGATGATTCTTTTGAACTCTTGTGTTATGACTAGGTTCTACATTCAGTCCAGCCTCTAGATTAGAGTCATGCAATTCAACTGAAGTGTCTTCAGATGTCACTTCTGATTCTTGAGTCTCCTCATCTCTAGTGTCTTCTTCACTCTGACTTGGTTCAGTAAATGATTCCTTTTCACAGTCTTCATTTACTGTGGGTATGGGAAAAATCACAAATTTAGATATACTTTCTTGAACTTGTGTGATCTCTGATTCTCCACCATCTGTTCCTGTATACTCATTACTGAAACCAAAAGAGTTAGTTAGTGAATCAATGTCAAATAGCCATTGAGGTCCAGACCCAACAGGATTTGGTGTGTTCTCATTGCATTTGACATTGTCACTTTCTTCAATTATTCTAGAAGAAGAGTTAAAAACTCTGTAGGCCCTACTCTGAGATGAATATCCAACAAGAAATCCATCATCTGCTTTGCTATCAAACTTACCTAAGTGAGATTTGGTATTTAGAATTGTACAAGGACACCCAAAAGGTTTGAAGAAACCAATAAAAGGTTTTCTTTGATTTAAAAGCTCATATGGGGTCTTGTTCTTTTGCTTGACCACTAGAACTCTGTTTTGGACATAACAAGCAGTATTAACTGCTTCAGCCCAGAATGTAATTGGCAATTTTGAATCAGCCAACAGAGATCTAGCAGCCTCTATTAGTGTCCTATTTCTCCTTTCAGCAATACCATTCTGTTGAGGAGTCCTAGGAGCACTATATTTTCTCTCAATACCTTTTCCTTCACAAAAAGTGTTTAAATCATGATTTTTAAATTCAGTTCCATTATCTGATCTAATGACTTTTACTCTTTGATTAGTTTGGTTTTCAATTCTTAGAATAAAGGATTTGATAAGACCACTTGTTTCATCCTTAGTCCTTAGAAAATATACCCAAGTAAATCTGGAGTAATCATCAACAATAACCAAGCAGTAAGATTTCTTTCCTATACTCATAACATTTGTAGGACCAAACAGATCCATATGCAATAACTGGAGACAAGAAGAAACAGAATTTAACTCTTTGGTCTTATGAGAAGTTTTGTGTTGTTTGCCTTTAAGACAAGCAACACAATGATCATCACATGAAAAGACTTTTGAAGGTAAACCTCTTACAAGGTTATTTTTAACAAGATTGTTCATAGTCTTGAAATTCATGTGACACATCCTTCTGTGCCAAAGGGAGGATTCATCTATAGAAGCTTTTGAAACAAGACAATTTAAAGATGAATCACTATTGACATTGTCCAAATCAAGACAGTAAACATTGTCCTTTCTTGGAGTTCTAAGTAGTATCATGCTTTCATCAACTACCTTGAACCCTGGAGCAAGAATCATACACTCAGTGTTAGTAAATAATATACTATGTTGTTTGTCACAAACCTGTGATACACTTAACAGGTTGTACTTTAATTGATCAACATAGTAGACATCCTCAAATGTCATCTTACCTTTGGTGACATTACCTTTTCCACTTATCTTACCACCAGTAAGATTGTCTCCAAATGCAACATGTCCTCCATTAATTTGCTTGAAATCCTGAAGGCATGACATGTTGCCAGTCATGTGCCTAGAGCAACCACTATCAACATGCCATATGCTCTTTCCCTTGAGCTGTTGGTTGCCCTGCACATTAAATAAATCAATTAGTATGATTGGGGACCCAAGCCAAAGTGATCTTGGGTCTTCCTTTCTCATCAAAGTATTTACATTCCTTTTTAATGAGTTTTTTAAACTCAGAGCACTCTTTATTAGAGTACTTTGTCAATATGATTGGCTTAGCAGAATCAACACTGGAAGCAGTACTAACCTTAGAAGTACTAACAGAGTTAGCAGTACTAACCGGTGTAGCAGTATTAACAGGTTTAGCAGTACTAACCTTGTTAGCAGCATTAACATTGTTAGCAGTAGTATTACTTCTAGCAGCACTATCATTGTCAGCAGCACTATTTGTGGTAGCAGTACTAACAGTTTTAGTGCTTTTAGGAATCCACATATTGACACTTTCTTTAACAGAATACTTTTTCTTCATATGACTTGTAGTTTTAACAGTTTTCTTAGCCACATGATTCTTTTCAATTTTCTTATAATTAAAGGGTTTTTGCATGGATCTTTGGAAATTCATTCTTTGGTTCATAGGATTGAAATAACAGAATTTTGCAAGATGATTCAATTTGCCACAGATAAAACAAGGTTTTGGTCTATTGATTTTACTCAGATCAACCCCTTGTTTATGTGCCCATTGATTATTCCAGTTTCTTTGATTTCCCCTCTTTTTGTCCTGTTTTTGGGGCTCATTCTTCTTACAAGCACACTGTTTGCAAGGACCTGGATTCACAACTGTGGTCTGTTTATAATGGACCTTACCAGACTTTTCCTCTGTCTTCTCTATGTTCTTGGATTTGATCCAAGCCCTTCCACAATCCTCATTGGTGATAATGTTGTTTTCTATAGAAATCTCACCACTCACCTTGTTTTCCTTACTCTTGCCAACCTCTTTCTCAGTCTTATCCTCAACAATTTCCTCATCTAAGGGATCTATTTCAGTGGCTCCCTCAGGCAAGTCCTTCCTATCTTTGGTGTCTAACAGGTCTGAAGTAGGAGGAATGTAATTGTTGTTATATGGTGGAGGTGTGGCATTATACCCAATTCCTCTTCTTAATTTATCATGAATCTGATTTTGCAGTAAGGAGTCCATTGCTTTAGAAGCATTGGAAAACTTTTCTACATCAAGCTTAACCTTGGTTAACTCCTCTTTCAGTTTTTCACTCTCCTCTTTAGATTTGGTCAGTTTAAGTTCTAAATCCTTTTTCTCCCACTTCCAGTAATTAGTGTCATATGAGTGTTGTAGTTCATTGGCTTGAAAACCTTTGATTTGATCTTCAAATCTCTCTACTATCCTCACATAGTCTTTTATATCCTTTTCTAGTCTCTTCAGGTCATCACTCATCTTCTGATTGTGATCCCTGTACCTTTTAACAGTGTCTATGCAAGTTTTAGAGCAGAGATTAGAACTTACCTCAGATGGGAGATCAGATACTTTAGCCATAAGAGCTTAATTCTGAATAGCTTCTTCTGCTTGATCACTCCAATCAAACCCCATTCCTTGTTGAGAAACAAGGGCTTGAGCAGAGTTTCTGTTGTTATTGAAGCTTCCAGATTGAGCTTGTTGATGGTTGTTGTTGTGAGACATTCCACTTCTGCATTCTCTAGCAAAATGTCCCTTCAGATGGCATTTGTAGCATTCTACCTTTGATTTATCAAACCCTGCTCCATCTTCTCTTCTTTGTGAGAAGTTGTTTCTTCCAGTCCTCTTTATAAACTTCTTAACCCTCATGGAGAGCATGGCCATCTGCCATTTAATATCCATCTCTTCCAGATCATCAGGATGAAGTTGTTCTAAGTCATCATTGATCAAAGAAGAATTTCCATGATTAGAAAGAAGAGCTTCAAATACATAATCAGTGCTTTTATCTAAATTTGATCCATTAGCAGCATTAACTGATTCAGGGTTAGCAGTAGAATCAATTGATGCTGATAGGAGTGCAGCATTATGAACATATCCAGAAGGCTTCTTCTTTGCCTCCACCTCAGCTTCAAATACTCTAAGATCATTGTACAGATCATTAAGTTCTTTGTCTTCCAACTGATCATTCTGTCTGAATGACACAGTGTACATGGTCCATTCATCCCCAAGGGACCTTAAGAACTTTCTGTTCACATCATCTTGATCAATCTGTACTCCCATAGTAGCTAGTTCACCAATTAGTTTATTAAACCTATCAAAAGTTTGAGTCATGGACTCATTCTTAGTTGAGATGAAGTTTTCATACTGTTGTTTTAAGATTGCCTTTTGATTTCTCTTGGTACTTTTAGTACCTGAGAATCTCTTCTCTAGAGCATTCCAGAGCATCTGTGCATCAGTACAATTGCAGAATTGGTGTTGATACTCATTTGGAATGGCCAAGAGCAGTGTGCTCAAGGCTTTCATCTCTGTCTGTCTTGATTTCCTGTCTGTATCTGTCTTTGGAGGAGTTCTTTTGCCATCTTCACCAATCTTTCCTCCATCAGATGGGCCATTCTCAATGATGTCCCACATAGAGTAATCTGTGAGGAGAATATATTGCTTGATTCTGATTTTCCACATGTCAAATTCATTGGATCTGAGCATTGGAACTTTTGAGACCAAAGTACTGCTTGATTCTGTAAGATTTTCCATGATGAATAACTGTTTCTGAGAGAATTTAGCTCTGATACCACTTGTCAGGATCGAATTCTTAACAAGAATTAATACTCAGAAACTAATATCAAAGAAGTTGCGGAAAAACACTTTGATATTTGATAAAACAGTAATCAAACACAGTATATAATTATCAAACAGTAAACGTGTATTGAATGCTTAAAGCTACAAGATTACACACTCAACCTCAATATTGATGAACAGGCTCACCAATACGAATTCTACTTCTCTAGAATTAGGATCTATGCCTTGAGGTTGATTTCTCTCTTGAAAAACAATTATCAAAAGTTATTTCTATCTATTCTAAACATTCTATACATATACTGATAAAAAGATAATTACAAAGAATAAACAAATCTTCAGTATATCTTCCATGTATATCTTCTAAGTATATCTTCAAAATATCCAGCTGTAGTACATTCCATCCGGATCTCTTTAGCAGCACTAATAATGCTCAGCAGCATTAACTTCATCTAGCAGCATTAACTTCAAGCAGTACTAACTACTAGCAGTACTAACTAGCTAAGCAGTACTAACTTTGTTCAAGCAGTACTAACTTTAACTAGCAGTAGTAATTCTACTAGCAGTAGTAACACTTAGCAGTATTAATCTTCAACTTGTTCTGGCAGTAGTAACTACACTTGTACTAGCAGTAGTAACTACACTTAGTAGAATCTTCAGTTCCCAACACCATTCTTCTTTCTCTTGCTCTAAACACACTAAACAATCCTTTAAATACCCAAACCTAAACCCTAAGGCCCAAGGCCTAATAAACAAGACAAGCCAATAACAATTAAAGACTTTTACAACGCTTTTGAATAAAACCAATTAAACTCTATAAATGTGTTATATAACTTTCAACGCACTAGGACTTTCAGTAAAAATTTTGGTGATTTTAATGTCACTGACCATTGAAGTGTAATTGGATATAACTTCAGTGCTAATGGGTTTCAAACTGTGATCTAATACAAGTTAGGTGGTGCGGAGTGCACAATTGTTATAAGACGAGTTTGATCCCGAACACGTCGAAATGGCAGGGGTCAAGGGGTAGATCCCCTGGCGATGGTCTTCAGAATTTTGGACTTGGAATGCAGCGGAAAGACTTGGTCAGAGGCTCTCAACAGAGGCTCTGGTGGCTTTCTGCAGAGGCTCGGGTGGCTTTCTACAGAGGCTCTAGTGGCTTTTTGCAGAGGCTCTGGTGCCTATCTCTGGATTGGCTGTCTCTAAACCTGCAGTTACTGAACATTTAATGTTCATTTATTTCCAGACCATGATTTTAGCTAAATTGATTGTAACCGACTATGATTGCTAATAATTTGCAATCATTGTCATTTCAGTTATTTTCCTATTTTACGAATGGGACTATTATATATATATATACCATATATACTTATGCTTTTAGACTTACAATTTTAAACAATCCTTTTATACTCTCTAGCAAATTTGCTCTCATTTTTGTGCCTAAAAACGATTGTGTTCTTGAGTCTTATCCCAGATTGGATTTCGTGTAACCCAGGCATAGGGTCGAAATACCAATTTGGAAAGTGAAAGACACGATTCTCAAGAAATCCGATCACCTAATCGACTGCCTTGCCCCCTTTCTCTCTAACAATCGAATTGGTATTTCGTGATTTCGATCATGGCCGATTCTGTGAAAGAGATGAATTCAAAGTTTGGAAAGTTGGAGAAGTTTGAAGGCACTGACTTCAGACGTTGGCAGAAAAAGATGCATTTTCAGTTGATGACTCTGAAGGTAGTGTATGTGCTGAGTACCCCCATGCCAGAAGTAATGGAGGATGAGACACTGGAGTACACCAGGAGAAGGAGCAAGTGGGGGAATGACGATTATATCTACATGGGACACATCTTAAACGGTATGTGCGATTCTCTTTTTGATATCTACCAAAACGTGGCAAGTGCAAAGGAATTGTGGAATTCCCTCGAGTCCAAGTACATCGCTAAAGATGCTTCTAATAAGAAGTTCTTGGTTAGCGATTTAACAATTATAAAATGGTGGAATCGAGCCCGTAATGGAACAATATAATGAAATCCTTCGGATATTGGGTCAATTTACACTACACAAAACGAATATGGATGAATCCATTGTTGTGTCAAGTGTGATTGACAAACTACCACCTTCTTGGAAAGATTTTAAGCATAACTTGAAACATCAAAAGGAGGAATTGTCATTGGTTCAACTTGGGAGTCATTTGCGCATCGAAGAATCTCTTCGGGTGCAAGAAAATGACAAATCCAAGGGGGAAGTTGAATCTGGACAACCCTCTGTTCACATGGTTGAGGAGAAGAAAGGCAACTCCAACAATAACGGAAAAGGCAAGAAACAAAAGTTTGATGGACCCATTAAATCCTCTAAAAAGAGAAAGGATTTGGTGTGTTGAAGATGCAACAATGTGGGCCATTGCAAAGGTGATTTCCAGGTGAAGTTGAACAATAATGGTGCTAGTACGAGTGGATATGGATCGGGGTCTAAGGATCACGATCAAGTGAAAGGAGGTTAGTTTTTAACTAACTTTGATAATTCTGTCTAGAATTATGTTTCACTTATACCTGAGTCCTTTTATGTGCAGGATGATGACTGTGCATGGTGGATCGACTCGAGAGCGACAAGCCATATTTGCAAGGATCGACGGTGGTTCGAGAAATTGACACCGGTTGAAGATGGTTCGGTGCTTAATATGGGAAACGAGTCGAGTGCACCAATTTATGGAGTTGGAGTAGTTAATTTAGAGTTATCTTCTGGTAATAATGTTAAACTTTATGATGTTTTATTTGTGCCTAGAATCCGTAAGAAATTAGTGAGTGGAAGTCGTTTAAACAATCTTGGTTTTAAGCAAGTGTTTGAATCGGATAGGTTTATCCTATCTCGATGTGGTAACTTTATTGGTTTTGGATATTTGAGTAATCGTATGTTCCGTTTGAATGTGGTGAATAAAATTTTATTTTATGAAAAATTTTCTTTTCTATCGTCATCGTCTTCTTCTAAAATTGATAATTCAATTATATGGCATGATAGATTGGGTCATGTGAATTTTAGAAGGATGCATGAAATGTCAAAGATGGTTTAATTCCAGCCTTTGACATTAATGCAGGGAAATGTAAAACTTGCATGCTCACTAAAGTTACAAAACAACCTTTTCCGAACGTTAAAAGGAATACGGATGTTTTGGAACTTGTACACTGTGACCTATGTGATTTTCACTCCAACCCCTCCTTGGGAAATAAGAAGTATGTTGTCACTCTTATTGACGACAATACTCGGTTTTGTTATGTATATCTTTTGCAAGCAAAAGATAAAGCTTCAGATAAGTTTAAAATTTACAAAACTGAAGTCGAACAACAATTGGGTAATTCGATTAAATGTCTCAGAACTGATCGGGTAAGGGAATATATGGATCCCCAATACTTTCAATCAGTTGGAATCATCCATGAGACAACGACACCTTACACACCTCAACAAAACGGGATTTCTGAACGTAAAAATCGAGTCTTAAAGAAAATGGTAAACTCGATGCTTTCTTACTAGAGATTGAGTGAGGGATTTTAGGGAGAGGCCATATTAACGGGCTGTTATGTTTTGAATAGAGTTCCAAATAAAAGGAACAAAGGAACCCCATATGAACTTTGGTTCAAGAAAACTCTGAATTTGACTTATTTTTCGAATTTGGGGTTGTCGGGCTGTTGTAAAACTACCCGAACCCAAAAGGAAAACTTTGGATGAACGTGGAATTGATTGTATATTCATTGGATATGCAGAAAATTCCAAGGCTTATAGGTTCTACGTAATCGAACCTAATGATTCGGTGTCGATTAACACCGTAATCGAGTCACGTGATGCGATTTTTGACAAGATGCGATTTTTATTGATGCAAATGCCTAAGGACCTGATTCCTAGCACTAATAAAGTGCAAAATCCATAATGTTTGGATGATGTTTCAAGTCCAGAAACACAGTAGGTCCGGAGAAGCCAAAGAAGCCAAATTGCTAAAAATTTTGGTCCCGACTTCCAACTATATGTGGTGGAAGGTTAAAGGGATGAGCTTGGGCTTAAATACTCTTATTGTTATAGTATTGAGGATGACCCAAAGACTTTCAAAGAGGCGATGGAGTCTCGAGATGTCTCCTTTTGGAAGGAAGCAATTGATGGCGAAATATCATCAATTCTTGATAATAACACTTGGGTGTTATCAGATTTGCCTCCAGGTTCTAAACCACTTGGATGCAAATGGATCTTCAAATAGAAGATGAAATTTGATGAGAAGATTGTTAAATTCAAGGACCGGTTAGTAATTCAAGGGTTTCGGCAAAAACTCGATATTGACTATTTCGATACGTATGCTTCGGTGGTACGTATTTCGACTATTAGATTGTTAATTGCCTTGGAGGAAATACACAATATGATTATTCATCAAATGGATGTTAAAACAGCCTTCTTCAATGGTGATCTTCATGAGGAAGTTTACATGAAACAACTGAAAGGTTTCGTTATGCCCGGAAACGAGCATAAGGTATGTAACTTGTGAAATCCTTATACGGGCTGAAACAAGCGCCTAAATAATGGCATCAAAATTTTGATGAAGTTATTTTTTCATGTGGTTTTGCTTTAAACCAATGTGACAAATGTGTTTATAGTAGATTTGATACTACTGGTTCAGGTGTGATCATCTGCTTGTATGTAGATGGCTTGCTGATTTTTGGGACTGACCAAAATCATGTAGATGAGACTAAGATATTGTTGTCATCTAATTTTTCCATGAAAAACATGGGAGAGGCTGATGTAATCCTTGGTGTAAGGATTAAACGTGCTAACAAAGGGATTGTTATGACGCAATCATATTATATTGAGAAAATTCTCAATAAGTTCAATTACCGTGATTGTTCTTCTGTAAGCACTCCCATGGATCCAAGTATGAAATTAATGCCTAATACGAGCAAGGAAATTTCACAACTTGAATGCTCTAAGGCTATTGGTAGTTTGATGTATGCCATGACAAGCACCATGCCCGATATAGCTTATGTCGTGGGACGATTGAGCCGATATACTAGTAATCCTAGTACTCAACATTGGCAAGCGGTTCAAAGAGTATTTAAATATCTTAAGAGAACCATGGATTATGGTTTAAGTTATTTTGGATACCCTTCGGTTTTAGAAGGATATTTGGATGCAAGTTGGATATCCAACATGGAGGATCATTCCTCGACTAGTGGTTGGGTATTTTTGCTTGGAAGAGGTGCCATCTCGTGGGCATCCAAAAAGCAAACATTGTATTACAAAGTCAACAATGGAATCTGAGTTTGTTGCACTAGTTATTGCCGGTAAAGAGGCGGAGTGGCTAAAGAATTTAATTTATGAGGTTCCATTGTGGCCGAAGTCGATTGCACCTATTTCAATCCATTGTGATAGTGCGGCCACTTTGGCTACGGCTTATAGCTAAGTTTACAACGATAAGTCTAGACACTTGGGTGTTAGACATAGTATGATTAGAGAACTAATTATGAATGGTGTAATTTTCGTTGAGTTTGTTAGAACGCAACAAAATTTGGCAGATCATTTAACTAAAGGTCTGACAAGAGACTTAGTGCACAAGTCTGCGATTGGGATGGGATTAAAGTCCTTATAAATTTATAAAGGTGGGACACCCAATTCCCTTTTAATATGACATTGGAAGCTGAATTCAATGTGGAAAGCTCACACTTATAAATTGGAACACAAGTTGCATCATTCCGAGTATGTGTTTAGTCCTGCAATACCGGTTGAAGTTTATCTTCTTAATAATTCCTATGATAAACTGTATTTGCAGGTACACGAAGTAAAGGAATTACCTATGTGATTGTGAAGTGTAGTCACATTTCAAATGGTTGGGGACTTGGCCTTTATACAATCATGAGAGGATTAGGACAAACGGCTTTATAATTGTGTCATGCTTTATTTTTCTGGACGAGTATAGAAAACTTGTATGTATTTTATCTTCAGGTATTCAAATGAGTTGATGGGTTCAATCCTTGGGACACCTAGATTCTAGAATATTTGGAACGTGTAAAATACTAATATAGAAATTCAATCGTTTCAATATTTTCATTTATGTGCAAGTTTGGTTTGCTTAATTTAATGTGTTATTTCATGGGTTACACTAAAATGGGAGAGGATTGTTGGGGATTTTAGTGTCACCGGCCATTTAAGTGTAATTGGATATAACTTGAGTGCTAATGGGTTTCAAACTGTGATCTAATACAAGTTAGGTGGTGCAAAGTGCACACTTGTTATAAGACGAGTTTGATCCCGGACACGTCGAAATGGTGGGGGTCAAGGGGAAGAGCCCCTGGCGGTGGTCATTAGAATTTTAGACTTGGAATGCAGCGGAAAAAATTGGTCAGAGGCTCTCAGAAGAGGCTCTGGTGGCTTTATGCAGAGGCTCTGGTGGCATTTGCAGAGGCTCTGGTGGCTTTCTATAGAGGCTCTTGTGGCATTTTACATAGGCTCTGGTGGCTTTCTGTAGAGGCTCTGGTTGCATTTTACAGAGGCTCGGGTTGTTTTCTGTAGAGGCTCTGGTGGCTTTCTGCAGAGGCTCTGATGCCTATCTCTGGATTGGTTGTCTCTAAACCTGCAGTTACTAAACATTTAATGTTCAGTTATTTCCAGCCCATGATTTTAGCTAAATTGATTATAACCGACTATGATTGCAAATAATTTGCAATCATTGCCATTTAAGTTATTTTCCTATTTTACGAATGAGACTAGTATATATACCATATATACTTATGCTTTTAGACTTACGATTTTAAACAATCATTTTATACTCTCCAGCAAATCTGCTCTCGTTTTTGGGCCTAAAAACTGTCAGGATCGAATTCTCAACAAGAATTATGAATACTCAGAAACAATATCAAAGAAGTTGCGGAATAACACTTTGATATTCAATGTAACAGTAAACAAACAGTATATGATTTACAACTTGTAAACTTGTATTGAATGATTAAAATCACAAGATTACACACTCAACCTCAATCTTGAAGAACAGACTCTTTCAAGACGAATTCTACTTCTCTAGAATTAGGAATTATGCCTTGAGGTTGATTTTCTCTCTTGAACAAAAACGTAGAATCAATAATTAAAAGTTATTTCACTATTCTAAACTATACAATATATATACTGAAGATAAAGATAATTACAAAAGAATAAAAGATCTTCAGTATAATCTTCCATCATTATCTCCAAGCTTTCCATACTCTTCAGTCTATTCAGCTGTCATCCTTGTAATTCTGATCTCCATCTCATAAGCAGTATTATTCTTCAGCAGCATTAATACTCTGAGCAGTATTAACTCCAGCAGTACTAACCATGCTCAGCAGTATTAATCTCTTCAAGCAATACTAACTTTGAACTAGCAGTACTAACCATGTTGAGCAGCATTAATCTTCAACTAGCAGCATTAACTTTACTTGTGCTGTACTTGTGCAATTCTTCAGTTCCCAACAATCTCCCCCTAACTTGACTTTTAGGAAGAGAAGTCAAGTTCTTCAGATCTGATCTTCAAGATGCTTTCAACACCTCTCATTCAGTTGCCCAAATTTGGATCTAGGCCCATACTTTGATTGATAGTTCTTCTCACCACAATTTTGGCCATTTCAGAATCCTTAGCACAAACTAGCTTAGCTTTCAACATCCCTTCAAGTTTCTGCTTGCTATGATCATATATTTTGTCAACTAGGTAGTATTCATGATAACATTTATCAATTGTAATCATGTACACACCACAGTTTTCAAAGAGTATCCAATTATCAATCTTTTTGAACACATACTCATGATGAAGATCTTTAATCCTATGCACCACCTTCTCTGGATCAAACATCATACATAAGTATTCCATTGCTACTTTAAGAAGATTCTCTTCAGTACCTTTCAACACAGGCTCATAGAGTTTCATTCCCACTTTGTACATTTCCTCTATGTCTGCTCTTGAACAACCTCTGATTACTCTCCCCCATGTTGAATATGCTTCAAATGCACCACCTTCTCTTTTGAGTCTAAAGAAATCCTTTCCATTGTCTCTTAGAATATCCCAAAAGATGATCTCTGGAGCCTTCATGGAGATTGGAACAGCCTGTACAGGTTTAACTATAGTCATATACAGCCCCATATGCCCATCTGATTGCTCTTTGGACTGTTCTAGATTCTGCACAGGTTCTGTTGAAGGTGTGACTGAAGGTTCTGCTTCCTTTTCAGCTTCTTCCACCCTTGTCCTTTTAGACTGCCTTTTGGAAGCAATTGTCTTCACCCTTTTTGCAGATTTTGTCTCTACACTTACAAACTCAAGCTCTTCCTTCTTTTCTTTTGTAGGTGTAACTTCCTCAGGAAATGGTTGCTGAATGTTTAGATCATGTCTTTCCTTCATTCTTCTTTCAGCCTCTTCCCTTTGTGAGGAGTCCCCTTGGAGCTTAGCCATCTCTTTCTTGTACAGATCCTCAACCTGACTGTATGCCATGTTGGTAAAGATTTCCCCTTTGACACCAATTGCACCTCTCAGGAAGTTAATCATTCTTCTTCTTTCCTGATTGGCCAAAAAGGTCTTGGAGGGTTGTCTTTTCTGCTTTTGAATTGGCATTCTTTTGACAGGTAACTTCTTGTCCTGAGCTGTTTCTTTTATGCTTTTCTGATATTCTGCATTTAACTTTCTAGCCATGAGCTTTGCAAGTTCTCTATCTGTTTCTGTTTGAATCTGCTCCTCCTTTTCCATTTGATCTTGAATCTGCTTTGCTATCTCCTTATCCATTTCAATCTGAATCTTTTTCTTTGAAGGTAGTTCAGTTTCAACTATCTTTTCCTTTCCCTTTTCCTTCAAAGTTGCTTGACTTGTTTCTTTTCTCTTCTTTGAGCCTCCTCCTTCATTAATGATCACTCCCTTGGCCTTTTGACTAGCCTTAGGAGTGTCATTCTTGGCTTTAACCAAAGTCTCTGCAATCTCCAGTTCCTCTACAGAGAGCCCTGTTACTGCTTCTTCTGTTTCTGCTGTTTCAGCAGCATTAACAGTTTCTGCCTCTATTACATCCTCTGTCTCCCCCTCAACTTCAGTTCTCTTTTCAACTGAACTTTCTTTTTCTGTTTCCCTTTCTTGCTTCTCCCCCTTGTTGGAAGCATCTTGAGCATTGTTCCTCTTCTTTAGAACAAATTGCTTTCTCCTCTTCTTTTGCAATAACCTTGTCACCATTTTCTTTAGCTTGGCAATCTGGACTTGTTGGGACAGTACTACAAGTTTAAGTTCTTCTATATCTTTGCCCTGCTTGAGTACATCCATGTTGATGTTTCCCATGGTTTCCATCAATTCATAATAGTTATACCTGTCCTCACCTTCTCCAGAAGTATTACTCTCTTTTGATGGATCATTGGATCTTTTTGTAGTGGAAGTCTTCTGCCTAGCAGAAGCACTATCCACCCCCTTGGTTTCTTGGCACCTGGGACCTTTGGTTGATTTCTCAGCCAAAGTTGCCATGGGGAAGGTCTTAGAGATGTTACCACTAACCTTCTCTGTACTAGCAGAAGTAGTGGCAGCCTTCTCACCCATATGCTCTTCCATCTCCTTAGAGAGCACCTCCTCAGGGTTGGGAGACACCCTATTGGATTCCCTTTGGATATTCTCTATTGGAGAATGCGCCAATAGAGGGCTTAAAGGCTTAGTGGGTGAAGGTACAAGAAGGGAAGGAGCCTTCTTTACCTGTTTCCTTTTGTAAGTTTGGGTGATTGGTGAAGTTGGTTCATCAAGAAGAGACTGGGGAATTGATTTAGAGTGTGAAGGTTGGGATTGGCTAGCAGTGGGATGATTTAATGAGGGACTTGACCCTGCTGCCATACCTTCTTCAGTGTGGGACACCACCATCATTGTAGAGAACAATGGGGTGTCAACTCCTTCCGAGTCCAGAGGGGATCTTTTCATGTTTGAAAAGACCTTACCTTTGGGAATTTTTGGTACATATACCCCATCAAAATGAGGTATATCCGTCAATTCATGAGTTATTACTTCTTGTACAAACCTGGGGTACATATAAAAACTCTTTTTACTTCCCAGGTTTTAGACAAGATCATTAAAAATCATTTGGGAAAAATTATACTTTCTGGCAGTGGCTAAGCATACCAAAGCATAAGCAATGGTGCTACTGAACTCACTCCAGCCAGTAGTCTTTTTAGAGATACAGTGCATAAGGGTATGGACAAAGAAACGCCATTGAGGTGAAAATTTTGCTTTTGAGAACTTGAACACACCCAATGGGCCTCCATACCCCATTCTTGTAAGAGTAGAAAACAGTTCATCATTAGAGATAGAAGTTATACCAGAGGCATCGTCTAGACGTAGACTGATGTGAATTACCTCTTCAGTAACTGTCAAGGGTTTGTCACACACCCTTGTCTTGATCATTTGCACACCATTCTCAGTAACAATGGTGGCATTTGCCCATAATTGCCTTTGATGCTCGATATAGATGGATGGCGATACAGTGAGAGCATGGGCAATATGGCTTGTCTTGAGGAAATCCACAATCTGGTGGAAACCAGCGGCCTGTTTGGGCTTCTGTAGCATCGCGATTTCATTGTGCTCGTCTATGAATGCCATTGATGCCATTGATCTTGAAGTTTCTTGCCTGAAAACTTTGAACTTGAGAAAGAAAGGGTTTAGAGCGCAAGTGAATAGTATGCAAAGAGTCGTTATGAACTTTTAGGCGGGCAAAGGGTATTTATAGTATTCGGGATATAAGCAGTATTAACCTAGAGCAGTATTAACTAACTAGCAGTATTAACTGAGAGCAGTATTAACTAACTAGCAGTATTAACTGAGAGCAGTATTAACCACTAGCAGTATTAACTAACTAGCAGTATTAACTGAAAGCAGTATTAACTGAAAGCAGTATTAACTAACTAGCAGTATTAAGTGAGAGCAGTATTAACCACTAGCAGTATTAACTAACTAGCAGTATTAACTGAAAGCAGTATTAACTGAAAGCAGTATTAACTGAAAGCAGTATTAACTACTTAGCAGTATTAACTGTGCACTGGCAGTATTAACAATGCACTGGCAGTATTAACAATGCACTGGCAGTATTAACAATGCACTGGCAGTATTAACAATGCACTGGCAGTATTAACAATGCACTGGCAACATTAATAATACTTACACTTTTAAGCTTTGTGAAGAACTGAGTACTGCTATACTTTTCCTGAAAAAGAAGATTAGGACCACCAAGAAGAAACAATATACAGGTATTGAACCACTTTTTAAGTAGGAGCTTATTCAGAGTTGATCATTCCCACACTTGTTACCAAGAAAGTGAATCTACCCACATCAAATGCTTTGGTGAATAGATCAGCAAACTGGTTAGCAGTATGAACTTTTACAACTTGAATAAGTTTCTTTTCATTGCAGTCTCTTATAAAGTGGTACCTGATTTCAATGTGCTTTGTCTTTGAGTGCTTGACAGGATTATTAACAATGCTAATAGCACTGCTATTATCAATAAAAATTGGAGTGTGTAGAAAGGTTACCCCATAGTCCAGCATTTGATTCTGAATCCATAAGACTTGAGAACAGCAACTTGCAGCTGCTATATACTCTGCCTCTGTTGTAGATGTGGACACTGTGGTTTGTTTCTTGCACTGCCATGACACTAGTCTTGCACCCAAAAACTGACATCCTCCAGAAGTAGATATTCTGTCCAAGTTTGCTCCACCTAGATCACTGTCTGAGTATGCAAGCAAGTCAAAAGATGAGTCATGAGGATACCAAAGCCCCAATCTGGGTTGCCCTTTGAGATATCTGAATATCCTCTTAACAGCTTGATAGTGAGATTGCTTTGGCCTAACTTGGAATCTTGCACATACACAGACTGGAAACATTATATCTGGCCTAGAGGCTGTAAGATACATGAGAGAGCCAATCATGGATCTATAATGATGAACATCCATATCCTCCCCCTCAAGATCTGCTGTTATTTGCTTGTGTGTCTCCATAGGTGTGCTGGCAGGTTTTGAATTTGAGAAACCAAACTTGGTTAGAATATCCTGCACATACTTGGACTGACTGATAAAAATACCATCTGACTTCTGTTGAACTTGGAGTCCAAGGAAGAAAGTAAGTTCCCCCATGGAACTCATTTTGAATCTTTGATGCATTAGTTCCTCAAACTCCTTGCTGTCAGGATCGAATTCTCAACAAGAATTAATTCTCAGAAATAATATCAAAGAAGTTTGCGGAATAACACTTAGATATTTAATCAAACAGAAAATCAAAATAGAATATGATCAACAAACTGTAAACTTGTATTGAATGCTTTGAAGTTACAAGATTACACACTCAACCTCAATATTGATGAACAGGCTCACCAATACGAATTCTACTTCTCTAGAATTAGGATCTATGCCTTGAGGTTGATTTTCTCTCTAAAAGAATGAAAAAAACAAAAGTTAACTCACTATTCTAAACTATACAATATATATACTGAATACAAAGATAATTACAATAAATAAAATATCTTCAGTATATCTTCCATGTATATCTCTAAGCTTCCATGTATATCCTTTCAAACGAATCTTCATCATATAAGCAGTATTAATCTTCAGCAGCATTAAATTCCTTCTAGCAGCATTAACTACTAAGCAGCACTAACCACTAGCAGTACTAACTAGCTAAGCAGTACTAACTTTGTTCAAGCAGCACTAACTTTGACTAGCAGTATTAATAGTACTAGCAGTAGTAACACTCAGCAGTACTAACCTTTAAGTCTTCTAGCAGTAGTAACTTTGAACCAGCAGCATTAACCATACTTGATGAATTCTTCAGTTCCCAACAATCTCCCCCTAACTTGACTTTTAGGAAGAGAAGTCAAGTTCTTCAAATTTTCTTCAAGATGCTCCCAAAACTCTATCATGGCCTAAATTCCAGTGTTTGCATCTAATCCCAAACTCTGATTGATGGTTCTTTGAATCAAGTATTTAGCCATTTCTGAATCTGGAACACACCTTAACTTTTTCTTCAGCATGGCATGTAGCTTCAATCTGCTATGATTATACACTCTATCCACTAGGAAGTATTCAGTGTGATTTAAATCCAAAGTCACTATATATACTCCACTAATTTCATATAGAGTCCAACTGTTTACTGATTTGAAGACATCCTTGATCAAATGCTCTACTTCTTCAGGTTTGAACATCATACACAGATACTCCATTACCAGTTTTGTAATTGAAATCCCTGGAGCCTTTAGAATATCTGCATACAACTTCATTCCTATCTCAAACATCTCTTCAATATCTGATCTAGAGCATGTTCTGACAATTTTTGCCCATGTGTTGAACACTTCATACTTTTCATCCTTTCTTTTCAGCCTTATGTATTCCTTTCCATCCACTGTCAATGTATCCCAGAGAATAACCTCAGGAGGCTTAACTCCTACAGGTTCTGCTGAAATTGGTTCAGGCACTTTGTCCATCACTACCATATACAAATTTACATCATCAGTGTTAGATGGCTCTTTCTGTTTAGATGACTCAGGTGCCCCTTCTTCTTCAGCAACCTTCTCATCCTCTTCTTCAGATACTCTAGGCTTTTTGATTGGCTTTCTCCTTGCCATCATCTTTGTTCTCTTTAAAGTCCTTAGACTTTCTCCCAGAGTGGACTCTTTCTTAGGAGGTGTTTCTTGCTCATCTGAAAATGGCTTTTGACAATCAAAGTCATTACTTTCTTTTATCCTCTTCTCCATCTCCACCCTAGCAGTTTCATTTCCCTGGAGCTTCAACATCTCTGAATCATACAGCTCTTTGATCTTCTCAAAAGACATTTTGGAGAACATCTCCTTTTTGACTCCTACAGCACCTTTGAGAAATATAATCATCTTGTTTCTCTCTTGGGTACCTAGGAATGTCTTTGAGGGTCTTCTCTTCTTTGCAACTGTTTTCACCACTGATTTCTTCATACTTGCAGCTTTCTTCTGTGCAATTTCAGTTGCCGTACTCAGTTGATAAGCTTCATTCAGTTCAGCAGCTAGAGCTTTTGCCATTTCCCTGTCCTTTTCCATCTGAACTCTTTCTTCCTTTTCAATGTCATCTTGCATCTTTCTAGCTAGGGCTTCATCTGATTCAACCAACCTTTGCTTTTTGATTGGTTGATCAGATTCCACCATCTTTGCTTTTCCTTTGTCTTTGCTCATTGCCTTCTTACTGTTATCTTTCTTGATCACTTCACCTTGTTCTTTGATGATTACTCCTTTGGTCTTTGAAGTGACCTTGGGAGTATCATTCTTGGCTTTAAGTAAGGTTTCTGCAATCTCAAGATCTGTTAAAACTTCTTTCACAGTTTCTGCTGCTTTATTAATGTCAGCAGTAGTAACTGTTTCTGCTTGCTACTCCCCCTCAACATCAAGTTTCTCTCCATCAAGCTCCCCCTTTCTTGTGGCTTCTTCCATGTTGATCTCCCCCTTTTTGGGAGCATCATTCTCAGTGGTCCTTCTCCTTAGTTGGAATTGCTTTCTCTTCTTCCTCTGTACCAGACTTAGCACCATCTTCTTCAGCTTAGCAATCTGTACTTGTTGGGACAGAATGACTAGCTTCATCTCCTCTATTTCTTTTCCTTGTTTCATAACATCTAGGTTGATGTTTCCCATCGTTTCCATCAATTCCTGGTAACTATATCTGTCCTCACCTTCTCTAGAAGTGTTACCCTCCTTTGAAGGATCATTGGATCTTTTAGTAGTGGAAGTCTTCTGCCTACCAGAAGCACTATCCACCCCTGTGGTTTCTTGGCACCAGGGACCTTCAAATGATTGCTCATTCAAAGTTGCCATGGGGGAGGTCTTATTGATGTTACCACTTTCCTCCTCTGTGCTAGCAGGAGTAGTGGCAACCTCATCACCCATATGCTCTACCTCCTCCTCAGATAGCACCTCCTTTGGGTTGGGAGACACCCTTGTGGATTCCCTTTGAATATTCTCTACTGGAGAATGCTCCAATAGAGGGCTTAAAGGCTTTGGGGATGATGGTATAAGAAGGGAAGGAGCCTTCTTTACCTGTTTCCTCTTGTAAGTTTGGGTGATAGGAGAGGTTGGTTTTTCAAGAAGGGACTGGGGAATAGATTTTGAGAGGGAAGGTTGGGATTGGCCAGCAGAGGGTTGGTATAATGGGGGCCTTGACCCTGCTACCATACCTTCATTGGGTTGGGACACCACCATCATTGTAGAGAACAATGGGGTGTCAACTCCTTCAGAGTCCCCAACAGATCTTCTCATATTTGAGAAAACCTTGCCTTTGGGGGGTTTAGGTACATATACCCCAACAGGTTGAGGTATATCCGTCAATTCATGAGTAATAACTTCTTGAACAAACCTGGGATACATAAAGAAGCTCTTTTTGTTTCCCATGTTTGAGACAAGATCACTGAAAATCATTTTAGAAAAATTATACTTTCTGGCAGTGGCCAAGCACACCAAAGCATAAGCAATAGTGTTGCTGAACTCACTCCATCCAGTAGTCTTTTTGGAGATACAATGCATAAGAGTATGGACAAAGAAACGCCATTGGGGTGAAAATTTGGCTTTTGAGAATTTGAAAACACCCAATGGGCCTCCATACCCCATTCTTGTAAGATTTGAAAACAGTTCATCGTTTGGGATAGAGGTTATACCAGAGGCATCGTCTAGACGTAGACTGATGCGAATAACCTCTTCAGTAACCGTTAGTGATTGATCACAGATTCTTGTCTTGATCATTTGCACACCATTCTCAACAACAATGGTGGCATTAGCCCAGAACTGCCTTTGATGCTCGATATAGATTTAGGAGATACAATAAGAGCATGAGCAATGTGGCTTGACTTGAGGAAATCCACAATCTGATGAAATCCTGCAGCTTGCTTTGGCTTTTGTAGCATCGCAATCTCATTGTGCTCGTCGATGAAAGTCATGGATGCCATTGATCTTAGTGAAAAGCTTGCCTGAAAACTTCGAACTTGAGAGAGAAAAGGTTTAGAGCGCAAGAGAACAGTATGCAAAGAGTCGTTATGAACTTTTAGGCGGGAAAAGAGTATTTATAGTATTCGGAACATAAGCAGTATTAACCTAGAGCAGTATTAACTACTAGCAGTATTAACTGAAAGCAGTATTAACTAACTAGCAGTATTAACTACTAGCAGTATTAACTGAAAGCAGTATTAACTACTAGCAGTATTAACTAACTAGCAGTATTAACTACTAGCAGTATTAACTGAAAGCAGTATTAACTAACTAGCAGTATTAACTACTAGCAGTATTAACTGAAAGCAGTATTAACTACTAGCAGTATTAACTAAAAGCAGTATTAACCACTAGCAGTATTAACTACCTTACTCCTTTAAACTTGCTAAACACTGAGTACTGCTATGCATATCCTGAAAAAGAAGATTAGTAACTCCAAGAATAAATAATATACAGGTATAAAACCACTTTTTGAGAAGGAGATTATTCAGAGTTGATCATTCCCACACTTGTTACCAAGAAAGTGAATCTACCCACATCAAAAGCTTTAGTGAATAGATCAGCAAACTGATTATCAGTGTGAACTTTTACAACTTGAATAAGTTTCTTTTCATTACAATCTCTTATAAAGTGATACCTGATCTCAATGTGCTTTGTTTTTGAGTGCTTGACTGGATTATTCACAATGCTAATAGCACTGCTGTTGTCAATAAGAATTGGAGTGTGTAGAAAGGTTACCCCATAATCCATCATTTGATTCTGAATCCATAAGACTTGAGAACAGCAACTTGCAGCTGCTATGTACTCTGCCTCTGTTGTAGATGTGGATACTGTGGTTTGTTTCTTGCACTGCCATGAGACTAGTCTAGCACCCAAAAACTGACATCCTCCAGAAGTAGATTTTCTGTCCAAGTTTGCCCCACCTAGATCACTGTCTGAGTATGCTATTAGGTCAAAGGGTGAGTCATGAGGATACCAAAGTCCCAATCTGGGTTGCCCTTTGAGATATCTGAATATCCTCTTAACAGCTTGAAAGTGAGATTGCTTTGGCCTAACTTGGAATCTTGCACATACACAGACTGGAAACATTATATCTGGCCTTGATGTTGTGAGATACATGAGAGAGCCAATCATGGATCTATAATGATGCACATCCATATCCTCCCCCTCAAGATGTGCTGTTATCTGCTTGTGTGTTTCCATAGGTGTGCTGGCAGGTTTTGACTCTGAGAAACCAAACTTAGTTAGAATGTCCTGCACATACTTGGATTGACAGATGAAAATGCCATCTGACTTCTGTTGAACTTGGAGTCCAAGGAAGAAAGTAAGTTCCCCCATGGAACTCATTTTGAACCTTTGATGCATTAAATCCTCAAACTACTTGCACATGTTGTTTCTTGTAGATCCAAAGATAATGTCATCAACATAGATTTGGACCAGCAAGATATCCTTCTTCTTTCTCTTGATAAATAGAGTCTTATCAATGACTCCTCTTTCAAAGTCATTTTCCAAGAGATAGGATGACAGAGTGTCATACCATGCTCTTGGAGCTTGATGTAGTCCATAAAGTGCTTTCTTTAATTTGTATACCCTGTCTGGATAGCTTGGGTTTTCAAACCCTGGTGGTTGACAGACATATACTTCTTCCTCAATTGAGACATAGAGAAAAGCACTTTTTACATCCATTTGATAGACTTTGAAGTTCATGTAAGAAGCATAGGCTAGGAATAGTCTGATTGCTTCTATCCTAGCCACAGGTGCAGAAACTTCTTCATAATCTATACCCTCTTCTTGAGTATATCCTTGAGCCACCAGCCTTGCTTTGTTCCTTATGACAATACCTCTTTCATCTCTCTTGTTTCTGAAAATCCATTTTGTGCCAATTGCTCTGTGACCTTTAGGAAGGTCTACTAGATCCCATACATCTTGTAGCTTGAACTGTAACAGTTCTTCTTGCATTGCTTCTATCCAGCTAGATTCTTTCATAGCATCATGTGCCTTTTTAGGCTTAAGCTGTGATGGAAAACAAGAAAGCACTGTATGCTGTTGATCTTGCATTTCCTGAAGCCTGCTTTGATGTCTAGTCATCATAGGAGAAGAGATATCTCCTATTACCAGCTGTGGAGGATGATTCTTTTGAACTCTGGTGTTATGACTAGGTTCTTCATTCAGTCCAGCCTCAAGATTAGATTCATGCAACTCAACTGAAGTGTTTTCAGATGCCACTTCATTATTTTCTTGAGTCTCCTCATCTCTAGTTTCTTCTTCACTCTGACTTGGTCCAGTAAATGATTCCTGTTCACAGTCTTCAACAGAATTTACTGTGGGTATGGGAAAAATCACAGATTTAGATATACTTTCTTGAACTTGTGTGATCCCTGATCCTCCACTTCCTGTTCCTGTATACTCATTACTGAAACCAAAAGAGTTAGTTAGTGAATCAATGTCAAATAGCCACTGAGGTCCAGACCCAACAGGATTTGGTGTGTTCTCATTGCATTTGACATTGTCACTTTCTTCAATTATTCTAGAAGAAGAGTTAAAAACTCTGTAAGCCTTACTCTGAGATGAATATCCAACAAGAAATCCATCATCTGCTTTGCTATCAAACTTACCTAAGTGAGATTTGGTATTGAGAATTGTACAAGGACACCCAAAAGGTTTGAAGAAACCAATGAAGGGTTTTCTTTGATTTAAAAGCTCATATGGAGTCTTGTTCTTTTGCTTGACCACTAGAACTCTGTTTTGGACATAACAAGCAGTATTAACTGCTTCAGCCCAGAAGGTAATTGGCAATTTTGAATCAGCCAACAGAGATCTAGCAGCCTCTATTAGTGTTCTATTTCTCCTTTCAGCAACACCATTCTGTTGAGGAGTCCTAGGAGCACTATATTGCCTCTCAATACCTTTTTCTTCACAAAAGGTGTTTAGATCATGATTTTTAAACTCAGTTCCATTATCTGATCTAATGACTTTTACTCTTTGATTAGTTTGGTTTTCAATTCTTAGAATAAAGGATTTGATAAGACCACTTGTTTCATCCTTAGTCCTTAGAAAATATACCCAAGTAAATCTGGAGTAATCATCAACAATAACCAAGCAGTAAGATTTCTTGCCTATACTCATAACATTTGTAGGACCAAACAGATCCATATGCAGTAACTGGAGACAAGAAGAAACAGAATTTAACTCTTTGGTCTTATGAGAAGTTTTGTGCTGTTTGCCTTTAAGACAAGCAACACAATGATCATCACATGAAAAGACTTTTGAAGGTAAACCTCTTACAAGGTTGTTTTTAACAAGATTGTTCATAGTCTTGAAATTCATGTGACACATCCTTCTGTGCCATAGAGAGGATTCATCTACAGAAGCTTTTGAAACAAGACAATTTAGAGATGAATCACTATCAACATTGTCCATATCCAGACAGTAAACATTGTCCTTTCTTGGAGTTCTAAGTAGTATCATGCTTTCATCAACTACCTTGAACCCTGGAGCAAGGATCAAACACTCATTATTAGTAAATAATATACTATGTTGTTTGTCACAAACCTGTGATACACTTAACAGGTTGTACTTTAATTGATCAACATAGTAGACATCCTCAAATGTCATCTTACCTTTGGTGACATTACCTTTTCCACTTATCTTACCACCAGTAAGATTATCTCCAAATGCAACATGTCCTCCATTGATATGCTTGAAATCCTGAAGGCATGACATGTTGCCTGTCATGTGCCTAGAGCAACCACTATCAACATGCCATATGCTCTTTCCCTTGAGCTGTTGGTTGCCTTGCACATTAGATAAATCAATTAGTATGAATTAGGAACCCAAGCCAAAGTGATCTTGGGTACCCCTTTCTCATCAAAATACTTGCATTCTTTCTTGACAAGATTTTTGAACTTTAACTCCTCATTCTTGGAGTACTTTGTTACAATAATAGGCTTGGAAATATTTTTGCTAGAATCAGTACTGGTTTTAGAAGTACTAACTGCCTTGGCAGCACTTGCATGCTTAGCAGTACTAACCTTGTTAGCAGTAGTAACTGTGTTAGCAGCAGTAACTGTGTTGGCAGTATTAACCTTTGAAGAGGTATTAACAGTATTAGCAACATTAATATTTTCAGCAGTACTAACACTGTTAGCAGTAGTAACTGTGTTAGCAGTACTAATATTGTTAGCAGTACTAACACTGTTAGTACTTCTAGGTACCCACATTTTGACACTTTCTTTTAAAATCTTTTTCTTTAAAGTGCCTTTACTTTCAACAGATTTCTTTATCACATGTTTCTTTCCAGCCTTCCTATAACCAACAGGTTTTTGCACAAATCTTTGAAAGTTCATCTGTTGGTTAATAGGGTTAAAGTAACAATACTTAGCCAAATGATTCAACTTGCCACATATAAAACAAGGTTTTGGTCTATTGATTTTATTCAGATCAACTCCTTGTTTCTGAGCCCTTTGATTATTCCAGTTTCTTTGATTTCCTCTTTTTAAACCAGAATTTAGGCTCTTGGCTTTATTGCAATCACACTGTTTACAAGATCCAGGATTCACAACTGTGGTTTGTTTGTAATGGACCTTGTTATCCTTTCCTTTAGTCTTCTCTATCTCCTTGGACTTGACCCAGATTTTCCCACATCCCTCATTGGTGATAATATTGTTTTCTAATGGTATCTTTTTACTCACAGGATTCTTCCTGCTATCACTGGCTTCTTTCTCAGTCAAATCCTTAACTACTACTTTATCCAAAGGATCTATCTTAAAATCTTCTTCAGACAAGTCCTTTTTCTCCTTAGTTTCTAACAAGTCTGATGTAGGAGAGATATAGTTGTTATTGTAAGGAGGGGGTGTATTGTTGTATCCAATACCAGGCTTCATCTTATCATGAATCTGAGCCTTTAGAAGAGAATCCATTGCTTTTGAAGCATAAGAAAACTTTTCTATGTCAAGCTTAACTTTTGACAGTTCCTCTTTCAGCCTATCATTCTCTTCTAATGACTTAGACAGTTTGGTTTCTAACTCATTCTTTTCCCACTTCCAATACTTTGTGTCATAAGAGTGTTGAAGTTCATTATCTTGAAAGCCTTTGATTTGCTCTTCAAATCTCTCTACTATTAACACATAATCTCTTCTGTCCTTTTCTAATCTTTTGAGGTCATCACACATACTTTGATTGTGATCCCTGTATCTTGTAACAGTGTCAATGCAAGATTTAGTGCAAAGATTAGAACTTACCTCAGAGGGGAGATCAGACACTTCTGCCATAAGAGCTTGGTTCTGAATGGCTTCCTCAGCTTGATCACTCCAGTCAAATCCCATTCCTTGTTGAGAAACAAGGGCTTGAGCAGGATTCTTGTTCTGATTGTATCCTCCATTCTGAGCTTGTTGGTGGTTGTTGTTTGGAACAGCATTTCTGCATTCTCTAGCAAAGTGTCCTTTCTTGTGGCACTTATAACATTCCACCTTGGTCTTGTCAAAACCAGCTCCATCTTCTCTTCTTTGAGAGAAGTTATTCCTTCCAGTTCTTTTAATGAACTTCTTCACCCTCATGGATAACATGGCCATCTGCCATTTAATATCCATCTCCTCCAGATCATCAGGGTGAATTTGATCAAGATCATCATTAATCAAAGAATTGCTGCTATGACTGGACAAAAAGGCTTCAAAGATAGTTTCAGTGCCTTTTTCTGAACTTACTCCACTGGAAGTACTAACTGCTTCAGGGTTGGCAGTAGTATCAGTGGATGCTGAAAGAAGTGCAGCATTGTGAATATAACCAGAGGGCTTCTTCTTGGTTTCTACCGCAGTTTCAAAAACTCTTAGATCATTGTATAGATCATCAAGTTCTTTCTCTTCCATATTGTCACTCTGTCTATATGAGACAGTGTACATAGTCCATTCATCCCCAAGAGATCTGAGGAACTTTCTGTTGATATCATCTTGTTCCATCTTCACCCCTACAGTAGCCAGTTCACCTATGAGTTTGTTGAACCTATCAAAACTTTGAGTCATAGACTCATTCTTTGTGGAAGTGAAGTTCTCATACTGCTGCTTTAGAACATCTCTTTGATTTCTTTTGATGCTCTTAGTTCCAGCAAATCTTTTCTCTAGAGCATTCCAGAGAATCTGAGCATCAGTGCAGTTGCAAAATTGATGCTGGTATTCATTGGGAATGGCCAAGAGCAGAGTGCTCAAGGCCTTCATCTCTGTTTGTCTGATCTTCCTCTCACCATCTGTCTTTGGTGGAGGTCTTTTCCCATCTGGTCCTATCCTTCCAGCTTCAGAAGGACCATTCTCAATGATATCCCACATTGAGTAGTCAGTGAGAAGAATATATTGTCTGATTCTTATCTTCCACATGTCAAACTCACTTGGTTTGAGCATTGGAACCTTAGAAACCAAAGTACTGCTTGATTCTGTAAGATTTTCCATGATGAATAACTGTTTCTGAGAGAGTTTGGCTCTGATACCACTTGTCAGGATCGAATTCTCAACAAGAATTAATTCTCAGAAATAATATCAAAGAAGTTTGCGGAATAACACTTAGATATTTAATCAAACAGAAAATCAAAATAGAATATGATCAACAAACTGTAAACTTGTATTGAATGCTTTGAAGTTACAAGATTACACACTCAACCTCAATATTGATGAACAGGCTCACCAATACGAATTCTACTTCTCTAGAATTAGGATCTATGCCTTGAGGTTGATTTTCTCTCTAAAAGAATGAAAAAAACAAAAGTTAACTCACTATTCTAAACTATACAATATATATACTGAATACAAAGATAATTACAATAAATAAAATATCTTCAGTATATCTTCCATGTATATCTCTAAGCTTCCATGTATATCCTTTCAAACGAATCTTCATCATATAAGCAGTATTAATCTTCAGCAGCATTAAATTCCTTCTAGCAGCATTAACTACTAAGCAGCACTAACCACTAGCAGTACTAACTAGCTAAGCAGTACTAACTTTGTTCAAGCAGCACTAACTTTGACTAGCAGTATTAATAGTACTAGCAGTAGTAACACTCAGCAGTACTAACCTTTAAGTCTTCTAGCAGTAGTAACTTTGAACCAGCAGCATTAACCATACTTGATGAATTCTTCAGTTCCCAACACTTGCACATATTGTCTTTTGTGGATCCAAAGATAACATCATCAACATATATTTGGACCAGCAAGATATCCTTCTTCTTTCTCTTGATGAATAAAGTCTTATCAATGACTCCTCTTTCAAAGCCATTTTCCAAGAGATAGGATGACAGAGTGTCATACCATGCTCTTGGTGCTTGATGCAGTCCATAAAGTGCTTTCTTTAGTTTGTATACTTTGTCTGGATAGCTTGGGTTCTCAAACCCTGGTGGTTGACAGACATATACCTCTTCTTCAATCGAGCCATAGAGAAATGCACTTTTTACATCCATTTGATAGACTTTGAATTTCATATAAGAAGCATAAGCTAGGAATAATCTAATTGCTTCTATCCTGGCTACAGGTCCAAATACTTCTTCATAATCTATTCCCTCTTCTTGTGTATACCCTTGAGCCAACAGCCTTGCTTTATTCCTTATTACTATGCCTCTTTCATCTCTCTTATTCCTGAAGACCCATTTTGTTCCTATTGCTCTTTGGCCTTTAGGAAGGTCTACCAGATCCCAAACATCTTGCAGCTTGAATTGCAGTAGCTCTTCTTGCATTGCTTCTATCCAACTGGACTCTTTCATAGCATCATGTGCCTTCTTAGGCTGAAGCTGGGATAAAAAACAAGAGAGCACTGTATGCTGTTGGTCTTGCATTTCTTGCAGCCTGCTTTGATTTCTAGTCATCATAGGAGAAGATAGATCTCCTATTACCAGCTGTGGAGGATGATTCTTTTGAGTTCTGGTGTGATGACTAGGTTCTTCATTAAGTCCCACCTCTAGATTAGAGTCATTCAACTCCACTGAGGTGTTTTCAACAGCTACTTCTGGGTCTTTATCTTCTTGACTCTCCTCTTCTCTACTTTCTTCTTCACTCTGATTTGGTCCAGTAGATGGTTCCTTGTCACAGTCTTCAATAGAATCCACTGTAGGTATGGGAAAGATCACAGATTGAGATATATTGTCTTGAACTTGTGTAGTTCCTGATCCTTCACACCCTGAACCTGCATAGTCATTACTACTGAAACCAAAAGAGTTAGTTAGTGAATCAATGTCAAACAGCCACTGAGGACCAGACCCAATAGGATTTGGTGTATTCTCATTGCATTTGACATTGTCACTTTCTTCAATTATTCTAGAAGAAGAGTTAAAAACTTTGTAAGCCTTACTCTGAGATGAGTAACCAACAAGAAATCCATCATCTGCTTTGCTATCAAACTTACCTAAGTGAGATTTGGTATTGAGAATAGTACAAGGACACCCAAAAGGTTTGAAAAATCCAATAAATGGTTTTCTTTTATTTAAAAGCTCATATGGGGTCTTGTTCTTTGGCTTGACCACTAGAACTCTGTTTTGGACATAACAGGCAGTATTAACTGCTTCAGCCCAGAAGGTAATTGGCAGTTTTGAATCAGCCAACAGAGATCTAGCAGCCTCTATTAGTGTCCTATTTCTCCTCTCAGCAACTCCATTCTGTTGAGGAGTCATAGGGGCACTATATTGTCTCTCAATGCCTTTCTCTTCACAAAAGGTGTTTAGATCAAGATTTTTAAATTCAGTCCCATTGTCTGATCTAATGACTTTTACTTTTTGATTAGTTTGGTTTTCAATTCTTAGGATAAAGGATTTGATCAGTCCACTTGTCTCATCCTTAGTCCTTAGAAAATATACCCAGGTAAATCTAGAGTAATCATCAACAATAACTAAGCAGTAAGATTTCTTGCCTATACTCATAACATTTGTAGGACCAAACAGATCCATATGTAATAACTGGAGGCAAGAAGAAATAGTATTTAACTCTTTGGTCTTATGAGAAGTTTTGTGTTGTTTGCCTTTAAGACAAGCAACACAATGATCATCACATGAAAAGACTTTTGATGGTAAACCTCTTACAAGGTTGTTTTTAACAAGTTTGTTCATTGTCTTGAAGTTCATGTGACACATCCTTCTGTGCCAAAGAGAGGATTCATCCACAGAAGCTTTAGAAACAAGACAGTTTAGGGATGAATCACTAGAAACATTGTGCATATCTAGACAATAAACATTGTCCTTTCTTGGAGTTCTAAGTAGTATCATGCTTTCATCAACTACTTTGAACCCTGGAGCAAGGATCATACACTCTGTATTAGTAAATAATATGCTATGTTGTTTGTCACAAACCTGTGATACACTTAACAGGTTGTACTTTAACTGATCAACATAGTAGACATCCTCAAATGTTATCTTACCTTTTGTAACATTACCTTTTCCACTTATTTTACCACCAGTAAGATTATCTCCAAAAGCAACATGTCCTCCATTGATATGCTTGAAATCCTGAAGGCATGACATATTGCCTGTCATGTGCCTAGAGCAACCACTATCAACATGCCATATGCTCTTCCCCTTGAGCTGTTGGTTGCCCTACACATAGGATAAATCAGTTAGTATGAAATAGGAACCCAAGCCAAAGTGATCTTGGGTACCCCTTTCTCATCAAAATATTTACATTCTTTCTTGACAAGATTTTTAAACTTTGACTCCTCATTTCTGGAGTACTTTGTCACAATGATGGATTTGGAAACACTTTTGCTAGAAGCAGTACTGGTTTTAGAAGTACTAACTGCCTTAGCAGCACTTGCATGCTTAGCAGTACTAACCTTGTTAGAAGTAGTAACTGTGTTAGCAGCAGTAACTGTGTTGGCAGTATTAACCTTTGAAGAGGTACTAACAGTATTAGCAGCATTAATATTTTCAGCAGTACTAACACTGGTAGCAGCAGTAATGCTTCCAGCAGCACTATCCCTGTCAGCAGTACTAACAGTTTTAGTGCTTCTAGGCACCCACATTTTAATACTTTCTTTTAAAACCTTTTTCCTAATGGGGCCTTTGGTTTCAACAGATTTCTTAACCACATGTTTCTTTCCATCCTTCCTATAACCAACAGGTTTTTGCACAAATCTTTGAAAGTTCATCTGTTGGTTAATAGGGTTAAATAAACAGTACTTAGCCAAATGGTTTAACTTTCCACATATGAAACAAGGCTTTGGTCTATTGATTTTACTCAGATCAATGCCTTGTTTTTGTGCCCATTGGTTATTCCAGTTTCTCTGATTTCCCCTTGGTTTATCATGTTTTTGGGGCTTAGATTTATTGCATGCACACTGCTTGCAAGGGATAGGGTTCACAACAGTGGTCTGCTTATAGTGAACCTTCTTGTTCTTTCCCTCAGTCTTCTCTATCTCATTGGACTTGATCCAATGCTTTCCACATCCCTCATTGGTGATTATGTGGTTTTCTATAGGAATCTCACCACTCACAGTGTTGTCTTTATCCTTGACAACTTCTTTCTCAGTTTTATCCTTAACAACTACTTCATCTAAGGGATCTATCTCAGTGGCTCCCTTAGGTAGGTCCTTCCTATCCTTTGTTTCTAACAAATCTGAACTAGGAGGGATGTAGTTGTTGTTATAGGGTGGTGGTGTGGTATTGTACCCTATTCCTCTTCTCAGTTTATCATGAATCTGAGTTTGTAGCAAAGAATCCATTGCTTTGGAAGCATTGGAAAACTTTTCTACATCTAGTTTGACTTTAGCTAGCTCTCCTCTTAGCTTTTCACTCTCTTCTTTGGATCTGGTCAGTTGAAGTTCTAAGTCATTCTTCTCCCACTTCCAGTAGTTTGTGTCATAAGAGTGTTGAAGCTCATTGGCTTGAAAACCCTTAATTTGCTCTTCAAATCTCTCAACAATCCTCACATAATCTTTTATGTCCTTTTCCAATCTCTTAAGGTCATCACTCATGTTCTTGTTGTGATCCCTATACCTTTTAACAGTGTTAATGCAATTTGGAGAACAAAGATTGGAGGTTACCTCTGTTGGGAGATCAGACACCTCTGCCATTAGAGCTTGGTTTTGAATGGCCTCTTCAGCTTGATCACTCCAGTCAAACCCCATACCTTGTTGAGAGACAAGGGCTTGTGCAGAGTTTCTGTTATTATTGAAGCTTCCAGATTGTGTCTGCTGATGGTTGTTGTTGTGAGACACTCCACTGCTGCATTCCCTAGCAAAGTGTCCCTTTTGATGGCATTTATAGCATTCCACCTTAGACTTGTCAAAACCTGCTCCATCTTCTCTTCTTTGGGAGAAGTTGTTCCTCCCAGTTCTTTTGATGAACTTCTTAACTCTCATAGAGAGCATGGCCATCTGCCATTTAATGTCCATCTCTTCAAGATCATCTGGATGGAGTTGTTCCAAGTCATCATTAATAAGAGAAGAGTTTCCATGACTGGCCAGAAAGGCTTCAAATACAGTTTCAGTGCCTTTCTCTTGATTTGCTCCATTGGCAGCATTAACTGATTCAGGATTGGAAGTAGAATCAATTGATGCTGAAAGGAGTGCAGCATTGTGAACATACCCAGAAGGCCTCTTCTTAGCCTCTACCTCAGATTCAAAAACTCTTAGATCATTATATAGATCATCAAGTTCCTTTTCTTCCAGTTGATCATTCTGTCTGAAAGACACAGTATACATGGTCCATTCATCACTCAGGGACCTTAGGAATTTCCTGTTTAGATCATCTTGATCAATTTGTACTCCCACTGTAGCTAGTTCACCAAGAAGCTTGTTGAATCTGTCAAAAGTTTGAGTCATGGACTCATTCTTGGTTGACATAAAGTTCTCATATTGTTGCTTCAGAATGGCTTTCTGATTTCTCTTGGTACTTTTGGTACCTGAGAATCTCTTCTCTAGAGCATTCCAGAGCATCTCAGCATCAGTGCAGTTGCAAAACTGATGTTGATATTCATTGGGAATAGCCAAGAGCAAAGTGCTCAGGGCTTTCATCTCTGTCTGTCTAGTCTTTCTTTCAGCATCAGTTTTTGGTGGAGTTCTCTTTCCATCTGCACCAATCTTTCATGCTTCAGAAGGGCCATTCTCAATGATGTCCCACATAGAATAGTCAGTGAGGAGTATGTACTGCTTGATTCTGATCTTCCACATATCGAATTCATTGGGTCTGAGCATTGGAACCTTTGAGACCAGAGTACTGTTTGATTCTGCAAAGTTTTCCATGATGAATGAATAGATGTTTCTGAGAGAACTTGCTCTGATACCACTTGTCAGGATCAAATTCTCAACAAGAATTATGAATACTCAGAAACAATATCAAAGAAGTTGCGGAATAACACTTTGATATTCAATGTAACAGTAAACAAACAGTATATGATTTACAACTTGTAAACTTGTATTGAATGATTAAAATCACAAGATTACACACTCAACCTCAATCTTGAAGAACAGACTCTTTCAAGACGAATTCTACTTCTCTAGAATTAGGAATTATGCCTTGAGGTTGATTTTCTCTCTTGAACAAAAACGTAGAATCAATAATTAAAAGTTATTTCACTATTCTAAACTATACAATATATATACTGAAGATAAAGATAATTACAAAAGAATAAAAGATCTTCAGTATAATCTTCCATCATTATCTCCAAGCTTTCCATACTCTTCAGTCTATTCAGCTGTCATCCTTGTAATTCTGATCTCCATCTCATAAGCAGTATTATTCTTCAGCAGCATTAATACTCTGAGCAGTATTAACTCCAGCAGTACTAACCATGCTCAGCAGTATTAATCTCTTCAAGCAATACTAACTTTGAACTAGCAGTACTAACCATGTTGAGCAGCATTAATCTTCAACTAGCAGCATTAACTTTACTTGTGTTGTACTTGTGCAATTCTTCAGTTCCCAACAAAAACGATAGTGTTCTTGAGTCTTATCCCAGATTGGATTTCGTGCAACCCAATCATAGGGTCGAAATACCAATTCAAAAAATGAAAGACACGATTCTCAAGAAATCCGGTCACCTGATCGACTGTCTTGCCCCCTTTTTCTCTAACAAAAAATGGTTTTTGTCAAAGGATGTGCCTTCACGCCCTGTATTGCCATCCTAAAAATTCGAGTGTTGAGTTGCAAAACAATTCTTGTAAATAGTCTTATCTATTTCAGTAGTTTTAATTTTGTGTTTTTGTTATTGTGTATTTGCAGGAGTTGGTCGTGATTTTTGCTAAAATGTGCCAATGAAGAATTTGGGCGTGATTTGAAACAAAAAGAGGGTGGTTTATGACTTTCAATTTTTTTTTTCCAAGAACCCTCTCATCATCCCATCTTCTCTATGGCATGCTCCAAGAGGTTGGTTCCCAAAGCTTACCCAACTCCTTCTCGCCGGAGCCGGAGCCAGAGCCGACAACCACCACCGTACCATCCACCATCGTCGCCGCTAGCTCCGCCACCCCACAGCCCTAAGTTTTCCATGCCGCTCCATGTCTTGCTGCTCATGTTCCAGTTTCCTCTAGTGTACCCACAGCTGTTCGACAGTCTCCTCAGCAACATTAGACTGTTGGTTTGTGTTTATCACCCTTGCAAACATTATTTTTGTGCATTCTCTCAGTTGGGAATTGTTTGAACTATCAACTTTTGTCTCCCCGCTTTTTGTGAATTGTTATGCGGGTGATTTGAATGCTTATAAATGTTGTTGGGTGTTGATATTTTTTGTTTTCTCTGGCCTTTTTTTCAGGTGCATCTTCTTTGTTTGACTTGTGTTGGATGGTGAAATTAAAAGGAAGTAGGCCCTCTTGTTTATTTATTCCTATACACATTATGTAACACCCTCAAATTTGGTAAGAGCAACTAATTAAAAATTTCGATATAACATCAAAATAAGGAACAAAACTTCCTCCTACAATTCAAAACTCACAATACCTCAAGTTAATATTCTATAACTAACCTCAACAAATATAAACTCCAATAATATACAAGGACTAAACCGAAGTCGGGTGTTACTTAACCCCAAACATAAGTTGCTCTTCCCAAAACAAATGCGTGAGACTTCAACAAGCTAATCACTCCTCGAGCACATAACTAGCACTCCTCTCTTCGAAGTGTCACTAGGACTATTCCCAACCGGAACTTGTTGCACATGCCGACAAATAAAAAGTTTAGGCTAACGCCTAGTGAGTTCAAGAGTTTTCAACATGAATAAATATATCATTGGAAAAAAGGAATGTAATTTAAATCATAATCTTTCAAAATGATATGCTTCAAATATGAAAATGACTCATTTTCCAATAATATGCATTTTAGGCGAAGGAAACACCAATATAAACGTTTTCCAATCCAAACTATTTTAGGGATGAAGATCCCAATATAAAACGTTCTTTCGTAAATTAAATTCAACCCAAAACTCACTGAAAATGAGAATAGAAATCGAACTCCCAATTTATGAAACGCGGATAAAACTTTAAATCCCGAAACACCCAAAACACGGGTGGGGCATAATACTCAACCCATAAACTATGGATAAAAATCCATATATACAAAACATCACCGAAAATATGGATACTAAAACTTAATACTTAAAACAACACCTTTCAGTGACGGGGGAGACCCGAATTCCATCGAATGTGGCGGGCACACAAGTTTAAGCCACTTATCGATGTTCTCGAGATTCACATATAGTCATGGATCCCCGTATACGGCTCCCTACCGAGCAACCACCGCAAGATACCCAAATGACCCTAGTGTCTACTCGACATCTAGATGAGTGTCACCACAAAAGCCACAAGTCCCTTTATCTGGCTCACCATGGGCACCACCCAAGACTTAGCTCTGTATACGGCTCTGCAGAGCAACACCACAAGCTTACATATAAACATGACTTGGGGACCACTCACTAAACTTCAAACGCGGATACTAAATTCCACGATGAATAACCAGACTGGATTACACGGGCATCGAGTTCAACCACCCACGATCTATACCTCGAGTCCTTCACTAAAGGTTACACGATCATCGAGTTCAACCACCCATGATCTATACCTCGAGTTCCCGCTAGCCATAAATAATTTCCAATCCCAAAACAGTTATAGAGTTCCCAATTAAACCAACTGACGGACTCATATGCCTATGGATCCAATACATTACCGTCTCAAAACATTACATGACTCCAACGAATGAACTTACGCATTCAAAACATGCAACTCATAATAAGATGCAACTAACTACACCATACGTCAAAGGCTCCTTAACGAGCTACTAAAAACTGAACGAATACCCCAAAGACTCATCTGAGTATAAATTAGCCAAAAGGCATAATAAACGTTTGGCTAAAACACGTGAGCTAGTATGTTTACGTAAACCAAATACATATTTTCCCAAAAATCTTTGTCTCTCAAATCACAATTGGACTTCGGCCCAAAACCAAAAAGGTTACAATTTCTAAAATGTTCGCAAAGTCGGGAACTACCAAAATCAAGGGACCCAAACATTCGTACTTTCAAAACATCCCATTACATGAATGATGCATATTTCCAACAAGCACTAAAAGTGCATTTTGACAAAGTAATCTCCATTTATACAATAATTCATCAAAACACTTTCATCTATGACTTATTTATCAAAATGCCCAAAAATCCCAAATGTGAGTGTTTTACATAGTTTATAAAGCTAAACACTTCAAATAATCAAAAGTTACCGAATAACTCAACAGTTGATAATTTCATGTAAAACACGTAAATACTTTAAAATGAACATTTTGGCATGTACAACATTTTCACAAATCAACTTGAACTCACCTTGCTAGATTTAGGCTAAATCTAGATTTTACCCCAACTTGAGCTTCTTTGGAGAAACTTGAATCCACAAGAGAATCCTTCCAAAACCTAGATCCCAAGGCCATAAACTTCATAATCGTTGGCACTCTTGTGTGCCCTGTACCAAGACCTCCCAAGGACATAAATTTTTGGGTCGCACAGGTTCGATCATAAAGGTTGATTTACATTAACAACTAAATCTCAAAATCACAAATAATCCTTAAACAACATTAGACATTTCATAAAACCTATAAATTTTGGGGTGTTACAATCCTCCCTAACTTGGGAACGATTTCGTCCCCGAAATCCTAGCTAAACGAACAAATGAGGATATCGACGCTTCATGTCTTCCTCCGATCCCCAAGTCACATTGGCGCCTCGATGCTGCTTCCATTGCACCTTCACCATTGTAACTTCCTTGTATCGGAGCCTCTTGGTTTCCCGCTCTAGAATGGCTTTGGGTTCTTCAATGCAATGGGTGTCGTCCACCCGAATCTCCGACAAAGGTATGACATTTTATTCCTCCGCTAAGCACTTTCGTAGGTAGCACACATGAAACATAGGGAGGATTTCGTCCATATCCGGTGGTAAATCTAACTTGTAGGCTTGTAGTCCAATGCGCTCAATCACGGTGAACGGTCCAAGAAAGCGGGGACTCAACTTTCCACGTTTTCCAAACCGTATTAAGCCCTTCCATAGGGACAACTTCAACATCACATGGTCTCCCACTTGAAACTCCATCGTTCGCCTCTTCTTTTCGGCATAACTCTTTTGTCGATCTTGCGCCACCTTTAAGCGCTTTCGTATAGATTTGACTTTGTCGGCCGTCTCTTGCACGATTTTCGGTCCGATAAATTACTTTTCTCTCACTTGTAACCAACACACGGGGGTTCTACATTTCCTCCCGTGCAATGCTTCAAACGGTGTCACTCCAAGGCTAGAGTGATAACTTTTGTTGTATGCAAATTCCACCAAAGGTAGGTGGGTATCCCAATTTCCACCAAAATCGATCACACATGATCTTAGCATGTCTTCTAAGGTTTGAATCGTCCTCTCGCTTTGTCCGTCTGTATGTGGATGGTATGTCGTACTCAAGTTCACCTACGTACCCAACTCTCGATGCAACGCTCCCCAAAATCTTGAAGTAAAAAAGCCTATCATGATCGGAGACTATAGACAAGGGTATACCGTGCCTAGAGACCACTTCATCAATATAGAGTTTTGCCAACTTATCCATCGGCAATGTTTCCCGCATCGCTATAAAGTGAGCACTCTTCGTCAAACGATCAACAATCACCTAGATGGTGTCATTACCCCTCAACGTCTTTGGTAGTTTGGTCATGAAATCCATGGTAATCTTATCCTATTTCCACTCGGGTATTTCTAAAGACTGTAATCTCCCGTAGGGTATTTGATGCTCGTCCTTCACTTAAGAACAAGTCACACACCTCTCCACATAGTGTGCCACGTCCAACTTCATAAACGACTACCAATAGTGCAACTTCAAGTCTCTACATCTTGGTGCTTCTTGGGTGGATGGATTATTTGGATTTGTGAGCGTCCTCCAAAAGTAGCTCTCGGTTTCCTCCAATCTTTGGCACCTATACACGCCCATTAAAGCATTTGATCCCACGACTATCATCCGTCAAGAGTAGTCGTTGTTTACTCATTATTTCTTCCTTGAGGTGTTCTTTCGATAAATCTTTGACTTGAGCCTCTTTAATTCGATCCATGAGACTTGAAACCAATTCAATCCTTGAGAGCTTGTCTCGAAGTCTCCCACTATATTCTTTCCGGCTCAAAGCATCGGCCACTACGTTTGCCTTACACGGATGGTAGAGCAACTCACAATCGTAGTCCTTGAGTAGTTCCAACCATATTTTTTGCCTCATATTTATCTCCTTTTGATCGAAGACATACTTCAAGCTTTTGTGATCTGTATACAAGGTACACTTCGTGCCATAGAGGTAGTGTCGCCACAACTTCAACGCGAACACTACCGCCGCTAGCTCCAAATCATGAGTGGGGTAATTCTTCTCGTGCACCTTTAGTTTCCTCGATGCGTAGGTGATTACCTTTCCTCTTTGCATAAGGACACAACCTAAACCCATCTTGGATGCATCGCTATAAACCACCAAATCTTCCGATCCCTCCGGCATGGATAAAATCGGAGCTTCACATAACTTCTTCTGCAACATTGGAAAGGCCTTCTCTTGAGATTCGGTTCACACGAACTTCACGTTCTTCTTAGTCAATGAAGAAGCAATCTTGGAGAAGTCTTGAATAAACCTTCGGTAATAACCCGACAATCTCAAAAAGCTTCGGATCTCGGATGGACTCTTCGGAGGTTCCCAATTCATCATGGCTTCAATCTTCGTGAGATCAACCTTCTCTCCGTCACTTGTGACCACATGCCCCAAGAACTGCATCTCTTTCAACCAAAATTCGCATTTGGAAAATTTCGCGTATAACTTCTCCTTTCTCAAGACTTCCAAAACTTCACGAAGATGGTGCATGTGATCGGATTCGTCCTTGGAGTAGATTAAGATATCTTCAATGAATACGATGACCGACTTATCAAGGAATGGTCGTCATATGTGGCTCATCAAGTCCATGAACACCGATGGGGAGTTCGTTAAACCAAAAGGCATCACCAAGAACTCGTAGTGTCCGTAGCGCGTCCTAAAAGTCGTCTTTAGAATGTCGTCCTCCTTGACCTTCACTTGGTGATATCCTGAACGTAGGTCGATCTTCGAGAAGCATCTCGCTGCTTGGAGTTGGCTAAACAAGTCATCAATCCTAGGGAGTGGATACTTATTCTTCACAGTCACCTTGTTCAACTCCGTATAGTCTATGCACATTGTAACGTCCCCCGTCCCTGTGGTTCGGAAAAGGTGATGTCACGAACGGGACTTAACACAAATACACAACTAATTCAGAACTATTAATAAACTCTAAACATATATTACAGAATTCTAAAACATATTTTACAATCCAAATATAACACTTCAAAAAGTGTTTATAAACTTAGAACGTATATGATAACATGAGTCTAAGAACTCCAAAATTTCACGCTCGATCTCAAGTACCGTCCCTGTAAACATCACTTTAAACCTACCGTGTCAGAAAACAAAACATGGTTGAGCACAAAGCTCGGTGAATGATATAAGTTCCAAAATAACAATAAACACATCAATAACAAAGCGGAAGACTTAAAAGTTCAATTCGAAGAAAGTTCTTGAAACCGAAGTTCATAGCAAAAGAAATGTTTAGTAATATTCAAAATCAAAATGAAGAATCTCAAGAACAGTTCACACTTTAACTTCAAAACGTAATATAAATAAAGTCCGTCAATTCATGTTGTGTTCGTGGGGTGATCAACAACAAGAACTATTGGGTCGGCGTGCGGGCACACATACACGAATCCCCTGTGAATTTAACCACAGTCACATATTATGTGGGTAAAAGTTCTAGGATCGATCCATCCGCACTGGAGCCAACAAGGTCGGTCTAGTCCCCAGAGTGGGTTCACGTAAGCCACTAATGGGCTTAACTCTGGTGGACCGAATTCACCTGCAGGATGCTATGACAACAAAGTCTCCATAGAAGGCATCCCAAATAATGTGCCCATTTATTGGGTTGTTCTAAAAAAACAAAAACTAAACATATGTCAGTTACCCATATGGCGTTCATAAAAATCAAAGCCAATATACTTCACAAGTTTTATAACGAGACACATTTTAATAAAACGTCAAAATGTTCAAACAATTGATTCAATAAACCAAAATCAATGTGTATGTGTGTGTATAATTTCACATTTGTTGATCACGTTCGGTTGATCAATCACAAGGTGGTGAACCACCTTTAGGAAGGGTCAACTACAACAAATAGTTGCCCACGATTCAAAAAAAATGAAATCCATAACTTAACCAAATTCAGATGTATCATACGATCAACCGAGACTAGGGACGAAGTTTAACTCATTCCATTGCCTATTTAAACCACGAATTATTATTACTCGCATAACATAGAACTCAATTGTTATTATCCTAAGCTTAATCACGAAACTTTATTCTCTTAGGCATTAAATCGAACACTTGGTGTGCGGTTAAACATCTAGATACAAATATCACCGTTTTGATTCCAAACTTTACCCTTTTGTAATTTTGACAAACCCAAACATTTCTAAACATGTATTTGATTATAAATTTGCAATATCAAATCATAATCTACCAACCAACTTCAACTACCCTAACCTACCAACTTAAACAACTTAAGAAGAAACTTATACCTTTAAGAAGGATTCGAAGCGTAGATTCCAAATATGTAATTATGTTGTTGATTTCATCGACAATTTGCAAGTAATTTAAAAGAGAGAGAGAGAGAGATAGAGTTTTAGAGAGAGATAGTTATGGCGGTTGAAGGATGAAAAGAAGAAGACAATGTGATCTATGGATTTGGTTTTATATTTTTACTCTTATATATATATAATATATATCATCTCATATATATATATAATTAATATATATATATATATAAAGAGGTGGGTTCATGCGAGAACGGTATCTATTTAAGAAAACAAGAAAAAGGTCGAGTACTTACAAAATCATATGTGATTCACGTACAAAATCACATGTGATTCCCCATGACTTTGCACGAAACTTGAAGTCGCGGGAAAAGTCGCATGTGTCCCTTTTTCCCGATTAATGTCGAATCACATGTGATTTTATACATGATTATTTGGTTTTCTTGTTTTCTTAAATAGTTAGTGTTCTTGTTTGAACCTTCCTATATATATATATAATATATATATATACATTTACTTTTTATTTAATTATCTATAAAGAGATTGGTTTCTTGACGGTGTTAACCTCTCAAAATCTTTCATTGACATTTTAATTATAGTACAATTCGGGTAAGAATAATTATACGCATTAAAACGGAGTCTTACAATTATTCCCCCCCCCCCCAAAAGAGATTTTGTCCCCGAAATCGAAATTAGACAGGAAACTTACATCGATTAAAGAACTCGGGGTACTCCCGTCGCATATGTTCCTCAGTTTCCCACGTCGCCTCACGTTCCGAATGATTTTTCCAAAGAACTTTTACAAAAGGAATCACTCTCTTCAGTGCACCCCTCTCATTACGATCAAGAATCACTTCAGGTTCCTCACGATAAGACAGATCTGGTTCTATACGTTCTAAAGCATAATCACGTGTAGAGGATGATAGTTGTACCCTCGAAGTGAAGAGACATGGAATATGTTATGTACGTGAGATAATTGCGGCGGTAAAGCTAACCGGTAAGCCACAACTCCAACCCTTTCCAGAATTTCAAAGGGACCAACATATCTCGGACTCAACTTTCCTTTGAGACCGAAACGTCTGATGCCACGAGTTGGGAAACCTTTAAGAAAACTTTATCTCCCGGTATAGGTCGTCGTCGTTTGTCGGCGTAGCTCTTTTGACGAGCTTGAGCCTCTTTCATCATTTGATGCGCAATCTCGACCTTCTCAGTAGTAACTTGTACCAATTATGTGCCTTCGAGAATACGTTCTCCGACTTCATTCCAACAAGTCGGTGTTCGACATTTTCGACCATAAAGTGCTTCATATGGGGCCATGTCGATACTCGACTACCAGCTATTATTATAGAACTCTATTAGGTACAAGTAACTATCCCAACTTCCATGCCATTACAACGTACATGATCGGAGCATATCCTCCAATGTTTGAATTGTACATTTAGATTGCCCATCAGTTTGTGGATGAAAGGTCGTACAAAATTCAAATATGTGCCCCAAGCTTTATGTAAACCTTCCCAAAATCAAGATGTAAAACGTGGGTCTCGATCGAAGGTAATCGATACAGGAGTGCCATGGAGACGAATAATCTCACGTTGGAATACTTCTGTCAATTTATCAATTGACCAAAATTTTCAGATAGGAAGAAAATGAGCCGATTTGGTCAATCAGTCAACCACTACCCAAATTGCATCGTGTTTCAAGGTTGTGCGGGGTAGTCCGACTACGAAATCCATAGTTACGTGTTCCCATTTCCATAAAGTAATGTTCAGCGATTGAAGAAGACCACCCAAACGTTGATGTTCACTTTTAACTTGTTGACAAGTGAGACAACGGGCTACAAAATCGGCGACATCTCGCTTCATTCCAACCCACCAGTAATGGGTCTTTAAGTCGCGATACATTTTTGTTGTACCCGGATGAACAGAAAACATAAAGTTATGTGCTTCGGTCAGAATCTGATCTTTAAGCTCTGAGTTATTTGCAACACAAAGATGATCTCGAAACCACAACACGTGATCATCATCGATCCTGAATTCCGAACTAACATTCTTTTGTGCCTGTTGGAAGTTTTCCCACAATTCACTACCGTCTTGTTGGGATTCTTTGATCCGAGATATTAGAGTCGACTCTACCATTAGATTCGATAGAATTTCCGTTTGCGAACTCGGATAGATTTCCAGTCAGAACCATTCAATCTTCAAAGCCAACTCTGTAGGAACAAGTAACGAGAATACCTGTCCCACAACTTTACGACTTAAGGCGTCGGCGACTACATTAGCCTTACCCGGATGATATTGTATATGAACATCTTAATCCTTTAGAAGTTCGAGTCACCTCCGTTGACGCATATTTAACTCTTTTTGAGTAAATATATATTTAAGGCTCTTCTGGTCGGTGAAAACTTCACATGTCTCACCGTACAAATAATGAGGCCAATTTTTGAGTGCGAAGATAACCGCAGCCAATTCGAGATCGTGAGCCGGATAATTGTCGGATAATTGACCTCATAAGGCTTTAATTGACGTGATGCATATGTGATCACTTTTCCGTTTTACATAAGAACACAACCGAGACCTTTCTTTGAAGCATCACTGTAAACTTGAAAACCGTCGGTACCAGACGGTAATACAAGAACTGGGGCGGTAAGCAATCGATGCTTCAGTTCCTCGAAACTAGATTCTTGTTCGGAACCCCAATTAAATTTGACTCCTTTTCGGAGTAATCGGGTTAACGGTAAAAATATTTTGGAAAATCCTTCAACGAATCGTCTATAATAACCGACCAGACCCAGAAAACCACGAACTTCAGATACGTTTGTAGGTCGAGGCCATTTAGTGTTGGTTTCAATTTTCGTTGGATCGATTTTGACACCTTCCGCAGAGATTACGTGTCCTAGAAAAGACACTTGATCAAGCCAGAATTCACAATTGGAACGTTTTGCGTATAACTTTTTCGTTCGAAGAGTTTCCAAAACGATTTGAAGATGTTGATTATGTTGCTCTCTTGACTTTGAGTATATCAATATATCATCAATAAATACGATAACAAATTCGTCGAGATAATCCTTGAAAACCCGATTCATAAGATCCATAAAGACCGTTGGAGCATTAGTTAGCCCTAAAGACATTACTAAGAATTCGTAGTGCCCATAGCGAGTTATAAATGCGGTTTTCGGAATATCACAATCTCAGATACGAAGTTGATGGTACCCGGACCGAAGATCAATTTAGGAAAATAATTATGCCCCTTGTAATTGATCGAACAGATCGCCAATTATTGGCAACAAATACTTGTTACGGATCGTTACTTTATTAAGCTCCTGGTAATCAATACAAAGATGCATCGTACCGTCTTTCTTTTTGACAAAGAGAATCGGAGCTCCCCAGGGTGAGACACTGGGTCAAATGAAATCTTTCTTCAATAAATCATCGAGTTGAGTTTTGAGTTCCTTCATTTCAGTTGGAGCCATTCGATAGGGAGCCTTGGAAATAGGAGAAGCTCCCGGGACTAGATCGATGGTAAATTCGACTTCCCGGACTGGTGGTATACCCGGTAGATCGTCGGGAAACACATCAAGATATTCATAAACAACAGGTATGGGTGCAAAAGTAGGGAATACCTGTTCGGGATCTTTTAACGAGGACAGAAAATTTTTGTTACTTTGCCAAGTATATTGTTTCACAGTAATAGAGGCTAAAGCGCTAACATATTCTTTTGGAGTACCTCCCTGGAAGATTGCCTCTTGTTTTTCAATATCCCCAAACAATATTTGTTTGGCGTTATAGTCTATAGTTGCACGATGGAGTGATAACCAGTCCATGCCCAGTATTAATTGAAAGTGGGACATATGCATTGGAAGTAGAGTGACCTCCCGTATGCGGTCTCCAATAAATAACTGATGGTTTAAAAATCGAGCTAACACACAGATTGAACCACCCATAGGGGTAGATATCACGACTGGAAATTCGGTGGTTTTCTCATAAGGTTTTAACCGGGATTCTAATTGTTCAGAAACAATAGAGTGTGTTGCCCCAGTATCAAACAAGGCATAAACAGATAAATCAATTAGGTTAACATGGCCTGAAATCATACCCGCTTGAGATTTGTCTCCAGGTAATGCAAAGACTCGCCCACTAGTAGTTGCTTGTTTTCCTTTTCCTTTACCAGTTCCGATATGAGCTTTAGGACAATATTTGGCCATATGCCCTTGTTCTCTACAATTGAAACACGAACCGGTCATCTTTAGACACGAACCTGGCCGATGTCGAAAATTGCACCAATCACAAATATTAATTGTGCTAGAAACATTTTGACTCCCACTGCTAGAACGCACTAGAAGTCGTGTCGTGAATTAACTTGAACTTTTATGTGGGTCAATGCTCGATTTTGATTTTATGAAACAAGGGTTGCTTTGGAAAGATTCAGATCCACGTTTCTTATTATCAACTCGTGAAGCTAACTGTTGTTGTGACCGATCAATATTATTCGGTGCGTCGGACACCTCCGTAACAGTATTAAAAGGATGATTCTAGAGACTATCATTATACTTCGAGTTAAGTGTCCATTTAAACTTATTGGCTTGTTGCCCTTGTGTGCCTGCAGTATTTCCTGCAAAACAAGAAAACTTAAGAAAACGCACCATGTGGTCGATAACGGTTTCTTCCTCGCCTTGTTGGATCGTTGAATATTCACGCATATAAACGTCGCGATCTGCCGCTGTAAAATATTGATTGAAGAATTTTTTTTTGAAGTTATCCCAAGATAAGTTCTTAACAGATGGGTCAGTTTGAATGCAAGCTTCCTACCAGTTGTTCGCTTCTTTCTCAAACATATAAGTGGCCAAACGAACCCTGTACTAATATGGGATATCCAACACATTGAATATCTTTTCGATATTTCGAATCCAGTGTTCGGCGTCTACTGAATCTACATCCATTGAGAAAGATTGAGGTTTCAGTTTATTAAATCTCTCCAGCCATGTATGCATTTATCTTGTTGGATTACCCGAACTTGATCCAGGATTTCCAGTATTTGTTGTAGGAACAGGATTTGGATTTGGAGGAAGATTTTGTGTTGTTTGTTGCATAGCCTGGATGGCTTGCTCAAGATATGTAGGCATCATACTTGACATGGTTTGACGGACCACATCAGCAATATTAGATTCACTAGTACCCCCCTCCCCAACTGGGTTGGTATTTGGGTTACCCTCATGTTGAGATCTGGATTTGTGTGGGCGACCACGTCTCGACATTCTAACACATAACAACATCAAGATCAGAATTCAATATAGTTACAGATTGAAAATCGGTAAATAGAATTAAATTCTGGTCTACCCGTTCTAATGTCTACCCAATCCTCACAGGTTAAACATAGTTAATATACAAGTCGATATATATGCTCTGATACCACATTTGTAATGTCCCCAGTCCCCATGGTTCGGAAAGGGTGATGTCACGAACGGGACTTAACACAAATACACAACTAATTCAGAGCTATTTATAAACTATAAGCATATATTACAGACTTCTAAAACATATTTTACAATCCAAATATCACACATCAAAAAGTGTTTATAAACTTAGAACGTATATGATAAGGTGAGTCTAAGAACTCCAAAATTTCACGCTCGATCTCAAGTCCCGTCCCCGTAAGCATCACTTTGAACCTGTCGTGTCAGAAAACAAAACACGGCTGAGCAAAAAGCTCAGTGAATGGATTATAATATAAGTTCGAAAATAACAATAAACACATCGATAACAAAGCGGAAGACTTCAAAATTCAATTCGAAAAAGTTCTTGAAACTGAAGTTCATAGCAAAAGAAATGTTCAGTAATATTCAAAATCAAAATCCATAATCTCAAGAACGGTTCACACTTTAACTTCAAAACGCAATATAAATAAAGTCTGTCAATTCCTGTTGTGTTCGTGGGGTGATCAACCACACGAACTATTGGGTCGGCGTGCGGGCACACACACACACACGAATCCCCCGTGAATTTAACCACGGTCACATATTCTGTGGGTAAAAGTTCTAGGATCGATCCATCCGCCCTGGAGCCAACAAAGTCGTCCTAGTCCCCAGAGTAGGTTCACGTAAGCCACTAATGGGCTTAACTCTAGTGGACCGAATTCACCTTTAGGACGTCATGACAATGAAGTCGCCATAGAAGGCATCCCAAATAATTTGCCCATTTATTAGGTTGATCTAAAAAAATGAAAACAAAACATATGCCAATTACCCAAATGGCGCTCATAAAAATCAAAGTCAATATACTTCACAAGTTTCATAAACAATTCCATACGAGACATTTTAATAAAACGTCAAAATGTTCAAACAATTGATTCAATAAACCAAAATCAATGTGCATGTGTGTGTGTGTATAATTTCACATTTGTTGATCACGTTCGGTTGATCAATCACAAAGTGGTGAACCACCTTTAGGAAGGGTCAACTACAACAAATAGTTGCCCATGATTCACAAGAAATGAAATCCATACCTTTACCAAATTGAGATGTATCACGCCATCAACCGAGACTCAGGACGAAGTTTAACTCGTTTGATTACCTATTTAAACCAAGAATTATTATTATTCGCATAACATAGAACTCAATGATTATTATCCTAAGCTTAATCACAAAACTTTATTCTCTTAGACATTAAACTGAACACTTGGTATGCGGTTAAACATCTAGATACAAATATCACCGTTTTGATTCCAAACTTTACCCTTTTGTAATTTTGACAAACCCAAACATTTCTAAACATGTATTTGATTATAAATTTGCAATATCAAATCATAATCTACCAACCAACTTCAACTACCCTAACCTACCAACTTAAACAACTTAAGAAGAAACTTATACCTTTAAGAAGGATTCAAAGCGTAGATTCCAAATATGTAATTATGTTGTTGATTTAATCGACAATTTGCAAGTAATTTAAGAGAGAGAGAGAGAGTTATGGCAGTTGAAGGATGAAAAGAAGAAGACGATGTGATCTTTGGATTTGGTTTTATATTTTTACTCTTATTTATATATATATATATATATTATATCATCTCATATATATATATATATATATATATATATATATATATATATATATTTACTTTTTATTTAATTATCTATAAAGATATTAGTTTCTTGACGGTTTTAACCTCTCAAAATCTTTGATTGACATTTTAATTATGGTACAATCCGAGTAAGAATAATTATACGCTTTAAAGCGGAGTCGTGCACACATCCGCTTGGTGTCGTCCTTTTTCTTCACGATCAACATCGGTGCTCCCCATGGTGACGAGCTCGGTCTCACAAATCCCTTCTCAAGAAGGTCTTGTAGTTGTCCCATCATCTCTTTCATCTCCGACGGGGCTAGACGATAAGGAGCTCTAGCTATCGGAGCCTCTCCCGGTGCTAAATCAATCTTGAATTCCACTTGACGATCGGGTGGTAATCCAGACAAATCATCCGGAAATACATCGGGGAATTCATTTACCACTTTCACGTCCTTGAGCCTCCTCTTCTCGAGCTTGGCGTCTATAACATATGCCAAAAAGGATGAGCACTCTTTCGATAAACACTTCCGTGCTTTCACCATGCTGATAATCGCTACTTTGCCCTTCCATATTTCACAGTACACGGTCACCGTCTCATCATCCGAAACTAGAATTCGAACCATCTTCTTTGCACAATGAATCTTCGCATGGTTACTCGCTAACCAATCCATTCCTATGACAACATCAAACCCTCCAATAATCATTGGCATTAAATCCACCAGAAATTCATTTCCTTCGATTTCCAACTTGCAACCTCTAAGAATATCCCGGACCACTACTTGGTCACCGTCCGCTAGCTCTATCATTAAAGCATCCTCTAGGCTACTAGTGGGTACGGATAACTTTTGACATAAAGAATTCGACACAAACGAAAAACTTACGCTAGAATCAAAAAATATACGTGTAGGTACGGAGTTTAGGAGGAACATACCCGACACTACGTTTGTCGAAGCCTTCGCCTCTTCGGTGGTCATCTGTAAGGCTCTTCCCATCGCCCTCATAGTATCCATCTTCTTTCCCCCGCTACTCCCGGTCTTCAATTTCGGGCACTCGCTTCTAACATGGCCCGGTGCCTTGCATTCAAAACAAATTTATCCCCTAATCGTACAGTCTCTGAAATTGTGGCCAGGCTTGCCACACTTGAAGCAGGTTTTGGATCCTGAATTGCACGGACCGAAGTGTTTGCTTCGACACTTGGAGCACCATGGAATCTCGCGTGTAGGACCAGTTCCCTGTTGGTTGTAGTGGAATTGTCTCGACCTCTTGGAGGGTGTAGAACTTCCCTCCCATCTTCTCTTCTCGATCACTCCTCCTCTTTCCACCTTAGGTTGACTGTAAGGAATCCTCCACCAATTGTGCTTCCTCAATCGCCTCTCGGAAGGTGGAGGCTTTGTACACGCACAACATATTCATCATCTCCATTGGAAAACCCTTAATGTATGCCTTGATCTTTTCCTTCTCAGTCGGGACCAAATGTCCCACCAAACCCAGCTTATCCATAAACAATTTGTTGTATTCTTTCACTGACATATGTCCTTTCTTCAAACCCCATAACTCATCGATGATCTGGTCCATAGATCTCTCATTGCAATACTCTTCAAGCACCTTCCTCATGAAAGTATCCCAATCCAGCTTGTGTATTACAGAAGTCTCTAGGGACATAGAATAGATGTTCCACCAGGTAAGGGCCACCCCTCGTAGCATTTGAGAGCCGAAGGTCGCCTTTTGGCCACTCTTTACATTCGCTTGTCCGAAAAGCTTGTTCCATCTCTCGTAACCAATTTATGCAAATTATTGGGTCATCATTTCCCTTGAACTTGGGTGGATTGAAGCTCAAGAAAGTCTTGAAAGAGTAAGTCTTAGTCGGTTGCCTTGCTTCTAAAGTTTCCACTCCTTCCGTGGGAATTCTGTCTCCGGTACCCCTGGATCCCACCGCAATCACGTTTTCTGCAACTGTCTCGTGCCTGCTGTTGTTAGTATCTCTGTCTTCAAGTAGCTTCAAAAACATTTCTTGTTGTTGGGTCATAGACGCGTTCATGGCTTGCATCATCCGATCCATCATTTTTTTTTATTATGGAGCTACTTCTTCCATTATTGGTTTAGACGTGGTTATGTTGCGTCGAGGTATTTGCTCCACCCCTCCGCCTAAAGCATTTTGCAAAGGTAGGGGCAATTCTGCCGTTGTGGATGCCGTTGCATCATGGCCATCTGGCCGACTTCGAGTGTTTACCATTTAGTCTGCCACACATATGCGAGAATAGAGGTGAGGAATAGGCTAAGAGAATTATACAGAAGGAAACGTACTACTACATTCATCAATTGTCATAACAACAATAGATCAAGTATAATCATGTAAAACATCTTCATAATAATGTTAGTTAAGTGAAATTATGAACATATGATATGTAAGAATTTTCGTTACCATTACCACAACTCTCAATTCGTGTAATTTCCGTCAATTCTAAGACTGTCCTTGTTAAGTCTGATTTTATAGTAATCATTGTATTTATAGGCTTGGTCTTATACTGTGTTTAGAGTCACATTCTGTGTAGTATTGACCAAGGGTATTTAAGTCCTTTTGGGCTTTGGTCTTTGTAAGACATTCACGCACATCAATTACAGATTACTACTTTGCGCTCAAAACTCTCTCTCTCTACTTTCTCTCTCCAAGTGATTTAGTGATTCTTGGATTATCAATTGGTATCAGAGCCAATCTAAATCTGATAGATTTGAGAGAATCGTTTTTCGTATACTGAATTTGTGCATTAATCTGAAAATTTGATCGATTTTCTTGAATTTTTCAAGAAAATCTCGTTTTTGGATTTTTCATCAAATTCGGACTTGTTTTTGATCGAATTTTGTTGAAAATTGGTTTGTTGGATTCGATTTTAATAGAAGAAAATTTTTGATTCACATCGATTTTCAAGAAATTCAGTATTTGGTGTTCAATTTTGAAAATTTTCAAGTTTTTGAAAAACTCGTTTCACGTACTGTTCATATCTGAATTTCAAGATTTTGTGGTTTTTGATCGATTTGTTTGTTTGAATTGTATTAGAAAATGTTTTTCGATCATATCTATGGAAGAAAAAGTCTGTAATTTCTAATCTGTAATCAAATTTGGTGATTTTTTCTTGTTTTACAGCGGTTTGGGCCAGATTCAAAGTTTGCGCGAGTTCATCATCTTTGCGCCAGTTCATCTTGTCAAGTTCAGGGGTCATCGAGCAAACTTAAAGTTTTCGCCAGAAGTTCTTCACGCAAAGTCTAGATTGCTCTACCTGTGTATTACGCAAATCTAAGTTTGCGTTATCATCGTTTCGCGCAAGTTACATCTTGTGTCATCTCTTTCTCACGCAAGGTCAATTTGTAACACAAACTCAAAGTTTGCGCGATTGTCTTCTTGAGCAAAGTTCAGTTTGCGTCTTCAACAAGTCACGCAAATCTAAGTTTGCGCGACATTCTACTCACGCAAACTCGATTTGCGCCAAGATTGTATCACGCAAATCATAGTTTGCGTCTCCAACGTCTCAAGCGAAGTTCACTTTGTGTCATCATCAGTTCGAAGTGTGAAGTATAGTTCTCGCCAGATTTTTCTCACACAAACACAAGTTTGCGCCATCAGTGTTTCACGCAAACTCAGTTTGCGCCATTTGCTTCTCACGCAAAACCTAGTTTGCGTCACCCACATTTCACGCAATTCTTCATTTGCGCCAGCTTACTCTCACGCAAACCTCTAGTTTGCGCCAGTTCTGTCAAGACTTAGAATTTTTCTAGTTTTCTGAAGATATGGATTCTGCCAAGTTTGGTTATCAATCTCAGTTCTACAAAAGCGATCTCATGATGTCTTTGGGCACAGAAAATCGTCCTCCAGTTCTGATTGATGAAAACGAATTTACTCAGTGGGAAGATAGATTTCTAAATTTTATCGAGCGTCAAAAGAACGGAAATGACATGCTGAATATTCTATCTGAAGCACCATTTGAAAAACCCCATTCTGGCTTCCGGATTATATAAGCCTACCAAAGAATATACACCAGATGAGTTATCGCAGTATCAAGCTGATCGTGATATAAAGGCAAATCTGATGTTAGCCTTGCCAAACTCTATCTACAACAGGATTGATTGTTTCAAAAATCATCCTAATCTTATGTGGCAACAGTTAGAAAAGATTATGCTTGGTTCTTCAGTTGCTTCTCAACTCCGACATACTCGTTACATGAACAACTTTGAAGAATTCAAAGCCAAGGATGGGGAGCCATTGAAAACTGTGTATGACAGATTATGTGCCATTATAAATGATTTGAGAAAGATAAAAGTGGAAAAGACTGAGCTTGAGACAAATATGAAATTCCTCAATGCACTTCAACCAGAATGGAACAAATCTTGCGATAGATTGAGAAATGATGTCAGAATATCTTCAATGCAGATCCAAGAGATGTACGAGATCTTAATGACTGATGAGTGCATTGTAACTGAGAAGAAGGCCAAACTCGATAAGAAAAACAAGAAATCAGTGGACCTAGTTGCACTTCTAATGAGTCATCTGGCAAATCAAGCATTGTCTGATAATGCTTACGACGGAGCCACTGATGATGATGGCGAGGCTCTTCAGAAAGCAATGATCCTTCTCTCACAACATTATCAGAAAAAGTTCCAACCTCGGTCGGGTTCCAACAATCTGCACTTCACTTCTGGGTCAAAGAATGTCCAAGTGCCCTAGGCTAAGAAAGATGCCGCATGTTACAACTGTGGAAAGTCGGGTCATTTTTCAAAGGAGTGTAGAGTGAAGAAGGTTCGGGATTCGGCATACTATCGGAAGAAAATGGAACTTGCCGAGAAAAGAGAGAACGGAACAGCTTTGCTTGTAGAAGATGAGTACTGGCTGGATCACTCTGAAGACGAAGCTGATTCTATCGAGACTGCTCATATGTGCTTAATCGGAGATGATCAATCTGATGATGATGATGAAACTGATGAAGATGAGGTATATTCTGAGTTTGATTTCACGTTCATATCCTCACAAATGAACATTATCATAACTGCTTTATCTGATCTTCACTCGAAGTTAATATCTGAAAAGAATTTAAATTCAGAAAAGTCATATTTGATTGACAAATTAAAATTTTCTTTGAAAGATGAAAAATCTATTTTGGTTAATACTAAAGACATCTTTCAAAAGAAATTGGATGATTTGGAAAATTCAAATAAGACTTATCTTGAGTCTTTGACTGAAATGACCTCATTAAAAGATAATTTTTCGGCTAAAATAAATGAGTTAGAAGAAAAATTATATCGAAGGAATCAATCCGAGCAAACTATTTATTTGAACAAACCGAGGAGTTATGAGTCTATAAAAGAAAAATGGGGACTTGGTTTTGAAAATCCTCATTGTTTAAACAATGTAATTGAAAAATCCCCAACTTTATATAAATACGATTATCTAACTCTTGCTCAATATGCTCTTCAATTTAAAATTGATTGGATGAATGAAAAGCAAGTGTTAGAAATCGAAAATGAGAAAAGGATGAATAATAAGAAAAAGGAAATTTCTTTTGTTTATACGCGTGAAAATGCCAAATATTGAAGGACAGAAAAAGTTTAATTGATATATCTCCCATTAAGTCTTCAATGTCTAATGATTTTGTTGATGTTTATGCTACTTGATAAGGAAAATATCTCTCCAATCATTTATGATTCTAAGAGATATACTCCTCCATTAGTATTAGAAGGCAAAATCATTGATCTTGAAGATAAAATGGAAGATCAAAATATTTTAAAAAAATTGAATCTGATGTTATTCTTTCTTTCATGACGTCAAGTCTTGAAGAAAATTTATTTTCTCAAAAACAAGATTCAGCTTATGACCTTTCTTCTGATTTTCAAGAACCCAAAAAGGAATTTCCAACATCTGCAAAGTTTTCTCAAATTTGTTTTGACTCCGAGGTAAGTTCAGATTTATTGCTTGATCAGTTGGGTGCCTTAGGTAAAATTGTTTCTTCTGATTCCAATCTTAAAACGAAAATTCTTGATGATTTCTTTTACGCTCAATGATGATTATTATAAACCAAAGCGTAAAAGAAGACAGTCAAAGAAACAAGATCAAGTCATTTCTGATAATTCTAATTCTTCTGATTCTAATATTTCAGATAGGACTTTGAGCAAGTCTACAAAGCAGATATGGAGGATCAAGCGGACATCTGATGAACCTGCTTCTGAAGAGGATAGATATGTAGATAAAAATTATAAAAGTGATTCATTTGCTACTTGTAATAAAATTTCAAAATACTCAATAAAGCAAATGATTCGAATTTCAAAACATGTCTCATATTCTTCCTCTGATTCTAGTTCAGATGATAATGCTTTGTCTTCTTCTGATGGTTATGCTTATTATTCTGATGATCTTTCTTGTGCTTTCAATGTTAAATCTAACAAATATTTCCTCATAAGAACTGCAACTAACATTTCTGGACCCAAATACAAGTGGGTTCCAAAATCTCAAACTGATTCTAAGTTGCAGGCATCAAATGTCAAGGGGGAGTAAGAGAAAGATGGCTTCTGAGTAATTCAGCTCAGAACCCGTGCTTCAAAGACTACGACTTCTAGACATATCAGTCTAGGACTCGTTCTTCAAAGATTTTAGCTTCTGACTAATGAGAAATTGTGAGTACATCTATTTTAATTCCGCTGCATTTATCTCTGTATTTTATGATATTCCAGTTTTCTCAAAAGTTTTTCAAGAATCTGAGCAAGTTTAACCCTCTCTTGAATTTTGTTCAACCCAAAATTTTTTCATTTGAGACACAACTTCTTTTTACATCTTGTGTGAAAGATTGTATTATTGAATTTTATTTTGTTCTAACTAAATATCAATTTGTCGTTTTATTAAAAAAAATTGGTTTAGTTTTCTGCTTTTAAAATTCGGCATGATGAATTTAAAAGTTTTAATCTTTACAAATTTTAGTCTATACAGTAAAAGTTTTACAGGTTTTCTTTCTTTTGAATAAAATGTGTGTCAAGGATAAATTTTCAAGTTGCTTTGTTTATATTGAAGTTTTTATATGTTCATCTTTCAGGTCTAACAAAAGTCGAAAAGTCAGCAACATGTTTGTAGCTTTTGATATTGCTTTAAAGTTGTGTGATTCGGAATATTTATAGTCTACAATGCTTAGAAAACCTAAAAAGTCAGAATTTTGGATTATAATGAAAATATAGGCTAAGCACTAAGATGTAAAAGTAGGTGTTTGAGATGAAAATTACATTTATAAAATACATAAATCTCTTAGTTTAAAATTTTGTACCTGTGACCTTTCTGGTTTGGGAAAGTAAGTTCCGTGGGATGCTTGTCATCTGGTCCCCTAAGGTCAATTGATCTGGGAGTGATCGAACCCAAATCCTTCTATAGAACCAGATCGAAAGTCATGTTTTACTGGTATGAATGGGTTTATGATGTGTCGATGTAGCCTTTCTGATCTGGGAGAGTAAGTTCCAAGGGGTGCTTGACACCTAGTCCCCTAAGGCCAACTGGTCTGGGAGCGGCTGACCCAAATCCTGCAATAGGGTCAGATAGAAAATTAAATTTACGGCATGTTCTTTACTTACAAAACTTGTTGATTAAAAAGATGCCAAGGTGCACGAGCTTAAAAGATGCCAAAGAGCACACTCATGTTAAGATGCCATAGAGCACAATGCTAAAAGATGTCAATGAGCACACATCTCATGATACTTGGTAATATGTTTGAGTTGCGATAAACCTGTAAATTTGTGAAAGTTCTAATTCTTGATGGCTTAGTGTGAGTACATGCAAAGTTCTCTATTATATTTTTAGAATTGCATTTTCTTGAAGCTAATCGAAGTTCACATGCGAGCACACTGAATAGATTGCTGGAAGTTTTTGAAACTGAACATGTATTAACTTGATATGTAATGAAACTTGTATCTGTATCCAACAACATACATCAGATTTCAACTGATTAATAAATTTGTGATATTTTACTAAGTAGAATTTTATTTGTTTAGTATTTAAAATTTTATATGTTTAGTTGTTTCAAAATACATATTCAGTATATTTTTCTTTCTACATTGATATTTCAATTATTGTGTTCTCATATATATTTTTTAAATGGGTTTGTGCATTATTCAAGGGGGAGTGAATAAGGAGAATATTCTGAAAAGATAATATCTGTTTTCGAGGAGGAGTATCTGATTCTCTATATGAATGCTAACTTGAATTGTCATATTTAGTGCATTTGTGTAGGGGGAGTCAAAGAGCTTATCAGGTAAAATTTCTGAGTTTAAGTCAGCTTTGCGCCAACAGTTGGTAGCGCAAACCTCACTTTGCGCCACCTTCAGCTAGCGCAAAACGCACTTTGCGCCACCAACGTGTCGCGCAAACTTCTCCTCTTTCTCCTTTACTCTGATTTTGCATATCTTAAGTTGTCTCGTCTCCAACATTTGCATGACCAAGTTGATCCAGATCATCATGGTCATGAGGGGGAGAAGTTAAGGAGATGATAAAGAGACAAAGACTTCAAACGTTTATCTGCTGATCAAGATTTGCTCAAGATTCAAATTTCTTCATCTAAACTTGTCTATTTGTTGTTCAAGCTCCGACCACTACAGTTTCTTCAAGTACATTTAAAAGAGGTGTGTCGTCTAGAGCACAAGCTGATGAATCAATTGTTCGTTCAAGTTTATTACAAACTGGTCCAGTCTTGTCAAGGCAGCAAAGACAACAGAGATTAAAAGATGCTGAGAAGAAAAAAAAATATAAGTCAAGAAGCTGCTTCGCAAAGTCGCTTAGATGGTCCATGCTGATTTAGAAGATGGATATTGAAGACCACAGCGCCAATGATTACTAAGAGGAGATTGTTAAGTCTAATTTTATAGTAATCATTGTATTTATAGGCTTGGTCTTATACTGTGTTTAGAGTCACATTCTGTGTAGTATTGACCAAGGGTATTTAAGTCCCTTTGGGCTTTGGTCTTTGTAAGACATTCACGCACATCAATTACAGATTACTACTTTGCGCTCAAAACTCTCTCTCTCTCTCTCTCTACTTTCTCTCTCTAAGTGATTCAGTGATTCTTGGATTATCAGTCCTATCTTAAGAGTTCTACCTATTCTCACAAGTCATAACTTAACAGTCAAAACTTAAGTCTAGGCATCTTACATTCATACCTAGTTCACTTAAACTACTGCTCTGGTATTGATGAAGAAAATGATGAAATTAATTTTTTTGAGACAAATATTTCTCAAATTGAAAACAGTTTATTAGATTGGACTATTCCAAAACTCGATGTTAAAACTATTTATAAAATTGGAACATTTGATTTTATGCAAGGTTATTCTATCAAAACAACCGAACAAACAATTTCTATTAACAAAGATTATAAAAGCATACAATTATTGTCCACAAAAACTATTAAAAGTCATAGGGAAAAGAATTATAGGTTTTTGCACGTTGGATTGGTTCAAGTTGCATTTAAACCATTATTTAGATTAGAAATTGATGCACCAGTATTATTATGCTTAAGAGATGTTAGGCACACAAATTTTAATAATTCAGTACTAGCTATTGTAGAAACAAATATATCTAATGGTCCTATATATTTTAATTGTTATCCAAATTTTACCGTAGGTTTATTTGATCATCATATTATGGATATTCTAACATTAACTACTCCCTCCCAAATTAAATGTTCACATTACTATTTATATATGTCCCAAATTAAATGTCTTGTTTCAAAAAGTAGATGGTACATTTCCAACATTACCCTTAACTAAAAAGAAAATACAAAACAAAAGTTTTTTTCTTTTTTCTTTCTTCCAAGAAGATAATACCATGACCTTTCATCTCCTTCAATATTTTTTTCTTTCATTTACGTACACCAATGCTTCAAATTTCTTGCCTCCATTTTCTATCTTCATCTTCTTCCTTTTTCTTTTTCACCTGCTTCAAGTTTCATTTTTTTTAAATATAGAACAACTTCATTTATCAAATTCTCATCACATTGAATTTGCAATGACAACTTTCCTTGTCGTTCTAACTTACCCTTACCGATATGTGGGGTTTGATAGTTGTTGCCACCATGAACCTTGATTATTTCTTTCATACATGTTTGTAAAGTTAAAAAAAACATTGTTAAGCTCATGCGATGACATTCTTTCGAAAGAAATTTGAACCGCGGAAACCAATTCATCAATTGTTCCTAAAAGCTCTTGTTCTTGAAGTGATTGAATCGCTCGAAAAAAAACCGAGGTCCAACACATTTAAATCTAGACTGTTTGGTGGTTGAAACAAATTCGAATATCAAACCCATCTTTAGATGCCGCTTGCAGAAACTCGACGTCGTCGACTTCGATATGAGGCTTTGCATTGTCTTGTTGAATAAAAATCGGACCCGTATGACCTTGTGGCCATGTACTTCTAATAGCCGGCAAAACTTTCTTTATCAACCATGAACTTGTGACCTCTTTTGTCACCGATAAAATAGGTTTCGTCTCCAATGTTCCTGAAACACGATTCTTACTTGAACGTTTTGCGGGTTCTAAGGTTGTTAGAGGGAATATACCAATATTTCCAGAAAAAACTTCATTGCCTAATGCATCAAATCTTGGTCGTGCAACTGCAGCTAAAAACATGACTTGTGATAAACTTTTTGGATTTACATGTTCTTAACGGGTTATCCTCACCGGGGACTAGATAGTATCATTTTGACAGTCTTGACAAGTAAAACCATTTTTCATCAATGTGGATGATGTTAAACATATCACAAAATGTGGGACTAGCACTTGATAAAGATGGAGTAATCATAGATAAACAAAATTCTAACCTTGATTTTTTTATTTTGATCGGTTAAAGTCGGCTTGATGGCATTTGTATGTGGTCGAAGTGCACCTTCTTTGATTTGTCTATGCATAGTTGACTTCGAAATACTTATCGATTTTGCAAGAGATGGAATCTCCAAAACTTGAGCCAAATTAATTTGTATCATTTTCCTTCCAACTACCTTTGGCTTTTTCGAAGATACATCAACCATCGATACATGTAAGACTTGAAGTTTTGCTTGGTGTCAAATTCGACTTACGGTCCGTGTAGATACGAAGAATATTGATGCAACATTACTTATGGATCCTTTCTTCAATCTTCCATTGAAACTTTGTTGCAATAAGGCTTCGTATATGGATTGACGTTCGGCATTACTCAAATTCATTTTAGTGCATGAACTTGTGAGGTGCTCCATCCTCCGGTTAAATATGTAAAGATAAATTTAATGGAGAAATTTAGAGTTTAAATCTTTATGTCAATATATTTATACTTGAATTCAATTGGTAAACTTTGGTGGTAAATTGAATAATAGGCGGGAAAAAGATGGAAGAATTTATTGGAAAAATTGGAACAAATTTGAAAAACAAATTTTGGTAAATTTTGATGGTAAAAAGGTGGTAAATTTCGGGTAAAAATGTGGTAAATTGAATTATAGGCGGTAAACAGATGATTGAGTTTATTGGAAAATTTGAACAAATTTTAAAAAACAAATTAAAAATTTTGTCGTGCATAAAAATATGAGTGGGAAATTTCCTTCCATAATTTTAGACAAAAAGATAATAGTGTGAAAAAGAATTGGTATTTTTTAAATTATTGGAGGGAATATTTACTTTTAATATTAAGGGTAGAATTGTCATTTTATTAGTAAAAATATATAATAATTAGTCTATCTAAAATTGTGTGACAATTCTATTCTGGAAACTTATTTTGGGACGGAGGGAGTATAAAACAATGACTACAACTACTGAACCAAAAACTAGATTAATTTCTCCAAGAGATGAAACTATTATATTTGAAGTCAACACTTTGCATACAAATGTTCAAACACCCAAAAGATTAAAATGGAGTGAAATCACTTTGCATACAAATGATTAAAATATTTTAAATTGTAAGAAAACTATTATGCAAAGTGATTTCACCCCATTTTAATCTTTTGGGTGTCTTAACATTTGTATGCAAAGTGTTGGCTTCAAATATAATAGTTTCGTCTATTGGAGAAATTAATCTAGTTTTTGGTTCAATATTTGTAGTCATTGTTTTATAATAAACTCTATAAATAATTGCTAATGCCTTAACATTTCCTTTGAATTCTAAATTTTTAGTTTTAACAGTTAATGTTAGAATATCCATAATATGAGGATCAAATAAACCTACGGTAAAATTTGGATAACAATTAAAATATATAGGACCATTAGATATATTTGTTTATGCAATAGCTAGTACTGAATTATTAAAGTTTGTGTGTGTAGCATCTCTTAAGCATAATAATATTGGTGCATCAATTCCTAATCTATATAATGGTTTAATAGAAATTGAACTAATCCAACGTGCAAAAACTTATAATTCTTTTCCCTATGAATTTTAATAGCTTTTGTGGAGAATAATTGTATGCTTTTATAATCTTTGTTAATAGAAATTGTTTGTTCGGTTGTTTTGATAGAATAACATTGCATAAAATCAAATGTTCCAATTTTATAAATAGTCTTAACATCGAGTTTTGGAATAGTCCAATCTAATAAACTGTTTTCAATTATAGAAATTTTTGTTTCAAGAGAATTAATTTGATCATTTTCTTCATCAATATCAAACATAAATGCGTGTTTATCATAATTTTTTCTAAATAATGTAACGACCCACAATTTTAAAAAAAAACATAATCAACTTTCAAATAGATTCATGTCAAAACGTTCCCAAATCAACAATTTAAATAACAAGGTTTGCGGAAGACAACCTATTACACAACTGAGAATTTATAAGAACAACTAAGACTAGAGGACTAAATTTAGCAATCTTCTAAATTAAGCACCAGCTCACATCTTCTCGTTCCCCCTTACCGGTTCCTCCTACTTCTCGATCTCCGGAAAAGGGTTTTTAGTTTTGAAAGAGCGAGAGTTAGACCGAAAGGTCTAGTGAGTTCCCTCTAATAACATATCTCAAACCATATCATCATATAAAAGATTTATAAACAATTATAAACCAGTTCAATTTGTATAAAACATCACACTCGCATATCACGCTTTCGGCACACACTGAAGTCACACATAGGCGACAACGTGTCTAGCTCATACTGCCTTATCCTAGGACACCCCCCCCCCATTGGTATAAATGGGACACACGCCCCGATATGAGCACAGGCGGGACACACCCTCCGACGTAGGCCAAACTCACCAACAACAATGTATAAATACATTTTACACCAACAACACAATAAAACATAACTCACTTTCAATAAATCTCGCATGTACAACAATAGTATAAATATTGTAGTGATTAAATAAGCTTCACATGTTCGATGACATAAATAATTGAGGAAGTCTTTGGTTAGAGAAACTCACTTGATTTTGCAAAGGTCTTCCTTACGCACGTTCTCAGTTTCATACCGATCCCCTAAGATAGAAAAAGGTACAAAACATAAATTTCCAATTCTACCGAAAAGGAAAACCTAACCCAACGATCCTACCTAGAGTTCCCCGACTCCCGGGTCCCCCACAACTGTCGCTGCCCGGCTGACCAACTCTACCCGGGCACCCCGACTCCCGGGGTCCCCACCCGGGTTCCACTCTCGCCTCCCGGGTCTACATCTCCCGGGCGCCCCGTCTCCCGGGGTCCCCGCCCGGGTCCTCCCATCCCGACTCCCGGGACTTACCACCCGATCTCCCCGGGTTTCCCCTACCCGGAACCCCCGCCTCCCGAGGCGCTCCCGGTTCCCTCCTCACCTGAACTCCCGGGTGATGCCAGACGTAACCCGACTCCCGGGTGCGGCTCGAGCGATTGGGGCTTCCAGTGCGCCGAACGCTGAACACACGAAGGAAATCCCAGGTTCGATTTCCAGAGATTTGAGAGGAAGGAATCTAATAACAACCAAGCGAGTGAAGATTCTCACTCGATGCATTTATTGAATTGGTGTCTTTTCACTCTAAAATCACTAAAACCTCCCAAAACTCCTAAGGGTTCCAAAACACCCAGACTTCACACCAAAAATTAAAGAATCAATTCTAGAAACAAAAGGGATAGGTAGGATTCAATATTACCTTCAAAATTGCAAGAGTTTCTTCAATGATCAACCTCTTCCCCAATTGCTCCCAAGAAATGATTTCACCTTCTCAAGTTCTCTGCTCATCTCTCTAAGTTGCCTCTACAATATGAAAAGAATAAAAGGAATACTAGGGTTTATTCCCCTTTTCATCACTTTTACAGATAACCCCCTCCCACAATGGTCTTCGTACCACTACTCATCCAAACTCCCATTTTTTTTACACATTGGGCACGGTTATTACAATATCCCCACCTCAAAAGAATTTCGTCCCCGGAATTCCATCGTTGAACAAAATGGGGTAGCGAGTTCTCATGTCCGCCTCCACTTCCCACGTTGCCTCATGTCCTTTGTGAAATTGCCATTGCACTTTCAGAAGGCGAATTTCCTTGTTCCTCAGCTTATTTACTTTATGATCCAAGATGGCCACTGACTCCTCCACATAACTCAACTTCTCATCCACACGAATGTCCCCTAACGGTACCACCACATCAGACTCCACTAAGCATTTCTTCAGGTTTAACACATGAAAAGTGGGGGTAAATTCCTACAAATCATCAGGTAGGTCTAACTTGTACGCCACATCCCAATCCGATCTACTATAGAAGAAGGACCTACATATCTAGATCTCGGCTTTCCTTTCTTTCCCAAACGAACCACCCCTTCTAAGGCGAGACTTTTAGCACGACTTTGTCCCCTACTTGAAACTCGATGGGCTTCCTTCGATTATTCGTGTACACTTTCTGACGGTCTTGCGCCATTCTCAACCTCTCCCTTATCTGATTTACCTTATCGCCAGACACTTGCTCGATTTCCGGAGTCAGCACACACGACAACAGGCATCACCGACTAAAATAATCACCACTTAATTTGCCAACTAAGCAAAACGTCCACCTTGGATTCCACAATCAACCCACAGTTTTGAGTTTCTTTATCAGGTGACCTACCATAGCAAAATCACTTCCCTCAGAATAACATACGTCTAGTGCAATGGTACTTTCTTTCCGAACCACATAGATTACATCTCTCCGTTGTTACTCAACTCTTACGCGTTAAACATGTATCGCCCCAACGTCATCACCCCAAATTCTTACATCTTGAAAAGAAAGCTTCCACAACTCAATAATTTCATAGTCCACCAGTTCCAACTGACAGAATTATAATGACACATACTTCATTTTCTCATCGCATCCACCAACCATCCAATCATAACTGTAAAAATTACAAGCTTCACTCGCTCAATCATGGAGTGGCCATGCTCACCACAAACTATTCCAAATAACTTTAACACTGGAAGCAAGCTCACTTGGAACCCTTTCCACTTAAAACCAAGTCTGACTCACTCCGAGCACTACATTCAACCACCTTTTGCTATTTTCTTCTTGAAAACAACAAACATGCCTCCAAAAATTGGCTCACTAACGTGTGCAAACCTTAGACCATGTAGATCCCAGTACAGTGCAATCACGAACAAAAGTAATCAACAATAAAGAACAATCGTGCCACAACCTCTAGTCATATGATTAATATTCAATGAAAGGGTTTAGATTTACAGAGAGAATTTCTGATTAGAGAAAGTAAACCTAATGACTAGTAATCTAATAATGATTTGTCTAACCTGAAATATTAGATAAATATGCCTTTATATATCAGGCTTACAAGCTTAATAGGCTAATGGGCTTTAGGCCCAACTAATAAATAACTATCAAGGAATTACAATTTACCCCCTTATAAATGCGTTAATCAACTTTCAACGCACAGGACTTTCAGTCCTAACAATCTCCCCCTAAAGTTGAATAAGGCATTTATCTTCTTGAAATTTTTATACCTTGATCTTCTTTCCCTCTTGAATCTTTGAAAAACTTTGGTGTTCCGTGTCTTCATGTATTTTCAAACTCCCCCTTGAATAAAGCTCTTGGTCTTCATATTTCAACTTTGTAACCAGATTCAATGTACAATAGCCTCGACTAAAGGCACTATCAAGCAGATTCAACTGTAGAAACTCAACACATCGGATCAGCACACAAGAAAGATAATGTAAGAGTTACGTGACATTCCACGGTGCATCTTCAGTTTAAAACAAAGAATCTGTCTTTGAACTGCTAGTTGAATATGCTTTTAGCTTAAGAACTTGTTTCAATCAGCTCGTAGGAGGAACAAACTTGAAGCAGACACCACATGATACGGGATAGAAGAACCAATAAAATCTTTGAAATCTTCATCTTTGAATATTGAAACAGCATTGAACTCATATCTTCATCTCTTTGATCTCTAGACTGTCTTCAGAAAAGCAACCTTTCTCCACAAAACTTTCTTTCTTTATAACTTTGACAAATCTTTTCACAGAACTTTCTTTCTCCCCCTTTTTGATGATTGTGAACATCATGATCATCAAAACTTCTTCAATTTCAGCATTTTCTTTGATTTCCCCCTTTGTAAAGACGAACAATCTTCCCTTCATAATAATTTGACATTCTCCGCCCGTTGATCTGAGTATCCGTCAATTCATAAAATGTATATATCCGAATCTTTTCAAATTCAGATATAATAGGAATTGTAAACCTGAATCAACAAATGATACAGTTAGTATGCCTGTAAGTAGCACAGAGCCACTTTGTACAACGGATGTACTTTGGAAAGGAGCTTTTGTGATATTCACTCCCTCAGGGTTTCCATTCAATCATCGAAAATCCACAAAGGAATTTTCTATGAATGTTATGACAAGAAAACTCATTCCTTGTGTGTACGTGCAAGTGTAAAATGATTGAAGCTACTTAGCTTTCTCAGGCTTAAAAATGTGTAAACTGTTGAGACAGCAACATATATTACACAGACTCAATGTGCATGAAAGAGGTGCGAAGGTGGGGAAACTTTCCTTCTTTTTCAATATCTAAATCTTCCGAGTGAAGACTAGATAGCAGATATGTTGCGTCCCCAAAGAAAATAAAACATTTCTTTGTAAAGAAAGAAACGAGTGGTTGGTGGGGTAAAAACAAGAGTTGGCATGGGCTCACTGCCTGTTTCAATGATGGTCACCAAAGAATGTGAACCAATCAGTAGACGTGGCTGCCCGACTCAAAAAGTGTTTGGTGCAGAGTTTTCATATTCTTTTAACTCTGTTCTCACACCCTCTTTCTTTTTGTCATTAAAACTCATTTCTAACCAAACTCTCATTTACATTTTACCGCTCAGCACAATGAGCAAAACTCAACCGGATGAGTTATCTCCCCCACTCTTTGATTTAAGACCCCTCATCCCTCAATCACTCAAGGATAACTTCCGAGGTAGGAAACACTGGTTAACGTGAATCAATGGAAGTTATGTTTAAGTTCTCACAAAAATCCCAGGTAAGTCCTAAAAAAAATTGCTCAACAGTTTAACTGAACAATTTAGTACAAAATATATGATAACATTGTCAAAATGTATACTCATAAGGTTTGAGCAATTGTGTCAGGATCGAAATTCAAAACAATAATTTAAACAAACACTCAGAAACTTTGTTAAAGAAGTTGCGGAATAACACTTTAACAATAAATCAATGAAACAGTGTATAAATTCAAATCACAATTGCTCAACATAGTAAACATCTTCAAAAGTCATCTTACCTTTTGATACCATACCTTTACCACTTATCTTACCTCCTTCTGGATTGTCACCAAAAGCAACACGTCCTCCATCAAACCTTTTGAAATTTTGAAGGCAGTCCATGTTACCTGTCATGTGCCTAGAGAAACCACTATCTACATGCCAAATGCTCTTCCTCTTGAGCTGTTGGTTGCCCTGCACATAAAATAAAATAGTTAGTGTTTTGAGGGAACCCAAGCCAAAATGGTCTTGGGTTGCCCTTTCTCATCAACATACTCATAATCAGTAAGCTTAGACTTGATGAGATAATCAGAATTAGGAATCTCATGGCTGGAATACTTTTTTAGAATTATAGGCTTGATAGTATTAACACTGGTAGCAGTACTATCTTTGTTAGCAGTACTAACTTGATCAGCAGTACTAACCTTGTTAGCAGTACTAACTTGGTCAGCAGTACCAACTTTGTTAGCAGTACTAATTTTGTTAGCAGTAGTATTGCTATCAGCAACACTATTTCTGTTAGCAGTGCTATTTGAGGTAGCAGTACTAACAGGTTTAGTGCATTTTGGAATCCAAATTTTGACAAAGTTGTTTGCTTTTCTATTCTTTGTGTTACTCCTTGATTTGCTAGGAATATCTTCTTTTGTTTTAGCAAACTTATTCTGAATATGAGATTTTGCAGTACCAGTTTTCATTGGTGTTGTTCTCACATTCTCAGCCATGTGGTTCCTTGATCTTCTTGATTGCTTCCTATAACCAACAGAATTTTGTATTTTTCTTTGAAAAGTAATTCTTTGGTTAACAGGATTGAAATAACAGTGTTTGACTAAATGATTCAACTTGCCACAAATAAAACAAGGCTTTGGTCTATTGATTTTGCTTAGATCAATTCCTTGTTTTTGAGCCCACTGGTTATTTCTGTTTCTCTGATTTCCCCTTATTTTATCATGTTTATGGGGCTTGATCTGTTGACAAGTACAGGGATTTACAACAGTAGCTTGCATATAGTGATCTCCCTATACCTTTTCCTTCCCTTTTCTGGAGGTCTCAGCTTTCTCACTCTTAACAGTCTCTTCCCCAATCTTAGACTTCTCCACTTTCTCACTCTTGACAAATGGTTTACCCCCCCCCCTTTCATTTGTAAGAATATGGTTTTCTAGGGGAATTTCTCTCTGGTCTTCCTTATTCTTATCCTCAGTGTTCTCTTCTTCAGATTCTGCCTCAACCACTACTGTATCTAGTGGATCTACTTTTTGTGGCTCCTGTAGGTAATTCTTTCTTATCTTGTCTTTCTAAGAGGTCTGAGGTGGGTGGAATAAAGTTGTTATTGTAAGGTGGAGGGGTGTTTTTGTAGCCTATACCTCTTCTTAGTTTGTCATGAACTTGAGATTTGAGTAAAGTATCCATTGCTTTAGAAGCATTGGAAAATTTCTCAATGTCTAATTTGGCCTTCTCAAATTCACTCCTAATTTTTTCACATTCCTCTCTAGCCTTCTCTAGCTTAATCTCTAACTCCTTCTTCTCCCACTTCCAATAGTTGTGATCATATGAATGTTGAAGTTCATTGGCCTGATATGCCTTAATTTGTTCTTCAAAATTCACAATGATCAAATTAGACTCTCTCCTATGTTTCTCCAATCTTTTAAGATCATCACACATGTTTTGATTGTGATCCCTGTACTTCTTAACAGTTTCAAGACAGGCTTTAGAGCAAAGTTTAGATTTTACCTCTGTGGGAATTGCAGTGCTTGAAGACTCTGAAACCTCAGTCATCAATGCTTGATTCTGAATTTCCTCATCTGCTTGATCACTCCAATCAAATCCCATTCCATCTTGTGAGACAAGTGCTTGAGATGAGTTCCTGTTGTTGTTGTAGTTTGTGGACTTTGATTGTTGATTGTTGCTCCCATGCTGTTGAGAGATTCATCCTCTACATTCTCTTGCAAAGTGCCCCAGTTTATGACACTTGTAGCATTCCACCTTGGATTTGTCAAATCCAGCACCATCTTCTCTTCTCATGGCAAAGTTGTTTCTTCCTGTTCTTTTAATGAATCTTTTGATTCTCATTGTGAGCATTGCCATTTGCCATTTGATGTCCATCTCTTCAAGATCATCAACATTAATCTGCTCCAGATCTTCATTGATAAGAGAAGATTTAGCATGACTAGCAAGGAAGGCTTCCAAAACAGAATCATTTGGTCCATCCTGTTTTGAGCCATAAGCAGCACTAACTGATTCTGTATTAGCAGAAGAATCAGTAGTAGATGATAGGAGAGCAGCATTGTGAGAATATCCATATGGCTTCTTCTTTGATTCAACTTCTGCTTCAAACACCCTAAGATCATTGTAGAGATCATCAAGTTCCTTATCCTCCATATTATCATTCTGCCTGAATGATACTGTATACATTACCCATTCTTCACCAAGAGATCTTAGAAACTTTCTGTTGGCATCGTCCTGGTCCATCTTGACACCAACAGTGGCCAATTCTCCAATCAACTTGTTGAACCTATCAAAGGTTTGAGTCATAGACTCATTCTTTGTAGACATAAAATTTTCATATTGTTGCTTGAGAATTGCTTTCTGATTTCTCTTAGTGCTTTTGGTACCTAAAAACCTCTTCTCCAACGCATTCCACAAGATTTTGGCATCAGCACAGTTGCAAAACTGATTTTGATATTCATTAGGAATTGCCAAGAGCAGAGTGCTCAAGGCTTTCATCTCAGTCTGCCTTATCTTTCTTTCTCCATCAGTCTTTGGTGGAGGTCTATTGCCATCTGCTCCAATCTCTCCGACATTAGAGGGACCATTCTCAATTATGTCCCACATTGAGTAGTCTGTAAGAAGTATATACTGCTTGATCCTGATTTTCCACATGTCAAACTCATTGGGTTTGAGCATGGGAACCTTTGAAACAAGAACACTGTCGTGTGATCCGTCCATGATGATTATTGATTTCTGAGTTCCTTTGCTCTGATACCACTTGTCAGGATCGAAATTCAAAACAATAATTTAAATAAACACTCAAAAACTTTGTTAAAGAAGTTGCGGAATAACACTTTAACAAAAAATCAATGAAACAGTGTATGAATTCAAATCACAAGTTATATTAAATTAACTTGATGATTACAACCAAAGCCTCAATCTGTTGAACAGACTCAACAGACGTTCAAAACTTCTCTAATGAAAGGATCACTAATAATCTTGAGGCTAATTCTCTCTAAAAACAAAACACGTATGTATCTCTGTATCTCCAATAATCTAAGGCTTCTAGACTATATGTACAAAACAAATCATCCTTATCAACACTAGCAGCATTAATCTTCCAGTAGTATCTTTATCTTCAGCAGTACTAACATACTAGCAGTAGTTTCCATCTTGCAGTACTAACTCTTCAAGCAGTACTAACTATTCTTCTAGCAGTACTAACCTTTCAAGCAGTATTAATACTACTAGCAGTAGTAATTTCTTCAAGTAGCAGTATTAATGTCTTCAGCAGTAGTAATCTTCAATACTTAGCAGCACTATCCAGACTTAGCATATTTCAGACCCAACAATCTCCCCCTAACTTAACTTTTGTAAACAAGAAGTTAAGTTCTTCATAATACGGTCTTCATGATGCTTTCAAAATTACAGCTCAGATTCCTAGATCAGGATTCAATCCCATACTTTGATTGATGGCTCTTTTAATCACAATCATTGCCATCTCTGAACCTTTATTGCAGACCAACTTAGCTTTCAGCATCCCTTGCAACTTTTCTTTGTTGTGGTCATACACCTTATCAACCAAGTAGTACTCATGAAAGCTTTTATCAATGGTTATGACATAGACTCCAGATCTTTCAAAAAGCATCCAATGATCAATACTTTTAAATCCATCTCTGTGATGCAAGTCTTTGATAAGATATTTAACTCTATCAGGGTCAAACATCATGCACAAAAACTCCAGAGCCATCTTTGTTAGGCTCATCCCTGCTCCTTTCAACAAGTCACCATACAATTTTAATCCAACCTTGTACATTTCTTCCAAATCAACTCTGGTACAGCTTCTAATTATCTTACCCCAAGTTGAATAGACCTCATACTTGTCACCCATTCTCTTGATTCTGAAATATTCTGTTCTTTTATCCATCAGAGTATCCCAATGAATAATTTCTGGAGCTTTCACTGAGATAGGATCAGCTTTCAATGGTTCTTCATCAGTCACTGTCATATACAAATCAAACTGCTCATCAGATTGTCTTGGTTGTTCTGAAGATTGTTGACTTGATTGCTCTTTACTCTGCTCTTGAGTTTCAAAATGCTCTGCTTGTTTCTGCTGCTCTACAGGAGGTGCAACAGTAGGTCTTGATGGTTCAGCTTCCATTCTTTCACTTTCCTGCTCTTTCTCACCTTCCTCAGTTCTTTGCCTTTTTGCCTTTTTCTTTGAAGCAATTGACTTCATTCTTTTAATAGCTCCAATCTTCTGAGCTAAAGTCTCTTTCTTCTTGACTTCTATCTTTTCTTTTGTAGGAGTGCCTTCTTCACTGTCAGGGAAAGGCTGTTGAATGTTCAGATCATGTCTTTCTTTCATCTTTCTTTCAAATTCAACCCTCTGATTGAAGTCTCCTTTCAGCCTGGCCATCTCCTTATTGTATAAGTCTTCTATCCTACTAAAAGACATTTTTGTAAACATCCCTTGAGGAACTCCAACATATCCTTTCAAGAAGTTTATCATTTTTCTTCTATCTTGTGTAGCTAGAAAGGTCTTTGAAGGCTTCCTTTGTCTTGTTGCTTTCATAGTAACCCTCTTTGCAGCAGTTTTCAAGCTCTTCTGGTATTCTTCATTGAGCCTTTTTGCCATATCTAAGGCAAGCTTTCTGTCTTTAGCTTTTTGGATTTCATTCTCCTTTTCAAGTTCCTTCTCAAAATGTACATTTAACTCCTTTGCCAATTCTGCATCCAAATCTATTTGTTTCTGCTTCTTTAAAGGTTTCACAGGCTCAACCATCTTCTCTTTCCCTTTCTTCTTCTTGGACTATGACATACTGACCTCTTTCTTTTTCTTGTCTGATCCTCCTTCTTTAATCACCACTCCCTTAGCCTTTTGAGTGGCCTTAGGAGTGTCATTCTTCGCCTTCACCAGAGTCTCTGCAATCTCTATTTCTTCTATAGACATTCCAGATTATGCTGCTGCTTTCTCTGTTTCTACTGCTTTAGCAGTTTCTACTTCTGGTTCAGTACTTACTGCTGCTTCTACAGTTTCTGCTTCTTTCATCATTGTTTATGCTGCTTTCACACTCTGATCTTCCTCTACCTTCATTTCAGCTTCACCACTAATCTCTCCCTTGAATTTGAATTCCATTCCAACTGAGTTTTCCTTCTCAAGTTCTTTTGATTCTCCCCCTTTTTGGAAGCATCATGAGAACTTCCCCTTTTCTTCAAGACATATTGCTTTCTCTTCTTTTTGTGTACCAAACTGAGTACCATCTTCTTGAGTTTGGTTATCTGCACTTGTTGAGAAGTGATCACCTTTTTCAACTCCTTTATCTCCAAGCCCTGATTGATTACATCCAAGTTCACATTGCCAATGGTTTCCATCAATTCATCATAGTTATATCTGTCCTTACCTCCTTTAGGTGTGTTGACCACCCTTGAAGGATCATGGGATCTTTTAGTAGAGGCCTTCTGCCTAGCAGAAGCACCTACTACCCCCTTGGTTTCTTGGCACCTGGGACCCTTAGATGATTTCTCATCCAAAGTTGCCGTGGGGAAGGTCTTAGTCATGTTCACACTGTCCTGATCCACACCTTGTGCAAGATCAGTAGTGTGAGCCTTGCTGCCCACATGCTCATCCTTCTCTTTAGATAGCACCTTCGTGGGGTTGGGAGACACCCCTGTGGATTCCCTTTGGATATTCTCTGATGGAGAATGCTCCATCAGAGGGCTTGTAGGCTTTTGGGGTGTAGGTACATGAAGGGAAGGAACCTTCTGTACCTTTTTCCTTGCATATTTTTGAGTGATTGGGGGAATTGGCTTATCAACAGTGGTCTGAGGAAGAATATTTGAAGTGAAAGGTGTGGGTAGGTCATCAGTGGGTTGGTCAGATATGGGTTGTGACCCTAATGCCTCACCATGGGAATGGGACACAACCATCATTGTAGAGAACAATGGTGTGTTTGTTCCAGAGAAGTCCTTACTAGGCCTTCTCATGTTGGAAAATACCTTCCCTTTGGGAGGTTTAGGTACATATACCTCTTTAAAAGAGGGTAAATCCGTCAATTCCTTGTTCAGTACTTCTTGTACAAACCTTGGATACATATAAAATCTTTTGGTTTTGGTTTTGGTTTTGGTATCCAAGTTTGACATCAAATCATTTACAATCATTTGAGAAAACTTGAACTTTCTGGAGGTAGCTAAGCAGACAAGAGCATAAGCTATTGTACTGTTAAACTCACTCCATCCAGTTGTCTTGCGGGATAAGCAATGTTGAAGAGTATGAACAAAGAATCTCCACTGAGGTGAAAATTTGCTTTTGAAAAACTTGTAAACCTCAGTAGGACCTTCATACCCCATTCTGCCAATTTCTTGGAAGAGATCTTCCTTTGAAAGAGTAGTAATACCTGAGGCATCATCTAGACATAAATTAGTGAAAATGCAGGCTTCTGTGATTGTGATAGGTTTATCACAGACCCTTTATTGAATGACCTGATTGCCATCAATAGTCTGAATGGAGGCATTGGCCCAGAACTGTCTCATATGATTCACATAGATGGTGGGATTCACCGTTAGTGCATAGGCAATATGTGATTGTGATAAGAAATCCACAATTTCATGAAAACCCTCAGCTTGTTTGGGTTTTTGTAACATTGCAAGCTCATTGTGGTCATCAACAAAATCAAGTTCTGCCATCTTTCTGAGCGATTCTAGGGTTCGAAACTCAACTTGGGTTTACACACTGGTAATCAAGAATTCTAAAGAGATAGAGAGGATGAAAACTCGCTGGAAATTCAAAGAGCCGTTTTGTGTTTTGGCGGTCAGAGAGGGTATTTATATGGTAAGGGATTCAGTTAAAAGCAGTACTAAGTACCCTAGCAGCATTAACACAAACCCGCAGTATTAACTCATATCTGCAGTAGTAACTGTTGGGAACTGAAGAATAACTCAAGTGATTAATGCTGCTAGTTCAGAATTACTACTGCTAGAAGACTCCAAAGTTAATACTGCTGAGTATTACTACTGCTAGTAGAATTAATATTGCTAGTCAAAGTTAGTGCTGCTTGAACAAAGTTAGTACTGCTTAGCTAGTTAGTACTGCTAGTGGTTAGTGTTGCTTAGTAGTTAATGCTGCCAAGACTTAATGCTGCTTATAAGGTAATGTGAAGATAATGATGAAGAGATCGTGGGTAAAGATAAACAAGGATATTCTGAAGATATTCATGGAAGATATACTGAAGATATTTTATTTATTTGTAATTATCTTTTTGTTCAGTATATATACAGTTTGATAGATTAACAGATAAACAGAATTTTATTCTAAGTTTTTGTTTTAAAGAGAATCAACCTCAAGGCATAGTTCCTAATTCTAGAGAAGTAGAATTCGTCTTGAAAGAGCTTGTTCTTCAAGATTGAGGTTGTGTGTGTAATCTTGTGATTTTAATACAAGTTTGCAAGTTGTTAATCAAATACTGTTTGTTTACTGTTACATTGAATATCAAAGTGTTATTCCGCAACTTCTTTGATATTGTTTCTGAGACTTTATTCTTGTTAAGAATTTGATCCTGACAAGTGGTATCAGAGCCTGTTCTCTCAGAAACATCTATTCACTCATCATGGAAAACTTTGCAGAATCAAACAGTACTCTAGTCTCAAAGGTTCCAATGCTCAGACCCAATGAATTCGATATGTGGAAGATCAGAATCAAGCAGTATATACTCCTCACTGACTATTCTATGTGGGACATAATTGAGAATGGTCCTTCTGAAGCAGGAAAGATTGATGCAGATGGAAAGAGAACTCCACCAAAAACTGATGCTGAAAGAAAGACTAGACAGACAGAGATGAAAGCCTTGAGCACTTTGCTCTTGGCTATCCCCAATGAATACCAACATCAGTTCTGCAACTGCACTGATGCTGAGATGCTCTGGACTGCTCTAGAGAAAAGATTCTCAGGTACCAAGAGCACCAAGAGAAATCAGAAAACCATTCTGAAGCAACAATATGAGAATTTTATGTCAACCAAGAATGAGTCCATGACTCAAACTTTTGACAGGTTCAACAAGCTTATTGGTGAACTTGCTACAGTGGGAGTACAAATTGATCAAGATGATCTGAACAGAAAGTTCCTAAGGTCTCTGAGTGATGAATGGACCATGTATACTGTGTCTTTCAGACAGAATGATCAACTGGAAGAAAAGGAACTTGATGATCTGTATAATGATCTAAGAGTTTTTGAATCTGAGGTAGAGGCTAAGAAAAGGCCTTCTGGGTATGTTCACAATGCTGCACTTCTTTCAGCATCAACTGATTCTACCTCCATCCCTGAATCAGTTAGTACTGCCAATTGAGCACCTCAAGATAAAGACACTGAAACTGTTTTTGAAGCCTTTCTAGCAAGTCATGGAAACTCTTCTCTCATTAATGATGACTTGGAACAACTCCATCCAGATGATCTTGAAGAGATGGACATTAAATGGCAGATGGCCATGCTCTCTATGAGAGTTAAGAAGTTCATCAAAAGAACTGGAAGGAACAACTTCTCACAAAGAAGAGAAGATGGAGCAGGTTTTGACAAGACAAAGGTGGAATGCTATAAATGCCATCAGAAAGGACACTTTGCTAGAGAATGCAGAAGTGGAATACCCCAGAACAATATCCACCAACAAGCTCAATCTGGAAGCTTCAATAGTAACAGAAACTCTGCACAAGCCCTTGTCTCTCAACAAGGCATGGGGTTTGATTGGAGTGATCAAGCTGAAGAGGCCATCCAGAACCAAGCTCTAATGGCAGAGGTGTCTGATCTCCCAACAGAGGTAACTTCCAATCTTTGTTCTCAAAATTGCATTAACACTGTTAAGACGTATAGGGATCACAATCAGAACATGAGTGATAACCTTAAGAGATTGGAAAAGGACATAAAAGATTATGTCAGGATAGTTGAGAGATTTGAAGAGCAGATTAAGGGTTTTCAAGCCAATGAGCTTCAACACTCTTATGACACAAACTACTGGAAGTGGGAGAAGAATGACTTAGAACTTCAACTGACCAGATCCAAAGAGGAGAATGAGAAGATAAAGAGGGAGTTTGAGAAAGCCAAGCTGGATATTGAGAAATTTTCCAATGCTTCTAAAGCAATGGACTCTTTGATCCAAACTCAAATCCATGACAAACTTGGAAGAGGAATAGGGTACAATACCACACCACCACCCTATAACAACAACTACATCCCTCCTAGTTCAGATTTGTTAGAAACAAAGGATAGGAAGGACCTACCTAAGGGAGCCACTGAGATAGATCCCTTAGATGAAGTAGTTATTAAGGATAAAACTGAGAAAGAAGATGTCAAGGATAAAGACAACACTGTGAGTGGTGAGATTCCTATAGAAAACCACATAATCACCAATGAGGGATGTGGAAAGCATTGGATCAAGTCCAATGAGATAGAGAAGACTGAGGGAAAGAACAAGAAGGTTTATTATAAGCAGACCACTGTTGTGAACCCTATCCCTTGCAAGCAGTGTGCATGCAATAAATTTAAGCCCCAAAAACATGATAAACCAAGGGGAAATCAAAGAAACTGGAACAACCAATGGGCACAAAAACAAGGCATTGATCTAAGTAAAATCAATAGACCAAAGCCTTGTTTCATATGTGGAAAGTTAAACCATTTGGCTAAGTACTGTTACTTTAACCCTATTAACCAACAGATGAACTTTCAAAGATTTGTGCAAAAACCTGTTGGTTATAGGAAGGCTGGAAAGAAACATGTGGTGAAGAAACCTGTTGAAAACAAAGGCCCCATGAAGAAAAAGGTTTTGAATGAAAGTATTAAAATGTGGGTGCCTAAAAGCACTAAAACTGTTAGTGCTGCTGACAGAGATAGTGCTGCTAGAAGCATTACTGCTACTACCAGTGTTAGTACTGCTGAAAATTTTAATGCTGCTAATACTGTTAGTACTTCCTCAAATATGAATATTGCTAACACAGTTACTGCTGCTAAAACAGTTACTACTTCTAATAAGGTTAGTACTGCTAAGCATGCAAGTGTTGCTAATGCAGTTAGTACTTCTAAAACCAGTACTACTTCTAGCAAATGTGTTTCCAAGCCTATCATTGTGACAAAGTACTCCAGAAATGAGGAGTCAAAGTTTAAAAATATTGTCAAGAAAGAATGCAAGTATTTTGATGAGAAAGGGGTACCCAAGACCACTTTGGCTTGGATTCCTATTTCAAACTAACTGATTTATCTTATGTGCAGGGCAACCAACAGCTCAAGGGAAAGAGCATTTGGCATGTTGATAGTGGTTGCTCTAGGCACATGACAGGCAACATGTCATGCCTTCAGGATTTCAAGCATATCAATGGAGGACATGTTGCTTTTGGAAATGATCTTACTGGTGGTAAAATAAGTGGCAAAGGTAATGTCACAAAAGGTAAGATGACATTTGAGGATGTCTACTATGTTGATCAATTGAAGTACAACCTGTTAAGTGTATCACAGGTTTGTGACAAACAACATAGCATATTATTTACTAACACAGAGTGTATGATCCTTGCTCCAGAGTTTAAGGTAGTTGATGAAAGCATGATACTACTTAGAACTCCAAGAAAGGACAATGTTTATTGTCTAGATATGGACAATGTCGATAGTGATTCATCCCTGAACTGTCTTGTTTCAAAAGCTTCTGTGGATGAATCCTCTCTATGGCACAGAAGGATGTGTCACATGAATTTCAAGACTATGAACAAACTTGTTAAAAACAACCTTGTAAGAGGTTTACCTTCAAAAGTCTTTTCATGTGATGATCATTGTGTTGCTTGTCTTAAAGGCAAACAGCATAAAACTTCTCATAAGACCAAAGAGTTAAATTCTATTTCTTCTTGTCTCCAGTTATTGCATATGGATCTGTTTGGTCCTACAAATGTTATGAGTATAGGCAAGAAATCTTATTGCTTGGTTATTGTTGATGATTACTCCAGATTTACTTGGGTATATTTTCTAAGGACTAAGGATGAGACAAGTGGACTGATCAAATCCTTTATCCTAAGAATTGAAAACCAAACTAATCAAAAAGTAAAAGTCATTAGATCAGATAATGGGACTGAATTTAAAAATCTTGATCTAAACACCTTTTGTGAAGAGAAAGGCATTGAGAGACAATATAGTGCCCCTAGGACTCCTCAACAGAATGGAGTTGCTGAGAGGAGAAATAGGACACTAATAGAGGCTGCTAGATCTCTGTTGGCTGATTCAAAATTGCCAATTACCTTCTGGGCTGAAGCAGTTAATACTGCTTGTTATGTCCAAAACAGAGTTCTAGTAGTCAAGCCAAAGAACAAGACCCCATATGAGCTTTTAAATAAAAGAAAACCATTTATTGGATTTTTCAAACCTTTTGGGTGTCCTTGTACTATTCTCAATACCAAATCTCACTTAGGTAAGTTTGATAGCAAAGCAGATGATGGATTTCTTGTTGGTTACTCATCTCAGAGTAAGGCTTACAGAGTCTTTAACTCTTCTTCTAGAATAATTGAAGAAAGTGACAATGTCAAATGCAATGAGAACACACCAAATCCAATTGGGTCTGGTCCTCAGTGGCTATTTGACATTGATTCACTAACTAACTCTTTTGGTGTCAGTAGTGATGATTATGCAGGATCAGGGAGTGGAGGATCAGGAACTACACAAGTTCAAGACAGTTTATCTCAATCTGTGATCTTTCCCATACCCACAGTGGATCCTGTTGAAGACTGTGAAAAGGAACCATCTACTGAACCAAGTAAGAGTGAAGAAGAAAGTAGAGATGAGGAGACTCAAGTCAATAAGGAATCAGAAGTAGCTGCTGAAAACACCTCAGTTGAGTTGAATGACTCAAATCTAGATGTGGTACTTAATGAAGAACCTAATCATCACACCAGAATTCAAAAGAATCATCCTCCACAACTGGTAATAGGAGATATATCCTCTCCTATGATGACTAGAAATCAAAGCAGGCTGCAAGAATTGCAAGATCAACAGCATACAATGCTTTCTTGCTTTTTATCCCAGCTTGAGCCTAAGAAGGCACATGATGCTATGAAAGAATCCAGTTGGATAGAAACAATGCAAGAAGAACTACTGCAATTCAAGCTGCAAGATGTTTGGGATCTGGTAGACCTTCCTAAAGGCCAAAGAGCAATAGGAACAAAATGGGTCTTCAGGAATAAGAGAGATGAAAGAAGAATTGTGATAAGGAATAAAGCAAGGCTGGTGGCTCAAGGGTATACAAATTGAAGAAAGCACTTTATGGATTGCATCAAGCTCCAAGAGCATGGTATGACACTCTGTCATCCTATCTCTTGGAAAATGGCTTTGAAAGAGGAGTCATTGATAAGACTTTATTCATCAAGAGAAAGAAGAAGGATATCTTGCTGGTCCAAATCTATGTTGATGATATCATCTTTGGATCTACAAGAGACAACATGTGCAAGGAGTTTGAGGATCTAATGCATCAAAGGTTCAAAATGAGTTCCATGGGGGAACTTACTTTTTTCCTTGGACTCCAAGTTCAACAGAAGTCAGATGGAATCTTTATCTGTAAGTCCAAGTATGTGCAGGATATTTTAATCAAGTTTGGTTTCTCAGATTCAAAACCTGCCAGCACACCTATGGAGACACACAAGCAGATAACAGCAGATCTTGAGGGGGAGGATATGGATGTTCATCACTATAGATCCATGATTGGCTCTCTCATGTATCTTACAGCATCTAGACCAGATATAATGTTTCCAGTCTGTGTATGTGCAAGATACCAAGTTAGGCCAAAGCAATCTCACTATCAAGCTGTTAAGCTGTTAAGAGGATATTCAGATATCTCAAAGGGCAACCCAGATTGGGACTTTGGTATCCTCATGGCTCATCCTTTGACCTACTTGCATACTCAGATAGTGATCTAGGTGGAGCAAACTTGGACAGAAAATCTACTTCTGGAGGATGTCAGTTTTTGGGTACAAGACTAGTGTCTTGGCAGTGCAAGAAACAAACCACAGTGTCCACATCTACAACAGAGGCAGAGTACATAGCAGCTGCAAGTTGCTGTTCTCAAGTCTTATGGATTCAAAATCAAATGCTGGACTATGGGGTAACCTTTCTACACACTCCAATTTTTATTGATAACAGCAGTGCTATTAGCATTGTGAATAATCCTGTCAAGCACTCAAAGACAAAGCACATTGAAATCAGGTATCACTTCATAAGAGACTGTAATGAAAAGAAACTTATTCAAGTTGTAAAGGTTCATACTGACAACTAGTTTGCTGATCTATTCACCAAAGCCTTTGATGTGGGTAGATTCACTTTCTTGGTAACAAGTGTGGGAATGATCAACTCTGAATAAACTCCTTCTCAAAAAGTGGTTCAATACCTGTATATTATGTATTCTTGGTGGTCCTAATCTTTCTTTTCAGGGAATTCATAGCAGTCCTCAGTTCATCATAAGTTGAAAAGAGTAAGTATTGTTAATACTGCCAGTGCATTGTTAATACTGCCAGTGCATTGTTAATACTGCCAGTGCATTGTTAATACTGCCAGTGTATTGTTAATACTGCCAGTGCATTGTTAATACTGCCAGTGCATTGTTAATATTGCTTTCAGTTAATACTGCTCTCAGTTAATACTGCTTTCAGTTAATACTGCTTTCAGTTAATACTGCTTTCAGTTAATACTGCTTTCAGTTAATACTGCTTTCAGTTAATACTGCTCTCAGTTAATACTCCTCTAGGTTAATACTGCTTATGTCCCGAATACTATAAATACCCTTTGCCCGCCTAAACGTTCATAACGACTCTTTGCATACTGTTCACTTGCGCTCTAAACCCTTTATCTCTCAAAGTTTTCAAGCAAGAACCTTCAAGCTCAATGGCATCCATGGCGTTCATAGACGAGCACAATGAAATCGCGATGCTCCAAAAGCCAAAACAAGCTGAAGGTTTTCACCAGATAGTCGACTTTCTGAAGTCAAGCCATATTGCCCATGCTCTCACTCTATCTCCTACCATCTTCATAGAGCATCAGAGGCAATTCTGGGCAAATGCCACCATTGTTACTGAGAATGGTGTGCAAATGATCAAAACAAGGGTGTGTGACAAACCCTTGACAGTTACTGAAGAGGTACTTCGCATCAGTCTACGTCTAGACGATGCCTCTGGTATAACTTCTATCTCTAATGATGAACTGTTTTCTACTCTTACAAGAATGGGGTATGGAGGCCCATTGGGTGTGTTCAAGTTCTCAAAAGCCAAATTTTCACCCCAATGGCGTTTCTTTGTCCATACTCTTATGCACTGTATATCTAAAAAGACTACTGGATGGAGTGAGTTCAGTAGCACCATTGCTTATGCTTTGGTATGCTTAGCCACTGCCAGAAAGTATAATTTTTCACAAATGATTTTTAATGATCTTATCTCAAACCTGGGAAGTAAAAAGAGATTTTATATGTACCCCAGGTTTGTCCAAGAAGTTATTAACCATGAATTGAAGGATATACCTCATTTTGATGGGGTATATGTACCCAAAATTCCCAAAGGTAAGGTCTTTTCAAACATGAAAAGATCCCCTCTGGACTCGGAAAGAGTTGACACCCCATTGTTCTCTACAATGATGGTGGTGTCCCAAACTGATGAAGGTATGGCAGCAGGGTCAAGGCCCCCATTAGACCAACCCACTGCTAGCCAATCCCAACCTTCCCACTCTACATCACTTCCCTAGTCTCTTCTTGATAAACCAACTTCACCAATAACCCATACTTACAAAAGGAAACAGGTAAAGAAGGCTCATTCCCTTCTTGTACCATTGACCCCTAAGCCTTTAAGCCCTCTAAGGGAGGATTCTCCCTTAGAGAATATCTACAGGGAACCCACAAGGGTGTCTCCCAACCCAAAGGAGGTGCTCTCTGAGGAGGAGGAAGAGCATATGGGAGAGAAGGCTGCCACTACTCCTGCTAGCTTAGAGGAGGTCAGTGGTAACATACATAAGACCTTCCCCATGGCAACTTTGAATGAGCAATCATTCAAAGGTCCCCGGTGCCAAGAAACCAAGGGGGTGGATAGTGCTTCTGCTAGGCAGAAGACTTCCACTACAAAAAGATCCAATGATCCTTCAAAAGAGGGTAACACTTCTGGAGAGGGTGAGGACAGATATTCTTACTATGAATTGATGGAAACAATGGGCAACATCAACCAAGATGTTCTCAAACAAGGGAAAGAAATTGAAGAGATGAAGCTGGTAATCTTGTCCCAACAAGTGCAGATTACCAAACTCAAGAAATTGGTGATGAAGCTAGTACAGAAAAAGAAGAAGAGACAATTTGTGCTAAGAAGAAGGAAATCTGGGAATGATGCTCCCAAAAAGGGGGAGATCAACATGGAAGAAGCTACAGAAAAGGGGGAGCTTGATGGGATGAAATATGATGGTGAGGGGGAGAGATTTGATGTTGAGGGGGAGCAAGAAGCAGAAACAGAAAGAGAATCAGTGCAAGCAGAGATAAAAGAACAAGCAGCAGTAACAGAGCAAGTAACAGAAACCATTAATGTTGCTAGTTCAATTAAAGCAGCAGAAATGGTTAGTACTGCTGAAATTAAACAAGCAGCAGAAACAGTGAAAGAAGTATTAACAGATCTTGAGATTGCAGAAACCTTACTTAAAGCCAAACATGATACTCCCAAGGTCACTTCAAAGACCAAAGGAGTAGTCATCAAAGAACAAGGTGAAGTGATCAAGAAAGATAACAGTAAGAAGGTAATGAACAAAGACAAAGGAAAAGCAAAGATGGTGGAATCTGATCAACCAGTCAAAAAGCAAAGGTTGGTTGAATCAGATGAAGCCTTGGCCAGGAAGATGCAGGCTGATATTGAAAAGGAAGAAAGAGTTCAGGTTGAAAAGGACAGGGAGATGGCAAAGGCTCTAGCTGCTGAACTGAATGAAGCCTATCAACAAAGCCTGGCAACTGAACTTGCACAGAAGAAAGCAGCATCTTTGAAGAAATCTGTGGTGATAAAAACAGCTGCAAAGAAGAGACAACCCTCAAAGACTTTCCTTGGTACTCAAGAGAGAAACAAGATGATAATTTTTCTCAAGGGTGCTATAGGAGTCAGAAAGGAGATGTTCTCCAAGATGACATTTGAGCAGATCAAGGAGCTGTACAATTCTGAAATGACTAAGCTTCAAGGAAATGAAACTGCCAGGGTGGAGATGGAGAAGAGAATGAAAGAAAGCAATGATTTCATGATAGAAAACCCTTTTCCAGATGAGCAAGAAACACCACCAAAGAAAGAAGCCACTCTAGGTGAAAGTCTAAGTACTTTAAAGAGAACCAAGATGATGGCAAGGAGAAAGTTAACCAAGAAGCCTAGAATAGCTGAAGGAGAGGCTGAGAAGGTTGCTGAAAAAGAAGGGGCACCTGAGTCATCTGAAAAGAAGGAATCTTCAAGTACTGATGATTTAAAGATGTACATGGTAGTGATGAACAAAGTTCCTGAACCAATTTCAGCAGAACCTGTTGGTATAAAGCCTCCTGAAGTTATTCACTGGGATACACTGACAGTGGATGGTAAGGAGTATATCAGACTCAAGAGGAAGGATGATAAGTATGAGGTATTCAACACTTGGGCCAAGATTGTCAGAACATGCTCTAGGTCTGATATAGAAGAAATGTTTGAAATAGGGATGAAGTTGTATGCAGATCAGTTAAAAGCTCCAGGGATTTCAATTACAAAACTGGTGATGGAGTATCTGTGTATGATGTTCAAACCTGAAGAAGTGGAGCATGTCATAAGAAATGTGTTTCAAGCAGTCACAAATTGGACTCTATATGAAACTAGTGGAGTATATGCAGTGACTTTGGATAGAAATCACATAGAATACTTCCTAGTGGATAGAGTATACAATCACAGCAGACTTAAGCTTCATGCAATGCTGAAGAAGAAGCTTGGATGTGTTGAAAACTCAGAAATGGCCAAATATCTGATTCAGAGAATGATCAATCAAAGTTTGGGGATAAATGTTGATATAGGGATCTGAAGAATGATATTTTGGGAGCATCTGAAGAACTTGACTTCTCTTCCTAAAAGTCAAGTTAGGGGGAGATTGTTGGGAACTGAAGAATAACTCAAGTGATTAATGCTGCTAGTTCAGAATTACTACTGCTAGAAGACTCCAAAGTTAATATTGCTGAGTATTACTACTGCTAGTAGAATTAATACTGCTAGTCAAAGTTAGTGCTGCTTGAACAAAGTTAGTACTGCTTAGCTAGTTAGTACTGCTAGTGGTTAGTGTTGCTTAGTAGTTAATGCTGCCAAGACTTAATGCTGCTTATAAGGTAATGTGAAGATAATGATGAAGAGATCGTGGGTAAAGATAAACAAGGATATTCTGAAGATATTCATGGAAGATATACTGAAGATATTTTATTTATTTGTAATTATCTTTTTGTTCAGTATATATACAGTTTGATAGATTAACAGATAAACAGAATTTTATTCTAAGTTTTTGTTTTAAAGAGAATCAACCTCAAGGCATAGTTCCTAATTCTAGAAAAGTAGAATTCGTCTTGAAAGAGCTTGTTCTTCAAGATTGAGGTTGTGTGTGTAATCTTGTGATTTTAATACAAGTTTGCAAGTTGTTAATCAAATATTGTTTGTTTACTGTTACATTGAATATCAAAGTGTTATTCCGCAACTTCTTTGATATTGTTTCTGAGACTTTATTCTTGTTAAGAATTTGATCCTGACAGTAACACATACCAGCAGTATTAACACAGACTAGCAGTATTAACACTGTTTGGCAGTAGAAATAAGACAAGCAGTAGTAACTTTGCACTGGCAGTATAGACCACCTAGCAGTAGTAACCATATTTAACCATATTTGAACTGCCATCATGAATAATATAGAGAGCAGTATTAACTTAACCAGAAGAACCAAGTATCTAATCAGCACAGCTATCTGAAACACTTAAACACAAATGGTTAGCAGCACCATGCACAAAGAAATATGAAAAAGCAATCATTGAAGAATCTATACAGAAATGGTACATGAAGAAAATCAAAATAGGCTTATTCAGTGTTTATCATGCCTACACTTGTAACCAAGAATGTGAATCTACCCATATCAAAAGCTTTGGTGAATAGATCAGCAAATTGGTTACTAGTGTGTACCTTCAAAACCTGAATTAACTTCTTTTCATTGCAACCTCTAATAAAATGGTACCTGATTTCTATATGCTTGGTTTTTGAATGCTTTACTTGATTATTAACAATGCTTATAGCACTGTTGTTATCAATGAAGATGGGAGTGTGAAGAAAAGTAATACCATAGTCCAACATCTGATTCTGAATCCATAGCACTTGTGAGCAGCAGCTTGCAGCAGCTATATACTCTGCTTCTGTTGTAGAGGTGGACACTGTGGTTTGCTTTTTACACTTCCATGAAACTAGTCTTGCACCCAAAAACTGACATCCTCCTGATGTAGACTTTCTATCCAAGTTTGCTCCACCCAAATCACTATCAGAATATGCAAGCAGATCAAATAGTGAGTCATGAGGATACCAAAGACCCAACCTAGGTTGTCCTTTGAGATATCTGAAGATCCTTTTGACTGCTTGAAAGTGAGATTGCTTAGGCCTCACTTGAAATCTGGCACACACACAGACAACAAACATAATGTCTGGTCTTGAAGCTGTTAGATACATGAGGGAGCCTATCATAGATCTATAATGATGAACATCCACATCCTCCCCCTCAAGATCTGCAGTAATCTGTTTGTGTGTTTCCATAGGTGTGCTTGCAGGCTTTGCTTCTGAAAATCCAAACTTTGTAAGTATATCCTGCACATACTTGGATTGACTTATGAAAATGTCATCTTTCTTCTGTTTAAACTGTAGCCCAAGGAAGAATGTGAGTTCACCCATAGAGCTCATTTTGAATCTTTTGTGCATCAGCTCCTCAAACTCCTTGCACATATGATCTTTTGTGGATCCAAATATGATATCATCCACATAGATTTGGACAAGCAGGATGTCCTTCTTCCTTTGAATGAAAAGGGTCTTGTCAATGATTCCAGTGATTCCCCTTTCAAAACCATTTTCCAAGAGATATGTAGACAGAGTGTCATACCATGCTCTTGGTGCTTGATGTAGCACATAGAGTGCCTTCTTTAATTTGTATACTCTGTCAGGAAAGTTAGGATTCTCAAACCCTGGAGGCTGACAAACATACACTTCTTCTTCAATTTTCCCATATAGGAATGCACTCTTAACATCCATCTGATATACTCTGAACTTCATGAAAGAAGCATAGGCTAGAAACAGCCTAATTGCCTCAATTCTGGCTACTGGTGCAAACACTTCTTCATAGTCTATCCCATCTTCTTGTTTGTACCCTTGTGCCACAAGTCTGGCCTTATTCTTTATCACTATCCCTCTCTCATCTTTCTTATTCCTGAAAATCCATTTAGTTCCAATTACCCCGTGTCCTTGTGGAAGGTCAACCAGATCCCACACATTTTGCAGCACAAACTACAGCAGCTCCTCTTACATTTCTTCTATCCAGCTTGGGTCTTTCATTGCATCATATGCCTTCTTGGGTTCAATCTGGGATAGAAAACAGGACAATAACCCTGACTGTAAGTCTTTCAATCCTCCTAACTTACTTTGATGCCTTGTGATTATGGGAGAATTGATATCACCAATCACCAACTGAGGAGGAGGATTCATCTGAGTTCTTGTTTGATGGGCAGCCTCCTCATTAATATTTGCATCTAGATTAGAGTCATTCTTTTCATGAGTGTTTCCACCAAATACTGAAGAATTTTCTTCATCAGTATCATCTTCTGACAATGTGGGCATTTCAGGACCTGTGTTTCCTGAACCTGAAGGATGAGCATCCTCTTTATCACCTTTATCCTCTTCATCACCTTTATCATCTTCAGCCTGTTCTGGTTCAGAATCCTCTGTTTCTGAATCATCCTTATTTTCTTGTTGACAAAATTAATAGGATCAACTATAGGTATAGGGAACAGCACAAACTCTGGTTTATGTGCTTGTACCTTTTCTGAACTTGTTCCTGCAATTTGTTCATCACTAAAACCCAAAGAATTAGTTAGTGAATCAATGTCAAACAGACAATCAGGACTTGTACCAATCAGATTTGGTGTGTTCTCATTACATTTGACATTGTCACTTTCCTCTATAATCCTGGAAGAACTGTTGAATACTCTATATGCTTTGCTCTGAGAGGAGTATCCAACAAGAAATCCATCTTCATCTTTGCTTTCAAACTTGCCTAAATGAGATTTGGTGTTGAGAATTGTGCAAGGACACCCAAAAGGTTTGAAAAATCCAATAAAAGGTTTCTTCTTTTTGAAAAGTTCATAAGGTGTCTTTCCTTGGGATTTGACTACTAGAACTTTGTTTTGGACATAACAAGCAGTATTAACTGCTTCTGCCCAAAAAGCAATGGGTAATTTTGAATCTGCCAACAGAGATCTAGCAGCCTCAATCAATGTCCTATTTCTCCTCTCAGCAACACCATTTTGTTGAGGAGTCCTAGGAGCACTGAATTGTCTCTCAATACCTTTAGTCTCACAAAATTTGTTTAAGTCACTGTTTTTAAACTCAGTTCCATTATCAGATCTTATGAATTTAACTCTTAGATTTGTTTGGTTTTCAATCCTAAGGACAAATGATTTGATCAGTCCACTTGTCTCATCCTTAGTCCTCAGAAAATATACCCAAGTAAATCTAGAGAAATCATCAACAATGACTAAGCAATAGGATTTCTTACCAATACTCATCACATTTGTAGGACCAAAGAGATCCATATGCAATAACTGAAGGGGTGAAGAGATTGTGTTTATTTCTTTGGACTTATGAGAAGTTTTGAATTGCTTGCCTTTAAGACATGCAACACAATGATCATCACATGAAAACACTTTTTGAGGCAAACCTCTCACAAGGTTGTTTTTCACAAGTTTATTCATAGTTTTAAAATTCATGTGACACATCCCTCTGTGCCAAAGAGATGATTCATCTAAAGTAGCTTTTGAAAACAGACAATTAAGTGATGAATCAGATGAAACACTCTCTAAGTCCAAACAATAAACATTATCCTTTCTAGGAGTTCTAAGTAGTATCATATTTTCATCAACTACCTTGAATCCTGGAGCAAGGATAATACATTCAGTATCACTAAATAATATACTATGTTTCTTGTTATAAAACTGTGATACACTTAACAGGTTGTATCTCAATTGCTCAACATAGTAAACATCTTCAAAAGTCATCTTACCTTTTGATACCATACCTTTACCACTTATCTTACCTCCTTCTGGATTGTCACCAAAAGCAACACGTCCTCCATCAAACCTTTTGAAATTTTGAAGGCAGTCCATGTTACCTGTCATGTGCCTAGAGCAACCACTATCTACATGCCAAATGCTCTTCCTCATGAGCTGTTGGTTGCCCTGCACATAAAATAAAACAGTTAGTGTTTTGAGGGAACCCAAGCCAAAATGGCCTTGGGTTGCCCTTTCTCATCAACATACTCATAATCAGTAAGCTTAGACTTGATGAGATGATCAGAATTAGGAATCTCATGGCTGGAATACTTTTTCGAAATTATAGACTTGATAGTATTAACACTGGTAGCAGTACTATCTTTGTTAGCAGTACTAACTTGATCAGCAGTACTAACCTTGTTAGCAGTACTAACTTGGTCAGCAGTACCAACTTTGTTAGCAGTACTAATTTTGTTAGCAGTAATATTGCTATCAGCAGCACTATTTCTGTTAGCAATGTTATTTGAGGTAGCAGTACTAACAGGTTTAGTGCATTTTGGAACCCAAATTTTGACAAAGTTGTTTACTTTTCTATTCTTTGTGTTACTCCTTGATTTGCTTGGAATATCTTCTTTTGTTTTAGCAAACTTATTCTGAATATGAGATTTTGCAGTACCAGTTTTCATTGGTGTTGTTCTCACATTCTCAGCCATGTGATTCCTTGATCTTCTTGATTGCTTCCTATAACCAACAGAATTTTGTATTTTTCTTTGAAAAGTAATTCTTTGGTTAACATTATTGAAATAACAGTGTTTGGCTAAATGATTCAACTTTCCACAAATAAAACAAGGCTTTGGTCTATTGATTTTGCTTAGATCAATTCCTTGTTTTTGAGCCCACTGGTTATTTCTGTTTCTCTGATTTCCCCTTATTTTATCATGTTGATGGGGCTTGATCTGTTGACAAGTACAGGGATTTACAACAGTAGTTTGCATATAGTGATCTCCCTATACCTTTTCCTTCCCTTTTCTGGAGGTCTCAGCTTTCTCACTCTTAACAGTCTCTTCCCCAATCTTAGACTTCTCCACTTTCTCACTCTTGACAAATGGTTTACCCCCCCCCCCCCCCTTCATTTGTAAGAATATGGTTTTCTAGGGGAATTTTTTTCTGGTCTTCCTTATTCTTATCCTCAGTGTTCTCTTCTTCAGATTCTGCCTCAACCACTACTGTATCTAGTGGATCTACTTCTGTGGCTCCCGTAGGTAATTCTTTCTTATCTTGTCTTTCTAAGAGGTCTGAGGTGGGTGGAATAAAGTTTTTATTGTAAGGTGGAGGGGTGTTGTTGTAGCCTATACCTCTTCTTAGTTTGTCATGAACTTGAGATTTGAGTAAAGTATCCATTGCTTTAGAAGCATTGGAAAATTTCTCAATGTCTAATTTGGCCTTCTCAAATTCACTCCTAATTTTTTCACATTCCTCTCTAGCCTTCTCTAGCTTAATCTCTAACTCCTTCTTCTCCCACTTCCAATAGTTGTGATCATATGAATGTTGAAGTTCATTGGCCTGATATGCCTTAATTTGTTCTTCAAAATTCACAATGATCAAATTAGACTATCTCCTATGTTTCTCCAATCTTTTAAGATCATCACACATGTTCTGATTGTGATCCCTGTACTTCTTAACAGTTTCAAGACAGGCTTTAGAGCAAAGTTTAGATTTTACCTCTGTGGGAATTGCAGTGCTTGAAGACTCTGAAACCTCAGTCATCAATGCTTGATTCTGAATTGCCTCATCTGCTTGATCACTCCAATCAAATCCCATTCCATCTTGTGAGACAAGTGCTTGAGATGAGTTCCTATTGTTGTAGTTTGTGGACTTTGATTGTTGATTGTTGCTCCCATGCTGTTGAGAGATTCCTCCTCTACATTCTCTTGCAAAGTGCCCCAGTTTATGACACTTGTAGCATTCCACCTTGGATTTGTCAAATCCAGCACCATCTTCTCTTCTCATGGAAAAGTTGTTTCTTCCTGTTCTTTTAATGAATCTTTTGATTCTCATTGTGAGCATTGCCATTTGCCATTTGATGTCCATATCTTCAAGATCATCAACATTAATCTGCTCCAGATCTTCATTGATAAGAGAAGATTTAGCATGACTAGCAAAGAAGGCTTCCAAAACAGAATCATTTGGTCCATCCTGTTTTGAGCCATAAGCAGCACTAACTAATTCTGTATTAGCATAAGAATCAGTAGTAGATGATAGGAGAGCAGCATTGTGAGAATATCCAGATGGCTTCTTCTTTGATTCAACTTCTGCTTCAAACACCCTAAGATCATTGTAGAGATCATCAAGTTCCATCTTCACCAAGATACTGTATACATTACCCATTCTGCCTGAATGATACTGTATACATTACCCATTCTTCACCAAGAGATCTTAGAAACTTTCTGTTGACATCGTCCTGGTCCATCTTGACACCAAAGTGGCCAATTCTCCAATCAACTTGTTGAACCTATCAAAGGTTTGAGTCATAGACTCATTCTTTGTAGACATAAAATTTTCATATTGTTGCTTGAGAATTGCTTTCTGATTTCTCTTAGTGCTTTTGGTACCTGAAAACCTCTTCTCCAACGCATTCCACAAGATTTTGGCATCAGCACAGTTGCAAAACTGATTTTGATATTCATTAGGAATTGCCAAGAGCAGAGTGCTCAAGGCTTTCATCTCAGTCTGCCTTATCTTTCTTTCTCCATCAGTCTTTGGTGGAGGTCTCTTGCCATCTGCTCCAATCTCTCTAACATTAGAGGGACCATTCTCAATGATGTCCCACATTGAGTAGTCTGTAAGAAGTATATACTGCCTGATCCTGATTTTCCACATGTCAAACTCATTGGGTTTGAGCATGGGAACCTTTGAAACAAGAACACTGTCGTGTGATCCGTCCATGATGATTATTGATTTCTGAGTTCCTTTGCTCTGATACCACTTGTCAGGATCGAAATTCAAAACAATAATTTAAATAAACACTCAGAAACTTTGTTAAAGAAGTTGCGGAATAACACTTTAACAAAAAATCAATGAAACGGTGTATGAATTCAAATCACAAGTTATATTAAATTAACTTGATGATTACAACCAAAGCCTCAATCTGTTGAACAGACTCAACAGACGTTCAAAACTTCTCTAATGAAAGGATCACTAATAATCTTGAGGCTAATTCTCTCTAAAAACAAAACACGTATGTATCTCTGTATCTCCAATAGTCTAAGGCTTCTAGACTATATATACAAAACAAATTACAAGATAATTACTAAAGAAACGTTGATCTTCAGTATCCATTCCATAATTATCTTCATATCCTTGTCTTTCGCACAAATCATCCTTATCAACACTAGCAGCATTAATCTTCCAGTAGTATCTTTATCTTCAGCAGTACTAACATACTAGCAGTAGTTTCCATCTTACAGTACTAACTCTTCAAGCAGTACTAACTCTTCAAGCAGTACTAACTATTCTTCTAGCAGTACTAACCTTTCAAGCAGTATTAATACTACTAGCAGTAGTAATTTCTTCAAGTAGCAGTACTAATGTCTTCAGCAGTAGTAATCTTCAATACTTAGCAGCACTATCCAGACTTAGCATATTTCAGACCCAACAAATTGAACTTTGAAGATTTCTCAAAACAAAGATATTGAATGAAAGAAAAATGAAATCAAAAGAATTGTTTTGAGAATTTGACAATGTATCAATCATATCAATTGAAATGGTTATGGTATCAAAGAATTGGATATTTTGTTTATATGAACGAATATAAACAATTTTGCAATGAAAGCAGAAGATTAGAAATTATGATTGATGTTCAACAACATTGAATTTCAAACGGGGGTATTACCATCGAAAAATTGGTTCGTTATGAGACATGGTAATAACAATTTCAAATAAAATACTGAACCGGTGTGTATGAATACTTTTCAGTATAAAGACAAGATAATACGCAAGTATTGATCTTTGGAAACACACGGTCAGTTAAACATTAATGCTCAAAAATTGAAAAACATTTAAAATTACACTTCTAAATTCATAAAATCTTTTGAGAACCAGAAGTGGTTTGAACATTTCAGAAAACGTTTTTCATGTTCGAAAGTTGTTCTTCTTTCAAACAATCAGAGATATAGGATTAGAGGATATTTACCTTTTAAGCTCCCCTTCAAATCATGATAGAATGATATAGATCAGATAAGCTCCCCCTGGATATTTGCAAAATATCCAAGTCTGGACATTGAAGAACTGGTCCTGATCTGTTGTAATCAGAAGCCAAACTTCGTTGAAGTCCAGGTTCTAAGCTGATTTACTTAGAAGTCATGGTTCTCTTACTCCCCCTTGACTTGAGGTGCCTGCAAAACAGAATCAGTTTTCGGCTTTGGTACCCACTGGTATTTGGGTCCTGATGTGTTAGTTGCAGTTGTTGTGGGGGTAATTGAATAAGAACCATACCATAAATGATCACTGGTTTTGTGAATAAGATCATGTGTACAGCAATAAGAACAATAGTATTTCTTACCTGACAACCTGATTAATTGATCTCTCGAGTAGATATGATCAGGTTTACCTTTATGCACATAGTTCTTTTTGGCTTTGTGTGTATGTACACATGATTTCTTTCCTTTCAGCTCATCTTTCTTCTCATCTTCAACTGGTTTCTTCTTCCAGACCAGTTCCTCTTTCTTGTATCTCCTTCTTCGTCGATGTGTACCTGAACCATCTATATTTCTATCATAGAAAAGGTTAGTACTACGAATCTGATTAACTGATTTAACTAACCTTTGTGAAGAAACAGTTTTCTGATTTGAACTTGATGTTGTCTTTTCAAGCTCTTTAATCTTTGAAGCAAATATGTCTCAATCTTTGAAGCAAATATGTCTCTCTCTTTGACAAGAAGGTCAATCTTCGTCTCGCATTCAGACTTCATTTTATTCTTTTTCAGCACACTTTCAGATAGTTCAGATAGCTTCTCAGTAAGCTTTTTGATCTCAGCCTCAAACATACTTCTTTCTTCTTCAAATCCCTTTTCCGCATCCTTTCTCTAACCAGATATTTCCTTAAAAAATCCAACGTTCTTCTGTTCAATTTCCTTCTTCTCCTTGACAAACTTTTCTCTTTCCAATATTATTACTTTCTCAAAATCAGAAACTTGCTGAGAAAGTTTCGCATTTTGAAGCTCAAAAGCCTTTCTTTCATCAAAAACTTTCTTTGAAAGATCAAGAATCTTTCTTTCAAGATTCTTTCTTTCATTTGAGAAATCAACTTTTTCCTGTTCAAAAACAACAAGTCTTTTCTTCATATTCAGGTTTTCACTCTCCACATCTTTACGTTTCTCTTCAAGTTCCAGTGTCTTCTCTTCTCGTGCTTCAAAATCTGCAACTTTTCGTTCAAGTTCAGATATTTTCTTTGAAGCTTCATGTAGATCCTTTTTCTTTATATCAACAGCTCTTTTAAGATCTGAAATCTCTTGGTTAAGATAGTCTATTTGTTTAAAAAACAAAGGGTGATATGAATGGGATTCTAACTCCATTTCAAGATCTTTATTCCTTTTCTTGATCCAGTCATTGTCGTCCTGTAACCGAGAAACTTGAAGATAACTCATTGTTACTTGGAAAGCTTAAAGTCCAGGGACTGAACTTGACAAGAGATGAAACTCTAAAGTGCAAGGACCAAAAGTGACAACGTGTAAAACTTGAAAGATTAGGGTCACAAATGACAAACTACTGAAACATTGAAGTATGGGGGCTGAAAGCGACACTAACTAAAACTATAAGGACTAAAAATGACACAAACTGAAACTTAAAACTAGAGGGACTAAAAGTGTAAAAATTAAAACTTCTAACGGACTTAACTAAAACTAACCGAAAAAGGACTAAAAATGAAATAAAACTAACCAAACTAACAAACTAACTGACACTAACTGAACTAACGGGGACTTAACGGAAAAGGACCAAAAAGTAAGAAATTTAACCGTCACTTAACGGAAACACTATTCATCGTCTTCCTCGTTGAGCCAAGCTGCAAACCTTCGAAACGGTTAGAAATTTTCAATGCAAAACGATCGTTAAAGCTTCCTGATCAGTCCTTACCAGATTAAAACTCAACCGGTCAACCTACGATCACAAACGAACAAACCGAAAACTTTTCGGAAAGAGATCGAAAATTTAAAAAATCAGCATGGGTTAAAACTTTTCGATCAAAAATGATCGTTTATGTTCTCTTAAGCTCCCTCAACTGATTAAATCTCGAAAAAATCTCTCAAACTCTCAAACGATGCAACCGAAGATTTTTCGGAACCCGAACGAGAATTTAAAAGCTTGATATGGGTGAAAATTTTATGATAAAAAACGATCGTTTAAGCTTTGTAAACAACCCTTAATAATTTAAACACGGTAAAATTCGTCCACGATCTCTACCGAATCAACCGAAAATAATTTCGAAAACTGACCAAATTTCTCAAAAACTTGATTGAGATGTTGGTTCATGGACACCGGGAGCCGCAAGGGACCGGTCGAGGAGACAACGATCGAGTGATGGCACCCCGGGCGTTTGAAGGTCCGGTCAAGACACCGGGCGTTAGCGAGACACCGGTCGATTTACGGTCCGGTCGATGCTAGACACCGGTCGAGGACGTACCGGTCGAGATGACCCGGGAGATGGGATACCGGTCAAGCCCCGGTCCGGTCGAATGACACCGGGAGCTAGACACCGGTCGATTAAAATCAGACACCGGGAGTAGATGGCACCGGTCGAGGAGTGAGACCCCCGGGCTATAGATGGTCCGGTCGATATATATGATATATATAAATATCTATATGCGATATATATGAATATGGATATATGTATGTATGCGATGGATATGTAAGTAAATATGAATGTATGTGATGGATATGTGTATGCAGTGATGAAGAGAGAATATGTATGTATGCGAAGTATATATCTATATAAGGCTGTGATGAATGTAGATATATGTATTCGATGAAGACAACCTCCAGCCGCCAATTATAACCTGTTTATCACCGACCCACGAAATCCTTTTATCCAATCATATCAATTTGAAAAGCAACCTCATGGTTCTCAAACTACAAAACTCATAGCCCCGATAGGATACCGGTCAAGTAGGCTATGCACCGGTCAAAAGATCCGGTCAGTATACCGGTTGAACAATCTAAATTCTAGATATACCGGTCAAGAGAATGTAGCGGTCAAGCAAAGTACCGGTCAAGGGATCCGGTCGCACGAAAAGGCACCGGTCGCTTGCAGGGTACCGGTCGAACGAGTCCAATCGATGATAACACTTATCGATTAACAGATCAAATTAAAAAAAACCGATAAAATCGATGAATCTGAATCGATCGAACTACTGTTTTTCCAGAAAAAAAATCGATTTTAACGCAGAACTTGAATAGATTGATAATCAGAAAACCAATATATCAATTGACCCAGAAAACTTTAATCGATTTTAACCCAGAAAACTCAATCGATACAGAAAATCAATCCAGAAATAGAACACTATCGACTTAACTTAACTTTTGCAGATAATCAGATCAATCTTGAATTGATGGACCGAACTCAAAAATTATGAACCCAGAAAAATCGATTTTCAGCAACACAGATCACTCAAATCTTAGCAGATAAACAGATAAGTACGATTAAAACAAATAATCGATTAAAGGGTTTTAGACAAACCTTTTGATCATATCGAATAAAATTAATTCGATTCTGCTCTGATACCAATTGTAGATCTCAGTACAGTGCAATCACGAACAAAAGTAATCAACAATAAAGAACAATCGTGCCACAACCTCTAGTCATATGATTAATATTCAATGAAAGGGTTTAGGTTTACAGAGAGAATTTCTGATTAGAGAAAGTAAACCTAATGACTAATAATCTAAAAATGATTTGTCTAACCTGAAATATGAGATAAATATGCCTTTATATATCAGGCTTACAAGCTTAATGGGCTAATGGGCTTTAGGCCCAACTAATAAATAACTATCAAGGAATTACAATTTACCCCCTTACAAATACGTTAATCAACTTTCAACGCACAGGACTTTCAGTCCTAACAGACCAACCGCACGATTTAGATTTCTCAGCACCATAACTATAACATACACTCCAATCTCCTTCTCATACCCTCACTAGGGTTCATATCTCACTAACGGCAAATCTGAAACATAGATCCCCATTTTCGTGTCTCTTGCCAAACTTCTCACTCTCAACTTACTCAATTTCCCGACAATTCCAAATGTGTCGAAAACACATTTACATTACTATACTTAGCCGAACGGTTACCCACAATCTCTCGCGAGATATTCAACCAAGTTTCCCTAAACATTACCTACTGCTCGAAGGCACCGCTCAGCTCTCACTCTCCAAAATGGATTGCTGATATTAGGGGTGTACGCGGGTTGGGACGTTTTTACAACCCAACCCAATTATGGCAGTTTGGAATATCTCAACCCAACCCAACCCATTCAAAAATATAACCCAATCCAACCCTTGCGGGTTATGGCGGGTTGGGTTGGGTTGGCGGGTTAGTAATATACATAAATTTGCCGATTGAAATACGATAAATAATACTAAAATTATTCTCAACAAAGTTATTAGTTATTACAATTAGGGCTTGTTCGTGTTTGTTCGTTTAACTTAACCGAACAAACGAACGAACATGAACGGTAAACGAACGAAATTTTTTTAGACCAAAGGGCTTTTGGCCTAGCGATAAAAGAGCCTTTGACTTCCTAGGAGGTCAGAGATTCGATCCTCACCAAAGGTGAGGAGGGTGTGTGAGTTTATTTGTTGCATTTGCCGTATATAAATATTATATACTTAAAAAAATGAAATTTTTTGTGTTCATGTTCATTCATTAAGAAAATATGTTTGTTCGTGTTCGTTTATGTTCGTTCGTTAAGATGCTAAACGAACAAAAATGGACTTGAACAGACATAAACAAACGAACACAAATATACTTAAACAAACATAAACGAATGAACATAAATGAACAAAAAACAACCACCATTACTCATCATTTTGTTCCTAAAAACTAACATAACAAAATGAAAAACTTTGTAAACTTATGAGCGATAAAAAAAGAATTATAAAAATTCAATTTACTTAATGATTTTACATATTAATGTCACAATATATAAATATATTTATATAATAAACAAACATAAACAAACGTAAACGAACATAAACGAATGCAAACGAACGAACATAAATGAACGAACGTTCACGAACATAAATGAACAAACGAGACCATTGTTCATGTTCGTTCATTTAACTAAACGAACAAAAAAATGTGTTCATGTTCGTTCATTTATTAAATGAACGAACATAAACGAACTTCCCGCCAAACGGTTCACGAACGGTTCACTGAACGTTCGGTTCGTTTACAACTCTAATTACAATCATCCAATTATAAATTATAATCCATAAGTCTTAAAATTAATTTGGGTTGTGAATAAACTGCATATATATATATAGAGAGAGAGAGAGATAAAATATATAATTTTATAAAAAAAATAGTGGCGGGTTGGCGGTTTGGGTTGGGTTGAGTTTTCCTAACCCAATTTCAACCCTTCTAATTAACGGTTTTGCGGTTTGCGGTTTGGCGGTTTTGCGGGTTGGGTTTAATTGGGTTGGAAGCAGGTCGGGTTTCGCGGGTTGACGGTTTTATGTACACCCCTAGCTGATATGAGTTTTAAATTTTATAACCGCAAGCGTACGTGTATTGTAGCATACAGGTCGATCACAGGGAGGTGACGGTCTAACACAAACCACTTAATAATCATGCGAATCAGATAATTTGATTGATTATTAAACTAAATAGACATAAATTAAATGAGATTAAGGGAAGGAGACACAATAAGAAGAAATTAAAAGTAAACTAAGAAAAATAAATGACAACTATAACTAAAGGGGCACTGGGTAACGTCAACCTAGGATTTTGGTAATTGTGAGAATTTGTTTTGCAAAACTACTTTAACCCTCTCTCGAGGTGGAAAAGTTTTTCTAGACCGAGACGCATATTTACTTTCGCAATACATGTACATCGGGAAGAAGCATTAAGATTTAAAACAAATAAATTTCTCAATCAACGTCCCTAACTATTCAAAAATGTTAGGACCGTTGTCATTGATCAATTTAATCCAAGTAAAAGATCAAGCTTTCGTTTTCTCAAAAACTAATTGAATTGACTAAATGTTTTGTGAAAAACTAATTAAATTAACTCCAACTTTCGTTAGAGTCAAAATGGATTAAAATCCAACATTCATTTTAAGAACGATTGATCAAATACCAAAACTTCGATCCTAAGCGATGATTACCCAATAAAACGATTACTAAATTAAGACCAAGAAGCAAGTTATTTAACTAGAATCTAATAAGATAAATGAAAAATTATATCTAAACTATCAAAACAACTACATTAGACACGATCAAATAACATTAACGCTAACGAAAATCAAAGACAAACAACGAATCACTAAGCAATCATAGCAGAAAACTAATTAAATGTAAAAATAACAAGCGCAGAAAATTAAACCTAATCTAATATGCATAAATTAAGTGCAGAAAATTAGAAAAGTATAGGAAAGAAATTGAATTGCAGTAGATTAAAGTAGGGAGAAGGGAAATAGAAGTATATAAAGATGAAGAGTAACGAAATAAGCAATAAAGATATGTAGAAAAAAGCTAAAAACTTGAAGTAACAACTAAGAACAACGAAGAAAATCAAGAATGATTAAATTGACGATAGTATTCAAACAAACAATAAACAACCAAAGTATATTAACGAGATAGGGAAGAAGATACTATTAGTCGTATGAAAAACCGATTGCAAATCGGGTTCCAATGGCCTAAGCGAAGCGCAATCTTCTTCCCCAAGTCTTGGAGAAATCGATCCAAGAACTCTCTCCAAGGAAAACGTATATCGTCTCTTCCAAAGTGTAAAACGGCGTGTCCAAAACAAACCCTCACAAGGGGTTTAAATAACCAAGCCTAAAACGAAATAAAAGCCCAAAGAAATAAAACGCCGCTCACGCCCGTGAAGGAACCCTTCACTTGCGTGAATCAAGGCAAAAAGTTTAGAGTAGCATCTCAGACACTGCTCACTGGCGTGAAGGAATCCTTCACGCCCACGAAAGCGGACAGATTGTAAACTTCAATTTTAGAGGGGTTTTCTTCGCGTCCATGAAGCTATCCTTCGCACCCGCGAAGTGTGTAAAATCTTCAATCATCAAATTCTTGACTTTCTCCTCCATCTCTTCGTCAACTCGTGTGTCTATCCTCACTTCCTTCACTTCCTTCCCCGCATCATTCTTTGAGTCACCCACCGAACGGTTTCCAACACCCCGTATAATCTGCACAAAAGCATACCAAAAGCATAAAAACTATTCCAAAACCCGTTCCAACCATGATTAGAGAAAGAAACGGAAAAAACTATAATAATGCATGAAACGGATAACTAAAGACTAAAAAGCATAAAAGACGCAACAAATATACACAAGGTTAGGTGCATAAAATGCACTTAACAATTGCCCTATATGTTAGAGCTCCTTCACACCCACAGAATACTTCGATATTCCCACAGATTTTCCTGTCTACTACAATACATCAAGAACTACACGGCTCGACATTTCCATCAATATTTCACTGGAAAAAGGTGAACTCGCCCAACAATTCCTCGCGACCTAAGAACCCAAGATTCCTCCTTTAGGTAGCCACTAACTATCACTCCAACATTTTATCCTCAAATTAGCAATACCACAACACCAACCAAACGCCCATACAGCTCAACACTATCCTTACCACTTTGAATAGCTCACCAGAAATTTCCGAACAAGGATTTCCACCTACGCTCACTTAATATAACCACACCAGCCCACTACTAAACCTTACAGAAACCCTTACCACAACATCAATGACTCACACGTCCACTTGGACATGAATTAACACTAACTTATCCACACCATCAACACCCTACCACAACATCGCCCTACAGATAAGATCTTCACTATCACTTTGCACACATACAAGATACTGCCCTCTTTATACCAACCATACCCCCAATAATTGAAATAACGGCATTTCACGGCTTTGTCTTTCTCGAATCTGGATAAACCACGAGATCGTGATCATCTAATTCACTCAACATGTTCTTGCTCCTTGACGACTCATCGCAACTTGCTAGAACCAAGCTCGAGTAATCTATAAGATTAAACGTACTACCTTGTAGACCAAATTGCTCAAAGTGCAACCACAACGGTTGTGTTAAAAACTTTGCTCCTATACGAACCATCAAAACCTTATAGGGATTCCCCTGCCCAAACTGGCGATCTTCCTTTTTCCATAATGCCCACACCAAGTGGTCTAACATCACGCCCGGTACACACCTTTCTCCAAACAACTCCTTACTTCCTCACGAAGACTCAACAAAATACCCGTAGCTACCTCTTAAAATGTCAGTGTTTCGACAATGATTTGTTGGTCGTTGACTTCAACATCAACAGTCAACATGGTGATACATTGACAATGCCGCCAACCAACAAGGATTCCCAATGGAACCTACTTCTTCCAACTCCTCATAACTAACTCTGTCCCCCACCATCTTCACACGCTGAAGGCACAAGGCTCACCTGCTATGTAGTCAAATTACAGACCACTTTAGAACTCTGGCTCGACGCTGATAACCTTTCATCAAAGTACCACAATGCTACTTATCAACATGTTGTTATAAGAAGTAACTCGACGGCTTCGAATTCCACCCAGACGTAACTACCCGTCGACAACCACATCTCAAGCTACCGAACAAAGGGTAGGATACTACCAAACGAACGTTCCAATCGACAATAACCGAGACCTTCATTATTCACTGTCATTCCCCAAGGAAACACCAAGGTCATGATTTGACCACCAACGACTCGAACGACACACTTCCACTCTCCAAACCCTTTTCTCATTCTTAGCTGGAACATCTCTCATGACCTAGAGAGTTCATAGCCTTCATGCATGACAACACCAATAATTTAAAATTTTTGACATGTTTAAAAATTTAGCAAGTACCACAGTACGATGCAAGCCTGAGTGCATGCAACACAACACCGCCATATTTGAGTAGCCATTCTCAACGATTTCAAAGATCGTTCGCACTCAATCCTCTCGATAGAATAAACCTTCTCCGACCAAAATCGATGTTGGCACAAATGAAAATTACTTTCAAGAACTTTACTCATGCGATTATAGGAATACGACAGAATTACATACACTGAGCGAGTTAGTCGGCTCTCACTTATAAAACCATGCGATCAAATGTTGTTACGATTTCCACAACAAAAGTTAACTCATTTATAAAAATAATAATAATTCTCCCACAACCAAATTTGAAATTTATCACCCAACGCAATAAACTTGTTTTTTCAATACAAACACACGTTTATACGCGTCGTCACGTTTTCACAACGAATGCCTCGCAAGGCACACACACGCGCCAAAATATCTGACATGAAGGACTCCAGCAAATTGCTCGAAACACAATGCATGAGACTCACTTTACATTGAAGGTTATTCACTCTAACAAGGTCAATTGTTTGCACTCACCACAATTATCACAGACTCCCTACTTTCGACCAACCAGTCAGGATCCTCACATTTTCCACAACCTCCGGCACCAACGCTTCCCAACATCCTTGTATGTCCAACTACCAGTTACCACCGCGACTATTAATTCTCAATTCATGCGTCCTCACTTTGACCTAAATAAACTTACCAACAATAACTCATTTCCATCCTATCCTCACTCCATTTTATCAGTCAACACTAATATCGTCTCTCAACCACCCTTGCCACCCTTCAATTAACTACCGATTCAAAAGGTTCATTTCTATCATTCGATTCTTGGGTTGAAGATCTCCTGATTCCCATTAATTGACATAACAAACTACCGAACTGGAGACTCCCTTAAAGTGAAGAGCTCACCTCCAATCGTTATTCTTCCCTTTTGGGACCCAAGAAGTTCTTCCTCAAGACGCAATATCTACATCCCGCACAATACCCATCTCAAACGATATTAACCTTAAAACCATAAACGAGCTCACACAACACGCCAGAACAATACTATCATTTCAATGATAGAACTCACTACCCAAAACTACACCCGTCGATTATCTCAACAATAGTAATCGACTATACCCATGCACCTGTAAATTCATAATGGCATTGGCTAGATGCAATTCTGAATTTACCTTACATGAGAGTCCTCACTATCGTTGTCACGACTCTCGATGATCATAGTCTTACTTAAAGGCTTCCTAAATTCTCAGTTGTGTCCCCCTACTCCACAGTTTAAGTTTAGGCCCATCCGGTCACCTAAATCTCTTAAACTATGGCTCTGATACCAATTATAACGACCCACAATTTCAAAAAAAAACATAATCAACTTTCAAATAGATTCATGCCAAAACGTTCCCAAATCAACAATTTAAATAACAAGATTTGGGGAAGACAACCTATTACACAACTAAGAATTTATAAGAACGACTAAGACTGGAGGACTAAAATTAGCAATCTTCTAAATTAAGCACTGGCTCACATCTTCTCGTTCCCCCTTACCGGTTCCTCCTACTTCTTTTCTCCTGGAAAGGGTTTTTAGTTTTGAAAGAGTGAGGGTTAGACCGAAAGGTCTAGTAAGTTCCCTCTAATAACAGATCTCAAGCCATAGCATCATATAAAACATTTATAAACAATTATAAACCAGTTCAATTTGTATAAAACATCACACCCGCATATCACGCTTTTGGCACACACTGAAGTCACACATAGGCGACAATATGTCTGGCTCATACTGCCTTATCTTGGAACACCCCCCCATTGGCATAAACGGGACACACCCCCCGGTATGAGCACAGGTGGGACACCCCCCCCCCCCCGACTTAGGCCATACTCGTCAACAACAATGTATAAATACATTTTACACCAACAACACAATAAAACATAACTCACTTTCAATAAATCTCCCATGTACAACAATAGTACAAATATTGCATTGATTAAATAAGCTTCGCATGTTTGATAACATAAATAACTGAGGAAGTCTTTGGTTAGAAAAACTCACCTGATTTTGCAAAGGTTATCCTTACGCATGCTCTCAATTTTATACCGATCCCCTAAGGTAGAAAAAGGTACAAAACATAAATTTCCAATTCTACCGAAAAGGAAAACCCAACCTAATGATCCTACCCAGGGTTACCCGACTCCCGGGTCCCCCACAACTGTCGTCACCCGACTGACCAACTCTACCCGGGCGCCCTGACTCCCTGGGTCCCCGCCCGGGTTCCACTCCCGCCTCCCAGGTTTACATCTCCCGGGCGCCCCGTCTCCTAGGGTCCCCGCCCTGGTCCTCCCATCCCGACTCCCGGGACTTAGCACCCGGTCTCCCTGGGTTTACCTTGCCCGGGACCCCCGCCTCCCGGGGCCCTCCCAGTTCCCTCCTCACCTGAACTCTCGGGTGATGCCAGTCTTGTACCCGACTCCCGGGTGCAACTCGGGCGACTGGGGCTTCCAGTGCACCGAATGCTGAACACACGAAGGAAATCCTAGGTTCGATTTCCAGAGATTTAAGAGGAAGGAATCTAATAACAACCAAGCAAGTGAAGACTCTCACTCTATGCGTTCATCGATTTGAAGTCTTTTCACTCTAAAATCACTAAAACCTCCCAAAACACCTAAGGGTTCCAAAACACCCAGACCTCACACCAAAAACTAAAGAATCAATTCTAGAAACAAAAGGGATAGGTAGGATTCAATATTACCTTCAAAATTGCAAGAGTTTCTTCAATGATCAACCTCTTCCCCAATTGCTCCCAAGAAATGATTTCACCTTCTCAAGTTCTCTGCTCTCTTCTTTCTAAGCCGCCTCCACAAAATGAAAAGAATAAAAGGAATACTAGGGTTTATTCCCCTTTTCATCACTTTTACAGATAACCCCCTCCTACAATGGGCTTCGTACCACTAATCACCCAAACTCCCCTTTTTCTTACACATTGGGCACGGTTATTACAAATAATAGTCTCGAAAATTTGTCCATCACGACAAGGAATGTATTTCTATAAGAGATTCAAAAGCAAGTTTTTTCTTTCTATAATGTTGGTTTACTTACTTCGGGAACACCTTGTTGATCAAGCGGGTCCGGCTAGTCGTCTTACTCTCAACTGCGGCATTTACGCTAATCCAACGCTCCAAGGCTTGCCAATGCAGTAGCATTCCAACAATTATATTAAGATCAACTTTCTTAATCTTCTCAAAGAGAAATAAACTACCCATCATATCTGGATAAATCTTGATACTATCAATACAAAAAACTTTCAACACTCACTACCCCTCTGGCTCTGATACCAAGGAGTGAGAGGATTGATGGAGAGGATAATAAGTAGGTAGATAGAAGGGAGGTAGAGAGTGATGTAGAGGATAATAAGTAGGTAGATAGAAAGGAGGTAGAGAGTGAATTAACAGATTGATAGCAAGTAGTAAGAAAATTGAAAATAATAACCATGATAAACATCATAAAGAACTTCATAAAAATTTAACAAAATGTACCTTGATTATTATTAGAAGATGAAAGATTACAATCGGTAGAGAAGGAAGAAGAATTGACAAGAGGCGATAATAAGCTGAAGATCTAAAGACCTTGAACATCGTGAAGTAGAGATTACAAGTTTATCAATGGAAATTTTTGACATAAACTAGCTAGAGAATAAGAGAAGTGGAGGATTGGTTGGAAGATGGATGGATTGATACATGTTAGCTCCTCTTCTTATAGACTTTGAAAATATCGGAATTGTTTTTTGATCATGGACAGGTGTCTTGAGTCTTCATAATTGCTTTGAATTATTGTCTTTGAATATTGTTCTTGATAATTACGTCTTGACTCCTTTAGCAATTTGGCGTGATCTTGAACATCTTCTGACTTTGTACAGGAACATACATAATGGAGAATCTTCATTATTGCTTTTGATAACTTGATTTGATAACACTGTCGGAGGCTATTTGTTATGTAGTCTCCTTTTGAATAATTGAGAACTACTCCTTGATTGCAGACACCATGGAATGGATTGGTGCCATCCTTATCAGCTTGTCATTATAATAAAATCTCTTAAAGAGATTTATACGCATATTGATAATAAACTCAACCTTGATAATAAACCCATTACATTTTACTCACATATTGTTTACACACACACTCATTGATAATAAACCCAACTTAGTGCTTTACGCACAATCTGATAACATACACATAAATAAACTCAACTCATTATTTACTCACGCATGGAAAATAATCCACACTATATAATAATTATTTAGACATTGTTAATAATCACATAATACTAAAATAATATTATCAAAAGAAGATTCATTTTTAAAGGAAAGTGATGAACGATTAGCAAAATTAATTATATCATATAAAAAGAAGAGTCAAGTTCAAATATTATAAACAAAACAAATTCAATTGTAAATGTTATAAAAAAGAAAGTATTGTAAATAAAAATTTAAGTGTAAGTGTTATAAATAAAAAAGATGATTCTGAAGATTCTCTTGATGATATATCTGATATAGAAGAACAACTTAATAATCAAGAAAGCATAAACAAGATAAATAAATATAATGCATGTACATCAAATAATAATACTTAATACTCCTAAACCAGAAACTCGTAATTATTATTATAGACCAACACCTCGTGATGTTCAATACGAAAAGAGACATACTATTGTACAAGCTAAATTCGATGGTGAATCATTATATGAATGGAATATTTCTGGTCAACCTGAATATCAAATATTAAATTTATTACAAGAAATGACTATGACTTCTAATGCTTATAAGGCTAAAGGAAATAGTGAAAAACAAGTTATTCAAAAGATAATTTCAGACTTTACTGGCGTTCTCAAAGGCTGGTGGGATTACTATGTTACAGAAGAAGATAAAATTCATATTTTAAATTGTAAGAAAACTATAATAAAAACAGAAAATAATCAACAAATAACTACTGAAGAAGATGATATGGTAAATACGCTTATATTTGCAATTATGAAAAACTATGTTGGAAACCCAAAGGGTTAAAGATAGGAATTCTGAAATATTATTAAATCTAACTTCTAGGAAATTACAGGATTTTAGATGGTATAAGGATGTATTCTTAACTAAGGTTATGACTAGGACTGATTGTAAGCAGGCTTGTTGGAAAGAAAGGTTTATAGTTGGATTACCAAAATTATTTGCAGAAAGATTTAGAAATAAGTTAAGAGCTAATTATGATAGTATAGTACATTATAAGGATTTAACTTATGGAGAGTTAATAAATTATATTAATCAAGAAGGATTAGTTATCTGTTCAGATTTGAAATTAAGATCTAAGCTCAAGAAGGATAATAAATATAATAAGAATGAATTAGGAAGCTTTTGTCAACAATACGGTTATGAGCCTATTAAGTTACTTCCATCCACTTCTAAGAAAAGACTAATTAAAATTAGAGATAGTAACTATAGAAGAAAAGATTATTCCAAAAATTATAGATATAAAATGAATAAATATAATCCAAATAAATATAATAAAAAATCACATCATAAAGAAGATAATAAACAAAAGGATATACTTATATGCTATAAATGTGGAAGACAAGCTCATATTTCTAAAGATTGTTATGCTAAAAGAAAAATAAATGAATTAAATATTTCTAAAGAATTAAAAAAGTAAATTTGCAAATTAATTATAAGAGATGATTCGAGTATATCTGATTATTCTAATAAGGATTTAAATATTATAGATGAATCTGATTATAGTAGCAGTGATGATTCTAATTCATGTGAATATTTGGGAATGTGTAATTGTAATTCAATAAGTATGTTAACTGATGATGAAGATTTTCTATTAGATGTTGTTGATAAGATTGAAAACGTAGAAATTAAGAAGATATATTTAGAAAAACTTAGAGAAAAGTTAAGAGATAAAAATATTTTTAAAAGAAATCCTATAGAAAGATTAGAACCTTATAATTTTAATGAAATATGTAATAGATTTACAAGTACTTCTAAGTCAGTTACTATTCAAGATTTACAAGGTGAATCGGAAGAATTAAAAGGAGAAATAATAATTATAAAAGTAGAATATGCTAATTATATAAGAACTTTTAACATTAATACTTGCTATTTTTAGTAAAATTATTATACGTCAAGTCACCCACTTATAGTTGCTATATATAGTCAAAAGTATTGTCACCATTATTAGAGATATATTGATGATGGAAAAAGAAGAAATATATATAGAAGTGTATAAAAATATTAAGTTCAAAATTCCTTCAAATTATTTAAAGGAAGAAATTTACCAAGAATATAATAATGAAAATAAATTTGATGGTGATCAAAGATTTTTACATAGAATTATACATGTTAGATAATGAAGTAAATATTTCATTTTTTATGTGGATAGAAATATGGTGTAATGATAATAATGTAGATTTTCCATTTGAAAAACAAATTCTAAATACTACCAATAATGTTAAAGAATGGTTAAAAATCAGTAATAATGAAAAGATATTCAGTATTCATCCCCCAAAAGAATGTATAAATGATAAACAATGCAAATAATAATTCTTATATTATATTGGAAACTCTTTAATAAAAATGGATGAGCCTATAACTAATGAAAAAGCTATTACAAATATAGTTTTATCAAAATAATTATACAAATGAGATGCTAAATACCATTGGGCAACAATTAGAAAGGATAAGAATAATATTAATACAGATAATACGAATAATACAAATATAACAAGAGGAAAAACAAAGGTAGAAGAACCTATATTCAAACCTTATAATATAGATACTAAAATAACATTATCATCTCTTTCATTATTAATACTAAACATATACCTGCGCGATGCAGCGGAATGTAAGTAAAGAACGAACAATTAATGATACTTCCTTATAGACATGTCATCAACAATCAATCATGACCTAAGAATCACAATTTATAAAACCCTAAACCCATAAAGATATTCAATAATTAGTTTATATGACAATTATTGACGAAAAAAATTATAATGATATAATTTATAATAAGAATGAAACGTATTTTACGATTATGTATTTTTAATGTGCTAACGGTGGAAAAAAATAAAACGTATAGAAAGAAAACAAATTAATTCGTAGATATTCATGATATTTAATAGTACGGTTAAATTAAAAAATATTCAATATTGGGCTCGTTTTGAAGGTATTGACGAGACGATTATAATGGTATAATTTGTAAAAAAAAGGAAACGTATTTTTCCATTGCATTTTTGTTCATATACGATTATTTGTGTGATAATTGTGTAAAATGAAAAATGAAAAAATAAGGGATATAAAGTAAATTAAATAAGTAAGTGTAAGGGTGGTAAATATAACATTGTAAGACTGTTAAATGTTCTTGTACAAAAAGTTGTACCGTTTTAGAATTTTTATATAATAGTATAGAAATAATAATAATAACCCAATGTTTTGAACTCCACTATTTATATACTTTTCTTCTCCCTTGTTTTTACATCATTTGCCTTTACTAAATGGCTTGAGTCTAAGAGTTTGAGCTTATGTGATTGTTTTAACAGGCGTACCCCATGAAAGTGGGTTCACCTTGAGTTCTTTTAAGTTATTTATTTACCTTGAGTTCTTTTATGCATTAAACGAGTTCAAGTTTGATCCAAGTTCGAGTTTGATTCGAGTTTTCGAGCTTGATTCGAGTTTTCGAGCTTGAAACGAGTTCAAGTTTGGAAATTAGTTATCGAGTTTGAGTCGAGTTTGTATTTTCACTACTCGCGAGTTTTCGAGTCGAATTCGAGCTTGGTGATAGGGTTTCGAGTTTGAGTCGAGTATAATGATACTCGAGCCCGACTCGCATCATTTACACCCTTATCTGTCGCTGCAACAACCTTCACCGTGCCTCCGCTAATTCATAAGGATCTTCCAGATCGAATCAAACACAATTTTTCCTTTATAGAAATCGAGTTTTTTCAAATTACCATCAATTATATCAAATTTTCCATTCAAATTTCATACTGTTATATATGTATATATACGAAAATTGTGTAAAAATGTTTATAAATTAAAATATTAAAATATTTACTTTATTTGTGTCATTTATAACGATTATATGATACCTATATATATATATATATATATATATATATATAATCATCAAACAACTTTTAGTAACAACTTGTCTAATCATGTATTAGTCATACCAAACACTAGACTTGTTTAGTTTAGCCTCTTTCCAGTTCAATCATGTTTGCGTACTATATATATATATATATATAATCATCAAACAACTTTTAGTAGCAACTTGTCTAATCATGTATTAGTCATACCAAACACTAGACTTGTTTAGTTTAGCCTCTTTCCAGTTCAATCATGTTTGCATACCAAACACTGCCTAAAAGGACATCTTATCTAGACACTTCTATTTTAACATAATCTTATCTAGAGATGGAAATTTTACCTGTTGGGCAGGTACCCGACCCTAACGGGGCAGGGATTCCCCGGGTTGACGGGGCGGGGATGGGAATTTATTTTCATACCTGAAGCGGGGTCGGGGCGGGCGGCGGGGTCAGGGATGGCATTACCGGCCCTTAATCCGACCCCGATTAATTTTTTTTATTTAATTTAATTTATGTATAGCATGTGTATAAATAAATATACATCTATATTTATTATTAAATGACAAATATATCTGATATTTCAATATTGGTAATTAATATAATGACGATTCGTTATAATTTTAATTTTAAAATACAATTTTTTACTAAACGGGTACCCAAACCCGTCAGGGCAGGGACAGGGATGCATTACCTGCCCAATACCCACCCCATATCCATCCCTACTCTTATCTATACACTTGTTGCTCCCTACTTTAACGAATCATGAAATACGTACTACTAGTCAGATTTACACTAAAAGATTTTATGACATATTTCATATAATAAAAAAAAAAGCATAAGAGATGCCAACATGCTTCATAGAACAATAAATTCCGAACATAATGTAAAACATGTCACAACTAATCGCATGTTTCTAAACATCAAATATGTAAAACCATTAGTTTGGGGGTCAAACTATCACTTCTAACCGGACCGAACCGAACCAGACCAAGTACAGTGACCACAATATGTATCGGTAATCTCTGGCCAAACCGAGTATAGAAACACCCTTGCAATAGATGTACCAAGTATGTGCATCTTTGCGGTATCCCACCTGATAGTACCGGTGTCCCATGTGACCCCTCACATGTAGCCAAAACCTTTTGAATGCATGACATATTTTCGTATCGTAAAACATTTTGAGAGGTCTTAAAACACCTTAACATGCACATAACGTACGCCAAAATGCTGATTCATACACATAGGCGTTTATATTAGTTTCAAACTCACATGAAACTCACTTCTAGCTCGTATAGGTTCACGTTGGAATAGTACTTACACATGTTATAAACATATTCAAACAATTTATTTTGATTACTGCATAAATATGTTACTTTAACTTATCATTGTGCACTAGTCCGGTCAAAGTCAAACTAACAGAAGTTTTCCACAACTTTAGAAGTTGTTTTCGGTCTTGCACACGCTAAGCAACTCGCCTGAACCAACTCGCATTAAATCATCGAAGCTACCTTGTACACGAGCTTTGAGCTCGCATTGCCTAGCTCACGTAAGATCACTAGCGAGTTCAAACCTCGCACACACCATTCGTCTTCGTGACTTCACCTACACGACCTCCCAGGTCGCGTTTGAAGTCACATTCAACACACAGTGCATATTCTAACATTCATACTAGTCCATTTCTTGGCCAAAGTACTCATTTTTCTTGAATTAAATCAGTACTAACACCCATAACCATCTCTTAGCATGCATAATTAAACTATCATAAGTTCATAACATGCATTAAATTCAAGTATAGCCCACTAATCATATCATACACTCTAAAATGTATTTTTCTTATAACTATCCTATTTCCATGCCTAACAATTCCAGAATTTCATGTACTAATGATCATACATTTAAACAAACTTCGACTCTGGAGAAGGTAGACTTTATATAAGGAGAGGAGTGGTGACATGGTTGTATATAGCATACTGGACCCCAAATTATACTATTGGGGAAGCTTTTGAAGCTCGATTGGTGTTCACAGGTTATGTGTGCAACCACAGAATCCAATAAAATCGGTATAAAACTAAGGCATTTTATGAGCACATTGACTAGTAGAATACCAACACTAGAAATTTCAGTGAACATTGGCAACAAGGTCCTAGAGGTTCTTCATTTAAAAGCAACTACAAACATAGAATTCCACAGGTACTGTTAAAAACGAGACATGCTCCAAAAGGCAACATTTTCTTTGGGCAATACGAAAATAATCAATGCCCATACCATTTTTTTCAAATATACCTGCCTTTAGCAGGCGATAATGCATTAGTTTCTCCATATTCTGATTCAAATGAACAATTCCTATTAAACCTGAGTCAACACACCTCTTAATCTTCAGATTGTCTGAGATCTATCGAGGAGTCAATCTTCCTTGGGTTGCTGGCATCGGGTACTGCACAAGATTTCAATTAACGTTCAGAACTGATAAAGTAACTAAACCACATCATATCTTTATTGAATCAATAATGGCAGTGGAAGATTTCATTTCCAAAGTCCTAAAGTTTCAATCTCCACTAGTGTTTATGATACACAGAATCATAATTTTTCAATTCCTTATTTAGGCACTCAATTGAAGAAAGACACCAAAAACATCCAGTTCATAACACAATTAACCAAAGATCTCAAAATGCAAGGGGCAAAGAGTTGTGGGTACAGTAAATGTAATGAGGTAGCTTTTGACTGCTAATAACAATGACCTTCTGTACTGAAAATGATGACAGAATCTTTTTGATGAAAAAGATGCAGAAAGTAAGTTCCTGTATATTTGAATATTTCGTATAAAAGTAAGTTTTAAGAGAATTCTTATCTATCTTCACTCTATTCCGGTTTCTTGTCTAAGCATCAAGGTTGCACAAAAAGCAAACAAACCCGTATATGCCACGCGAAGGTAGGGTCTCCTAAGCATCAAGGTTGCACAAAAAGCAAACAAACCCGTATATGCCACGCGAAGGTAGGGTCTCCTTGCCTCTACCCAAAGGGTAGAGAGACTGTTTCCGTGAAACCTCCGACTTGCAAAACATAGGAGTGTGTGCAAACACGCAACATGTACGGTGAAAAAAGGAAGCAGGGACATAGGATAAAACAAACAGGATATCACAAAACGCAATGCTGACAACTACCAAAGCATGAAGAAGAATTAAGACTAACAAACGGTAAAAGCAAGAAAACCTAATATTACCGGCATTGTATATGGTGAGCTTTGTGCCATGAAACCAAGGAACTCTTGCTTTTTAACTTCGAAATTGTACTTCACATGGGCTAACATCGCTTCTTCCCTCTGAATATCTTCCATCAGTTTTTCCCTTTTCCATTTCAACTCCTTCATCTGCTTTTCAACTTCCATGTAGGTCTCAGGTAGATAAGAAACCCCAGAGCTTATTGCAAATTTAACATCCATCTCTTTTTTCCTAAATAAGATAATTCGAGAGGCATCAATTTCAGCAGCCAGATAAATTTACAAGCAACATCATACTTTCAAGATAAGAGCGCCAAAAAGAATATTCATATGGAGCATGAAATTCTGCATGTTTTACTCATTCAAGTTGCTGAAAAGATGAATTAGCACTGTTAACAAAAAAAAAAAAAAAAACTTGTGGGATACTTTTCAGGCATGATATTGTCCTCCAGCATAGTCACATAAGCCAAAGATGGGAATGCAAATTACTCATAGAACACTTTAAACTGTTCTTCATGATATTTATCTTACCGGGTGTGAAGGTAATATACACCGTTACTCCTTATCATCCCACCATCTAATGATATGGCTCCATTAAATATGCAAGGTAGTGCCTGTAGCATGTCTGTCCTGGTTTTGTAAACTTGCAGCCGTGAGAGGAGAGCATAAAAAAGAGTCTCTCTTAGGCCATTGCCATCGGCTGTTACATAGTATAAATGCGCACTATCGATATGGATCATATTCACAGCAAATCCGATAAATCCTGCTGGAGATTCACCATTTGGTAATGCTGGTTTCCTAAGTGCAAGCCTCCTTTGCGGGTCATTAGGCATAAACTCGCCAACATATGGTCTAAATCCATAATTAGAAGCAGAAAAAGAGACCAAAAGCGTCAGAAAATACACCAAAAACAATCTTCCATCTAAAAGATTACATAGGGCAATAGGAATACATACCTAACATGTTCAAGACAGATCACATTGAATCGTCCCTCCAAAGTCTGTGCTATCGAAGCTCCAAGGCCATGAAGACCAGAATTTTTATTTATAGAGCCTTCTTTGTCATAAGATTCCAAAGATTTAAGCCCATCATATGTCATGCAAACTAGCGCCAACATATTATCCAGCCCAAGGTACTCCGATAAAAGCCTGATCTCCATAAATTTTGTAAACAATTAGCATTGTGATGATTTCTAGAAACGGGAATCACAACCAGCTCCAGATCCATGTCATAAGCCCACATTTTGGTTTAAGAAATTGAAAACGGCAAACGAGGTAAAATATTAAACAAGCAATATAAGATGTATAATGTATTATTGTACAATGGGAGGAAGAGGTAAAAGAAGAGACTGAAAAATCAAACCAACCCGCTAAGATTATCGTCATTAACTTTTCCAAGAGTAGCTACAACACCAAGGACGTCCTTCATATGAGCAGCCTGATTGCGATGACGTTTCAGTTGGCACCAAATGGAAGCAGCTGAGTTCTCGTGTTTCATAATACTTCCAACTGTTGCCTCTTCACTCTGCATGTGGGAAAGATCCTCATCTTCGATCTTAGGTGCGGTTGAGGAATGATACTTCCCCAGAGTAACTAGGAGAAAAAAATATCACCAGAAACAGAAAGCAAAATATGGTGAAGGTACTGAATACATAATAGTACTTAACAAAAGTCTTTGACGCTTATAAACTATTGAGGAATCATAAAAGCGCATGGACAGTAGGCCAAGACAATATACCTTGCATATCAGTAATTGCATCGTCGAAACTGTTTTTATGAGTCCTCAAATATTTGATATTTTCTTCATGATGTTTTATCTTCTTTCCCAGCAACAGCATATCATTCTCAAGTTTCTGTAAGCATTAACAAACAGTCCAAGTTCAATATCCTGCCCGTGTGAAGCTGACAACTTCCAATTTGTTTAAGATAAAAATAAATAAAACAAAGATCAAATGATTGGGAAATGGTATTTAAAGATTCATATGCCGTACAACCTTAGAAGGGTTGACAAGTGATTCTGCCTGAGAGAATGTACCATTCTCCATTCCATCCCTTGGAACATTAGATGAGTCATTTAGACCAACATAGTTCATTGTTGATGGAACTTGTACACTTAACACGTTTGGGCGTATTGGCATCTGAAAAGGTAGACTTGTCAATTTCGTAAAGAAAACTATAATGTGAAAGAGGTACAGGTAAAGATGACGAAATGCATATCAATAACAATTAAGCCATAAAATAATTTACTAGAAATCCCAGAGGGGAAAGGTAATGTTTTTTTTTTTTTCCATTAACCCTGTATAACATAGAAAATGTTATATAAAATTATGACTGTTGTTTCCTACCATTTTGACTTCAACAACTTGCTGCTGATGCTAATTCAAATGGGGCTGCTGATGCTGTTGACGAACGTGGCTGCTGTTGGTTGTTGTTGACAAACTTGAAGCTTTCCACTCTGTAAATTTGCAGCTATAGGCTCTGTATATGTTACACATTGCAGTACTGAATTAAGAAAGCAAGTATTGTATTCCCAAGCAGAGGGAACTCAAGAAATGAAGGAAACAAATAAAGGAAGAATTTCAAGAATGAGCAGAAGCCAAAGATAAATGTATTCAATGATGAAATATATGAAATTTTTTGTCATATGCAAGTTGTTTTCTGAACCTTTTTAGAGAATCAAACCAAGCAAATGTTGCATCTTGAAGTGATGTATCAGAGGAAGAAGATGAAGCAAACAAGATGACAATTTGGTTTTTCAATGTTCATGGAGCAAGAATAATGAAGATAGGAGCACCTGAAAAACAACTAAGAGATGAAACGATAAAACACAATCAAGTCAAGGGCAAGCTAGAATCTAATAGAAAGAATATCAGGACGCTCAATTCAAGGAATTGGCAACTAGATCAGATTCTTTCTGTTGGACAACAAGCTAAAACACACCAAGGTCTTGGATAGATTGGTAATTTATTTAACTCAAAAACTACTTTTGTTAAAAACTGAACAAGGGAAAGATTTGAAGTCTGAGAACAAAATTCTAAAACGACACAAGCAAATGTTTTGATGGTAACATTTTCTTAATCCAACATTTGAGACAAAAAAAAAATACTTGGATGATAGGGGATCATAAGGAGGAGAGGATTCAAGTTGAAGAACATCAACATTTCCCACCCCCAATCTCAAGCTTAAATCATGGGAATCAACATAAAATACACCCACACTGCCACACATATTGAAAGATACACACTGATTTTGAGGCTATTCACAGCAGCAAAGAGGAAGGAACAAAGAAATACAAGAGTATAAACAGTTTGGTAGGATGTAAGAAGGGTTTAGGGTTTGCTTTTACCATTTTAATCATCATCCTCATCCCTCTCCTTGGAGGCAGTCTGCAAGCAGAGCAAAGGGCGGAGGACGGAGCAACAACAGCAGCAAAGGGCGAGGAGGAAGAGGCATCGACCAAAAGGGGATTGAAATTAAAAGGAAATATGCCTGAGCGAGAAGGGCATTGTTGGGAAAAAATGGCTGATTCCATAAAACTAGGGGGTTTGGACTGAATCTATAAAGCCAAATCAGCTGTGAGCTTGATCATTGAAGCCACAAACAAGCACTCTAATATGGTTGAGCGAATAAGCCCCATACCCTATAAGCCCATTAAGCCGTAAACAAATAGCCCTTAAGCTAGATTTATGTATTAACCAGCAACGAGAGTCCCCACCTCTCAAGCACTTGAACATATATAAAATTAGACGGCGCCAATGCTAGGAGATTAATCCTGTATGTTCATCCGGTACCGATTTCAATGCCTTATCAAGCCATCCTTATTCCTTGGTCATTTAACTTTATAACTCTTGAAGCTGAGGCGGATCTAGGGATTTTTTTGAGTGGTGGCACCATTTGACTATAAGAAATGAAGCTATGAATATTTTTCCAAAAATACCATTGGTCTGTTTGTTAGTTCCGTACTTTTCGCATGTGAGGTCCTGTGTTCGAGTCTTTTATTGCAATTTTTTTTCAGAAACATAATAAACCTGAAATTAACAGCTAAAAACTAAGAAATGGGAATTGAACCCGCGCCTGGGATGGGAGAACAGCCGTCCAAACCAACTCTGCCAAGACAAGCTTATGTTATTATTGTAGTTTCAGAATATATACAGTGGCACCCAACATATAATACGGTGTCACCTTTCATGACCCTAAATTTTTTACCTTACGACAGAGGAACGAAACAGTGGCCTGTGCCACCGTATCTTATACAATGGGTCTGCCCCTGTCTGGAAGGGTGTATCAAGTGTATAATATCTACATTATGTTCCCTGATAGCTTCTTACATCATTTGCTCAAGATCCTTTATGGGTCCTCAAGTGCACCCAGAAAGTAATTAAGACCCCATCCTATGATGTGAAGTGCTACAGTTGCCAAAAAAGAATTTGGTCATATCCTCTATCTCACAAGTCAAGTTTCAATTCTTGTACCAACCATAAATCTATCAAGAATTCACTCATGGTGGTGCCTCTATTCCCAACTCCTAGCTTAACATCCACAATTTCAAGACTTCAAAAATATATGAAGGGAAGTTTCAGCTTTTTGCACCTCTTGTGATCTCCTCAAAGCTTCAACAAAAACCCATTTTGGAATTCAAAAATTGTAATGTCTTATCATCATTAATACAAATTAACCACTCATATTTGATATACTCTCCTTAAGAAAACTTTAGTTTAAAGAAATTAAAAACAAATCAGTTAATATGAGCATGCAAGTCAATATATTGAAAAACCTTTGTATATAAATATGCACATAATGCTTTACTTTCATCACCAAGACTAATTGCAGTTCAAAATACTTGGAAAAGAACGAATACAGATATTATTTTTGTCTGAAAATTTTCTTTTGACCTTAATTAATTTCAAAAGGAGAAACTACAAGAAGAAATGCGAAACCCTAACAGAAGTCGATACCTGTTGATTAGACGAATACATGGTGTTTGAAGCAAATGGGAGTTCCGATCAGGTTGATTCACACGCACAAGAACACTATGCAATGTGTGTAGGTTTGAACGGCAAGTTAGAATACAACCCCAAATTACTTCCGACTGCTCTGTGCCGGACCTTGATGTAGCACCGACCAAGGCGTCGGCGGTTATGGGATTTCGCGAAGCTTAGAGATTTTTCAGTAAGAATACCAAATCGAACGAAGAGTGGAAGACACTTTTTGATTTAACTCGATCAAGAATTGTACTCCTTGAAACAATCAACATTCCTCAGTTGCCGTTGTATTGTTCGTGCATTGTTAAATGTTTGGTTATATGGTTTCTTTTTAAAAAGGGAAAGTTGCATTAATATGTAACCAATTTTAGCCTAATTCCTATTTTGGGAACCACTTTCAAAATCGTCATTTAAGGGTCTAAATCAAATTTTGTGTTTATTCAAGGGTTTGGTTAACCTGTTCTGAACAGGTAACCGATAATACAACATGACTTGGCATATAATAATTTAAAATTTTATTCGGTGGATATTAATCATCATTATTATTAAAAAGAAATAAAATATTAAACACTCAAACATCAAAATCAGAAAACAGAGAGTCCTTTGGATGGTTTCCATCGTAGCCATTCTCGCCTCACAAGTCACACCTTCTGCCTCCGTCGCTTACGCCTCCCTAGCGGTCGCAGTTGCCCTCTCCAGCCGGCGCCGACCGCGTTCATCAGGTATGAATCCTTAAGCACTCACGTCCCTCCAAACAACCCGCGTTCATCTCTTACGAATGACTGTTCGTTCGAGTCGCCAGATTGAGAGGGCTCGGCGGTGGCCGGTTATCTTTCCCGTCACAGATCAATGCCACCTCTTACTTTTACCGGCTCGTCGACCTTGACTCCAACTCAACATCGACTCTTGAGTTTAACTCACTGATGCCTTCACCTATGCCTTCGGAACTGAAATAGATGTTTGTTCTTGGCATTTTTTAATTTGAAAAGTTTGAGGGAGGTCGGCGGTAGGGGAGGCAGGAGACGCGCCGATGATGTTTTGGGGAAGAAGAATAGGATAGTGGGGTTTGTTTTGTTTTTATTTGTTTATTGGCGTGCATTGTATATATCAACTTATTTAATTTGTTTTTTAAATGTAATTATGGATTATGTGGAATTCTTATATTCCATGTAATTTTTCTTTTAAATAATTAGTTGCCACATCAGTTAAGGTAATTGGTTACCTGCTTAATAGGTTAACCAGACCCTTAAATAAACACAAAGTTTGATCTAAACCCCTAAATGACGATTTTGAAAGTTGGTTCCTCCAAATAGGAATTAGGCTAAAATTGGTTCCATTTTGATACAATTTTCCCTTTTAAAAATAAATATATTTTTTATGGTAAAGTGTATCAAAAATGAAATTTATTTCAATTTAATTCTTATTTTAAGAAATTTACATTTTTGTATTTACCATAAATATCTTTAATAATGAAGTTTAATAAGATCTTTTTTATTTGCAAGTTATAATACTGTTATAACCCGATTCGAGATGGGTGATCTCCAAGAACAAAGAGGAGAGGAAGAACTAAGAACTTTTTCTGCATATCCCCCAAATAAAACCGTACAACAAATATGTAAATGACCAATTACATAAATTTAGGACCACTACCCATTAATGACTCCTAATTAGTCTCTAAATAACTTCCCAACATTTAAAGCATGCAAATTAATAAAATAAAAACATAAGAAAATGAAGGAAATAAAACAACAACTAAGCTAAAAGCAGCAGGTAACATATGTTCGTATCAGTTCCTCCCCCATTAACAACGACCTTGTCCGCAAGGTCGGAAACCCAAAAAAAACAACTAGGATCTCATCCCGGTTCTCCCAAGTGATGTCGCAGGTATTGTTCCTCGGCCATGGCGGTACCCGTATCTGGGTTTTGGGTTTGATATGGAGTAGGTTCGACTAAGGTCATGTGGTCATGTGGCAACGATGGCTCGTGATACTCGATCATCAAGAATTGAGGGGGGTTGCAACGGTGTCCTGGATGGAACTTCTCGGGACACCGAAAACATAACCCTTGCGTCTTACGACGTTGCATTTCCTCCGGACTAAGACGCTTGACCAGTAAAGGGGATGCTAGAGACGAGTTAGAAGAGGTTGCAGATTTAATTGGAGGTGCTGGAAGAAGGGGTGTTGATGTGGGCGGCGGAAGGTGAGGTACAATCGGTACGGCCCGATAATCAGCTATCTTGTCTTCAATAAGTTTGGCAAGGCCGATAGCCTGGTTCAGCGTATATGGCTTGTGAATGGCCGTCTTGACTGATATCTTTTCGTAACCTCGAGATAAAACAGTTGAGTGACGCCTTCTGAGATAACCTAACGACACAATTACTAAGCCTCTCAAACTCAGTTTGATAAGCTGTAACGGTCGAGGTTTGCTGCAGTTTGAACAAGGTGGCCTGGTGGTTTTCGTACGTCGAAGGACCAAAACGCAATTCCAAGTCTCGCGTGAATCCATCCCATGACGTAAGAAGCCGGTTGTTGAAGAGATATTTATACCAACTTAACGCATCACCCTTCAAATAAAAAGATGTGATTGACAAACGATTCTCGGGAGCGATCTTGTAGAACCGGAAGTACTGCTCCGCTTGGAAGAGCCAATCCAGCGGGTTAGTTCCGTCAAATGTCGGAAGGTGGATCTTAGGTGGTTTAGTGGGTAGGTTATGAGGCGGAGTAGGAGGGGTGAAGTGAAAATCGTTGACAGCGAAAGGGTTATCAGAGGATGATGGCCGGTTGTTGAGAGCGGTTGTGATGGAGGTAGAAATGGTGGTGGCTAACTCTTCCCGGTCTTAACTGAACTATGCTTGAAGCTTGGCGAGATTTTCAGCAAATAGAGCCATGGACTCTTCTAGCGATGGTACATCCTTGCGTGGCGGCATACCGTAATCTCTCAATGAAAGCACCAATTGTTATAACCCGATTCGAGATGGGTGATCTCCAAGAACAAAGAGGAGAGGAAGAACTAAGAACTTTTTCTACATATCCCCCAAATAAAACCGTACAACAAATATGTAAAAGACCAATTACATAAATTTAGGACCACTACCCATTAATGACTCCTAATTACTCTCCAAATAACTTCCCAAAATTTAAAGCATGCAAAATAATAAAATAAAATCATAAGAAAATGAAGGAAATAAAACAACAGCTAAGCTAAAAGCAGCAGGTAACATATGTCCGTATCAAATACATTCATTAAAATTATAAATATCTATACAAAATTATAAAGCACGGATAAAAAACTCTTAAGTGCAACCTTTTAAGCACAAAATATAACTAATTTATGCATGAAATTTAAAAAACTCTTAATTACAATCCACAATGCATAATGTACAAATGGTAAATGCATACTTTTCATATGCAGAAATTTTTTACTTTATCATTCAAGATTTATCAATAAAAAAGATGATTTATGTTTCCAAAGTTTTTCACTCTGTCAGACTTACCTTAAGTTCAACCAAATTCAAATTTCAAATAAGAACCCGATTCGAGATTCAAATCACCTAAAACCCTAAAACCTCTCATCCCCATCTCTCACGCTCTCCTTAACAATACAATCTCGATTCAAAATTTTCTCAGGACGATTACTTCATAGTTTAGGTGGTTATGGATTTCTCCAAATTTTGTAAGTTCACATCCTCGATTCCTAGCTTCTGTTTAACTAAAGTTCCTTTGTTTTATTTTTGTGTTTGATTTTTAACATCTGCCTAAATCCATGGAGATGGTAACTCCTAAGGTCCAGTTGTTTCTTATTCATAGTTTAGGTGTGATCAATGAACTTAAAGAAGGATAAGGTACGCGATTCTTGTACTCTAATTGTCTCTCGATTGTGTAAAGTTATCATCACATACATTTCATCATATTTTATGCTCCAATCTTATTTCAGTTTATGTAGTACATAATTTGTTTCTTTCTTAAAAAATTTATCTGTATTGTCAAGTTTCAGAAAGGTACGAAGAGCAAAGAACTCTATTGAGTTCTCATGGTATCAAAAGACTCTTCGCTCTTTGCTGTTGATTTGCTTTAGATTTTATGTTGTTTTATTGCTATTGATTTTATAAACCATATCATCATAATCTATCAAATATATTTTACACTAGCAGTTTTTTGATTGTTTATGTGTAAATTTCTTACTCTTGGCGTCTATACATTGTGGTCGCATGGCTGAAATATTTGGTGGACTTGTACTCTACATCTCGACCTCGAGGATGTTTTATCATTAGATATTGAGATTTGAGGTTCCAACTCTACAAATGATGGTATGTTTGTAAGTTATAAACTCCCTTTACTGTTCTATTGAAGCATCTAATTTGTTGTATCAACATATTATTGTTGATACATAAAACATTATTATTTACGTTATTTGATTTCGTTTTAGTTATTTGTGTATCATGATTCACCCACTTCTTGATTTATATATATTTAATAGCGAGATAATGTAAATATTACTATCAAATAGGAAATATTCACTTCACCTGTTGAAAACAAATATTTTAGTTATGAATGCATTTACTTGTGTTTCTAATGCATGTTTTCTCGATTTTATGTATAGATGCAAATACTTGTTGGTTTCTTGATGTGTACCATTTGGCTGCTAAAATAGCGATGAATTAGAACCCTTTTGTTTATACTTCTTGGTTACCTAATTTAGGCGGCGTTTATCAAATGCTAACCGGGTAAGTGATTAATGGCAAGATAGTGCACTTACCTTATCGGTTAACATCCATGATAGATTGTTGGTAAGCGTCTGTCACCGGTAAGCGCTAACCAGGTAAGATTCACCACTCTCACTTACGAGGTACGACTCTCAATCCTTGTTATGCCCACTCAGTAAGGAAATTGACCGGTAAGCGCTAACCGGGTAAAATTGACTACTCTCACTTACCAGGTACGACTCTCGATCCTTGCTATGCTCACTCGGTAACGAAATTGTCCGGTAAGCGCTTACCCAATATGTGTGAGGTAAATGACCCCTTATTATTGATCATCTTAGTTAGGACTCATGCCATGGAGAGACGAGGGAGGTACAACATCTTGTGTATCTTTGGTTAGAGACTTAGAGCAACTATCTCTTTGTCTGATAAATTATTTGCTTTTGGTCTAATAGTTTTTTAGCCATTTAGAGCAACTATCTCTTCATTTGATAAATTATTTGCTTTCAATCAAATAGTTTTTTAGCCACTTATCGTGTACCATGGTAACCTTACTTTGAGATTAGATAAAGAAAGTCAAACGAGTCACTTATTGTGTACCTTCAAGGACTACCACAACCTTTGTTACAATTTCATAGCCATCTAATAAATTACCCCATTCTCTATTAAACTATTATCTTCAGTTTTCCTTTTTTTGGGTTCTGTTGTAATCATTTTTTGGTAATGACATTTGTCTGGTTTGCTTTGTCAATCACTATTTGATTGCAAAACTTTATTTTGGTTATTTATTGTGGCTGCAATTCTTCATCTAGGGACACATAGAATTTGCAAAAGGAAAGAAGATAGACTCATCGATTTCTAAAGATGAAAAATCTTTGTTCTACATGATGAGATTTGTTGCTGTCAGCAGAGATGCTTTAGCAAAAATTGTATACCGGAGGTTATTTGACTCGTAAGTCTTAATGAATACAATTTCTACTGCATTTGTACTATTGCACTTTGAGCATCCATCAGGCTCTTTTCCAGTTCATTGAAATGTTTGTTCCTTCTTATTACAAATTGTCTAAAGTCATGTTTACTAACCTCTTATTACCTCATATAAGAGGCTCTTTTTACAATAAGAGATTGGATGTTTACAATAAAAACTACTTCTGAATGGGGCTTGATTACCTACAATGTTACTAAAATAAAAGATTGGAGATAGTTACCTACAATGTTAATTGATCTGGAATAACCTTAGGGGCCGTTTACCAAATACTTACCCGGGTAAGCACTTATCCGTAAAATTCAACACTATCACTTACTTACCAGGTAAGATTTTAGTCCACCAAAAAGTATCGTATGGAACAATTTCCCCGGTAAGCGCTAACCACGGTAAGAGTCTTCACCATCACTTACCGGTTAAGACTCTCGGTCCTTACCTTAGCTCTTACCGGGTAAGATTTTTGGTCCTTACCATATTCATCCGGTAAGGTAATATGACTTGGTAAGCGCTTACCCGAGTAAGCGTTTGGTAAACGACCCCTTACTTTATTTTAGATAAAGTAACATAGATTTTTCTTTCATGTTGCTTTTTCATAAATTATGGTCCCCAAATTTCATGTGATATGATTCCCAAGATTATGTGTCTTATGTGTCGTTTACCCAAACACTTACCCGGTAAGCTGTAACACCCTCAATTCTGGAAATTACAACTAATTAAAAATTTTCTAAATACATCGATAAATGATACATCTCCAATCACAAATTATTATTTAACCTCAATACACACAGTTTATTCTCTACTTACAGTCTATAACAAGGACGGGTGCTACTACAACTCGATAATAGTCGCTATCTCCAAACCGTGGAAGACTTCACCAAATACTTACACTTGCGCAAAGCTAAGGCTCAACTCTTCATAGAATTGCTAGAATCCAAACCCCCAACTGGAACCTGATGCACATGCTGACAAATAAAAAGGTTAGGCTTAACGCCTAGTGAGCTCAAGAGTTTTCGACATGTATAAATGAACCGTTTAAAGAAAGAAGAATGTCATTAAAATCATAATCTTTCGAAAGGATATGCTCCGCTTATGAAAACGACTCGTTTACCAATAAATATGTATTTTAAACGAAAGAGACGCCGAGTTAACCGTTAACCATACCAAAGTGTTTTAAAGGCGAAAACCCCAATATAAAACGTTCTTTCGTAAATTTGGATTTAACCCAAAACTTGCTCAAAATGATAATAAAGAGCGAACTCCCAATTTCATAAAACACGGGTAAAATGTTATATCTCGAAATACCCAACACGGGTGGAACATGATACACAACTTATAAACCATAGATGAAAATCTATATAAATAAATATTGCCGTGAACACGGACATTAGACCTAAACTCACACGACCATAAAATGGACGAAATCAAATACCGAAACATGGAAATGACACATTCCATTCAAACCTTAATATATGTGGGAAAGACCCAATATTAAGGTCATCATTTATCGTCGACCACACAAACCAAAGTTGGTAAAAATACGACATTAACTTTTAAAAATACCACGGATCTACGACGGAGAGACCCGTATACATTGAGAATAGAGGAACATGCAAGTAGGCCGCCGATACAACTTCCTCGCATGTCATCTAAACGTTTCCATCTTGGGTGGCGAAAACACGTGAATGGGGCCACCCGTGATGTTATTGGATTTCACCACATATCCCGGTCCTAGTTCCCATGCCATACCAGACATCACAATCCTCAGACCGTTTGTTGCCTCTTGCCATACTCCGTCGAGTTCCACCCTTAAGGTCTTACGGACATGGATGCCTATCCAATCTAGACGCGTTCAACTCAGCGGCTTGAGCCACCTATTGCCTACTCGCTAGCAAACCCAAGCGGTCACTAAATGTAACCCAAAACCTCAGGCCTTAGAAAACAGACAGACTTACGTGCCTATGGATCCAATACAACACTGTCTAAAATTACATGACTCCAATTGAAAGACCAAAGCTCCCAAAACATGTAATTCACAAATGACACGAAATATGCCCCATTATACTCAAAACCCCACATTGGTTAATAATCCGGACAAATGTCCTCAAGACTCAAAATACTCAAAACCAAGTCAAAGGCCCAACAATTTACGTGAACCCCCAAATGAAAGCCGGTATAAACATTGAAACACGTTTGACCAAGTATTATGCAAACACGACCAAAAGTATGATTAACTCAAATCTCATCATTGATTGAGACAAACCATTTTCCAAATGAACTCATACCCTTATGTTTTTAAAATGCCTCATAACACAATAATATGCATTTTCCGAAAAGGTTTATAAGATCAAATACACAAAATGACACTTACGTCAATTGAACTCCAATTATATATGTAAAATCATTAAAGAAACATTTCAACATGATTTATTTACCAAAATTCCCAAAGATCCCAAAATGGGTGTTTTAACATGTTTATAAAACTAAACATCTCAAAATAACCAAAGCTTATCAGGTGATCAACAGTTAACAATTTCATGTAAAACACAGAACACTTTAAAATGAACATTTTGGCATGTACACCGTTTTCACAAATCAACTTGAACTCACCTTGCTAGATTTAGGCTAAATCTAGATTTTTCCCCAACTTGAGCTTCCTTGAAGAAACTTGAATTCTCCAAGACATAACCTCCAAAACCTAGATCCATACATTTCCAACCGTAAATAACCATATTCAACCATATAGAAACATTCCCCAAACATTTTACATGAAACCTCAACCTATATCGAAACCCTAATTTCATAAATGAAGAGAAGAGATGATTACCTCAACCACAGCTTGAATCCATCCATCAAATACTTCTAGGACACCAAAATGAGCCACAACCTCCCAATCTTCAAAAATGGTGGGAAGTTGGATGAAACCCTAGAAAGCTTGGGTGAAGAAGGTGAAGATGAAAGGATCTTAATTCTAGCTTCCAAAACATGTTAGAAGATGAAGGAACACTTGGTTTTATGACAAAAACACCTAAAAATGAGTTAGGGTTCGTAATGGGAGGGTGGGGTTCGGTTGAGAGAGTTTTTAGAAGAGAAAGGGTTAAGGTATGAATGAGAAAAAGTGAGAAAAATGGGTTTAAAGAAGGTTGGACCCCGACGGCGATTATGCCCAGCGATTGTAACATGTGTCACTTTCGCCGGGCACTCTCGCGGAGAGTGTACCGCGACCATGAGGCCCTCCGCGAGAGTGACACATGAGAGTGACACATGTCACTTTCGCTGTCACTTTCGCCCAGGCTCCCCGAAGCCCGAAAATCCGATCTTTTTCGACACTAAGGCCCTCGACACTCTTTGGGACTTTTAGAAGTGTTTCCCAACATGAATCCCACCGAACACAAGGTACAAAAACTTCTGGGTGCCCCTAAACTTACTAAAAATTACGGGTGTTACATAAGCTCTTACCGGTTAAATTTTAACACAATCACTTACTTACAGGGTAAGATTTTAGTTCACCAAAATGGCACCGTATGCAACAATTTACCTGGAAAGCGCTAACCATGGTAGGAGTCGTCACCCTCACTTACCGGGTAAGACGGTCCTTGTATTTGTTCTTACCGTGCAAGATTATGGGTCTTATTCATGCGGTAAGGTAATGCGACTTGGTTTATAAATATTCTTTCTCTTTGTTATTATTTAATATTTAATAGATTTTGTTGGATATTGCATTGTTTTTATATGATCTAGATCTTCATGTATTTTACTTGGATATTTCATTGTTTGTTACTTTATGTTTGATAAACCTCTTAAAACAAGTGACCCGATTGGTTAAAAAGTTTAATAATGCACTTGATGATACAAAAGGTGTAACAATTATCCACAATGCAAACAAATTGTTTATATTCACCACTTGGTATTGTGGATGTTAGTTTCTATCCCATTGCATTTGTGCTTAGCTCTGATTAGCCATGACATGCAACAATGTTGTTTATTGTTTCTGAGGCCTATGATTGATAACAGGTATGGGAAAAGCCCAACTGTAAAATGGAAATTCATCCTCGAGAAACAAAACTAGAATCATGAGTAGCAAAGTTCATTTATTTCCCGTTCCTTTACTCCTGGTGTCTTCAACTTATCTATCGAGTAATTTGGGGTTATTATTCGAATACTTATCCAAGTAGTAGAATTTCTTTGTAGACAATATGTAGAAAATGGTTTAGAAAGGTCAAAAGTTTATATTAACTTTGTTGTTTGGGATGGGTTTATATAGTTACCTTTTTTTTTTATAGTTTCTATAAATCATGTATGGTACATAATTTCATTTTGTTGATCATCTTTAACTTTGTTCTTTGTGATGGATGCATATAAACACTTTGCACATGAGTTTTTACACAAAAAGTTGTTTTTGCAGGCTCATAAAATCACTGTGATGCCAGCTTTCCAGGACAAACCTTGTAGCCACTAAAGTCATTTCTCTTGATAATACAATTCATAATCTGCAGGGTTAGTTCCGATCATTATGCTTCTATTGAAAGTCACTAATGCATGCGTTTTATTTTACATAATTGTTGACTTGTGAGTTACTTATACATGATATTCTACTGGTTGTTAAAAGCTCATCTCTTCTCACTTCGTATCAGTTTAACAGGATTTACGTCCTTAGTCGGTTGACAAGCTTGTGCACTTTCAGAGATTACTCTTTTCTCAAAGTTGTATTGATGAATTGGACCAACTAAGTTTGGTATGTCTTGAAAAGTTTTTGTTGATTGAAATGTTGGATAGGTTTGTCTATATATATATATATACATATATATAGGTGGTTTATTATACAACCAATGCAACTCTATCTTAACCATCCAAAATTTGATCTAAGGTCCCAATTTCATCAGCTATAATAGGTAACTAATGAGGTAGTTTCTATTTATCTATACTAATTTATAAAGCATTTGACCCAAATTCTTAAAAACAAAATTTTAAACATAACAGAATAGAGGAATGCTCTTTTTCATTTAAATAGGTATTTGGGTTTTTTGTCAATATGGTTAGACAGATGGTGTTTGGTGTAGCTTGGAAGTAATACATGTGCTTAAACAATGATGTTTATTAATACAGTTTGGGAGTTGTATACGATCTGAAATTGAAATTTTTTGGTTCAAATGTTTAAAATATTTAGACTGATGATGGCCAAATAGACGTGCAACATTCTATTACTTTTCTGCTTGTGGTTTGGGAGGGTCTACTTTTTGAGCATTCTAACACTTTTCAATTTGTGGAGGTCTACTTTTTGAGCATTCTAATACTATTCTGCTTGTGGTTTGGGGAGTCTACTTTTTTGCTTGAGTTTTTCTGTAAGAGGGAAATTTTTTCTTAAAGAGCAGACTATATATCTAAAATTCTTTTATGCTTCTACTTTGGCTTGCACATTTATGATGAATGATTTGACTTGCGCTTTATTGAATAAATGTTTAATTGTGTTTCTCTTTATGGGTTTCATTTGAAATTTATGGTTCAAGATTTTCATGGAATTGAGGTTTCTTTGAGCTTTTGTTAAGGGGAAGGTTATCTTGATTCACAATGTTTCATCAAAAATGTACATAACTTCATCTGCTTCAAACAACTCGACAATTATTAATGTCTTTCAGTTAAGGTTTTGTTTATTGTACCCAATCTGATGCCTTTGTGCAGGTTGTAAGAGGAGAGTTCATTTTCACATCTTTTAGCTAGACTTGTGAAGGTAAGTGTTCTCATCATATGTTATGGTAGGAAAGTTGAATTGAAGTGGTTTCATCATTTAGCTAGACCTTTGAAATTATTTCTCTTAATTGTTCGTATCTCCCTCTTAAGTATAGACATGCAAAGGTCTTTGTAAGAAGAGAAGTGTGGTATCTATTCACACCTTGGGGTCTTGATAAATAGGAAATACAAGGGTTTGTTCTCTTCGATTTCTGTGAGCCATCACACTAAAGGAATAAAAAAAAGGTAAAGGAGAGGATTCATCGAGCTCCAACATAGACAATACTCTCGAAGTCCCTGATCTTGTGTTCCATGCGGTTGTTCTCTAACTTACAAATCAATATCAACTCATTGGTTTGTGTCATTTCTTATTATAAACTCTATCTTTTGATTTACGGTTGCAAAGTTCTTGGGGTTGTAAGTGGCAGGGAGAAGGATGACCACATGAAGCTTCTAATTGTTCTATAAGTCTCTTGTTTATAGGTTATAAAGGAAGGTTAACGACTGTCTGCTCTATAACTGCATGCATAATTCAAAACGTTCAGATCCACTCCAAACTTCTTTACCTGCATGATAATTTTTGACAAAAGAACAACGTTTTGTACAATGTAGCAAAAATATAAAGAAAATACAGAAGATGTATCATTATGGAACTAATTAATTTCATTCTCTGGATATGTACATACCTTTTCTTGTTTTCCTCATCTTGATCATATTTGTTTCTTTATCAACAATTGTCGTTGATTGAACCATTTTAGTTATCCGATTGACAACACTAGATTTCTCTACACCAATCCAAGTAAGGTTGCACGTCCATATCCCAATATCACCACCTTCCATGTTTTATAGGATCCAAATATATGTTGTATTTGGAAATATGCATTTTTATTACATTTTCAAATTATACGTATTAGTATTTTCTTAATAACATAATACCTTCTATTATATGTAATGTTTTTAAAGGTAAAAAGAAAACAGAACAAAATGCATTTTATTTTTAAGTCATTTACCCTTTTTGAAATACAAATGAAAATTATGAAATTACATTAATAGTGGTGTTATACAAAAATGGTAGAGTAAAATTAACAATCTCGTGTAATTTGTAGGATTGGATAGGATTTGAAGGAATTTAAATTCAATTTTATTTCAGCCTTATATTTAGGGGGTGTTTGGGATTGCTTATTTGAAGTGTTTTTTAGCTTATTGCGGTGTGACACTGGAGATAAACACTTTCTAGTGTTTGAATGGAGAAAAATTGAAAGGGCTTATAGCGGTGCCAAACCGCTGAAAAAGAGTTTTTAATAAGTCATTTGGTTTTAACCTATCAACTTATTTGAAAAGTGTTTATTACTTTTTTGGTTATTTTATATGTACTAGAAGCATACTCGCGCAATGCAGCGAGATACATCATGATTTTAATGTTTCTTTTTATTTTTTGTTTTTTTATCGATTTACAGTATGATTTTGGATAATTTTTAGAGAGTGATAATGTTTTTTTTTATAAACTTGTTTAATTTAGACTTAATAATATAATGTTTTTTATATAAAAAAAATTAAGTAGTTTGTTAAAATTCATTAATTATCTTATATATTTTAATTTTTTTATATTTAAATTGAGATGTTTATCCTGTTTTGATTATGTTTATCATAATTCAAATTTCATAATTTTAGGGTTTGGGGATTAGAGATAAGGATTTAGGGGGATAAGGATGGAATTTATTAATTAGAGTTAAAAGCATTTAAAAGTAGTACATATTGCTTCATTAGTTGTTTTTTAAGAGATTTTAAGTAGATTAGCATTAAATAATAGTACATAATGCTTAATGGGTTGTTTTTAAGAGTTTTTTATGTCTATTTTATAATATAGTATAGATAAGCAATCCCAAACACCTTTAAATAACAACTTATTAGTTTATTACGTTTTGGTACCACAATAAACTAATCCAAACATTTTTTTAAAAACTCCGGTTTGACACCGCATAAGTTGATAAGCACTTTTCAAAATAAACATAAGTTGTTTTAAATAACCAATCCCAAACGCCCCCTTAGTCTGAAAGATTGTTTGGATTTGAAATCCCACAGACATGGGATTTAGAAATCTCATGGGCGTTGTTAGTATCTTGAGGGATTTCGTATGTTTTGTATGTGATAATGTTTTAAAATATGTTGAAAATATTTGTTCTATAATAATCAATCAATAAAAAGGTAATTTAATTCTTTTTATAATTACTTATGATTTGCTTCTATAAATTTTTATAAAAAAATGGAATTCAATTTCATTCCAAATCCTACAAAACAAACACACCAAATATTTCAAATCCTTCAAAATCCAAATCCCACCAATTCCAAATCCTTCCACTAAATCCAAATCTTTCAAAACTATTCCATCAAACCAAACACCCCCTCAACATATTATCTACTTTCAACCTCTACGAACATCTTTCAACCGTGAAGAACAATCATGTACAAAATCCAACTCATATACACCTTAGGAAGAAGTCAAAGATGTTCAGTGTAACATAACATGTAGGGAATTCAAAAACACAATTGAGGAAAATAGGAGGATACACCTAAAAGATACATCAAGTAGTGTATAACTTTATTTATGTAGTAAAAGAAAAAAAGGGAAAATTAAGAAAGGTAAGTAAGGTATCCGATACTAGTAAGGAAAAAAAAGGACATCTCATAACCACATCATCATAACTCAAATCAACTACAAAAATCAAGAGATGATTATTGGCAGCCAACAAATTTAAAAATGATTTGTTCCAATACTTTAAAACAAGATCAAAAGAAGGACAAAATTCTCTCAAGTTTGGAATGACTAAGACATAACAATTGTTGCATTGAGACACCATTTGTGGAAATGGAAATGTGGTAAAGGAAAAGTAAGTACAATACTATAGAACCGATTATCCGAATCTATTTCTCATAGTTTCATAAAAGTATGAGAAGGTCGGTGAACTTTTATTCGAGTGTTATGGATTCAAGTTAATGGGGAACCAATTCTCAACAATTAAGTTATCATATATGTGTTGGGGGGGCTCTTATTTACCAAGATATGAAAGCCACAAGTCGCTTTCTTTCGATGTGTTGTCATGATCACATTCGCCAATGCGGAAGGATGCTGTCGAAAAGAATGGAAGGCTCTTTCGAGGGGAATTAGGAAGTGGTCACTTTGGTAAACATGTCAAGGTATAATTCTAGTGAACCATTTGTTGGTTGACAACAATGTACATGCACATGTTTTTGTTACGGAGATTAAATAAAAGATTAATCAATTCGAAATCACAATACCATGCTTCAGAAGAACACTGATTGAGTCTATAAACCACTTGCATCGTTCATTTCTGTAACACCCTAAAATTTGGTGTAAATTTAAACCTGAATAAATGTGGAAAGCAACAGAACATCTATAAATAAATCACCCAAAAGTGGGGAAAATAGTAAGATGTTTACAATCCAAATTCAAAATAAGAGATACAAATTCAACAACCTACTAATCTCAACTACATTAGCTTAGATTATGGACGGGTGTTGCTATCTCTTTCCTAAAAGGAATCCCTACTAAATCAAAAGGACGCCATGACTAAGTTCACCAAAAATGCTACACGCGGTCACTTGCCTCTCCACTCAATCCCAAGGAGTCCCGCCGCTAGAATGACCTGCTATGCATATCATTTTAAGAAAAAGTGTTAGGCTAAAGCCTAGTAAGAACAAACAGTTGTAATTCAAAATCATAATAAATAACTTTGGCAATATTTCCAAGTTCATCAATATTGAAGATTTAATAGAAAAGAACCCAAAATAAATCACATAACAACTTACGACAATGGGGGAGACCCGATTTCCATAAACAATGACGGAACACGAAAGTAGGTTATCTGTCATGTTAGAGAAACCAAACCCATGGATTATAATCATATGATATATCAAGCTCAACTCATAAATCTATTGCCCGTGAATTCTCAATTTCAACCCCTCTAGGTCTATACATTGAGATATCCAAATCCAATAAGCACAATGGAATTACACCTTACTGCTCATGGGACGATGTCCGACCATACGGGTCCACATCTTACTTACCATGAAGACCCGATGCCTATTCCATACCACAACAAGGGAATTAATATCCCAACAATCAATACACAAAGACTCTCGTGCCTCTGGATCCATTACACTAAAATTAAATAACAACCACATAGTCATAGTGTATAGCACACCATTACCTTTGAAATTAACATAAAGGTGTCTAGACATAATATTTAAACAATCCTTTATTTTACCATCATGACTCTACATAATCCAAATAGCCATTTATCATGGAAATCCATCAAAATCATCATTAGAGTGTCATTTGAAACATAATAAACCATTATCTTAAGTATTGTCATCAAACACCCAATTATCTCAAACCTTGGTTAAAACTAGGTTTTCCAAAATTCCATGTACAAGATAAATGGGGCCATAGTCATCATAATATCGCCAATACATATTCAAACTCATTTTACGCTCTTATTTAACATTTCTAAATTAAATCATCAAAACCCTAAAATATCCCAAAAATCAAGTTTTAGGTCAAACTCTTCAAGACCAAGATAAAATAGTGAGGAGATGTTTAGAAGGTTAAAACACATATTTTGACATGTACAAAGTTTTGGAAATGAGGATGAACTCACAACTTAGGTTTTGTTAGAAAACCTAGAAAATCCTAGCCAAAGTCTTGAATGTAACAACCCAAACTCGAAGAAATAAAGCATAAACGACTTTAATATAAAACAATGCCAAACGGCCCCAACGACCACAATTCAAATAACAAGGTTAGCGGAAACAACCTATTACACAACTAAGAATTTACAAGAACGACTAAGTCTGGAAAGCTAAGATTAACAATCTTAAAAAAAAAAAAAAACTCCCAGCTCCCAGCTTCTCTTTCCCCTTACAGGATCCTCCTACATCACGCTCTCCTGAAAAGGGTTTTTAGTTTTGAAAGAGTGAGGGTTAGACCGAAAGGTCTAGTGAGTTCCCTCTAATAACAGTTCACACCAAAACCACATGGAAGATTTATAGGAATATAAACTCATTTAGTTTATAAAATAAAACATCATATTCACAACTTGCTTCTGGCACACACTACCGTCACACGAAGGTGACAGCGTGTCTGGCTCATACTGCCTTATTTGGGAACCCCCCCCCCCAATGGCATATACGGGACACCCCCCAGTATGAGCACAGGCAAGACACCCCCCCCCCCCCGACTTGCCCATCTCGCCAACAACAATGTATGCATACATTTCAACCAAATCAATAATAATAAAATATTTCTCGCATATAACAAATCTCGCATGCAATAAATAGCATAAATCTCCGTAACGGTTTAATCAACTTCTCATGCGTATAATAACACAAATATCGATAAAGACTTTGGGTTAGAAAACTCACCTGGTTGCAGAGACTTTCTTACACAGCTCTGACTCCTTAATTAGGTCACCTAAGATAAGAAGGAGATGTAATAAGTCAAGTCCTGGACTTAACAGGAACTACCCGGTCCATCTCCCAGGTTCACACTCAGAAACGCCCAACTTCCTGTTCCCTTCCTCACTTCTCGCTTCCGGCCCAAAGGCCACCCAACTCCCGGCTTCCCCTACCTGTCATCTCCCGACTTCCCCCTACCTGTCGACTCCCGTCTTTCACTCCCACTCCCCGAACCTCTCCCCCCGGGTCTCCCCCGGTCCACCCCGCCTCCCGGGGTCGCTCCCCCTCCCGGGTCTCCCTCGGTTTCACACGTCGGGGACCCCGACTCCTGAGGATCCCTTTCCCGGTTGCACAACCCAGCAGGGTTTCGGTCGAACGATAGAACCCCATAGCGGCTCTCGGGATTTAAATCAACACCGAACGAAATCCTTCCAAAGAAGGTATTTCTTCAACCTCCTAAATTAAAGGTTAGTCCCAAATAAAAGACAATAAAATCCCATTGATTTCACATCCCAAATCCAAGGATTCCACCAATTAGGAGTCCAGATATGGGTTTTTCCTCACCAAAATCCCATCAAAACTAAATTATGAGGTTAGATAATTACCTTGAAGAGTAATGGAAAGAATCTTCTCTAAACACCCTTTCTTCTTCAATTCTTCAAAATGCCTTATCCCACACTTCTCTCTCTGATTTCTTAGCCGCCACCAACAAATGGAATTAGGAGGTAGGGTATTAGGGTTTAACCCCTTATTTTTCCAATTTACAAATTGGCCCTCAAACTTTAAACCTTTAGCAACCTCTTATCTAAACTCCTATTTATTACAAGGATTGCGATTATTACATTGAAGAAATGGATAGAGATGAAGAGCTTTTGATTCATAGCTTCCACACCTTGGTTTGATGATGATTACCCTCTTAAATGCTCAAGGATTTGATTTTTTTAATGCTCCAAACTTGTAATAAATGAAGTAGGGACATATTGGGAGGTTTTTGAGAGAGAAAGTGGTTGATGGGGAGAAGTGAGAATGAGCCAAATGCCAAAAATCGTGACTTAAGCAGGTCTGGTGCACCTGACGACATTGGCAAGAGACTTTGACATGTTAAAGTCGCATGTCATAGTCGCTCAAGGTGTACCGTGAGCTAACTCTTGCCTGCGACTATGCCAGATGCGACCATGGCACTGTCATAGTCGTCGGGCATTGTAGTCGGGTCCGTACCAAGCCTCGAAATTCGACATTTTCAACGCCAACACTTGTGATACTCATAGGGAATCAAAGTTATGATTTTGCTAACATAATTCCTACTATTAATAAGTTGTAAAAACGCACGGGTGACAAATACTTACCGAAGATTCTGGGTGTTACAATCCTCCCCAACTTGGAAATGATTTCGTCCTCGAAATCTTTGCTAAGTGAAAAGGTGAGGATATATCCGCTTCATATCCTCTTCAGCTTCCCAAGTCACGTTGGCACCATGATGGTGTTTCCGTTGAAATTTGATCATGGTGACTTCTTTGTGTCGAAGTTTCTTCGATTTTCTTTCTAGAATCGCGTCAGGTTCTTCAACACAATGATTTCCCTCGTCCACTCTTATTTCAGAGAGGGGTATGACATTTTTTCCTTCCGCTAGACACTTCCAAAGGTAACAAATGTAGAACGCGTTGTGAATCCCTTTCATTTCCGGTGGTAGTTCTAATTTATAGTCCTACTCGCTTAATTACAGTAAATGGTCCAAAAAAACGGGGACTCAACTTCTCATGTTTTCCAAAATGAATTATACCTTTCCATGGAGAAATCTTCAATATTACATGCTCCCCCACTTAGAACTCCATCGGTCGTCTTTTCTTGTCGGCATAACTCTCTTGCCGATCCTGAGCCGCCTTCAATCGCTCTCGGATGCCCTTGACCTTGTCGGGTGTCTCTTGGATGATTTTTGGACCTACAAACTGTTTCTCGCCCGCTTCTAGCCAACATACAGGAGTTCTACACTTCCGCCCGTATAAGGCCTCAAACGGTGTCATCCCAATACTCGAGTGGTAGTTATTATTGTAAACTTCTATGTGAATTCCACCAATGGTAGGTGGGAGTCCCAACTACCCCCAAAGTCGATCATGCACGATCTTAACATATCTTCTAACGTTTGAATTGTTATCTCGCTTTAACCATCGGTTTGGGGATGATACGTCATGCTTAACTTTACTCTCGTACCCATCTCCTTTTGTAGATCATCTCGTATCAAACACAATTCATGGGTGGGTTTGAGATTAAAAGAAAGATATACGCTACGAAAAGGAGCGAGTGGAGAGAGCATAAAGAGCTTACTTATAAGGTTCGACCTCAGAGCCTTGCGTCACTCTGGTATGCTAATCACTTCGGTGTACGACTCTGGAACGGTAGTGGCTTAGTGCGACAACACTATGGGATGCAAAGAAGCTTCATCACCCTTCTTTAGTTTCTTTTACTTTTTTCATCGAGATTGGGTTGGTGTTCAGTGTACCGCTTGTGTAGCCTATGCGAAGCAAGCGGGTACAAGATCGAAAAAAATGCATTGCATGGAAAAGTGAGATGCCCAAGATATTAAGAACGAGGGGAAGAATAGACGAGGAATCTAAACTAGAGAGGAATATAGAACATCAAATCGTGAATGAAAAAGAAAAAGTGTGAGGAGAATTATCAAGCCGAGATGTTAGAAGGTGCAAACCTAATAGGGGTCGGAGCTGCTACAATTGCTTCAGCGGGAACTGCTATCGGTATTGGAAATGTCCTTAGTTCCTCGATTCATTCCGTGGCTCGAAATCCAACCGGGTTCGCCTAGATGCCTAGTAAAGAACGAGCTGGTGGGAAAGGAAAGAGCTGGAGATCATGAAAAGCAGAGTCACTTTACGTCTCTTCTTATGTAATTTATCATAAACCCATATATTGATTGAATCCATTTTCATATAGTCTTGTATTGTTGTAAAGTAATCCACATTATACTGTACAGAGCGATCACTAGATGATGCGAGCCATTCTATACTACGGATCAATCTTATAAGACAATCCATGTTATGATATATAACATTCCAGAACTTAAAGCGGATTTTAGCAAGATCAAATCATTCCTTATGAGTCATGTATTGAGATAGAAAAAGGCCTATATATTCTTTTTTTTAGTACAAGGGATTTTTACTAGTCAAGTGGTAAAGTAGGGCGTTATTCAATGAATAAAACATATTTTAGGAAAGTGTTTTAGGTAGCTCAGCTGGTTAGAGCAAAGGACTGAATCAAGATTAGACTTCCTAAGGAAAATGACTTTTGTTATTACTCTAAAGGGGCGCCACTGGCCATGAGATACATATTGCAAAAGAAAAGGGTCTGCTGATAAAGCTGGACGGGGAGGCGATACTAGTTATCAGGCCAGAGAGAGGCCTGGCCCGTAAGCTGACCCACTTAAAAAGCCATTACTTAATAAGGATTTGTTATGCACGATATGCCGACGACTTACTACTGGGAATCGTGGGTGCCGTAGAGCTTCTCATAGAAAAAAAAACTTATCACTCACTTCCTACAATCCAGCCTTTGGGTAGGCTCTGCAGGATCAACAACAATATCTGCACGGAGTACGGATCCTAAGAAAGCCACACTGTGATTTTGATTTGGCACCATTAAACCAAACCAGGAAGCCAAAAGATGGTGAAGAGAGGAGCTTTATAAAAGAAATCCACATTGATACTGGGAGAGAAATAAGACCCTATTATTTGCCCATGCCATGAATGAAAGTGAGTCCAGTCCATCTTCCTTCCCTGTATATGTTGTGTCCTATACATTTGCTCTGTCCTCCGCTTTTGACTCCTCTATTGCGCAAAGATTTTGATCCCCCGTTTAGTGAGTCGTGAAAGCACCTACCTTATGTTTAGACGTATTAAAATTGCTTGGCTGACTCGTCAACCCTTATGGAATTCATACTTAGTCGCTCTAGTACACATGCTAGTACATCGAAGCACAAAGTCGCTTGTCATCGACATCCGAGCCACAGAGAGCCCTTCCGCCGAACGGGTTTAGATCCCTTCTTACCTTCTCACCTTACCTCCTCTTCTCACACGATCCTTCGTGTGTGTGTGTGTGTGTGTATATATATATATATATATAACCGTAATCAAATGAGAACCATAAAAAAGTTGAGAACCGTAAGAATCAATCTCATTAATCAATGTATTTTCATCTAATACATTTAATTAACCTTCTATTTTAAATCAAAAGGGGTATTATTGTAACTTTTTAATTTATCTTCGCCATTTTTAATTCCTTAAAAAGGGTAAGATTAATTTTTTATTTTTTAAAATGTTGATTAAATTTTTAACGTTGTAAACCGCCAAAACCCACTTGTTCTTGTTTTCTTTGATACTTTGAACTCACTTCTTTTTGTATACTTCAAATCTTTGAATCCACTTCTTATTCATGTTTTCTTCAACTCTTTGAAACCCCCTCCCTAAACCCTACATTTATTCATCAAATCCCCAAAGCTTCAATCTTCATATCCTTATAGCTACTCATTTTAAAAAAAAAACATAAAAACTCTCAAACCTATGAGAAAATATGGAAAGAGAGATGGATAAGTATACTTCCAAGAATACCCATATCACTTGATTAAATTATTAGTCAAAAAATAATACTACAAGATGTTTTTTTTTCTAACCCCACTGTAATAAAAGGGAATTTATGAAACATTAATGGGTGAGGGATTTATTTTTGTGTCTTTGTTTGGATATGTCAATAATTTAAATGTTTTTGTGTTTTTGTTTGATAATTGTGTAAATTAATGGTGAGAGATTTATTTGTTTTCATGAATGAACACATTGTCTTGTTTCATATTGTGAAATATAATGGTTTTAAAATATTACATTGCTTCATATTGTGAAACAATACATAGACTTAACAACAAAGTAGTGTAGTGTTGTTTCACACCGTGAATAAGGCATAAGTTAAAATTGAGGTTTTGTTTCACATTGTGAAATAGTACAATACCGTTTATGTTAAATAATGTAGTGAACATATGTGTTCACATTGTGAAAGTGTTGTTTTACTCTACAAAGTGTCATTTTAGTAATTTCATGAAGAAAACAATTAAAATAAAGCTTAGATACTAATTCCCAAAACATAAGGTCATTCTGATAATTTCATAAAGCAAATATATGAACTATTGCTAAAATACCGAGTCCCTAATTGTAAGGGCATTTTGGTAATTTCGTAAGCTCAAATAAAAGCCGAGTCAAAATTTACATTTTACAAGTCTAAGAAAACTTTCTGAAATTTTTGGAAAGTTAATTTTGCTGAAATTAAGTTTCCAGAACTCTAGGGGCTATAATGAGAATTTATTGAAAGTTGTGAACAAATTAAAATAAATAAAACATGTTGTGCTAAAATAACAAATCTAACAAGCTAGTTTTGATGGTTAAAGGATTTGGAATTTAGAACTGAGGTAACGGGCTCAAACCCTCCCCCATGCAAAATAAACTCAAAATTTCTTTTGGGTAGAGAGACGTGGGTTAACGAGTCAGATTTCGACCCGCCCGACCCCCGAATCGAGCCATCAGCCATTAAAACACAATTTTCAGAGCTTTCAAGCTCGAAATCGATCAATTCTTGCTCGTTTTTCTTCGTTCTTTTTTCACTAAACTCTTGATAATATTTTTATCAACATTTTGACATAAAGAACACGAATTTCCATCAAGAAATAAGCTCCATAGTGTGAAACAGTACTACATTGTTTCATATTAGTGACATCGTTTCAATAATTAACAACACATCAATGTTAATATATGTGTCGTTTCGTCGTGTGAAACATCTGTTTCACATTAAGGACGATGTTTCAATGATTAACAACATGACTTAGTATCATGTGAGACCAAAGAAATTTTGTGAGACCCATAAGACCAATTCTTGACCGTCAGATTAGATCATCAAAGTGATGAATGGTCACAATGTTCATAGTGGCATTATTGTAATAATTTGGAAGTTTGGTGGCATTAATAATAGTACAAAAAAGAGACCGTGTAAATGGGTTAGAGTTAGACATTCACCTTTTTACTTATTAGAAACCTCTCTCAGTTACAATGTATTTCCTATGAACCTCCATTGTCGCTTGAAGGACTGCAATTCAAATCTACTCATCAATCGTATCAACAAGTAAATATTTCAACGTTTTGTAAGTGAAATCATGATTCTCAAAACTAGGGATTTTTAAAAGCAAAACTAGGGTTTATAACTTTATATCAACGAAATATCACAACTACATTTTGTTCTTTATGGTATTCTTAGTTCTAACATTGGCAAAACAAACCTCTCTCAGTCACAACGTATTTTCGGCGAACCTCCATTGTCGCTTGAAGGACTGCTATTCGAATCTACTCATCAATCGCAGAAATCGTGCATAACAGGTAAACATCTCAATGTTTTGTAAGTGAAATCATGATTCTCAAAACTAGGGATTTTAAAAGCAAAACTAGGTCTTATATCAACGAAATCATACAACTACATTTTGTTCTTTATGGTATTCTTAGTTCTAACATCATATAACTACTAAACTTGACTTCTCTACACACTCCATATTTCTGCAGTGTGATTATTAAACTTAACGATTTTCAGAACATGGATTATCATTAAATAGTTAATTAAAGGTGAAGGTGACAGAATCACAAGATTATAGTCACCCAAATTATATTACAAATTACTAAAAGTTTTTCTATGATGTCGAATTGGGTAAGGATTAGGAATCCTCTTAATCATGGTTTGTATGTAATAATTGGGGATTTATGGAAGTTTAGCTAATTCATTTTTTATTTCTTAATGTACTTTAGTCCCTTGCCCATTTTCCTAACCCCTAAACCTATTTAGGGATTTCATTCTATATAACCTGATGTTATCAGTTGGTATAAGAGCTGAGCAAGAGTTCTCCTCACATAATTGATTGTGCGATGCACACAACCTGTAGGTTAGTTGTCCTGGGTGAGAGAGTTAGGAGGTCCTGACTATATATTAGTTGGTATAAGAGCTGAAAACTCGAAACCTTTACACTGAAAACAAGATGATCATTTATGTTACTTTGCTTGAGTAAGCAAGATGATTTTATCAACACGCTACTTGTCCTTGTTTCAATGTTGTTGGCACATTTCTATGAGAAACACATGTATGCCATATTTTAGCAACACCTTTGTTAAGCAGTTATTTTAAATTATTAATTTATCCAATTACATAATTATTGAAAATTAGTTATAAAAACTTTCATGTGGTAGCTTGGGATTTTGCATTCTTACTTTTTGATTATTAGCTCTTGGTTTGTCTTGCTAACTTATTACATGCTTAATGTGTTATATAGGTGGGGATTCTTTGTTAATTGAGTTATAATTCTGGTATTATCTGGTTGGGGGAGTTTGATGACTTTTGACCTTCAAATAAAACAACTGAATCTTCACAGTGAGTTTGTTGTGAAGGTTACCTTCACAGCAAACTCACGTTACCTTCACAATGATCTTATTGTGAAGGTTCATTCAACTGATGTTAAATTGTTGGTGATTTAAAGAAAATCACACATATAAAACATGTATATAAATGCAGCGGAAAGAAATCACCAAAAGGAATCAACGTATTGCCAATATGATTAAACGAAAAATACAAATAACAGTATACCTTTGTAGCGTGATTTGTAGACAAAATGGATCCGTTTGTGTGTTCCTTTGAAACCAAGTATTCAATGGTGAATACCTCTGAAGTAGTCCACACTACACTTCCTTGATCACCACCGGATGCTAGTCCTCCTTAGTAACGATCTTAGAGCCTCGATTAACCAAGAACCGAGCTAGAAGATCAAAGGAAAAACCTTAGAGAGAGCAAGGGGGGGGGACAATTTTAGGAGAGAGGAGGAGAGATTAGGGTGAGCCCTAATTGGTTTATTTGATATCCTTATATAAATAAACCCTAAAGCTTCCTTGGGCTTTTAATCGTTCTCTCTTCTAAATCTTTATGGACCAGTATTAAATTAAGTATAATAGGCCCGCTATTAACTTAAATCTAATACAAACCCAATAAGCCTAATTAAATGTTAGTGCCCATTTAATTACCCCACGTTACTTAGGTTATATATATATATATATATAATGTAAATACAATAATTACATTATATTAAATGGTATCTCAGTGTATATGTGTGTGACCCTATAGGCCCCACGTGTGTCTAGGCATATAATTATCTATTATGACACGAGCATATTCCAACAGCTCCCACTTGCGCACGTCATAATAACAAGTAATCATACAAGCAAAGGTTAGCGTCTAGAAACACACCAATGCCCCTAGAGACATATGAGGTTAGTTTCTTAAACGTCTCATTTTAAATGGTTTATTAAATCAGTCATCACTTTGTTACAGATACCTTGTTGAATACTAGACATGGATCATATGTCATTCTAATTGTTCAACGATTTTGTTTCTCGATTTGTTTGTTGAATTAGATTACCAAATTAATCAAGCATCATCTTAATTACATTTGGGTATGGCCATACAAACATCTATTCAATTCATCGAGGGCCCCAGTAGTATCTAACTCTATTGCCTGTAGTGGAACAAATCCCATTTTGACTGCACGTGTCTGTCATGTGCTTCATATCACTCCTGAAGATGATTTTTATAACAACCTTATTCAGGACAACGTTTAACCATTTCAAAGACCGACATTCCACCCACACAAAACCTGCTTGCATCTCAAGTCTAAGAATGAGTGACATAACCATCTGCGAGATTCACTGGTGACGCCGATCCATGCAGTGAACTCTCGTAGGTTGGGTCAGTCCAATGTTCATCACCAATGAACAATATGTGAGTTTGGTAGCATCATCACCAATACGCTCACATTTGCCTTAACTCGATGATACTCCCGTATCATCAACTGATAATGGACAATTTAGAACAAATAATTTATTCATGGATTAAACATGCAAATATAGAACACAGTTGATATAAATGAAAACGATCATACCTAGTACATCAATTCATTGTGAAATAAAAACTGTTCAACGTTCCAATTATTCAAATACTAAAACAGATCTATATGAGACTACTAGCTGGTCGAAGTCCAATGTTCCTAGCATGTTCGATATGTTTGGTACAAGACATTGGTTTCGTAAAGGGACCAACTAAGTTGTCATCTATGTGAACTTTGAGAAGACGAATTTCACCCATCTCGATAACCTCTTAAATGTAGTGAGTCTTCCTGCGAAAGTGTCTAGCGCCCTTTTAAACTCCAGGTTCGTTGGCTATGATAATGGCACAAGAATTATCGTAGTACATATCCATGGGTCTTTCATTACTGGGGACAACCCTAAGCCCAGAAATGAATTTCCGTATCCAAACAGCCTCCATTGCAACTTCGAAAGCAACTATGTATTCAGCTTTTGTAGAAGACATCGCAGTAGTGCTTTGCTTAGCACTATTCTAGTCAACAGCGCCTCCGTTCATGATGAAAACAAATCCAGTCTAAGATCGAGTGTCATCTCGATCTGTTTCGAAACCAGCATCAATGTGGCAAGTAACACTGAGCTCTCTTTCTGTATCACCACCATAAACAAGGAACATATCTCTAGTATTTCGAAGATACTTCAATATGTTCTTAACAACAGTCTAGTGACTATATCCTGGATTTTTTTGGTATCTACTCGTAAGGTTCTGAGAGAATGCTACATCAGGTCTAGTGCACCTCACTGCATACATAATGGATCCCACAGCCGAAGCATAAGGGATTCCCTTCATCCGCTTCACCTCATCAGGTGTGGAGGGTCCCTGAGTCTTACTCAAGTTTACATTGTGTTGCATTAGAAGTTTTCCACGTTTGGAAGCATCCATTCTAAACCGTTTTAGAATTTTGTCAATGTATGCACTTTGACTTAAACCAATTAACCGCTTCGATCTATCCCTATAGATCTTGATTCCTAGGATGTACGCCGCTTCGCCTAAATCTTTCATGGCAAAGCATTTTCCAAGCCAGGATTTGACATCTTGTAGCATTGGAATGTTGTTCCCCATGAGTAATATGGCATCAACATATAAGATTAGAAAAACGACAATGCTCCCACTAGCTCTCATATATACACATGGCTCATCAAGGTTTTGAGTGAAACCATACGTTTTGATTTCCTCATCGAACCTTTTATTCCAGCTTCTGGATGCTTGCTTCAGTCCATAAATGGATCTTTGAAGCTTGCATACTTTATTGGGATGTTTCAGACTCACAAAACCCTCAGGTTGCACCATATAAACATCTTCATTAAGGTGACCGTTCAAGAAAGTGGTTTTGACATCCATTTGCCAAATCTCATAGTCATAGTACGCTGCTATGTCTATAAGAATCCTAATAGCTTTAACGTCAACAACAGGTGAGAAGGTTTCTTCATAGTCAACCCCGTAGGTTTGAGTGTAACCTTTTGCTACCAGACGAGCTTTATAGGTGTGTACATTGCCATCCATGTCGGTCTTCTTCTTGAAGATCCACTTGCTCCCAACAGTCTTGTCGTTCTGAGGAAGATCAACCAAGTTCCAGACTTGATTGTCTTTCATGGATTGCATTTCAGCATTCATAGCTTCAAGCCATTTATCGGATTCTGGATCTAACAATGTTGCTTGATAGTTAGAGGGTTCACCATGATCCCTCAAATTCTGCTCCTCAACATCGACATAAAAACTATATCGTTTAGGTGCTCGAGGTGTCCTTGCGGATCTACGAATGGGAATTACATCATTTTGTGGTTCATCATCTGTATGTTTAGCCTCAGCGTGATGTTCGCTAGTGTTACCAAGAGGTTGTGCATCTTCGCTTTGAATCTCTCCAAGGTCTACAGTGCTCCTACTTGCTTCTTGTAAAATGAGACTGTTCTCAAGAAACTCAACATACCGAGCAACAAATATTTTGTTTTCGGGTGGGTAGTAGAAATAGTAACCCATCATTGTCTTTGGGTACCCTACGAAGATACACTTGATAGATCTAGGCTCAAGTTTGTTCGGTGTGTCATTTCACGAGAGCCTCACAACCCCAGACCTTCAAGTAAGACAGATTAGAGACTTTCCCGTGCCATATTTCATATGGTGTCTTATCAACCTTCTTGGTCGGAACCATATGGAGTATGCGAGCAGCAGACTCTAGGGCACAACCCCAAAAGGATAGTGGCAAAGTAGTTAGACTCATCATGGATCGAACCATGTCTAGAAAAGTTCGATTTCTCCTTTCAGACACATCATTATGTTGTGGAGTGTATGGAGGAGTGAATTGTGAGACAATATCACACTTAGTCAGATGGTCTAAAAACTCTTGACTCATGTACTCTCCTCCTCGATCAGATCGGAGAGCCTTAATAGTCTTGTCGAGTTGATTTTGTACTTCATTTTGAAAGGCTTTGAACGTTTCAAAGGCTTCATGTTTATGTTTAATCAAGTAAACATAACCATAGCGAATGAAATCATCATTGAAAGTGATGAAGTAGCTAGCACCTTCCCTAGACACAGTTCTAAATGGGCCACATACATCAGTATGTATGAGTCCAAGTAGATCTTTGGTTCTTTCACCTATATGGGAGAAAGGTTTTCTTGTCATCTTCCCAGATATGCAAGAGAGGCACTTTTCAAACGACTCATCGTCGGTTGACTTTAGAATCCCATCGTATTGCAGCTTTATAATGCGCTTCTTGCTTATGTGGCAAAGACGGCAGTGCCATAGGTAAGTTGAATCCAAATTATGTTTGGATTTTTTAGTGCTACATGTATATATAGAACTATCGTTTGAAATAAGATTATGCATATCAATTTCACAAATACCATCACGAGGAATAGCATTAAAATAAAATATATTATCTTTAGAAACCGAAATACCATAATCCGTAAAAGTATTAATAAAACCATTATCCTTCAAACGAAAAAGCGAAATAATACCCCTAGTAATAGTAGGTGCATAATGACAATTGTCTAAAACAATGATCAATCCATTAGGGATGATAAGATCATAGCTCCCTATAGCTTCAACAGCTGCACACATTCCATTGCCTACGTACAGGTCCAAAGCTCCTTTGTTTAGCTTTCTACTTCTCCTTAGTCCCTGCACATTATTACAAATGTGAGTTCCACAACCGGTGTCATAAACCCAAGATTTATTAGGAAAAGCATAGAGTTCTATAGTGAAGATACCTGATGTGCTAGCCAGGGTAGCTTTGTTCTTCTTCAACTCTGCCAGGTAGGTAGGACAGATCCTCCTCCAGTGGCCTATCACTCCACAGTGATGGCAGGTGGCGTCCTTTGCAGGGTGCTCCTTTTTAGTAGGTGGGGAAATCTTAGGTTTGGGTTTGTAAACATGTTTACCCTTGCCCAGTGCTTGCGATTTGGGTTTCTGGATTTTACCTGCCCTGATTGCTAGAACAGCAGGAGATTTCTTGGGCATCCCTTGCTCTGCAAGTTTCAGCATAGCATGCAGTTCAGAGATAGTCTTCCCCATGCTATGCATGTTATAGTTCATAACAAACTGATTATAGTCCTTGGAGAGTGTGGTAAGAATCAAGCTCACTCCAAGAACTTGTGGCATGGGGTAACCAAGACGCTCCATTTGGTCAATATAGCCTTTCATCTTCAAGACGTAAGTGCTAACTGACTGGCCATCCTCAGGTTTACAAGCATGGAATGCTTTGACTGTTTCAAACAATTCCTGTTCTGCTTGTTGTTGAAACATGGTTTTCAACTCTCGTAGCATCTCAAAAGTTGTGAGTTCCTCCAAGTTCTTTTGGATCTCGGGTGTCATGCTCACCAGCATAAGCGCAACTACTTCTTGTTGCTCGTTAAACCTACGGGTGTAGGTTGTACGAACTGCAGCAGAAGCAGTGGCAAGAGGTGCCTCAGGCAAGGCATCTTCCAGATGGATCAACTTATTTTCAGCCCTGAGGACGATCCTCAGATTTCGATACCAGTCGATGAAGTTGATACCTTTCAAGAACTGACCTGATTGTTGAGTTGCTTAGGGTTTGATTATTGTTGGTTGTTGTCATCTACAAACATACAAAGTTCAAGATTTAGTATTTTCAATAATTAATCCTTTTTCTTTAAATTAACTACCCAATTATATTTTAATTTTATGAAAAAGGCTAAGATCCTCATTGAGGTTCTATCAATACATTAGTTGATCTGCTAGCAATGATAGATTCAATAGGTTGGTGATGTTCACCAATTGCATTACTAGTGCAATTCTTAGATCCTTATGGGACCCATGGCATCTAGTGGCCGAGCAACTAGTGTCAAACTGGCATGTTTAGTCTCATCCTTGCCTCGGGTCAAGGTCTCACCTGCTTAACTCGATTAAGTCATCCAATTTGAAATCATGTGAAAATAGATCTAGGTCTCACGCATAGATAATAATCACCTCGGGATTACAATTCAACCTAGGTCTCACGCATAGGCAAAAGGTAATGGAGAGTGATTTCAATCCGATTGGACAACATGACTTAAAATTATGACGGGTATGATATTTTGATACGCTAAAAAAATGTACGAAAGAAGCATGCATTCTTCATTCGTAGCATAATTTTAAAAAAAACATTTTTTAACTTAGAGTCTAATTTGTTTTATTTTATGTGTGTCGAGATGTCCATTAATTAGCTTGGACATTACATAAATTAAATAACCGATAAAACCCCTTTTATACGTTATTTATATAAAACAATAGTTTTAAGTTTCAAATCCAATTCAAACTTATGTATTAACCAAAACTAACGATTTAGTTTCAAAAGTGGTATGTGTTTAATTTTAGGTTTGAAAAACCATTTGCAAGTTATAACATCTGAGACATACATAACAATGCAATATAAACCAAAAACACACAACCAATATGTACAAAACCTCAACCGATGAAAAACCTATGCTTGATCTCGTGATCCATCACAACAGACCAAGAGGGCAACTAAGGACGGGCCAACATAAACCCTTAATGGGCTCCCACTTGCTCCAAGACCATCAAGAGCAAGTAGAACCCACATGAAAACCCGAACATCAAAATTGTCCGAAAAAACGCAACAGCTTCGGGGCCCAAAATGACATGCAAGGGGTCTTCCCCAACCGAAACATCCTTCTGCAAAGTTGTACTCCTATGAGATATTCAACTTCAGCAACAAGAATCAGCACATTCCGAGGTTCGAAACTCCGGGAAATCCATTTTTCGTGCCGGTTGTCCAACGACTACGAAAATGCCTTTTCGTCTTTAACTTTGTAGCCATTCCATTCCGAGCAATGGTTACAATTTATTGACTAAATACATTTATTCTAATACTAAAATAAGTGAAAATACATGAAATAATAATCTAAATTATTACAATCCAAAACCCGACAAACAAAGAAACAAGACACACAAACGGTCACGGTTTTCATCGGTTTTGCACATCAACATAATAATACACATATCATTAAAAGTGTTGGCTTGGTCCATGGTAAAAAATGCATGTTTTTACCATGGATCTAAAACACTTACAATAAGAAAAAAGCAAGGCAACAAATCGAAGAAAAACTACAATAATTAACCTCCGATTAGTATATGTAATTTGTGGAAAAAAAACATTATCCAAACCTCATGTGGGTCGAAAAAAAATTTACTTAAAAAAAACGAACCACAAGGAGAAAGAAAAAGAAAACGTTTTTAGCCACTTTTATATATATGTCTAATCATATGGCACATACGATGGCTCTGATACCACTGTTGGTGATTTAAAGCAAAACACACATATAAAACATGTATATAAACACAGCGGAAAGAAATCACTAAAAGGAATCAACGTATTGCCAATATGATTAAACGAAAAATACAAATAACGGTATACCTTTGTAGCGTGATTTGTAGACAAAATGGATCCGCTTGTTCCTTTGAAACCAAGTATTCAATGGTGAATACCTCTAATGTAGTCCACACTACACTTCCTTGATCACCACTGGATGCTAGTCCTCCTTAGTAACAATCTTAGAGCCTCGATTAACCAAGAACCGAGCTAGAAGATCAAAGGAAAAACCTTAGAGAGAGGAGGAGAGATTAGGGTGAGCCCTAATTGGTTTATTTGATATCCTTGTATAAATAAACCCAAAAGCTTCCTTCGACTTTTTATTGTTCTCTCTTCTAAATCTTTATGGGCCCAATATTAAATTAAGTATAATAGGTCTGCTATTAACTTAAATCTAATACAAACCCAATAAGCCTAATTAAATGTTAGTGCCCATTTAATTACCCCACATTACTTAGGTTATATATATAATGTAAATACAATAATTACATTATATTAAATGGTATCTCAGTGTATATGTGTGTGACCCTATAGGCCCCACGTGTGTCTAGCCATATAATTATCTATTATGACCCAAGCATATTCCAACATAAATTACGTTTGAAACAATGTAATAGTTCTTACCCCCATATAAATGAACAAGCCTTCACTGCAAACCTATTGTTAAGGTTTATTTGATTTTACTCGGGACCAACTTATGTTTTATACGTTATTTATAATTTGAGTCAACAGATGCTTTAAAATGCCAAGAAAAAGCACTAGGTTAAAAAAAAGTCTTGTTTCAAAGTATAAAAATACTCCAAAGGAAGCAACACCACTACAAGATTCCAGTGATGAAGCAAGCTTTGATATTGAATTCACAAATCCTAAAGGGGATTCCAATGAGGAAGATTTAATAGGTAATTCAACAAATCTTTACAGCACACTAATTGTTAATATGAAGTTATTGGATGTTTTCTTTCAATATGTTTATCAAGGACTGTTAAGTGAAGTGGTTTAGTTTCTTTTATTCTTTTTTTTTGTCTTTTAACTCAAGGTGAAGAAAAGACCCAAACTATGCACACTAATTTTTTTTGTCTTTTTTGTACAGAGTCAGATGAAGAGTTGGAGTCAACTGATCTTAACAACACACAAACCACGATTGGAGAGTCTGAATAACTTGATGAAACTGATGAAGTGTCTGATTCCAATGAATTGAATGAAAAATGTATTAGCTATTGAACAAACCTTCACAACAAACTAATTGTGAAGGTTTTCTTGATTTCATTTGGGAACAACTAATGATACCTCCCTGTTATTTTACTTTTATTTAATTATGTTTTTATAATTCATTGTACCTTTTATATAAGTTCCTAGTTCAAATTCAGATGAGCAATCTAAAGAAGTTCCTAGTGTAGAATCAAATGAGCAATCGAAAGAAGTGGATGAATCGGTGTTCAAAGAAGGTAACTTTTGTGTACAATATAATAGTCCTCGACATCTCCTCTTTTGTAATGTATGTCATCTTATCTGTTATGGTGTGTTCCTCGTTCTCATGAGATAAGGTTGTTTTGCCTTCATAGTGTTTTGTTGTGAAAGTTTGGTGTTTTTGTGCCTTGACAATGTCATTTTTATGGTCTTATGGGTCTCATGGAAATAGTTTGGTCTCACCCCAAGTATCCTTATAATTTTTAGATTTTTAATGTAATTTATGAAAGGAAATTGTAAATCCCCATGCTTTCCTATGCTTGGATGACATCCAGTGGCTTGTATGTACAATATACTCACTCTTACATTAGAAGTACTACTTTTTACTTAACTTGTTTTTTTTTAATATTTCATCAGACTCATTAAGAATGGGAAGACGAAAAGCACCATTGACGAAAACTCTTGTTGCCAAATTTAAAAGTACTCAAAAGGATATTTCATCTTCAAAACGTGAAATTGAGATGAATATTAAAGGTAAAAACTTAATGAACTTTCAACATTTTATTTTTTGCCTTCATTTCAATGTTATGTGTCATCAATAATTACATTGCAAACACTTCACATTTGTCTAATGGCAGCAAACAATTCTAAGGTTATTCTTTTTCTTAGATAATGTAGTTAGCTTGAGAGATGATGAGAACATATCCCTTATGCCATCAAGTCAACCCATAGATTCAAAAAGGTATCTGCGTCCAAGGGTTTTGAAGGTTACACATGTTGAAGAAGCAGGTATGGCTGCAAAAACTGCACCTTCTGAAGGACCTTCTAAAGCACTTTCTAAAGCTTACAAAAGGAAATATGTACTTCCAGCAAATAAGAAAAGAAAATGAAGATGGCAAGGGTTGTGATTGAAGATGAAGATGAAGATGAAGCAGTTCAGGTGTTAAGAACGAGGAGTTCTCCTCTTAAGTTGTTTTTGGCAGTCAATGATTTTCAGATAGAGCAGAGAAAGGTTGTTGTTGCAATGGGGCTGAAGTCACTTCTTCATTTAGGCATAGAGTATATTCCAAAAAGGTTAGGGTTTTACATTGTTGACAACTTTGATGACGAAAATATGGTATTAAAGCTTCCGGCTGGGGAGTTGGAAATTACAAAAGACAGTATTTAACAGATGTTTGGTTTTCCAAGTGGTGGGATTCTTATAATGCAAAAGAGAACAAATGCAAATGATAAAATCGTAAGGCGTTGGAGAAGACAATTTCCTCCATCAAAAAATGAAATCCATCCTTCCATAGTTGTACAACATATGAAGGAACAACGAGATGGAGAAGATATGTTTAAGTTGAACTTTTTCATACACGTTGCTACCTGCTTATGCGAGGCTATGAAGGCAGGTATAGCTAATCAAAGACTATTGCATGGTGATGCAAATGTAGAGGATGTTGATAACATCGATTGGTGTGAGCTTGTTGTTGATTGTTTGAAGATAAGCAAAACAAATTGGAATACGACTGATCCAATGTCATACTACTGTGGGCCATTGATGTTTCTGACGGTATGAGTTTTTTTTACTTCTATTTTAACTATTTTATATTAATATGATAATGTTTATACTTCTATTTGATTTATTTTATATTGATTTAAGGTTTTTATTTGTACTTACTTTATGTGGACGGATTATTATTTAAAAATCTGGAGGTTTAAAGAAGTCGTCCAACTATCAAATTTTGGACTACAGAGCTTCTTAAAAAAAGAGAGTATTTGGAAAAGAAATCAGGAGGTTTTGGACATGATATCCTTCAAGAACCTTTGAAGAAAAAGAAAGCGATGAGGAGGATGAAGAGGATGAGGATGAGGAAGAGGAAGATGATGAGGAAGAGGAAGAGGAAGCGGAAGAGGGCACCAGAAAAGAGGTATCTATTTCAATATTTTGCCATCATAAATTAATAAGTGTATAATCCTCACATCATAAGTGTATAATAATTGTAAAATTCTCAAGTCATAATGGCTCATGTAAGAAAATGTATGAGCAAAATCAATGACATGTTCAGTCATATGTACGAGTTGATGGAAGAAGGGTTGAAAATAATTCCTGAAGATGATAATATGAAGGCTTTAAATGATGAGCTGGAAGATATGTTTAATAAACTTTGTAGAAAAAAGGATGATGCACAAACTCAAACTGATTTTCCATCAGAGAAAGAAGCATAACCTGAAGCTGTTGAGGCTACTAAAGTTCACCCAGTTTGTGAAGATCAAGTACATTTTGAATTTCAACAAGACTGTGAAGCTCAAGTTCATACTACATATCTACCAGATTGTGAAGGGGCTGAAAGACTGACATTGCATATCAAAATCGAGTCACCCAAGGATATAGAAGCGGTTAGAGATGTTTTTGGAGATATTCTCGAGTCTCCAGAAGTTATTGAACAATTAGAAAACAATGATTCAAAAATACCTAAGAGAAAAACAATTTCGTAAAGATACTTATGGTTTACCCTCTTTTGATTTAAATATTAACCAAGAGCTATATGTAACCCATCCTAGGTAGAAGCTGTCAAGATAATGTCTCAAGAAGATAAGGAAATGGAAGCAAAAGGGAAGAAGGTATGTGTTGATGAAGGTGTTGCCAAGGGAAAGGGAAGAGAAGGTAAAAGAGAAACAAAGTTACTGTAGCGTTAGTCTCTCCATATAGAATATGGATTGTGGAAATGAAGAAAGATTTAACAAGGCATGAAAGATTAGTAGCGGATAATTTGTTCTCAGCAAGGAAGTCCCCAATGTAAGTTGTATAGCTTTGTTTTTATCTAATAGTACATAACCTTCATAGTATACTTACTGTGAAACTTATATTTCATTTCTTTATTTTTCACATTATTAGTAATAAAATTATACATATACAGGGACATTGTATTTCAGTCATCAAATGACTTCACTGTTATAAGGGATGAGCTTGAAACGTTGAAGCCCGGTTTTGAAATAAATGGTAATGTCTTAAAGTATTGGGCATACATTCTGAACAACGAGGAGAAGTTTAAAAATCTAGCAACATCATCAAGAATATTCTTGGATGTAAATGCTATGGTAAGTCTTAAGTATTTATACATTTGAATTCATATTATTCCATTCATTTGAAAATAGAATTGACACATAGTTTGACATGAACAATTCTTACATTTTTAGTTAACCAATTGACGACTTTACCCTTAATTAATGTACATATTTTATCAACTCTTAAATACTTGTGCATTAATTAAGGGTAGATTTTGGGATGGAAGGAGTTTATGCTCATCTTTTTCTCATTTTTTTCTTGCTAATTATGTCAATATTATTAACAGACACCTACAATGGAGCCAATACCATTTCATTTGGGGAAAGACAAATAGAATTTGATGCCAAAATTCTTGTTGCGTGCCGAGGAAATGCAACCCTAACATCGATCAAAGTTGATTTGGTAAGGAAACTTAACTCGTTCTACATTTATATATACATGTCCATGTTCTTTTCAATCTGTACATTATGGTTAAGATGATTCATTTATTGGAACAAGAGCATGACTCCAACTTTCTTTATATGTAAATGAGTTGTAGTTAGACCCACCCGTTAAAAAGGGACTTCACATAGATTATGTACCTCTGCTTCCCACATGGCAGTGGCATCTGGTATGTTGCCACTGCTTCTCCAATAGTCATGAATCGTCCACTGCCATCCTTGGAAACCACCATGTCTGGCTCTGGTTTTGCTTCACAAAATGGTTGTTGTGAAGGTTCAAAGAGGTTAGAAAACAAATGGGCAAACAATTTTTTGTAAATTGTGCATATATGTTGCCTTTCTTTTTCTTTTGATGGTATTTTGGTGTTGTATATGTTATCCTACGTAGAGGTAACTTTTAGGCAATTAGAAAGGGTTATATGTATTGAAAATGAACCTTCACAATATGCTTGTTGTGTTGCACATAGTCCTCCATGTTTGTTTCCATAACATATGATTATATACATTATTACTTTCAATTTGCTGACTTAACCTTCTTAATATAATTCAAGTATTTGTCTGTTTCTAATTATTGGTATTTAGTAAAACAGGTGTTTTTCATAATCTTTAGAGGGCGACATTCATTAAGAACCAATCAGTTCTACTTGGTGGTGTTCAATCTTAAGAACCCATCATTTCTCATCATAGACAGTATCAAACACAAGGAAGACATCAAAGAAGTTTATGGCATTGTACCTGAAACGTTGGTAAGCTTTTAATTATGTTAAAAGTTGATAAAAAAATTTTTGTTTTGTCTGTAATATGATTGATGATATAATAATTGTATTTAATTTTAATTCTACAACTTTCATTATTCTGCAACTACCTGTGTAAAGTTCATCATGCGAAAAGTTGATGAAATGTTACAACTTCAGTTCAAAGTAGAAAGAGTTGAAATGGATTAGAAAACAAATGAAAATTATGTTGATTTTGGAGTCTTTGCTATGCGACATATGGAGACCTTTTCTGGGACGAAGTTAAAAGATTGGAAATGTGTGCTTGAAAAAGAGAGTACCAGGAACAAGGCCCAAGAGAAGAAAATTAATGATTTGAGGAAAAAGTACGCAACAATATTAACTCAAATAATTAATTTGCTTCTCTTGGGCTTTGTTCATGGTACTCTCTTTTTCAAGCCCACATTTCCAACATTTCCGCATAGCAAAGACTCCAGAATCATCATAATTTTCTTTTGTTCTCCAATCCATTTTAACTCTTTCTATTTTGAACTAAAGTTGCAACATTTCATCAACTTTCACATGATGAACTTTACACAGGTAGTTGCAGAATAATGAATGTTGTAGAATTAAAATTAAATACGAATATTATATCATCAATCATATTATAGACAAAACAAAATGTTTTTTTATCAACTTTTAACATAATTAAAAGCTTACCAACGTTTCACGTACAATGCCAGAAACTTCTTTCATGCTTTTCTTGTGTTTGATACTGTCTATGATGAGAAATGATGGGTTCTTAAGATTGAACACCACCAAGTAGAAATGATTGGTTCTTAATGAATGCCGCCCTCTAAAGATTATGAAAAACACCTGTTTTACTAAATACCAATATTTAGAAACAGACAAATACTTGAATTATATTAAGAAAGTTAAGTCAACAAATTGTAAGTAATAATGTATATAATCACAAGTTATGGAAACAAACATGGAGGACCATGTGTAGCACAACAAGCATATTATAAAGGTTCATTTTCAATACATATAACCCTTTCTAATTGCCTAAAAATTACCTCTACATAGGATAACATATACAACACCAAAATACCATCAAAAGAAAAAGAAAGGCAACATATATGCACAATTTATACAAAATAATCGTTTGCCCATTTGTTTTCTACCCTTTGAACCTTTACAACAACCATGTTATGAAGCAAAAGCAGAGCCTAACATGGTGGTTTCCAAGGATGGAAGTAGACGATTCATGACTATTGGAGAAGCAGTGGCAACATACCAGATGTCACTGCCATGTGGAAAGCAGAGGTACATAATCTACGTGAAGTCCCTTTTAACGGGTGGGTCTAACTACAACTCATTTACATTTAAAGAAAGTTGGAGTCATGATCTTGTTCCAATAAATGAATCACCTTAACCATAATGTACAGATTGAAAAGAACATGGACATGTATATATAAATGTAGAACGATTTAGGTTTCCTTACCAAATCAACTTTGATCGATGCTAGTGCTGCATTTTCTCGGCACGCAACAAGAATTTTAGAATCAAATTCTATTTGTCTTTCCCCTGATGAAATGGTAGTGTCTTCCATTGTAGGTGTCTGTTAATAATATCAACATAATTAGCAAGGAAAGAATGAGAAAAAAGATGAGCATAAACTCCCTCCATCCCAAAATCTACCCTTAATTTATGCACAAGTATTTAAGAGTTGATAAAATATGTACATTAATTAAAGGTAAAGTTGTCAAGTGGTTAACTAAAAAATGTAAGAATTGTTCATGTCAAACTATGTGTCAATTCTATTTTCAAATGAATAGAATAATATGAATTCAAATGTATAATTACTTATGACTTACCATAACATTTACATCCAAGAGAATATTATTGATGATGTTGCTATATTTTTAAACTTCTCCTCGTTGTTCAGAATGTATGCCCAACAATTTAAGACATTACCATTTATTTCAAAACCGGGCTTCAACGTTTCAAGCTCATCCCTTAAAACAAAGAAGTCATCTGATGACTGGAATACAATGTCCCTGTATATGTAAAATTTTATTAACTTGAGTTTCACAGTCTTGTTGAAACTCAAAATGTACTTGATCTTCACAAACTAGGTGAACTTCAATAGCCTCAACAGCTTCAAGTTGTGCTTCTTTCTATGATGGAAAATCAGTTTGAGTTTGTGCATCATTCTTTTTTCTACAAAGTTTATTGAACATGTCTTCCAACTCATCATTTAAAGCCTTCATATTATCATCTTCAGGAAATCTTTTCAACCCTTCTTCCATCAACTCGTACATATGATTGAACATGTCATTGATTTTGCTCATACATTTCCTTACATGAGCCATTATGACCTAAGAATTATTCAATTATTATACACTTATGATGTGAGAACTATACACTTATTAATTTATGATGGCAAAATATTGAAATAGATACCTCTTTTCTTATGTCCTCTTCCTCTTCCTCTTCCTCTTCCTCATCCTCATCCTCTTCCACTTCCTCTTCCTCATCCTCATCCTCTTCCACTTTCTCTTCCTTTTCCTCTTCCTCATCCTCATCCTTATCCTCATCCTCTTCATCTTCCTCTAGGCTTTCTTTTTATTCAAACGGTTCTTGAAGGATACCATGTCCAAAACCTCCTGATTTCATTTCCAAATACTCTCTTTTTTAAGAAGCCCTGTGATCCAAATTTTGATAGCTGGACGACTTATTTAAACCTCCAGATTTTTAAATAATAATCCGTCCACATAGAGTAACTACAAATAAAAACCTCAAATCAATATAAAATAAATCAAATAGAAGTATAAACATTATCATATTAATATAAAATAGTTAAAATGGAAGTAAAAAAAACTCATACCGTTAGAAACATCAATGGCCCACAGTAGTATGACATTTGATCAGTCCTATTCCAATTTGTTTTGCTTCTCTTCAAACAATCAACAACAAGCTCACACCAATCAATGTTATCAACATCCTCTACATTTGCAACACCGTGCAACAGTCTTTGATTAGTTGTACCCGCCTTCATAGCCTCGCATAATCCGTTAGCAACGAGTACGAAAAAGTTCAACTTGAACATATCTCCTCCATCACGTTGTTCCTTCATATGTTCTACAACTATAAAAGGATGAATTTCCTTTTTTGATGGAGGAAATTGGCTTCTCCAACGCCTTACGATTTTATCATTTGCACTTGTTCTCTTTTACGTTATACGAATCCCTCCACTTGGAAAACCAAGCATTTATTGAATTTTGTCTTTTGTAATTTCCAACTCCCCAGCCGGAAGCTTTAATACCATCTTTTCGTCATCAAAGTTGTCAACAATGTAAAACCCTAACCTTGCTGGAATATACTCTATGCCTAAATGAAGAAGTGACTTCAGCCCCATTGCATCAACAACTTTTCTCTGCTCTCTCTGTAAATCTTTAACTGCCAAAAACAACTTAATTGGAGAACTCCTCGTTCTCAACACCTGGACTCTTCATCTGCATCTGCATCTTCATCTTCATCTTCATCTTCATCTTCATCTTCATCTTCATCTTCATCTTCATCTTCATCTTCATCTTCATCTTCATCTTCATCTTCATCTTCATCTTCATCTTCACCTTCATCTTCATCTTCAATCACAACCCTTGCCATCTTCATTTTATTTTCTTTCTTTGTTAGAAGTACATATTTCCTTTTGTGAGCTTTAGAAGGTGCTTTAGAAGGTGCTTTAGAAGGTCCTTTAGAAGGTGCAGTTTTTGCAGCCTTAACATTCAAACTCACTGCATTTTATTACACATAAGTTATAGATAACAACACTACCTTCACAACATTACAATCAGGAAGAAATTAGATCATATGGTACACACATGGACTTAAGAACTCGAAGGTAATATTTTTATGAGTTAGGGTGTATGTCAGGATCGAATTCTTAACAAGAATTAATACTCATAAACTAATATCAAAGAAGTTGCGGAAAAACTCTTTGATATTTGATAAGACAGTAATCAAAAAACAGTATATAATTATCAAACTGTAAGCTTTTATTGAATGCTTAAAACTACAAGAGTACACACTCAACCTCAATATTGATGAACAGGCTCACCAATACGAATTCTACTTCTCTAGAATTAGGATCTATGCCTTGATGTTGATTTTTCTCTCTTGAAAAACGATTATCAAAAGTTATTTTTTTATCTATTCTAAACATTCTATACATATACTGATAAAAAGATAATTACAAAGAATAAACAAATCTTCAGTATATCTTCCATGTATATCTTCTAAGTATATCTTCAGTATATCCAGCTGTAGTACATTCCATCCGGATCTCTTTAGCAGCACTAATAATGCTCAGCAGCATTAACTTCAACTAGCAGCATTAACTTCAACTAGCAGCATTAACTTCAAGCAGTACTAACTACTAGCAGTACTAACTAGCTAAGCAGTACTAACTTTGTTCAAGCAGTACTAACTTTAACTAGCAGTAGTAATTCTACTAGCAGTAGTAATACTTAGCAGTATTAATCTTCAACTTGTTCTGGCAGTAGTAACTACACTTGTACTAGCAGTAGTAACTACACTTAGTAGAATCTTCAGTTCCCAACAATCTCCCCCTAACTTGACTTTTAGAAGAGAAGTCAAGTTCTTCAGATATTCTTCCAGATGCTCTTTTTGATGCTCCCAAAACTTCCAAGATCATGCTCCTAAGTCTGGATTCAGTCCCAAACTCTGATTGATTATCCTCTGAATTAGATACTTGGCCATTTCTGAATTTGGTGCACAACCCAACTTCTTCTTTAGCAACATTTTGTTCTTCTTCTACTCTAGGCTTCTTATCTTTCTTTCTTTTGGCCATCATCTTGGTTCTTTTCAAAGTCTTTTGAACCTGTACTAGAGTAACTTCCTTCTTCTTTTCTTCCTTTTCCCTTGCCATCTCTTTGATAGGAGTTCCCTCTTCACTTTCAGGGAATGGTTGATTCATATCTATATCATTACTCTCCTTGGCCTTCTTTTCAAACTCTACTCTTTTCTTTTCATTGCTCTTCAGATTCCCCATTTCTTTTTCATAGAGCTCTCTGATTTGATCAAAACTCATCTTCACAAATATTTCTTTCTTTACCCCAATTGCACTCCTCAAGAAAGTTACCATTTTGTTTCTTTCCTGAGTGGCAAGGTAAGTTTGTGAAGGTCTTCTTTTCTTTGCACTTGTATTAGCCATCATAGCCTTTCTCAGACTTATAGCCCTTTGTTTAGCCTTTTCAGTTTCAAGCCCCTTTTGATAAGCTTTATTTAGCTCAGCAGCTAAAGCCTTTGCCATTTCCCTGTCCTTCTCCACCTGAGCTCTTTCTTCTTTTTCCATCTCCTTCTGCATTTTCCTTGCTAAAGCTTCATCTGATTCAACCAACCTTTGCTTCTTGATTGGTTGATCAGATTCCACTATCTTTTCTTTTCCCTTATTCTTTGATTCTGCAGCTTTGTCTTTCTGTTCTGATTTTCTGTCTCTCCCTTCATTTATGACCACTCCCTTTGCTTTGGGAGTGTCATTCTTAGCTTTGATTAGCACTTCAGCTACTTCAATTTCTGTTGGTGTTAACTCTGTTACTGCTGCTTGTGAGGTTTCAGCAGCATTAACAGTTTCTGCTTCTTTTTGTACTGAACCTCTTTCTGTTTCTGCTTCCTTCTCCCCCTCAACTTCAACTCTCTCTTTATCAATCTCCCCTTTCCTTGATGCTTCTTCCATGTTGATCTCCCCCTTTTTGGGAGCATCAGTCACTGGTTTCCTCCTTCTGAGCACAAATTGTTTCTTCTTCTTTTGCAGAATCAGTTTCCTTACCATTTGCTTCAACTTGATGATTTGTTCTTGTTGTGACAGTACTATGAGTTTTAGCTCTTCTATATCTTTGCCCTGTTTGAGTACATCCATGTTGATGTTGCCCATTGCCTCCATCAATTCATCATAGTTATATCTGTCCTCACCTTCTCCAGGAGTGTTACCCCCTATTGAAGGATCATTGGATCTTTTAGTAGTGGAAGTCTTCTGCCTAGCAGAAGCACTATCCACCCCTGTGGTTTCTTGGCACCAGGGACCTTCAAATGATTGCTCATTCAAAGTTGCCATGGGGGAGGTCTTATTGATGTTACCACTTTCCTCCTCTGTGCTAGCAGGAGTAGTGGCAGCCTCATCACCCATATGCTCTACCTCCTCCTCAGAGAGCACCTCCTTTGGGTTGGGAGATACCCTTGTGGTTTCCCTTTGGATATTCTCTAGGGGAGAATTCTCCCTTAGAGGGATTAAAGGCTTAGTTGGTGATGGTACAAGAAGGGAAGGAGCCTTCTTTACCTGTTTTCTTTGATAAGTTTGGGTAATTGTAGAAGTGGGCTTATTCAGAAGGGACTGTGGAATTGATTTTGAGAGGGAAGGTTGGGCTTGGCTAGCAGTGGGATGGTCTAATGAGGGCCTTGACCCTGCTGCCATACCTTCAGTGTTTTGGGACACCACCATCATTGTAGAGAACAATGGGGTGTCAACTCCTTCCGAGTCCCCAGCAAATCTTCTCATATTTGAGAAAACCTTGCCTTTTGGGGGTTTAGGTACATATACCCCAACAGGTTGAGGTATATCCGTCAATTCATGGTTAATTACTTCCTGAACAAATCTGGGATACATAAAGAAACTCTTTTTGTTTCCCATATTTGATACAAGATCACTGAAAATCATTTTTGAGAAATTGTACCTTCTGGATGTAGCCAAGCATACCAAAGCATATGCAATTGGACTGCTGAACTCACTCCATCCAGTGGTCTTTTTGGAGATGCAATGCATCAGGGTATGAACAAGAAAACGCCATTGGGGTGAAAACTTTGCTTTTGAGAATTTGAAAACACCCAATGGGCCTCCATACCCCATTCTAGTAAGATTAGAAAACAGTTCATCATTAGAGATAGACGCTATACCAGAGGCATCGTCTAGACGTAGACTGATGCGAATGAGTTCTTCAGTAACTGTAAGTGAGTGATCACAGATTCTTGTCTTGATCATTTGCACACCATTTTCCACAACAATGGTTGCATTGGCCCAGAACTGCTTTTGATGCTCAATGTAGATTGTAGGGGATACAGTAAGAGCATGAGCAATGTGGCTTGACTTGAGGAAATCCACAATCTGATGAAAGCCTTCTGCTTGTTTTGGCTTTTGGAGCATTGCGATTTCATTGTGCTCGTCAATGAACGCCATTGATGCCATTGACCTTGAAGATTCTTGCCTGAAAACTTTGAACTTTGAGAGAGAAAGGGTTTAGAGCGCAAGGGAACAGTATGCAAAGAGTCGTTATGAACTTTTAGGCGGGCAAAGAGTATTTATAGTATTCGGAATATAAGCAGTATTAACCTAGAGCAGTATTAACTACTAGCAGTAGTAACGGCTAGCAGTATTAACTAACTAGCAGTATTAACTGAAAGCAGTATTAACCACTAGCAGTATTAACTACTAGCAGTAGTAACGGCTAGCAGTATTAACTAACTAGCAGTATTAACTGAAAGCAGTATTAACCACTAGCAGTATTAACTACTAGCAGTATTAACTGAAAGCAGTATTAACGACGAGCAGTATTAACCACTAGCAGTATTAACTACTAGCAGTATTAACTGAAAGCAGTATTAACTACTAGCAGTATTAACTACTAGCAGTATTAACTACTAGCAGTATTAACTATACTTACTCCTTTTAAACTTGCTAACACTGAGTACTGCTATGTATATCCTGAAAAAGAAGATTAGTAACACCAAGAATAAAAATATACAGGTATAAAACCACTTTTTGAGAAGAAGATTATTCAGAGTTTATCATTCCCACACCTGTGACCAAGAAAGTGAATCTACCCACATCAAAAGCTTTAGTGAATAGATCAGCAAACTGATTATCAGTGTGAACTTTGACAACTTGAATAAGTTTCTTTTCATTACAATCTCTTATAAAGTGATACCTGATTTCAATGTGCTTTGTCTTTGAGTGCTTGACTGGATTATTTACAATGCTAATAGCACTGCTGTTGTCAATAAAGATTGGAGTGTGTAGAAAGGTTACCCCATAATCCAACATTTGATTCTGAATCCATAAGACTTGAGAACAGCAACTTGCAGCTGCTATGTACTCTGCCTCTGTTGTAGATGTGGATACTGTGGTTTGTTTCTTGCACTGCCATGAGACTAGTCTAGCACCCAAAAACTGACATCCTCCAGAAGTAGATTTTCTGTCCAAGTTTGCCCCACCTAGATCACTGTCTGAGTATGCTATTAGATCAAAAGGTGAATTATGAGGATACCAAAGTCCCAATCTGGGTTGCCCTTTGAGATATCTGAATATCCTCTTAACAGCTTGAAAGTGAGATTGCTTTGGCCTAACTTGAAATCTTGCACATACACAGACGGGAAACATAATATCTGGCCTTGATGCTGTGAGATACATGAGAGAGCCAATCATGGATCTATAAAGATGCACATCCATATCCTCCCCCTCAAGATCTGCTGTGATCTGCTTGTGTGTTTCCATAGGTGTGCTGGCAGGTTTTGATTCTGAGAAACCAAACTTGGTTAGAATATCCTGCACATACTTGGATTGACATATAAAAATGCCATCTGACTTCTGTTGAACTTGGAGTCCAAGGAAGAAAGTAAGTTCCCCCATGGAGCTCATTTTGAACCTTTGATGCATTAAATCCTCAAACTCCTTGCACATGTTGTTTCTTGTAGAACCAAAAATAATGTCATCAACATATATTTGGACCAGCAAGATATCCTTCTTCTTCCTTTTGATAAATAGAGTCTTATCAATGACTCCTCTTTCAAAGTCATTTTCCAAGAGATAGGATGACAGGGTGTCATACCATGCTCTTGGGGCTTGATGTAGTCCATAAAGTGCTTTCTTTAATTTGTATACTCTGTCTGGATAGCTTGGGTTTTCAAACCCTGGTGGTTGGCAGACATATACTTCTTCTTCAATTGACCCATAGAGAAAAGCACTTTTTACATCCATTTGATAGACTTTGAAGTTCATGTAAGAAGCATAGGCTAGGAATAGTCTGATTGCTTCTATCCTAGCCACAGGTGCAAAAACTTCTTCATAATCTATACCCTCTTCTTGAGTATAGCCTTGAGCCACCAGCCTTGCTTTGTTCCTTATGACAATACCTCTTTCATCTCTCTTGTTTCTGAAAATCCACTTTGTGCCAATTGCTCTGTGACCTTTAGGAAGGTCTACTAGATCCCATACATCTTGTAGCTTGAACTGTAACAGTTCTTCTTGCATTGCTTCTATCCAGCTAGATTCTTTCATAGCATCATGTGCCTTTTTAGGCTCAAGCTGGGATAGAAAACATGAGAGCACTGTATGCTGTTGATCTTGCATTTCTTGAATCCTGCTTTGATGTCTAGTCATCATAGGAGAAGAGATATCTCCTATTACCAGCTGTGGAGGATGATTCTTTTGAACTCTGGTGTTATGACTAGGTTCTTCATTCAGTCCAGCCTCTAGATTAGAGTCATGCAACTCAACTGAAGTGTCTTCAGATGTCACTTCTGATTCTTGAGTCTCCTCATCTCTAGTGTCTTCTTCACTCTGACTTGGTTCAGTAAATGATTCCTTTTCACAGTCTTCATTTACTGTGGGTATGGGAAAAATCACAGATTTAGATATACTTTCTTGAACTTGTGTGATCTCTGATTCTCCACCATCTGTTCCTGTATACTCATTACTGAGACCAAAAGAGTTAGTTAGTGAATCAATGTCAAATAGCCATTGAGGTCCAGACCCAACAGGATTTGGTGTGTTCTCATTGCATTTGACATTGTCACTTTCTTCAATTAATCTAGAAGAAGAGTTAAAAACTCTGTAGGCCCTACTCTGAGATGAATATCCAACAAGAAATCCATCATCTGCTTTGCTATCAAACTTACCTAAGTGAGATTTGGTATTTAGAATTGTACAAGGACACCCAAAAGGTTTGAAGAAACCAATAAAAGGTTTTCTTTGATTTAAAAGCTCATATGGGGTCTTGTTCTTTTGCTTGACCACTAGAACTCTGTTTTGGACATAACAAGCAGTATTAACTGCTTCAGCCCAGAATGTAATTGGCAATTTTGAATCAGCCAACAGAGATCTAGCAGCCTCTATTAGTGTCCTATTTCTCCTTTCAGCAACACCATTCTGTTGAGGAGTCCTAGGAGCACTATATTGTCTCTCAATACCTTTTCCTTCACAAAAAGTGTTTAAATCATGATTTTTAAATTCAGTTCCATTATCTGATCTAATGACTTTTACTCTTTGATTAGTTTGGTTTTCAATTCTTAGAATAAAGGATTTGATAAGACCACTTGTTTCATCCTTAGTCCTTAGAAAATATACCCAAGTAAATCTGGAGTAATCATCAACAATAACTAAGCAGTAAGATTTCTTGCCTATACTCATAACATTTGTAGGACCAAACAGATCCATATGCAATAACTGGAGACAAGAAGAAACAGAATTTAACTCTTTGGTCTTATGAGAAGTTTTGTGTTGTTTGCCTTTAAGACAAGCAACACAATGATTATCACATGAAAAGACTTTTGAAGGTAAACCTCTTACAAGGTTATTTTTAACAAGATTGTTCATAGTCTTGAAATTCATGTGACACATCCTTCTGTGCCAAAGGGAGGATTCATCTATAGAAGCTTTTGAAACAAGACAATTTAAAGATGAATCACTATCAACATTGTCCAAATCAAGACAGTAAACATTGTCCTTCCTAGTAGTTCTAAGTAGTATCATGTTTTCATCAACTACCTTGAACCCTGGAGCAAGGATCATACACTCAGTGTTAGTAAATAATATACTATGTTGTTTGTCACAAACCTGTGATACACTTAACAGGTTGTACTTTAATTGATCAACATAGTAGACATCCTCAAATGTCATCTTACCTTTGGTGACATTACCTTTTCCACTTATCTTACCACCAGTAAGATTGTCTCCAAATGCAACATGTCCTCCATTAATTTGCTTGAAATCCTGAAGGCATGACATGTTGCCAGTCATGTGCCTAGAGCAACCACTATCAACATGCCAAATGCTCTTTCCCTTGAGCTGTTGGTTGCCCTGCACATTAGATAAATCAATTAGTATGATTGGGGACCCAAGCCAAAGTGATCTTGGGTCTTCCTTTCTCATCAAAGTATTTACATTCCTTTTTAATGAGGTTTTTAAACTCAGAGCACTCTTTATTAGAGTACTTTGTCAATATGATTGGCTTAGCAGAATCAACACTAGAAGCAGTACTAACCTTAGAAGTACTAACAGAGTTAGCAGTACTAACAGGTGTAGCAGTACTAACAGGTTTAGCAGTACTAACCTTGTTAGCAGCATTAACATTGTTAGCAGTAGTATTACTTCTAGCAGCACTATCATTGTCAGCAGCACTATTTGTGATAGCAGTACTAACAGTTTTAGTGCTTTTAGGAATCCACATATTGACACTTTCTTTAACAGAATACTTTTTCTTCATATGGCTTTTAGTTTTAACAGTTTTCTTAGCCACATGGTTCTTTTCAATTTTCTTATGACCAAAGGGTTTTTGCATGGATCTTTGGAAATTCATTATTTGGTTCATAGGATTGAAATAACAGAATTTTGCAAGATGATTCAATTTGCCACAGATAAAACAAGGTTTTGGTCTATTGATTTTACTCAGATCAACCCCTTGTTTATGTGCCCATTGATTATTCCAGTTTCTTTGATTTCCCCTCTTTTTGTCCTGTTTTTGGGGCTCATTCTTCTTACAAGTACACTGTTTGCAAGGACCTGGATTCACAACTGTGGTCTGTTTATAATGGACCTTACCAAACTTTTCCTCTGTCTTCTCTATGTTCTTGGATTTGATCCAAGCCCTTCCACAATCCTCATTGGTGATAATGTTGTTTTCTATAGAAATCTCACCACTCACCTTGTTCTCCTTACTCTTGTCAACCTCTTTCTCAGTCTTATCCTCAACAATTTCCTCATCTAAGGGATCTATTTCAGTGGCTCCCTCAGGCAAGTCCTTCCTATCTTTGGTGTCTAACAGGTCTGAAGTAGGAGGAATGTAATTGTTGTTATATGGTGGAGGTGTGGCATTATACCCAATTCCTCTTCTTAATTTATCATGAATCTGATTTTGCAGTAAGGAGTCCATTGCTTTAGAAGCATTGGAAAACTTTTCTACATCAAGCTTAACCTTGGTTAACTCCTCTTTCAGTTTTTCACTCTCCTCTTTAGATTTGGTCAGTTTAAGTTCTAAATCCTTTTTCTCCCACTGCCAGTAATTAGTGTCATATGAGTGTTGTAGTTCATTGGCTTGAAAACCTTTGATTTGATCTTCAAATCTCTCTACTATCCTCACATAGTCTTTTATATCCTTTTCTAGTCTCTTCAGGTCATCACTCATCTTCTGATTGTGATCCCTGTACCTTTTAACAGTGTCTATGCAAGTTTTAGAGCAGAGATTAGAACTTACCTCAGATGGGAGATCAGATACTTTAGCCATAAGAGCTTGATTCTGAATAGCTTCTTCTGCTTGATCACTCCAATCAAACCCCATTCCTTGTTGAGAAACAAGGGCTTGAGCAGAGTTTCTGTTGTTATTGAAGCTTCCAGATTGAGCTTGTTGATGGTTGTTGTTGTGAGACATTCCACTTCTGCATTCTCTAGCAAAATGTCCCTTCAGATGGCATTTGTAGCATTCTACCTTTGATTTATCAAACCCTGCTCCATCTTCTCTTCTTTGTGAGAAGTTGTTTCTTCCAGTCCTCTTTATAAACTTTTTAACCCTCATGGAGAGCATGGCCATCTGCCATTTAATATCCATCTCTTCCAGATCATCAGGATGAAGTTGTTCTAAGTCATCATTGATCAAAGAAGAATTTCCATGATTAGAAAGAAGAGCTTCAAATACATAATCAGTGCCTTTATCTAAATTTGATCCATTAGCAGCATTAACTGATTCAGGGTTAGCAGTAGAATCAATTGATGCTGATAGGAGTGCAGCATTATGAACATATCCAGAAGGCTTCTTCTTTGCCTCCACCTCAGCTTCAAATACTCTAAGATCATTGTACAGATCATCAAGTTCTTTGTCTTCCAACTGATCATTCTGTCTGAATGACACAGTGTACATGGTCCATTCATCTCCAAGGGACCTTAAGAACTTTCTGTTCACATCATCTTGATCAATCTGTACTCCCATAGTAGCTAGTTCACCAATTAGTTTATTAAACCTGTCAAACGTTTGAGTCATGGACTCATTCTTAGTTGAGATGAAGTTTTCATACTGTTGTTTTAAGATTGCCTTTTGATTTCTCTTGGTACTTTTAGTACCTGAGAATCTCTTCTCTAGAGCATTCCAGAGCATCTGTGCATCAGTACAATTGCAGAATTGGTGTTGATACTCATTTGGAATGGCCAAGAGCAGTGTGCTCAAGGCTTTCATCTCTGTCTGTCTTGATTTCCTGTCTGTATCTGTCTTTGGAGGAGTTCTTTTGCCATCTTCACCAATCTTTCCTCCATCAGATGGGCCATTCTCAATGATGTCCCACATAGAGTAATCTGTGAGAAGAATATATTGCTTGATTCTGATTTTCCACATGTCAAATTCATTGGATCTGAGCATTGGAACTTTTGAGACCAAAGTACTGCTTGATTCTGTAAGATTTTCCATGATGAATAACTGTTTCTGAGAGAATTTGGCTCTGATACCACTTGTCAGGATCGAATTCTTAACAAGAATTAATACTCAGAAACTAATATCAAAGAAGTTGCGGAAAAACTCTTTGATATTTGATAAGACAGTAATCAAAAAACAGTATATAATTATCAAACTGTAAGCTTTTATTGAATGCTTAAAACTACAAGAGTACACACTCAACCTCAATATTGATGAACAGGCTCACCAATACGAATTCTACTTCTCTAGAATTAGGATCTATGCCTTGATGTTGATTTTTCTCTCTTGAAAAACGATTATCAAAAGTTATTTTTTTATCTATTCTAAACATTCTATACATATACTGATAAAAAGATAATTACAAAGAATAAACAAATCTTCAGTATATCTTCCATGTATATCTTCTAAGTATATCTTCAGTATATCCAGCTGTAGTACATTCCATCCGGATCTCTTTAGCAGCACTAATAATGCTCAGCAGCATTAACTTCAACTAGCAGCATTAACTTCAACTAGCAGCATTAACTTCAAGCAGTACTAACTACTAGCAGTACTAACTAGCTAAGCAGTACTAACTTTGTTCAAGCAGTACTAACTTTAACTAGCAGTAGTAATTCTACTAGCAGTAGTAATACTTAGCAGTATTAATCTTCAACTTGTTCTGGCAGTAGTAACTACACTTGTACTAGCAGTAGTAACTACACTTAGTAGAATCTTCAGTTCCCAACAGTGTAAGATGGTGCAACTGTGTGTATCATTCCACATTACTTACACTTGTTTGCAGTTACATTTTAACATTAATACATGCATTACAATCTACTAATGGATACACATTGCATGCCAATTTTCTTGATAGTGAATCTTAAAGGGGTAAGTTAACATCCTATGATGACTAAATATGGATTTTAACTATTTGATGACTCTTGTATTTTGATATTGAACTATGTATTTGCAACCATGTTTTTTAGACATCAAATAGAACACACATGTGTTTCCAAGATAAATAATTCACCTATTGAATATCATTCAACTAAAAGATCATATAATAGCACTACCTTCACAATATACTTACTGTGAAGGTTTATTTTAAACATTTCCTGTTTTTTAGACACCAAAGAGAACTCACACTTGTGTTTCCAAGAGAAATAATTCACATATTGAATTTCATTAAACTAAAAGATCAAATAGTATACTGTGAAGGTTTATTTTAAACATTACCTGCTTCTTCAACATGTGTAGCCTTCAAAACCCTTGGACGGAGATTCCTTTTTGAAGCTATGGGTTGAATTGATGGCATAAGGGATATATTCTCATCATCTCTCAATCTAACTACATTATCTAAGAAAAAAAATAAACTTAGAACGGTTTGCTGCAATTAGAGAAATGTAAACTGTGTGCAATGTAGTTATTGATGACAGATAACATTGAAATGAAGGCAAAAAAACAAAATGTTTAAAGTTCATTAAGTTGTTACCTTTAATATTCATCTCAATTTCACGTTCTGAAGATGAAGTATCCTTTTGAGTACTTTTATATTTGGCAACAAGAGTTTTTGTCAATGGTGCTTTTCCTCTTGCTTCCATTGGAGTATTTTTATATTTTGAAACAAGACTTTTTGTTAACCAGGTGCTTTTACTTGGCATTTTAAAGCATATATTGACTCAAATTATAAATAATGTATAAAACGTAAGTTGGTCCCGAGTGAAATCAAATAAACCTTAATAGGTTTGCAGTGAAGGATTGTTCATTTAAATGAGGGTAAGAACTATTACATTGTTTCAAACATAATTTAACATCAATTGAATTAACCTTCACAACAAGATCACTGTGAAGATTCAATTGTTTTGTTTAAAGGTCAAAAGTCACCAAACTCTCATAACCAGATAATACCATAATTATAACTCAATTAACAAACAATCCCACCTATATGACACATTAAGCATGTAATAAGTTAGCAATACAAACCAAGAGCTAATAATCAAAAAGTAAGAATGCAAAATCCCAAGCTACCACATGAAAATTTTTATAACTAATTTTCAGTAATGTAACTGGATAAATAAATAATTTAAAATGACTGCTTAACAAAGGTGTTGCTAAAATATGGCACACAGGTGTTTCTCATAGAAATGTGCCGACAACATTGAAACAAGGACAAATAGCTTGTTGATAAAATCATCTTGCTTACTCAAGCAAGGTAACATAAGTGATCATCTTGTTTTCAGTGTAAAGGTTTCGTGTTTTCAGCTCTTATACCAACTAATATATAGTCGGGACCTCCTAACTCTCTCACCCAGGACATCTAACTTACAGGTTGTGTGCATCGCACAATCAATTATGTGAGATGAACTCTTGCTCAGCTCTTATACCAACTGATAACATTAGATTATATAGAATGAAATCCCTAAATAGGTTTAGGGGTTAAGAAAATGGGCAAGGGACTAAAGTACATTAAGAAATAAAAAATGAATTAGTTAAACTTCCATAAATCCCCAATTATTACTTACAAACCCTTATTAAGGGGATTCCTAATCCTTACCCAATTGGACATCATAGAAAAACTTTTAGTAATTTGTAATATAATTTGGGTGACTCTAATCTTGTGATTCTGTCACCTTCATCTTTAATTAACCTTTAATTAACTATTCAATGATAATCCATGTTCTGAAAATCGTTAAGTTTAATAATCACACTGTAGAAACATGGAGTGAGTTGATAAGTCAAGTTTAGTAGTTATACGATGTTAGAACTAAGAATACCATAAAGAACAAAATGTAGTTGTACGATTTCGTTGATATAAACCCTAGTTTTGCTTTTAAAAACCCTAGTTTTGAGAATCATGATTTCACTTACAAAACGTTGAGATGTTTACCTGTTGATGCACGATTTATGCAATTGATGAATAGATTCGAATTGCAGTCCTTCAAGCGACAATGGGGGTTCACCGGAAATACGTTGTAACTGAGAGAGGTTTGTTTTGACAATGTTAGAACTAAGAATACCATAAAGAACAAAATGTAGTTATACGATTTCGTTGATATAAACCCTAGTTTTGCTTTTAAAAAACCCTAGTTTTGAGAATCATGATTTCACTGACAAAACGTTGAGATGTTTACCTGTTGATGCACGATTTCTACGATTGATGAGTAGATTCGAATTGCAGTCCTTCAAGCAACACTGGAGGTTCGCAGAAAATACGTTGTAACTGAGAGAGGTTTCTGATAAGTAAAAAGGTGAATGTCTAACTTTAACCCATTTACATGGTCTCTTTTTTTACTATTATTAATGCCACCAAACTTCGAAATTATTACAATAATGAGATCATGAACATGGTGACCATTGGTCACTTTGATGATCTAATCTAACGGTCAAGAATTGGTCTTATGGGTCTCACAAAATTTCTTTGGTCTCACATGAAACTAAGTAATGTTGTTAATCATTGAAACATTGTCCTTAATGTGAAACAAATGTTTCACATGACGAAACGACACATATATTAACATTGATGTGTTGTTAATTATTTAAACGATGTCACTAATATGAAACAATGTAGTATTGTTTCACACTATGGAGCTTATTTCTTGATGGAAATTCGTGTTCTTTATGTTAAAATGTTGGTAAAAATATTACCAAGAGTTTAATGCAAAAAGAATGAAGAAAAACAAGCAAGAATTGATCGATTTCGAGCTTGAAAGCTCTGAAAATTGTGTTTTAATTGCCGATGGCTCGATTCAGGTGGCGATTAGGTAGGGCAGGTCGAAATCTGACCCGTTAACCCGCGTCTCTCTACCTAAAAGAAATTTGAGTTTATTTTGGATAAGGGAGGGTTCAAACCTGTTACCTCAGTTCTAAATTCCAAATCCCTTAACCATCCAAGCTAGCATGTTAGATTTGTTATTTTAGCACAACATGTTTTATTTATTTTAGTTTGTTCACAACTTTATATAATTTTCATTATAGCCCCCGGAGTTCTGGAAAATTAATTTAAGCAAAATTAACTTTCCGAAATTTTCAGAAAGTTTTCTTAGACTTATAAAATGTAAAATTTGACTCGGTTTTTATTTGAGATTACGAAATTACCAAAGTACCCTTACAATTAGGGACTCGATATTTTAGCAATAGTTCATGTATTTGCTTTACGAAATTATCGAAATGACCCTATGTTTTAGGAATTGGTATCTAAGCTTTATTTTAATTGTTTTCTTCATGAAATTACCAAAATGACCCTACAACTAGAAACCGGTATTTTAACAATACTTCACGTATCTGCTTTATAAAATTACCGAAATGACCCTATGTTTTGGGAATTGATATCTAAGCTTTATTTTAATTACTTTCTTATGAAATTTCTAAAATGACCCTACAACTAGGATACCGGTATTTTAGCAATACCTCATGTATTTGCTTTATAAAAATTACCGAAATGACCCTATGTTTGAGAATTGGTATCTAAGCCTTATTTTGATTATTATCTTTATGAAATTACCAAAATGACCTGACAATTAAGGAATCGGTATTTTAGCAATACTTTGAGTATTTGCTTTATAAAATTACCGAAATATCCCTACGCTTTGGGATTGGTCCTCTAAACACTATTTTGAATATTTGACTTATGAAAGGTACCAAGAAGATCCTAAATTAGGGAATTGGTTTAAGCTATACCTTTGGTATTCGGCTTTTCAAAATTATAAAATACCCCTAGACTTGGAAAATTGGTATTCCCAATGTTATATCGAATGTTTGTTTATTTTGAATTTTTAATGTTATGTCTTGGCCATTATTTATATATGTGTGACATGTTGTCACTATTATTCATTTTTTAATTTTAAAAGAGATGTTTTGGCCATAAAATGTTATTTACGTTGCAAATTATTATGTCAGCCATTTTAGTAAGTACCGATTTTTCAAGATGATGGGAAGTATATTGCACTTCTTATAAAATGTGTAAGTGTTGAGTTACTTTGAGAAATATTATAACGACGTCGCATTTATAAAAATATTTCAATTAAATAATTAAGTGAAATATGAGATGCGATGTTATTGGGGTGGACCAATAAAGTGTTTTAAGAGTTAGTCATGCTAATATCGTAGAGAATTAATGATCAATTTAGCTACGATTATTTAAGATGCTTAGGAACGGCATGAATTATCATGTAGGTTGTGGTTTTTGAGAAAACGACATGTTGAACGCTAACGGTTTAAGGTGAGTACATTATGCGATTTTAATAGGATATATACATGATTATTACAAAGTATTTTATCCATGATATTTGTATTATGTGTTCATATACATATGATGATAACTTGATTGTATTGATGTATATATATATATATATATTCAAATATATGCATGATATGAAAGATGTTGATGATGATGAGAAAGATGTTAATGACTTGATATTATTGATTTGATATTCAATATGTATAATGTGAAAGATAATGATAATACATATGTGATTTATGTTGTCACTCGCATGAGAGATATATTACATGCCATAGTGAGGTTTGCATTAAAGAGTGAGTATTGCAAATAAATGATATGCAACTAGTATGATTTGGCAAGGATCGTCCATCATACATGGTGGGTTGACATGAAAGGAGGTTTTGCAATTCCAAGGTCTTGAAGTCCTCGTCCATAGAATACGCCACATACGCAAAGAAAAGTGATGAGTCGAGGCCACACTTGCAAGATAATAATTAAAACATGCTAAAACACTATTATGTGTACATGGTGATATTTGCATTAATGAGTGAGCATTGAAAATAATGGTATGCAACTAGTATGATTCGACAAGGTTCGTCCACCGTACGGAGTGGGTTGGACTTGAAAGAAGGATTTGCAATTCCAAGGTCTTGAAGTCCTAGTCCATAAAATACGCCACATACACAAAGAAAAGTGATGAGTTGAGGCCTCACTTGCAAGATAATAATTGAAACACACTAAAACACTTCTATGTGTGCATGTTATCATGAAACCATATTGTATTCACTAAGCTTTTAGCTTTTACCTTATACTATACATGTATATATCTCAAGTGTCGATTGTCATTAGACGATTCAAATGAAGAAAGATGAGACTATGTTTTGGATCATGCTAGTTTAGATATTTTAATTAGCATTGTTAAGATATTTTACGCTTCCGCAATTATGTAATGAATGATGTTCAACATATTATATATGTTCTAAATTTTTAAGTTCATATTTTTATTCAAGGCATAAGTTATTAAGATTTATGTCACGACACTCGATCAGAAATCAGGGCGTGACAACCCATAAAACCAATCAAGTTTCACCTAAAGAGTCGATATACCTTAGTATCTAATCCCACAAGTAACACCACAAGGCTCGACACATTGAGGACTACCTCCAAGGCATTACCCCAAATGGCAGAGATCTAGGTGCGTACCTTCAATGTGGCACCACAAAATTATATCCTCCTAGTGCATACTTGACTATTCATCCACATTTTCCATATTATACCATGATACACGTTTACTCCAAACAAACTGTGTATAATTCCAATAAGAGTAAACTTATGGTCTAACCATTATTTTCAAGGTGAATGAGCTTTACATATATTCTAGGATCTCTATAGATCAAATAGGCATGTGACTTCATATGAGTTATCCACAAGTAATACATCTACATAAAATGGTACAAAGGCATAAGACCATGAACGAGTGGTATTTAAGCATCAAAATGTCACGTATAGATTAAATCCTCATGTTAGGTCAACAATTCCATAATATATATATATATATATATATATATATATATATGTGCATAAAGGTATCCAAATACCACTAGAGTTCCATAAAACTCCTCCAAATACTTTAGGGATAAACTTATGAGTTATAACACACAAATATGAGGATTTATACCCAAAAAAACTCAAAATCTTCCAAATATGCTAATATGAGTATTTTACTAAATAAAAGGAATATAACCAAAATAAAGTGTAACACCTTCAAATCTGGATAGAGTGACTAAATTAAAACTTTCAATAATACATCAAATAAAGGGTAATTCCCTTTCCATAACTCAATACTTATATTAACTTCGGATAACAAAACTGGATTTTACATTAACAATAGGTAAATCAAGCCCTACATCAAGACTCAGTCAAGGTCGAGTGTCACTAAAACTCAATAACAGTCGCTATCTCTGAATGCGGAAAATATCATCGAATAACTAGATCATTCACGTGCATCTAACTAGCACTCAACTCTTCACGGTGTCGCTAGTTCCATTTCCCTAGCAAGGACCTAATGTACATGCCAACAAATAAAAAGGTTAGGCTTAACGCCTAGTGAGTTCAAGAGTTCTCATCTCAAATGTAAAATGGTAAAACAGAAAGAATATTATTTAAATCACAATTCCCAATATGAAAAGTATTTAGAACAAAAGGTGATATCTTTCCCAAGATCCTGTTTTCATGATAAAACACTTGAATAGAAATACCCCACAATCATGGAACCAAACCCAATACTCACACGAAGTACAAATATGATTAAAAATCCAAATACCAAGAACATGGAAATAACCCTTTTATCCAAAACCTTAATATATGGAGGGGATCCAATATATCAAAGTCATAAATTAAGGTTACTTGCCAAAACCTAAGTAATATTAAAACATGGATAATATACCATCCGAAAATAACGTTTAACAAAAACAGGGAGACCTGTATCCGTAAGAGTGACGACAAAACATAAGTGTGTCACTCGTACAACATTAATCGCATAACACTTCATGACTTAAAGTCTAAATGTCCCTACGACTCCTTAACAAGTTTCACCTCAAGAGTCGGTTAACCTTAGTGTCCATTCTTGCGAATTCCACCTCAAGGCTTTGACCCACTTAGTGTCTACCTCAAAGGGGCAGGGATCCTGGTGTGTCACCAAGACAGCACTTCCGGACTTAACCCTCCTAGTGCCTACTTGAAAAGTTTAAGGTCATGAAACAAGGGTCCCGGAGTCCAACCCCGTAATACCCATACGATATGACCATCAACACAAGACTGAATCACATGCCTATGTATCCAATGCATTATAGTCTAAATTGCATGACTCCAAATGAATGCATATAACTCCAAAATCTCAACATAGAGCAATTTAACTCGGACTAATTTCTCCAAGACTATTTTAAGTCAAAACTGAGCCAAAAGCTCAACAACTCAATTGACTAATAAATAAAAGTCATCAAAACAATAAAATGCATTTAACTGACATCTATGCAAATTGTGTGTCCCATAATATGTGCAATTAGATCAAGATGACAAACAATTATGATCAAAACAATTTTATTTCAATCACAAATTCAATACAATATGAAGCTCTCACAATTTCTCTCTCTAAACAGATACACGCACGTCTAGTCTTCTAGTCATATGATTCTACTAACGAAAAATCTATTTATACACTAAGTACATTACAAGACAAAACACTTTGACTTTGACCTTTATTACAAATACTTTAACTTTAGCTTGAGAGTTGACTTGCACTTTTGACTTTGACTTTCTCCTTTAATCTTCATGATCTTGTATCCAACATATTTGTGCACTAACATGCCCCGGCTCCCGACACTCATAGCAAACTCCCTGGGAGGGGCAATCCCTACTAATGTGATCATTCCGTCCACACTTGAAGCACTCAATAGTGTTAGAGAAAGGTTTCAGATTACAAGGCCCAAAATTCTTACTCTTACACTTGAGGCACCACCTCGCCTCATGTCGCGGCTCCATGATCCTCCCCCCGTTGAAGGGTTTGGATGGTCGTGCGGGTCCGGTCAGCCCTTCCCATTTCCACTTCTCTCCCTGTTGCCTCTTCTCTTCTCTCTCTTGAATTTTGTCATCCTCTACCAGCTGGGACTCCTCAATGACCTCTTGTAACGTGCTCACCCGGGCATTCCTCACACCCGTCTTCATTTCCGCTGGTAAACCTCTCAAATACGCTTTTATCTTCGACCTCTCATTGGTCACCAAATGTTCCACCAGACTAAGCTTCTCCATGAATTGTTATGAGTAGTCGGCGATCGTCAACCTACCCTTCTTTAGGTTTCAGAACTCCTCCTCTATCTTGTCAAGAGCTCTTTCATTGTAGTACTTTTCCATTATCTTCTTCTTGAAGGTTGGCCAAGCGAGCTTGGCCAAAACCTCCAGAGTGAGCGCCGCTCGGGTGATGTTCCACCAACTCAATGCCTCCCCTCTAAGTAGTTGGGATGCAAATTTGACTCTTTGAGAGTCACTACATTCACTTGACTCAAAATCCATATCCACTTCTTGTATCCAGTTCATACATGCCACTAGATTGGTTGTCCCGGAAAATTCAGGGGGTCGGCTACACAAGAAATATTTGTAAGAACAACCCCCTTCCTTTTTCTTCTCAGTTCTTATCGCTTGCTCTTCCGTCCCTATTGCATTATTGGTACCCTCGATCCAATCACCACGTTGTCTCCCACCGCTTCATGCCTCCGATGGCTTGTATCAAGGTCTTCTAGCATCTTCATGAATTTTTCATCCCGCTTGTCCATTACCGAGTTCATCATTTGCATGATGCTAGCCAACAAAACTGATTGAGGGTCCACTTCTTGGACGACCGGGTTCTCGATCTCTAGATTCACTTGGGGAACTTGGTCTACGACCCCCTCCAACAGGGTGGTCCTTCGCGGAATAGTTGGAGCACCCATTGGATTCACTCTTCTTGAAGTTTTTGGAGTCGTGACTCTCGCCTCATTACCCTAATCGGGTACCACCACCCGATTCCTTGTATTTACCATCGTGAACTGTCACACATGATAAAGATCATACCAGTTAATTCCTTCAAAGATTAGCGGTTCAATACGCACTACTACAAAGATTAATCATTATAATAACAATTTCAAGCACGCTCACATATTTATAAATTCATAATAGCAATGGCCAAGTGAAATCGTGAACGTATATTACATAAGAATTATCGTTGTCATCATCACAATTTTCAATCATTGTAATTCCGTAATCCTAATACTCTTCCCACCTAGGAACATTCTACTCAAATGGACAATGATGTCATAGACACATACAGTCTAAGTCTAGGCATACTAGAGTTGACACCTAGTTCTATTAAACTAAAGCTCTGATACAAACTTGTAACACCCCAAAAATTGGGACAAACAAACATTTCCAGAATTGGAAAAGTGGTATATAAAAATAATGCCAAAGCACGATCTTTCCCAAAAAGGGAACAATACACGCCTGTTAATTACAAGTTTGTAATAAATATGCAATGAGGGTTAACAACTCTTTAATCTAATTTCTAACTAGAAAGAAGATTACATCAAGTTGTCATCTAAATTCCAAAACAATTGTCTTCTCTAGTTGGTGTCCCAAAAATGCTCCCAAGCTCACATCTAAGCTCTACTAAACCTTCTTGGCGGTTGCACCGCTAGAACCTGAGATACACATCAAACCAATCAAGTGTTAGGCCAAATGAGCCTAGTGAGTTGAACAATAACCTGGCATAATCATATAAACAATTATAGGCAACAAGAGTCATAAAGGAATCAATGAGGGAGACCCATCACACCAATGAGCTTCACCTCAAGTCAATGTACCTTGATGTTCACTCACATGAGCAACATCCCGAAGGCCCGTCACATTTGAAGACTACCTCCCAGGCATTACTCCAAATGGCGGAGGTCTAGGTGCATACCGTCATGGTGGCACCCTAAGACTACATCCTCCTAGTGCTTACTCATGGTTCATACAACATATATAACATCCAACATTATACATAATTCACATCAAGTAAAATACATGTATAAGTCCTCAAGTAGTTCCAATCCCATTTTAGGTCCAAAACCCTAAAACATGTGAGGTCATCAACAATATCCATCAATCCCATGTTAACACATAACCATGTCCAAAGTCTTGCCAACAATAACTTTATCAAAACCCACATAAAGAATATTAGCCAAACTCCCTTAAATAACAAAGTAGGAAATTAGGTCAAACTTATGAGGTGATAAAAATATATACAAAAGCATGAAAGAATAACAAGTAGCATATTAAGATATGTATCTCATTTGAAAATAGTTGATAGAAAACTCACTATATAGGTTTTATATAAAACCCTAGAAAAATGAAGTGGATTTGAAGCTTGGAACTTTGCTAGCAAACACAATAAATGTTGTTCAACCACCCAACTAACTTCACTTAATGAAATCCACCTACCAAACCCTGGAAAATTTGAAGAACCCTAGGAGAGGTGAGGTGATGAAGACTTGAAGTTGAAGACTTGCAATCTTTGTTGAAACCCTTCAATAAATGCCCAAAGAATCTTGAATCCCTTCCCAACCGCCAACAATTAATACTTTGCAAGTAACGAAGAGAGGAATGTGTAGAGTTGAGCCAAAATCGCCCCCTTAGGTTTCTCTCTCTCTCTCAAAATATCTGATTTTGGTGTTAGTGTGAAGAGAAAATGGAAAAAGGTCTTTAAAACCCGTCAGATTGCCCGGGCGATTGTGCCAAGGGAACTCCCGTCGGCACTTTTGTCGAAAGTGTACCGAGAGTATAATGGGTCTGGGGCGATAGTGACTCGGCGATTGTGACATATGTCACTCTCGCCGGCATTTCCACCAGGAATGTACCGAAAGCCATAGCATCCCGACGATTGTGCCATTGCGACTGTGCCCTTTGGCATTCTCGTGGGCACTCTCGCGCCACCAGTACCGATCCTCAAAACTTTCTAGAGTGCAACCGAAATGCTCGAGTGTGCTTAACGAAGACTATGGCCACTTCTATATTGATCACATGCCACCAAAAATTAACATACACTTGTTAAAATCATAATGCGTGAACCGTAGCAACATTAGGAAATTTGCGGATGTTACAATCCTCCCCACCTAAATAAAGATTTCGTCCCCGAAATCCTAAGCCTACACGAAGATTTGCGGATAATGCTTCTTCATGTCCTCTCTCGCCTCCCATGTCACGTTAGCACCTCGATGATGCTTCAATTGGACTTTCACCATGGTCACCTCCTTGTGTCTCAACTTCTTTGTCTTCGTCTCTAAAATGACCTTCGGTTCTTCCACACAGCGATTTCCATTGTCTACTCGAATTTCCGTCAAAGGAATAACGTTTTCCTCTTCAGCTAAGCACTTGCGAAGGTAGCATACATGGAATATAGGGTGAATCTCGTCCATTTCCGGGGGTAAGTCCAACCTATAAGCTTGAAGACCACTCTTCTCTAGTATCGTGAAGGGTCCAAGGAAACGGGGACAAAGCTTCCCGCGCTTTCCAAAATGGATTATTCCCTTCCACGGCGATATCTTCAACATAACCCGCTCTCCCACTTGGAACTCGACCGGTCTTCGCTTTTGGTCTGCATACCTCTTTTGTCGATCTTGAGCCACCTTCAAATGCTCTCGAATCCCTTTCACCTTGTCCGTTATTTCTTGTACAATCTATGGCCCTACAAATTGCTTTTCCTCGGGCTCAAGCCAACACACCGGTGTTCTACATTTCTGTCCATATAACGCTTCGAACGATGCCATCCCGATGCTTGAGTGGTAGTTATTATTGTACGCGAATTCCACCAAAGGTAAATGCGAGTCCCAATTTCCCCCCAAAGTCTATGATACATGAACGAAGCATGTCCTCGAGAGTTTGTATGGTCCTTTCACTTTGACCGTCCATTTGGGGGTGAACCGACTATCCCGATCAAAAACTATGGATAGTGGAACACCATGACGCGATACCACTTCATCAATGTATATCTTAGCAAATGTGTCCATCGGTAATGTCTCTTGCATCGCCAAAAAGTGTGCGCTCTTCGTAAGTCGATCCACCACTACCCAAATAGTGTCGTGTCCCCTCAAGGTCTTCGGTAGTTTGGTGACGAAGTCCATCGTGATATGTTCCCACTTCTATTCCGGAATGGCCAATGGTTGCAAACTCCCATAAGGTCTTTGATGTTCCACTTTGACTTGAAGGCAAATGACGCATCTTTCCACATAGTTGGCCACATCGAGCTTCATCACTGGCCACCAATAGTGCAACTTCAAATCCCTATACTTCTTAGTGCTACCGGGATGTATAGAGTACTTGGACTTGTGAGCTTCCGCCAATAGAAATTAACGAATCCTTCCAATCTTCGGCACCCAAATTCTTCCTTGAAATAACTTGAGACCGCGACTATCTTCCGTTAGTAACTCTCGTTGCTTCACCATGATCTCGGCTTTGAGGTTCTCTTCACGAAGTGCTACGACTTGACTCACCTTGGTGTCCTCCACTAGGATTGATATTACATCGATCCTAGAAAGAGTAACTTTTGTTTCGCTCCCATAACTCTTCCGGCTCAAAGCATCCGCCACTACGTTGGCTTTATCGGGTTGGTAAAGCAGCTCACAATCATAATCCTTCAAAAGCTCCAATCATCTCCTTTGCCGCATATTAAGGTCCTTTTGATCAAATATGTACTTCAAGCTTTTGTGGTCGGTGAATAAGGTACATTTCGTCCCGTAGAGGTAGTGCCACCATAGCTTCAAGGCAAACACCACCGCCGCTAACTTCAAATCATGCGTAGGATATAATTCTTCTTGTGGTATTTGAGTTGTCGCGACGCATACGCTATCACCTTTCCCTTTTGCATTAAGACACACCCAAGACCCAATTTGGAGGCATCGTTATAAACCACAAAATCTTCGGATCCTTCGGGTAAGGACAGAATTGGTGCCTCACACAGTTTCTTTTGAAGGGTCCAAAAACAATGGACATAACAATCTAACATAATTAGTCGTTGAATGTTCCATACATGTGGGTGAAGCAATGGAAACCTACAAAATCGACCAAGAAATGGAATCGTGAAAGGGTGAAATCGAACAAGAAATAGAATCGTATACATGTTGGCTAAAATCGACCAAGAAGAAGAAGAAGAAATGCAAAATCGAAAAAGTTGAATACCTGCTCGTTGCTGCTAATATCGACCAAGAAGAAGAAGAAGAAATGCAAAATCGATAGATCAAAGGCTATTGAAATCGATTACAATCGATTAGGTCAGGTATGCAGCGACCGATTGTGAAGGTGAAGTGTGAAGAAACAAAGAAACGTTGTCTCCGAGGTTGTTTAGCAGTTGTTGAATGGTTTGGTGCAGAATGATTAAGTGGTCAGAATGATTAAGAGGATCTTATAATATAGTGCAAAATAAAATATGTTTGTTTGGTAACTGTTTACAATGAAACAGAGTGCTTAATGGTTAAGGGAGACCCATGATACAAAATCATTCAGTGGGTTTTGGAACCATTAAGAGGCAAACTTTTTTTTGCCAAACAGGATTCACCTCTTAGCGATTCAAAGGTTACCTCTTAATGGAACCATTAAGAGGTAAACAAATAGCCCCTCCCTCTCCCATCAAAATCTGATTAATGAAGAAAGCAAGCGTGAAAGTGAATGGTATCTGTTTTTGACCTACCTAATTGAACGGGTTATCGGTTTGGGTCGGGTTCCATTGGGCCCGACCCAATAGCGACCCAATATAGTCGGGTTCCTTAACTTTTTGATCGATAAAGCTTTGAGTTACCTCGGGTTAATTTTTTTTCGGCTTGGGTTGATCGGGTTGGTCGGGTTTTTGAGCACCCCTAATAGATGTGGTGTAACAACCTGTACCTTTATAATTACATCAAAATAACATTTCTGTCTAAAAACAGCCCCAGGCTTACATTTCAGAGTATAAGGTTTACAACTATCACCTATTACACAACTGAGTCAAAAAGTAAACTATTGCAGGGAGTCTTCTAGCTCTTGGAAATAGCTCACATCTTCTCCTTACCCTTATCTGTACCTGCTATCTTGCGATAACCTGAAACAGGATTATAATTTTGAAAGAGCGAGGGTTAGACCAATGGTCTAGTGAATCCCCTCCAAGCACTACTATAACAGTTCAAATATTATTTAAAACATTTAAACAAAGCTTTATATCTCACGAACATAACTCGCTCTATTAATCAAACATTAATCATACTTTACGCTTCGCAAGCGTAACTCAATCTACTGGCCATCACTGACCACTCTTTACGCTTCACAAGCGTAATTAAGCTACTGACCAACATTGCCGTCAAAGACGGTATGTCTGTCTCGTACTGCCTTATTTTAGGGGCACACCCTAAATACATAAACGGGCCACACTCCCCGGTACGAGCAGGCGGGTCACACTTCCTGACTTAGGTCAGACTTCTGACTCAAATGTATGCATACACTTAATCTTCACTATATATAAAACAAGTTTATATAAACATAGCATAAACATGCCAACATAATTAAATCAACCTTTTTCAATAAATCTTCATAACTTTCAATAATATAAACGTGCAGTTTATAAAACTCACATTTATCAAATAACTGTCAAAATCGTAAAAGATTTAGTTTAAAAGACTCACCTCTGATTCTTCTTGCTTATACTCTGTCTTCTAACGATTAACACCACCTACGATGGTACCGAAATACAAAGGTAAGCTAACTCGTGACTAACATTCTTTCCTTCTCTAAATAAATCAAATACAATATACTGCTACTACCCCGGTCGAGACCACTCCGGTCCACACCACTTAGGGACCTGTTAACATTATACCGGTCGAGTACATACACTGGTCGATGCCGGTCCGGTCACTACACCGGTCGGTCGACACCGGTCGCACCACCCCGGTCGGTCGACACCGGTCAACACAACACCGGTCACCAGCCCCCCTTCCGGGCCCGGTCGATATTCATACAGAATCAGCGACTTTACAAAAACCTAGATCCATGAATCGATCAAAAACACGAATAAAAGCTTAATTACTAAGACTATTTACCGACTATAACACGTAGTTAGAAGTATTAAGCTAGAATCATACCTCTGTTTGTCAATAACTGATCGATCCTTTGATACCTCCCCCTATCTTCGCTCTGTTCTCTTCTCTTTAGCCGGTCTCAAGAAAACATCAGTACGAGTTTATGAAATCAATCTCTTAGGGTTAAGGTTATATATAACCAAAGTTTCAAATAACCCCCTGAACTTTGGGTCTCGCTTAACTTTTCACGCAACTTACAAAATTAATAAAATTTTCGGACCCGGATATTACAATCTCCCTCCCTTAAGAGAATTATGTCCCCATAATTCCATCACTAAACAAATGGGGATACTGAGATCTCATGTTCGCCTCCACTTACCACAATGACATCAAATTCTCCCATACCCATTGGGTACAATTGAAGTGGAAATGATTGCCCATCAATGACAATACTACACCCCTCATACACCTCCACTAAGAATTGACTATTATCGGCCACTTCTACTTCAATTCCATGCCTAAGCTTCTTGGGTTTCACATGCAATTTATGCACGAAATTTGGAGACACAAACGAACGGTTTGCGCCTGAATCAAACAATACTTTTGCAAAATTCGAATCTATAAAGAAAGTACCTGTCACTACATCCGGTATCTCTGCCGCTTCTTCTGCAGTCATATTAAAAACTCTAGCCCTCGCCTTAGTTGGCTCCACCTTTTTCTCACCTCCCTTATCTACATACCCTCCAACCGGTCCCTTTTTCAATTGTGGACAATTAGTCCTGATATGATCAGGAGATCCACACTGATAATAAGACCTTGAACCCTGGCAATCCCGAGCTATATGCCCAATCTTTCCACATTTATAACAGCCCTCTTGATCAATATTACATTATCCTTTATGTCTTCGGTTACACTTGCTACATGGCTTACTTTCAAACTTATTAACAAACCGTTGATCAGATTTGGCAGATTTAAACGTTTTGGAGTCACGGACCGTTCGGTCCCATTTTCTTTTATCTCCACTTCTTTCAGTACCTTCCCGATTCTTTTCCTTCTCCCTCATTTCAGCTGCATTTACTGCCACTTGAAAAGTAGATGGTTCCTTGTTCGAGACAAATTCTCGAATATCACTTCTCAACCCAAAGACAAAACGTTCTACTCGTCTTCCTTCATTAGGCACGTAAATTTCTGCAAATCGAGACTTCTATATAAACTTTGTAGTATATTCTCGAACTTACATCCCCTTTTGCTCCAAACTCAGAAACTCTTCTTCCAACTTTTTAACTGCCGCCAAAGGGCAAAACCGCGCTTTAAATCTCTTCACAAACTCACCCCAAGACATTTCTTTGGCTACCGTCGAACTTTGTCCTCCTAATTCAACATCCCACCACATTACAGCTTCATCTTTCAACATTGACAATGCATAAACTACTTTATCTTCCTCAGCACACTTACTAGTATCAAATGCTAGCTCCATCCCCTTTACCCATCTTAGCGCTATCACTGGATCACATTCCCCTTTGTAAGTAGGAGGCTTGCAGGCATCAAACTCCTTAAAACTACATCCTCTCCCAACCACCGCTTTAGTGGTAACAATGGGGTTTGACTGAGGGTGGCTACCCCCTACAGTTACTGGTGATTCCGCCACCTCAGTTACTACTTTTTCTTCACTCTTTTCTTTGCTTGACGAGACCTCATTAGTGCGCTGAGCCAATAAAGCGTTCAACGTTTTCTGTAGTTTTCCCATTTCTGTCGCGAAGGTTTCTTGGGTAACAAAACCCTGAGTTCGACCTCCACTACGGTTTCCTGTCTGCTTTCGACCCCTCACCGAAGCTGAACTTTCCTAATGAGAAGTTTCTTGTTCGGATCTTACCTCTACACTTCCAACTTGACGAATACCACGAGTCATCTTCCCGCCTCGAGTTACCATAGTGGAAACCCTTGCCTGAGTAGTCACCTTCTGAACCGTCTTACTTCTAGGTCGACCGCGACTCTTTCCTCGATTAGCAGTCGGGTTGACAACAGTTGTTCGCTCTTCGGCAACGACTTCATTATCTGGATCAATTTCAGGATTCGGCATAGACCTACTCCTTATTACTCGCTCAGACATAATTCTGATAAGAAGAAACATAAGACATTCAATCTAGCATGCTACACATTACGGCAGTTTAAGCACAAGCATGTACTTGTAAATTCATAATTACACTGGCCAGATGAAATTCCAAATTTACCTTACATGCTAGTCCTAACTACCTTAATGTTATCTTTCTACGGTCTTCCTACTTCTCAGTTGTGTTTCTATTTTCTCAGTTTAAGTCTAGGCCCATCTGGTCACCTAGATCCCTTAAATTAATGCTCTGATACCAATTGTAACAACCTGTACCTTTATAATTACATCAAAATAACATTTCTGTCTAAAAACAGCCCCATGCTTACATTTCAGAGTATAAGGTTTACAACTATCACCTATTACACAACTGAGTCAAAAAGTAAACTATTGCAGGGAGTCTTCTAGCTCTTGGAAATAGCTCACATCTTCTCCTTACCCTTATCTGTACCTGCTATCTTGCGATAACCTGAAACAGGATTATAATTTTGAAAGAGCGAGGGTTAGACCAATGGTCTAGTGAATCCCCTCCAAGCACTACTGTAACAGTTCAAATATTATTTAAAACATTTAAACAAAGCTTTATATCTCACGAACATAAGTCGCTCTATTAATCAAACATTAATCATACTTTACGCTTCGCAAGCGTAACTCAATCTACTGGCCATCACTGACCACTCTTTACGCTTCGCAAGCGTAACTTAAGCTACTGACCAACATTGCCGTCAAAGACGGTATGTCTGTCTCGTACTGCCTTATTTTAGGGATACACCTTAATGACATAAACGGGCCACACTCCCCGGTACAAGCAGGCGGGTCACACTTCCCGACTTAGGTCAGACTTCTGACTCAAATTGTTAGGACATAAAATGTCCAAGTTTGGAAAGTTTTGTAAAGGGCTCAACTTTAATATTTGTATTGGGTTTAGTTTAAATTGTATTGGGCTTTAATGTAAATGGGCTTGGGCTTTAGGTTAAAACAAGGGAGTTGGGAGATTATATATAGTTTATGTGTTTAGGGTTTTAATGTTAAGTCATTCATAACACAATGTAGCCGTTTTGAGGGATTGCATGTTCTAGAGAGAGAAACACTTTCTCTCTCTAGGTTTGTGTTATGTTCTTCAATTCAAGTGAATAAAAGGTATCTTTCCCAATCTCATCTTGTTATCATTAATTGAATCATGAATTGTTGTTGAATTTGGGATCTACACAAATGTATGCATACACTTAATCTTCACTATATATAAAACAAGTTTATATAAACATAGCATAAACATGCCAACATAATTAAATCAACCTTTTTCAATAAATCTTCATAACTTTCAATAATATAAGCGTGCAGTTTATAAAACTCACATTTATCAAATAACTGTCAAAATCGTAAAAGATTTAGTTTAAAAGACTCACCTCTGATTCTTCTTGCTTATACTCTGTCTTCTAACGATTAACACCACCTACGATGGTACCAAAATACAAAGGTAAGCTAACTCGTGACTAACATTCTTTCCTTCTCTAAACAAATCAAATACAATATACTGCTACTACCCCGGTCGAGACCACTCCGGTCCACACCACTTAGGGACCGGTTAACATTATACCGGTCGAGTACATACACCGGTCGACGCCGGTCCGGTCACTACACCGGTCGGTCGACACCGGTCGCACCACCCCGGTCGGTCGACACCGGTCAACACAACACCGGTCACCAGCCCCCCTTCCGGGCCCGGTCGATATTCATACAGAATCAACGACTTTACCGAAACCCAGATCCATGAATCGATCAAAAACACGGATAAAAGCTTAATTACTAAGACTATTTACCGACTATAACACATAGATAGAAGTATTAAGCTAGAATCATACCTCTATTTGTCAATAACTGATCGATCCTTTGATACCTCTCCCTGCCTTCGCTCTGTTCTCTTCTCTTTAGTCGGTCTCAAGAAAACATCAGTACGAGTTTATGAAATCAATCTCTTAGGGTTAAGGTTATATATAACCAAAGTTTCAAATAACCCCCTGAACTTTGGGTCTCGCTTAACTTTTCACCCAACTTACAAAATTAATAAAATTTTCGGACCCGGATATTAGATGTGGTACCTAATCACATGTGATTCAAAACGTGGATCCAAAAAATAGAGAAAAAAAATAATGAATTGATTATGAATATCACATGTGAATTTCATCAATATTGTGATTTTTTTTATTAAAAGTGTAATTAGAAAAAAATAAATATAAAACTTAATAAAAAAGTTATAAATTAATTGAAATAAATAAATATATATATATATATATATATCATGGAAATCTTAAGGATTTATCCAATTCAAATTATGGTAATTATCCTAATTTCTAAAATTATTTTTTATTTTTTATTTATGATATTTTTAATTAATAGATTATGTGGCTTAATTCCTTCTATCCGGGGTTGTTTGTTTACCTCTTAATGGTTCCATTAAGAGGCTCTTAATGGTTCCATTAAGAGGCAACCTCTGAATCGTTAAGAGGTGAATCATATTTGACAAAAAAAAGTTTGTCTCTTAATGGTTCCAAAACCCTTTGAATGATTTTGTATCTTAGGCATCCCTTAACCATTAAGCACCCGGATTTCATTCTGAACAATTACCAAACAACCATATTTCATTTTGCACTATATCATAAGAGTTTCTTAATCATTCTGACCACTTAATCATTTTGCACTAAACCATTCAGTAACCGCCAAACAGCCCCTCCTTCTCGCAAAATAGTTTGCTTCTTGCATAATCCTCTCTCTCTATATATATACACACACATACACACACATACATAGAGAGAGAGGTGGTCTCATCTACAAAATCAACCATTAGTACAAATCATACTAACCAATCTCAACTGTTCATCTAGTCTATTGTAGAATATCTTGATGTTTCAGAATACTACAGAATTATTAATGGAACCCGGTTGCAAATCTTAATGGTACCCGTTTATACAACCAGGTACTATGTAAGGGGTACAATTATAGCATATAATACTACCCATTTGTAATAATAGGGTGCGATTTTTATAATGCTACCGGTTCCTTCATACATACCGGTACTATTGCCACAGGTACTATTGCACCAAAAAGGGACATCAAATGGAACCGTTTTTGTTTTTGTTTTTTTAATATCAGCATGTATTTATATGCTACCTAAAGAACTAACCATAAATAAAAATGAATATCAACACAATGATGGAAATCAGCAGATTCATATTCCAATTAATTTGGAGGAATTACATGAAGCGTATGAAAAGTGTTAGCAAAATCAATAGATGTCATATAAGTCAAGAGTATTTTAATGACTACCAAAAGCAACACAAAAGTGATCTTACAAAAACTTGTTTATCAATAACACTAAGCTTCCGTAATGCAAGTTCAAGTGGTGCCAAAAATGGTCAAACGGTAGGCGGTATCTACATCAACTGTTTGAACCAAGCGAGCTTTCACAAATGTCGAAATGCCTGTAAATGTAATTATTTCACACAGTTATTAATAAAAAATAAATTAATAGAGATGACAAACCCAACCATTGCAACAAAAACCAAACATCTAATCTAAATATAAAAAGTAATGGCAACTTGGAAAACTAGGCAACATAAACCTTGCAAAAAACTACATGTCAAGTCAAATGTTGTATTGTCCCATGTAGAATATGATGTCTATTATGTAAGCTATTTACTAAATGCAAATAAATTAATTGATAGCACACTGTTGTACAGAAAACAACTTGAATGGTCCCAAACAAAGCAATAAAGTCGATGGCCAAGGCCCAAGAAGAAACTAACCGATATCAAGCCTTCAAACTTTTCAGATAAGTACTGGGAAAGTGTTTAGCCCACATCACAGCTGTATTGTCCAACATTTTTTCTATGAGGGGAGTCATGTCGTGCCATGGTATCTAGATGCAAGTTAAAACCAAAATTGTTATTTGTTCATAAGATTGTAATATATGCAATTAATACATATTTAATAAATACGTACTTTGTTTGGGAATTGTGATTGTTGATCCATCACAAAAGTGAACATGAAGTGCTTTATATAGTATCCACATTCCCAACTTGATGCTTGTCATAATCATCGTGTATCTTCGTATTGTTTGGAGGTGAAAAGAAATAAGGTAGGTAGTTATTTGACCTAGAGAAATATGGGGGTAAATGGTACCCGGTTTCCTGAAATAAACCGGGTAGGATTTCTAAAAAAACCCGCACCACATTCAACCCACCTAATATTACCCGGTTGGGTTAAGGTGTAGATACGTTTTAATTCAATGGAACTCGGTTCCTACTAAACAACCGGGTACTATTACCATCCCTAAATTCCCCACCCAATAAAACCCGGTTTATTAAATGAAGACGAGTGCAAATCCCATATATAACAAATAGTACCCGATTTCTTAGTTAACCAGGTTATATTTGGGGGGTTGTATCAGACTTTTTGTAATTATAATGATGAACTCTGATAATTTTCCATAAATATTCAAATCATAATGTATAAACTCTCATTATTTCTACAATTATATCAATTAGTTGGTTTCTATGGTTTGTAGTTTTGTACTAATGGTTGGATTTGTAAAGGATTTATCCTCTCTCTCTCTCTCACACACACACACACACTCTCTCTCTCTACAGTCCATCTACGGTAATGAATATGGGTTTCACTAAAGATCTAGAATGTTTCCTAATATAAAACGTGAATTATAATTAATAAATACTAATCATCTTTCATAAATATCCAGATTATAATAAATGAATCCGCATCAAATCAATAAATATCTTAATTGATTGATTTGTATAGTTTGTCACAATTAACATGGTTTGTATTTGAAACATCTTATATATATATATATATAGAGAGAGAGAGAGAGAGAAAGGCTCATTCATTTGTTAACCACGACATTGATGTTAACCGTGCTAACCAATCTCAACCAAGATTGATGAGATCAAAGGTCCACAATTAATAAATTTTTAATTAAATTAAAATATTCAAAACAGTTGTAAAAAATACATTGCATGTATGCACAGAGGTACTTTGGTAAAAATACAATACCTTTAATTTGGGAAACATGCGCCTACTAAATAAAAAACCCAAATACTTAGGGATTTGATCCCCCAAAATCGCTTTATCCAACAAAACACGCACGGACACCCTGTTGTTGAAATCGGCTCCAACAATCCTCTCTATCACGACGAATTAGGAGGAATCCGAGTAAAATTCTTTAGATATTCACGATCATCGTCAAATTCGGGATCAAGAAATCGATTTGGAGAAAACGATTTGAAGAATCGATCAAGAAATCGATTTTGGAGAAAACGATCTGAATAATCGATCAAGAAATCGATTTTGGAGAAAACGATCTGAAGAATCAATCAAGAAATCGATTTGAAGAAATCGATTTTTAGGATTTCAAGAAAATGAAACATCAGAAACCCTCAGGATTGCTACAACAATTGGAGATCCCGGTATGGAAATGGGATATGATAACCATGGACTTCGTTACGAAGTTGCCAAGGACAATGAAAGGGCATGATGCAATCTGGGTGATCGTCGACCGATTGACAAAATCTGCTCACTTTTTGCCGATCAGCGACAAATACTCATTAGAAAGGTTGGCACAGCTTTATGTCAACGAGATAGTTACAAGACATGGAGTACCCATATCAATAGTATCTGATAGGGACGCTAGGTGTATGTCTCGATTTTGAACAAGCTTTTAGCAGGAATTAGGGACACGATTACACTTAAGCACCGCTTACCATCCTCAGACTGATGGCCAAAGCGAGAGGACAATTCAGACGTTGGAAGATATGTTACGTTCATGTGTGATCGACTTTGGAGGTAACTGGGACAGTCATCTTCCATTAATAGAGTTTGCCTACAACAACAGCTACCATTCTAGTATCAAGGTGGCACCGTTTGAGGCACTATATGGCCGCAAATGTAAAACACCGGTATGTTGGGCAGATATTGGAGAAAGACAACTCATTAGTCCGGAGTTAGTTCAACAAACTTCAGACAAAATTTTGCAAATTAGAGACAGATTAAAGGTTGCACAAGATAGGCAAAAGAGTTATGCGGATAGAAGACGCCGACCTCTGGAGTTCCAAGTGGGCGACAAGGTGTTATTAAAAATATCGCCATGGAAAGGAGTCGTGAGGTTCGGGAAGAAGGGTAAGTTAAGTCCAAGATATATCGGACCCTTCGAAGTAATCGCGAAGGTAGGATCGGTGGCATATCGTTTAAGACTACCAGAGGAGTTAAGTGGAATCCATGACACCTTCCATGTGTCAAATTTAAGGAAGTGCTTGGCCGACGAATCCGCGATTGTGAATCTCGAGGATGTCGAGATTAATAGCAAAATAGCATATGTAGAAGAGCCCATCGAAGACTTGGACAGAAGGACCAAGAGACTGAGAAATAGGGTTATACCCTTGGTCTTGTTTAAGTGGATATTCCATAAGGGGGCGGAAATGACTTGGGAAGTGGAAGAAGAAATGAGGGCTAAATATCCTCATCTGTTTGGTCAGATGTAATTTCGAGGGTGAAATTCTTTTGAAGGAGGGGAGAGTTATAACATCCAAAAATTTTGGAAAGTTGAATATTAATAAAATAGAATTTAAAGTATGTATTATTTGTAGAATTTAAATTCTTGGAAGATTTTATAAAAAAAATAAATGAAATATGGTGAAATCTTTTATTTTTGGTGGTTATTAATGGCGTATCAATCAATTAAAAAAATGAATTGAATTTAGGAAACAATTCAAAATATGGGGTTAAATCGTGAAATTGAAATGGCGAGGGGCCGGTTTTGCAAATCTCGAAATTCGAAATATGGATGGGATTAATGGCAATAATGGTGATTTCTCCTTCCATATTTCGGTGAAGAAAATCCGACTATAAATATAGGGTGGTCGGTTGGTGTTTTTGGTGTCTTTCATTGTCGGCATTTCGGAAGAGTCGGTGTCGGAATCTTGGTGAACGGTGCCACGAGGAGAAGTCTCGAAGCTTCGTTTACGGTAACGATCCACCGGATTAAGGTATGTATTTTCTATAGATCTAGAAAACAACCTAATGGAGATGTTAGTAATGGGTAAAGGTAAACTCAGATACGTTTTGAAGCCGATTGGATAACCGAAAGGTTGTTAAATCGATCAAAACGTAGAAATTATCGTTTTCGGTAAAAACCGAAACTTTAAAAATAAGTATCTCCCTCAAAACTCGAAGTTTTTATGCGATTCATGTTTCTAAAAGATGAGGAATCGAAAAACTAAAATTTAGGAAAAAGAATCGTCGAAAACGGATGAGAAACGAAGCCACACGGTCCAAAGCAAGGAGCTCGTCGGAAAACCGGAGAACTCGCCGGAAAAACGGCGTCCGCAGGCGCCGGCGACGTGCTCCGGCGACTTTCCGGCAGGGGGTGACTAGTGGGCTGTTAAGGGAGTATTGGGCCTTACCTGGTGGCCTTTAGAGGGGTCCAAATAAGTTATTTATTGTATAATTGGTTTAGAAGGCCCAACAAGAGTTATTCTAAATTAATTATAAGTTAATTTAAATTTTTGGTGATGATTTGTTAATTAAATAAATTACTAAAATTTATATATTTAATCATATATATTTTTAGTATTATTTAATTATAAGAGGAGTAACCCCGCATTATTAAGGAATTCTTATTATTAATCGGGACATAGAAATGTCGTGACAATAATGATTTGACGCAAACAAATTGGGGTTGATTAATAAACTTTTTGGTGGACAATTAGGAGTATAATGAAGGGTTGACCGGGGTTAATCGTTAGTTGACTTTTAGGTTGACTTTGGATAAAATATAGACGTTAATGAGTATTTTGGCGTCTATAAATGTAGGTTGTTATTTGGAGAGAAGTTCTAACGAACCGGTACTTATCAGGTGAGTTTTTCACGAGATTTCACTGGGATGTACACATATGTATAAAGTTATTTTTGACATGTATGAGGTGTGGTAATTTATACGCATGTGTTGTTAAGGTGTTAATTGCACGTTATTTATAAATGGTGATTTACGTGCATTTAAATTTTTATTTATGGTGCAAGCATGATAATTTTTGTTATGTTCATTTAATATAAATTGCATGCATATGGTTGGGTTTGGGGTTAACATGGTGCGTTAACCGGGGTATGAGATATCGGCCCGATATGTCACATTTAGGGGAGGCACGACCCGGGATGGGCAGTTAGTTCTTTGTGAACCTACACGCCTAGGGAATGTCTGTGACATGGAAGGTCCCTACCCAATGAAATGGAGTTGAGAGATCTCAAAGGGGTTGCATAAATCTTGCATGTCATTATTTACTTGATATTTATATGGCTAATATGTGTGATGACGTACAAACCGTGAACTCACTGAGCTATTTAGCTGACTATAGTGTACATCTCACGAGCAGGAGGTTCTAGAGTCAATAAAGGCAAGGGACTCGACTTTATCGACTGTTCTAGAGCCTAGGATTCTATGCTTTAACTGTTTCGGTGTAATTTAATTTGTTCGGGTTGGATTTTTAGTTACCCGGTATGGGACGGGTTAACTTTTATGGTTGTTTAATTGATTTTTGGACTTCCGTTGTAACGTTTTGGATTTATATTTGGAGTATTTATTATTGAGGTTAATTAATGATGTGTTTTTGGAAGACGTAACACTTCATTTGGCGGGAAAAAAAATGGGGTGTTACAGTTAGCACCAATGACGTGGTTAGCAAATGAAGGGACCCTATATATATATATATATATATATATATATATATATATATATATATATATATATATATATATATATGTATACACACACACATAGGGTTGTAAACGGACCGTTCGTGAACGTTCGGCGGGAAGTTCGTTTTTGTTCGTTTATTTATTAAATGAACGAACATAAACACATTTTTTTGTTCGTTTAGTTAAATGAGCGAACATGAATAATGGTCTCGTTCGTTCATTTACGTTCGTGAACATTCGTTCATTTATGTTCGTTTATGTTTGTTTATATATATTAATATATTTATATATATTATGACATTAATGTGTAAAAGCATTAATTAAATTAATTTTTTAAAATTCCTTTTTTAACCTTCTAAGTTTACTCGGATTTTCATTTTATTATGTTATTTTTCACGAACGAAATGATTAGTAACGGTGATTGTTTTTTATTCATTTGTGTTCGTTCATTTATGTTCGTTCGTTTAGTTCTTAATGAACGAACATAAACGAACACGAACAAACATATTTTCTTAACGAACGAACACGAACATAAATAATTTCGTTTATTTACAGTTCGTGTTCGTTCCTATGTTCGGTTAAGTTAAATAAACGAACACGAACAAACCTCCATTCGTGTTCGTTCGGTTCGTTTACAACCCTATATATACACACACACACACACATAAGGGGGTCTTTTCTAATCATAAGATCCAATTTAGACCACAAAAAATTAGTTAAAAAAATAATATTTAATTTAATTTTAAAAACTCTTTTTCTCTCCTCTTTTCTCTTTCCTCTCTCCATAACATACACGTACATACATAATTAAATGTGCACACAAGTAAATACATTGTAAACACTATTTTAAAAATACTATTATAATTTATGAATACATTGTGAACACTTTTTAGAAATACTATTATAATAACATTGTAAACACACTCTAAATCTACGTGATCTAGTATATCTTGTGAATACCAACTAAAGCAACAAAATTAAATCTAAACTACAACTTGCGAACACATTGTAAACACTCTGGTACGAAATTTCTTAAGGTTGTTTTCATTGTGTTCACAGTATGTTCAGCTTGTGTACATATTTAGTTGTGAATGTATATATGTGTATGTTACACGAGAGAGGAAAGCAAAGGAGAGAGAGGGAGAGAGAGATAGAAATATATTTATGTAATTTGAATTTTTCCTAAAAAATACATTAATTATCTCATTAATTATCACATTGATTATCTTAAATTAGTGGTTTATGATGGATCTCACAAATTGTGGATTTCTCAAATGATTAAGCTCGCACACACACACACACATATAGGGAAAGGTTCAAATGAGAACACCTTCATTTTACGAGAACACGAGAACACCTTTTTACTATAACAATCACATGTGATATTGTAGTTTATCACATATGATAAACATGTAATACTAAATCGGAGACGCGGACAACGTTCAACGTGACCTAGGTTGCGGGCCAAGTCGCTCGCACACCACTAGACCCCTCTCACGTGCATTATCACAAGTGATAAGGTATTATCAATGTAGTAGTGTAATTCATCTCAAGTGATGCACATGTGATACTAATCAGTGACGTACATGGTCTTTTGTGCGAATTTAAGTCATGGGTAAAGTCGTGCGCAACCAACGGGTGCCCACACGTTTATTATCACATGTGATAAGAGCGTTCTCGTGTTTTCACAAAATAGAGGTGTTCTCGTTTGAACCTCCACCTATATATATATATATATATATATATATGTGTGTGTGTGTGTGTGTGTGTGTGTGTGTAGTGTTTACTAGACGAGTGCACGACTGGTTCTGTAACCGACAAAGTTTCTTTCACCCTGAACCTATCGGGGATTAGACTAGGCGACAAAAGAGGCATAAACGCGGATTGGGAGGGGGTACATTCCCCAGCTATTAGCCTTTTCATTTTCATCCCTAATGATAACTTCCCATATAAACATGAATTTATGCCATTTTCTTTAATTGACATAATTTAAAACATGGATTGTCTAATTATTTACCCAATTTTCCACATGCATCAAGAGTTGGACTTAATAAAATATTATTTGAGTTTTTTAACCATAAAATCCTCAAAAACTTACCGATTTTCTACCATAGATGATGATTTTACATAATCTACATCTATTTTATCAATGCATATTCAATTTAGCAAGATCGTCACGAAAAGTAAGCATATATCAATCATATATCAAAATATACCTTAATTCAATTCTGAAACTTCCTTGAACTTCCTTAATTGTTGTTTAAACTCCTGGATTTATTTGATCAAAGTTTAAAGAGGCTCGAATCACCTTCTCCTCTCTTAATTCCTCCAAATTGCTCTCAAATTCACCCCCTCTCTCTCAAACTTGTTTTACTCTTCTTTCTAAAACTTTGTTAATGCATAAAAATGAAACTTTTGATATCTTGCCCTATATTTATTTGAAGGGTTTGGGCCTCAACAAGAAATTGGGCTCTTAAACCTACTTGGGCTTCATACATGGACTTCCATAATGGGTTTGTCCATTTATACCCCATATATATATATATATAAGCGAAGGATCGTGTGAGAAAGAGAGTTAAGGTAAGAAGCCTAAAAAGGGATCTGGACCCTTGTGATGTAAAAATACATCACAACGGTAACGATAAATGCCGAATAAACCTTTGTTGGACAAAACTTTCCCGACTTATATAAAACTTTGAGGATGCAAACAAATAAGATATACTAAATGTAATGATCATCAACTACCAGAATCAGAAATAATCAACAATCAAACACACACGAATTTTAGCATGGAAACCTCTCAAGGCGAGAGTAAAATCATGAGGCCCTTAGGCTGCTTAAAGTCCACTACCACCAATAAACAATACAAAAGTCTTCTCTAGATAAAACTATAGGCACACCACAATCACCATACTCTTAGAACAAATCATCAAGAAGTATGGAATCAAACCAAAAGGAAAAGAGGAAGAAACATCACCCAAAAAACAACAACTTGTCGAACAGAAAAAGGGTGACTTCCGGATCTCCAAAACCGATCTCCACCATTCCGAATGTAGATAAATATGTTGTGAAGATACTGTCAAAAAATCATTATGATCTGACGGTTCAAACTCCAGGAATAAACGAAATGGCGCGGTTGTGCTTTCTGAAAAGTACAGTTGACTTTTCTCTCTTTTCTCTCACTTTTGTATTTTATGGACTCTCTCTTCTTGTTATAAAACCCTATGATACAAGGCAATATATATCTTGTACTGGACCACTATTGTTGGGCTATTTTAACTTTTGCTTATGGAGCAGAAATAATTAAAACATAAAACCCAACACCTTGATCACCTTTAATTTCAAACCCACCCATGAATTGCTCTTGATACGGGGGATTGATCCGTTGCATCTCGGTGCATCACATCCTAATGTGCACCCAAGGGTGGAGATCCCTTCTTACGCTTCTCACCTTATCTCTCTTTCTCACCGGAACCTAACCCTATATATATATATATATATTATATATAAAAGGAGGATCGCGCGAGAAACAAATTAATTTACGAGATGAGAGAGATATGACCAAATGAAGAAAGAGGTTTAAAATCAAATGTTATGCACTGCACCCGCCTGCGAAAGTGACATGCAAAAGTGACAGTGTCACTTTCACCCAAAATGTATCGTGGGCTGCTTTTTTCTCTGCGAAAGTGATAGGCTAAAGTGCCAGTTAGACCTGGCAAAAAATGACACGACACGCTAACCCGACACGAACTCGACACGAAATAAATGGGTTTGGGTAATACATTTCAACCCGTTTAAGTAAACGGGTTGACACGACACGACACGAAAATTAAACGGGTAAGGTCAGGGTCAAAAATTTCAACTCGAAAATGACCCGAATAACCCGTTTATATATATATATAATATATATATATATATATATATTATAAGTTTTCTTTTTAATGCTTTGGATTTTTAATGTTTTAGATTTGGTTAGAACTTATAAGTTTGAACTATAAAATTTGGATTTCTAATGCTTTCATTTGAATTTTAGATTTGTATTTTTTTGTGAATTTTCGATTTTTAATTTTTAGTTTTATAAATGTTAAACGGGTTAGGCAGGTCGGGTTTGGGTTGAGGTTTTTTGACCCGTTTATTAAACGGGTCGGGTTAGGGTTAGACAATGTCAACCTGTTTAACTTTGAACCCGACACAACTCGACACGTTTGCCAGGTCTAGTGCCAGTGTCACTTTCGCATGGCACTTTCGCCCATAAGGTACTGAGAGCCCTTTTCTTGCTACATTAGATGCTATTATGCAGTTATTGTGCCATTGTCATAACTTCCCGGCACATTCGTTGGGACGACTAGACACTCAGTAATGTCGATGCTATTGTGACATATGTCACAACTGCATGGCACTATACCCGGGACTACCACACTTTCAGTACCATTTATGTTATTGTGATAAATGTCACAACCAAATGGCACTATAGCCGAGAAGACCAAACACTTCCAGTACCATTTTTGCTATTGTGACAAAGTGTCACAACCACATGACACTATAGCCATACTCCATATTTGGTTCTTCCTTTACCGATTCACCAGTTCAACACTTTTCCTCAGTTGGGATAAAAATCGTGATGTTACACTGTTGTTCCAGTTTCTAGCTATCGATTAACACACAATTTATCAAGAACAATCCTTTTTATTGATCATACAACTTACAAATATTCATATCCCTATTTAGTGCATTCGACAATTAAGCTCTGTATGTGTGTGTTTTTCAGTGTTTCTTACCAATCTGCGTGTGTGTGATATATGACTATCTACACTATGACTTTGTTATTTATATGGTCAACATGACCTTAGCAAATTGTCAACTCTTTACAACATTTACAATTAACACCCACACACTTTACAACAATTACATTTCAAACCCTCCTTTTAATCTTGAATAGAATTTAGCTCTAACAATCTCCCCCTTTGGATTCAAGATTTAAAAAAAATTGACACGACTCTTCAGGTCTTCTTTTCTTTAGAAAAATCTTCAAGAAATAATCTTTCATGCTTTGACATCTTCATATCTTTGAAGCTTTGATTATTCTTTGATAGCTTTTTAAATGAATATCCCCCTTTGGATTAGCTTTGAGTAGCTTTGAGTAGAACTTTAACACTTTCTTCAATCTCTGACTTTGATAGCGCTTTCAGATTAATCTCCTTCTTTGGATTTTTTATAATCTCCCCTTTTGAGTAAAAATTACAATTTCAGATAAGCTCAACATTTCTCGACTATAACTCCTTCTATTACTTCTTACTTGACTTTGCTTTCTCATTCTTGTATTCTCCTCCTTTGTAACATCTTGCTTGACTTTCGCTTAGAAATGGTTCTGACTTTGAAATCTCTAATTATCTCCCCTTTCTGATAAGATCAACTTTAATCTGACATTGAAATCTTGAAATTCTCCCCCTTTTTGATGAGTTATGAGAATCAAAATCATCAAAACATTTCAAGGTCAGTTCTGTCTTTGAAGTATCTCCCCTAAATAATCAATATAAGCACAATCATCACGAACAATCTCCCATATGTAAGAAAATAAACAATCTCCTCCAATCTGACCTGATAAAATGATTTTGTCGTCAATTCATAAATGTATTCATCTGAATCTTTTCAAATTCAGACAAATTAAGAGTGGTAACCCTGAATCAACGAATGAAATAGTTAAAATGTCTGTTAGTAACTCACAGTTACTGAGTACAACTAATGTACTATATAAGAAGCTTGAGTGATGTTCACTCCCCAGGACTTCCATTCAATCATCGAAAAACACAAAGTTAATCTATGAACGTTCTGACAGAAAAACAGATTTTCTATGTGCTCGTGCTTGTGTATGAAAGAACTTAGCACAATGATTGCTTTTATAAGGCTCAAAATAATGTAAACCATTGAGACAACAACAGTTATACATAGACTCAATGTGCATGAGAAAGGGTTGAAGGTGGGGCAACTTTCCTTCTTTTTCAATATTTGAGTCTTCCAAGATCAAATAGATTATGAGTTGCTTCCCCTTGAAAAGGTGAAACATTCCTTTGTTGAGAAAAGAATGAGTAGCAGGTGGGGTTGTTTGCAAGAGTTGGCATGGGCTAGTTGCCTTTTTCAATGAAGGTCACGAAGAAGTGTGAACCAACAGATTATGAGGCTGCTCGGCTCAGAAAAAGTTTGGTGCAGAGTTTGATATTCTTTTACTCTGATCTCTCACCCTCTTTCTTATAATCAATTGAGCTCACTTCTAACCAACCTCTCTATTACATTTTACCTCATCACACTCCCACACTCAATTCTTTTTACCCCTCTCCCCTCAATCACTCAAGGATTACTTCCGGGGTAGGAAACACTGTTTAGTGTGAATCCATGGATGTCTTTAAAGCACTCACACTGGGTCCCATGTATTTTGTCCAAAAAAGAATATGTTGCTCAATGATTATCTTGACAATTAAGCACAAGAAATCACTATCAGAAAATGTATGCTCAGTAAGAATAAGAATGAAATTTGAGCAATTGAACATTTAAGATCTCTCAAAACTTTGAACATTTATGATAATTCAATTTCATTGTTTTGAGAATCTGACAATGATTTAATCAGATCTGATAATCAATAAATCCCAATCCAATCAAGCAATTCTCATAAAATCAACATTAAAGTCTAGAGAGAGAGTAAAGAGAGAAAGTAGATCTTGTATTCATAAGTCTGATATTACAATATGAGCTTCCTATTCGTTGTTACCAGATTACAAAGGTAACACCTATATATATACAACTAATCTAACAAGACTTAATGACTAAGTAATTGCAAAACATATTTTGACAATCCTAATACAATGACAATGTTGACTTTTACATCTTTGACTTTCCACATTAAATCTTGGATACAATATTTAGACTTAACAAGATCAAATATCAAGAAGAAAAAATAATTTGGGGTATCAAATAACGAAAGTTGTTTATATGAACAAGATATAAACATATTATCAATGAAAGCACATTTATAGAGAAATGGCGTCTGATCTCAAACAACATTGATTTTCAAACGGGAGTATTACCATAGAAAGGTTTATTATTTGAGACATGGTAATAACAAAGTAAAAAAGAATGTACTGAACCGATGTGTGTATGAATACTTGACAGTATATAGACAAGATAATACACAAGTATTTATCTTTGAGAAACACACGGTCAGATAAGCGATAAAGTTCCAAGTGAAAATCATTTAAAATCACACTTCGAAATTCATAAACATTTGGGAACGCGAAGTGGTTTGAACATTTAAGAAAACAATTTTCACAAGCGAAAGTTATTCTTCTTTCAACAAGTGATAGAGTTTAAGATGCAGAAAGATATACCTTCAATGCAGAAATCTAAACTCCCCCTAAAATGAATAATATCTTGTAAACATCCTTGACAAAACATCAGATATTATCCCCCTCGATATCTGTAAAAAGTCAACGCATTAAAAAAATATGGCAATCAAAGTGTAATTAACTTTTCTCTACTCCCCCTTAAAAAAATATAACAGTTAAATCTCAAGAACTTTTATCTTCTCCCCCTAAAAGATATAATAGTTAAATTTTATGAACTTCCCCTCAAAGTAAAAACTCCTTTAGAAAAATGTTATCTATTTAGCATCCTGAAGAAGAAAAACTTTTGAGTATGGGTTCTGAACTGAGTTATCCAGAAGCCATAATCACTGAAAATAACCTGCAAAATAAAAGATTTTGCTAATCATTATAAAAATGATTCCGCCTTAGTCAGTATTCGATGAATAATAGCAACCGTTCAGAATTTCCAAAGACACATGCAATATAAACATAGATTAAGATGCACTCCCCTTCAGATCATGCACTAACCTTCAAACAGACATATTCAACATACCTAATTTGTTGATTAAGAATTTGAATCGCTTTTTATCTAACGACTTAGTGAAAAGATCAGCTAATTGGTACTCGGTTTGAACAAAGTGCATTTCGATGTCGTCCTTTTCTACATGATCTTTTATAAAATGATAGCATACATCAATATGTTTTGTCTTCGAGTGTTGGACTGGATTAGCAGTTATGGCAATCACGCTCTTAGAATCACAATAAATGGGAACAAGCTTGTATGAATATCCAAAATCCTTCAACTGAGTCTTCATCCAGAGGACTTGCGAACAGCAGCTAGCGGCAACTACGTATTCTGCCTCAGTAGTGGATATAGAAACACAGTTTTGTTTCTTGGATGTCCAGCTAACCAATTTGTCTCCCAAGAATTGGCATGAACAAGAAGTGCTCTTTCTATTCAGTTTACAACCTGCATGATCAGCATCAGTATATGCAGTTAATTCAAAACTAGAATCCTTAGGATACCAAAGGCCTAACTCGGGAGTGCCTTTGAGGTATCTAAGTATTCTTTTAACAGCAACCAGGTGAGATGCCTTAGGATTTGTTTGATATCTAGCACAAAAGCATGTAGCAAACATTATATCGGGTATGCTAGTTGTTAGATACAGTAATGATCCAATCATACTTCGGTACACTTTCTGATCAACAGATTTTCTGGACAAATCTGTGTCTAAAAGTGTTCCGGTAGCCATCGGCGTTTTCATTACCGAACTATCAGTCATATTGAACTTTTTCAAAATATCTCGAATATACTTCGATTGGTTTATGAAAATGCCTTCGGTGACTATTTGACTTGAATTCCAAGAAAAAATGTTAACTCACCCATCATTGACATTTCAAAACGAGACTCCATGATTTTAGAAAAGTTCTTACAAAAATTTGGATTAGTAGACCCAAATATAATATCGTCCACATAAATTTGGATTAGAATTAAATCTTCACCTTGCTTTTTAAGTAACAAGGTTGTATCAATTGTACCCTTTTTGAAACTTGAAGCGAGTAAGAACTGAGTAAGAGTGTCATACCAAGCTCGTGGTGCCTGTTTTAAACCATAAAGCACTTTGTCTAGAATGTAGACATGATCAAGGTGATTCGGATCAATAAAACCTTCAGGTTGAGCCACATAGATTTCCTCATGCAGAATTCCATTAAAAAATGCCGACTTTACGTCCATTTGATAGACAGTAAAGTTCTTATGTGCTGCATAAGACAAGAAGATTCGGATGGCTTCGATCCGGGCAACAGGTGGAAATGTTTCATCGTAATCTATGCCTTCCTGTTGACAATAACCCTTTGCTACTAGGCGAGCTTTGTTCCTTACTACGACTCCAGCCTCATCCCTCTTGTTCCTAAACACCCACTTTTTGCCTATCACAAATTTACCGTTCGGTAATGGGATCCATCGCCAAACCTTATTCCTTTCAAATTGTAGAAGCTCGTCTTGCATTGCGAGAATCCAATTAGTATTACGTAGAGCTTCAGAGACCTTTTTCGGCTCTAAGGAACTAAGGAAGCTTGAGTATAAGCAAAAGTTTGTTGATGTTGCAAGCGTTTTGAAACCGCTTTGTATATCTCACTACTCTCTCTCTCTCTAGAACATAACTGTCATATCTCAAATCTTGATTTAGATTGTTTGATTGTGCTTGAATATTGGGAATTTAAATTTTCAATTGGTATTAGAGCCAAACCCAATCAAATTTAGATTGATTGGATCACCAAATTTTGATCGATTTATTGAAAATGTCAAGAACACACAGAACGCATCTGAGTTTTCACTATTGAATCAAATTCTCATTGTTTTGTTGTTCTTTGATTGTGAAAATAGATACATAGATTTCGTTTGATGTAATATAGTCTTTATTGTTCACATTGATTCTTCAAATAATCACACTGTATTTGTAATAGATTTTATTTGGTTTTCTTCAAAAACTTTCACGAACATTGTATTTTTGTCAAATCACACTGTATTTTGTTGTTTCTAGTCATAATTGTTGATTAGAAAAGTGTTTAAAATTGAAATTCGATCATATTGGTGCATTTTTTAGAATCAATTTGCAGGTTTACAACGATTTTGATCGATCTGTGAGTTTAAGTGTAGAACGCGCAAGATCTACACTTCGCACAAAGCAAGAACACGCTAGATCTTGAAGAACACGCATGATGAAGAGTATATTGATCTTTGCGAGTTTAGTGTTGGTTTGCGCATAAAGTGGTTGCAAGAAGTGATAAAACGCGCACAAGCATCTTGCGAGAATTGACATGAACAGTAATCTACGAGTTTACTAGACGTGCGAGTTTGCATTTAGCGAGTTCTATTTTTTCAAAAATTGTCTAAGTATGGAACACGCAAGGGAAATTTGATCTGCGAGTTTGTGTTCGTTTGCGAGAAGTCTACTTGATCAATATTTTCTAAGTTCGAAACGCGCACAAAGTAGTGTGCGAGAAGCTAAAATGCGCATATCATTATTTGCGAGTTTCGAGAAACGCGCACATATCATTCTACGAGAAGTTACTTCACACACATCAAGGCCTACGAGTTCTTTAAAACGTGCAAGTAATAGCGTGCGAGTTCTACAAATACGCACATAACGTCTAGCGAGAAGCTCATTGAACAGTGCTTTGCGAATCTTTCGGTCTGCGAGTTCTGGAGTTAGAATTTTTCTGAGATTGTTTTTCAAGTGGTGATCTGAGTTTGACTTTTAGTCAACTTTTCTGAATTGTTTGGGGAACGATCATTCATTTCAAGCTAATTTCCATTCAAGATGTCTACAATTTTATCAGGGAGAGACTCTGCTATCATGTACATGCCTGAGATACCGGCAATAGAAGCTGAACGAGATAAACTGAAAAATCAGAATTCAGTTCTTCTTAAACAAATTCAGGAGTTGAAATCTAAGTTGTCAAATTCTGATAAAACTTCTGATTGTGCAAAATGTGTTAATAATGCTAAATTTGATTTTGCAGGTATCATCAGAGCAAGAGAGAAATAAATCAAAGAGAAGGAGAAAAATATTGCTTTAAAATAAAATATCATTGAGACATGTGAAAAAGAAATAAAGCTGAAAGAGAGAAAGATAACGAATCTTCAAAGCCAACTGAAGACAACTGAACAAAAATCATTAGAATTGCAAATTGAATCAGTTGAGCTTCAATAGAAGTTTAAGGCTTTTGAAGAAAAGATATATGCTTTGGAATCAAAGAATGCTGATCTAATTAAAAGCTTTAAAGCAGCTAAAGAGAAAACAAATATGGAGAAATCATCTTCTCAAAAGTTGTATGACTTTTCAAAGAAAGCTATCCAAGAGAAAAAGGATCTTGAGCTAAGATGTCTTAAACTCTCGAAGCAAGTGTCAGAATTTGAAAAGATCTTAATTACAGAAAGAGACACGTTTGCTAAAAAGAGAAAAGTTCTTGAAGACAAAATAGTTGAACTTCCCAAACAAATCTCAGTTCTGCAAGACTTACTTGATAAAGAAAGAAAAACTTTTCAAGAAAAGAAAAAGTCTTTTGAAACTAAAAAGAAAAATGTTGAAAAGAGAAATGTTGGGATTTTCAAAGATATTTCGGAACAAAACAAGAACTTAGAAAAAGATTTTGAGCAAGAACGTCAAATCTTTGAATCTGAAATATCTAAGCTCACATCCAAGATATATGTTCTATCTTCAGACATTTTGAAAGAACAGATGGCTAGATCTGATTTGAAACAACAGTTTGACTCACTTACTGATGAAAGAAACATTTTATACAAAAAGATAAAGGACTTGGAAGTTGCAAATGTTGAATTGTCAGATAAAGTTTCTGCTGATGTGATTAATCAATCACCTCTTGATAATTCAACGGAATCAATTTGTTCTTTCAAAACAGCTTCAAGTTCCATTCATGAAAATGTTTTCAAAAAGAACAGTGTCAAACCAAACATTTTCAAATCAAATCAGATTCGTCCATCTAATCTGTTCTATGATAAGTATGTTGATAGTCCAGCGAGCTTCTATGTCAAATCTCTTGGAAAGCATTCAAAGAAAGGACAGATGGTTTGGAGAGTTAAAGATTCCTCAGATGAGAAGAAGAATGACAAAGCATCTGCATCCACATCCAATACCAAAAAGAACAGTGCACACAAAGGTAAATCTTTTGGTAAACCTGATATGTTTGACTCTACTAATCATTTGATCAGGATTGATCAAAAGAAAATTTGTTGTTCTTACTGTGGAGAAAATGACTTTGTAAGTAATAATTTTGTCAATTACTGGTATGGTTCATATTATGTTACCCCCAAAAGAACTGCAACTAACACATCAAGACCCAAATACCAGTGGGTACCAAAAGCTAAATATGTGTTGCAGGCACCCAAGGTTTAAGGGGGAGCAAGATCAAAGGCTTTTGAATAAAGCAGTTCAAAACCCAGACTTCAAAGTCAAGAACAATGGCTCTTGAATAATTCAGTTCAAGACCCGAACTTCAATGTTAAAGGACTATGACTTCTAAGTAAAACAGTTTAGGACTCGTTCTTTAATGTTTAAGGACAAGGATATTATGCAAATATCCAGGGGGAGCTTCACTGAATATAAATAGTTTTATCATGATTTGAGGGGGAGCTAAAAAGTAAGTATCTTCTAATCTAGATCTTTGATTGTTTGAAAGAAGAACAACTTTCAAGCATGAAAAATATTTTCTTAAATGTTCAAACCACTTCTGGTTCTTAAAAGATTTCATGAATTTAGAAGTGTGATTCTTAAATGTTTTTCATTATTGAGCTTTAAAGTTTAACTGATCGTGTGTTTTCAAAGATCAATACTTGTGTATTATCTTATCTATATACTGTCAAATTCTTACACACCAGTTCAGTACTTCATATTGATTTTGTTATTACCATGTATCAAAAGTTTATTCTTTCTATGGTAATACTCCCGTTTGTTATTCATTGTTGTTTGAATCAGACATCATTTAATATTACATGTGCTTTCATTGTTAATATGTTTATATATTGTTCATATAAACATCTTACGTCTTTGATTTCCCAAAATATAATTCTTCATGAATTTTGATCTGATCTTAATCATTGTCAGATTCTCAAAACATTTCTATTCTTTCATGATTATTCATTGTTAAGTCTGATTTTATAGTAATCATTGTATTTATAGGACTTGGTCAAATACTGTGTCTAAAGTCATATACTATGTTGTATTGACCAAGGGTATTTAAGTCCCTTTGGTCTTGTTCCTTGTAAGAACTTCACGCACACATTTTGAATATACACATACTTTGCGCTTATTGTCTCTCTCTCTACTTTATCTCTCTAGAGATTCAGTGATTCTTGGACTCACAATTGGTATCAGAGCAATCTGAATCTTGAGAGAACTGAGAGAATTCGTTTTCTGTTTTCTGAATTTGTAGATTAATCGAAAACTTGATCGATTTTCTTGAATTTTTCAAGAAAATATCGTTTTCTTGATTTTTCATCAAATTTGGATTGTTTTGTGATCGATTTGTGTTGAATTTGGTTTCATAAGAATCGTTTTTAGTAATCGGTCATATTTGCTTCACATAATTCTACATGAAAACCAAGTTTTGATCGTTGATTTTGAGATTTAAAAAGTTTCTGGAAAAACTCGTTCTCGTACTATTCTATCATCAAATTTGTGATTTAGTTGTTTTTAATCGATATTGTTGGTCGAAAGTTGTTAGAAAGTGTTTTTCGATAATCAGTGTGTGATTTTCTTGGTTTAATTTCAAAGTTTTAATCGTTCTTGCGAATTTTTTTCTTGTATTCTTCGTTTTGCGCAAGTTCTTGTAGATTTGCGCAAGATTCATATAGGTTTGCGCAAGTTCTTAATACTTTGCGCAAGTTCATATAGTACTAATCCTTGTGTTAGTGTATTTCAGGGTTTTTGCATCAAGCTATATACGCAAAGTTCATTTTGCGTATCAAGTGCTATCCGAGAAACAAAGTTTTCGTATCATCAAGATTCCGAAAAGCTCACTTCTCGTATCAACAAGCTTCCGAAAAGCTCACTTCTCGGTTCAAGCTTATTACGCAAAGCTTAGTTTGCGTATCCTTCTACTTACGCAAAGCTTAGTTTGCGTATCCTTCTTCTTACGCAAAGCCCAGTTTGCGCAATCTTCTTGTTCCGGAAAGCTCGGTTCTCGCATCACTCAGCTTACGCAAAGTCTAGTTTGCGGATCTCACTGCTTACGCAAACCTTCAGTTTGCGCAAGTATCAGACTTAGAATATTTCTGATTTTCTGAAATATGGATTCTGCAAAATTTGTCTTCCAAGCTAAGTTCTACACAAGTGATCTGATGATGTCCTTGGGATCTGAAACTCGTCCTCCAGTTCTTGTTGATGAAAACGAATTCACTCAATCGCAAGATAGATTTCTGAACTTCATAGAGCATCAAGCTAATGGAGAGAACATGATGAAGTCTCTATCTGAAGGACCTTTCGTAAAGCCTAATAAAGAGACTCTTCCAACATCTGAAGAGGCTTCACGAATGAAAGCTGATCGAGAGCTGAAAGCTAATCTGATGCTAGCTTTACCAAACTCTGTCTACAACCGGGTTGATCATTGCAAGGACTATCCAAATCTGTTGTGGGCACAATTGGAAAAGATCATGCTTGGTTCTTCGGTAGCAACTCAGCGTCGACATACTCGGTTCATGAACAACTTTGAGGAATTCAAGGCCAAAAAAAGTGAGTCTATAAAGAGTGTTTTCGATAGATTCTGTGCAGTGTTGAATGATCTACGAAAGATAAATGTGAACAAGACAGAGCTTGAGACGAATCTGAAATTTCTTAATGCTCTTCAGCCTGAATGGAACAAATCATGTCACAGACTGAGAAACGATGTTCGGATTTCCACAATACAGATTCAGGAAATATACGAGATTCTGATGACTGATGAGAGCTTGGTGCTAGAAAAGAAGGCCAAACTGGAGAAAAAAAAGAAGTCAGTAGACCCGGTTGCACTCCTCACGAGCCAAATAGCTGAGCAAGCGTTGTCTGATAACGCTTACAACGGGTCAACTGATGATGATGGAGAGGCTTTGCAGAAAGCTATGATTCTTCTCTCTAAGCATTACCAGAAAAAGTTCCAACCAAAGTCAGGTTCCAACTCTTCTCACTTCACTTCTGTGTCTAGAGCCAAAGTACCCGAGCCAAAGACTGCTCTTGCTTCAATTGTGGAAAGTCGGGTCATATTTCAAAGGAGTGTCGAGTGAAGAAGGTCAGAAATTCGGCATATTATAGCAGAAAATGGAGCTGTCCGAGAAAAGAGAGAGTGGATTAGCTTTGCTAGCCGAAGAAGAATTCTGGCTAGATCACTCTGACGATGAAGCAACAAACATAGAGATCGCTCAGATGTGCTTGCTTGGAGATGATCAGTCAGGTGATTCTGATTCTGATACTGATGAAGATGAGGTATATACTGATTTTGATTACAATTTTATTACCTCTCAGATGAAAATCATAATTACTGTTTTATCTGATTTTCGCTTAAAGTTATTATCTGAAAAGAATTTAAATGCTGAAAAGTCAGATTTGATTGACAAATTGTAGATTTCTTTGAAAGATGAAAAAATCTATTTTAGAAAATACTAAAGACATCTTTCAAAAGAAATTGGATGATTTAGAAAATTCAAATAAGACTTATCTTGAATCTTTGACGGCTATGACTAATTTAAAAGATGAATTTTCTGATAAAATAAATAAATTAGAAGAAAAGCTTTATCGAAGAAACCAATCTGAACAAACAATTTTTATGAACAAACCGAGGAGTGAAGAAGCTTTAAAACAAAGGTGGGGACTTGGTTTTGAAAATCCTCATTGTTTAAACAATGCTATTGAAAAATCCCCAACTTTATATAAATACGATTATCTGACTCTTGCTCATTATGCTCCTCAATTTAAAATTGATTGGATGAATGAGAAGCAAGTGTTAGAAATCGAAAATGAGAAAATAACAAATAACAAAAAAAAGGAAATTCCTTTTGTTTACACAAGTGAAAATGCAAAATATTTTCCTGAAAAATCAAAGAGAGGAAGAAGAGTTTTAAATGATATATCTTCTGTCAAATCTTCAATATCTGATGATTTTATTGATCCTTATGCTTCTAATTCGGATAAGGAAAATATTTCTCCAATCATTTATGATTCTAAGAAATATACTCCTCCATTAGTATTAGAGAGTACAATCATCGATCTGGAAGATAAGATAGAAGATCAAAATATTTTAAAGAAAATTGAATCTGATATTTTTCTTTCTTTCATGACATCTAGTCTTGAAGAAAAATTATTGTCTCCAAACCCAGATTCTATTTCTAGTCTTTCTTCTGATGTTCAAGTAAGCAAAAGTAAAGTTTCTAATTTTAAAACCTTTTCTCAAAATTCTTCAGACTCCGAGGCAAATTCAGATTTATTAGTTGATCAGATTGATTGCTTGGATAAAATTATTTCTTCTAATTTAAATATTTCATCTAAAATTCTTGATGATTTTTTTACGCTCAATGATCAATATTATAAACCTAAGTGTAAAAGAAGACGGTCAAAGAAGTCGAAGAAACAAGATATAGTTCTTTCTGATAGTTCTAATTCTTCCAATTCTAATCTTTCAGATAGGACTTTGAGCAAGTCAAAGAAGCAGATCTGGAGAACAAAGCGAACATCTGATGAACCTACTTTTGATGGGGATAAATGTGTAGACAAATTCTATAAAAGCGATTCATTTGTTTCTTGTAATAAAATTTCAAAGTACTCTATAAAACAAATGATTCGAATTTCAAAACATGTCTCATGTTCTTCCTCAGATTTTAGTTCTGATGATTATGCTTTCTCTTCTGATGATTGTGCCTATCATTCTGATCATCTTTTTCATGCTTCTCGTATCAAATATTATAAATATTTCCCCATACGAACTATAACTAACTTTCACGGGCCCAAATTCAAGTGGGTACCCAAGTCTAAATCTGATTCAAAGTTGCAGGCACCTCATGTTAAGGGGGAGTAAGAGAAGGATGGTTTTTGAACACAGCAGTTCAAAACCTGGTCTTAAATATCAAGACTATGACTTCTGAGTAATTCAGCTCAGAACCCGTGCTTCAAAGAATATGACTTCTAGACATATCAGTCTAGGACTCGTTTTTCAATGCATTAAGCTTCTGACTAAATGAGATATTGTGAGTACATCTATTCTATTCCGTTGCATTTATATCTGATAATGATGTTGTTCCAGTTTTCTCAAATGTTTTTAAGAATCTGAGCAATTTTCATTTCAACTCCTGAATTTGTTCAAACCAATTTTTACAAATGAGACACAAATTTTTTTTACATTATGTAAAAGATGATATTATTGAATTATATTTTGTTTCAACTGAATATAAACTTGCCGATCAAATATTTCTATTTTTAAAATTTCGGCATGTTGTTTTAAAAGTTTAAACCTTTACAAATTTTATTCTATAAAGTAAAAGTTTTACAATTTTCTTTCTTTTGAATAAAATGTGTGTCTAGGATAAATTTTCAAGTTGTTTTGTTTATATTAAAGTTCTTATATGTTCAAATTTCAGTTCTAACAAAAGTCGAAAAGTCAGCAACATGTTTGTAACTTTTGATTTTGCTTTAAAGTTGTGTGATTCGGAATATTTATAGTTTACAATGCTTAGAAAACCTAAAAAGTCGGAATTTTAGATCGTAATGAAAATATGGGCTAAGCACTTAGACGTAAAACCTTGTGTTTGAGGTGATTATTAAATTCTTATAAATCATAAATCTCTAAGTTTAAAAGTTTGTACCTGTGACCTTTCTGGTTTGGGAAAGTAAGTTCTGTGGGATGCCTGTCATCTGGTCCCCTAAGGTCATTTGTTCTGGGAGTGATCGAACTCAAATCCTTCTATAGAATCAGATCGAAAGTCATGTTCTACTGGTATGAATGGGTTTAGGATATGTCGATGTAGCCTTTCTGATCTGGGAAAGTAAGTTCCAAGGGGTGTTTGACACCTAGTCCCCTAAGGCCAACTGATCTGGGAGTGGCTGACCTAAATCCTGCAATAGGGTCAGATAGAAAGTTACGTTTACGACATGTTCTTTACCTACCGAACTTTTTGATTAAAAGATGCCAAAGTGCACAAGCTTAAAAAGATGCCAAAGAGCACACTCATGTAAAGATGCCAAAGAGCACACTCATGTAAAGATGCCATAGTGCACAATGCTAAAAGATGCCAATGAGCACACATCTCATGATACTTGGTTATATATTTCTGAGTTGCAATAAACCTGTAAATTTGTGAAAGTCTGAATTTTTGATGGATTAGTGTGATTACATGCAAAGTTCTCTATTATATTTTTAGAATTACATTTTCTTCAAGCTAGTTGAAGTTCACATGCGAGCACACTGAATAGATTGATGAAAGTTTTTGAAACTGAACATGTCTTAACTTGATATGCAATAAAACTTGTTTTTGTATCCAAACACATACATTTGATTTCATCTGATGGATTTTATTGTGATATTTTTCTAAGTAGAATTTTATTTGTTTAAGTTTAAATTTTTATATATTTAGTTGTTTCAAAATACATATTCAGTATATTTTTCTTTCTACATTGATGTTTACATTCATTGTGTTCTCATAAATATATTTCAAATGGGTTTGAGCATTTTTCAAGGGGGAGTGAAAAAGGAGAATTTTTCTTAAATGTTCATATCTGCTTTTGAGGGGGAGTATCTGATTTTCTTTATATGAATGCTAACATGAATTGTCATATCTAGTGCATTTTTGTAGGGGGAGTCAAAGTGCTTAAAAAGGTAATTTTTTTCTAAGTCAGCTTTGCGCCATCAGTTGGTAACGCAAACCTTGTTTTGCGCAACATGCATGTAACGCAAACCTTACTTTACGCAACCTGCGTGTAACGCAAACCTCAGTTTGCGCAACTAACTTGAAGCGCAAACCTCCCCTGTTTTCTCTGTTTCTTTGTTTTTGCAGATCTTAAGTTGTCTCGTCTCTAACATTGGCATGACCTAGTTGAACCAGTTCATCAAGGTCATGAGGGGGAGAAATCAGAGAAGTCAAGGAGATTTTAAAGAGACAAAGAGCTCAAATGTTTATCTGCTGATCAAGATTCGCTCAAAGATTCTACTCAAGATTCTACTCTCTCAGCCATTTTAATTCTTTTGCTGTTCCTGCTCCGACCACTACAGTTCATTCAAGGTCTTCCAAAAGAGGTGTGTCATCTAGAGCACAAGCTGATGAATCAACTGTTCGTTCAAGTTTATTCCAATCTGGTTCAGACTTGTCAAAGGCAGCAAAGACAAATCAAACTGAAATATGCTGAGAATAAATTTTTCTTTAAAAGTCAGAAAGCTTCATAAAGTCGCTTTAATGGTCAGTGTTGTTTTAGAAGATGAATTTTGAAGACCAAAGCGCCAATGATTACTAAGGGGGAGATTGTTAAGCCTGATTTTATAGTAATCATTGTATTTATAGGACTTGGTCAAATACTGTGTCTAAAGTCATATACTGTGTTGTATTAACCAAGGGTATTTAAGTCCCTTTGGTCTTGTTCCTTGTAAGAACTTCACGCACACATTTTGAATATACACATACTTTGCGCTTATTGTCTCTCTCTACTTTCTCTCTCTAGAGATTCAGTGATTCTTGGACTCACATTCATTCATACAAAGTTTTGAGAAATCTTAAATGCTTAATATGCTCAAATTTCATTCTGATTTTTGATGAGCAAACATATACTGACAAATGATTTCTTGCGCTTAAATGTCAAGAAAATCATTGAGCAACACATTCTTTTAGGACAAATACATGGGATTCAATGTGTGAGCTTAAATGACTTCCATGGATTCACGTAAACCAGTGTTTCCTACCCCAGAAGTAATCCTAGAGTGATTGAGGGGTGAGGGGTTTTTAAATCAAAGAGTGGGGGAGATAACTCATTCGATTGAGTTTTTCTCAGTGTGTGGAGCGGAAAAATGTAAATGAGAGTTTAGTTAGAAGTGCGCTTTAATGTTTAAAAGAAATAGGGTGTGAGATCAGAGTTAAAAGAATATCAAAACTCTGCACCAACCACTTTCTGAGTCGGGCAGCCACATCTACTAATTGGTTCACATTCTTTGGTGACCATCATTGAAAAAGCCAGTGAGCCCATGCCATCTCTTGCAAACACCCCACCAGCTACTCATTCTTTTCTTAAAAAGAGAATGTTTCACATTTTCTGGGGATGCAACACATACGCTATTGGTTCTTCACTCGGAAGATACTGATATTGAAGTAGAAGGAAAGTTGCCCCACCTTTGACCCTTTTATCATGCACATTGAGTCTATGTATAACCTCTGTTGTCTCATTGGTTTACATAATTTTGATCCTAAACAACAATCATTGTGCTAATTTGTAGATCCCAGTACAGTGCAATCAACAGATAATAAGATCAATGTAGAACGGTAATATAGCCACAACCTCTAGTCATATGATTAATATGCAATCAAAGGTTACGGGTTTATAGAATGAATTTCTGATCAGAGAAAAGTAAACCTATTGACTAGAGATCTGGAAATTATGAGACTCCTTAACTGATAAATGAACTAAATAAGCCTTTATATACTCAGTCTTACAAGACTTAACGGGCTTATGGGCTTTGGGCCCAATTACAATAAACTTTCAATTAATTACATTTCGAACCCTTATAAATGTTTTATGCAACTTTCAACACACAGGACTTTCAGTCCTAACAATCTCCCCTTAAAGTTGAATAAAGCATTTATCTTCTTGAAAACTTCATGCCTTTATCTTCTTTCCCTCTTGAATCTTTGAAAGACTTTGGTGTTGCATGTCTTCATATCTTTCCCAGCTCCCCCTTAAATAAAGCTCTTGGTCTTCATAGTTTCAACTTTGTAACCAGATTCAATGTACAATAGCCTCGACTGAATGCACTATCAAGTAACTTTTAACTGTAGAAACTCAATCACATCGGATCAGCTCACAAGAAAGATATTGTGAGAGTTACGTGACTTTTCATGATGCAACTTCTGTTTAAAACAAAGAATTTGTCTTTGAACCGCGAGTTGAATATACTTTCGACTTAAGAACTTGGTACAATCAGCTCGTAGGAGGAAATGACTTATAGCAAACACCATATGATACGGGATAGAAGAAATACAATCTTTGAAATCTTCAACTTTAAAAATTGAAACAGTATTGAACTCATATCTTCATATTGAACTCATATCTTCATCTCTTTGATCTCTCGACTGTCTTCAGAAAAGCAAACTTTCACTTTATCTTATAATCATCTTCATTCAGAAAATCTTCAATCAGAAATTCAATCATATTATAACGTTGAAATTCAACTTTGTACAACTCTCCCCCTTTTTGATGATTGTGAACATCATGATCATCAAAACTTCTTCAATTTCAGCACTTTCTTTGATTTCCTTCTTTGTAAAGACGAACAATCTTCCCTTCATAATAATTTGACATTCTCCGCCCGTTGATCTGAATATCCGTCAATTCATGAAATGTATATATCCGAATCTTTTCAAATTCAGATATAATAGGAATTGTAAACCTGAATCAACAAATGATATAGTTAGTATGCCTGTAAGTAGCACGGAGCCACTTTGTACAACGGATGTACATTGGAAAGGAGCTTTTGTGATATTCACTACCCAGGGCTTCCATTCAATCATCGAAAAACCACAAAAAAAAATTCTATGAATGTTATGACAAGAAAACTCATTCCTTGTGTGTACGTGCAAGTGTAGAATGATTGAAGCTACTTAGCTTTCTCAGGCTAAAAAATGTGTAAACTGTTGAGACAACAACAGATATTACACGGACTCAATGTGCATGAAATAGGTGCGAAGGTGGGGCAACTTTCCTTCTTTTTCAATATCTAAATCTTCCGATTGAAGATTAGATAGCAGATATGTTGCGTCCCCAAAGAAAATGAAACATTTCTTTGTTACGAGTGGCTGGTGGGGTTATAGCAAGAGTTGGCATGGGCTCACTGCCTGTTTCAATGATGGTCACCAAAGAATGTGAACCAATCAGAAGATGTGGCTGCCCGGCTCAGAAAGTGTTTGGTGCAGAGTTTTCATATTCTTTTAACTCTGTTCTCACACCCTCTTTCTTTTTATCATTAAAGCTCACTTCTAACCAAGCTCTCATTTACATGTTTCGCTCAACACAATGAGAAAAACTCAACCGGATGAGTTATCTCCCCCACTCTTTGATTTATGACCCCTCACCCCTCAATCACTCTAGGATAACTTCCGGAGTAGGAAACACTGGTTTACGTGAATCCATGGAAGTTCTGTTTAAGCTCTCACACGAATCCCATGTAAGTCCTAAGAATAGTTGCTCAACAGTTTAACTGAACCGTTAAGTACAAAATGTATGATAACATTGTCAAAATGTATGCTCATGAGATTTGAGCAATTAAACTTTGAAGATTTCTCAAAACAAAGATAATGAATGAATGAAATGAAATCAAGAGAATTGTTTTGAGAATCTGACAATGTATCAATCAGATCAAATAAAATGGTTAGGGTATCAAAGAACTGGATATTTTGTTTATATGAACAACTATAAACAATTTTGCAATGAAAGCACAATATTAGAAATGATGATTGATGCTAAACAATATTTGAAAGCAAACGGGAGTATTACCATCGAAAAATTGTTTCGTTATGAGACATGGTAATAACAAATTCAAACGAAATACTGAACCGGTGTGTGTGAATACTTAACAGTATATGGACAAGATAATACGCGAGTATTGATCTTTGGAAACACACGGTCAATTAAACATTAAAGCTCAAAAATTGAAAAACATTTAAAGTCACACTTCTAAATTCATAAAATCTTTTGAGAACCAGAAGTGGTTTGAACATTTCAGAAACTGTTTTTCATGCTTGAAAGTCGTTCGTCTTTCAAACAATCAGAGATCTAGATCAGAAGATTTTTACCTTTTAGGCTCCCCCTCAAATCATTATAGAATGATTTAGGTCTTTTAAGCTCCCCCTGGATATTTGCAAAATATCCAAGTCTGAATGTTGAAGAACGAGTCTTGATCTGTCATGTGATCAGAAGCCATACTTCGTTGAAGTACGGGTTCTAAGCTGATTTACTTAGAAGCCTTGGTTCTCTTACTCCCCCTTGACTTGAGGTGCCTGCAACACAGAATCAGTTTTCGGCTTTAGTACCCACTGGTATTTGGGTCCATGAATGTTAGTTGCAGTTCTTGTGGGAGTAACGGAATAAGAACCATACCAGAAATGATCATTGGATTTGTGAATAGGATCATGTGTACAACAATAAGAACAATAGTATTTCTTACCTGACAACCTGAGTAATTGATCTCTAGAGTAGATATGATCAGGTTTACCTTTACGCGCATTGTTCTTTTTGGCTTTGTGTGTATGCACACATGATTTATTACCTTTCAACTCATCTTTTTTCTTATCTTCAACTGGTTTCTACTTCCAGACCAGTTCCTCTTCTTTATATCTTCTTCTTCTCCTTCTTTGTGTACCTGAACCATCTATATTGCTATCATAGAAAAGGTTAGTTTTACGAATCTGATCAAAAGATTTAACTGACCTTTGTGAAGAGACAGATTTCTGATTTGAACTTGATACAGTCTTTTCAAGCACTTTAATCGTCGAAGCAAAGTTGTCTCTTTCTTTAACAAGCATGTCAAACTTCTTCGTGAACTCAGACTTCGTTTTCTGCTCTTTTAGTGCATTTGCAGATAGTTCAGTTAGCTTCTCAGTAAGCTTTTTGATTGTTAGAGCATAAATCTGTTGGATACAAGATCAAGAAGTCTGAAGATTAAATGTCAAGAAAGTCAAAGCTGAAGAAAGTCATATCTCATTAAAAGTCAAAGTCTTTTGTAATAAAAAGTCAAATGTATTTGTATTTTGTATTTTTTAGTTTTCCTTGTATTAAGAGTTGGTATAAATAGATTTTTTTATTCAGTATAGTTAGAAGTAAGTAGCAGAATACGTTTTGAGAGAAAAATTCTATAGAGAGAGAAAGAGAGAGCTCTAGAGAGAGAAAGTTTGTAATTGAATTGAGAAGTGAAATCAAAACAGGTAATTTTTTGAGATATCTTGTTTGTTTGATTAATCTTGTTTAGAAACTAGAATCTGGAACAAACATTGATCTCAGGCTCAAATGTGCATCTTTCTTCTTCAAATCCCTTCTCAGCATCCTTTCTTTGGCCGGATATTTCATTGAAGAATCCAACGTTCTTCCGTTCAATGACCTTCTTTTCTTTTGCAAACTTTTCTCTTTCAAGGATGATTACTTTCTCAAATTCAGATACTTGTTGAGAAAGCTTTATACATTTCAGCTCAACTGGTTTCTTCTCATCAGCACGTTTTCTTGAAAAATCTGAGAACTTCTTTGCGAATGATTTTTCAAATTCGGAGTTATCTTGAGCGAGCTTTTGCTCCAAATCAGATATTTTTCTTTTAAGCTCAGAGTTCTCAAATTCCAATTCTCTTCCTTTTAGCAATTCCCTTGGCCCTAATATCAACCATTCAGTGCAATCCCACAACTCTTTTCCTGTCATTTTGTAAGTATTTATTTGACCATAAATTTCACTCAAAATGTCACGAAAAAGGTCACAAGAGATACTACTTGTCATATAATTTCGAGCTAAATTATTAGCCCTCTCTCTTTTCTCCTTTTCCATAGGAGAAGCTTCTGTCGGAATTTGGGATTGCATCTCTCTTTCAGTCAATGATAATCTGATATAGGGACCCACCTCATGTTCATCTACAAAATACAAAAAATCAACTTTCCACTCTTCATATTCTCTTTTGGACCGCAGCCTTGGTGGGTTCGTCATTTTGATCATATCGAATAGACTTAATTTGATCCGCTTTTGAAAAGAGATGAAACTCAAAAGTGCAAGGACCAAAAGTGACAAAGTCTGAAACTTGAAAGATTAGGGTCACAAATGACAAACTACTGAAACCTTGAAGTACGGGAGCTGAAAGTGACACTAACTAAAACTTAAAACTAGAAGGACTAAAAATGACGCAAACTAAAACTTAAAACTAGAAGGACTAAAAATGACACAAACTCAAACTACTAACTAGAGGGACTAAAAGTGTAAAAAATAAAACTTCTAACGGACTTAACTAAAAACTAACTGAAAAAAGACTAAAAATGAAATAAAACTAACCAAACTAACAAACTAACCGGACTAACGGAGACTTAACGGAAAAAGGACCAAAAAGTAAGAAATGTAACCGCCACTTAACGGAAACACTATTCATCATCTTCCCCGTTGATCCATCCTGCAAAACTCGAAAACGGTTAGAAATTTTCAATGCAAAGCGATCGTTAAAGCTCCCTGATCAGTCCTTACCAGATTAAAACTTAACCGGTCAACCCACGATCACAAACGAACCAACCGAAAGTTTTTCGCAAAACGATCGAAAACTTAAAAAAAATCAGTATGGGTTAAAACTTTTCGACCAAAAATGATCGTTTATGTTCCCATAAGCTCCCTCAACTGATTAAATCTCGAAACAGTCTCAAACTCTCGAACGAAGCAACCGAAGATTTTTCGGAAACCGAACGAGAATTTAAAATTTTGATATGGGATGAAATTTTTCGATAGAAATCGATCGTTTAGACTTTGTAAGCAACCCTTAACAATTTAAAACCGAAAAAATTCGTTCACGATCTCTACCGAGTCAACCGAAATGATTTCGAAAAACAATTCGAAAAACTCAAGAACTTGTTCTTGACGTGAGAAGTTGGTTCGATGGACACCGGGAGCCGCAAGGGACCGGTCGGGGAGACACCGATCGATGGAGGGGTCGGGCGATGATGGCACCGGGCGAGAGATACCGGTCGATTGATGGTTCGGTCGAGAGATTGAGCAAGACACCGGTCCTTTTGCAAGGCACCGGTCGATTTATAGTACCGGGCGTTAGATACCGATCGAGGTTTATGGCACCGGTCGAGAGAAGATGTACCGGTCGGGAAGTCCAGTCAATGAAAGTGAGATAAATATATATATGTATATATATGTATATCTATCGCTTTCTCTCTCTTTCTAACCTCTCTCTCTCTCTAAATATATATATATATATATAAATATAGATCTCTCTTCCTCTCGCCTATCTTCTTTCTCTATTTATGATCTAATCTATGCTTCTTCCACGGTTGAATTAATCGGGACAACACTTCATCTCCAACTCAGAGATGGATTATCACAGTATGAAAAGAAGAGAGCTTCAAGCTCTATGCAAGGAATATAATATTCAATCAGTTCCACAACACACTCAAAAATCTTCCACCGTCCCACTTCCTTTTTATCAGCTAATCGCAATATTAGAAGCAAATTATAGATGGCAAACTATAGATGTCAAGATTTCACAACACCCCGGGCGAGAGAAACCTTAAATAATACCGGTCAACAATTGTAGACCTCAGAGTATCGGTCCAACAAAAAAAATATCAATTTAAGAATACCGGTCAAAAAAATATCGGTCAAGGCCATGTACCGGTAGACCTCAGAGTATCGGTTCAACAAAGCACCGGTCAAGGCACCGGTCACTTGAGTTAGGTCGAAGATATAACTAATCAAATTAACAGATAACTCAAAGAACCGATAAAATCGATCGAAAGCAAACTTTGAACCCAGAAAAATTAATCGAACCCAGAAAAATTAATCGATATCCATAAACTCAATCGATATGCCGAAACCATAATCAAATATGCATATTTAATTTCAGAAACAATTTTGCAGACAAGAACTCAGAAACTCAATCGACCGGGAAAAATAAATTTTGGTTTTTAAGAACACACAGACCCGGTCGATAAACAACCCAGATTAAACCCAAAAATCAAACTCAAACAGGACTCAACCAAAGTTGAATCGATCGATCGGAAAAAAATTGATTTTCAAACCAATAGTGCAGAAAACAGTTTAATCAATTATTAACAGATCAATCGAACACAAAATATGGCAGATAAATTGATAAAAGCGATTAACACAAAATAGTCGATTAAAGGGTTTTAGACAAACCTTTTTTGATCGTATCGAATAAAATTTATTCGATTCTGCTCTGATACCAGCACATGTTAGGATCAAGCGCTTACCACTACGCCAAAAACAATTGCTGATGGAGAAGGCGCAACTTTATTTCCTTATAGCGTAGCAGCTAGCGCCACGTTTCGATTTAAGAAGATGTTGGTCAATGACCCAAAAATCCCCCCCCCCCCAGCATCTGCCAGCACTAACAAGATCTTCGCTAGAAGTCAATGGCTGCACAACATGCCTTTGGCATTTAAATGCACTCCATGGGATTCGAACCCGTGACCTGCTCTGATACCAATTGTAGATCCCAGTACAGTGCAATCAACAGATAATAAGATCAATGTAGAACAGTAATATAGCCACAACCTCGAGTCATATGATTAATATGCAATCAAAGGTTACAAGTTTGCAGAATGAATTTCTGATCAGAGAAAAGTAAACCTATTGACTAGAGATCTGGAAATTATGAGACTCCTTAACTGATAAATGAACTAAATAAGCCTTTATATCCTCAGGCTTACAAGACTTAACGGGCTTATGGGCTTTGGGCCCAATTACAATAAACTTTCAATTAATTACATTTCGAACCCTTATAAATGTTTTATGCAACTTTCAACACACAGGACTTTCAGTCCTAACATAATTCTTTCATAACACAAGCACGAGCACACATAAAATCTGTTTTTCTGTCAGAAAATTCATAGAAAATACCTTGTGTTTTTCAATTATTGAATGGAAGTCCTGGGGAGTGAACGTCATCTCAAGCTCCTTACATTGTACATTCGTTGTACACAGTAACTTTGTGTTACTGAAAGACATTCCTAACTGTTTCATTTGTTGATTCAGGGTTACAACTTCTAATTTGTTTGAATTTGAAAAGATTCAGATGAATATATTCATGAATTGACGGCTCATTCAGATCAGATGAACGATTTTCTCATATCATTAATTGGGGGAGAATGCTCATACTTTACCAAAAGAGATCATGAAGTCTCTTATACTTTGATTAATTGGGGGAGAAGTTTCAAAGACCGAACTGACTTTGAAATAAGTTTTGATGATCTTGATTCTCACAATCATCAAAAAGGGGGAGAAATTTCTGAAAGATCAATTTCAAAGTCATAAAGAGATGTCAAAGTGAAAAAGACTTGGGGAGAAATTCTGAAAGTTCAATTCAGTCAAGTCTGATGAAAAGAAATTATTCAAAGATGATTCAAAGACGAATCAAGATGAATCAATAAAGTTTGTTTTTCGAAGACAGTATAGAGATTTCAAAGATGAAGATACAAGTTTTGAAAAGATTCCTCAAAGATGTTTCAGAGATCAAAGATTCCTCAAAGATGTTTCAAAGATCAAAGATTTCAAAGAAGCTTCAAAGAATTTTTTAAATGTTTGTTCAAGACTTGATGAATGTTTAAAGATTGTGCTAAAGACTTTTCAAGATTCTTCAAAGCATAAGAGATTGAAGATTGCCAAAACTTCATTGTTTAAAGTTGTCAAAGTTAAAAGTTTGAAGAATCAAGCGTTGAAGACGATTGTCAAATTTTTATTAAATCTTGAATACAAAGGGGGAGAATGTTAGTGTATAAATTGTATCCAAGATTTAATGTGAAAAGTTTAAGTCTGTAAAGTCAACATTGTCAACCTTAGTGGTTTGAGAGAAGCTTTGTTTAGAGAGTTTAAGCATATGAGAGTTTCTTATCTTGTATAAATAGACTTTGTATCTTGAGTGTTTGTAACTAGAAATATTGTAACTCTTTCATATCAATATACGACTTGTGACTTTCTCTCACTACTCTCTCTCTCTCTAGAACATAACTTTCATATCTCAAATCTTGATTTAGATTGTTTGATTGTGCTTGAATATTGGGAATTTACATTTTCAGGAAACTTAGTCTGTGTGGATTCGAGTTCTATTCTGCTTTGAATAGAAGCCTTTCCCTTAAGCTTGAGTTCTGAACTGTTTTGTTCAGAAGTCAACGTAGTATTTTCATCAAATGACACGTTCACGTTTTCCATGATGCACTTGGTTCGTCTATTGTATACACAATAGGCTTTAGAAGTGAGAGAGTATCCTACAAAGTAGCCTTCGTCAGCTTTCTTGTCAAACTTCCCAAGATTATCACGGTCATTTAAGATATAGCACCTGCAACCAAAGACACGCAAAGATTTAATGTTCGGTTTTCGTTTATTAATCAGTTCATACGCTGTCTTATTGAATCTTTTAATCACAATCGTCCGGTTTTGAGTGAAATAGGCGGTTGCAACGGCTTCAGTCCATAGGTACATTGGTAGACCAGAATATGCCAACATTGTCCTTGTACCTTCGACCAAAGTTCGATTTTTCCTTTCAACAATGTCGTTTTGTTGTGGAGTATAGGCAGCAGAGAAGTTATGAGAAATCCCAACAAAGGTGAGATAACTTTGAAGAGTATCATTTTTAAACTTTGTGTCATTGTCACTTCGCAATGTCTTTATCGGCAATTGAAGGCGAACTTGGATTTTCTTGATGAAGGTAATGATTAGATATGGTGCATCAGATTTGCTTCGCAGAAATTCCAACCAAGTATACCTTGAATACTCATCTATCATTACAAGAATGTACTTTTTACCGTTAATAGACTGAGTACGCATAGGGCCACAAAGGTCCATATGAATTAATTCCAAAGGTGTTGAGCAAGAAGATTCAGTCTTTGATTTGTGTGAACTTCGTTTCATCTTTTCCATCTCACATGCGGGACAAAGTGAATCCTTCTTAAACCTCATCTCAGGTAGACCGTTCAATATTCTTTGTCTCGCTAATTTATCAATAGCCTTGAAGTTCTGATGAGACAAGCGCCGATGCCATGTCCAACTTTGAGTTTTCGATGCTTTTGCAATTAAGAATACAAAACGTGTAGCCGAAAGCATTGGAAAATTCACCGTATAAAGATTTCCATATCGTTCAGCTCTAAAGATCTCATAACCGTCCGGATCTTCAATAAAACAGTGATTGATTGTAAACCGAACTTGATAGTTACTATCGTAGAAATGACTTGTACTGAACAAGTTATGATCGAGTCCTTCCACGTATAGTACTTTCTTGATGATTACAGTGTTGTTCTTTAGCGAACCGTATCCTTTGATGAATCCTTAAAGCTCATAATTTGCAAAACTTACTGTTCCTGCAGGTTCTTCAACAAAATTATGCAATAAATGCTTATACCCTGTCATATGTCTGGAGCATCCTGAGTCAACGAACCACAAATGACAGGCCTGCACAAGGAACAAATCACTTCTTTTTAGGTACCCATATCTAGATGGGTCCTTTCTTGTTAGCATCATGCAGTTTCTTAATATCATCTACTTTAGCCTTGACTCTCCATTCATACTTAGGCTTTGGCATCCATTTCCAGATCATTTTGACATTAAAATCATGAAACTGCTTTTTCTTAGAAAGATTAGCCGACTTAGATTGAAACACTTTAATGTGTTGTGTTGAGGACTTGGGGACAGTTTTAGCTTTAAAAACTCTCTTAACAGCTTTTTGGCTTGGGAGGAATGGAGTACAGTGAAAATCATTGTCACCACAGTGTTTGCATATTAAGTTCTTACGAGCAAATGTCAACATTTTTGATTTATCAAAAGAAGTACATTTATTCAAACACTCTTGACATTTATTTTCGTTTAGTAACAGTAAATTCTTTTTCAACAATATCTTTACTAACTATCTTGTCACTGTATTTCTTTCTCCATTCTCCTTTACCACCATCTTTACTCAGATCTGAAACATGAAAGGAAACTTTATTAGTTTTCTTCTTCAAGGATGAACTCTTTTTCAAAATTCCAGAAGTCTCACTTTTTTCATATATGCTTGGTAAATATTCAGGACATTCAGAGTAAGTAACTGTAGGTTTTATTGAAGTCTCAAACTCTGGATTTGATCTGACATTCCATTTTTTTTATCATCAAACATCTTTTTATCATTCAGATTTTTCTTGAACAAATCATTTTTCAAATCATTAATCTCTTTACAAAGCTCTTTGTTCTCTTCAAAAGATTTATCTAATTTAAATCTGAGATCACAATTCTCATCTTCTAACTCCTCAAGAGTCTTTTGTAAACTTTTGATTTGTTTTTCAAAATCAGATGTTTGATCAATTACAGAGTTGGATTCAAGCTTTTTGCATGATTGGGACAGGATCTGAGGAATTAATCATATCATCAAAAATCTCCTCAGTCATTTTATCAACAAACTCTTTTTGAATGCTAGAATTCATGACATTTGAATTCTCTTCCATCTTAGCTTCACTTGAAGATTCATAAATAATGGATTCAAATATATGAGTCTGAGCATCAATACCAGTGTCTGAATCATACTCGTCGTACTGGCATAAAGTCTCAGGAATAATTTTGTCATCATTGGCAGATTCAGTTGACGATGGTGTGGAAAACAATGATTCAAACTCAACAAATTCAAGTTTTCAATTTTTATAGCTTTTGTTTAAATCATTGTATTTAAATCCAACCGGTTTAAAACTGTTTTGTGAATCAGCACAACTCGACGTATCATCATCCGTCACCTCTTTACCTTTGCATGAAGTGTCAGATTTAGGAGTTTCAGCTTTAACGAAAGTATCGTGAATATCCGGGATTTTCTTTGTTTTTGAGCCCAATTTATCAAAATTATACAAGTTTTCCGGGGCTTTCTTCAAAACATCATTTTCAGATAAACCTAATCTCGTTTTAGCATTGTAAAATCTGACGTCTTGGAGTTTGTTTGTCAACAGATTTAATGTCTGCTCACTATGTCCTCTTTTCAGATTTAGATCTTCCAGCTATTTAATCTTACAGTAAGCTTCATTTCTTTCCTGAAAAGCAAGCTTCAAATTTAATTTTGAATTCACCCTTTTCAGAATTTAAATTAACTAAGTCTCTCTCAAGTTCCAAAATCTTCGTTTTTAAGAATTATGTGGGGTCTGATGTCGATCGTTGACTTTGGGAATTAGAAACATGTGGATCTGAGGTGTTCTGGTCGATGAGGAGTCGGGATCAGAAACTACCCGTGAGGTAGCACGTGTTACCCAAGGTTGGGAGACAACCGCAGTCTCATGGTTAAAGGATAGATTAGTAAGATAATTGTTCACTCAGATATAAGTGTGTTGTGCCCAAGGGGGGGGGCATTTATCGGGAGGACCAACACGAGGTTGTGGTGGTAGTTTTGGCAAACGGTGTAGGGACAATCTATCCTACGGGCAACGTTTCGTTAAAATCTAGATTTCGAGGACGAAATCTCTTTTAAGGTTGGGAGGATTGTAACACCAGTAAATTTCGGTAAGTAAATGCCACCCGGATGTTCCTGTGACTGGTAAACAGTGGGGTTTTGGTTGAGAAAGCATTATCTATAGACCCTTGGAGTATCGAGAGTGTTGGCATTGAGAAAGTTGAGTTTCGGGGCTCCGGAAAAGTCCCGCTACAATGCCCAACAACTATGACAGTGTCATAGTCGCAATGTCACAGTCGCAGAGGAGGAAACAGGAGGTTGGGTAATGTTGGCGACATTGCCATGCGACAATGCCCTGGGCATTGTCGCTGGTCAATGTCGTACCCGTGTGGCCGGTTGCTGTTAAGTCGCGAAAGTCAGCCTTTTTCTCATTTCTCACTTCTCAAATTCCATCCTTTCTCTCCCAAACCGATTCCCACCTTCTTGGTTCAAACCCTAGCCATTCCTATGGCCATCCACCTTGATTTTGAAGCATTTCCATCACCATCCAAGTCTTGGAAGTCTAGGATTCAAGAAGCTACCACTCCACCATCTCCATTGAAGTCTTCTTCAAGAAAATCTAGGGTTTTGAGTTCTATCAAAACCCACCATTGTAAGTTCATCCACTTTCTTTCTAACACCTTAATCAAGTTACAAATGATTCATCTTTGACCTCATAGTGTTTCTAATTATCCAACTTAGGGTTGGTTGATTTTGGGGAAGATAGGCCAAATTAGGGTTTTGGCCAAAATAGGGATTTTGTTATATGATGTTTGGAGATCGATTCTTTATGGTTGAAGATGCTTATTTATGGTTGGAAATCTATGGATCTAGTTTTTTGAAGGATTTTGCTTGTGGACTCGGATTTCTTCAAGGAAGCTTAAAGCGGGGTAAAATCTAGATTTAACCTAAATCTAGCGAGATGAGTTCAAGTTGATTTGTGAAAACGGTGTACATGCCAAAATGTTTATTTTAAAGTGTTTGTGTTTTACATTAAATCGTTAACTGTTGATAAGTTTTGGTTATTTAAATATATTTAACTTTATAAACTTATGTAACACTCATCTTTGTGATTTTTGGGCATTTTGATAAATAAAGCATTTTGATATGTTTCATTGATGATATAGTATATAAATGAAGGTCATTTTATATAATCGTCCAGTTGGTGCATACGATTTTATAAACCTTGGGAAAATGCATATCATTGTGTTATGAGTCATTTTGGAAACATGAATGGGATGAGTCCATTTGGAAAACGTTTTATTTCAACCAATGAGAAGTTTTGGGTTAATTACTCTTGGGTCGTAGTGTTTACATAATTGTTGGTCAAACGCGTTTCGATGTTTATACTAGCTTCCATTGGAGATTTACGTAAATTGTTGGGTCTTTAGCTCGGTTTTCGACTTTCTCGGGTCTTGGGGACTTTTGTCCGGTTTAATAACCTAAGTGGAGCTTTGGGTGGGGGTTGCATTTATTTCATTTTAATTTGGAGAATACATGTTTTGGGTGTGGGTGCCATTCATTTGGAGTCATGTATTTTAGACTGTATTGCATTGGATCCATAGGCATGTAAGTCAGTCGTTTGTAATGGTGAGGACTCTTGGGATCCTCACTTTGGGGAAATTATGCCGTATTGGCATTAATGTCGTCCCGGTTGTTTGACGAAGAGGAACCCTCATGGGTTGTACTTCGGGACCATGGGTCTTGTGTTTGGATGTCTAATTCTTGTGCACGAGGGTTAGACATCGAGAGTTATCAAGTAAGGAGCAGAGACTCCTATCTTGAATGCTAGGGAGTAGGCACTAGGGGTCAAGTGGGTAACCTGAGGATGAGACTCCGCTAGAGACCGAACAGGCAATAAGATCGCGTATCCTTGAGGTGTAGCTCGACAGAGCAGGCAATAAGGGATACAGTATTTTGGGACTTGAAATAAAGTTCGACTGGAGGTCTAGCTCGACAGAGCAGGCAATACAGTCACGACTGGAGGTGTAGCTCGACAGAGCAGGCAATACAATCACGATCTGAGGTGTAGTTCGACAACATAGTTATGTGGCTTAACTTTGTGTTCCGCCACGTACAATGGAATCGGGTATCCCCCGTCACCGGAAGGTGTTTGTTGGGTATTTAATTGTGTCATATTATTATCCATGTTTTCGGTGACGTTTTACTTATGAGGAATTGTTTACTCAAGATTTACGGGTTGTGTTTTATGCCCCGTCCACGTTTGGAGTGTTTCGAGAAGTAAAGTTTTATTTCGTATTATTATAAGTTGGTAGTTTTGCTTACTATTTACGTTTTGGGTGAGTTTGGGATTAAAGTGGTTTTACGAAAGAAGGTTCATGTTGGGTTCCTTGTTTTAAAGTTGTACTTTTGGAAAGTAGTGTCGTTTGATATTTAAAGTAAATCTTTCTGAGGGTCTGTGATTTAAACTATTTTCTCTCCCTTTAGCAAATATATTTATTTCATGTTGTAAACTCTTGAACTCACTTGGCGTTAGCCTAACCTTTTATTTGTCGGCATGTGCATCAGGTTCCGGTTGGGGGAAGAGGTTCTAGCGTTTTGGTGAAGTGTTGAGTGCTAGGAGTTTGTGCAAGGGTGAGTGGCTTGAAGAAGTCTTCCGCTTTAGTCGTTGAGAAGAGTAACTGTTTCTTTTGGGTTTTAGTAACACCCGACATTGATTAGTCTTTATTCGAGATTTGACCTTTTATTCATTGAAGTTAAATCTAGTATTCTTTTTGAGGTAACTCAAGTGTTGATTTGTAGAATAGATTTTATTCTTTTTGTTGTATAACTGAAAGTTTTAAATTAGTTGCTTTTTCCAATTTCGAGGGTGTTACATATGCGAACTCTTTCCTTAAAAAAATTTGAGAAATAAACTTTTCGCACAAACTTTTTGTATCACAGGATGATGCGAATTCTTCACTTAGAAAAAATTTCAAATTCAAAAACTTTTCGCATCGATACGAAATCTGGACTTAGAAAGTTTTTCAAAAATTTATGCGAAATCCTCAAGAATTCGTACAAGGCACATAAGCAAATTCCTCACAATTTGTATCCTTCTATGTGCGAGTTCTATACAATTCGCATGAAGGTGCGTGCGAATTCTGTCCTTAGAATTTTAAAAATAAACTTTTCGCATCAGGGACATATGTGAATTCTCACTTTTCGTACATAAGAGTATGTGAATTCTGCATTTAAACAAATTATCAAACAGAATATATGCGAAATCTAATCCTGTGAGTTCTTCATACGAAAAGATAAGATCTTGCGAGTTCTTCAAGTATCGGTCTTAAAATTCAAAATCTAGTCCAAATATCCTCACAAATCTTCGAATTGGAAGCTGTAAACTCACAGAAACAATCAGATTAGTATGAGAAACAATCCAAATCCATTCATTATCACAAAAATACATCCAAATTCAAAAATTGTGATCCAATAGTGAGTACGACTCGTACGAACAAAAATTTTCAAGAATCGAAAATTAGTGATCGAAATCAGTCCATCAATGAAATTCACTCACATACAATCATTCTAAAACATAAAACGAGTATTTTCCAAACAAATATTTTACCAAAAACACTTTTTGACTCAAAGTTCGATCAAGAACTTCAAGAAACAGTTTACGAACTCTTTTCTTTAAAAAATGCCGGATTTAGCTCTATTACCACATGTTGTTCCAGTTTCTAGCTATCGATTAACACACAATTTATCAAGAACAATCCTTTTTATTGATCACACAACTTACAAAGATTCATATCCCTATTTAGTGCATTCGACAATTAAGCTCTGTGTGTGTGTGTTTTTCAGTGTTTCTTACCAATCTGCGCGTGCGTGATATATGACTATCTACACTATGACTTTGCTATTTATATGGTCAACATGACCTTAGTAAATTGTCAACTCTTTACAACATTTACAATTAACACCCACACACTTTACAACAATTACATTTCAGACCATCCTTTTAATCTTGAATACAATTTAGCTCTAACATACACTTTCGTCCTTGGCCGCTTCTTCAACTGTTCCATCTTGTTGTTGCTGGAGGTACACATCTCTCTTCTTCATGTGAGAGCTCAATTTCTAAGACGGAGGCTAAGTTTTCTTTTTTGCTTCTCCTGGTCGTCGAGCCTTATCGAAGGAAGAAATAAGAGTGGAGAAAAAGGGAAAGGGGCACTTGACAACTCACTTGTGGGGCACGTCTTTAACCTTTCTAGCCCATTGTATGTCTTTTTTCGATGAATGAAAGATCTGTTATGCATTTTATCATTTCTACTTTCATTGCACCAACTTAAATGTCGCATCATTGCTTAATAATATGACCTTAAGGCCTCTTCCTCAACTTCATTCACACTAATCCATTCCTTGATATCATATGCTATTAAACCCATATTAATATGAAGATTTAACATGAAAAACATATCTTTAATCATTGTTGTTCTTGTTGAAACTTTCTGCTACTTTCTTGCTTTGTTTTTGTTCCAAAAATACATTTAAAATTAAGTTCTTAAAATGTTTTGATGAACAATGAAGAACATAATGAAACAACTTGATATTTTTTTCTCCAACGAAATAAGAGATTTGAATCCCCTCAAACTCTTCTACCAATATTTTAAGCTTTTGATAATTACACATGCGATAATTATCATAATTTATTTGAATGTGTTTGACTAACACTCATATCAAGTCCACTTCTTTCATTTATCGACTATTTGACCCTTAGACTTGCACTTACATGTAATGATACTCTTAAGGGTCGTTTATCCAAATGATTACCTGGTAAGATTCAATACTATCACTTATCTTACTATGTAAGACTCTAGTCCCTTAAACGACATCGTATGCAACAATTTACCCGGTAAACTCTAATCGGGTAAGAGTTGTCACCCTCACTCACCAGATAAGACTCTCGTTTCTTACCATCGCTTTTACTGAATAAGATTATTGATCCTTGATATGTTAATCCAGTAAGGCAAGAGGTTGGGTAAGCGCTTACCATGAAGTGGTTGATAAACGACCCTTTAGTTCCTCATTTGGGACATTCCTTACATCTTGGTTCAAAAATTCATGGAGTGTTACAGAAGTCGATGGCAACTCCAAAACAATGTGACAATAAAGTGCAACTTGTTTAAAGATGCAAGGTGCCAATATCAATGATTGTATATGGTGGTGGTATAGCATGGAGCTAGAGATACAAACGTCAATTACAATGACAACACCGATCTTGATGGAAAAAGCCCAAAACTTTATGCTTGTTAGACCGATCTTAATGAAAAGAGAAGCTTAGATCCATCGTTGTTGACGAGAAACAAGACTATTCGAGTATTCGTATCAAATTCAAATAACTTATCACCAACTTTTTTGAATATGAACCACAAAGCTTGTGGTGTAGCGGTAATCACCTGGGGAGTTCATAGTGCTCAACCCAGGTTCGATTCCCTGCATTCGCAACTTTGTGGCCACTGGGTATAACCTCAGGGCTGCATGCTTTAGCAGTCGGTTTCTTTGCCAATGGATTAGTCTGGACCAAAGGCCCATGACACCCTTTCCCAAAAAAAAAAAACTTTTTTGAATATGCAACACTGTTTCATTTTTGTCATTTACACCAAATCAAACCAAACTAAACCAAATAGTTTATATTTTTTCCATATAAAAAAAAACCCAAATTTTTTGAAGTATCCGGTTCTTCCCTCTAAAGACTGCTGCTACATTTGATAAAATAAAGAATATAGAAAAAGAAGAAAAGGTTCCATTCCACCAAGATTTGAACTTTGGGTTATTGATGAACAAGTGCGACCACCTGCCGGCGTCGAAAGCCCTAATTCCGGCGAAGTTTATCGGCTGTCAGCCTGCTCTGAGCAGACGTACCTGAGCAGCGCGTGCATGTCACTTCCCTGTGGTCTCGTCTTTTTCTCCTTTGGTAAATCGCGCATTAAAGTTCGTAATTTACATCACATCAAATCGTAACCATCCATCCTGAAATTCATATGTTTAAAATTTCAAGGAAACCCATTTAGGTTTTTGTAGTAGACTGACAGTAGTACCGCGGTACTACCTATTCGTTGAGGATTTTGAGCTGCAAACCCTTTGTTCTTTCCATCACAAGAATGAAAAATCATTTGTAACCTTTTCAAAAGATTCCTTCTCTTTTTCGTCAACAATCGTATAATACCCCCAATCCAATGTTGCTTCCTCAATATGTTTTTTCTTTTCCTCTTTTCCTATGTTGTGTTTTTGTTTTCTAAAGAGGGATGAGAGCGAAAGTGAAATTCTAGGGTTTTGACATAAGGTTTTTTCTTTTGAAGTTCTTTTTTCTTGTGGAAATGGAAGAGATTGCTGGTATTGAACAAGCTGATTCAAGAATGGTCACCTCTGCTAGCTTTGGTGACGAAGCTAGTGACATTGTTAGGGAAGGAAATCAGGTTGATTTGAATGTTGCTGTGATGATGGAAAGTGATGATGAAAATGGAATTGTTGGTGGGGAGGAGGCTGAGGATTCAGAGGGTAAGATGGATAGAAGCCTTGTAGACGATGAGATTGGGGGATTTGTAAGTGAAGAAAATGATTTTAGCATTGACAAGAAAGATGGGGTTATGGTTAAGAAGAAGCGCCGTCCTCGACCAGGGCCTCAGGACAGGTTGATAGTTCTTGGTATTCATTGCGTTAATGTCGATTTTGACGCTATTAACAAGAAGCAGCATAGTGGTGCTATTAACAAGAAGCAGCATAGTGGTCGTGGTCGTGGTCGACCCAGGGGTTCAACTAACAAGAAGAGGAAGTTCTCTGGCAATGAAGCTTACGAACAAATTGGTGTTGGTGGTGAAACTACGCAAATTGGAGCTTACAAACAAATTGGTGTTGGTGGTGAAACTACACAAATTGGAGCTTACGAACAAATTGGTGTTGGTGGTGAAACTACACAAATTGGAGCTTACGAACAAATTGGTGTTGGTGGTGAAACTACACAAATTGAAGCTTACGAACAAATTGGTGTTGGTGAAACTACCATTGATGGACATGATAGAGCTGAGATTCCAATTATTGGCTATGGTTTTGGTGAAGAAAATCAGAATCATGCAGATGGAGCTCCTAATGCAAATGAGGGAGGTGGGAATGATATGTATTCTGAGCCCAGTTCAAAGAGGAAGAGGAGGAGGAAGCTTATTACTGGTGCTAATGTGGTTGCTGCTGATGGTGTCGGTACTAAAGTTAGGGGTCGAGGTCGACCAAAGGGTTCAAAGGACTCGAAGAAGAGGATTCGCAGATGCCGCCGATTGATTTATCTGAATGAGAATACTGTTGGTAAAAAGGGTCAAAGTGGTGTTGGTGACACTATAGTTGATGAACATGGTAGCAGTGAGAATCCAATTTATAGGATGAATTGGAAGGACTCAGGGTATGGTGCAGAAGATCACAATCATGCAGGTGAAGCTTCCAATGGATTTGAAGGTCAGAATAAGGCACCATCCAGGAGTAAGTTAAAAGTGATGAAACGAAAGTGGGTGGTCGCCGGAACGAATGGCACAGTACGGAGAGGCAGACCTAAGAAGTATGTTGATGGGTATAAGGTGGGAGGACAATATGTTGAAGGAAAAGCTGATGAACTTAATGTGAGTTTCTTTCTTCAGATGTTTCTCTTTAGTTGCTTAAAATGTTTTTATAAAGTTGGTTTATGTGTATTTATGATTTAGAGATCAATTTAACTTTTGTCTGTTAAGGAGCAATCTCTATGTTAAGTATGCAATGACACTACAAATGAAACTTCTATCTATAAGTTTTGGTTTCATTAATGGTTTGAAAGGGTAAATATTGATTTGTTAATCAAGCGTGTTCCCTAGGTGGTAATACATTGGAGGTTCCAAGTTCAAGTCACCTTCTCCTCTTCATTGAGTCCAAAAATGTTTTGGGTCATTCTTTGGTAGCTAATGTGGTGAATTTCGTTATCTCATAGTGATTAAACCGTGATATTCTTTAAGAGCAATTTGATTGTTGAGTTCTTTACTTGCTTATGAGCAGTGGTTAGGACCTACTCTGTTCATCCCGAAAAAGAAAGAGACACATCTTGACCTTTTCGGATGAAATGGACTACTTTCAAGTTTTAAAATTGTGCATTCTAAGTTTATTTATTTTTTATCAATAAAAGAAGCAAACTGACTTCTACTTTAGGCTTCATAGCAAGTTCAACAAATTGATAACCTGTACATGTAAATGAATATCAAAATCCATGTCTGCCATGTATTTGGAGAAGTACTAGGTTTGGCTTTCAAAAATTCTTGGATGAAGGAATGCAACCTTGTAGTCCTGCAATAGCTAACAAATAACAGGGCAAATCAAACAAGCAAACATCTATTATCGTTACTGTTATTTTTGCAATTTGTTATTGTTCTAACACATAGCTTTCTGAAATAGGGAAAGAATGCTCCTCTGATTATGGGAAATGAGTTGCAACTACTTGCAGCCGGGAAAGAGGATCAAAGCGGAGCTAGTGAAACCATCATTGATGATTATGGGACGGGTCAGATTGTGGCAGTTGGTGACCAAGTGGAATATCAGATTCATGCAGGAGAAGCTGCCAACAGAAATAGGCGTAAGAATATTTTTTCTTGTAGGGTTAGGAAACCACGGTTAATTGTAGCTGGTGAAATCATGACCTATTCTGATGTGAAAAGACGTAGGCGCTCAGTCAAGGCAGGGGATGCCACCATTCCAAGAAGGCGCAGAGGTAGGCCTAGGAAGTATATTGATGGTTCTCAAATAATTAGAGGGCAGGCTGGAGTATCCAGCGACACAAAAATACATGGCGACTCGAATGCAGGTGTTTCAGTGAGTTCTTCCTCGTTCTTTCTTCTTTTTCTTTTTATAGTAAGTAGTTTATAAAGTTTGATATGCTAACCACAAGGGTTGTGGCATACTGGTTAAGGCCCTGGGGGATGTGGTGGAATATCCCATCTGCCTAGGGTTCGAATCCAGGCGTACACAACAATTGTGGCCACTGAGGTTTAATCGGGGTTGATGTCTTACAATCATAATTTGCCAAGGGATTAGTCTAGGCATAGCCTAGGACACCCTTCCCAAAAAAAGTTTGATATGCTTGGACACGAGATCAGTTGACCTTTGTGTATTGTTGGTAATGGTCAAACATGGGTTTAGCACATCTTTTTATCAACATACGTGTTCAAAATGAAAATGAACATATGGGAAATTCACGTTTGGTGACACCAAACAGAAACGAACTTAGTTACCCTGTTAGGATGTATAATATCACACACACAATCATAGTTGCAAGACAAGAAAAATCAAACAGGTTGAACAACTCACTTATATGCATGTTTGTTGCTAGGATTCTTATTGGAAGCCATGAATTTTCAGTAGTACACATACATCAAAGAAATACTCGCTTCATTTATATTATGAAAACCAGACAGAAAATGGAAATAACATGAAAAATGTCATCCTAATTGTGTATAACCTTTTTGTTTCAACATTCCCAATAGTGTAGTTCAGTTGACAGCTCAAATCAGGCTCCATGTTCAACTGATTCTATGTAGAAATCTGCATGCAAAGTTGCCCACTTTTTGTGCAAGGTTGGCAGTGCCGACTTTGTCAAAACTTCTGACGTTTATTACGTGCAAAGTTGATGACGTTTTCCCTCTTACTCTGACTAAAATTTCCTGATACAGAATGGACATCAGGGGAGTTTGATGTGTCACCAGTGCTTGAAACCTGATAAAAATGTTGTCTCTTGTTCAAACTGCAAAAGGAAGCGCTATTGCTATGGATGCATCATGAGTTGGTAAGTGATGCCTTGCTCCTTTCTTTGTATATACTCTGCATAATATGGTTAGGATGAACAATCACACTAGTAATAGTTGAACAATATAACCACAACCAAAATTGTTGCTAGGATTATTATTATGTCTTCCGTATTTTCTATAGTACATACAAAGAAGCGGCTAGAACCATTTATAATAAATGATTAGATAGAAAATGGTTAAGGCTGGAAATCATTGTCCTAACTGCCCTTGTATGTAACAATAGAGTTGGATCCAGGAAGTTGTCTGGTGTACAAATCAGGTTTCATATCCAACACATATGCCACCTAAGTGGATTATGGTCACGAAATCTAGGATCAAACAGGAGCAATTTACTTGCGATACTTAGTTGGAAGAAGACTCTTGTTTTTTTAAACATGATTATATCTGTTAATTTCGAGAACATTGTAATATCAAATTATGTTAAACTGGAAGAACACAAATACAATAAGAAAAGGTATCAGATAGAATTGCAATTTGAATATGCATCATTTGCGTAATTAGTTGAATTGCATTTTATGATTAGAACCTCAAATTGGGTAATTATGACAATTCTGTTGTTAAATGGTTCCCGGTAAAGTTAATGGCTGTACCAAACTTCCCAATTTATTAATAGGTATCCTGAGAGAACAAAAGAAGAAGTCAAGGTCGCATGTCCATATTGTCGTGGTAATTGCAACTGCAGAGCTTGTCTTCAAGCAAATGTGATCGTAAAGGTAGATGCTCTATTGCTGCATTTTCTACCTGTTTGACTCCCATAATGCTGGTCTCTTGACAGCAAACTGTTTGATTGTGATAGGCTAGTCACAGAGAAGGGGACGAGGATATCAGATTGCAAAGGTCACTTTATTTGCTTACAAAAACGCTGCCTCTTTTGAGGCATATAAAAGAGGAGCAGAGATGTGAGCTCATGGTGGAAGCTGGAATACTGGGTATTTAGTTTTTGAGCAATCACAATATTAAAGCTACATGTCCTTGTCATGATGGAACTTGAATTTTAATTTCATTGTTATTTACTTTTTAGGTGTTCAGTTGACAGAAGAACATGTACAGAAAGCTTCATTTGATGATGATGATAGAGTGTACTGGTAATTCTCATGCTTCCACCCATTAAGAAATATTTCTTTTGTATATCCCAGTGCATTCATGTCTTTCTGTTCCCTGCTTCAGGATTTTCATTGTTTGAAAATGATATGCAAGTCTGTGATTGAATTTTCTTGTCCCTATTTCAAATCAGTATAGATGATTACATGTATAATGTTTATACATCATCTGGTATGCCTGAAATAATGATAATGACTGACAACCAAGCCTTTATTTTTAGTATCTACCGAGAATCATTAATGAAGTTTTGTATGTAGTTGCACTCATTTTATTGCTTATCAATGCTGCCTATTTCCATGAACTTCATTTTTAATAGGAACAAAGAAACATTGAGCTTTCATATTTAATTTGAATGTGATCTAACTTGATATCTTGTTATTTACCAAATTTCTTTTAGGAATCTTAAAATGGACGTGTGTTTATAAGAATGATAAATTGTTAAAGAGATTTCTGAAGTCAACATGAACGATGGGTTGAAAAATATGATGGATTTTGGTAACTGTCTTGTTATCCTATAATTTAACGAACACAGTTTCAGTTTTAAATGGAAAAAGATAGGATATACCACAGAACTCGTTGGAGGTTATGGCAAAGGGTTTAGATATACATTAGTTGATTTTTTTTTTTTTGTATTAAAGACTCTTTTTTTATTTTATATGTGGGGTGGTTAACTTGCTTTCATGTATCTCTTTCAATTTTAAAAGTCATTTATGATGGATGCCATGTTATTTCTGTATTTTCTTAATTATTTTCTCACACTGGAACATGTAGAAATCCTTCATCATAATACTCGTAGATTCTGGTAACAGTTTTATTCATTTATGTTGGAACCCAAACTTCACATGTGGGTAATTGAATGATGATCCTTGTTCGACAGTGACAACTGCAATACATCAATTGTAAATTTCCACAGAAGCTGCCCAAGTCCTGATTGCTCTTATGATATCTGTCTCAACTGCTGTCGCGAACTCAGAGAAGGTATCCAGCCTGGAGGTAGTGAAGCCGAATCTTCTTTTCAACAGTTTCTTGAGAATTCTCAACTTCAGGGTGCAGATACAAGGGGTCAGTTTTTTGGATGGAAAGCCGACTTTAAAGCAGACACTTTTATAGCTGATAGCTCCTTAGACTTCCCTGTTTGGAGAGCAAACTTGGATGGAAGTGTCCCCTGCCCTCCAAAAGCTCGTGGAGGTTGTGGTATTGGAATGCTAGAATTGAGACGGATATTTGAAGCTAATTGGGTGCAGGAACTTGTCGAAAAGGCAGAGGTCCTGACCTTGAATTTTCAGATGGCTGATATTGACTTTGGAGAAGCATGTCCAGTCTGTCCCAGCATTGACACTTTAGAAAATCAGCATGTTGTTAGGAAATCGGCTGCTAGGAAGAACAGCCATGACAATTTTCTCTACTGCCCTAATGCTATTGATCTAGAAGACAATGAATTTGAACATTTTCAGATGCATTGGAGGAGAGGTGAGCCGGTTGTAGTTAGAAATGTTCAAGCAAAGACATGTGGTCTTAGTTGGGAACCAATGGTCATGATGCGAGCTTTCAGGACTGCTAAAAAAAGGTTAAAGGAGGAGAATCAATGTGTCAAGGCTATTGATTGCTTGGACTTGTGTGAGGTATGCATGAAAATGTGTTCTTGAGCTCTATCTTTAAGCATTTTGTTTCTGAATAATTTTCTTTAAACTTGGAATCAGTACTAAACATGTGTCCACACTTTTTACTAAAATTTATTCCTATATTGAGGGTCTTCATGAAAACAGCCACTCTACTCTTTGGGGTAGAGGTCAGTTCTTGTCTTTGTACATCTTACCCTACATCAAACCCTCCCCAGATCCCCACCTCGTGGGATATATTGGGTTCATTTGGTTTTGTTCCTATATTAGCATATAATGGGTTCTAAATTATGTGTTGTTAGGTGGAGATTCCTCTTAAGCAGTTCTTTGGGGGATACGTAGAGGGACGTAGACATCAAAATGGATGGCCAGAGATGTTAAAGCTCAAGGATTGGCCGCCAACTAATTCATTTGACGAATGCTTGCCAAGGCATTGTGCGGAGTTCATTGCAATGCTTCCTTTCAGTGATTATACTCATCCTAGATCCGGTCTTCTCAATCTTGCTACGAAACTTCCTGATGGTTCTCGAAGGCCAGACTTGGGTCCTAAATCTTATATTGCTTATGGATTTCCTGAGGAGCTTGGTAGAGGTGATTCCGTGACAAAACTACATTGTGATATTTCTGATGCGGTACGTAAATGAAGTTTCTTAATCTGTTTTCTTGCGAGTCTTGTAGAATGGTAACCAAAAAGTTGTTAAAATGGCGGAGGGCAAATGGGTAACTGTACATTGAAACCTTTCATAAAAAGAAACTGTTGCGTTATTCATTGGACATCCCATGATGCAAGTGTTACAGTTCTAATAGGAAAGAGGAAAATAGATCATTCGGTTATTTCCAGAATTAGGATGCAAACTACTGATGTAAATTTCTTTGTTGGTTCATCAAACAAATTTCTGATTTTGGCTCAGGTAAACATACTGATGCACACAACCAAAGTAAAAGTTTCTTCTGCGGAGCTAAAAAACATTGACAAGTTGCAGAAGGAACACAAAGTTGAAGACATGAGCGTCGTCTCTGATACGGCACATGAGGCATTGATCCCTTTGACAACAGAACCACCTAAAGATTCTTGTAATGTTGATTCCGTTGATTCTTCATGCATACAAAAAGGAGATGATGATGAGACTGAGGCTTTAATGGCTGAAGATCAAAGCGTCGACAAGAATTTGAATGGCAGCCAAGATAAGATGGTGGCTTCCTTGTATCCATTGGCTTTGGGAACAACAAAGTTGGACCGAAATGAATTGGATTTCAACCTTTCATGTCCCGAAGGTAGAATGTCTTGTAATACTGATGTCTCAATCTTCGACTATCTTGGTTATACACTTTCTGAATGAAATTGAATCCTAAATGAGTCAAACATATATGATCACTTAGTGGTAAATATGCATTCTTTTATCCACCAGTTTTGACAATTTTTTGCAGACTTATAATTGTAAAGTATTTTTCGAAGAGGGTTTAATGTAGTATTTTTTGAAGGGTTCAGTTTAAATATTCTACTTGTTTATAAGAGCTTATACAATCCCATAAAAACAAGTTCATATGAGCCAAGCAAATGTTCGAGCTTATATGAGTCCTTGAACCTATACGAGTTGACCCTGAGCCTATGTTTTTCAAGCTCTGCAACCATGAGCTGAGCCCGACCTATAATTCTTTCCGCGACCTGAACAAGCTTGGGCTTGGCTCAGATCAGCTTACATGTACCCCTGCTTTTACTTTCAGTTGATGAAAAGACCTTTGATCTGTTTAAGGAATTTGTTGGGAAAAATGAATGAACTATTGAGAGTCTACAATATGGTTTTGTCCTATATTCATAAGGACCCACCAAATGTAAAGTGGTTTTCAGGCAATGGACCCTCGGCCTTGGCCTCAGCGGTAGGAAAAGCAGACCCAGATGAAGATGTTCAGCAAAGTGATGATCAATGTTCTGAAAGTGTATATGGTGGTGCTCTATGGGATATCTTCCGTAGGCAGGATGTACCTAAGTTGACTGAATACCTGAATAAACATCAGAAAGAATTTCGTGGCATCAACAACGCCCCTGTGAGATCTGTGAGTATGATCATTATATAAAGTTGGGTGATATACTATTATATTGTATACCAGATATAGATATCTGATTAAACTTTTTGTTTATGCTTAAGGTTGTTCATCCAATCCATGACCAAACCTTCTATTTTGATGAAAAGCACAAGAAACAGCTGAAGGAGGAGTTTGGTAAGATGATACTGCATCTATTGCATAGAAATTCTTTAACTAATTGTCAAATATCTTTAATACCCCTTTACAAGGACAAAATAGTCTTGTCGCACCCAATTTAATACCATCAGTTTGTTTGCAAGGAATATAATGGACAAATAGGTAATTTTGATTTCGGAAACTTTCTGAAAAAAAGGTAATATTGCAATTTTCATGGGATGGAGGGAGTATGTATTAACTTGAGACTGTATAAAATGCATGCTGATTCTTGGCGGTAACTTTCAGGCGTGGAGCCATGGACATTTGAGCAATACCTTGGTGAGGCTGTTTTCATTCCTGCAGGTTGCCCACATCAAGTTAGAAATAGACAGGTTAGATCATGCTAAAGTCTAGTAAGTTTAAGAACTTCAAATATTCGTAGCATTGTTGCTTTTGCATGGTTCATATGGTGGTCCTACATCCATATTGTCATTGTTGATTTAGCAAATAATTATTGAATTCTTGCATACAGTCATGCATTAAAGTGGCTCTTGACTTTGTATCACCGGATAATGTTGAAGAATGCATCCGCTTAACAGAAGAGTTCCGCTTACTTCCAAAAACCCATAGATCCAAGGAAGATAAATTGGAGGTACAATATACATAATTAACTTAATTCATCTTACTCACCATGATATCTACATATGCCAGTTTGGGTTTCTAATGATTTCAAGTGATATTATTGTATATAGTCAGAATGCTGTTATTATTAACCGTCCTCTGTGCACTCACTTTTTTTTCAAGTAGTTTTCTGCTTTGTCTTCTGCCCACCTGTGTCTTCACAAAATTCTTGCAACCTTCAAAAATCTTTTTGACAAATCTTGTCTACAAAAACTGTCAAAATCCTGTTCATGGAAGCAGCTTCTCTACCCCTTGGGCAGAGGAAATGTTTGCATACATCCTACCCCTCCCAGACCTACTTTCAAGTGGGATATGTTTAGTATGGTTTGGTTTAGTGATTTCAAGTGATACCATGAAAGTACTCTTCTGCATATATGCTCAATTTACCAAAGGGCCATTGGGCTAGCGGTATCCGGTAACCCAAACTTCCTAGAGGACAAGGGTTCAAACCTCACCTAAGGTGAGGAGTGCGTGTGTAACACCCCCTTCCCGAGATGGCAAAGGAGGTTACGTCTGAACCTAAAACAAACCGACAATAAAAGTATACAGAGCACTATTAAACCAAATTTAAAATAAACGCCACCAAATATAACAATTGTCTCGAACGATACATTTTTCCCCTCCAATACTTGTTTTACAACATCAACAAAACCTACAAATTCTTACCAACAAGCCTCTTAGATATGTGGATACTTCGGATCCTTTACTCCTTAGATTCCCTTCAAATACCTGTCGCGAAGAAAGAAATGCGGCTGAGCCAAACGCTCAGTGCACAAATACAATAGATAACAAACGAATAATCGAACCCAATACCGAATATAACAAAAATCTGAATTTTGGACACAAGAATCGAATTATTGAGTGTTCATGAAAGCTAAACTGTGTATAATTTGTTCCACATCTAACTTCAACAACAGATCGAAATAACCCAAAACAAAGAAAACGAAACCAAGAGGAGTTAGACCAAATAATTCGATTTAGTTATTTAATTAAAAGCCATAACAAAATAAATATATCCAAATTCATTATATCACAATATTAAATCTTGTCAAAAATCAAATAGTCAAATTAGAACAAAAATTGACCACTAATACCAAACGAATAAGAGAAACTCAAATCAAAATCATAAACTGAGATTGTATATCGAGCTCGAACAAATAATCGCATACACTTGTGTTTCATGTCACACATAGACAGGTACAACAAGTGTCAGACATAAGCCACACAGGCCCGTACGCTGGACTGCAGATCCACACGTACTAATGTGAGATACGGTGTTGGGCACTACACCGACACTCACCCTACAACAAATAACATATGCTAAGGCCGACCCATACGCCTCCTAAATCAAATCTCCGTCACACCAAATATAGCTCTCACAAGAGTGCAAAAGAGGAGACGTCGTGGACTGATCACACCTCCACGGATGGTGTCACTCCATCGGTGCCACAATGATGTGCCTATGGTACCCCTATAGGTGGTTAGTAGCTCGGAATACCTTGACGCATAAATTTCAAAAGTATGTCACAACACATGTGATCACACTAGAAGAAAATCATACAAATAAAGAACGAATCAAAAAGACATTTGAATGTACAAAAATATTGACCGCTCCCCTTAAAAGCTTTATTTTTCAAACACTCTAAATTAAAAGACTTACGAATCGAAGGAATTTAAATGGCACGGGTGTGGTAAACCATTGACACAATTTCGTACAAGAACTCTTGCAAAAGACCAAAACATATGGCGAATAAAATCCGAAATAGTAAGAATTTCACACTTGCAACATTTCAAAATCAACACATACTTATTTCAGCACTTTATACGTTTAAAACTCCAATATTTTCTCATACTTCAAGGAGGTTTTAGGAAGCTATATCTAAACAAAAGTTTTGAACAAACATCTTAGGATTCCAACGAGTCAAGAATGGACTGAATCCGATTTAAAATAGATTTTATACGAATTTTCGAAAAACATTGCGCTATTCTCGTCTAAAACGAGATCAGTTCTCAAAAGTACCGATTTTAACCAACTTAGATCGAAAATCACAGTTTTGTCGTGTGACGACAGTTTGTACACGACATCACGACATCTCTAGGTTTTCAAAAACATATTGTATGCCTTAATACGATAATCGAGCGATTTGTTATGATTTTTACAAATAACACGAATTTTTCAGAGTAAAAATTCAGCATATTACAAGTAGAGTTTGTGGTTTCTAACTTATTCAGATCTCGATCTATCATATATAAAACCAAAACAAAACTCACCATAGAACATTTATGAAAAAAACGATTAACGAATCAAACGGGAACACTATCAACTTGGCCGAAGTAAAGTACATTGTGCACCAAATCGAACGGAAGGAATTGAAAGAGAGGTAAGGAAATCAAATACATGTAAACGGAATGAACGAATATATAAGGGATCGAATAAACACAAAAATGGGGAAAATAAAGAATCCGTACCTTAAGCTAACATCTAAAAATCGCTAGCTTTCTTCAACGAGTCTTGAAAATCACGATGAAAACTCCAATTTCGAACCCAACCTCAAGTCTAATATATGATTTTTAAAACCTCATGACCTGCAGTTAGTCTAAGGGTTTATTGAATGATTAAATATGTTTGATGCAAATCTTAAGATATGGCGGAAGTGGATAAATATCCATAGCTTGGAAAGAAACCCTAGCCCACGTTGAGATATCCATGGAACAAATCAAGCCCAATGTTTTTTTTTTCCTTTTTCCTTCCCAAGCTAAAACCTAATGGATAAGTACATAATCATGAATCCTAATTTAATTAGGAACCATACCGTGCCATCCAAGAATGATCTTAACTCAAAATTTTCCCTAATGACAAAAATAGTCCTTCTAGTTCTATAACATTTCCAACTTGAATAAATATATTTATTAATAATTTTCTTAAAATAAATTTCGGGATATTACAGCGTGTGAGTTTCATTTGACATATCTAAATCTTATATGCTTCAATATATAATATATATATGGTTTGTAATAAAACATGGGTTTGCATTTGAAACGGAATATATATATATATATATATATATATATATAGAGTTGAGTTCCGGTGAGAATAAGAGTTATGGTGAGAATAATGAGAATACTTCTAAACTGATGGATAAGTTGATTTTTTTTATCTAATGGCTAAAAAAATCAGGGACCTTCAATTACCTTCTATTGATTTCTGACCAAAAACACAGACCTTCAACTACCTTCATCATCATTTTTATCTTCACGTTCACTCAACTTCACGAACTTATACAAATCTTCAATCACTTTCACATGCATGAAATTTGTTAAAACTTTAGTCATGGTGATAGAAACAGGTCAATGAATGTAGTTGAAGGCTTTGTCCTCACGTTCTCACCATAACTCTTTCTCTCACATGATCCCAAGTCCATGTATATAGATATACATAGGAGAAGGTTCAAATAAGAAAGGCAAACAGGTTGGAGAATGTAAGAATAAATGATTCATATGTGAATCATTAGCAACCTTGAATTTTTTTTATTTGGAGATGCATATGTGAACTCACGTTCGATTACCTACCTCTTTACCAATTATTCACATATGAAAATGCATATGTGAACCCACGTTTCCTTTTACCAATGATTCACATATGAATCATTTATTATTATGTTCTCAACATTTTTGCCTTACCTCCTTATCAAATACAAACCATAATCAACACTTATATTAGGAAACAATTGTTATATTTATGGAAGTTGATCAAGATTCATTCATTATTATCGAGATACTTACAGAAGATGATAGGGTTCATTCGTTATGATCATTGCTTTAGATTAGGAAACAATTGAGATATTTACAGAACCGGATGTTCATTAGAATATATGGACGGTTAAGATTGGTTTGTATTTGAACCTCCCTATATGTGTGTGTGTGTGTATATATATATATATAGGGTTGGGTTCCAGTGAGAAGTTGAGTTAACGGTGAGAAACGTGAGAAGTGGTTATCAACCGTTGGATGAGAAATGGACGCACATTAGGATGAGATGCACCGAGATAAGATGCACCGGATCAATTCCCTTCTAAGCCGCAATTCATGGGAGGGCTTGAGATTAAAAGAGATCAACGGTTCATATCCACTTCTTACGCTTCTCACCATTAACTCAACTTCTCACACGATCCTTCGCCTATATATATATATATATAGAGGCTAATTTATTTGTAAACCAGAAAAAAGTTACAAACCATGAAACCAATCCATAGTTGTAGATGAATCTTTTGAATGGCTTTGATTAAAGCATTTGCAACTACCCTTATCGTCTAAAGAAAATTGAAAAAAAAAGAATACCCTTGTCGCCTAAATCAATGGTCTAGATTGGTTGGTTTACAAGGTTTACAACCTAATACTTTATAAGGTTTACAAAAGAATATCCCTCTCTCTATATATATGCTCAACTTGTAGTCATTCTGAACTCTGCAAGTCATACGTATTTGTAGGTAAAGAAGATGGGGTTATATGCTGCAAGTGTTGTTATTGATGAAGCGAGTAAACTGATGCTGAAGCACAAGTAAATTTTTCTTGGATATTTTCTTTCAAAATTGTGTGTACAGACTCTAGCACGCAATTGAAGCCTAAATATCCCATGTCAATCATCTCTTTTCCTTGCAGTTCTCAACTGCAACCTCAGACTCTAATGGACGCTGCAAATGAAAACTTGGAGCAAGGTGTTGAACCAAGAGAATCTCAGCCTCCAATAGACGCTGCAATTGAAAACTTGGAGCAAGGTCTTGAACCAAGCGAACCTCAGCCTCTAATAGATGCTGCAAATGAGAATGTGGAGCAAGGTGTTGAACCAAGGGGACCTCAGCGTCCGCTAGACGCTGCAATTGAAAACTTGGAACAAGGTGTTGAACGAAGGGAACCTCAGCCTCCAATAGACACCGCAAATGAAAACTTAAGGCAAGGTGTTGAACGAAGGGAACCTCAGACTCCAATAGACGCAGCAAATGAAAACATGGAGCAAGGTGTTGACCTACGGAAGCTGTTGCATTGAGATACTTGACTTAGGAAAATAGTACTACGAAAAATACACAAGATAAGCATGGTCTGTAATGATGTTGTAATTCTGATTTTATGAGGAAATGTATGATAATTTTCGTTTAGTTGTGGACAAAAATTAGAGCATACACATCTGAAATCTGAATTTGAAGAGCCTCATTTTCATTACATATCCTTCCCTTCTTATATGCATGTGAAGGAGATGAAAACATCTTTTTCTATTCTGCTTTTTGTATTTTTGATATTGCCATGTTGTTTGTAGTTTATTAATTAGGATTTTGCAGTAGTTGGTTGTCTCATTGTTGGGTGTTAAAGAGATCTATTAGGTTCTTTTCTAAACCATTTAATGGATAATTTAGACCAAATTTAACATGGTATCAGCAGTACATTGTGAGCTTTCAAGTTAGAAACACTTGATAAGAACTACTTTTTAAAAGAAAATAATGAATATATGTGAGTTAATATGGACATGGTTACAAAATAAGTACACTATATAAGAACTATGTTCTTATAACCGAATAATTGGGGAATATTCGGCAAACTAGTTTATAAGCTAGCTTGTAGCTGATATACTAACTTTTCAAAACGTTATTTTGAGTAGCGTTTCAATAAGCTAGCTTATGGTCATCCGAACGTGTACCAGGAAAAAAAGCTAGAAGCTAGCCTTTTTTTTTTTTTTTTTTTTCGAACATAGCCTTAGCCTAATTACAGAAACAAGCTTCCTTTCATATCCAGCCAGGTGAATATACCTTTTGGCTTTTGCTATTTTCCAAGTTTTTGTTTAGAATAAAAATGAGAACAACATAAACTCGTTTTGTATCTTGAATCCAGCAACGACCCACAGAGATATTCATTCAGCTCCATCTTCCTCCTCCTCAATACCTAAACCTCACAAATTTCCCTCAAAATAATCCTATCCTTTTACATTTTTTAAACTTAAAATTTCTCAAAATCTCACAGATTTCCTTCAAAAATCTGGTCTTTATTGTCGTTGCTTTGGTGTACTTTCTCAAACCCATTACTCATCAAATTTCCCTGGTTTTGGGGTTTCGTCATCACCAGCCATGGCTGCTGCTGCTCTGAGATCGAAGTCATCCAAAGCCACCGCTTCTTTATCATCTATCTCACAATTTAAATACTTCATTTTAACTCACCGTATGCACGCTGGCCGTATACCCAATTTCCCAATCACTTGTTCAATACCAACAACAAGCAAATTAGATGAATATTTCCCTCACTATCACCACCAACACCAATCTTTCAAACCCTTTTCATTCTCCGGCGAAGTTGTTGATAAGGGTTACGGTTTTCTCAAGAGTAATAATAATAACAAAAGGAGATTGATTACTTTGTCTGGTGGTGGTTATGGAGATCCACCTGAGGTTTGGCAGCCTCCTGGAGATGGGATTGTTCCTCAGCCGGGTCTTAAGGTGGTCTCGGTATCCGGTGGAGATGACCCGAGTACCGGTGGGTTTGGGTCCGATTCTGGAGATGGGAATTGGGGAGGGTCTAGTTTGGGTATTAGTTTCCCAACTCCAAAAGAGATTTGTAAAGGGCTTGATAAGTTTGTCATTGGTCAAGAAAGAGCTAAAAAGGTTATACTTCTGTTTTGAATTTTGTGTCTTTGATGTTGTTTAATGCTTGCTATTTATGAAATAGAATGCTTTTCGATTATAAGTTCCCTTCTTGCTGAAGATTTAAGTTATACTTTTGTGTCATCTTGCTGCATCATGGTTCTTTATCACTTCAATTGATACTCAAATGAGCAATTATTTCCACTTTCATTCCGTAATAAATGCTCTTTCATTCTGTAGTGGAGGGTGTTTGTAAGATGTCTAAGTGCTACTACTAAATTTGTATGGAATAACATAATTGGGATTTAATCATCCTTTTGTGTTCACTAGTTTTATTTTCAATCATACAGGTGCTTGCGGTGGCAGTTTACAATCACTACAAGAGGATCTCTATTGACAGTCCACAGAAGTAAGTACCATGTTCACTCATGTCTGATTTCGTTTTCTTGTTTTTGTTGGTATTTGATTCTTTGAAGAATGTCACATGTTTGTTGAATAAATAATCTTTATATATTATATCTTTGTACTATGACTTCGCAAGTTGCTTTTAGAGCCTCAAATGAGTTATATTTCTTGATTTGGGTCATTATGTTAGTTTATCTTTTATATACCTCTATATAGGAACACCACACTTACAATAGCTGCGGTAATCACCGTTGCTCCTAGTTCTTCATGTTTGTGATCAATCCAATTGACAATTAGTTCTTGGCTTCCGCCACACCACGCCTCATGCCATATAGAACCTTGGGTTTTTTTCTATTGGGGTTTCCACATAATAACCCCGGTGTCTGCCTCTCTTTATTGCTTTCTTGTATGTGTTTGTGAATGTTGGTATTGAATATGTGTTGAGCAGTAGTTGGTTCACCTTTACACATTATAGCAATCCTTTCTGCATTGAAAGCGATATTAGATGATTTGTATTTCAGTTGTTTGGAACAGTTGACTTTTAGTTCGAGTTTCCAATTGGAAAGTCACAGTCAAGTGCTTTCTGGTGTTATAATCACAATCAGATGGGAGTATTATATGTGGCTGCCACTATTCGCACATTGAATTTCTGATAAATGCTCCTGATATATGTTATTACAACTTGCAAAGTTAGGCCTGCAGGACATTCGAGAAATGACAAGAAAAGTGTCATGGATGATGATGCGGTAGAACTTGAGAAAAGTAACATTCTTTTAATGGGGCCAACAGGTTCAGGTAATCATTTTCTACTCTAATCTTCCATATAGATATGACTTGCTATAACAATATGCATTTTCTGAAGTCCAATTTTAACGTATCTACTTGTAATTGTTCTGAGGACAGGGAAGACACTACTTGCAAAAACACTGGCACGCTTGGTGAATGTTCCCTTTGTTATTGCTGATGCTACTACACTCACCCAGGCATGTTTTTTTTTCATCGTTTTCGGTTGGATAGGAGTTCATTTTTTTCTTCTTTTCTTTCAGCATTGAATCGATAAACGTTAAGTAGCTTTGCAAGTAGTTCACTGTTTGGGATGTTAAACATTTATTGCAATTTGCAGGCAGGCTATGTTGGGGAAGATGTGGAATCCATTCTATACAAGCTCCTTACAGTATGTCTCTTACGCCTGCTACTAATTAATTGGCAAACTATTTTATAACGTTTTACTTTTTGCCATTACATTGTTTTGAATTACACAAAAATCACTCTCTATCCCAAAAAAATGCAACATTTTCCATTTTGCGTTGTCCCCAAAAAATCAACATTTCTTTTCTTGTAAGTTTTTCCATTCTAATTTGCCTTTTTGTGCAATAGGCCAATAGTAATCATCACTTGAAGTAACTTAGATTTTGGTCCACAAGTTCTGTTATTTGTCCTTGTTAAAGGGCATTTTAGACATTTGACCGATACATCCTAATGCAATTGGCACTTTTAGCACACTACAAATGCAGTTACGTTGACCTATAATCACCAAAGAAACTTATTAATGGTTATGATGCTTTTCAGTTTTTTACTGGACTAGACCCTATCAAAACCATATTTCCCCAAATGTGTGGCTTTCAATTGTGCTTTCTATTTGTTTTACTTACCCTCTTCGCAAGTTGAGGGTCTTCTTGGAAACATCCTCTCTGTCTCTAGGTAAGATATGTGTACATCCTCCCCCGACCCTACCTTACCTTCGAGCATTTTTATTTTTATTTATTTTTTATTATTTTCATTTAGAAATTGTTAATTGAATTCGTGTCCCTACACTTGTATAGTTGTATACTATCTTTTTGTGAGCATAACCTTTTGTTATTTTAGGTTGCTGACTACAATGTAGCAGCTGCTCAACAGGGCATTGTGTATATAGATGAAGTTGACAAAATCACAAAGAAGGTTTTACTCAAATTTGTTTGCCTGGGAGGATTTTCATGTTCGACTTTTTTATATTTTCCCTGTGCTTTTTCCTTGATTTCGTGCTTTCCTTGTTGCCACAGGCTGAGAGTGTCAACATTAGCCGAGATGTATCAGGTGAGGGCGTGCAGCAGGCATTACTAAAGATGCTAGAAGGGACTGTACGTGCTTGTTTTTCTTTATGCCCTTTTAATTGTTTCCATCAAAGAAGGAAAAAATGCGCGTTATACTTATGATCGAAAAAGTTTATTGATGGTATATATAGGTAAAATTTTATTTATTGACCTCTAATTCAGATAGTCAATGTCCCTGAGAAAGGTGCACGGAAACATCCGAGAGGAGACAACATTCAGGTATATTGCACTGATTTATGGTTTAACAAGTTTGAATTCTTGTTTAAATAACATTAACATGCTACACTGCTTTTATCATCTTTCTCTCACCATTAGCGACGATGGCACCTTTACTATTTTTATCTCCTAACATAATATCACCTTCGAATTTGCTTTTGAACAATGCCATACATGATACAACTACTTTTTCTAATCCCGAACTAGTTAGTGTAGGCTAAAGATGAAACCGACATAAAAATTATAAAGAGGTGAAACCTTTACGGGATGGACATGGATAACATCCTTCCATGCACTACTGTCTGGATCAAGTGCTAAATGAAAATTAAGTATTCTGAATGGAAAGTCTAAATAATACCATTTTAACCATCTGTACGGAAAAAAGTGTTAAAACGACTATTTCATTAGTATTTTGAATGATAAAAAAAGTTACAATTTTAATCTTCTGAATAATTTTAATGAAAAATGATTGATAGAACATGTTGACATAATTATATAGATATTATGGATAGGCAGTCTAACTGCAGCTACAACTGAAAGCACTCGGAAAGCCTGTGGCAACCTCAAACCACCTGTCTAAGCTTTGGTTTAGGGCGTTGAAACATTAATCTTATGCATTATCTTTTTCTTGATACTTCCAACTTACGGCCGCTAGATACGGACCATCAAAGTATATATGTAGGCACCTTCGACCCATTATATCCCAATCAAAAGTAGGGTTTGGGGGTGAAATGTACGCAGATCTGAACTCTACCCCGAAAAGGGTAGAGCAGTTGTTTCCGTATAGACCCTTGCCTTGTGCATGAGTGTGAGCAAGCACGTATAAGGAATAAAAACTAACTTATGGTGAATGAAACACGGAAAATTTTTGTAGGAAAGAGCAACAAGTAGGTACAATGAAAACATATGAAAAGGTAAGGAAGCCAACACACATCATTAGCCTAAACTACAAGCCCTCTACCCCCTCTCCCCCCCCCCCCCCCCCCCCCCCCCCCCCCCAAAAAAAAAAAAAAAACCCTATCCAACTCCCGTCTGCCCATCTATGCTAGTTTGCTACCGTAATCCTCCGCTACCAACAATGTCGTCAGCGAATAACATACAACATGGGACACTTCCACGGATCCCCCAGGAGAGCTCGTCTAAAATCACAACAAAAGAAAAGGACTTGGGGCCGACCGTTGGTGTAGGCCTGTCTTCACCGAAAAATTGTCTATCTCTCCCATTGGTGTCCTAACACAAGTCCTCGTATGCCCATACATGTCTTGAATCACCTTCACGTACCTCCAAGGTCCCCCCCTCTTCTCTAGGCTCTTCTGGGTCATGTCCCGTGGTACACCATCATAGGCCTTCTCCAGGTCGATGAATACCATGTGCAAGTCCTTCCTACGCTCCCTACACTTCTCTATTAACCACCTGATGCCTCTATGGATTCCACATATCCTAACACCATCAATGTCATGCAATAAAAAGCGCACTAACAGTCAAAAAAGAACAAACAAAGGAGATAGAAAGTGAGGAAGTTACGCTTTTTCCTGATCATAGCATCAGACATTCTCTAAACATGAAACAGTGAGAGGTTAATATGATTCACTACCTTTACTATAATTACAAATGAAATGGATATGGAACGAAGCACAAGAAACAGGAAAGAATACAAATCCAGATATAATGATTGAATTGAATCAGAGAAACGACAAGTGTCTTAGGTGCATGTGCTCAAAAACCATCTCGTCGAGATGCGCGCTTTAACTTCTTTTCTCTTGTCAGATTCATGTGTTGCCTCTATTGTTCATTTTTTGGTTCCTTCGTATATACTCGTTACTAGTTTATTAACCTGATTATGAATGTTGGGTACTATATTTCTTACAGATTGATACGAAAGATATCCTGTTTATTTGTGGGGGTGCCTTTATAGATCTGGAAAAGACAATTTCAGAAAGGTATGTGTCTTTGGTGTTCCTATATTGCATTATTCTACAGTACAACTTGCCGAAAACCTCACATTTTTTTTTGTTGTTTTCAGACGGCAGGACTCTTCCATCGGGTTTGGGGCACCCGTTCGTGCAAACATGAGAACTGGTGGTGTTACAACTGCGTCTGTGACTTCATCTTTGTTGGAGACTGTAAGCTTGGTCCATTACTATTTTATAAACAAAAGCAGCCTCCTATTTGGTACTCAGATTTCATGTTTCCGTATGTCAGGTTGAAAGTAGCGATCTTATTGCTTATGGTCTCATACCTGAATTCGTTGGACGATTTCCAATTCTTGTCAGCTTATTAGCTCTTACAGAGGATCAACTTGTTCAGGTATCATTTATTTCCCATATGCACATTCTTTTTCCATTTAGGGCCTGTTTGCCTACTCCCAACTGGGGCTGACTCGGTCAGCATCTGCTAAATACTGATCTGAGCGACGGTGCTGACCAAGCATCTACCTGGTCAACAGTATTATTTCACTTGCTGGGTCAACACAAGTTGATAAAAGTATTTTATTGGTAAACAAACATTTCCAGTCGGGCGCTTACCCAGACCGCATTCTTACGGTCTTATCCGGTTAGCGCTTACCCAATTTGTGTTGGTAAACGGCCCCTTTACTTTACATAAAGGTGTTTCTTTGCATTGATTTCACCAAGTAAACCGTAGGCATTTATGAGCAACAATCTTTTGTAGGTGCTAACTGAGCCCAAGAATGCATTAGGCAAACAATACAAGAAGTTATTTCAGATGAACGATGTAAGTCTCTTTTCTCCGTGGTCAACATCGTTATTGTGTCAACTCCTGTACTATAGAAATATGTTAGTAATTGTTCTTTCTGTGTTCTTTTTGCAGGTTAAGCTACATTATACGGAAAGTGCTTTAAGATTAATCGCAAGAAAAGCAATAACTAAGAACACTGGTGCTCGGGGTTTAAGAGCCTTACTGGAGAACATATTGATGGATGCCATGTATGAGGTACGTAGCTCGAATTTTTATGATGTATAAGTGCTAGACATCATAGTAAGATCAAGTAGCTCGAGTTTGAAGCTCAAAATGTGTAATTTACGCTCAATCATATGAGATTTGCATTCACATGTGATGGATGATGATGCATCACCAATTAGTCATCAAACTGCTCCTAGGATGTAGTAATGTCGGTTCACGGTGATATACTGATAAGAACCAAATTTACTAAATAATTAAAATAAAAGAAATGTAGAAGAAACAGTAGCGGGATGCTTGATTAACAAGAAACTGACAGGTAACTAGCTATTCGAGAGGCTAGACTCTCCCAAGAACAAACACCATATTTTTCTTCCATGCCGTATTTATTAACAGCCCTACTAGCCCTAATGGGCTTGGGCTTAGGTTAGTACCTATCATATACTTGCACAAACTGGTGAGAGCTCAAGTCTAGTGGTTGCAGTGTGATTTCTTTGTGGATCGGGCTCCTTGTGGTTGTAGGCATTGGGCTCTTTAAGTCGGCCACCTAGCGAGCCACTGTGTACCTGATTTGGTTGCCATCTAGAAACCCCATTTGCACAAAATTAGTGATTGAACCTTTTTCAAATGACGTGGTGGTAAATGATTTATGAATCTGTTGCAGATTCCTGATGCAAGAACTGGCAAAGATGTAATTGATGCTGTGGTTGTTGATGAGGAGGCAGTTGGGGTTGAAGGTCAGGGTTGTGGTGCTAAAATCCTCCATGGTGAAGGTGCACTCGACCGTTATCTGTCACAACATACTGTAAAAGATTTAGAGGTAAATGTCACATCCTACTTTGATTGATTAATTATATTCGTCATTTTAAAACACAACTTGGTCGTGTCGTGGTGCATTTGTTTTGCAGATGGACGTGGCAGATGGCGGAGCCGAGGCGGAGGTGGAGGCAGAGTTGCCTTCTGTTGCTTTGTAAATCATATGCCCACATGGAATCACATTCCATGTGTATGTATAGATAATGTGTACTAACTTAAAAAGGCCATAATGAAAAACATTGATTTAATAATTAAACTTTTAATGTTGGGATGCTGCCATCATTGGAATCAAGTTACATGAGAACACAAAACTAAGGGGCTACAGAGAAGGATGAAGATGGACCCTCAAAGTCTTGTTATTATGCTTATACACCAAGGATTTGTTGATGATGGTGCCAACCCACCTCCCACCCTCAATATGGTCATCATTCCCTTTTTGCTTTAAAAACTCCAAAAAAAAAACCCATATTTTAATATTATTTTTTTTGTTAAATGTTTATTAATGATTAAAAAATCAGCAATTCTTCTGTAAAGTAGGGTGTCGAATTGGCATTGTCTCGTTTGCTAGAAAACTTGACTTGGGATGAATTTGGATATCAATCAAATTTGAACATAAAATCTTTATGATTGTTCATAAAAGTAATGACCCTTTACATAAAATAAATTGGTAAAATAAAACAAAATACTTTTGTGCATTAGAATTAAAATATTTGTTAAGCGAAATCAAGTGGTTTTTAGTTTAAAATAAAATAAAATGTAATGTTTTGGTGATTAGTAGAGGGAGGGGGGGAAGAAAATTCTTTTTTGTGTACTTTCTTTAATTTAATCCTCCTAAAAATCAACAAAAAAAGAAGCACATATATGAGCCGTCGGTTCTTTGAATCTTATATCATTTGAAAAAAAATCAACGGCGATCCTTACACCACTCGTCTCATGAATATATACTCAGAGAGAGAGAGAGAGAGAGAAGAAAAGAACCTCTTTTTACAGAGAAAAAGGGCTTGTTTAATTCCATAATCGATCTGTTTGTTTGTTTGTTCATCTCTTTCTCTTTTTATCCCCTCTTGACATTTTCTTGAAATCGACTTCTTCAAAGTATGGAGATCAGAAGACAGAGTTTGAATCCTTATTTGGATTCTTGAATTGGGTTTTTGAATTTGAGATTGATTTTGAATTGATTCGGATTTCTTGAATCAAGGAATATGGATTTGGATAATATAGAGTGTGTGTCTTCTTCGGATGGTATGGAAGATGAAGAGATCCATTCACAAATTACACACCAGTTCTCTTCAAAACCTCACAATAATATGGGAATTCCTCCTGGATTGACTCCCGCTACAAGCGTTCATGAATTGTTGGAGTGCCCAGTTTGCACCAATTCCATGTACCCTCCAATTCACCAGGTTTTGCTTCCATTCCCTTTTCTAATATCTTTCAATCATTGTTTCTTCTTTCATTTAATACCATGTTTGATTATCATGATGCCATGCTTGAATTTCAATTTGTTTAATCTCTTTTGAACATGGAATGAAATTTTGCGATTTAGATTTGAAAGTTTAGATGTAATTGGGGTTTAGGTTCTTTGTGAATCAGGAGCATCATGATAATCAAATGGTGATTAGTGGATTCATTTGTTTGTTGTAAATTAATGGTTCACGAAATGGGAATTGTTTCTGTGTGACTGGTTTTGTGCCATTTTTGAAGTGATTATTATATGAGCATTATTAGGATCAGTCTCCATTTAAAGGGTTTATCTACTTTTTGAAACAAGTGATTTCTGGAGATGGGGTTGTGATCATTTTGTTGTTATTGTTCACAAATTGTTAAATCACACACCATAAATTTTGTGGGAAAAAAAGGATTTACATGATTTAGCAATCTGTCTATATCCATGGTTGTTGCTAGGAGTCTTGATGTAGTTCTTCAAATTGGGTAGCAAGTATACTCACCAAAGAAAGAATCTGGCTTCATTTATAAGAAAAAGATTATAGGAAAACAACAGATGCAACCATTTTGTTACAAAGTCCTTGTTTGGTTCAGAGATCAGATTCCATATAAAAGGGTTTGACCTTACTTAACTAAACAAGAACACTGAACAACAACCCGACATTGATGACCGAAGGGAGATCAATGAGATAATCAATGAAATCCACTATTTCTTTGTCATTGCTATTTTTCTTTATAAATATATATATATATATTTTATATGATGGGTTTGCTTTGGTTAAGAGGAGATTTGAGATTCATCTGTAAAACATTAATTTTTCTTTGTTGTTTGGTACAACAATCAAAAAGAGTTGATTGTTTGTAATATTGACATGTGACACCAAGAAATTCCTTCATTCATTCTTGAGAATGGTCAATCTCAGCCTTGTGGTAGTCCAGTTTGCTTTAAATATCAGATGGTCATCGATATAAGCAACTGAATTTTGCCAAATGTTCTTTTGAAAATAAAAAATATGGAACAAGAACAATCTTGAAATGGATATTATGTCTTCTTGTGTAGTTAGTAGTCATCTTTTGTTCAGTTTTAGGTTCATGGAATATAATGAGTTTTTGAACTTGCTTTTCTGTAGTGCCACAATGGACACACATTATGCTCCACCTGTAAAACACGGGTGCACAATCGATGCCCTACATGCAGACAAGAATTGGGGGATATTAGGTGCTTAGCTTTGGAAAAGGTTGCAGAGTCACTTGAACTTCCGTGCAGATATTTCTCATTGGGATGCCCTGAGATATTCCCATATTACAGCAAGCTCAAGCATGAGGCATTGTGCAACTTCAGACCCTACAATTGTCCGTATGCTGGATCGGAGTGCTCTGTTACAGGAGATATACCTTTTCTGGTTACCCATCTCAGAGATGACCACAAAGTAGATATGCACACGGGTTGTACGTTTAATCATCGCTACGTGAAGTCCAATCCCCGTGAAGTTGAAAACGCCACCTGGATGCTTACGGTGAGTTCCCTCTTCTTATGAATAATTTTGCTCTAGGAAGAACCATCATTTTTCTATGCATTTCTTCTTTCTTTAATATTTTGTGTGATGATTATTGATAAGACCACACAATTAAATCAAACATATAAGATTTATGTTGTTTGAACAAGTTTCCTACATGTTCGGTTGTTGTTAGTTTTCTTAATAGTCTTTCCTAACTGTCAAAAGTAACCTTTTTTTTGACGGAAAGGGGCAGGCTAAATGCTCCCCTGTATATTGCTAAATGCACCCTTACCTACTAATTTCCTCCTCATACACATCAACATCAAGCCTTACTTTCTACATTTTCAACTATGTTGTTAATATCGCGATATATCGTCGATATATCGGATACCGCCCCTAGACAAAATATCGGTGACAAAATATCGCTATTTACATCGGTCCCGAGAATATTGGCGATATTGACCGATATATCGGCGATATTTTGATCAAAATATCGGTCCGATATACCGATTTTTTGGAAATGATTTTTTGGGCCTGATTTGATGACTTACCAGGCTGGGATTTGTTTTTTAAGCTTTTTTTTTGTTAGAGACTTAAGAGTTATAGTTGGGCTTTTTGCCTTTTTTTCTAAGTTAGGTTTTTCTAATTTCTAAATTGAGTCGACTTCTTTACTGTTCTACTTCTACATCGACGACTTCTATGTTCTTCAGTTCTTCTAGACGACTTCTACTCAGACCTCAGTAAGTAACTCACTGTTCTATATCGACTTCTTCTTTTCTTCTCCTCTCCTCTTCCTGCTGCTTGCACGACGACTACCTCAGTAAGTGACTTCTTCTGGTTCTTCTCCATCCGTGTTTCAACTTTCAACCAACAGCTTCAAACTTACTGCCTTCTGTTTTTGATATTTCTTAATTTCAACCAACAGCTTCAAACTTACTGCCTTCTGTTTTTGATCTTTCTTAATTTCAACCAACAGTTTCTGTTTTCAACCAACATCTTTGATCTTTCTTAATTTCTTTAGTTACCAACTATGTTAGATACTTAGATGCATTCTAATTAGCTCGTTTATGAACACTTTTCCTATTTTGTTTTGTGAAACTTGTTTAAGTTGATGTTTTGATGTTGAAACTATGTTTTTAATTAATGCATATGATATGTTTATGGATGCATACATATATATATATATATTATATAATTCTAAGAAATATTATGTGAACCGATATTTTTGGACCGATATATCACCGATATCTCAAATATCGGTCCCTGACCGATATAGCATTGATATCCTATATTAACAACATAGATTTTCAATTTATGATTTGACCAGATTCTGACATAAATAAGGGTGCATATAGCAACACCTGGAAAGGAAATGGTGTCAAACTTCTATAGGATGATGCGTCCCCTTTTTTGACAGTTTTGTACCAATCTGTAGGGTAGTTAGTAAAAATGGATGCATATTGTTTGATTATTATGGCCTGCTTATCTTATACTTTTCTTTATTAATTCTTTATCACTAAAAAGATTATGTGTTTGACTTTTGTAAGGCAGGTAAACTACTCTACGCTTCAATACCTTTGGTTTGGGTCTCTATTACGTGGTCATTTAGCTGATCTAGGAGCATTCAGAAAAGTTGTTTTTCATTAAAATATTTATATTACTTTTGTGAAGGTTGGGCATGAAATTTGAGTTTGAAAAGTACAAGGTTTTAGAAGTTAAAGATATATTTTGTTTTCTGTGTTTGTTCTTGGGTTTGTATATATTTTGCTAAACTTGTAAAGCATCTGAAAACTGCTAGTTTCTGTTGAAAGCTGTAGTTTTTGTTTTTACCTTCTTCTTTTCTTTAAAAGGGTGCTATTTCACCACTACCTACCAAAATTGCTCCTCTCCCTGACTAGTGAAAAGTGCAATGTTTAATGGTATAAGAAAATTGCAATACTTTTAGAAAAGTGCAAAATCAGGTGATGCAAATCACTATCATCAATTATTTGTCATGACAGACAATGAACGAAAAAAGTAACTGTAAGTTGGAACTTCCCAAGAACAGAAAATTTGCTACTTTCATGAGGATGCCAGAAATGGAAACTGCTGCAATTTTTGTGGCATACTTAATAGACTGAAATTTTGCATAGCAAGGATACCTATATGTGGAGAAACGGAACATTTCTTGTGCTTGTTTCGTTTTTGTGAACATAAAAAAATGAAGTCTGGATAGTTGAATGAGATTTGTTTTTGGTGTGAATGGCAGGTGTTCCATTGTTTTGGGCAGTACTTCTGCCTCCACTTTGAAGCGTTTCAACTAGGGATGGCACCGGTTTACATGGCTTTTCTTCGGTTCATGGGTGATGAGGCAGATGCTCGCAACTACAGCTACAGCCTAGAGGTTGGAGCGAATGGGAGAAAACTGATTTGGGAGGGAACACCAAGGAGCATCAGAGATAGCCATCGGAAGGTAAGAGACAGTCACGATGGGCTCATCATACAGAGAAACATGGCCCTTTTCTTCTCTGGCGGAGACAGGAAAGAACTCAAACTTAGAGTTACCGGCAAAATATGGAAGGAACAACAGAATCCTGAAGCTGCTGCTGCTGCTGGGGTTTGCATTCCAAATCTATGTAGCTGACAGATTTTTGTTAATTTCCCCTTTTATATGAATACGAATATGGTGGTGGTGTTTGATGATGAATCTTGTAATGCTTCCTTCTACTGTCATACTCTCTGTTTCTGGTCTAGTTGAAGTTTCAGGTTATTAAATCTTTTATTATATCTCTTCTGCTATTTTATCAATCTTTTTAAATGCAGGAGGAGGGATAAATTACTTATTGCCACCGTTTAATTCACCACAATAAGATATTCAAGATATACTTCCTCCGAATAACCCTTCCATTGAACTCTATCTTCAAATGTGGACAAAAATAATTCAGAACTAATATTGTAACAACTACTACATGACTACTGTTTCGAAAGATGAAATCTACCGACAAAAAGTTCCAAGATACTTTAAATAAACAAAAAGGAAGAATATGATTTTTATAAACATGAAATTGAAGCATAAAAATGAAATCGACCACAGAAAAGGACGATGAAATTGAAACACAATAGCCCACAGCGTGTATGTTCCCCAATGTCAACTTCTATTTCAGTGCTTTCTTTTCAAGATGAAACTTACCGGCATTCTTCCTTTTCCATAAGATGTTATGCGATATATTTCCTCTTTGGTGTCAATTCTATTTCCGTAAAAGTACAAGACCATTTACGCAAGCCAACAAATCATTCAATGAATAAAATATTGAATAGATAATCCAATTGCTAAATAGATAGGCCAAAACGGTCACAGAAAAAGGAAATCATATTCCTCTTTTGGCTACCTTTGCAGATCTTTTAGAAAGAGAGTTGCACCCTGAAAGATAATATAAAAATGAGGGTATGAGAAGTGATAAGCTTGTTAGGACTTTCTCCTATAAAACAAAACTAATTTCAGTGATGATAGATAATGTTTGATGTATTGTTTGTAGAAACTCACTGGTTGTATTATGTTTCCACGTGCATCATGACATTCTATGCAAGCACGGCGAAACAATGAAGCTCCTCGTTATGCATCTATTGTTTGACCATATGACACTGTGAAACATGGAAATACATTTGAGAAACAATGGTCTCGATCACAATAACGAACATTATTTACATCGTACGTCAACAGATGAGAGGAGATTTCTATTCCATAATATGATAGATTGTATATCGCAATATTCTCCAAGGAACCACCCTCGAACTATGCTAACCATTTTACGTTGGTCTCTTTTAATATTATTGACAAATGACCAAAAAGAAGCCATAATATAAAACCCAATTGTCTTAGAAATTATGGTGATGACTGACCAAATTTCGAGAAAACAAAAACTAAAATTGGAACGAAGCAAAACAATAGGTTAACAGTAATACAAATGTTGTGCAGCTATGGCGGGCTCACGATAAATTCCTTTGCTACATGGGAGGTGAAACCCGAATTGTTGTCACTGATCGCCATACATCTCTCGCCGATATCTCTGTTCACGACTCTCTGGTAGTCTCCTCCATGGCCGTCAGTTCAGTCTCAAGTACCAACTCCCAAGTGAAGACCTTGATTCTCTTGTATCTGTAACCACTGATGAAGACCTTGATAACATGGTGGACGAATACGATCGATTGAATTCATCTAATCTATCGTCAAAACCGTTGCGATTGTGTTTGTTCCTCTTTCTATTGAAACCTGAAACAACTGCTTCAATGGGATGGTTACTTGATGATGCTAAATTGGAAACCTGGTTCGTCGATGCACTAAACGGTGCCGGATTGCTCCCTAGAGGATTGTCAGATTCCGCCGTTATTGATAACCTGCTTGAACCAAAAGATGGGGAGATTCAAGAGGATCATAGAGAGAATTACACGGAATCGAAGATGGTGAAGAGTTTGGTGCAGGATGTATTGCATTCTGGTTTGCCAGATTCTCCAAAGGTGGAATCAACTTCGTCGTATGGATCGAGCTCTTCGTCTCCTTCAATGGCGAATTTTCCTCCCATCAAAAAATTAGGGTGGATCATATGAATCAGATAGCGGGACTGGACGAGCAGTTGTCTCAGTTGAATGTGAATCATGTTTTTCCACCATCTCTTCCTTTAAATAACGTCGGTGATTGGGCTGTTTCTGATGATGACATATCCGAGCAAGGAGAACCGACTAGTGACATGAGAAAGTCGTCGTTGCCGCTTCAACCTGTGCAAAGAAAGTTTCGGAACCATGACGCTTATAGTTCCTGATGGGGTTTTGGGGAAGGAGAAGAATCAGGGGATCGTGGGGAAAGAGAAGCCGTATAGACGTGAAGAAGAAGAAAAAAGTTAAGTTTCAATTTATGCTTAAAGGGTTGTAGCTAACGCTAATATCTTAGATTTTCAAAAAACTAATTTAGATAAAAGGTTGTACATTAAGCTTAAGAAGTTGTATTCTTGAATCTTGAAAAAAAAACTGAAATAAAATTTTCATTATATAGTATAGATATAGATAGATACAGATACAGATACATATACATATATAGATAGTAGGGGGCTAATCATATGAGACCCTAGTATTTTGTGGTAACTATGAGATCCAATCTCATCCATCCATCTAATCTTATTATTATTTTTATTAATTAATAAGGAAGGCAATTTTAGTCGATTGATAAATTAAATAATATTAAAAACAAATTTGTAACTGAAAATATCAATCATTTATCAATTAAATATACCATTTCCTTGAATATCTCAACAAACTGATTCTGAGATATACTGGGTTGAACTTTGATCGTATGAAATATTCAATCTTGTAGCCGAAGTCTGCATCCTTTCTGGTTCTACATTGTCTTTTTTTTTTACAGAAGTCTGCAACACAATTTTTGAAAGACGATCGTACCGTAACACCTTTTTTTCAAGATGATCATAATGTAACACACTTTGGTGCACGACGATCATAATGTAACATGTTTTTTGCAATATGATCATAATGTAACACACGTTTTTGCAAACATATCATAATGTACCACATCGCAAACAAATAAGTTAAGGGTTCAACAGTTCATAATCACTAACATAACACGTATTTTTGAAAGACGATCATACCGTAACACCTTTTTTTCAAGATGATCATAATGTAACACACTTTGGTGCACGACGATCATAATGTAACACGTTTTTTTTGCAATATGATCATAATGTAACACACGTTTTTGCAAGTAGATCATAATGTACCACATCGCAAATGGATTGATATGTTTCAATGTTTGGAGGTTATCACATCTGATTCACTGCCTAAATTATCGGTTGGCGCCTAAATAGATAACACTAAATTTCAATGTTTTTTTGACAATTTTACCCCTTTTTCCTAATTTAGTGGCATAAAATCATTTTTTAAGCAATATTTCTATTAGTTATTTTAGACCCTTGATTAATTAAATGGATGGATGAGATTGGATCTCATAGTTACTATAACACCCTAAAATTTAACGAAATAAAAATTCGAAAATTTCGCAATATGACGGCCATAAACTGAGTAGACCTGGTTAAACCAAAACCTGTCATGACGAACCCAGAGTATCATCCCGAGAACAGGGAATATAGTTGTAGCCTTTACAAAAGAATCAAATGAAGAATAATTACTTAACAACCTAATAATCTAACTTAAACAAGAAAGATTAATATCGGGTGTTGCTATTCTTCCAAAATATGTATCCACTATCACCATCGTATCGATCAATAAATCAACTCAAAAAGACCACTCTCGACCCCTAGGTCGTCCGCTCATTCCCGACGAACCCCATCGCTAGATTGACATGCTATACATGTCATTTTAAGAAAAAAGTGTTAGGCTAACGCCTAGTGAGATCAACAGTTGTATTTAAAATAAATAACGGTAATCGTAAATAAAGCAAGTGAAGTTAAATTAGAAATAATATTGCTTTTACCATAACAGTTACCTCTTGGTTTAACGGGGGAGACCCGCTTACTAACGCAAGTGACGGAATACAAAAGTAGGCCACTTAACAGTCAGTAAAGCCAAAAACATAAAAGTACACGCAAGGGATGTTAGGTTCAGTGGCTTTAAACGTACACACGCGGAAAAGTCAACTTCGACCCAAAAGGGGCCCTTACGTTGAGATCCTCATCCAGTATCGTAATACTTAGCACGTAGAACTTATAACCCAATCCGATGCCTAAACGTGCCTCGACGAGAGAAACTAATGTTCCAACGTCGGACTAAATGCAACAACAATAATGAGGTCATGACTCCCAAGTGAAACCAAATATGCCACATAGAGTTAATCGACTAAGCGATAATTCAACGTTAAGATAAAATATTCGAGATGTGGACAAACGAAGGTTTCCGCATAATACTTGCAAAATTTTACCAAGAGGTTTCAAATTGACATATAAATCATATACCCATATTTTAACCATTTAGGTCACCTTAATATTTCAAATCCTAGTTTGGGTTCCAAAATACTCAAACCAATGTTATAACAAAACAAATCCCAATGTGCAAACTTATCAGCAGTTCGATATAAATTTTCATCAATCCAATATTAAATAATCTTTGAAGCTAAAGAATAGAAAACGAAATGCTAAACCATGATCACATATAAACCCAAAATACTCTTTTCTTTCTTGAAATCTCATCCAAACACATAAACCATAGAATCTCCAAAATTAGGGTTTTGGGTGATAATGCACCCCAAGATGTACAAATGAAAATGGAGATGTCTAGTGGCTTAAAACATGATTTTTAACATGTATAGGGTTTAGAAAAAGATGAACTCACCTTGTAAGGTTTATAACTCAAACCCTAAAATCCAAGTCTTTAGAGAGGAGATGAGATGGGATCTTGAAGAGCCTCAACTAACACCACAACCACAAATAAACACCTAGAAAGACAACATTAATGAGTAAAATGGAAGTAGATGGGAAGCATTGATTGCAAGGGTTGGAAAAAGAGAAACTTACTGGTTTCTTGAGAGAGAAATCGGCTTCAACAAAACCCAAATCAGATAAAGTGACCAAAATCCCGTAGCCCCAAGTTTTATAACTCCAGGCCCTCGTCGGCGACAATGCCCTGGTCATAGTTGCCAGGGAAATGTCGCGCCCTAGCTCCCCACTTCTGTGATTTGTCCAGTGAGCAACCCTCCATCGGTGACTTTGCCACCTGCGACTATGCCCTGTGGCATAGTCGCCAGACATAGTCGCCCCAGGCCTTTATGGCACAATTTTTGTCCCGAAACGATCCTATTTGACGACTAGAAGCTCAGCCATAAACAAAACCAATTCCAACCAAAAATCCACCGACATGAAATAATCATTTACCAAACAAATCTGAAATAGCAAAAGATTACCCAAAATTACGAGTGTTACAGTTACCACAAAATATTAGGGTCTCTCATGAAAGGCCCCCATAGATAGTATACATATATAATGTTACACATTTATGCTACACATAAAAATATTCAATAAATAGTTTATATTAAAATTATTGACGAAAAAATTATAATAATATAATTTATAATAAGAATGAAACGTATTTTTAATATATTTTAGTTAATCTACGATTATGTATTTTTAATATGCTAACGGTGAGAAAAAAATAAAACGTATGGATATAAAATCAATTAATTCGTAGATATTCATTATATTTTATAGTACGGTTAAATTAAAAAAAATATTCAATATTGGGCTCGTTTTGAAGGTATTGACGAGACGATTATAATGGTATAATTTGTAAAAAAAAAGAAACGTATTTTTTCATTGCATTTTGTTCATATACGGTTATTTGTGTTAACATGATAAGGGTGTAAAATGAAAAATGAAAAAGCAAGGGATATAAAGTAAATTAAATAACTAATTGTAAGAATGTTAAATGTAACATTGAAATTTGAAAATAACCATATAGATATAGATATAGATATAGATATAGATAGTATGGGGGTGTTTGGGATTGCTTATTTAAAACAACTTATGCTTATTTGTAAAAGTGCTTATTAACTTATGCTTATTTGTAAAGTGCTTATTAACTTATAGAAAAAATGGGCAAATATATAATTTGGTTAAATAAGTTAATAAAGAGTTTCAAATAAGTCAGTTGGGAATGACTTATCAAAAACTGCTTATTAGCGGGGTGGAAAAGTCATAAGTTTTTTTTTCTTTTTTCCAATCCAAACACTCAAAACAACTTATTTACTGTTTGAAAACGCAATAAGTTAATAAGCAGTTTTAATAAGCAATCCCAAACACCCCCTATATATAATATTACACATTTATGCTACGATAAAAAAATTCCCTAAACCCTATTAAAATTATTGACGACGAAATTATAATAATATAATTTATAATAATAATGAAACGTATTTTTAATATATTTTAGTTGATCTTGTTAAGTCAAAATATTGTATCCAAGATTTATTTAGAAAGTCAAAGTTAGAAAGTCAACAATGTCAAAGTCTTAGGAAGTCAAAGTTGTTTAGTTTCCTTAGTGGTTAAGTCTTAGTTAATCTTGTGGTTTAAATAGGCTTTTAGCCTTGTGGCTTTGTAAGAATCTTGTAACTAGAATTGTAAGCTTGTCATTATAATATTCAGACTTGTGACTAATGGATTCAAGATCTACTTTCTCTCTCTAGTTCTTGATCATATTATGAGAATTGCTTGATTGTTTTGGGATTTGAGTTTAACAATTGGTATCAGAGCTGAACCAAATTTTTCAGAAATGATTTGATCAGAGGATTAGATTGAAATCTTGTTTTTTAGTTCGAAAATTTGATTTTCTGAAATTTTTTCAAGAACTCGAGTTTGTTGAACTGTTCATAAGAATTTTGTTGAAAAATCGTTTTTGTCGCAAGAAAATGGAATCATTGGATTCGAATTGTGTTCAGGAGTGTTTCTTATTTTGATTTCATCTTGTAATTTGAACAAATTCGATGTCAATTTTTGAATTTTGAAATTTTCTTGAAATGTCGTTCGAACTCTATTCTTGAATGAAAATGTGTGAATTGTTGTTTTTAATCGAAATTTGTTAGTAAATTTGTGTTTTGTAGTGTTTTTCGATGATTCTGATAAATTTTTGAGATCAAATTTGCAGATTTGGATCGTTTTGAGATAGAAAGAGCCAAGAACTCGATTTGCACGAGTTCATATCGGTTTGTGCGAGTTTATACGATTTGCGCGAGTTCATAGACGTTTGCGAGAAGTTCAGACTTTGCTCTTAGTGTTCATCACGCAAACTTTAGTTTGCGTCTCCTTCTGTTCACGAGAAGTGAACTTTGCGTCTCCAGTGCTTCAAGCAAAGCTACGTTTTGTGTATCTAACCATTCACGCAAAGCAAAGTTCGCGCAATCATCGATTCACGCAAAGCCTCTCACGCAAAGTTCAGTGCTTAATTCAAGAATCTCTAAGTTTGCGTGATAAGACTCTCACGCAAAGTCACATTTGCGCATCCTTCGGCTCACGCAAAGTCCACTTTGCGCTTCAAGGCACTCATGCAAAGCTACATTTGCGTCTTCAGCGGGTCACGAGAACCATACTTTGCGTTTCACGCTGATCACGAGAAGATTGGTTTGCGCAACACATAGTTCACGCAAAACTCGACTTTGCGCTATATCAAGTGTTGTTTTAAATTTTGTGCAAGATTTCAATTTGATCTGATTTTTGATTTTGTGATATAAAGTTTGGAACGATCATTCATATCAGGCTGATTACTCATTAATCATGGGATTTTTTACAGATCTTGAAGAGAAGATTAGAAAGCTGAAATTAGAGAAAATTAATCTGGGTCATGCTGTTGATTTTCACTCGCAAAAGTCAAAAGAGTATTATGAAGAAAACATCAGACTGAAAGAAGAAATCAGTGCTTTAAAGACTATCAATGAAGATCTTCTAAAAAGATCTTCTGGGCAGAATGATGAGAATATTCAGGGATTGGAATCTGAGAATGCGAAGCTTAGAAAGAATTTATCTGATTTTGAAAAACAGCTTGCTGAAAATAAAGTTGATTTTGATACTGAAAAGAAAAGTTTTTCAAAGAAGTTCTTAGATTTCTCAAAGAAATGTTTTGAAGAGAAAAAGTCAGTGGATCTTAAATGCATAAAACTTTCTCAACAAATTTCTGATTTTGAGAAAGTACTTATTTTGGAAAGAGAGAAATTTGATAAAGAAAAGAAGGTCATAGAACAGAAGAATGTGGGATTCTTTAAGGAATTATCCGGTCAAAGAAATGATTCAGAGAAAGGATTTGAAGAAGAAAGGTGCATATTTGAGACTGAAATCAAAAAGCTGACTTCCAAGTTATCTGAACTATCTGCTAATGCACTGAAAGAGCAGAAAACGAAGTCTGAGTTATCAAAGAAGATTGACTTGCTTGTTAAAGAAAGAGACAACTTCGCTTTAAAGATCAAAGAGCTTGAAAAGACTGCCTCAAGATCAACTCAGAAATCTGTCTCTTCACAAAGGTCAGTTAAATCTTTTGATCAGATTCGTCAAACTAACATTTTCTATGATGGATATGTAGATGGTTCAGGTACATCTCCAATAAGAAGAAGTTACAAGAAATAGAAACTGGTCTGGCAGAAGAAACCAGTTAAAGATGAGATGTCAAAAGAGCTGAAAGGGAAGACATCATGTGTACATACACACAAAGCAAAGAAGAACAAAGAGCATAAAGGTAAACCTGACCTTATATACTCAAGAGATCAATTATTCAGGTTTTCAGGTAATAAATTTTATTGTTCTTACTGCTGTACACATGATCATATCCACAAGACCAGTGATCATTTCTGGTATGGTTCTTACTCGGTTACCCCCACACGAACTGCAACTAACATTTCTGGACCCATATACCAGTGGGTACCAAAGAAGAAAACTGATTCTGTGTTGCAGGCACCTCAAGTCAAGGGGGAGTAAGAGAATAATGGATTTTGAACATAGCAGTTCAAAACCCGGACTTCAATGTCAAGATTATGGCTTTTGAACACAACAGTTCAAAACCCGCACCTCAATGTCAAGATTATGGCTTCTAAGTACACAACTTAGGACCCGTTCTTCAAAGGAGTTTGACTTCTAAACACCACAGTTTAGGACTCGGACCTCAGCGATCAAAAGACCTTACTCCTGTTTTTGCATCCGATGGATATGATGGTCTACATCCCAAGAGAATTGATCTGATCTCTATCTTATACTTTTTCACTGATAGATTTTACTAATATGATGGTCTACAATTCAAAAGGGAATGTCTGATCTCTATCCTGTTTTAACTGACATATTTCAGATGCTTAATTTATAGGAGGAGTAAAGGTGATGGCTTCTGATCAAATAACTGATCAGGACCGTTTTTCAATGATCAGAAAAGGATATTCTGCTAATATCCAAGAGGAGCTTAAAAGATCTAAATCATTCTATCATGATTTGAGGGGGAACTTAAAGGTAAATATCTTCTGATCCTAGATCTCAGATTGTTTGAAAGAAGAACAACTTTCGAACATGAAAAACAGGTTCTTAAAATGTTCAAACCACTTCTTATTCTCAAAAGATTTTATGAATTTAGAAGTGTGCTTTTAAATGTTTTTCAAAATTTGAGCTTAATGTTTAACTGACCGTGTGTTTCCAAAGATCAATACTTATGTATTATCTTGTCCATATACTGTTAAGTATTCACACACACCGGTTCAGTATTTTATTTGAAATTGTTATTACCATGTCTCAAATTCGAATCAATTTTTCGATGGTAATACCCCCGTTTGAAATTCAATGTTGTTGAGCATCAATCATCTTTTTCTAATCTTGCGCTTTCATTGCAAAATTGTTTATATTCGTTCATATAAACAAAATATCCAATTCTTTGATACCCTATCCTTTTCATTTGATCTGATTGATACATTGTCAGATTCTCAAAACAATTATCTTGACTTCATTTCATTCATTCAATATTCTTGTTTTGAGAAATCTTCAAAGTTCAAATGCTCAAATTTTATTCATAATTTTAAATGAGCATACATTTTGACATTGTTATCTTTTTTAGCTTAACTGTTCAAGTTAAACTGTTGAGCAACGATTCTTCTTAGGAATTTCATAGGATTCGTGTGTGAGCTTAAACAGAACTTCCATGGATTCACGTCAACCTGTGTCTCCTACCCAGGAAGTTATCCTTGAGTGATTGAGGGGTGAGGGGTCAAAATCAAAGAGTGGGGGAGATAACTCATGCGGTTGAGTTTTTCTCATTGTGTGGAGCGGAAAAATGGAAATGAGAGTTTGGTTAGAAGTGAGCTTAAATGTTAAAAAGAAAGAGGGTGTGAGAACATAGTTAAAAGAATATCAGAACTCTGCACCAACTACTTTCTGAGCCGGACAGTCACATCTTCTGATTGGTTCACATTCTTTGGTGACCATCATTGAAACAGGCAGTGATCCCATGCCAACTCTTGCATTAACCCCACCAACCACTCGTTTCTTTCTTAACAAAGAAATGTTTCATTTTCTTTGGGTCGCAACATATATGCTATCTAATCTTCACTCGGAAGATTTAGATATTGAAAAAGAAGGAAAATTGCCCCACCTTCGCACCTCTTTCATGCACATTGAGTCCGTGTATTATCTGTTGCTGTCTCAACAGTTTACACAATTTGAGCCAAATGAAACACAATCATTGTGCTAAATTCTTTCATACTCAAGCACGAGCACACAGAAAATTTGTTTTTCTGTCAGAACATTCATAGATAAACCTTGTGTTTTTCAATGATTGAATGGAAGTCCTGGGGAGTCATCATCAAACCAGCTCCTTAAATTGTACATTCGTTGTACACAGTGACTTTGTGTTACTGACAGACATTCCTAACTGTTTCATTTGTTGATTCAGGGTTACCACGTTCATTATGTCTGAATTTGAAAAGATTCAAATATATATCTTTCATGAATTGATGGCTCTCAGATCAAAGCGCGCCAACTGTCAAAGGGGAGATTGTTATTTGAATACAAAGGGGTGATCAAAGTCTTTGATGAAATTGATGAAGTTTTGATGATCATGATGCTCACAATCATCAAAAAGGGGGAGACATTTACAAAGGTTGTTCAATTTCAAAATCATCATTTGAAAAGATTGATGAAGAAATTCTGAAAGATCCAGTCAATTCAAAATGCTTCCGCTACTTCAAAGTCGAAAGATAAATCAATATGATTCGTGAAAGTTTGTTTCTCTGAAGACAGTCAAGAGATCAAAGAGATGAAGATTCAATATCAGAGATTCCTCAAAGCTGTTTCATTGTTCAAAGACAGTTTTCAAAGAAGGTTTCAAAGATTTCAAAGATGTTTCAAAGATGAAGTTTCAAGTTCAAAGAAGTTTCAAGAATTATGTTTCCTGTTCGAGACATGTTGACTTTCAAAGCTACAAAGTGAAAAAGACTTTTCAAGATTCTTCAAAGGCAGAAAGATTGAAGATTGTTAAAGTTTTAAAGTTGTCAGAGACAAAAGCTGAAGAATCAAGAGCTGAAGACTAGTGTCAAATTTTTATTAAATCTTGAATACAAAGGGGAAGATTGTTAAGTCAAAATATTGTATCCAAGATTTATTTAGAAAGTCAAAGTTAGAAAGTCAACAATGTCAAAGTCTTAGGAAGTCAAAGTTGTTTAGTTTCCTTAGTGGTTAAGTCTTAGTTAATCTTGTGGTTTAAATAGGCTTTTAGCCTTGTGGTTTTGTAAGAATCTTGTAACTAGAATTGTAAGCTTGTCATTGTAATATTCAGACTTGTGACTAATGAATTCAATATCTACTTTCTCTCTCTAGTTCTTGATCATATTATGAGAATTGCTTGATTGTTTTGGGATTTGAGTTTAACAGATCTACGATTATGTATTTTTAATATGCTAACGGTGAAAAACAAATAAAACGTATAAATAGAAAACAAATTAATTCGTAGATATTTATTATATTTTATAGTACGGTTAAATTAAAAAATATTCAATATTAGGCTCGTTTTAAAGGTATTGACGAGACGATTATAATGGTATAATTTGTAAAAAAGAAAACATATTTTTTCATTGCCTTTTTTTCATATACGATTATTTGTGTTAACATGATAAGGGTGTAAAATGAAAAATGAAAAATGAAAAAACAAGAGATATAAAGTAAATTAAGTAACTAATTGTAAGAGTGGTAAATGTAACATTGAATTTTAATATAATTGAATAAGGGAGAGGAAGCGTGGGGAGGAAAAATTGGCTTTGCAAAAACCGTACAACTATTTTAAAACTTTAATAATATAGTAACAAACCGTTCTAAACCTAGAGATGATTGTTTATGATACGAGGGAGGTCAAATAAAAATTATTAAGTTAGATCATTTTTTATAAAATTAAAAACATATTTAAGTAAGTCAATGGTGGCGGTGGTAGGAATTAGGATGGCATGGCATGCCGACAACTTTGATTACAATAATAAATAGCCATTTGAAGTCAAAAATTGACTACTAACTTTCTAATAAATGCTTAGATGGTGTAGGGCTGACAATGAGTAAGGGTAAATCTGTTATCCGTTATGTTTCGACCCGTTGGATAAGGGTATGGATAAAGAAAATTTTATCCATTTAACCACTTATCCATTACCCGTTTACCCGAAATTTTAGTGGGTAGGATATGGATAAATGGTTTTTCGTTATCCATTACCCGTTACCCGTTATCATAGTCATCTTCTATTTTTATTTTTGTTTTTTTGACTTTTACAAAATTAATTAAAAAGCTACTAGTCCAAAACACATGTCAAATAGCATCATAAGTCATCAAATTTTTTTTTCCACTTGATAGGCTATCAATCTAATTGATTTATAACTTGTAATTAAGGTGTTCTAATGTAATTATATCAAACTAACTGATTGTAAAACACAAGGAGAAAAGAACTCCAGAAATATAAAAACGGTTCGATCATTGTCGGAAATAATGGAGTTTCAGATTTAAAAAGCAAAGGTCGAAAGAATTGATGGTGGAGACCAGGAGCCAGAAATTGACACGAGGGGGAACACAAATAAAATAATTAAAAATAAATATTAATTTTTTGAAAATGACAAAATGATATGATATTGATGAAATACCGACTTTTAAAGATTCAACAATGAATTATTTTTCATACGACTTGTGTTTACAATTATCAAAATTATTGTTATCTGACATAAATGGCTAATTACTGATTTTTTTATTATATTATTAAATCCTTATCTATAAACGTTAAAGTAGTAAGATAAAACAAACCAAAAACAACACTTAATAGATTAATATTAATTGTGATTAACAATATATAATGACAACCCTCTAAAATTGAATGAGTTAAAATTATTGACTAAAGTCATCCAACAGCTTAATAACAAAATATTACAAATCTTTCAATTTATGTCATAAAGATTTAAGTCACAATTTTTTTTCCTGATTTTTGCTCTAAAATTAGCAACTATAAAATTTAAATCTATCAAGAGCAATATCAATATCAATATTTTAACACCCCCCAAATCCACCCTTGGGTAATGTCACATCTTTCATTCCAAATATTGCTTTATGTCATCGAATACAACATTATGATACAATCAAATCACCATCACAGCGGAAGTCTTAACTTAAAATAAATACAAGTCTCCAACATTAGTCCGTCCCATACCGGACCATGTTACATAAAACCCAAATTACATAATAAGTTTGACAACTAGAAAAGCATAAAAGAACATAACCATAATAAATCTATCTACGCCTTGCCCTTCCCTTTTGTCCAAACCTGAACAACCGGCTCCTGAGATGCATACTAATAGTTAGCTAAAAAGCTATGTGAGTTCATGGTTTACGTGCACATAAATACACACTCCATCAAGCATAAAAACATTAAGAACCAATAAAATAGTATGCATATTGTTTTCAGAAAACATTTGGCACAAATGTAATCTCCTAAACCTCCTCGTCCACTTTGTCACTGGCATTCCCTGGGTCACACGGCTCACACCCGTCCGGCACCCATTACGGGGTCGTGCCAATCCTCCCTTAGGTAGGTCTGCTCTGTCACTGGCATTCCCTGGGTTGCACGGCTCACACCCATCCGACACCCATTACGGGGTCGTGCCACTCCTCAACGTGACATATCGAGCCCGATCCCATACCCAATATTGACACCAAAATGTGTCACATGAAATCAACCCATAAATATGACATGCTAAGAATGTTTATAAACCAACGAAACAATAGCATGCAATCTCCTTTATAAAATAATGTACATGAAACATTTACCTGTAAACATGTACATAAACCGATTATCATGCATAACATACGTACTCCAAATGAATAACACATTTATATACATGTAATAATACACCGTAAACATGCACATAAAAGTGTATCATTTTACACCATATACGTACTCCAAATAACTATCATGCCAACATAATTTTAATTACGTATGTATACATCCCAGAAAAGTCTCATGAAAACGGTGCACCGTAGCACCCGGAATTCGTGATTAAACGTCCCGATTTTTACCAAAAACTCTTCGAATCGCGTTTCCGACCAAAACGACGGTTTCCGGGTCGTTTTTACGACCCAAAACTTCCAGAAACGTAAAGCAAGTATAACACACCAAACGTAAACTTTTACTTGCGAAAACGAACGGAATAACTCACCGTAATCAGTCGCGACAACACCGAAACGTCACACTTTCGGCCACCGTTTTCTCCCAAACCGCTCAACCGTTTCGCTCCGCACCAATATCAAACCCGCTCGAATTTCAGAGACGAAGAAAACGATACCAAATTTGAAGTATATAGACTCCAAATAAACATCGTTACACATATAGATAAATTCTCGTATGTTTGGGACGTAACTGTTCCCCCCTCCACGTACATACATACACTTTGGAGACTTGACACTTTTGGTCCCTGAAGTTTACACTTTCATCCCCTATTGTTTTCTCCTATTTTCACTTTTTACCTTTCACTTACGTTTGAATTATTTTCTCCCCTCTACCTTTATTCCTTATTTAATTTCATTTTCCGAGTGTTACAAATATCAATATAGCAGTAATGTTAACATGAAACAAACAAAACACAATCCAACTATTTATATGAATTAAATATTTAAATGTATAAATTATGTAAAGTTACAGTGGTTCTAAAAGATTGAGCGTTACGTATAAAAGTACATCAAAATTCAAGGACTTAAGTACAAATTATTTTAACTCATGATTACCACTCCTCTCCACCGCCTCAAGGCTCCACTTCCCCATTGCCTAAAATTACTACTGCAATGTGATTTGTCTATGTTTGAAGTCTATCATATCTAACGTGGCTCCGCCACTGGTGGAGACACTTGTGATGATATCTTTAATATGCATTTTTGTAGACAACTTAATATAAAGTGTTACATCAACTTTAACAATTACTTTACTAGTAGATAATTATTTAAGTAATTCATAACAATTTTGGAAACTATATTTTCAACAATTATAATTTTAAAATTTTTCCATAATTTAATATGAAAATATTGATTCATTTAACTAACATTAATATTATAACTTTTTATTAAAAAAATAAAATAACTGTTAAAATATGTAAGAAAATAATTAAATAAAAATATGTTATTTTAATTTATAATTTTTTTTCTGAAATTTAATAAAATTTTTATTTAAATATTTTTACCGACGTTGTTAAAGATCTCACTAGAAATATTTTTAAGGTGGTTTTTTATAATTTGTAAAACTAATTTGCTTATATCCATACATACATATTTTATTTTATATGTGTTATTTTATTAATTACTTGTACGTTATTCGTAACTTCTTAAAATTATAGTTTTATTAATTTGTATATTTACTTTTAATAATATACCTATTAATTTTTTTAATATATATGAATCAAATAATTTAAAGACATTGTTTTTTTTTTGAAACTTGTAAACATTCGCTAAAAATATTGATGTTAATAATTTATAGTTTGAAAAAAGTATATTTAAATAAATAATAAGATAATAGAAATATATGATTTCAATAATAAATATATAGTTGTTAAGCAACTATATGTTTAAGGCCGTTTATTAAATGTTTATTAAGTAAGTGTTTACCTACAAGAGTCATCGTTCTCACTTACTTTGTCGGCTAACATTCTCGATCATTAAATAGATTGTCTGTAAGTGTCACTACAGAACAAGAGGCTTTCACCGACGGGAAAATCCGTCAGTAATCTGTCACTAAAAGCCGGTTCTATAGGTGAAAGTTTGTCGGAATAACTGTCGTGGGTAAAGGTATCACAGATGGATATCACCGACGGATAAGAACACCGAAGGATCACCGACGGTTGGATATCACCGACAGATCTAAACATCGACGACTCACCGACAGTCAGATTTAACATCATCGACGGAAATCCGTCGGTGATCCATCGGTAATTTTGTTTTTTTAAATAGTTGAAAAATACATATTCCCTGTAAAATCAAACCTGCCCAAATACCATAGAATACACATAATATGTTTTTACAAATGACATCAAAGTAATATATATACATGATGTAACAACCGGGTTAAAAAGTGAAGGAATTAAAAGTTCGGGAAAGAAAGTGGAAAAACTTTAATTGAGGGGTTTAGAGTGAAAAGTGGGAAATGAGGGTTTAACCCTAGATTTTAGTTCTTTTTGTTGGCGACTGATTATTTTGGGAAGGGAGAGCGAGTGCAGTGGTGCGATCGAAAGGGGAGCAAAGGAAGTTGAGACTTGGTATTCTTCAATTTTCTGAGGTAAAATCCAATCCTATTCTCCTTATTAGTAAGAGTTTAGTATCTGATCATTTCCAAATCTTTTAGTGGGTTTTGTATTTGTTGTTATTTCCATGAAGATTGAGTTTTCTAGGATTGAAATTATTGGAAGTCGATACTGGGTATATATGTGATTATGGGGATTTTGTTGGAATTGAGTTCTAGCACCTAAAAATTTGAATAATGGATTGAATGGTTATTAAATTCTGGAAATAAAGTGTATCTGTGGATTGAATTCTTCGTTGGTTTTGGTTGGTTCGGCGGGCACCGGTCGATGAGGTGGTCCGGTCCTCGGATTGGACACCGGTCGACAATGGTTATGGATATCGGGGAATTAAACCCCGGTCGCTTTCGATACCGGTCATCGAAGGGGGTTAAACACCGGTCTTCATACCGGTCAAAGGGGGGAACCGGTCGACCCAAGGTTCGGTCAACTCAGACCCCGGTCGAGGAAAGTAGCAGACCTCGGTCGACTGTTTACCCTGGTTCCCGGGTTGTGTAAGGTGGGCCGAAGCCCAATTTTATGTTAAGCCAAAATTCTGGGCCGAAGTCCAAGTTTAATTTAATTTAAATTTGAGATTTTAGTTGGTTGTTTTAGTGTTGGGCTTCTTGGTGTGGTCTGGCCCATTTTCGTTGGGTTATATTAAGATGTTTTATTTATGTCTAGAGTGGGAATTTTAGCAATTCGGGTTCTCTTAAATATAGGAGACCGTTGAGAGTTTGGGTTTAGGATCAGCTTTGTTAATTAAGGAGTATAGAGAATTCATCAAGCAATGTTTTGTCTTATAGGTTTCAGTTCGGATTATAAAGGTAGACGTAGAGCTTAAAGCAAAGGGCGACAGGTGAGTTTTTGTGAACTAAACCTTTTTGGTTACGAAAGCATGCAAAGTTTTATTTTTATTTTAAAACTTTGAATTATTTGTGATGACATGATTATCATGAGTTTACTTAAGTGTGTTTTTAAATTGTTGATGTTTAAATGTATGCATACATTATTTGTGGAATATGTGACCTAAGTCGGGGAGTGTGACCCGCCTACTCGTGCCGGGGAGTGTGGCCCGTTTATGTCATTGGGGGTGTGTCCCAACATTAAGGCAACGCGAGTTAGACACATCGTCTTTGACGGTCGTGTGGTGAGTAGCGTGTTCATTCTTGTGGATTTATTTAAATGTTGTTTTAAATTCTGAAAAGTTATTTATTGTTAACTGTAGAGGGAACTCACTAGACCTTCGGTCTAACCCTCGCTCTTTTAAAACTAAAATCTTTTCAGGCCGTCGTGAGTTAGACAGGGCTGTTAAGGGCAAGGAGAAAGTTTAGCAGGGCGGATAGAAGACTGACGTTTAGTTATTCTTCTTTATCTCAGTTGTGTATAGGTTGTTTTAAAAAACCTTGATTTATCCATTGCAAGCTTGGGACCGTTTTGGCATGGATTATTATTAAATGTTGGTATTTTAATATTAAGAATTAATCTGTTTGATTATTCTGGTTGGGTTGTTACAGTTGGTATCAGAGCCATAGTTTAAGGGATTTAGGTGACCGGATGAGCCTAAACTTAAACTGTGGAGTAGATGGACATAACTGAGATTTAGGAAGCCTTTAAGAAATACCTTGATCATCGTGAGGTGTGATAACAATAGTGAGTACTCTCATGTAAGGTAAATTCAGAATCGCATCTGGCTAATGCCATTATGAATTTAAAGGTGCATGGGCATACTCAATTGCTATTGTTGAGTGTGCTTCAGGGTAGAGAGTTCTATCCATAGATTGATAGTTTTAGTCTAGCGTGTGGTGGAAGTTCGTTTTTGGAAGTAAGGTTATGCCGTTAGGATGCATATCGTGCGGGATGTAGATATTTCGTTGAGAAAGGACCTCCTGAGTCCATAAGGAAGAGAATGATGATAGGAGGTGAGCTTGTCGCTCCAAGGGAGTCTTTGGCTGGTAAAGGGGTATGTCGTTTAGTGAGAAGCAGGAGAGTGTTAATCCAAGAATCGAATGATCGATTTGAGGCTTTTAAAGTTGTAGTTAATTGAAGGGTGGTTGAGAGACGATATCAGAGTTGACTAATATTATGTAGTGAGGATTAGATAGGAATGAGTTACCATTTGGGTTGTGAGTCAATAGTCACGGTGATGACTAGTTTTGGGCTTTCAAGGTTGTTAGAGGTCGATGGTGTCGGAGGTTGTGGCACAGTTGAGAACCCCGACTGGTTGGTCGGAAGCGAGGAGTCTGGGATAAATCATAATGAATGTAAACAGTTGACCTTGTTAGAGTAAGTAGCCTTCAATGTCATTGAGCCTCATGCATTGTGTGTCTTACGAAGTAGTTATTTTGAAAACGTGTCGACGCATGCAGATACATGTTTGAATTGAAAAGACAAGTTTTTGACTTTGGGTGATAAGTTTTGAAAATAATTATATATTTCTTTACAAATGAGTCGATCTCTGGATAAGGAAATCAAAACATCATTTGATCGCATGAATTTATAAGTGAATTGGGTATAAACATGTGTTGTCATATCAACAAGGGTGAGAGTCGTTGGCACGCTCAGTGTAAGCACTTTCTGGGGTATTTTTATAAATTGTGTGTGTAGAGTTCATCGGAGACATTTTCAATTGTGCCAACCCCGACAATGGGGTATGGTAAGGAGAAATTTGTTGTGGAGTTGAGGTAAAACGATTCTTGAAACCGTTGTACATGGCTAAGTTAGTGTCGTGTCGTGTACGCGTGAGTTTGTTTTCTAATGTAGGTATTTTTTTTTTCTAAATTTTCAAACATGTCAAAAGTTTAAATGTTTGTGCGTCATGCATGAAGGCTATGAACTCTCTAGGTCGTGAGGAAGGTTGAAATTAAGAATGATGAAAGTTTTAAGAGTGGAAGTGTATCGCTCGATCAGAGGGTAGTAAATGTGTGATATTGGTATTCTTCTAAGTAAAGGGGGTGAATAGCGGAGGCGGTTAATGGAGGCATTGACCTATGATGTTAAGGATGATGGTACTATAATGGTTCACCGTTGGTTCCATGTGGATGTCGGTAAACGGTTGTGTCTGGAGTGGAGTTTGGAGTCGTAAAAATATTTTGGCAATTAGCTGTTGCAGTGGAAGATGAAGGTTTCGCTGGAGATCCATGTGGGATGGTAACAGAGTGGAAGTACATCAATGTTAATTGTTGTTGTGGAAATCAGAAACCATTTGTGGTAAATGTCGGAGCGCGGAAAATGAAGTAGTTGTTACGGATAGTTTCGAGGAGTTTTGTGATGAAGCGAAGAGTTATTCAGAAAAGGTGTGTACCTAGTGTGATGCTGGGCAACCTTGTGTGGATATTACAAAAAGGGAAGATCACTAGTTCAGTAAAGTGGTTCTTTATCGACAAGGTTTTGATGGTTTTATGGGAGTGACGTTTTTATATAGCACAACTGGAATGGGTTGCGCTTTGTGCATTTAAGACTTCGAGGTAGTACGTTTAATTATTCAGGCTACTGGAGCTTGATTCCAGCAGGTCGCGATGAGCTGACAAGGAGCGATATCTGATTGAGTGGTTTTGAAAATCATCGTTTTGTGATTTATCAAGATTCGAGAAAGACAAGGCCGTGAAATGCCTTGAGGTCCGATTTCAGTATTATGATCAATGAGAAGTGAACGGTATTTGTAGGTGTGCCAAGTGGTCGTAGAGACTTGCAGTTGTTCTGGGAGGAGGTAGTAGAGTGTTGGTAGTAACCATGGGTTAGTGAGGTCTTATTGATATATTTGGGAGTGCAAATCATTAATGGAGTAAGGAGTTTCCTTGAGGATATGTATAAGGTTGGATTTATTGTTATAGGAGGAGCGTCCTCATCTGAAGATCGATGGAGTGTGATTTGTAAGTGGTAAGTATGTGGTTGGGATGTGCGAATGTTTGGTTGGTATTGGGGTATTGCTAAGTTGAGAATAATCTACAAATGATGGTGGGCGGTTATCAAAGAGAGGAACTGTGTGTTCTGGTTTTCGGCAAGTTCTGGGGCGGGATTATCTTATATCCCTAGCATGATTGTTGAAAGTGTCGAACTGCTTAATTTAGGGGGGTTGTGTAGTAAATAGGAAATCTGTGGGCATGTTGAAGTATTTTTGGGAGTGAAGGGATTCTAGCAAAATTGGGAAATCCTGGTTGGCGAGCGAGAATTGTGCGGCGCTTTCGAATAGTGGGTAATGTTTTAGAAGAGTTGGGTTGTTTATCTCGCGTGAGAGTGGTGGATAGTCGGTTGATCAAGCAAGTAAGGTAAATGTGAGTCGACAAGTTTGGGAATCATCAAGGAATAGAGTAAGCAAGGTTGGATGAGCAGTGTTTCTTGCAGCGAGGAGAGGGTGAATATATCATGTCGAAAAGGTGGGAATTTTGAGGGTAAGAAGTTCGGCAAGTGGCACAAAAGGTGGAAGTACGCTTTCAGATTCTGCTGTTAGCAAGTTTATAAATCCCTAGCATGGGTATGAGAGAGAGAATATGGCATTTCGGTGCGGTGTGAGTGTTGATAAAAAAATAAATCGTGCGGCTGGCCTAAAGGTTCATGTCTTCAATCAGTGAGTCGGCCGTTAGAAGTGAGTTTGAAGTCTTCAAGGAGGAAGGGAGAGATGGTGGAATATAGTGCTCGGAGCGAAGGACCATAGTGTCAGTTTTGGTAATGCATAAAAAGGGGATTCCAGGTGAGACAGTTGTCCAGTGTTAAACTATTTGGAATAGTTGTACGAACTTGGTTGCTCTGTGTTGAGCGGATGAAGTAGGGTTTTATTGCGCCTTTGGTTGAGTGATTGTGGATGCAATGAGAAAGGGAGGTATGCGCCGTATTAAGTGGCTAATTGGAACCGATGGTTTACGAAGGATTTGAATTGTGGAAGTTTCTATCAATATGTGAAAAGTTGAAGAGATGACGTTGGGGCGATGTATATTCAGCGTGTAAGAAGTGGATAATGCTGAGGAGTTGAGATCAAAGTGGTTCGAAAAAGAAAGTGCTGCTACGTTTGACTTATGCCGGGCTAAGAGGAGATTGCTTGCAAGGGCAAGTTACCTGATGAAGGAACTCGTGACTGTGAGTTGTTGGTAATGTCTTCAGTTGACGATGTGTTATGATGGAGAGTTGGGTGAGTACTTAGTCAGTGATGCATGTTGTCGTGGTGTGACTACGGAAAAATTCTAGCGGTTAAGGAAGTTGATGTATTTGAGGGGTAAATTTGATGGTTATGTACGTCTATGTATTGATCTGAAGGGCTTGGATATTCGAATGGTACTATTTGGTTAGATTGAGAATTATGAGTCGTTAGTCCCAAGCGGTGACAAATGTGAAGTTACCAGCCTCGCATTGGAAAGGGTGTGACTTGATTCAGAATGAAATGGAAGTTAAGACCTAGATTTGTTGGGCCGTTGCTATCATGGAGCGTGTTGGGGAGGTAGCTTATAAATGTATCTAACCTGAAGAAATGCTTAGCAGAAAGCGATGTCTTTATACCTTTGGGGGATGTCCAAATAGATGAGAAGAAAAGCTATGTCGAGAAACCAATAGCTATTTTAGATTGTAAAGTGAAGAAATTAGGGAACAAGGAAATTCCCTTGGTAAAAGTTCAGTGGCAATTCCATAAGGGTCAAGAAGCGACTTGGGATTTAGATTCGGTTATGAGGAACCAATATCCCAATTTGTTCGACGAAGGAATTCCGGGGACGGAATTCTCTTGAGGGGGGAATATTGTAACAACCGGGTTAAAAAGTGAAGGAATTAAAAGTTCGGGAAAGAAAGTGGAAAAACTTTAATTGAGGGGTTTAGAGTGAAAAGTGGGAAATGAGGGTTTAACCCTAGATTTTAGTTCTTTTTGTTGGCGGCTGATTATTTTGGGAAGAGAGAGCGAGTGCAGTGGTGCGATCGAAAGGGGAGCAAAGGAAGCTGAGACTTGGTATTCTTCAATTTTCTGAGGAAAAATCCAATCCTATTCTCCTTATTAGTAAGAGTTTAGTATCTGATCATTTCCAAATATTTTAGTGGGTTTTGTATTTGTTGTTATTTCCATGAAGATTGAGTTTTCTGGGATTGAAATTATTGGAAGTCGATACTGGGTATATATGTGATTATGGGGATTTTCTTGGAATTGAGTTCTAGCACCTAAAAATTTGAATAATGGATTGAATGGTTATTAAATTTTGGAAATAGAGTGTATCTGTGGATTGAATTCTTTGTTGGTTTTGATTGGTTCGGCGGGCACTGGTCGATGAGGTGGTCCGGTCCTCGGATTGGACACCGGTCGACAATGGTTATGGATATCGGTCATCGGGGGATTAAACCCCGATCGCTTTCGATACCGGTCATCGAAGGGGGTTAAACACCTGTCTTCATACCAGTCAAAGGGGGGCACCGGTCGACCCAAGGTTCGGTCAACTCAGACCCCGGTCGAGGAAAGTAGCAGACCTCGGTCGACTGTTTACCCTGGTTCCCGGGTTATGTAAGGTGGGCCGAAGCCCAATTTTTTGTTAAGCCAAAATTCTGGGCCGAAGTCCAAGTTTAATTTAATTTAAATTTGAGATTTTAGTTGGTTGTTTTAGTGTTGGGCTTCTTGGTGTGGTCTGGCCCATTTTCGTTGGGTTATATTAAGATGTTTTAGTTATGTCTAGAGTGGGAATTTTAGCAATTCGGGTTCTCTTAAATATAGGAGACCGTTGAGAGTTTGGGTTTAGGATCAACTTTGTTAATTAAGGAGTATAGAGAATTCATCAAGCAATGTTTTGTCTTATAGGTTTCAGTTCGGATTATAAAGGTAGACGTAGAGCTTAAAGCAAAGGGCGACAAGTGAGTTTTTCTGAAATAAACCTTTTTGGTTACGAAAGCATGCAAAGTTTTATTTTTATTTTAAAACTTTGAATTATTTGTGATGACATGATTATCATGAGTTTACTTAAGTGTGTTTTTAAATTGTTGATGTTTAAATGTATGCATACATTATTTGTGGAATATGTGACCTAAGTCGGGGAGTGTGACCCGCCTACTCGTGCCGGGGAGTGTGGCCCGTTTATGTCGTTGGGGGTGTGTCCCAACATTAAGGCAGCGCGAGTTAGACACATCATCTTTGACGGTCGTGTGGTGAGTAGCGTGTTCATTATTGTGGATTTATTTAAATGTTGTTTTAAATTCTGAAAAGTTATTTATTGTTAACTGTAGAGGGAACTCACTAGACCTTCGGTCTAACCCTTACTCTTTTAAAACTAAAATCTTTTCAGGCCGTCGTGAGTTGGACAAGGCTGTTAAGGGCAAGGAGAAAGTTTAGCAGGGCGGATAGAAAACTGGCGTTTAGTTATTCTTCTTTATCTCAATTGTGTATAGGTTGTTTTAACAAACCTTGATTTATCCATTGCAAGCTTGGGACCGTTTTGGCATGGATTATTATTAAATGTTGGTATTTTAATATTAAGAATTAATCTGTTTGATTATTCTGGTTGGGTTGTTAGACATGATCTATAAACCTGCCTAATCCTATCTACAACGAGGAAGGGGGAGGGTTTCCACCCTAGAATTGCCTCACTAATGCAGAAAACTGGTCAGTCAACGCCTTTTGTCGAGCTAGCTTGTCAGCTGTCTCCTTCTGTTGCTTCAGTCTCTGGTCACTCCCCATAGCTCGTCAGCTTCTCTTTTAATGCATCTACATGTAATTATTCAACATTTGACAAACAAAGCAACAATGTTAGGTGATGAATGATTAAAAAACAAGTGAGGTGTAGTATATACTATATAAAACATGTACCTTCATCGATCGATTAACGTACGAGCTTTTGCTGTTGCTACTGGCGCTAGGGTACATGTTATAGCAAACCGAGGATCCTGATTGGTCCCAAATCCAAACAGGCGGTCTTTGTGCTGGCTACCGACAACTATGCTCCTACAACTCTAGTCATCAAGGGGAATGATGCTGGGATTGAGCCGACATATGCCTCATCCCTAAGACGCACATATGTCTCCTACGGTTTACTAAAACAAAATGTGTTAGCTAACTTGTAGATAGTTCGGCAGCATAATGGCTATAATTTGAACATATCTGTTACCTGTTACCTGTTTTTAACAAATATAATGCAAGTCTAACGTCTTCCCAATAATGGCAGCCTAAACTAATAGTTACCTATCTTATAAACTAATCAATCATATAAAACAAACTAACTCGAGTACAAAAATTGAATTTACCGGCGCTCTAGCCGCCTTGGGGTAAACGTTGATCGGATGATCCATGGGCATACCGGTCACACCCGAAACGTGCCTCTTGTTGGTTTAGTGCATCCTCTAAAAAAAAGCTAAGCAGCATTGGGCTCACGACCCCGTGCGTCTCTCTACAATAGTAAATTTAAGTAGTTACCAAACAATAAAATCATATATATATATATAGGGGAGCGATCAATTGGAAACCAGTATTACATTGGAAACTTTGGAAATCGAAATCAACCAATCAGTGAATTTCTTATTTTTATTTTTAATTGAAAAGGTTATTTTTGTCTTTTACATTATTTCATAATATATATGGTAACTGTTATTATTATTATATTAATAATTATTTAATTTTAATTTAGCTTATATATGGTAATAATGATAATTGATTAATTTAAAAATGAGATATTTAATTTAGGTAAATTATTTAATTTTAATTTAGTTTATATATGGTAATAATGAAACAATAATGCTAACACGATGAATCTGATGAATCTATTTTCATTATGAAACAATAATGCTAACACGATGAAACAATAATGCTAACAGGTAATGAAACAAAAATGAGAAGTTAACAAAAATGGCACAAATTCATCATGTTTCATTATGAAACAATAATGCTAACACGATGAACCTGATGAATCTATTTTCATATACGGATATGCAACTGAATAGGTAGTGAAACAAAAATGGGAAGTTAACAAAAATGACACAAATTCATCGTGTTTCATCACAAAAATGTAATCCAATGAAATCTGTAATCCACAAATTCATTCTGTTTCATCACAATATTAGATTGCGTGGGAAATTTTATAATAAAATGAAATTAAAAAAAAATATTTTCTTACATTTTAAAAGAAAAATAAAAATTTTCTTATCGATGTGGAAATTCATGGGCGTGGGAAATTGTATTTTTGTTTTGCGTGGTAAATTTTTTTTTACTTGAAACCAAAATATAATCTAATTTTATATTTTCTTATTTTGCGTGGGAAATTTTATTTAGGTTTCAAGTAATCTAAATAAAATAAACATTTCTTGCCATATTTGAGACACAAAATCAAAAGACATATTTACTCTTTTCATCTATTATTTATTATTAATAAATTAATTAATTACTACCATATATAATTCAAATGAATCTTAACCATTGATTATAAAGATCAATGGCTGAAATTTGGTTTCCAAAGTTTCCAATGAAACTTGGTTTCCAATTGATATCATCCGAATATATATATATATATATATATATTCATAAACTATAAACATTTAATATAATATATGGTAAATTACCATGTGATCCCGATGCTGATTGGCACTAATCAATCACCCGGTGTTCCTAGACAACACCCCCTCATATTGGGTGGCCCTATTGGCCCTAGCGGCCCTACAATTAATGGTTGTTGAAACCAATATAGGTTCATTTCAAACTCAAAACTTATTGAATGATTGAGATTAATTCTCTTGGGTTCTCAATACTTTTGAGGTACTCAGATAATTATGCTATATAATTAATTATGTGAAATCCCCAAACCCTCTAAAATACATCCATACCCTGCTTGCTTCAAAGTTTGTTTTTTCTTAGGAAAAAATTGGCAAAAAAGAAAATATACATGTTTTTCCCAGCCCATGGGTTGTACTTATTTGCATAGCAAATACCAAATTCTAAAGCCTTAATTAATTATCAAGTAGGGAAATCTGCATATGTTGGTTTTCTATTGATGCTTGGTGTGTATGAATGAAAACATATAAACTAGAATTTTGAAAAGATTGTAAAAAAGGCAGGAAATTAAAGTCCGACATGCATGCGAATTAATTAATTAGTTTCATCGATCATATTCTTGAAAAGGAAAATGCTTCACAATTAGAAGAAGCAATCTACGTACATAATTAGCAACCAAAGACTCAAAATCAATACCCACAACCCTAATCTAGCTAAGTTAAGTTTGACACTAAAATGAATATGAATATGAAGATCGATGAATACGAATATGAATGTGGTGGTGGTGTTTGAATAATGTTGTAAATGCTTTCCTTCTACCATCATCATACTCTTTGTTTGTGATGTAGTTGAAGATTCATGTTATTAAATTGCTTCTTCATCTTCATCTTTCTTTATATGATCTGTTATTCTATATATATATGAATCTTTTAAATTGCAGGAGTATGCATGCATGGGACAGACAGTTCATGGTTCTTCATGCATTAATTTATGCATTTAAGATTTACTATTTGGTGTTTATTAATTGCAGTATATATATATGTTTACATATAAGTAACACAAGGCCCATGAAGTAATTAAATGAACCACAAGCCAACAAGCCTGGCGGTAGCTGGTGGTAGGAGGGCATACCGACACTTTTTGGTCAACTTAGGATTACAATACTGCCATCTCAAGTCAAAAATCGACTACAAAATATCTGATAGTAGATGCTTACCAGGTGATTGATTACATCCCATCTCAACCATTAGAGACTTGCACTTGCTTAATTATCATAACTATCTTTTTTACAAAATTAATTAAAAAACTATATAGTAGTCCAAAACAGTACATGATTGTGAAATAGCATCTTAAGTTATCAATTTCTTTCTTCTACTTTGATAGGCCTCATCGAATCGAATTGATTTATAATACGTAGGGTCTTCTAACGTGTTTATATCAATCTAAACCGTTCGTAAAAAGAGGAAAATAATCGCCAAAAAGAACCTTTCAAATTATAAGAAAGGTTCGAACATGGCTGAAAACCTGCATGCGTTTCGAATTTGAAAAACAGAGGTGGTCGAAGATTGATGCATGATGTTGACACTTGTGGTGATATCTTCAATATGCATTTTACTTTTAGTCATTTTAGTTCATCTGCACCATGCAACTTAACATAACTTTTTCAAGTGTGAAGACAGTTTTAATTAGCAATTACTTTATATGTAAACAGTTTTCTAAGTAATTCCTACCAATTTCAATAATTACTAGTGTTGGGTCCGTGCATTACACAGAAGGATAAATTTTTTGTTGGAATATTGAACCGAGTTAAAATGAAACGTAATTTCTCTGTTAACAGTTAATGAAATACAATGTGAAAAACGAATGTATTTTCATAAGTGGTTAACTTGCATATATTCTTAATCGTTTGTTGTTATGAGTTTGTGCAATAATATTGGTAATAGTTTTGTATTATATTATTTAAAACTCAAACGACATGTCTCACAACATATCAGTATTATTAAAATAATTATAAATATGAACATACGCTTTTACAGATTTTGCAATTTTTCTGAAACCTTCTCGACAACACTTGACAATCACTTTGAACGTATAAATCTGTAGATGAATTAACAACATTCAACCCACATCAAATATGACAAAGAAAATAAATGATTTCTATCTTTTGTAACCGACAACTCAACTGGTATAGTTCAAATTCACTCAGTACCACTTGAAAATTTATCTGACTATTGACTTCAAGACCTCATAGTATTAGTCAATAAAAATAAAGATATGTATATATATCTTATTCCCCTACTTCGAAAAATATGATTGTGGGTTTTGAAAAATATAAACAAATCCTCAGTAAATAAAATAAAATATAAAAAAGTAGTTTTTCAAAAAAACAAAAATATAGTGGAATACCTTTTGTTCAGTTGCAGGTTCCGCCATTGACACCCGACCGTTCGTCTTCTTCTTGCATTCGGATGATACATAGAGAAACTATATATATTTATAGTGAATGTAGAGAATATTTTAAAATCTTTTATTTTCATTTTCGATTTTACATTTAAATGTAAATATATTAAAAATATGGGAGAATATTTTTATATCTATATCGTTTCTATTTTATTTTATTTACACTTGGTTAATTTGGAAAGTATTGCGAAATATTTTTATTTTAAAGAATACGATAATTTATTAGTGTATCTCGTTATTTTTTATTTTTAATTCATATCAACCTTCTTTTTTTCTTCTTTTAATGCTCGTGAAAAAAAATACGTGTAGATTTTATATTAGCAAAAAAAATACGTGTAGATTTTATATTAGCAAAAAAAATAGATTTTATATTAGGAAAAAAAGTACGGAAGAAAAAAGAGTTTATATTACATCTCATTATGTAAAAAGATTTTATAAAATAAAATATGGAAAAAGATTTTATAAAATAAAATATGGAAAAATCATTATGAGATGTAATCAAGGTTCTAAATGGCATGAGGCGTGGCGTGGCAGCGAGGTCAAGCCTCAAGCCTTAGGAGTCACGGCGAAACCATGGCGTTTTCAAGGCGTGACTTATGGCGTCAAAGTTCTAATTTATCTATAATATTATACATAAAAACATATATTTTGGTGTGTTACTCAATGAGTTAATAGTAATAAGCAAGTTTAATTAGGTTCTATATATTTAAAACATGCAAATAAAACATTAAAAACATAAAGAAAAACCAAATATCACATTACAAAAACTGTGCATTAGGGCATGGCGTGCCACGGGCTTAACGTGGCGTGAGACACAAGCCTTTGTGCCATGGCGGCTGTGCGACGAGTTTTTTAGAACAATGGATGTAATATAAAAAAATACGGAAGAAAAAAGATTTTATATTACATCTCATTAATATAGATTTAAATGTAAAATCTACATTTAAAATAGATTATGCTAATATAAAATCTATTTTATAAAATCCTCCACCAAAAAAATAAATATTTATATTAATAAATGAGTATTCATTCCACAAATAGATGATTATGTGAGATACTCTGCTTGGAAAGATTGTACCAAAGCATTAAGAAATTGTAAATTAAGTAATTGGCTTTAGTTAGTTGTACCTTCTGTAGATTTTATATTAGCAAAAAAAATACGTGTAGATTTTATATTATGCTAATATAAAATACGTGTAGATTTTATAAAATAAAATAGATTTTATATTAGCAAAAAAAATACGGAAGAAAAAAGAGTTTATATTACATCTCATTATGTAAAAAGATTTTATAAAATAAAATATGGAAAAAGATTTTATAAAATAAAATATGGAAAAATCATTATGAGATGTAATATAAAAAAATACGGAAGAAAAAAGATTTTATATTACATCTCATTAATATAGATTTAAATGTAAAATCTACATTTAAAATAGATTATGCTAATATAAAATCTATTTTATAAAATCCTCCACCAAAAAAACAAATATTTATATTAATAAATGAGTATCCATTCCACAAATAGATGATTATGTGAGATACTGTGCTTGGAAAGGTTGTACCAAACCATTAAGAAATTGTAAATTAATTAATTGACTTTAATTAGTTGTACCTTATGCTTAAAATATCGTAATTAAGAGTTTTTTATGTCGTTTTTATAATATAGTATAAATATATATTTTATAATCAATTTTTGTAATAATTTCATATCAAAATATTGATTCAGTAACTAACGTAAATATTGTAATTTTATTTTATTTAGGTTATTTTTTAGTTACTTATACGTTATTCGCAACTTATATTAAATTTGTACTTCTATTAGTATGTATATCTATGTTTATAATATGTGTATTGATTTTTTTTAATTATATATAAATCAAATAACTTAAAAACGTTATTTTCTATTACATTTATAAAACATTTTAATATTAATAATTCATAGTTTAAGCATTTATATTTAATTAAATAATAAGGTATAGAAATATATAATATTTAAGCTGATGAAAGTTAGCGAGTTAGAAGCTGACAAAATCTTTGATTTGAAACAAAAAACGAAGTCTAAATGGACTTTAGAGGGCGATGAGAATTCTAGATTTTTTCATGGGGATCATCAATTAGAATTTCAAGATCTTAAGAATTCACGACATCAACATTAATTGTAAAAGAAAGTTCGAAGATGATAATCCAATTAGACCGAAGCCGCATAGTGGTCTGATCAAAAGGCTTTCAGTGATCAAAGTGAGATCCTCGAGGCTCCTTTTGAGATTGGAGAAGTTAAGGCGGCGGTTTGGAATTGTGGTAACAATGAAGCCCCGGATCCGGATGGTTTCTCCTTCGAATTTATTAAGAAGTTTTGGGATAAGATTGGTGGAGACATCTCCGAAGCGGTCAAATATTTTTGAGGACAAACCCGATGATCAACCCCGGTGGCAACACGTCTTTCATATCCCTTATTCCCAAGGTGAATGACCCTCTTGCTCTTTTGGACTACCGCCCGATAAATCTTATTGGGTGTGTGCAAAATAATATTGAAAATTCTTGCGGGTAGGCTCAAAGGTGTTATGGGGATGGTGGTGAGCATTTTAACAAACGACATTCATCAAAGGTCGAAGTATCTTAGATGGTCCGTTGATTGTTAGTGAGCTAAAAAAATGGGCCAAAAGGAAAAAAAATGCTAATTTTTAAGGTGGAATTTGAAAAAACCTTTGACTCGCACAATTGGGGCTACCTCGATGACATTCTTGATCAAATGACTTCAGAGAGAAATAGAGAGCTTAGATTAGGGGTTGTATCTCAACGGATAGAGTATTCGTCCTAGTTGATGGTTCTCCCTCGAAAGAATTTTGCATGGAGAAAGGGGTGAAGGCAAGGGGACCCTTTAGCTCATTTTCTCTTTGTTCTTGCAGGGAAGGGCTCAATATGGCTATGAAAGCTCAAAATAAAGTGTTGTTTAAAGGGGTCAATATGCGAGATGATATTTCCATCCTACAATACGTGGATGACACCATTTTTATGGGGGAATGGTCACGTAGTAATGCTGCCAATTTAGTCCGGATTCTTAAATGCTTTCAAATATGTTAGGGCGCTAAAGTCAATATGGATAAAAGCAAAGTTATGGGAGTGAAAGTTAGTAGTGAAGAGGTCAAAGGGATGGCTAGATGATTGCATTGTAAGGAGGGTTCGATCCCTTTCACCTACTTCAGTATGCCTATGGGAGAGAAGATGTCTAGAGTGTCTAGTTGGAAGCCGATTATTTATAAGTTTCAATCCCGACTTTTGGATTCGAAGGTTAGAAATTTTTCTGTTGTAGGTAGGCTTTATCCTTGTAATTTGGTGTTGGGAAGTTTGGGGTCTTACTTCTTCTCGCTCTTCAAGGCCCCTAGTAAAGTAATTAGCATTCTTGAGAGTATTAAGTGCCGCCTCTTCTAGGGGATAATGGCGACAAGAGAAAAATTTGCTGGGTCGCTTGGATAAAGTTCTAAAAAACAAGGAAAAGGGTGGTCTTGGTATTGGCGGCTTAAAAAATCGTTTAACCTAACTATGTCAGGAAGTGGTGGTGGCGTTATCGAATTGATACGGAAGATGTGTGGAGGGGGATTTGGCCAATTTTTATGGTAGTTCGGGTGAGCTTTCGGCTGGGAATAGAAACAAAGATAAAAGGGGTGTTTGGGGTTCGATTGTAGGGTTGCACAAAGATTTAGAAGATTTGGGAATAAATTTTAGTAGCCTATTCCAGTGTGATTCGAGCAACTCTTGCCGGAAGTGGAATTTGGAAAAGCACGGGAGTTATTCAGTTTCCTCTGGTGGACAGTATGACCCTTTCGGGGGGCTGATTTTGTAACCTGTTGGAACAATTGGGTCCTGTTAAAACTAATGTGCATTTATGGAGGGTGCAACTGTTAGAAATTTGGAGGAAATAGGGTAAAAGAATCGATCATGTAACCGGATTGCTTGATAATCGTCTGAGTTCACTTTTCAAATTGATATTTCGACCCTATGCCTGGGTTTCACGAAATTCAATATGGGATAAGACTCAAGACCACTATCCATTTTAGGCACAAAATCGAGAACAAATTACAAGAGACTATATGAAGGTTGTTCAAAACATAAGTATATATGGTATATATATACTAACTGTTTGGGTCAAAAATCCACGACTACGACAAATGCATCTTACGCACGACTGATATCGTATTAAGATAAAGTCCTGTCGACCAAACATATTTATAACACTTGTCGACACTTTTGTGGACGTCGATCGAGCGTTAGTCGCACGACCATCACAAGGCTGTCCTCGACCACGATTACACTAACGTACGATCAAACATTCTTCTATTGTTAATTCAATGCAGGTTTAATGCTCTTAAAGACCAACGACTATAACCGACCAGAGTCATTAAAGACATCAAGGAGCTTCGACTGTTACTCAAAAGATTCAACGACACATTTATGAAGATCAAAGACTATAAATACCTAAGGCATACACTCCATTCGAACAACAAAAACTCAAATACTACAAGCTATACGAAGAACTATCGCAAGCTCTCTTCCTTGAAACACACGACCAAAGTGTTTCACACACGATCAACACATGTTCTTAGTTTCTACGCTTGTTTTTCATATTTATCTTGTGAAACATTGTAATACGTAAGAACATCACCCCTGTTTGGTGATCACAGTGCACTGACGACCTCTCTTTGTCGTCCGCGGTTTTTTCCTCGTTGAGGTTTTTCCTATTGTCTATTTATTTTATTTATTATCGCATGAATTGTCACCTGGTTACTTTCTTTAGATGGATAAAACTCCACACCGACCTTAAGTCTTCAATTTGACGATTTTTGGCATTAACAGTTTGGCGCCCACCGTGGGGCCCCATCTAAAGAAAATCCCCGACAACCGTGCATTGTACTAATAGTTTCTTCGAGTGTCTTTTTTCTACAGGATAATGGCTAATCCACAGGGAACCTATAAGCACATCATCGCTCAGATGAATATGGAGTTAACAGCTGCACACTCACGTATTGATGAACTGGCTAATCAAAACTTGAGGGCAGCTGAAGCCATCACATCTTTGAGGAATCAAAATTCAAACGGTTCATCAGGATCGCATAACGGTGTTGGACCATCTAGCATGCATTGGTCGAGACCTCCACCTCCCAATTATGCAAGACCTCCATTCCCTGGCATCCCTAGTCAAACTATGCCAACGATGCCACCACCACCGCCACTTTTCTTCCACACGACGGTCCCTACAGCACCACCACCGCCCTCGATGTCTGCAATGCCACCCATGGCACCAATCCCTACGATGCCCATGTCAACCTTTCGTTATAATGGGGATACCTCAGATTCTTCACAACGAATTGGATTTCAGACATCTGGATTCGTTCCTGGGACAACCCAAGGAGTTAATCAAGACGATCTAGGAAAATGTTGGAAGAACAGAACGGACGTGTATTGTCGCTACTTGCTAAGCTTCCAGGGGTAGCAGTACCTGTCGATGTCGAACCTCGCACTGGATTTCAAGCATCTCCATTTGTCGACGAGATAGCTATGGTCGATTTCCCCAAGAAATATAGCATTCCTATGTTCATGCCTAAATATTCTGGTATTACAGATCCAACTGAGCAGTCGCTCAGTACAAACAGTTGATGTAGACAGTGTCGATCCCGCATCAATATCAGGAAGTGTGTATGTGCAAGAGTTTTGGGGCGACCCTCACTGGTGCAGCCCTCAAGTGGTTGATTGGCCTCAAACCCAAGTCCATCAACTCTTTTGATGAGTTGGTAAATCAGTTTTCTCAGCAATTCGCAAGCAGTCGCAAGATGGAGAAGCAGAAATGATCTTCAGAATCTTCGTACAGCAGGCTCACGTGTTCTGCACGTGATCTTGTCTTGAACCACTGTCACGAAATCTTCCGTCTTTCATCTGTAGAGGTTAGCCATCACAGAGGCTCTGTGATCTGAGATTGATCTTCAGGTTAGGTTTTCGGGTAGATGGTCGACGTGGTCTTCTGAGCTTGCATCTTCTGTGGAAGTTGGTGATTTGAGCAGTCTTCTGAGGTTCCTACACTTAGGTGCCATTTGTTTTTTAAGAGGTCTAAAGTCTGAAGTCTTATTTTAGTTATGATTAATAAGAGGTGGCGTGTAAAAAGGTCTGAACGATTCAGACTTAAGAGCCATTAAGAGTTTTTTTTTAAACAAACAACCCCTTAGCCTATTTTTCAATACTTTTATACATATGAGTTGGAGCTAACAAGACTGTCGTCAACGATTTCTTGGGCGTCCCCTTCTCCAGTATCCAGTTATATTGCATGGCGTCAAGGAAACTGATGAGTTCTTCATCAGTTGGAGTAGCTTCATAGGGCTTGTAGAAGGGGAGTTTCAGAGTTCTTCTTAATGCTGAAGGTCCAAAGTTGCCTTTCCCGTGTTCAGTTTGAAAGGATATCACTGGTACTTCTCGACCATAAGTTAAGGACTTCGTAGTAGCTTCAGCAGTGAGCCAAAACTGCTTGAGCAATGATTGGAAGCCAGGAGGATAAACCGTTAGTGCATAACTGATAGCGCATGATCGTAATAATTCAACAGCAGGGAGGAGATGCACTGAGGGTTTCTTCTTAGGGAAGGAGAGCATTCCCTGATGGTTGTTTGATTTGAAAGAGATCTTCTCAATGTCAAAGTTAACATTTGAGGCCTTGGAGAGAGTGGAAGCTTGAGATGCCATAGCTGAAATATTCGAAGAAGAGGAAGAGACAAAGGAGACAAAAAGTTAGATTACCAGTTTTTATTTTGAGAAAGAAATGGTATTTTGTGTTTTTGGAAATACAAGATATATGAAAATGTGAGCATATATGGAAATATACTGTATTTTCTATATAGAGAAAATGAGAAAAAGACTGTGGAAGATGAAGACTGGAAAAGATCAAGTTTAGTACACAGGTTCTTCTAAAAACAATGTTTTTAGGGTTTTGACGTAAAAATCATGAAGGAGACGATTTTATAGGAAAAAATAAGTTATTTGAACTTAATAAAAGGATTATAAGATCAAATAAGGTTTTGTAGAAAAGGAAAATAATAGAAAAAGGATGAATGAACCTGAGTATCACAAAGAAATGTGAGTGCGTGTTCTTGGTATTTTCTTGCTTTGAGAGAGTATTTGATTGAGAGAGTTTTGAGCGCGTAAAGTTTGAATGTGAGACAAAGAGATGTATTTATACGTATGACGAGAAAGAAAAATCATCATGACAAAGACACGTCGCTCGCGTGTGATTGGACAAAGAAAGGGAATGGGCGACGTTGTCAGAAAAATCGTGCCAACGGTTATCCAAAAGAAATGACGTCATAAAATGAAACATCTTTTCAGTTTAAAATAAAAACTTTTAATCACTTGAGAAAGTCAGTAATTGATTTTTGGATTTTAAAATATCATTGAGAGGAAAGTCAGTGATAGATTTATCTTTTGAAAAAACTTTTAATCACTTGAAGAAAATCTGTGATTATCTTTTGAAATTTTCAAGAGGCGTCTCGTTGAAGAGATCGTCAGTGAAGAGAGATAGAAAACATACCTTATTATCAAATAGCATAATCAGTGATTACTTGATGAATGATGAACTTTGACGTCCAATAGCTGATACAATGTATATTATCTGAAGAGTTATTCTTTGATATTCAACATTCCACGCTCGCTGATGAGAAAGTTAAATCTTGTCTCATCAAGAGGTTTGGTAAAAATATTAGCGAGTTGAAAATCAATAGGAATGAAATGAGGTTCAATATCTCCATTCATCACATGATCTCTGATAAAATGATCGCTGATTTCAATGTGTTGTGTTTTTTAGTGTAATACAGGATTATTAGTTATTGCAATCGCACTAGTGTTATCACAATAGGTGGGAATCCTTGATAGCTGAAGGTCAAAATCTAATAGTTGATTTCTCATCGATAAGACCTGAGTACAACAATTGTTAGTGCATTATATTGTATCCAAGATTTAATGTGTTAAGTCAAGCGTGTAAAGTTAACATTGTCTAAGTCAAAGTTTGTATAGGTTTAGTCTTTGTAATAGCTTGTGGTATAAATAGTCTTAGTGCCTTGTTAGTTTGTAAGAAGAACTTCATTGTAATACAAAGAGACGTGTGATTGTTTCTCTCTCTACTCTCTCTCTCTAGTTCTTGATACTGTTATATCTTGTTTGAGATTGACTAGCTTGATTTGAATAGGGATTAACAATTGGTATCAGAGCTATACCAAACAATTTCAGAAGATTTTCACAAAAATATAGATCGTTTTATGGAATTTTTGGATCAAAAAGTTGAATTTTCTTGAAAATTTCAAGAACACAGATATGTTCTTATTGTGTTCTGTTAAATCAAATTTCTTTTGAATAATTGTTGTTTGTGAGTGAAATTTATTTCATTGTGATCGATTTCAATATAGAATCACAATTCATTCACACAATTTCACAGTTTAATCACAAAATCATATTCAATTTTCGAATTATTGGTTTTTGCTGTAAAAAATGTCGATCACTGTGAATTCTTGATTTTTGTTGTTAGATAGATTTGTTGATTAGAAAATGTTCATAATTGATGTTCGATCATTGTAATACAATTGTTGAAAGCAATTTTGCAGGATTGGAGAGAATTGAATCAAATCGCTAAACAGGTTCATGATTTGCGCTAACACCATCATCAACTTGCGCCAACTTCATCACATTTGCGCCAACCTCATCACAGTTGAACTAACAATCATTTGTTTATTGTTAATTAACAAATTTGCGCAAGTGGAATCATTTGTTAATTGTTAATCGGTGAATTGTTAATGGGGCGGTGAATTGAATTTCATTTGTGTGGGCGATGAAATTGCTTTGGTGAAAATCAATTGGTGGCTATGGTTTTAAATTGAGAATCAAATTGTGATTGGATGCTAGATTGTAATTCATAAGTTCTGCAAGTTTTATAATCCTTGTGGTTTGCGCCATTCAAATAAATTGATTTGCTCCATTCAAGAAATTTGATTTGCACCATTCAAGTAAGATGGTTTTGCGCCATCCAAGTGATTTGTTTTGCGCCATACAAGTCTATTGATTTGTGCTTTCAAGATTTGCGCTTTCAAGGTTGCAGGTTTCAAATTCAATAATCTGCGAGTTTCAAATTTATGTGATCTGTGTGTTTCTTGTCAAGTGAACTGAGAGGTCTAGTGTTACAATATTGCTTTGCTAGTTTCAGCTCAATTAGTCTGCAGTTCATGTGATCTGGAAATTTCAGAAACACTCAAATCATAGTTTGAAAGTTCCAGTGCTTTGAGAGTTTCAGAGTTTAATTTTTCTGAGATTATTTTGTGGTGATCTGTTTTTGACTTTCAGTCAAAATTTCTGAATTGTTTGGGAACGATCATTCATATCAAGCTAATTTCTCATTCAAGATAACTAGAGAATTTTTTTTAACAGGATGAACACACCAAAGCTGATCAAAGGAGATTATGAAAAGTGGAAAGTTAATTTTTTAAACTTTGTAGATAAACATGAGTTGGGTTACTATATCAGATTATCATTGACTGAAGGAGAGATGAAGCCTCAAATTCCGATAAAAGATTGTACTGAAGAACAGGAGAAAAGACAGAGAGCTGATAATATAGCTCGAAATTTTATGTCAAATAGTATTTCTCGTGAACTTTTTCGTGACATTTCTCATGAAATTTCTGGTCAAATAAATTCTTACAATATGACAGGTAAAGAGTTGTGGGATTGTATGGAATGGTTGATGTTAGGGCCAAAGGTTTTGTCTGAGCTAAAAGGAAAGATTTCTGAGTTGGAAGCTAAAACTCAGCAAGCAGTCTCTGTTGAAATCTATGAGGAAAAGATCTCTTATCTGGAAGATGCTAATGCTGATCTTCAAAAGATAATATATGATTTGGAGCAAAAGTTTGCTAAAGACAAATCTGATTTTGAGAGTAAAAAGAAAGAGTTTGCTAAGAAATTTTCAGAGTTTTCCAAGAAGAGTTTTGAAGAAAAGAAGACTGTTGAGCTTAAGTGTATAAAGCTTTCTCAACAAGTATCTGACTTTGAGAAAGTAATCATCCTTGAAAGGGAAAAGTTTGCCAAGGAAAAGAAGGCCATTGAACAAAAGAACGTTGGATTCTTTAAAGAAATATCTGGCCAAAGAAAGGATGTTGAGAAGGGATTTGAAGAAGAAAGAAGCATGTTTGAGGTTGAGATCAAAAAGCTTACTGAGAAGCTATTTGCACTATCTGACAGTGTACTGAATGAGAAGAAAACGAAGTCTGAATTTGAGAAGAAGATTGACCTTCTTGTCAAAGAAAGAGACAACTTTTCTTCAAACATTTAAGAGCTTGAAAAGACAGCCTCAAGTTCACATCTGAAAACTGTTTCATCAAAAAGGTCAGTTAAATCATATGATCAGATTCGTAGTATTAATATTTTCTATGATAGAAATATAGATGGTTCAGGTACACATCGAAGATGAAGGAGATACAAAGAAGAAGAATTGATCTGGAGAAAGAAACCAGTTGAAGATGATAAGAAAGATGAGCTGAAAGGAAAGAAATCATGTGTACATACACACAAAGTCAAGAAGAACAATGCGCGTAAAGGTAAATCTGATCATATCTACTTAAGAGATCAATTAATCAGGTTGTCAGGTAAGAAATACTATTGTTCTTATTGCCGTACACATGATCCTATTCACAAGACCAGTGATCATTTCTGGTATGGTTCTTATTCAATTACTCCCATTCGAACTGCAACTAACATTCATGGACCCAAATACCAGTGGGTACCAAAGTCTAAAGTTGATTCTGTGTTGCAGGCACCTACTGTCAAGGGGGAGTAAGGGAACCAAGGATTCTAAGTAAATCAGCTTAGAACCCGTACTTCAACGGAGTTTGACTTCTAAACACAACAGTTTAGGACTCGTACTTCAGTGATCAAAAGACCTTACTCCTGTCCTGATAAGAGATTGTACTCAAATACTCGAATGAGGAAATCAACCGTCAAGGGGGAGTACATTCTTTTCTGAAATACTTTGCGTCCGATAGATATGCCGATCTACAATTCACAAGGGAGTTGTATCTGATCTCTATCATGTGCTTTTTCATTGACAATGTGTTCGGAAGATATGACGATCTACAATTCAAAAGGGAGTTGTATCTGATCTTTATATTGTGCTTTTTCACTGACATATTTTAGATGCATAATTTATAGGGGGAGTAAAGGTGATGGCTTCTGATCAGATAACAGATCAGGGCCCATTCTTCAATGTTCAGATAAGGATATTTTGCTAATATCCAGGGGGAGCTAAATAGACCTAAATCATTCTATCATGATTTGAGGGGAGCTTAAAGGTAAATATCTTCTAATCCTAGATCTCTGATTGTTTGAAAGAAGAACTTTCAAGCATGAAAAATGTTTTCTGAAATGTTCAAACCACTTCTGGTTCTCAACAGATTTTATGAATTTAGAAGTGTGATTTTAAATGTTTTTCAATTTTGAGCTTTAATGTTTAACTGACCGTGTGTTTCTAAAGATCAATACTTGCGTATTATCTTGTCTATATACTGTAAAGTATTCACACACATCGGTTCAGTACTTCATTTGAATTTGTTATTACCATGTGTCATAACGAACAAATTTTTCGATGGTAATACTCCCGTTTGCTTTCAAATGTTGATGAGCATCATTCTTCATTTCAAAATTTGTGCTTTCATTGCTAAATTGTTTATATTTGTTCATATAAACAAAATATCCAGTTCTTTGATACCCTACCCATTTTATTTGATCTGATTGATACATTGTCAGATTCTCAAAACAATTCTATTGATTTGATTTCATTCATTCAATATCTTTGTTTTGATAAATCTTCAAAGTTCAATTGCTCAAATCTCATGAGCATACATTTTGACAGTGTTATGATACATTTTGTGCTTAACTGTTCAAGTTAAACTGTTGAGCAACTATTCTTTTTAGGACTTACATGGGATTCATGTGTGAGCTTAAACAGAACTTCCATGGATTCACGTAAACCAGTGCTTCCTACCCAGGAAGTTATCCTTGAGTGATTGAGGGGTGAGGGGTCAAAATCAAAGAGTGGGGGAGATAACTCATCCGATTGAGTTTTTCTCATTGTGTGGAGCGGTAAAATGGAAAAGAGAGTATGTTTAGAAGTGAGCATAATGATAAAAAGAAAGAGGGTGTGAGAACAAAGTTAAAAGAATATCAAAACTCTGCACCAACTTCTTTCTGAGTCGGGCAGCCACATCTACTGATTGGTTCACATTCTTTGGTGACCATCATTGAAAAAGGCAGTGAGCCCATGCCAACTCTTGCTATAACCCCACCAACCACTCATTTCTTTCCCAAAAAAGAAATGTTTCAATTTTTCTTGGGGACGTAGCACATATTCTATCTAATCTTCACTCGGAAGATTTAGATATTGAAAAAGAAGAAAAGTTGCCCCACCTTCGCACCTCTTTCATGCACATTGAGTTCGTGTAATACTTGTTGTTGTCTCAACAGTTTACACAATTTGAGCCTGAAAAGCTAAGTAGCTTCAATCATTCTACACTTTCTCGTACACACAAGGAATATGTTTTCTTGTCATAACATTCATAGAAAATTTCTTTGTGATTTTTCGATGATTGAATGGAAGCCCTGGGGGAGTGAACATTACAAAAACTCCTTTCCAATGTACATCCGTTGTACAAAGTGGCTCCGTGCTACTTACAGGCATATTAACTTTTTCATTTGTTGATTCAGGGTTACCAAGTTTAATATATCTGAATTTGAAAAGATTCAGGTATATACATTTTTCATGAATTGACGGATAATCAAATCAAAGGGCGGAGAATGTCAAGTTATTATGAAGGGGAGATTGTTAGTCATTACAAAGGGGGAAGTCAAAGAAAGTGCTGAAATTGAAGAAGTTTTGATGATCATGATGTTCACAATCATCAAAAAGGGGGAGAAATTTACAAAGTTCAATTTCAAAGTCATAAAGAAAGAAAGTTCAAAGTGAAAAGACTTGTGGAGAATTTCAGAAAGTTCAATTCATTCAAAGTTTCAAAGCTTTATTCAACACTTGTTGACTCTCCAAAGATGTTAATTGTGAAAGACTTTTCAAGATTCTTCAAAGGCTGAAAGTCTAAAGATTGTTAAAGTTTCAAAGTTCAAAGTTGTCAGAGACAAAAGCTGAAGAATCAAGTGCTGAAGACTAGTGTCAAATTTTTTTATTAAATCTTGAATACAAAGGGGGAGATTGTTAGTGCATTATATTGTATCCAAGATTTAATGTGTTAAGTCAAGCGTGTAAAGTCAACATTGTCTAAGTCAAAGTTTGTATAGGTTTAGTCTTTGTAATAGCTTATGGTATAAATAGGCTTAGTTCCTTGTTAGTTTGTAAGAAGAACTTCATTGTAATACAAAGAGACGTGTGATTGTTTCTCTCTCTACTCTCTCTCTCTAGTTCTTGATACTGTTATATCTTATTTGAGATTGAATAGCTTGATTTGAATAGGGATTAAGAACAACTACTAGCGGCTACATACTCAGCTTCAGCAGTTGATGTGGACACGGAGTTCTGTTTTTTACTTGTCCAGCTTACCAACTTTCCACCTAGAAGCTGACAGCCTCTAGTGGTGCTCTTTCTATCAAGCTTACATCCTGCAAAATCACTATCTGAATAGGGAGTTAGATCGAACCCTGAGTCTTTAGAATACTAAATACCTAGGTTAGGAGTTCCCTTTAGATATCTAAAGATACGCTTAACAGAGACCATATGGGATTCCTTGGGTTCATATTGCTATCTTGCACATAAGCAGGTAGAGTACATAATGTCAGGTCAACTAGCTATCAGATACAACAATGACCCGATCATTCCTCTATAAGTTGTGACATTAACAGGTTTTTCAAATGGATCTTTGTTTAGTGTCAGCGGAGGAGCCATAGTAGTTTTCATCGCTGAAGTTTGAGTAAGATCAAACTTTTTCATCATATCATTGACATACTTACCTTGATGTATGAATGTACCTTTGTCAGATTGTTTAGTCTGAAGACCAAGAAAGTAGGTTAGTTCACCCATCATACTCATCTTGTATTCTTTCTTCATTCTTTCAGCAACTTACGCAGAGAGAAAGGTTAGTAGAACCAAATATAATGTCATCGACATATATTTGAATAAGAACTATATGACCTTTAATCTTTCTGAAAAACAAAGTGTTATCAATCTTTCCATATTCAAAATCTTCAGTGATAGAAGATAGGGTCTCATACCAAGCACGAGGCACTTGTTTTAACCCATAGAGAGTCGTATCTAGCTTATATACATAGCCTGGATGCTTAGGGCCAGAGAACCCTGAGGGTTGTTAAACATAGACTTATTCACTCAACTTTCCATTTAGGAATGTTGAATTGACATCCATTTGATATACCTTGAAGTCTTTGTGAACTGCATAGGCTAAGAATAATCAATTGCTTCGAGCCCAACCACAAGAGCAAAGGTTTCATCGTAGTCTATGCCTTCCTCTTTTTTGTATCCCTGAGCAACAAGCCTAGCTTTGTTGCAGGTAACAATCCCATGTTCATCTAATTTGTTACGAAACACCCATTTGGTGCCAATAATAGTCTTATCAGATGGTCTGGGAATGAGATTCCAAACTTTGTTTCTTTCAAACTCAGTCAGCTCTTCTTGCATAGTGCTGACCCAGTTTGGATCTCTGAGGGCATCATTAACCTTTTTAGGTTCTACTAGAGATATGGAGTTCACAAATAGACAGATGTTACCTGAACCACGTTGAGTCTAAATACCAGCGTTTGGATTACCAAGTATTTGTTCAATTGGATGAATTTTTGTCCATCTCTGAGCAGGAGCTTGAATATCCATATCTAAAGAAGTGGAATGGATAAGAACATTTGTTGAGGAAGAAGTTTCAACAATTTGATCACCAGGTATCAATCGATAAGGTTCAGATTGAACATTAACCATTGATTGTTCTTCAGAGGTAAGAGGTCATTCAAAAGTAGAAGGTTCAGAAAAGGGTATAGTGTTTATGGAAACAGGTGAAGCCCAAGAAGTAGATTCTGGTTTTGTGGAGACAATGACTGGATCATCATCAGCGTTTGGAGGAACTGGTTGATGGTTATTGCTGGGAGGTATATCAGCATCTCTGAGATGAGAGAACATCCAATCATTCAGCTCTTCGTTTTCAAGAACAGGTCTTGAATTAGTTGATCGAGATTCATCAAAGGTGACATGTATGGTTTCTTCTATAGTTTGTTTCTCTTGTTGAATACTTTGAAGGCTTTGGATACTGAGGAGTATCCTAGAAAAATTCCATCATCAACTTTGGGATCGAACTTTCCAAGTTGATCTTTGTTAATATGTAGCACTAACAACCAAAGATATGAAGAAAACTTAGAGTAGGCTTTCATGGAAAAGTTTGTATGTTGTCTTCTTGAACCTCTTGATAATCATCGATCGATTTGAGTAAAACATGCAGTATTTCCAGCTTCAGCCCACAATTGGGTTGGCAAATGAGATTCGCTGAGCATAGATCGAGCGCCTTCAATGATTGTTCGATTTCAACTTTCAGTGACCCCATTATATTGAGGTGTTCTCACAAGTGAGAAGTTGTAAGAGATACCCTTCTTTTCAAAGAAATTATCAAGAGCATTGTTTTTGAATTCAGTGCCATGATCACTTCTTATAGAACGAACATGAGGTTGTTGAGAACCTCTATCTTTCTTATGAAGGAGATGATTTCTTCTGGAGTGTCACTTTTGGATCTGATGAACATGACCCAGGTATATCTGGAGTACTCATCAACAATCACCAGAGTATATTTCTTTCCAGTGATGGATTGTATGTTGGCAGGGCCAAACATATCCATGTGAAGCAGATGTAGAGGTGTAGTGATTGATAAACTTGTTTAGACTTGAAACTTGCTTTGGTTTGCTTTCCTTTTTCACATGTTGAATAAAGAGATTCTTTAGCATATGAGTGCTGAGGCAAACCAGTGACAACTTCCTTCTTGCTGAGTTCATTCAGCGTCTTGAAGTTGATATGAGATGGCCTTTTATGCCATAGCCAGTTGACATCTGATGAGGCTTTAGAAAGGAAACAAATGTTCTCATTGTTGGAGGAATCCATGTCGATAACATAGACATTTTCCAAATAATAATCCCTGACAGCAAGTTTTCCATCTTTGTCAGTGACAACACATGCTTTCTTGGTAAAACATACTTTATAGTCTTTGTCACATAGTTGACTGATGCTCAGAAGATTGTGCTTCAGTCCTTCTACGTAAGTGACTCTTCGGAAGGTAGTTGTACCATTAGTTAGTACACCAAATCCTATGGTATATCCTTTTCCATTTCCACCAAAGGTCACTGAGCGACCTTTCTCTTCCTTGTAATCAACAAGCAGGTTCTTTTGGCCAGTCATGTGTCAAGAGCATCCACTATCAAGATACCAGATACCCTTCGAGACCTAAGAGGTGGTAGTGCTCGTGGATGTTCCTGTAGGTTCTTCCACTTCTTATTCTATCTTGGCTAATAGTGTATATTGGCCGCATCTTCTTCATCAGAGCTTGAATCATCAAATTCAGCCCAGTCATGTTCTTCAACAATCCTACCTTTACCTTTTCGCTTGAAGCTTTTCAGCTTTTGATATTCCTCTTTCAGCTTTAGATACTTGTCATCACTAGATTTTCGGGATGAAGAAGGTTTGAAGACTTTCTTTGACCTGCACTCGCTGGCAAAATGTCCAACTTTTTCGCAGTTATAGCAAGTAGCATTTGCCTTATCAACAGTTGTTGACTTAGGCTTGTCAGATATGGTGAGAGGTTTATTTCTCCTGAAATTGCTCTTTCTTGCAAATCTCCTAAAGGTTTTTGTCAAGAGTGTCATCAATTCATCAAACTCTGAGTCTGATGGATCCTTTGAGTCACAATCTAACGCAGTGATAGTGAGAGTAGAGGATCGTTGAGATGGGATCATCTCTAAAGAGACTAGAGCAACAGGTGTGCTCTTGGAGTCTTTGGAATCTTTGACAAGATTCTTCTTTAGTTGACTGGATTGCTTAAGATTGAGCAAAATCCCATATAAGGTACTAAGAGAAAGATGATTCAAGTCTTTTGTCAGCTTCAGACATATTGAATAACTGTCCCAGCTTTCTGGAAGACATTCCAAGAATTTAGTAAGAAACTTAGAGTTAGAGTAGGTCCTACCAACAATCCTTAGATCAATGATTAAGCAATTAAAATGTTGGTGTAGTTCAGACAAAGATTCATTCTTACCATAAATGAAACTTTCATAATGTCTTACCAGATTTATCTTTCTGGTTTCTTATACCTAGTGGTACCTTCATATTGAACAAATATTATGTCCCACATGGCATTCAATATTTTTAGATGCATGATGGAATGGAAAACTTCATCAGTCAGGGCCATGGAGATGATGATTTTGGCCTTTGCATCAAGGGAAACTGTCTTTTTGTCTTCATTTCTCCATTGCCGCATTTCTTTGACAACTTCTCTTTCAGGGACACCTTCAGTAGTCACAGTGGTAGGAACTACAACAATTATGGTATATGGTACATAAGGTCCATTTGCGACATATTCAGGTATAGTGGGATCTACACCTTCTAGAAATAGCATCATTCGATTTTTCCAGAGAGCGAAGTTGTCTCTACTGTATCGAGGAGGTTTAGCAAGAGATTCATTGTCATGATTGTTTGAGTTTGTGTTCAATTCCATTATAGAGAATAGCAAGGAAGAAAGTTAAGCAAGATCTTGCTTATAGATTAAACAGACTGCTCTGATATCACTTGTGGGTCCCGATTAAGGTTCTACAAGGGTGTTAGTGTGTAGACAAGGTTCTAAATGGCGTGAGGCGTGGCGTGGCGGCGAGGCCAAGCCTCAAGCCTTAGGAGCCACGGCGAAGCCATGGCGTGACTTATGGCGTCAAATTTCTATTTCATATATAATATTATATATAAAAACGTATGTTTTGTAGTGTTACTCAGTGAGTCAATATTAATAGGGAAGTTAAATTAGGTTGTATATATAAAAAACTTGCAAATAAGACATTAAAAACGTAAAGAAAATCAAATATCTCAATACAATAACCGCGCATTAGGCCATGGCGTGCCATGGGCTTAACGTGGCGAGACACACAAGCCTTGGTGCCATGGCGCGCCATGGCGGCTGTGCGGCGAGTTTTTTAGAACATTATGTGTAGAAGGGGGGGTTGAATACAAACACGAAGTTTTCTTTTAAATTTGTTTATTGATTATTGAGTACATCAAAAACACAATTTACAGATTGTTGCGGAACTAGATAGGTTAAAACCTAATCTAAACAATTTAAGAAACACTAAGCTTTCTTGCACACAAGAGTAATAGAAAATGAGAAGAGAGTTTGCAGAAAGGAGAGTTTCTGCAAATATCACTAAGGAGATTGAGGACCCTTCAAAAATGAAGGCTTTTCTCCTATTTATACCCTATGCATTAAATGCATGGCAGAGGGTACAATCCACGTGTCCATTCTTCATTAGCTTCATGTTATTGACTTTATCTTTAGCATGCTTTCGGCCGTATGGTGAACAGTGTAGTGGAAGGAGTGGTTGTACGATCATGGAAAAAATCATGTTTGCTTTTTTACCTTTGTACTATGTGTGCAGAGGATAAGACAAACAAATCTTGATAAGCAAGCTTCATGATCAACTATAGCTGATATCAATGATCAGGAATCACTGATGTAGAAAGGCAATAGTTGAGGCTTGATCTTGATTTGTTACAGGTTGTCGACTTGTTTTGGTTTCACTGAATGCCGCTTCAGATCATTAGTAGACTTGTCTTCATCATCAGCTTAGTCTTCGATGTCAGCGATGATCTTCTTGAGCGTGAGGCTTGTCTTCAGGGATTACATAAACTTATTACATGGAAACCACTTAGCGATAACTGAACAGTCTCAGTATGATCGCTGATGATGAAACACTAATACATATTCAGTTTAAGTAATATTTCACTAAGTATAAAAGGATCATCATCAAATCACTGAGAGAGTTTGGATCAATACGAACCTTCTCAATGAACGCCATTACCTTATCCTCATCACCTCTTAAGTTTATTAAATATTGACCGACCTCAAGGTACACGTCGTTGCATAGTTTGTCAACACGATTATTGCTTCCAATTTCTATATGTCGACTACACAACACACCAACAGGAATGACACCTCTCATCCAACACCTAAGGATATACTGTCGTGGAATCTCTTCGAAACCAAAGTTAAATAATAAGGTGAACACATGTTAACACAACATATCGTAGTACTCAAAATGATGGCAACTACAAAATATAGATCCATCTATAAGCGATTGAGCAACCTTGAAAGAAAACACAGCTGTTAGCTTATAAAGGTTAATTAATTATTCATTAAGAAGATAACATACCTTAAACTCAAGCTTAGTTGTAGAGTGTTTTTTCTTCTCCCTTATGGTAAAAATTGTGAAACCCATTTCAGAATGAACATGCCATTGAGAACATGATCGAAATCCTTTGAATATCTCCTTTTGGGCCTTGAAAAAAATGGAACGAGTATACACTTTGACTACATAATAATCAATCATTGTTTGGGTCTTGAAAGTAGGTATGGTGGTGTTCGTCTTATGATCTTCATTACTCTACATGTTCCTTTTTTTGTCTATGGCATTATCATGTGACACGATGAACTCTAGCAAGACATTAGTGTGCTTACCAAATTTCTGGAAAAATGAGTGTGTGCTTGTATATGCCAAAAATTATACCAAGTATAATCTAAGGTTTGTTTATGGAACTTTAACAACTAAAGATCAACCACCTTGAAATAAACATGATAAAGATAGTAAAAAAAAAAAGAACACGGAGACAAATGAATTGGTGACGCTGAAAAACCCTTAAATGAGGGAAAAAGTCGCGGATGATACAAGAGATAGTCGATGCACTATTGTTAGGATCGAAATTCTAAACAAGAATTTAAACTAAACACTCAGAAACTATGTTAAAGAAGTCGCAGAAAAACACTTTAACAGTAAATCAATCAAACAATGTATAAACTCAATCACAAGTTATATTGAATTAACTTAATGATTACAAACAAAACCTCAATCTGTTGAACAAGCTCAACAGACGTTCAATACTTCTCTATTGAAAGGACTACAAAGAACCTTGAGGTTAATTGTCTCTAAACGTATTCTGTATGAATAAGACTATCAAAAACTATATCTAACTATCAAAGACTTCTAGACTATATATACAGAACTGATTACAAGATAATTACAAAAGAAATATTGATCTTCAACATCCATTCCATAATTATCTTCATCATTATCTTCAGCTCATAGTCTTTCGTTCAAAGTCATCTTTATCAACATTATCATCAGAAGCAGCATTAATCTTCTAGCAGCATTAATCTTCATATCCATAGCAGTACTAACCATGTTTGCAGTAGTAATTCTTCAAACAGTACTAACTACTAGCAATACTAACTCTCCAAGCAGTACTAACTATTCTTCTAGCAGTACTAACTTTTCAAGCAGTAGTAATACTACTAGCAGTAGCAATTCTTTCAAGTAGCAAGTCATGTACAAATTCACCTACTCATCTGATTGTCTAGGATGATCTGAAGATCTTTGCTCTTGAGATTGAACATCTGTTTCTGTTTGTTCCTGCTGCTCTACAGAAGGTTCAGCTTCCATTTGTTCACTTCTCAGATCTTTTTTTCCTTCTTCAGTTCTAGTTCTTTTTGCCTTTGGTTTTGTGGCAATGGACTTCTTTCTTTTAATGACTCCAATCTCTTGAGCTAAGGTCTCTTCTTTCTTCACTTCTGCCTTGTCTTTGATAGGAGTGCCTTCTTCACTGTCAGGGAAAGGCTGTTGTATGTTGAGATCATGTCTTTCTTTCAACCTCAACCCTCTGAGTGAAATCCCCTTTCAGCTTGGCCATCTCCTTCTTGTATAGCTCTTCTATCCTTCCAAATGACATACTGGTAAACATTCCTTCAGGAACTCCAATAGCTCCTTTCAGAAAGTTTATCATTTTCCTTCTTTCTTGATTGGCTAGGAATGTTTTAGATGGCTGTCTTTGTCTTGTCTTTAATGGCAGCCTTTGCCTTGATGCCTTCTTTGTAACTTTCTTAGCAGCAACAACAGTCTTCAAGCTCCTTTGATATTCTTCATTTAGCTTTGTAGACAAATCTAAGGCAATCTGCCTGTCTTTAGCTGTTTGTGTCTCTTCCTTCTGTTCAAGCTCTTCCTGAAGCTTCTTTGCCAACTCTGCATCCATATCTATTTACCTTTGCTTTTTCACAGGTTTCTCGGATTCAACCACCTTCTCTTTTCCTTTCTTCTTTGCATCTGACATGCTTATCTCTTTCTTTGTCTTCTCTGTTTTTCCTTCTTTGATCACCACTCCCTTAGCCTTTTGAGTGGCTTTAGGAGTGTCATGCTTTGCTTTGACCAAGGTTTCGGCAATTTCTAGTTCCTCTACAGACAAACCAGTTTCTACTTCTACCTTATCTGTTTCTACTGTTGGTTCTACCGTTTCTGCTACTGACTCAGTTACTGCTGCTTTCACAAAAGTTTTTGCTGCTAATGTAGTTTCTACTTCTTTCTCAGTTTCTACTGCTTTTGCTGTTTCTGTTGCTTGTTTCTTTTCTTCTTCACTATTCAACTCCCCCTCAAAATGAGATTCCATGCCAACAGGGCTTTGCTTTTTAACTTCAGCTTGACTCTCCCCCTTTTGAAAGCATCATTTCCATCTCCCCTTTTCTTCAATGCATACTGCTTTTCCTTCTTTTTGTGCACCAACCTTAGAACCATCTTCTTTAGTTTGCTTATCTGCACTTGTTGTGAAAGAATCACCTTCTTCATCTCATGTATCTCCAAATTTTGATTGTGAACTTCCAGACTTATTGTACCAAGAGTATCCATCAATTCATCATACGTATATCTGTCCTCACCTCCTTTAGGTGTTGTTACCACCCTTGAAGGATCATTGGATCTTTTAGTAAAGGCCTTCTGCCTGGCAGAAGCACCTTCTACCCCCGTGGTTTCTTGGCACCTGGGACCTTTAGATGATTGCTCATCTAAAGTTGCCGTGGGGAAGGTCTTAGGTATGTTCACACTGTCCTGTCCTACACCTTGTGCAGAAGCAGTAGTGTGAGCCTTGCTGCCCACATGCTCATCCTTCTCCTTATAGAGCACCTTCTTGGGGTTGGGAGACACCCCTGTGGTTTCCCTTTGGATATTCTCTAATGGAGAATTCTCCATTAGAGGGCTTGTAGGCTTTGGGGGTGAAGATACAAGAAGGGAAGGAACCTTCTGTACCTTTTTCCTTATATATATTTGTGTGATGGGGGATTTTGGCTTGACAATAGGGATCTGAGGAGTATTAATTCAAATGAATGGTAGGGGTAGGTCATCAGTTGGGTGGTCACATGTGGGCTTTGACACTGATGCCTCACCATGGGAATGAGACATAACCATCATTGTAGAGAATAATGGTGTCTCTTGTCCAGAAAAGTCCTTACTTGGTCTTTTCATGTTGGAGAATACCTTCCCTTTGGGAGGTTTTGGTACATACACCTCTTGAAAAGAGGGTAAATCCGTCAATTCATTATTTAGTACTTCTTGTACAAACCTGGGATACATATAAAAGCTTTTGGTTTTGGTATCCAAGTTTGACATTAAATCATTGAAAATCATTTGAGAAAAATTAAACTTTCTAGAGGTAGCTAAGCAGACTAGAGCATAAGCTACGGTACTGCTGAACTCACTTCATCCAGTTGTTTTTCTAGAAATACAATGTTGAAGGGTATGAACAAAGAATCTCCACTGAGGTGAAAATTTTCTCTTGAAGAACTTGTAAACCTCAGTGGGACCTTCATACCCCATACGACTAATTGATTGGAAGAGATCTTCCTTGGACAGAGAGGTAATACCCGAGGCATCATCTAGTCGTAGATGAATGCGAATACAACCTTCTGTGATGGTTAAAGGTTTATCACAAACCCTTGATTTGATGACCTGATTGTCATCTTCAGTGTGAATGGAGGCATTGGCCCAGAACTGACGCATGTGCTCCACATAGATTGTGGGATTGACAGTTAAAGCGTAGGCGATGTGGGAGGATTTTAGGAAATCCACAATTTGATGAAAACCTTCTGCTTGCTTGGGTTTCTGTAGCATTGCCAACTCATTGTGATCATCAATAAACACCAGTCCTGCCATCTTCTTGATCGAAACTAGGGTTACGCACTGGTAAGTAAGAATTCGAGAGAAAGAGAGAGAAAGAACACTCGTAGGAAATTCAAAGAGCCGTTTGGATTTTGGCGGTCAAAGAGGGTATTTATAGGTGGAGGGTTTCAGTTAGAAGCAGTACTAAGTACCCTAGCAGCATTAACAAGCCCACAACACTAACCCATATAAGCAGTAGTAACACATACTAGCAGCATTAACACAGACTAGCAGTATTAACACAAACTAGCAGTAGTAACACATACCAGCAGTATTAATATAGACTAGCAGTATTAACACATACCAACAGTAGTAACACTGTCTGGCAGTAGAAATAAGGTAAGCAGTAGTAACTTTGCACTGGCAGTATAAACCACCTAGCAGTAGTAACCATACTTAACCATATTTGAACTGGCAGCAGGATTAATAGTGAGAGCAGTATTAACTTAACTAGAAGTACTAAGTATCCAATTCAGCCGAGTAATCTGAAACCATACCTTTGCCACTTATCTTACCTCCTGTTGGATTGTCATTAAAAGCAACATGTCCTCCATCACATCTTTTGAAATTTTGAAGGCAGTCCATGTTACCTGTCATGTGCCTAGAGCAACTACTATCTACATGCCAAATGCTCTTCTTCTTGAGTTGTTCGTTGCCCTGCACACTAGATAAAATAGTCAGTTTCTATAGGGAACCCAAGCCAAAGTGGTCTTGGGTTGCCCTTTCTCATCAACATATTTATAATCAGTAATCTTAGTCTGGATGAGATGATCGGATTTAGGAATCTCATGGCTGGAATATTTTGTAAAAATTATGGACTTGGCAGCATTAACACTGGTAGCAGCACTATCCTTGTTAGCAGTACTAACTTGGTTAGCAGTACTAACTTGGTTAGCAGTACTAACATGGTTAGCAGTAGTATTGCTATCAGCAGCACTATTTCTGTTAGCAATACTATTTGAGGTAGCAGTACTAACAGGTTTCTTGACTTTTGGAACCCAAATCTTGACAAAGTTGTTTGCTTTCTTGTTCTGTGAGTTACTCCTTGACTTGCTTGGAGTATTTTCTTTTGATTTAGCAAACTTATTCTGAATATGAGATTTTGCAGTCCCAGTTTTCATTGGTACTGTTCTCATACTAGCAGCCATGTGATTTCTTGATTGCTTCCTATAACCAACTGAATTTTGTGTTTGTCTTTGAAAATAAAATCTTTGGTTAATAGGATTGAAATAACAGTGTTTGGCTAGATGATTTAACTTGCCACAAATAAAACAAGGCTTTGGTCTATTGACTTTGCTTAGATCAATTCCCTGTTTTTGAGCCCACTGATTATTTCTGTTTCTCTGATTTCCCCTTATTTTATCATGTTTATGGGGCTTGTTCTGTTGACAAGTACAGGGATTTACAACAGTAGTTTGCATATAATGAGTTCCCTGTACCTTTTCCTTTCCTTTCCTAGAGGTTTTAGCTTTCTCACTCTTACCATTCTCTTTCTCTGTCTTGGACATCTCCACTTTATCACTCTTGACAAATGGTTTCCCCCCCCCCTCTCATTTGTAAGAATGTGGTTTTCTAAGGGAATATCTTTATGGTCTTCCTCATTCTTACTTTCAGAGTTCTCTTCTTCAGAATCTGCCTCAACCACTACTTTATCTAATGGATCTACTTCTGTGGCATCTGCAGGTAAGTCATTCATATCTTGTCTTTATAAGAGGTCTGAGGTGGGTGGAATGTAGTTATTGTTGTAAGGTGGAGGGGTGTTGTTGTAGCCTATACCTCTCTTTAGTTTGTCATGAATTTGAGATTTAAGTAAAGAGTCCACTGCTTTAGAAGCATTGGAATATTTCTCAATGTCTAGTTTGGCCTTCTCAAATTCACTCTTAACTTTTTCACACTCCTCTCTAGACTTCTCTAGCTTAATCTCTAACTCATTCTTCTCCCACTTCCAATAGTTGAGATCATATGAATGTTGAAGCTCATTGGCTTGATATGCCTTTATTTGTTCTTCAAACTTCTCGACGATCACAACATATTCTCTTATATCTTTCTCTAACCTTTTAAGGTCATCACACATGCTCTGATTGTGATCCCTGTATTTTTAACAGTTTCAAGACATGCTTTAGAGCAAAGGTTAGATTTTACCTCTGTGGGGATTGCAGTGTTTGAAGATTCTGAAACCTCATCCATCAATGATTGATTCTGGATTCTGTTTGTGATGATTGTTGATTTCTGAGTTCCTCAAGCTCTGATACCACTTGTCAGGATCGAAATTCTAAACAAGAAATTAAACTAAACACTCAGAAACAATGTTAAAGAAGTCGCGGAAAAATACTTTTACAGTAAATCAATCAAACAGTGTATAAACTCAAATCACAAGTTATATTGAATTAACTTAATGATTACAAACAAAACCTCAATCTGTTGAACAAGCTCAACAGACGTTCAATACTTTTCTATTGAAAGGACTACAAAGAACCTTGAGGTTAATTCTCTCTAAACGTATTCTGTATGAATAAGACTATCAAAAACTATATCTAACTATCAAAGACTTCTAGACTATATATACAGAACTGATTACAAGATAATTACAAAAGAAATATTGATCTTCAGCATCCATTCCATAATTATCTTCATCATTATCTTCAGCTCCTAGTCTTTCGTTCAAAGTCATCTTTATCAACATTATCATCAAAAGCAGCATTAATCTTCTAGCAGCATTAATCTTCATATCCATAGCAGTACTAACCATGCTTGCAGTAGTAATTCTTCATGCACTACTAACTACTAGCAGTACTAACTCTCCAAGCAGTACTAACTATTCTTCTAGCAGTACTAACTTTTCAAGCAGTAGTAATACTACTAGCAGTAGCAATTCTTTCAAGTAGCAAGTCATGTACAAATTCACCTACTCATTTGATTGTCTAGGCTGATCTGAAGATCTTTGCTCTTGAGATTGAACATATGTTTCTGTTTGTTCCTGCTGCTCTACAGAAGGTTCAGCTTCCATTTGTTCACTTCTCAACTCTTTTTTTCCTTCTTCAGTTCTAGTCCTTTTTGCCTTTGGTTTTGTGGCAATGGACTTCTTTCTTTTAATGGCTCCAATCTTTTGAGCTAAGGTCTCTTCTTTCTTCACTTCTGTCTTGTCTTTGATAGGAGTGCCTTCTTCACTGTCAGGGAAAGGCTGTTGTATGTTGAGATCATGTCTTTCTTTCAACTTTCTTTCAACCTCAACCCTTTGAGTGAAATCCCCTTTCAGCTTGGCCATCTCCTTCTTGTATAGCTCTTCTATCCTTCCAAATGACATACTGGTAAACATTCCTTCAGGAACTCCAATAGCTCCTTTCAGAAAGTTTATCATTTTTCTTCTTTCTTGATTGGCTAGGAATGTTTTAGATAGTTGTCTTTGTCTTGTCTTTAATGGCAGCCTTTGCCTTGATGCGTTCTTTGTAACTTTCTTAGCAGCAACAACAGTCTTCAAGCTCCTTTGATATTCTTCATTTAGCTTTGTAGACAAATCTAAGGCAATCTGTATGTCTTTAGCTGTTTGTGTCTCTTCCTCCTGTTCAAGCTCTTCCTGCAGCTTCTTTGCCAACTCCGCATCCATATCTATTTGCCTTTGCTTTTTCAAAGGTTTCTCGAATTCAACCACCTTCTCTTTTCCTTTCTTCTTTGCATCTGACATGCTTATCTCTTTCTTTGTCTTCTCTGTTTTTCCTTCTATGATCACCACTCCCTTAGCCTTTTGAGTGGCTTTAGGAGTGTCATGCTTTGCTTTGACCAAGGTTTCAACAATTTCTAGTTCCTCTACAGACAAACCAGTTTCTGCTGCTACCTTATCTGTTTCTACTGTTGGTTCTACCGTTTCTGCTGCTGACTCAGTTATTGCTGCTTTCACAAAAGTTTTTGCTGCTAATGTAGTTTCTACTTCTTTCTCAGTTTCTACTGCTTTTGCTGTTTCTGTTGCTTGTTTCTTTTCTTCTTCACTATTCAACTCCCCCTCAAAATGAGATTCCATGCCAACAGGGCTTTGCTTTTCAACTTCAGCTTGACTCTCCCCCTTTTTGAAAGCATCATTTCCATCTCCCCTTTTCTTCAATGCATACTGCTTTTTCTTCTTTTTGTGCACCAACCTTAGAACCATCTTCTTTAGTTTGCTTATCTACACTTGTTGTGAAAGAATCACCTTCTTCATCTCATGTATCTCCAAATTTTGATTGTGAACTTCCAGACTTATTGTACCAAGAGTATCCATCAATTCTTCCTACTTTGCGCGAGTTCATAGTTGGATTTGCGTGTTCTACTAATTTTGTTCCTTTGTTTCAGGTTTTCGCATTGGGTTTATCACGCAAAGCTTAAACTTTGCGTATCCAGTGCATTCCGAAAAGTTCATTTTTGCAATCAACATAACACACAAAGTCTAGTTTGCGTTACAAGCCACTCACGCAAAGCTACTTTGCGTATCCTTCTACTAACGCAAAGTCCAGTTTGCGTTTCCTCCGTGTTACGCAAAGCTCAGTTCTCGTATACCGCTACTCACGCAAAGTTGGTTTGCGTATCTGTCTGCTCACACAAAGTCTCGTTTGCGTTTCAACCTTCTCACGCAAAGTCTACTTTGCGCAACAGCCTTCTCACGCAAAGCTCTACTTTGCGCAACAGCCTTCTCACACAAAGCTCTACTTTGCGCAACAACCTTCTCATGCAAAGCTCAACTTTGCGCAAGTCTCAGACTTAGAATATTTTTGAACATCTGCCATGGATTCTGACAAATTTTCTTATCAAGCTCAGTTCTACAAAAGTGATCTATTGATGTCTTTGGGTACATAAAATCGTCCACCTGTACTGATAGATGAAAATGAATTTACAAAGTGGCAAGATCGGTTCCTAAACTTCATTGAACGACAAAAGAATGGTAATGACATGTTGATCATTTTATCTGAAGGACCGTTCGAAAAACCCAAATTGGCTTCTGGATTATATAAGCCCACTAAAGAGTATTCACATGATGAGTTGTCTTCATATCAAGCTGATCGTGACATTAAGGCAAATCTGATGCTAGCCTTGCCAAATTCTGTATACAACAGGATTGATTGTTTCAAACCTCATCCTAATCTGATGTGGCAACAACTTAAGAAGATTATGCTTGGTTCTTCGGTTGCAACTCAACTCAGACATACACGCTACATGAATAACTTTGAAGAATTCAAAGCCAAGGATGGGGAGCCACTGAAAGCTGTGTTTGACCGATTATGTGCTGTGATCAATGATCTTCGGAAAATTAAAGTTGAAAAGACTGAGCTTGAGACAAATCTGAAGTTCCTCAACACATTGCAGCCTGAATGGAATAAATCTTGCCATAGACTGAGGAATAATGCCAGAATCTCCACAATGCAGATCCAAGAGATGTTCGAGATTGAGAGTCCAAAGATCTCTGAATCGTTAGAGAGAGAAAGTAGAGAGAGAAAGTGTGAAGCGCAAAGTAACAGATGTATTGAATTGTGCGTGTCTGAATTGTTACAAAACAAAGGTGCAAAGGGGACTTAAATACCCCTAGCCCTTACAAACAAAATACACTACTAAAAGCATTAAAAGCTATACAATAAATACAATGATTACTACAAATTTAGACTTAACAATCTCCCCCTTAGTAATCATTGGCGCTGTGGTCTTCAAAAACAATCTTCAATAACAGCATAGACCATCCAGGCGACTTTGTAGAATTACTGACGCTCTTCTCTTTGACGTAATCTATTCAACCCGAGTAACACTTCTAATCGTCGCAGAGTAGAGCGGAAATTCAACCTCTCATTGATTTTATCCAATGCATTCCGTAGAAGTTGAATCTCATTACTGACGCTCTTCTCTTTGACGTAATCTATTCAACCCGAGTAACACTTCTAATCGTCGCAGAGTAGAGCGGAAATTCAACCTCTCATTGATTTTATCCAATTCATTCCGTAGAAGTTGAATCTCATCATTTGTTATCAGAGCCCTGTTTGTTCGTGTCTCCATAATTCTTCTAACAACATCTTTCAATCTTTGATCTAACTGTAGCCTGATTACTTTCAAAGTTCCATCAGAGTAATGACTTATCTCTTCAAATCTGAGGAAGCACTTTTGACCTGATGCATTCCTGTATACAACTCCATGTGGATCCTGAAGAATAGTGAATAATGAGTAAGAATCAATGTCTGGCAGGCTACGGTTAGGTCTTTGCAAATTCACCACTGGCTGAAAGCTTTCGGCTGCCATTTGAAAATCGAAAACCCTGAAGAACCTGATCTGACGCCTTATAAACCTTTTGATTACAAACAAGGCTTGAGAGATATCATTTTTCCTGTAGTACTGATTCCTCAATTCATTGTACAGAAACTCAACGTCGTCAATGGATAAATCATTAAAGTCAGCCTCTGAGAAGATATAACGGTTGCAGTCTCTTCTTTCAACCTCAAATACTGGATACCAGATATTAACCAACCTCTAAATTTCAATTTTGATAATCCGAACTATCAGATGAGGAGAAGAAACCAGATCCCTTCCACGACGTTGACATCTGATAAGCATTACATACTCATATTTAAAAGCATCTGATTCCTTTTCTACACCAAGAATGGCATGGATGTTGATCGGTCTTCTTCTTGAAACAAAAATATTGCTTTGGGAATCTTCAAGGAAGGCAGATCTTTGACGTGAAGCCATATAACGTTGTTGTAAATTTCTTCGTCTCTCCCGTCTTGACAAAGCTGGTCCTTCTTCTAAAATACTTGGGGAAATTACAGGTTCAGCAGGAGGATCAACAGCTTGTGCTCTAGATGACTGACCTGCTTCAAATGTATCTGAAGGAGCAGAGGTAATCGGAGCATTAGCAACAACAGGAGATGAAGAAACAGGAATAGCTTCAGGAATAATAGATTCAAGAACATCAGCTTCAGGAACAATAGATTCAGGAACATCAGCTTCAGGAACAGTAGATTCAGGAACAGTAGATTCAGGAAGATCTCTGTACAACATATCTGATATCTCTTCATCCTTAGCATCCATGAACACTGAGTCATCTTCTGTGTCTGATATGATGATGATGTCATCACAGTCTTCTTCATTTACTTGACATATCTTTTCCAATCTGACATCTGCATCATCATCAGAATTAATCTCGATGAAGTTAGCGAAGAATGATCTCATGTCATTTGCTGCTTCAGATTCTTCAACTTCATGAATGCTAGGAGAAACATCTGGATCCATGTAGACAACAATTTGCATATTATCATTAATGTTGCTTTCAGAAAAGTTCAGTTCATTATGCAAAGAAGACAGATCAACATTCTCAATCATAATATTCACTAAGTCCTGAATGTTGCAGCCTTCAACAGATCCTCCACTCTTTCCTCTATCACCAGTCGCTTCTTCCTGAATATCCTCTCTTGCTTCAGAGGATCCTTCAACTCTTGGTCTCTTTTCCATCTCCCCCTCATGACCTTGATGATCAGGATCATCTTGGTCATGTCGACTCTTAAGAGACGGACCGGCCTCAGTTCTCCAGATTTGTTCATGAATATCAAGCCTGGAAGATAAATCAGAGAAAGCTTGAGATATAAACGATTTGAGATCAGCAAAACTTGATTGAACTTCCGATCTGAATGCTTGAAACTCAGTAGATGAAACATAGATCCTGTCAGATTCAGACGAAGAAACTGGAGGCGGCGTAGGTTGGAAGTTCCGAAGCAGAGAAAGAAGATCTTGATCCTGATGTTCTGGTGGCGACATAGAAAGAAGTCGAGCATAGAGTAGATCTGTTAACTCTGAAATAGGAATATCTGATACTGGAATGTTAGAAGAAGACACAGGAATTCGGGTAGATGAAGAAACACCAGTTGATTGTGTAAACAACGGAGGTAGAGGAATAGACATGATCGCTGGAGCAGAAGATTGAACAACAGAAGACGACTCTCTTAGAACAACCCCAGATGGGCGTCTGAACGGAATCTCTGTAGGAATCACTGAAGTATCAATCTCAGGCATCTTCCCTTTGAATAAAGCTTTTAACTTCAGAATCTGTGCTTCCTTTTCAGCATCCATTCTCTCCGATAACTGCCGAATTACATCATTCAAAGTAGAGAATTTGTCAGTTAAAACCCGAGCTTGATCAGAAGTAAGCTCTACAGCTGATGAAGTAGACTGAATAACTGCAAGTGTAGTTGCTGGAGCTTGACTTTGAACCGATACTGTGGCTTGATCAAAAGTTGTATCCAATTCATCTACTTGAAGATGTGCAACTGAAGGATTAACTGGAACAGAATCATCATCAGAGATAACTTCTATTGAGACAACCACTTCCGGTGTCTTGGACTTCCTTTCATATACCTGAATACGCGATCGATCAGTATGATCACTATCATCATCATCAGAATCACTTTCATTCTCATCTTTATCACTAGTAAGAATATCATCAGCAGCAGTATCATCTACATCTTCAAAATAAAAAACAATAGCATCCGAAGCTATAGTATCAATATCAGCAATAACATTCTCAATTTGCTGAGAAGCAATATCCTCTTGAATTACTTCTGTTTCAACAATAACATCAACTTCTTGCTCATTTTCAGCCTCTTTTTCAATTTCAAGCTCTTTGCCAGAAACAGTTGCTTCAACTTCAACATCTTGTTCAACAGCTTGATTGTCATGAGAAGGCTCTTCTTGTACAACTTCCATGAATTCATTGTCCATACAATATTCTATGACATCCTCATTTGCAACATCAACGTAGTTTGCAATAAGAGCGTATGGAATAGTCATAGAATAGTTGAACGTCTTCTTTTGCTTCTGAATGTATTGCATTTCCGAGTCTGGAACCTGTGGCCAAGACAACCTGCGAGGAATAGAAGGATTGCTATGGAGCATGCTTCGAACAATAAGCTTCATAAATCTGACAAACGAAATAAACTTTCTTTTCCTGTTGGTGAACTTGTCATGTACTACCTCCGAGAGTTCTGTCCAAAAGATAAACGTATAGTCGACATGCAAGTCATAGACGACTGCATGGAACAGTCGGAGATACAGTAGACTTGCACTATCAGTGCCAGAATGTTTCGATGTCAGGCACCTGATGAGAACAGAGAACAGTGCGTACCAAACTGGAGGTAGATTTGACTTGTCAAAATCTGTAGGTTTGTTCAACGTACCCACATATCCAAGATTTCGAATCCCTTCATAGACTTCCTCTTCAGATGGAAAAGTGTCATATGTATTTCTGCTTGGTCTGGAGTTTGGCTCAGGAAGCTCCAATATCAATCTCAGTCTTTTGTAGGTAAGGAAAGATTCAAACTGATCTACTTGAAGCTCAAAGCGATGCGGACGAGCCAGTTCATTCTTTGTTGTAGTATTCCAAGCCTGCTGTAGATATACTTCAGGAACATCTGCACAGTATGAAAGAGTAGGAGCAAGAGGATGTCCTTTAAGAATTGCTCGTATCACGGGATGAATCTTGATTCTGTCAAAATTCACGTGATAGTTGTTTGGATTGTATGGCATGTACATGATGGTTGGGGATACATCATTTGGTGTACGTCTAGAAGCAGAAAGATCGGCCCCTACAGAAGGATGTGACAGCATTGGAGTATCATGAGAAACTCGATCAGATGGATCGTCGAGAATGGCATTCTCATCTTGAATCATGGGATCAGTATTAGTTTTGGAAGCCATAAGAGACCTGGAAAACAAAATGAAAAAGAATTAGAAGAAAAGAAGAAAGAAAAAAAAATAAAAAAAAATAATTTTTTTTTCTAAGTATGGTTTGCGGGTCACGTTAGAAGCGCAAAGTCGCGCAAAGTTGACTTTGCGTTTCTAGTTAGACGCGCAAAATACACTTTGCGTTTCTAACTAGACTCGCAAAGTTGACTTTGCGTTTCTAGTTAGAAACGCAAAGTATTCTTTGCGGGTCTAACTAGAAACGCAAAGTTTACTTTGCGATTCTATCTTGTGTTTCTTTATTTGTTTTTTGTTAAGGTTTTTGTGTCAATCATGTTTGACCCGCAAAGTGATCTATGTAACTTTGCGGGTCTAACTAGACGCGCAAAGTAGACTTTGTGGGTCTATCAACCTTACAAAAACCTAGAGTTTGCGATTCTCAGACCCGAAAACCACAAAAACACAAAATTAAAACAAAATACAAGAAATTAAACCAAAATAGAACATACCTGAGTGTCGATTAATAGGTCTAAACAAAACCCAATATGTAAGTTGATCAAAAACAACACGAATCTGGAGTTTTAGAGATCGATTGAACAGTAAAAGAACGCAAGTTAGATAAAAAAACGAACAGAGGATGAAAACAAATCAAAGAAATAGTATACTAACAAACGACAATTATAGAACGAAAAACACAAACATACCTGAAATTCCAAAATAGCAATCTGAAAAAAAAATCAGATGAGAATTGAAGAAGAAGAACACGTAGAGATAGTGGAGGGAAGATGAATAGTCAAACAAGTTCAAATGGAATAAGGAAAAGAAAAAAATACACACTTTTACTTCCATATATTCTAAACACATAAAAAAAATAACTATGAGAAAATTACCTGATAAGCCCCCATTACTCCCCCTACACAAATGCACAAAATTTATCAAATTAGTTTAGCATTTGCATATTAATTTCAGAAATACTTACCTGATGAATTTCTGATCAACACAAGAAGTAATTAATCAGAATCATTCACTCCCCCTCAAAAACAGAATATTCTCAGATAAAGAACCCAGATATACACTCCCCCTTGAAAAATGTACAGACCATATAACAAAAACACAGACAGCAAACATAAAGACATCAATATTAAAGATGATCATATTGAATATAAATTTTGTAACAACTGAATATATAAACTTTTAAACACTAAACAAATTAAAATCTACTCAGTATAATATCCCAGATTTATCAATCAGTTGAAATCAAATAGGAGTTGTTGAATACAGAAACATGTTTCATTGTATATCAAGTTAAGACATGTTTAGAGTCAAACACTTGCAGGTATCTATTCAGTGTGCTCGCATGCGATCTCTGATTAGCTTCAAGAAAAATGTAATTCTAAACATAAAATGAAGAACTTTGCATGTACAGACACTAAGTCATCAAGAATTAAGATTTTCACAAATTTACAGGTTTATCGCAGCTCAAAATATATCACCAAGTATCAAGAGATGTGTGCTCATTGACATCTTTTAGCTGTGTGCTCATTGGCATCTTCACATGAGTGTGCTCTTTGGCATCTTGTAAGCGTTGTGCACTTTGGCATCTTTTAATCAAAGAGTTCATTAAGTAAAGAACATGCCGTAAACGTAACTTTCTATCTGACCCTATTGCAGGATTTGGGTTAGCCGCTCCCAGACCAGTTGGCCTTAGGGGACTAGGTGTCAAGCACCCCTTGGAACTTACTTTCCCGGATCAGAAAGGCTACATCGACATATCCTAAACCCATTCATACCAGTAGAACATGACTTTCGATCTGGTTTTATTGCAGGATTTCTGTTCGATCACTCCCAGATCAATTAACCTTAGGGGACCAGATGTCGAGCATCCCTCGGAACTTACTTTCCCAAACCAGAAAGGTCACAGGTACAAACTTTTAAACTCAAGGATTTTTGTATTATAAATGCTTAAAAATAAAATCATCTCAATAACGCAGATCTATATTGAATAGCTTAGCCCATATTTTCATTACGATCTACAATTTTAATCACTTAGGTTGTTCAAGCAAAGTAAACCATAAATATGCCGACTCACATATCTTTAAAGCAGTATCTAAAGAGTCAAACATGTTGCTGACTTTTCGATGTTTGAAAGATTTGAACGTTGAACATATGAAACTTTAAATATAAACAAGGTGACTTGTCAAAGATTCTAGACACACATTTTATTCAACTGAAAGAAAATCTGAAATATTAAACTTTTTAGAATAAAATTTGTAAAGATTTAAACTTTTAAATTCAACATGCCAAGTTTTGAAAGAAGAAAATTAAATCGTTTTTCATCTAAAACTTTTGTAAAAATATCAGCAAGTTGATATTCAGTTGGTACAAAATAGAATTCAATAGTACCTTCTTCCACGTGATGCTTTATAAAATGATATCTCATGTCTATGTGCTTGGTCTTGGTGTGCTGGACTGGATTGACTGATATAGCAATTGCGGACTTGCTGTCACAATATATTGGCACTGTCTTATACAGCATCCCGTAATCACGAAGTTGCGTTTTCATCCACAGCACTTGAGCACAGCAACTAGCTGTAGCGACGTATTCAGCTTCGGCTGTTGATATTGACACGCAGTTTTGCTTTTTTCGACGCCCAGCTTATCAGTCTGTCACCCAGAAACTGGAGATGACCAGAAGTACTTTTCCTGTCCAATTGATTACCACCATAATCTGCATCAGAATAAGCAATCAAACTATAATCAGAACTTTTAGGATACCATAATCCTAAATAAGGAGTTCCTTTAATATATCTAAAAATGCGTTTGACTGCTAAAAGATGAGATTCTTTTGGTTTAGCTTGAAAACGGGCACACAGGCACGTTGAAAACATTATGTCCGGGCGACTAGCAGTAAGATACATCAGTGATCTGATCATCCCTCTGTATGTCTTTTGATCCACAGCTTTTCCATCTGGATCCAGTCCGAGTTTGGCACCGTGAGCCATAGGCGTGCCGATTGAGGTAGACTTGTCCATTTTGAATTTCTTCAAAATGTCAAAGACGTACTTTGACTGATTGATGAATATTCCATCTGGAAGCTGCTTCACTTGTAAGCCGAGGAAGAAGTTGATTTCTCCCATCATGCTCATCTGAAATCTAGAGGTCATTAAATCAGAAAACCAAGTACACAAAGATTTGTTAGTCGCACCGAAAATAATATCATCTACGTATATTTGTACTAAGAAGATATCAAGATTAGATCTATAAATGAAAAGAGTGGTATCTATGGAGCCTTTGGTGAATCCGGATTTGACTAGAAAGGCTGACAACTCGTCATACCATGCCCGTGGAGCTTGTTTCAGACCATACAAAGCTTTATCGAGAAAATAAACATAATCAGGACGATCTTTGTCAACAAATCCCTCTGGCTGAGATACATATACTTCTTCTTTCAATTTGCCATTGAGAAATGCTGTCTTGACATCCATTTGATATACGGTGAAGTTGCGATAAGCAGCGAAGGCAAGAAACATTCTGATAGCTTCCAATCTGGCGACGGGTGCAAATGTGTCATCATAGTCAATACCTTCTTCTTGTCGATATCCTTTGGCTACTAACCTTGATTTGTTCCGAACGACGATACCATCTTTGTCTTTCTTATTCTTGAATATCCACTTGGTACCAAATATGCTCTTACCTTTCGGCCTTGGTACAAGTCTCCACACTTTTAGTGCGTCAAACTGATTGAGCTCCTCTTGCATTGCTAAAATCCAGTCCGGGTCTTCCAACGCTTCAGATACTTTGGTAGGTTCAATCTTGCTTAGGAAGCAAGTGTACAAACATTCGTTGGAAGAAGCTGTTCTGGAGCGAGTAGAAACACTTGCTTGAGGATCCCCAATAATTTGATGGATTGGATGAGATCTTGTCCATTTTGTTGTATGAGGGAGAGGATCAATTACTTCTTGAAACACTTGTAATTGATGAGAGGGAGGTTCATAAACTTCTACATCAGAAGATGAAATAGAAATAGTTTCAACTTGAGGAGGAGATATCTCAAAAATCTCTGAATCAGATTCGGGAACAATTTGTTGAATAACATCATTCTGTGCTTCCTCCTGAACTGATTCCTCTTGAGCAGATTGATCTTGAATAGATTCTTCTTGAATAGGTTCTTCAAGAATTGGCTCAGTTTCTGATTGAACATTGTCTGATTGATCCAATTCTTGTTGTGCCGGTTCTTGTTGAACAGGAGGGACTGGAGCAGCATCATTGTCAGAGATGGATGCAGCGGAATTTGGAATAGATGAGCTCTCTGTTTCCTGATTCAAAACATTGGAAACATTTTCAGAATTAGTTCTAGACACATCATCATAAAAATTTTCAAATAGAAAATCAAGATCAGAAAAATTAGGAGAGGGAGTAGAAGAATCCTGGTTATTCGGTGAAAGAGCAGGTTCTGAACTGATTTTTTTCAGAAACTGAATTTCCAGTAAGTGCGGGTTCTGAGTCTGAGTGACTAGAAACCAAATCAGCAGCTTCGTCAAACTTTACATTGACACTTTCTATGACCTTTCTTGCAGAGGTCAGAAAAACTCTATAAGAAGCAGAGTTTGAAGAATAACCCACGAATACTCCTTCGTCTGCCTTTGGACTAAACTTGTTGAGATTCTCCCTGTCATTCAGAACGTAGCATTTACACCCGAATGACTTGAAATACTTGATGTTCAGTTTGATCCCGTTCATAAGTTCATACGGTGTTTTGTTGAAGCGACGATGCAGAATTGATCTGTTCTGTATATGACATGCAGTTGACACTGCTTCAGCCCAGTAAGACAAAGGTAGACCTGAATAAGCGAGCATTGATCTGGCGGACTCAACAAGCGTTCTGTTTCTTCTTTCAACAACGTCGTTCTGTTGCGGAGTACGTGCAGCAGAAAATTTTTGTTGTATTCCTTGAGACTCATAGAATGCCTGAAGAATACTATTTCTGAATTCAGTGCCATTGTCAGATCTTACCACTTTCACTTGCTTCTGCTTATTTGTCTGAGTTGTCTTGATAAGATTGATGAGAACTTCAGGAGTCTCATCTTTTGACTTCAGAAATTTTACCCAAGTATATCTAGAGTAGTCATCAACAATCACCAGAACATATTTCTTATGTCCTAAACTCTTTGTCTTCATTGGACCACACAGATCAACATGCAAAAGATCAAGAATAGCCGATGTACAGTGTTCAGTTTTAGGCTTGTGAGGAGCTTTCTTCATTTTTCCTTTCTCACAATCTTGGCATAGATGGTCTTTCTGGAAACGAAGAACTGGAAGACCTCTCACTGAATCATTCTTGACCAGACGATCCATATACTTGAAGTTAAGATGAGCCAGTCGACGATGCCAAATCCAACTTTCACTGATAGAGGCTATGGATAGTAAACACAAATCTGATGAGGTTTTAACTTTGGAAAGATCAATTGTATACAAATTAGATCTTCTCTTTCCAACCATTAAGTCTTTGCCACTAACATTCTTTACAGCAACCCTTTTTGATTTGAAGCTCACTTCAAGATCTTTATCGCAGAATTGGCTGATGCTAAACAAGTTGTGACTTAGACCCTCAACATAGCTTACTCTTTTGATAGTTATGTTTCCTTGAACTAGATCGCCATAACCAAGAATTGGAGCTGTCTCACAGTTACCAAATTTCACACGACCGCAACATTTTTCTTTAAAACTAGAAAGAAGTGATTTGTTGCCAGTCATATGTTTTGAACATCCCGAGTCCAGATACCATAATTGACTAAGTTGCACACACAGAAACTACACCTTTTTAGGTACCCATATGCTTATGGGTCCCTTGTTAGATTTATGCCTTTTGTTTTTCACAAATTTATTTTTCATGCAAGAATGAAAGCAATTATCAATAGAAGATAAAACACAATCATCAGAATCAGAACTGGAAGAAGCATATGAGATATTCTTTGATATATCAAACATTTGCTGAAAAGAGTATTTTGGGTATTTATTACATGTAGCAAATGTATTAGTATCACAAAGACTGTCTACACAATCAACTCCTAACAGTTCAGATTCTAAAATTGGCTGTTTCATCTTCCAAATCTGCCTTGATGACTTCCTCACAGTCCGATCTGAAGAAGAAAAATCAGAAACATTAGAATTTTTAGATAATACAGTATCATGTTTCTTTGACTTCTTTGATCTCCTTCTTTTACGCTTCTTTTTATAAAATTGAGCATTTAGAAGAAAAGAATTATCAATAATTGAATCAGAAGAAGAAACTTTATCAAAGAAATCAGTCTTATCATTTGACATTGAAGAACTAGCCTTGGAGTGAAATTTTTCAAAATTTCGCAAGTTTGGAGGAGGTTTGTGTTTCTCATTAGAAGTGCAAACTGAGTTTTGCGCGTCCAACTTCATGCGCAAACTCTCAGTTTGCGTTTCTAATGTGGAACGCAAATGGCCATTGTTTTTCAAAACTTTAGTCTTTTCCTTTGAATCTTTTGAAAATCCAGAAGAAAATTTATCTTCAAAACTTGTTTTTATTATAAAAAGAAGTAAATCATTTTCTAAACAAGTTTGAAGATTTTGTTCTTCCAATCTATCTTCAAGATCAACTATCTTACCTTCTAACACTAACGGAGGAATATATTTCTTAGTATCATAAGATACCGTAGATACATTTTCCTTTGCAGTGTTAGTAAAAATATCAACAAAATCTGTTGAAAATGAAGATTTATTGGAAGATTTGTCATTTAAAAGATTTTGAAATTTTTTGGATTTCTTAGATTGATCAGGAAAATATTTTGCATTTTCAGAGGTGTAAACAAATGGCATTTTCATCCTCTTATTTTTCATCCTTTTCACATTTTCTTCTTCCAAAATTTGTTTCTCAGTTGTCCAAAAGAATTTAAACTGAGGAGCATATCTTGCAAGAGTAAAATAATCATATTCGTATAAAGTAGGAACTTCATTTTTAGCATTATTTAAAAAATGCGGATTTTCGAAACCAAGTCCCCACTTTTCCTTTATAGCTTCTTCACTCCTTGGTTTATTCATGTAAATTGTTTGCTCAGACTGTTCTCTTTTATACAATTTTTTTTCTAAAACAATTATCTTTTCAGAAAGGATTTTATTTGAAGAAATCAGTTCAGTCAATGAATCATGATAAGTCTGATTTGAATTTTCAAGATCAACTAACTGCTTTTGAAATTTCTCTTTTGTATCAATTAAAATTGATTTTTCATCTTTTAAAGAAATTTGCAGTTTATCAATTAAATCAGATTTTTCTTTATTTTTAACTTTTTCAGAAATGAACTTTGAGCGCAAATCATGCAAAGCAGTGATAAAAACATTCATTTGAGATAAGAAGAAATTATAGTTAAACTCAGAAATTACCTCAGAACCATCAGATGATGTATCCTCTTCCTCATTATCAGAATTGTCATCACCTATAAAGCACATGGCTGCTGTTTCTTCATTCTCAACCTCATTGTCCGAATGATCTAACCAGTACTCTTCTTCGGCCAACAGAACGGTTCCACTTTCCTTCTTTTCAGCGAGAGCCAACTTCTTTCGGTAAAAAGCAGCATCTTTTACCACTTTGACTCTGCATTCCTTGGCAATATGTCCAGGCTTTCCGCAGTTAAAGCAATTCATCACCTTTTTCTCATCCTTCTTCTGTTCAACCACTTTAGCTGGTTCATACTTTGGAGTGTATGGCTTTGAAGGAGCACCAGGTTCTATCTTCTTAGAACCAGAAGAAAACTGCAGATTGTTAGAACCAGATTTGTGCTTGAATCTCTTCTGATAGTGCTGAGTCAAAAGTATCATGGCCTTTTCAAATGCTTCGCCATCATCATCTGTTGATCCATCATAAGCTGATTCAGTCAAAGCTTGCTCAACAAGTTGACTAGCTAAAAGTGCAATGGGATCTACTGACAGAGGCTTGTTCTTCTTATCCATTTTCGCCTTCTTCTCCATAACCATAGACTCATCTGTCATCAGTATTTCGAATAACTCTTGAATAGGCATGGTTGAGATTCTGACATCATTTCTCATTTTGTGGCATGACTTGTTCCACTCAGGTTGTAAAGCATTCAGAAACTTCAAGTTTGCCTCCAACTCAGTCTTGGTAACTTTGATCTTGTATAAATCGTTGATAACAGCCCAGAATCGATCAAATACATTATTCAAGCTTTCTCCATCCTTAGCCTTGAACTTCTCAAAATTGTTCATATATCTAGTCTGACGCAACTGAGTTGACATTGTAGTACCAAGCATGATCTTTTCAAGTTGAGTCCACATCAGCATAGGATTCTGTTTGAAGCAATCGATTCTGTTATAAATGGAGTTGGGAAGAGCAAGAATCAGATTTGATTTGGCCTGACTATCAGCTTGATGTCTTAACATCTCATCTGCATCATATTCCCTTACTTCTTTCACAACAGTGGTAGCAGGTGTAGTAGCAGTAGTTGGGATCACTTTTCTTGGAGTTTCCATAGGACCCTGAGTCAGTGATTTCATCATATTCTCCCCATTTGGTTGTCTTTCAATAAAGTTGATGAATCGATACTGCCATTGTTCAAATTCATTCTCATTGATGAGAACAGGTAGACGAGTATCGGACCCCAAAGACATCATGAGGTCATTCTTGTAGATTTGAGCTTGCAAAGACATCTTGTGAAAAAGTCAGAAAAAATTCAGAAAAAATTTCCAAGTAAGAGAGGCCCGCAAACTGATGGTTTGCGTTTGTAAAGAGGAACGCAAAGTGAGCTTTGCGTTTGCTTCGTGAGACGCAAGGTGATCTTTGTGTTTGCTGAATAGAACGCAAACTGAGCTTTGCGTTTGTAGAATAGAACGCAAACTGAGCATTGCGTTTGCTTTGTGAAACGCAAAGTAAATCTTTGAGTGAGAAAACCTCTCGAGTGAGATACTTTACGGGTCAGAGACTTCGCGGGTCAGAGACTTCTCGGTTTACTAGAGAAACGCAAACAGATGGTTTGCGTGTTAGACTAGAACCGAGAAACAATCTTTGCGTTTCCAGAGAGAACCGCAAACCTGAAAAAAATTTCTAACACAAAAGTTAGATCATCATATCTAAGAGTGAAAGAATGAGACGCAAAGTATAAAAATCATACGCAAACATGTTTGAATGACACGCAAACTCTCAAGTATAAAATGCAAACTGAAGCATGCAAACTATGATAGACACGCAAAATTCACATGAATGACACGCAAAGAATGACATGTAAACTATGAATAACCCGCAAAGTTCTTTGAATTAAACTCAAATAACATTGAATAACACGCAAACTAACAAGAGTAAACGCAAACTTCATAAACTCAAACCAATCAAGCAATATCAGCTACAACTTCGAAATTAATCCAAGAAAAGCATACACTGAACTTCGAAAACTATATTCTAACACATTTTATCAAACAATTTCAATCAAAAACAACAAAATCTAAAAATTCGACAAGAACAGAACGAGAAAGTTGTTTTTCCAGAAAATGTAAAATCTGCAAATTGAAGATCTAAACAAGATTTTTATGCTAAACTCAAAGAAACAAATATGATCGATTAGTAGAAACGAAACAATTAAGTCCAAAAACAACACAAATTGATCAACAAACAGTCCAAATTTGATGAATAAGCAAAAAACGAGATTTTCTTGAAAAAATCAAGAAAATCAATCAAGTTTTCTGCTTAAATTCACAAATCCAGAAACAAAAACACTAATCTCTCAATCTCTCAGGATTCAGATTGCTCTGATACCAATTGAGAGTCCAAAGATCTCTGAATCGTTAGAGAGAGAAAGTAGAGAGAGAAAGTGTGAAGCGCAAAGTAACAGATGTATTGAATTGTGCGTGTCTGAATTGTTACAAAACAAAGGTGCAAAGGGGACTTAAATACCCCTAGCCCTTACAAACAAAATACACTACTAAAAGCATTAAAAGCTATACAATAAATACAATGATTACTACAAATTTAGACTTAACAGAGATCTTGATGACTGATGAGAGCTTGGTGTTAGCGAAAAAGGCCAAACTAGACAACAAAAACAAGAAGTCAGTAGACCCGGTTGCACTCCTCACGAAGCAATTGGCAGAACAAGCATTGTCTGATAATGCTTACAACGGGTCAACTGATGGCAATGGTGAGGCTTTACAGAAAGCAATGATCCTTCTTTCTCAGCATTACCAGAAAAAGTTCCAACCAAAGTCGGGTTCCAACTCTTCTCGCTTCACTTCTGTGTCTAGATCCAAAGTACCCGAGCCAAAGACTGCTGCTTGCTACAACTGTGGAAAGCCGGGTCACATGTCAAAGGAGTGTCGAGCAAAGGTGGTTAGGGATTCGGCTTATTACAGAAAGAAAATGGAACTGGCTGAAAAGAGAGAGAACGAAACTGCTTTGCTGGTCGAAGAAGAATTCTGGTTGGATCACTCTGACGACGAAGCTACAAACGTCGAAATCGCTCAGATGTGCTTGGTTGGAGATGACCAGTCAGACGATTCTGATTCTGATGAAGATGAGGTATATTCTGAATTTGATTATAATTTCATTACCTTTCAGATGGATATTATAATTACTGCTTTGTCTGATTTACGTTCTAAGTTAATATCTGAAAAGAATTTAAATGCTGAAAAGTCAGATTTGATTGACAAATTGAAGATTTCTTTGAAAGATGAAAAATCTATTTTAGAAAATACAAAAGACATCTTTCAAAAGAAATTGGATGATTTGGAAAATTCAAATAAGACTTATCTTGAATCTTTGACGGCTATGACTAATTTAAAAGATGATTTTTCAGATAAAATAAATAAATTAGAAGAAAAGCTTTATCGAAGAAATCAATCTGAACAAACAATTTTTATGAACAAACCGAGGAGTGAAGAAGCTTTAAAACAAAGGTGGGGACTTGGTTTTGAAAATCCTCATTGTTTAAACAATGCGATTGAAAAATCTTCAACTTTATATAAATACGATTATCTGACTCTTGCTCATTATGCTCCTCAATTTAAAATTGATTGGATGAATGAGAAGCAAGTGTTAGATATGGTAAATGAGAAAAGAATGAATAACAAGAAAAATGAAATTCCTTTTGTTTATACGTATGGAAATGCAAAATATTTTCCTGAAAAATCAAAGAGAGGCAGAAGAATTTTAAATGATAAATCTCCTATCAAATCTTCAATGTCTGATGATTTTATTAATCCTTATGCTTCTAATTATGATAAGGAAAATATTTCTCCAATCATTTATGATTCTAATAAATATACTCCTCCGTTAGTATTAGAAAGCAAAATCGTTGATCTTGAATATAAGATAGAAGATCAAAATATTTTAAAGGAAATTGAATCTGATATCTTTCTTTCTTTCATGACTTCTAGTCTTGAAGAAAAATTATTTTCTCCAAAATCAGATTCTATTTCTAGTATTTCTTCTGATTCTTAAGTAAACAAAAGTGAATTTTCTAATTTTAAAAACTTTTCTCAAAATTCTTCAGACTCCGAGGAAAATTCAGACTTATTAGGTGATCAGATTGGTTGCTTGGATAAAATTATTCCTTCTGATTTACATATTTCGTTTAAAACTCTTGATGATTCTTTTACACTCAATGATCAAGATTATAAACCTAAGTGTAAAAGAAGACGGTCAAAGAAGTCGAAGAAACAAGATACAGTTATTTCTGACAGTTCTAATTCTTCCGATTCTAATCTTTCAGATAGGACTTTGAGCGTTCGATCAAAGCAGATCTGGAAAGCGAAGCAGACATCTGATGAACATATTTTTGATGGGGATAAATGTGTAGACAAATTCTATAAAAGTGATTCATTTGCTTTGTGTAATAAAATTTCCAAATACTCAATAAAGCAAATGATTCAAATTTCCAAAAATGTCTCGTATTCTTCTTCTGATTCTAGTTCAGATGATTATGCTTTCTCTTCTGATGATTGTGCTTATCATTCTTGTGATCATTTTTCTCGTGCTTCTCATGTCAAATATTACAAATTTTTCCCCATACGAACTGCAACTAACTTTCATGGGCCCAAATTCAAGTGGGTACCCAAGTCTCAATCTGATTTAAAGTTGCAGGCATCTCATGTTAAGGGGGAGTAAGAGAAATTATGGCTTTTGAACACATCAGTTCAAAACCCGAACTTCAAAGTCAACATATTGGCTTTTGAGTAATTCAGCTCAGAACCCGTGCTTCAAAGAATATGACTTCTAGACATATCAGTCTAGGACTCGTTTTTCAATGCATTAAGCTTCTGACTAAATGAGATACTGTGAGTACATCTATTCTATTCTATTCCGCTGCATTTATATCTGATGATGATGTTGTTCCAGTTTTCTCAAATGCTTTTAAAAGAATCTGAGCATTTTCAATCTTTCTTGAATTTTGATTCAACCCAATTATTACAAATGAGACACAAATTTTTTTTTCATTGTGTGAAAGATGATACTATTGAATTATATTTTGTTTCAACTGAATATAAACTTGCCGATCAAATATTTCTATTTTTAAAATTTCGGCATGTTGCTTTAAAAGTTTAAACCTTTACAAATTTTATTCTATAAAGTTCTTTCTTTTGAATAAAATGTGTGTCTAGGATAAATTTTCAAGTTCATTTGTTTATATTAAAGTTTTTATATGTTCATCTTTCAAGTATAACAAAAGTCGAAAAGTCAGCAACATGTTTGTAACTTTAGATTTTGCTTTAAAGTTGTGTGATTCGGAATATTTATAGTTTACAATGCTTAGAAAACCTAAAAAGTCGGAATTTTAGATCGTAATGAAAATATGGGCTAAACACTTAGACGTAAAACTTTGTGTTTGAGATGATTATTAAATTCTTATAAATCAGAAATCTCTAAGTTTAAAAGTTTGTACCTGTGACCTTTCTGGTTTGGGAAAGTAAGTTTTGTGGGATGCTTGTCATCTGGTCCCCTAAGGTCATTTGATCTGGGAGTGATCGAACCCAAATCCTTCTATAGAATCAGATCTAAAGTCATGTTCTACTGGTATGAATGGGTTTAGGATGTGTCGATGTAGCCTTTCTGATCTGGGAAAGTAAGTTCCAAGGGGTGCTTGACACCTAGTCCCCTAAGGCCAACTGGTCTGGGAGTGACTGACCCAAATCCTGCAATAGGGTCAGATAGAAAGTTACGTTTACGGCATGTTCTTTATTTAATGAACTTTTTGATTAAAAAGATGCCAAAGTGCACATGCTTAAAAGATACCAAAGAGCACACTCATGTAAAGATGCCATAATGCACAATGCTAAAAGATGCCAATGAGCACACATCTCATGATACTTGGTTATATATTTCTGAGTTGCAATAAACCTGTAAATTTGTGAAAGTCTGAATTTTTGATGGCTTAGTGTGATTACATGCAAAGTTCTCTATTATATTTTTAGAATTGCATTTTCTTGAAGCTAATCGAAGTTCACATGCGAGCACACTGAATAGATTAATGAAAGTTTTTGAAACTGAACATGTCTTAACTTGATATGCAATAAAACTTGTATCTATATCCAAACACATACATTTGATTTCATTTGATGGATTTTATTGTGATATTTTACTAAGTAGAATTTTATTTGTTTCTGTTTAAATTTTTATATATTTAGTCGTTTCAAAATACATATTCAGTATATTTTTCTTTCTACATTGATGTTTAAATTCATTGTGTTCTTATATCCTTTCAAATGGTTTGAGCATTATTCAAGGGGGAGTGAAAAAGGAGAATTTTTCTTCATGATCATATCTGTTTTTTAGGGGGAGTATCTGATTTTCTTTATATGAATGCTAACTTGAATTGTCATATCTAGTGCATTTGTGTAGGGGGAGTCAAAGAGCTTCAAAAGGTAAAAAAATTTCTAAGTCAGATTTGCGCAATCAGTTGGTCACACAAACCTCGCTTTGTGCAACCTGCGTGTAACGCAAACCTCCCTTTGCGCAACCTGCGTGTAACACAAACCTCCCTTTGCGCCACTAGTGTGTTGCGCAAACCTCAGTTTGCGCCACCAATTTGAAGCGCAAACCTCCCCTGTTTTCTCTGTTTCTTTGATTTTGCAGATCTTAAGTTGTCTCGTCTCCAACATTGGCATGACCTAGTTGAACCAGTTCATCAAGGTCATGAGGGGGAGAAATCAGAGAAGTCAGGGAGATGATAAAGAGACAAAGAGCTCAAAAGTTTATCTACTGATCAAGATTCGCTCAAAGATTCTATTCTCTCAGCTTCAATTTTTTCTTTTGTTGTTCCTGCTCCGACCACCACAGTTCATTCAAGGTCTTTCAAAAGAGGTGTGTCGTCTAGAGCACAAGCTGATGAATCAACTGTTCATTCAAGTTTATTCCAATCTGGTCCAGACTTGTCAAAGGCAGCAAAGACAAATCAAACTGAAAGATGCTGAGAAGAAATTTTTTCTTTAAAAGTCAGATTGCTTCATAAAGTCGCTTTTATGGTCCATCCTGATTTAGAAGATGATTTTTGAAGACCAAAGCGCCAATGATTACTAAGGGGGAGATTGTTAAGTCTGATTTTATAGTAATCATTGTATTTATAGGCTTGGTCATATACTGTGTCTAGAAGCTTTACACTGTGTTGTATTGACCAAGGGTATTTAAGTCCCTTTGGTCTTTGTGTCTTGTAAGAACTTAACGCATATTGAATATCAATCTTACTTTGCGCTACCAAGTCTCTCTCTACTTTCTCTCTCTAGGATTCATTGATTCTTGGACTCACAAGTAGTATCCATCCTTAGCACATTTCAGACCCAACAACTATAGACGTCAATCAGGGACGTCGTCCTTTTGAACAGTTACAACGATACAGATAATTTTAGAGCGTCGATTGTGGAAACTTAGTAAACAATAGATGCTCTCTGCTTGCTAGTGTGCTCTGGAGATTTTGTATGGGTGGCTTCTGTTGATCTCTTGGGCTTTTATAGTTAATCCGTCGGACAGGTCCAACAATCGACTTTGATTGCTATTAAATGAAGAATTTTTTTTGTCATTAACTTGTCTTGAATCTTGACTTTATGTTATGCCCTGTGCAGTTAATGATCGCGTGCGTCGTTATTTCTGCAATAAAAACCATATGTAACAGTCGATTTAATAAATGTACGTCGTTAGTATAATATCCTCGAAGAAATCTTCGATCGAGGGTATATAATCATCGATCGAGGATCGAAGGTGAACAACCGTCGACCAAGGGTCGAGGGTCTTTATTGGTCATCCTTAACCACGACAATGGGTGGTATGATCATTGGTCTTATGAACCTTAGTCATTGACACTACGGTCAAGGGAACTATAGTCGTTGATCGAGGGTCCGATTTTTTTACCAAAACAGTGCTCTCGGATCTAGAGGTGTTTTTCTTTCATCAAACAACACAATGATACCTTCTTAAAACATGCAAAAATCTAACTTGTTCTCATTTCAAACACGTCGTCAAGCCACAACTGAGTATCGAGGTCGAACTCTTTCAACAAAGACGCCCATATTTTCTCCAATTCTTCGGGATCGAGGTGTACATTCCACACTAATTTTAATAACTGTTTTCTAAAGTTTGTATGTAATACGATGTTAGAACCTGCCTGCACCATAACTTAACATTAAGAAAGTAACATTTAGATCTCATATAATACTATAAGCATACTCGCGCAATGCAACGAGATAGATCATGATTTTAATGTTTCATTTTATTTTTTGTCGATTTACGGTATGATTTTGGATGGTTTTAAAAGAGTGATAATGTTTTTTTTATAAATTTGTTTAATTTAGGCTTAATAATATAATGTTTTTTATATAAAAATTAAGTATTTTGTTAGAATTTAATGATTATCTTATATATTTTAAAATTCTCTATATTTAAATTGAGATGTTTATCCTGTTTTAATTATGTTTATTAGTTATTTATGAATTCAAACATATAGCTTTAGAAAATTGTACTCATGCATTATTACTTGTAATCTTGAATTTTAAATATGTGTATCAATAAACAGTACTTAATGCATAAAAACTTGTTTTTAATAGTTTTTTCGATAGTTTAATAATAATGTAATTTATTTTAGATTAAATATTAAATATTCTGTTAGATTTTCTTAATTATATTTTAGATTTTTTATATTTAAAATTTGATTTTTATCATTATTTAATTATACAGGGGAGTGATTTTAGGGGATTGAAGTGATGAGTGATTTTAGGGGAGTTAAATTGGTTAGATATAAGGATTGAAAGTTAATAAATATCATTAAATGTATTACATAAAGCTTTAATGGTTGTTTTAATAGATTTTAAGCAATTAACATTAAATAACGTACATTAAGATTTAACAATTATTTTTAAAAGTTTTTTATCCATACTTTATAATATAATATATATATCTAACTTTTTTCTCACATTTGAACATGCAAATTACTATGTTAATTTCATCAACATTTTACCTTCATGTATCACATGTGAACATAACAACCTCATCAAATGTGACCATTTCACTTATACCAAAATATTAAACATGGGGATATTAAGCCACATAATCAATAAAATAAAACATTCAACACCTTTGCTAGGAGCTTCTTCATGATATGTCACATACATAGTCGATGTTTTGCATCCGGAAAAAAACAATAGGAATTACTTCTTTAATGGAGGCATATTGATCAGTCAAAACGAGAGTCGATAAGACAAATATTCATTGATTTAAAATCAACACCAAACAAATATTCATCCGTAGATTTAAAATCTAAATCACAAGACAAGAATTCAAGAAATCAACACCAAACAAAATTAAATATTCATACTAAAAATCTAAATCAAGAGTTCAAGAAATCATGAATATGACAATGAAATTAAAAATTAAAGTATAACATTGAAACTAAACACCGAAAGGAATAATAAAAAAAATATAGAGATAGAAATAACATTGATAACATTAGATACTTGAGGACTTTAGTTAGCTGATGGACTAGAGTGCAGGGGTCAAGTAAAAAAATAATAAAAACTCATATATTATCCAAAGGTTGGTCTTCTATGCAGCAACAAAGGCACAAGGGCCAGGCGAAGCTATGGCGACTCGTGGAGTAGATAGCGAGCTCCGCTTGAACAGAAAGCAGCAAGCTGCAAGCACTACTCCAAAAGCAGTGAGCTCCGCAACAAAAGCTTCAAAATGTTTAGACGAGAACTGAATGAGTTGAATCTACGTATGATTAAAAAATTTCCTAAATCCACATATCATCAGAATTCCAATTAAATTGAAAACAAATTAACATAATCAAACAATTTGGTCAAAATACGTAACATTACACAAACATACAATGTAGTTCTAGGCAGTTCATCACATGTGATAAGAGAACCAATTCAAAATATTTAGACCATAACCACATAAGTTAAATCGACATATAATTAAAAAAAAAAATTAAATCCACATATCATCAAAATTCCAATTAAATTGAAAACAACTTAACAAGATCAAACAATTTGGACGAAATACGTAACATTACACAAGCATACAATGTAGGTCTAGGCAGTTTATCACATGTGATAAGAGGACCAATTCAAAATATTTAGACGAGAACCACATGAGTTAAATAGACATATGATTAAAAAAAATTCCTAAATCCACATATCATCAAAATTCCAAATAAATTGAAAACAAATTAACATGATCAAACAATCTGGATCAAATACGAAACATTACACAAATATACAATGTAGTTGTAGGAAGTTCATCACATGTGATAAAAGGACCAATCCAAAATAATTAGACCATTGGGTTCACATGAGTCAATCGACATAAACTCAATTCCTACTACATTAAACTCAAATCAAGATAAGCCAATCAGAAGCATGATCGATCGATTGAACAATTCACCTACACAATACCATGTCCACTACCCGATGAATAGAAACCGATTGTTTAACACATGTGATAAAAACCCATGCCAAAAACCGATGATCAGAACAACCCATAGATTATACAAGTTTACAACAGTACAAATCCTACCTCTATCTTCATTATCAGAACTATTGTAAGAAAAACTATCTTCAGAAAAATTATCCTTAGAAAAACAACCGTCAGAACCCCCTCCCCCCCCCCCCCCCGGGCGGGTATCGTCCGATTCATCATCACAAACATCAATAGCTTCCTTGCCAACAACATTGAAATCTACCATTCTGGATCGACAAAAGAAATTTCAAACTGATTTATTAGATGAATTAAATGTATAACAATTGTATCTTAGAATATGTTCGAAAATTATGGGATAAATATCATTAATTAAATTGACATAAAAATTATGAAAAATAAATAATTACATTACTACCCTCAATGATTTCTTTTTATTTACTTTAAATTTAATTATGAGATAAGTAAGTTGGAGACTCAAAATTGTTCTCATATTTACATAAAATAAGAGTGTTCTCATTTGAATCTCAACCTCAACCTATATATATATATATATATATATATATATATATATATATATATATATATATATATTTCCCATCAACAAAAAAATTATTGATGTGATAATAAACAATTGTTTTAATGTGAACTCTGAATTTAAAAACAAAAGACAAGTGGATTGACAATGGTGATGTTTTTGGTGATATTTCCAATATGCATTTACGTGATTCATTTCAATTTTAATAATGTTATTGTGGAAAATATTCACATTTTGATAAAGTCGTTGCCATTAATATGTATGTATGTATATTCAAGTATGTTTGTTTGGTTAAGTCCAATTTAATAGGCGTGTTATTGTTAAATATATAGAGAGAGGGGATTAGGTTCATTTGAGAAATACAAAAAATATGAAAAGTAAAGAAATGATTCTAGCTCTTTATCTGGTCAACATTTGCGCCTTTGACCGTAAAGCACCGGATAATTCCTTGATAGTTTCGTAAAATATGTGGGATAAGTTAATATATGAACTTGTATAATTCACATATGAATTATATGTTCATATATGAACCAGCGTAATTCACATATGAATTCTTTTAACTGATTCATATATGAACTCGTCCCGTGTATTTGTAAAAATTATAAAATCGTCCTTCTATTTTTGGAATAGCCACAACTTTTGACTAGTCAAAACCGATCTTGACCTAATGAAAGACTAGGATTACTTCTTTATTTCTCATATATTTAACATTTCTCAAATGAACATCTCCCTATATATATATATATATATATATATAAATAGGGGTGGGTTCAAATGAAAACTCATCTTTCATTGTGCTAATGAGGACAAATCTTCTAATTGATCAAAACTTAGAAACTAATCAATGGTTAATACATAATAAGGTTAATTGAGAAATGATTAAAGATAAAATTGGAAATTTTAATCAGCACCTACCTTGTTTGCTTTTTATTTTATTTTTTAATTAAAAAAATTTTACCCCCTTAAACTTTAAAATAAATTATCTTAAAAATTACTAATATTTTAATCAAACAAATTACACCAAAAAAACGAGAATTTTGTGCTCTTCGATATGACATCAATCTCGATATAGATTTTTTTTCTTCGTTTTAACTGTTTTTTACGTGAAATTCCATATATGTGTTATATTCATTATGAATATGCATGCACGTCCTCGGGTGTTCACATTCAGTATAAATAACAAAGGTGAACGTTTACTCACTATTTATGATGAATAATACAGTATTCAGGATGAATAATACAAACATTCAGGATGAATAATACACGAATTCATGATTCATGTATTATTTATCATGAATCGTGTATTATTCACCTTGAATAGTGTATTATTCATCCTGAATGATACATTATTTATGATGAATTATATATTAATGACTCGTGAAGGTGTAGACACATAGCGCACTCTCTTTTGTTTTCCAATTCACAACCGAAATTTGGTTTAATTCATTATGAATATGTATGCGCATCCCCGGATGCCTCACATTCAGTATGAATAACAAATGTGAACGTTCATTCATTATTCATCCTGAATGTTGTATTATTCATCCTGAATGATACATTATCCATGATGAATAATACATTAATGAACCGTGAAGATGTGGAGACGTGACGCGCTCTCTTTTGTTCCCCGGTTCACAACAGAATTACTCGATAGGTTCTCGATTCGTCTTGATGGGTGTTAGGTTACGGTGCTGAAGAAACGTTATGTCTTACGACGTTGAAGAAAGTGTTGAAGAAGGTGATATTGAGTTACATACTTACAGTATCGAGGTGTTGTACAGACTTGAACGTACATAAATATTTATAATGAATATAACACATATATAACATTTCAAGTAAAAAAATGGTTAAAACAACAAAAAAACTATATCGAGATGGATGTCATATCGAAGAGCATGAAATTCTTGTTTTTTTGATGTAATATGTTTGATTAAAATATTAATAATTTTTAAGATAATTTATTTTAAACTTTAATTGGGTAAAAGTTTTCAATTAAAAAAGAAAATAAAAAATCAAATATGGTAGGCGTGAGTTTAAATTATCTTTCATTTTTACCCCTAAACAGGGCCGTCTATTAGCATGTTAAATGTGGGTTTTTAAACCGGGCCTCTAAAATTTTGAGGGCCCAATCCTATCTAATTTCTTTCAAAAATACAAAAAAGGCTATTTATAAAAAAATACTCGGAATTTCATCCATCAAATTGGGGACATTGAAGGCCTCTTTGACATTTCAGAATTTTTCGATCAAAAACATTCTTCTCACTTTGTCATTTTAAACATTTTTGTTGCTTTAATTTGTTAAATATTTAATATGACATGATTTTATATTTTATTTTGTTTATTACTCGCTTTAGATGATCTATAGTCTTACTACGGGTGTAACAGGGCCTCCAAAAAGATTGGGACGGCCCTGCCCCTAAATATCTTAAAATTCAAAACTCTATTCAATATGAGTTGTTGGATCAATAGAGATGGAGTGACTGAGATTTGTCCTCATTGCACAATGAAAATTGAGTTTTCATTTGAACTTTCCTCTCTCTCTATATATATATGTGTGTGTGTGTGTGTGTATATATATATATATATATGACGATATAAATAGAGATAGATTATCAAAGTTATCTACTTGTAACTCGTCCTTATTTAAAAGGCTCAGGATTAATGAGAATTACAAATTTATTAGTTTCTTTTTTTACTGTTATTTTATTTTATTTTTCATATAACACGCTATCAGCATGTAAGCTAAGGTGTTTTCGTCATCGCTAAACGGGTTTGTTATGTCTGCAATCCGCCATTGTTGAAAAGTTAGCTTCCTAATCCTATTATTGTAATTCAAGTAAGTATCTCTGTAAACTTACATCTTTTGTCTATGATTTATCATCAATCCTGATAAACTCTTTTAGCCATGATACTTTAAAGTAGCCTTGTTAATTTTCCATCTACTTGATTATGCATTTAATATCTTTTTAATAGAACATCTGTAAATCTCTTTTACATATTTAATCTCTTATGCAAGGTTCTTATGTAAGGTTATTAGTAAAAAATGTAGCGGCTTGTATGAACTACCATTGTGAATAGGTTCTTGTAAGAACCTCATGTCCTCTAGGTGCTTGAACAAGAACTTTGGTTCTTACCATGAAGTTTTTGAGAAGTGACAATTTCCTTATTTTTTTATCTTATTTTTCTTGACTTTATAATTATTAATATATATTAATATAACTTATTTAATTATTATTGATGTTGAAAGAATCAATAAGATCCACAAAAAAAATTGTTCTTATAAGAACTACCTTTACGAACTATAAGAGCGTGTTTGGTTTGCGGGATTGGAATAGATTCGGAGGGATTTGGATTTCAAATCCATTCCAATCCTGCGTTTGGTTTGCAGGAAATGATTTTGTTGACCGGATTTCAAATCCGTTGACCATTTTAAAATCCCTCATATGATGGATTTGGAAATCCTTGGCTTTGGGCCTGGATTTGAAATCCAAATCCGACGGATTCTAAAGCGTGATCCAGACCAATGTTTTAAAAACCGGTTTTTTGATTGACCCGGTGTGGTAACCGGGTCACGGTTCAACCCGGTTTCAAGAATTTATTTGTATTTTTCATTTTCATGCATATATATATATATATATATATATATATATATATATTAAAACATTAAAGAAACACATAACAACAAGTTTTACATCAATCCAAAAACATTAAATAAACACACATAAGCATAAATTTTTCATCAATTTAAATACATCCAAACGAAATATAACGATCAAACCTAATCATGGATCTTGAGACATTGGAGTGTTGGTTTTTAACGCTAATACGTATTGCCTATTGGACTATTCGTTTTTAACTTTTGTTACCGGGTCAACCGGTTAATTATGACCGGTTTTTTAATAGAACCGACAGTTCAATCCGGGTCATAAAATGGCATAAACCCGGTCTCTTCACCGGTTCGACCGGCCGGGTCGACCCGGTTTTTAAAACATTGATCCAGACGTCAAATTGTATCGATCCAAATATGATGTTTACCAATAAAAATAAATTCTTTATACAACAAACATATAATAAAAAAAAACAAAAAAAAATCAACCCAAATCAAAATCCTACAAACCAAACAAGATTTGTAAATGAATGGATTTGAAATCCATTCCAAATCCTACAAACCAAACACATGAAGGGATTTCAAATCCCCCCAAATCCAAATTCAAATCCCTCTAAATCCAAATCCCTCATTGAAATCCAATCCATTTCATTCCAATCCCACAAACCAATCCAATCCATTTCATTCCAATCCCACAAACCAAACGCGTAAGAGTTCTTAATTTATTGAGTTGGAGATAATTTGATAACAAAAAATGCAATAAAAAAAGGGTTAGACTAAATACACCCTAGTCTAGTTTTCCAATCACACCCTAGTCTAGGAAAACCCATTAAATATTCTATTGTTTTCCTAATTATTCCATTGTTTTCCGAACCAAACACAAAAACATGATTTTTTTATTTTTTAAATGATAGTTACAATTTTGGTCCCTGAACTCATTTTATTTATTTACTTTATACCTTTCGGTTTTATATTTTACATTTTACATTTTTATTATATTAACACATATAAGCGTATATTAACTAATATACGTTAAAAAAATAATTTTTAATTTTAACAAGTTACACCATTATAATCGTCTTCTCAATACCTTCGAAATGAGTCAAATATTGAATATTTTTTTATTTAATTGTTATAAGAAGAAAAATACAAATTGTACAAAGTCCAAAATTAATTTTTAAAAACTAATCCTCTATATTGACAAAAGCTTGTTGAGTTGGTTTGAGTTGCTTATAGAATTCTAGACGTGACATATATATGGTTTGCCATCCAGCTGCTGACGGGATTTTGTTCCGGGTCCATAATGCTGAAATGGGAGGCATTGGGTACTCTCCTTCTAACTGGACCACCACGTAATGATTGTTGTTTACGTGTGAAATTGTAAAGACCCGATGGTATTGAAACTCTTCGGGACCTTTCCAGAGAGGAAAACAAGTCATACAACCTCCAATGGTTTTTGCTAAACAAATCATGACTTCAAAATATATATGAATGATACCTGGACATTCGAACAATAATGCCTGGAGGTTTGCATAATTTTGCATGTATGAAGTGTATGTTGGAGATTCAACTAAAATTTTCCATTTTGCTTGAAAAGAACCCCAAGTCTTCTGTGATCTGATACGAGGCCGATAATGTTTCATTATATCATTGAATATATGCCACCTACAAAGTAAATGATTACTTTGTTGAAATACTTCTTCGCACGCTTTCATCAACGCCAGATCTCTATCGGTGACGATAACACGAGGGTAGAAAGATCCATTAATAGTCAATTTCAGACAAGTCAACGCCCACGTATAGTTGCTTGTCTTTTCGTTATGCATGAATGCGAAGGCTATAGAAAAGGTCTTATTTGTAGACGTGACACCAACAATTTCCAAAAATGGTAGATTATACTTGTTTGTTTTATATGTAGTATCCATCAACACCACATGTGGAAATGATTGCTACATCTTTAATGATGTTGGATGAATGAAAAACAATTCTTCCAACTGGTTAGTAATATCGTTTAAACGATACTCAAAATCGTACCCCTTAGTTTGCAAAATGTGCATAACAGTCTGCATGGGGGTTCTATCTTCTTGTTCACTCATGAGAAACTTGTGACGAGCATTATATATAGTTTTTAGAGAAGACACGTTATCTTCGTTTCGTTCTTTTAGCGTTGACAAAATATCTCGTGGTTTCACATTCAGCCTTGTCAACTGTTGCACCAAATGAGACTCATCATCAGACAATCGCATTGCATAAGAATGACCCTCCATATACATTGTCGGTTTATGATTGTGATAATCACATACAACCCGCAACGTCCATACAGCATGCGCCTTCAAATACTTTCCCACTAATTCGAATGGACAATTATTTTTTTTGGTTTCAGCATCTTTACTTCTAGATACACCACCACGATCACAACCAAGTACGATTTTAGAGATGTATCCAAGAAGACTTGGCCTAGATCGTTTGGTGACGATTACGAAACCTTGAGAGCGTGCCACATTTTGCACCCAAGTCATTAATTTTTCACGAGATTCAAACACCTAAAAATTGAGAGAAAGAAAATCTATGTTAAAAAGTTACTAGACACACCAACTAATTACACACATGAAAATAATAATAAAATTAGATATTATACTTGTTCGGTGGAAAATTTTGAAGTACCTGTCATCTTTTTTCTTGCAGATTTAAACCGAAAAATTGAAAAAATCACGGCCTGCATAGTGACATGAACAGTGATGTGAATAGTGATGTGAACAATGAAGAATCAATTTTGATCATTTGATGGTCCACCATTAGAAAATATTCAAATGGGTATATGATCAAATGGGTCCCATAACAAAATAACAAAATATTCAAATGGGTATACCACCTTAAGAATATGTATAATGCAGAAAAAAAAGAGAAAAATTAAGCTGACACAATCAATTCAATCAAGATTGAGCAAATAGTATAGAATATTTGGGCATGAAAGATAACTTAAAATGCAGAAAATAGAAAAAAAAACTAGAATTAGTGGGTATGAAAGATTATGAACTAAAATAAAAGAAAATGAGATTTCTGATGTTCAAAAGAGGGACATTTTACAAAGTTATAAGAAAATCATAAGTTACAAATTTATAAAATAAAATAAAATCAAAAGTTACAAATTTTATAAATTTATAAAATCAAAACACACACATATATAATGGTGTAACTTATTAAAATTAAATAAAAAAATATTCAATATTGGACTCATTTCGAAGGTATTGAGAAGACGATTATAATGGTGTAACTTGTTAAAATAAAAAAATTATCTTTTTAACGTATATTAGTTAATATATGCTTATATGTGTTAATATAATAAAAATGTAAAATGTAAAATATAAAACCAAAAGGTATAAAGTAAATCAATAAAAAGAGTTCAGGGACCAAAATTGTAACTATAATTAAAAATAAATAAAAATGAACGGTTGTGAATGGTTCGGATAGTAAATTACAGATTTGGTCCCTAATGTTTGGAGTTTGTTACATAATTGGTCCCTAAAAGAAAAATACATTTTACAAAGTTATAATAAAATGTAATTGTTACAAAAAGGAAAATACATTTTACAAAGTTATAAGAAATCAAAAGTTACAAATTTATAAAATAAAATAAAATCAAAAGTTACAAGTTTTATAAATTTATAAAATCAAAACACACACATATATATGTCACGTCTAAAATTCTATAAGCAACTCAAACCAACTCAAAAAACTTTTGTCAATATAGCGGATTAGTTTTTAAAAATTAATTTTGGACTTTGTACATTTTGTATTTTTCTCTTTATAACAATTAAATCAAAAAATATTCAATATTGAACTCATTTCGAAGGTATTGAGAAGACGATTATAATGTTGTAACTTGTTAAAATTAAAAATTACTTTTTTAACGTATATTAGTTAATATACGCTTATATGTGTTAATATAATAAAAATATAAAATATAAAATATAAAACTAAAAGGTATAAAGTAAATCAATAAAATGAATTAGGGACCAAAATTGTAACTATTATTAAAAAAATTAAAAATTAATGGTTTGATGAAAGAGTTAAGAAATTTAAACTGTAACATGATTGCACCCTACCCTTGTAAGCAACACCCTAAAAAAAATTGGAGATACTCTAAACATCATCATTCCACTATTAACACTTTATGTTTATATGATTACATCATGATAAATTGTGTTCATGATTGTCACTTGGTTGAGACTAGTACACTTTTACACCACACGTATGACGTAACCTACCATCACACATGGTTTATAGATATTTTTTGGGAATCAGATTTATAATTAAATACGAACTTGAAGATATCAATTTTTTCTTTATATATAAAATGGTATCTAGGATTTTCTTTTTAAAACATGCGTGACAATGAATATGAAGAAAAAAAGAGTTTATTTTCCCATTCATTTTTACTATGCTGCTTATGAATAATTTAAAAAAAAAAAACACATTGTCTAATTAGAGCATCTCCAATGGAGGTTCTTACAAGAATCTTTTACATTTTTTGGTATCAACAATGGTAGTTCTTATAAGAACCTCATGTCAATATCAATAATTATTATATATTAATAAATAAATATCAAATATTTAATTTAACTATCAATAAAAATGAGGAAATTGTCATTTTACACAAACTTTATGGTAAGAACCAAGGTTCTTATTTAAGAACTTAGAGGACTTTAGGTTCTTTTAAGAACTCTCCACAATACTAGTTTTTTTTTATAAGTTATTACACTTTTTACTTATAATAACCTTGCATTAGAGATCTTTTTAGTATCATTGCAATCCGGAGAAAAGAGCAGGCAAAAAAGCTTCCACTTTAATTGGCCACAACTCCACTATTTTTTTTTCATCTATATCTATCTATCTATTGGCTCGATTGTTTGATCTATTTTTTTAATGGACTTGGCTAAATTTGTTTTTAACCTGGACCAAAAAAGAATTATTATTATTATTATTATTGGTTTATTAAGATTATGTACCATGCAATTTTACCTGGATTTATTAGCATTTAATTTATTATTAATTTAATTTGCAGTTAAACCTAATATAATTATTAAAAACTTGTCATTATCTATTGGATCATTATTGTTTTAATTGATTAATACATTGTCTATGCGACTTTATTTTAGCCTATTATTATTCGATGATGTATTTTGAACTATTTATTATAAGACCCATTAATGTAATTTATTTTAAATAATTTATCATTATTTGAATACTTATCCTGATTATGAGTTGGGACTCATAATTTTCAACCTTATAATTAATTTTTGAAATATTAAATATTATAAAATCCTACAACATCTGATATTTCATATTTAAATACATTGTTAAAGGTAAATTGTGATGATTTTTCAACTCTGCCAAAAGAAATATCTGTGGGCTCTTGCCAAAAGAAGGTAAATGATTTCAATAAATAAATATTATGTCTCGAAAGTCGAAACGTGTATCATTATTTATGGCAAGGAACTCATAGAATAGGACATGATTCTTAACATTCTTTCCATCTTTCATATATCAACAATCATACTAATGGATCAACATAAGTTGGAATATAACCTCAGATAAACTCATCAACCTACTGCAAGTGTCTGAGAGACATAATAGGTTTCTATCGAATAACAACACCAGACATGTTGGGACAAAGAAAATTCTTGAGGTCAATAATGCAAGTGTTAGTGAGTTAAAGAAAATTTCACACACTTGACATATATGCAACATGTGGACAAAACCGTAGAAAGGGTTAAGGCTAGGGTAATGGCAAGAGTCGGGAAAAGAATTCCAATACATGAAGCAGAGATGCAACTACTGCTCTAGGTGATAATGGACAATTAAAGAAGAAATGTTTTAATAACCGGTCCTATCAGAAAGAGAACAAAGTTGAAAATGAACTATATCATATTTAAGATTGATTGAGTATAGGTTTATTTGAAAATTTTCATGTATCAAATTGGTTTTATTTGCATATATACACCAAAATCTAAAACCATTATAGATGTAACGAAATACATAAAAAAACAAATATAAAATTCTCAATAGTCTCCGACCCGTGTAGAAATGTATGAGCAGAACTTGAGTTTTTTAGCGGGACTTCTCATACAATCTTAAGAGACAGACTGTTATTCATTGAATTAAATGTCTAGAATACTTGGACGATGGAATACCATTTCCTTGTTGTATAATGGTACAAGATTAATTGTTACTAAATCACTATACAAATCAAACTTTGTTAAGATATTCGTTTCAAATGTAAATCATATTATGAGAATGAAAATTAATATATGTATATCACATCTAATAAATATGGAAGGAAACATATATTAGAGAAACTAATGTGTCAAACTAGTGGATTATCTAGGTCATGAGATATTGTCATCAATAAAGAACTTTGGGACAATGACACATATATGTTAACATGACCAGGTGGGACATCATGGTCACATAATGATCCGTGTATTGCAAAATACACAGACACAATCTTTTCGAGTGAAAGACAAAATGAGGCAATTATCCAAAGTTGCAACTGTTGACTTCTGCACCACGAGAAGCAATGCCACCATCACAATAAGCCCTTACGAATACATAAAACTTTTGAAAACTGTGATCCTTAGCCAAGACAGGAATGAGACCATCCTAAGCTAAGAACATAATACAAAAAAATTCATTCTTAAAACAAATATAATGTGATATTTGTGGACCCATATATCTAGAATGCGGGTCATTCAAGTAATTTATGGTTTTGGTTGATGCTTCTACACGATGGACCTATGTTTCATTATTTATAACACCCTCATTTTACCATGAGAACTGTTACGTAATCTAAAAAAATTATCCAAAAATACTCCAAAATAGTGGCTAAAATTAAAATCGTTGATAGTCCCAATGATGTGCAATATATCAAGATGATAATCCAAATCGATTCAAGATGTCATATGTATTTCTCAATTCAAACAATTACAAGAATACTCTCAAACTCTCAATATTTCTCTCACTAAAATGTTCTCTGATAATTTCTACACCCATTATTACAAAGAACAAAGACTATTTATACCTACCATCTATTACAAGGACAGAACACAAACTAAACTAAATAACTTTGCAAGACTTTGACTTTCCTTATTAAGAAACTTTGACTTTGACTTTTGCAGTTGAAGGTTTGACTTAAGATTTGACTTTGACTTTCATGATCTTGGATCCAACATATTTGTGCACTAACAATCTCCCCCTTTGGATTCAAGATCATCTTCAACAAGATATACATTGAAGCTCCCCTTTTGGAATCAGATTAAATTTCAGCATCAAAGAACAATCTCCCCCTTTCGGATAAACTTGTACTTCTTTTCAAATCAATTTCAACTTTAAAGCACGTTCTCCCTTTTTCAAGAAGATTCTCTTTCTTTAAGTTCCTTCTGTAATATCCTTCAAAGTCTGTGAAAATCTTTTGCAAGAATCTTTGCCAATCTCCCCCAAGGTAATAAAACCTCTTCCAGTCTTTAGAAAAGAAATTATCTTCAGATTTAGCTCACTTTGCTTCAGTAATTCATATTTAAAGAAAATTTTAGCAAATCTTCAACAAACATTCCGAATCTTTGAACTTTCTTTCAAATCTTGAACAATCTCCCCATAACTCGGACAATAAAATTTTCAAACTTTCACCATCTGAACTTTAGTCAACATTTCTTGAAATAAATTCTCCCGTAACTTGTTTTCCATTTCTTGGCTTTCTCTCCCCCTTTTTGATGATTTAGAGCATAAAAATCATCAAAACAACTTCAAGAAATGTCATGTACCTTTTTCTGACCATGATCTTTCCATAATAAGCCGCTGAACATCCGTCAATTCATAATGTATTTATCCGAATCTTTTCAAATTCAGACAAATAAGAATGTAACCCTGAATCAACAAATGAATCAGTTAATATGCTTGTAAGTAACACGAAGTCACTTAGTACAACGAATGTAATGTACAAGGAGTTTTATTGATGTTCACTCCCCAAGTCTTCCATTCAATCATCGAATAACACAAGATTATTCTATGAACGTTCCAACAGAAAAACAAATTTTCTGTGTGTCCGTGCTTGTGTATGAAAGAATTTAAACATGAATGTTTTATAAGGCTCAACATGTGTCAACCATTGAGACAACAACAGTATTACACGGACTCAATTGTGCATGATCGAATTGCGAAGGTGGGGCAAACTTCCTTCTTTTTCAATATCTATATCTTCCGAATGAAGATTAGGCAGCTTATGTGTGTCTTCCCCATGAAAATATGAAACATCTCTTTGTCAAGAAAGAAATGAGTAGCTGGTGGGGTTTAAAGCAAGAGTTGGCATGGGCTAGTTGTATGTTTCAATGATATTCACAAAAAAATTGTGAAACAACAGTAATATGGTTGCCCGACTCAGAAAAAGTTGGTGTAGAGTATGATATTCTTTTAACTCTGTTCTCACACCCTCTTTCTTTTTATCAATTAAGCTCACTTCTAACCAAACTCTCTTTTCATTTTATCTCAGCACACACCCACACTCAGATATTGACTCCTTGCCTCTCGATCGCTCAAGAATAACTTCTTGGGTAGGAAACACTGGTTATCGTGAATCCATAGAAGTTCAATTAAGCTCACACAATTTCCATGTATATTGTCCTATAAGCAAAACGTTGCACAATTGGTTTAACTTTTCAGTTAAAGCACAATAAGAAATACATGTAAAATATATGTATGCTTATGAAGATAATCATGAAGATTTGAGCATTTAAATCATGGAAGATTTTCTCAAAACAATAATATAGAATGAATGAAATGAATACAAAAGACTTGTTTGAGAATCTGACAATGTATGGAAAAGATCAAATAGGAATGATTTAGCAATAAAATCTTAGGTCATGAAAAATTGAATGTTGTCTATAAGAACAATTATAGAAAAATCTTGAAAGAAACGCTTTGAATGATGTAATGCTCAACAAACTTTGAATATCAAACGGGGTGTCTTACCATCGAAAGTTATGTTCAATTTTGAGACATAGTAAGAACTTAGTCAATAAAAGTACTAAATCGGTGTGTACGAATACTTGACAGTATATGGAAAAGATAATACACAAGTATTTATCTTTGGAAACACACGGTTACTTAAACAATGAAGCTCATAAAATGAAACATTTAAAATCACACTTCTGTATTCATGAAAACTGTTTAAGAATCGAGAAGTGGTTTGAACGTTTAAGAAACATGTTTTCATATCTGAAAGTCGTCCATCTTTCAAATATGTATGAGATTAAGATTAGAATGATCCTTACGCTCAGCTTAAATCTTATTAAGTCAGCTCGAAAGTCATGATTGATATGATCATGTAAGCTCCCCCTCAAAATCTGCAATTAGTCAAAAAGTCGCCAAAGTACAAAGTTTTATTCACAAACTTTATTGAAAAAATAAAGACATGAAAGCAGTAAAACTTTTAAGAACGACTTCTGATCAGATGTAATCAGAAGTCAATTACTCCCCCTGAAAATATGCATTCGCAATATTATCAGTAGAGTTAATATGTATACTCCCCCTTGAAGGTTGATCATCTCTTTTGATACATCAGAGTACACTTTCTTTTGATCATTGAGATACGAGTTCTGAGCTGATTTACTCAGAAGTCAAAATTTTCAACATTGAGGTACGGGTCTTGAACTGTGTAATCCAAGAGCCATTATTCGTTGAAGTATGAGTTCTGAACTAATGTATTCTGTTAGATATGAATTGTATTCAAGATTAAATGAGGGTCTAAATTGTAATTGTCTAATTATCAAAGGTTTTGTTGTAAAGTCAACCTTTGTTGACTTAGTTTAAATAGTTTTGTCTTTGTAATCTTTAGGTACGCGCACAAGTCAGATACACATTCATTCAGAAAAACACACACAGAGATTTCACATAGAGACAGAGACAGTTCATCAAGTGAGATCTATGGCACTATATACTTGTGGCTAATAGGATCTATGTAATCTCTGATTAAATGAATACAAATTGATTCTTACATGATTGTGTGTATATATTGAGCTAGATACTGGGATCACATTTGGTATCAGAGTAGATTCGACAAATTGAAAGTTTTGAGAGTTCATATATTGTTTTCTTGAGTCTTGATTGGATTTTTGAGTTTAAAAGTGTTTTTGATAAAATTTTTGTTTGGAAAACACTCGTATTATGTTCTAGAATGATTTCTTGAAAGTGAATTGCATTGGAAAATCGATTTGGATCATCAAATTTTTTATTTTTAAAGTTTTTTTCGGACGAGTTGAACTAACTGTTGCATCAAGAATTTTGTGTTTGAGTGTAATTTTTGTAAAATTGATGGATTTGGATTGTTTCTCGTACTAACGTGATCATTTCTGTGAGTTTACAGCATCTGGATCGAAGATTTAAGTGGAATTTTGGACTAGATATTGTGTTTTAGGACCGTATCTTCAAGAACTCGCAAGATCTCTACAATTTGTATGAAGAACTCGCAGGCTTAAGATGTCGCAGAAAGAATTCGCATAAATCTCATCAAAATTCATTTAAGTGTAGAATTCGCACATCAGTATTGTACGAAAAGAGAGAATTCACATAAAATTTTAAATTGAAATTTCATAAGTTCAGAATTCGTATACTTCATTATACGAAAAACAAGAATTCACATGTCTCTGGTGCGAAAAGTTGGATTTTAAAATTCTAAGGAAAGAATTTGCATGCTCCTTCATGCGAATTGCATAGCAGTTAGATACGAATTCCGAGGAATTCGCAGGTGGTCCTTATACGAATTCTATAAGATTTTGCATATCTTATTGAATTTTTTTAAGTTCAGATTTCGTATGAGATGCGAAAAGTTTTTGAAACCTGAAAAATTTTAACAAGTAAAGAAATCGCATCATCTTGTTATACGAAATCCTCGTGCGAAAAGTTTTGTGCGAAAAGTTTGAATTCTAAATTTTTTCTAAGGATGGAATTCACATAAGAGACGTGTACGAATTGCAAGGAATTCGCATATAACTTTATACGAATTCTTAGAATTCGCATATAGGCTCATGCGAATTGTGAAGTTTTGAGTGTCTCTTGTATGCGGATTGTGGACTTATGCGAATTTTATTTTGCTCTATACGAATTCTGAGTGCTATACGAATTCTATCATCTTTTTCATGAGAATTGCTCTTTGAATAGTATCATACGAATTCTATAGTTAAAGTTTTTGGAAATTTCATTTTCTGAAATTTTTTAAGTCTTGCATCTATTTTCTCAATTTGTCGAACTAACGATCAAATCTAGCTAAATTTTTCTTTGTGCAGATTATTCAGAATTTCTAAAGATCTACTTTCTATGGGCTCTCAATCGAAGCCTCCGGTATTATCAATTGGAGAGTATGCTCAGGGAAGAGAAGGATGGTTCAGTTCCTAAATCACAAGAATCGTGGTTACATGAAATCCATCATTGACGGACCAGTAGAACCGGTTGTAACTGTACCCGGACAGGCTGCTACTGAAACTTCTCCAGAGATTCCTGTAAGATATGTGCCTAAGACATATCAATACTTCAGCGAAAGGGAGAAAGAACTGTACAAGATAGATGAAGAAGCTCTTATCTATCTCACCATGGCTATTCCCAACGATATCTACAATCGAGTAGATAGTCGCGAATCTGAAAGGGTCATGTGGGACGAACTTGAAAGGCAGTTTCAGGGCACAGAAAGGTCTATTCAAGCAAAGCTTAACCAGAGCATAAATGCTTATGAGGGATTTCATGCAAAAGAAGGAGAAGCTTTGATTGACACATAAAACCGCTTCAATGTGATTCTGAATGATCTGAGGAGAAATGGAATGAAAAAGTCTGTTTCTGAGATAAATTACAAGTTCATCAAGAATCTGAACCCGGAATGGAAAAGCTACGCGATAAACATCCAAATGACCAAGAACATGGCTCAGGAGGACGTAAATGACATCTTCACAACCCTCTCACAGCATGAGGATGAAGTCAAACTATTAAATGAAGAGAAGAAGATTGTCAAAGACTCGTTGGCTCTATTATCTGAGAGAAAGAAGGGTTCAAGTTCCAAGACTGTTTCTTCCTCAAAATTCAAATCAAAGAAGTCCAAAGCCTTCCTTACTGAGCTGAGTGAATCCAGTTCTGAATTGTCTTCTGAGGAAACTGAGCTACACTCTGATGATGATATTCATAGATTTGCTGACAACCTTGCCCTCATCACAAAACACTTTCAGAAGAGTTTTGGGAAGAAGAGATATGGTTCAAAGCCTAAGTATGAAGGGTATAGGAAAGAAAGAGTTTAGAAATACAAGCCCATATTTGGAAAGAAAGAAGAGAAGAGAGAAGAGAAAAGAGAAGAGAAGAAAGAAGAGAAGATGGATCCAAAATCTGGACCGTGCTTTAACTGTGGTAAACCAGGCCATTTTTCTAAGGACTGCAAGTTCAAGAGAGTGAAGAATTCCGAATACTATGCCAAGAAGTCACTACTTGCTAAAAAGCAAGAGGAGGGAAAAGAGTTAATGGTTGAACAGGAGAACCGGTTCTTTCAAAGTTCAGATGATGAATCAGCTCATTTTACTCAAGTCTACATGATGGCAAAGATAGATGACAATGCAGAACCCTCTTCTGATCAATCCGATAGTGATTCCGAGGTAAGCATTACTTATGAAAACTCTGAACTCGTTGAATCATTGATGGCACAAATCTAGAACATGGAAAAAGAGTTTGAAACTTTAAAAGGCAAACTTAGCAATGAACGACAAACAATGATGAGTTTTTGTGATGAGAACACATTATTGAAAGTTGTCGTTGAGGATAAGGAATCTGAAAAGGATGCTTTAAAGAAAGAACGAGAAGTTTTAAAAACAAAGATTTTGGAACTTGAGAGAAACTTGGTTAATTTAAATTCTGAAAAAGGTGAATTTAAAATTAAATTTGAAGCTTGCTTTCAGGAAAGAAATGAAGCTTATTGCAAAATTAAACAACTTGAGGATTTAAATCTGAAAAGAGGACAGACTGAGCAGACATTAAATTTGTTAACTAACAAACTCCAAGACGTCAGATTTTATAATGCTAAGACGGGATTGGGTTTAACAGAAAATGATGTTTTGAAGAAAGCCCCTGAAAACTTATATAATTTTGACAAATTGGGGTCAAAAGTAAAGAAAATCTCGGATATTCGTGACACATTTGTTAAAGCTGAAACTCCTAAGTCTGATATTTCATATAAGGGTAAAGAGGTGATGGATGACGATACGTCTAATTGCGCTGATTCACAATCAAGTTTTCAATAAGTTGGATTTCAATACAATGATTTGAACAAAATTTATAAAAACAGAAAACTTGAATTTTTTGAGTTTCAATCATTATTTTCAACACCATCTCCAACTGAATCAGCTGATGATGACACAGATATTCCTGAGATTGAATGTCAGTATGATGAATATGAATCAGAAACTGATGTTGGTACTCAGACTCCTATATCTGAATCCGTTACTTCTGAATCCCCATATGAAGTTAAGACTGAAGAGAGCTCAAATGTCATGAATCCTAGCATTCAAAAAGATTTTGCAAACAAAATGACTGAGGAGATTTTTGATGAAATGATTAATGCCTCAGATCTTGTTCCTATATTAGAGAAGCTTGACTCAAACTCTGTGATTGATCAAACATATCATTTTGAAAAACAAATCAAATATTTACAGAAGACTCTTGAAGAGTTAGAAGATGAGAACTGTGATCTCAAATTAAAACTGGACAAGTCTTTTGAAGAAAACAAAGAGCTTTCCAAAGAGTTAAATGATTTGAAAACTGATTTGTTTAAAAAGAGTTTATCTGATAACAAGATGTTTGATGATCAAAAATGGAATGTGCATTCTAATCCAGAGTTTGAGACTTCAACAAAACCTCTGTTGTTTACTCTAATTGTCCTGAATATTTACCAAGTATTTTTGAAAAAGGCGAGACTTCAGGAATTTTAAAGAAAAATTCATCTTTAAAGAAGAAAACTAACAAAGTTTCTTTTCATGTTTTAGATCTGAGAAAGAGTGATGGTAAAGGAGAATGGAGGAAGAAATAAAGTGAGAAAATAGTTGTTGAAAATGATTGTACAATTACCAATAGTGTTGTTTTGTCATGTAAAAGTTCGAACGAAAATAAATGTCAAAGTTGTATGAATAAATGTACTCCTTTTGATAAATCAAAAGTGTTGACATTTGCTCGTAAGAACTTCATATGCAAACACTGTGGTGACAATGCTTTTTCATTTCACTCCATTCCTCCTAAGCCAAAAGTTGTTAAAAAGGCATCTAATGCTAAAACTCTATCCAAGTCCTCAACACAACAAATCAAAGTATTTAATGCTAAGCCTGCTCATTTTTCTAAGAAAAAGCAATTTCATGATATTAATGTTAAAATGGTTTGGAAATGGGTACCAAAGCCAAGATATGAATGGAGAATTAAGGCTAAGGTAGATGATATCAAGAAATTGCATGAGGCTAATAAGAAATGACCCATCTGGATATGGGTACCTAAAAAGAAGTGATCTATTATTTTTGCAGGCCTGTCATTTGTGGTACATTGAATCAGGATGCCCTAGACACATGACATGATTTAAGAATTTATTGCACGATTACATTGAAGAACCTGCAGGAACAGTCAGCTTCGCAAATTCTAAGCTTCATGGAATCATCAGAGGACATGGTTCATTAAAGAATGGCACTGTAACAATAAAGAAAGTATTGTACGTAGAAGGACTTGATCATAATTTGTTCAGTACCAGTTAGTTCTGCGACAGTCAGTATCAAGTTCGGTTTACCATCGATCGTTGTTTTATTGAAGATTCGGACGATAATGAGATTTTTAGAGCTGAACGCTATGGAAATCTGTACGTGGTGAACTTTCCAACGCTTTCGGCTACACGTTCTGTATGCTTAATTGGCAAAGCATCAAAAGCTCAAAGTTGGACATGGCATCGGCGCTTGTCGCACCAGAACTTCAAAGTGATTAATCAATTAGCGAGACAAGGAATTGTCAAAGGTCTACTTGAGATGAGGTTTAAAAAAGATTCGCTTTGTCCCGCTTGCGAGATGGGAAAGATGAAAAGGAGTTCACACAAAGCAAAGACTGAATCTTCCTGCTCAACACCTCTGGAACTAATTCATATGGACCTTTGCGGCCCAATGCGTACTCAGTCTATTAACGGCAAAAAGTACATTCTTGTGATGATAAACGAGTATTCAAGATACACTTGGTTGGAGTTTCTGCGAAACAAATCTGATGCACCAGATCTAATCATTGCCTTCTTCAAAAATATCCAAGTTTGACTTCAACTGCCAGTTAAAACTTTGCATAGTGATAACGACACAGATTTAAAAAACGATACTTTTCAGAGTTATCTCACATCTGTTGGGATTTCTCATAATTTCTCTGCTGCCTACACCCCACAACAAAATGGCGTGATCGAAAGAAAAAATCGAACCTTGGTTGAAGCTGCAAGAATGATGTTGGCGTATTCTGGTCTTCCAATGTATCTCTGGGCTGAAGCCGTTGCAACCGCTTGCTTCACTCAGAACCGGACGATTGTGGTTAAAAGACACAATAAAACAGCATATGAACTTATTAATAAAAGAAAGTCGAACATTAAATTTTTACGTGTCTTTGGTTGCAGGTGCTACATACTGAACGACCGTGATAACCTTGGAAAGTTTGATAAGAAAGCTGACGAAGGCTACTTTGTGGGATATTCTTTGATGTCTAAAGCCTATCGTGTATACAACAGACGAACCAAGAGTATCATGGAAAGCGTGAACATGTCATTTGATGAGAATTCTACATTGACTTCTGAACAAGACAGTTCAGAACTCAAGATTAAAGAAAAGGCTTCTATTCAAAGCAGAATAGAACTCGAACCTAAACAGACTAAGTCTACTAACTCATCAACTGTCACATCTGAGTTTGATTTATTATTTCTTGATGCTTTTATAGACATTTGTGCAGATTTTGACAAATCTGGAGCGTCCACATCAAATTCAGAGGTCCCAATCATTACTGGAGACATATCTGGACCATCTGAACTAGTCACTACAACAACCACAAGTACATCTACACCAAATGTTTCTGAAAATGCTAACTGATTCTGCTTCTGTAGATACAAATTCTGGACGAGAAGTCCCGAGTACTTCCTCTGTCGCTCCAGAATTACATGCTTCAGAAACAAATGTACAAGATATCCCGTCTACATCCGAGGTTGTCCCTGCTATTTATGATGAATACGATGAGAAAAACATGCAAGTATCTGTTCAACCACTTCCGAGCACAACACGTTGGACAAAAGATCACCCCTACACAATATCATTGGTGACGTACACAGTGGTGTCAAAACGCATGCAGCGTCCGCAAATTTTTGCTTATATTCAAGTTTCCTTAGTTCCTTGGAGCCTAAGAAAGTCTCAGTAGCTTTGCGCGATCCCGATTGGATTCTTTCCATGAAAGATGAGCTTCTGCAATTTGAAAGGAACAAGGTTTGGCGGCTAATCCCACTACCAAAAGGTAAATCTGTGATAGGCACGAAGTGGGTTTTCAGGAACAAGAGGGATGAAACTGGAGTTGTAGTAAGGAACAAAGCTCGCCTAGTTGCAAAGGGTTACTGCCAACAGGAAGGTATAGACTATGATGAAACATTTGCCCCTGTAGCACGGATCGAAGCCATCAAAATCTTCTTATCCTATACAACCCATAAGAACTTTATTGTCTATCAGATGGACGTAAAGTCTGCCTTCTTAAATAGGATTCTGCACGAGGAGGTCTACGTGGCTCAACCTGAAGGTTTTGTTGATCTGAAACACCCTGATCATGTCTACGTTCTAGACAAAGCGCTATATGGTTTGAAACAGGCACCAAGAGCTTGGTATGAAACTTTAACTCAGTTCCTACTCGCCTCTAGATTTAAAAAGGGTACAATCAATACTACCCTGTTTCTGAAAAAGCAAGGTGATGATTTAATTCTAATACATATTTATGTGGACGATATTATATTTGGGTCTACTAATTCAAAATTTTGTAAGAACTTTTCTAAAATCATGGAATCTCGTTTTGAAATGTCAATGATGGATGAGTTAACATTTTTCCTTGGCCTTCAAGTCAAACAGTCACCCAAAGGCATTTTCATAAACCAGTCGAAATACATTAGAGATATCCTGAAAAAGTTCAATATGACTGATAGTTCAGTAATGAAAATGCCGATGGCTACCAGAACATTTTTAGACACAGATTTGTCCAAAAAATCTGTTGATCAGAAAGTGTACCGAAGTATGATTGGATCATTACTGTATCTAACAACTAGCATACCTGATATAATGTTTGCTACATGCTTCTGTGCTAGATATCAAGCTAATCCTAAGGAATCTCACCTGGTCGCTGTTAAAAGAATTCTTAGATACCTCAAAGGCACTCCCGAGTTAGGCCTTTGGTACCCTAAGGATTCTAGTTTTGATTTAACTGCCTATACGGATGTTGATCATGCAGGTTGCAAACTGGATCGAAAGAGCACATCTGGATCATGTCAGTTTCTAGGAGACAAATTGGTTAGCTGGACTTCAAAGAAACAAAACAGTGTTTCTACATCCACCCCTGAGGCAGAATATGTAGCTGTGGCTAGCTGTTGTTCACAAGTCCTCTGGATGAAGACTCGGTTAAAAGATTTTGGCTATTCATACCAACGAGTTTCTATTTACCGCGATTCCAAGAGCGCGATAGCAATAACTGCTAATCCAGTTCAACCCTCGAAGACGAAACACATTGATGTACGCTACCATTTTATAAAAGATCATGTGGAAAAGGGCGATATCGAAATGCATTTTGTTCAAACCGACTACCAATTGGCTGAACTTTTCACTAAACCGTTAGATGAAAAGCGTTTCAAATTCTTAGTCAGCAAATTAGGTATGTTGAATGCTAGTCCATGATCTGAGGGGGAGTAACTCTTATTCTACTTATCTTACATATGTTTTGGAACTCATGAACAATAACTACTATTCATCTTTTACTGACTAAGGCAGAATCATTTATACAATGATTACCAATATCTTTCTTTTGCAGGTTATTACAGGTGCCTATGGCTTATGGATAATTCAGTTTAGAACCCAACCATAATTTTTTTTTCCTGAAGGATGCTTACTAGATAACATCTTTTCAAGTAGTTGTTATTTCGAGGGGGAGTTACTGAGAATTACGCGGTCATATCTTTTAGGGGGAGAAGATAAAAGAAGTTTATTAGACTTTAACTGTTATATTTTTCTGATGACTTGAATTTTTACAGATATCGATGGGGAGCATATCTGAAGTTTTGTCAAGGAAGCTTAAATGATAATATTCATTTTAGGGGGAGTTTAGATTTCTGCATTGAAGGTATATCTTTCTGAATCTTAAACTCTAACACTTGTTGAAAGAAGGACAACTTTCGCTTGTGTAAATAGTTTTCCTAAATGTTCAAACCACTTCGCGTTCTCAAACTGTTTTATGAATTTCGAAGTGTGATTTTAAATGAAATTCTTTGGATACTTTGATGATTAACTGGTCGTGTGTTTCCAAAAGATCAATACTTGTGTATTATCTTGTCTATATACTGTCAAGTATTCTTACACACATCGGTTCAGTACATTCTAATTGACTTTGTTATTACCATGTCTCTAAAAGTTTAATCTTTCGATGGTAATACTCCCGTTGTTTGAACTCTAAATTGTTTGAGATCAGACGTCATTTCTCTTTATATGTGCTTTCATTGATAATGTTTATATCTTGTTCATATAAACATCTTACGTCTTTGATACCCCAAATTATTATTCTTCATGAATATTTGATATGATTTATCATTGTCAGATTCTCAAAACACTTAAATTGATTTCATTTTATTCATTCACTTTACTGTTTTGAGAGATCTTAAATATTTAAAATGCTCAAATTTCATTCTTATCTTTAATGAGCATACTTACACTGACTATGATATCTTGTGCTTAATTGTCAAGATAATCATTGAGCAACATATTCTTTTAGGATAAATACATGGGATTCAATGTGAGTGCTTAAAAGACTTCCATGGATTCACGTTAACCAGTGTTTCCTACCCCGGAAGTAATCCTTGAGTGATTGAGGGGAGAGGGGTCAAAATATTGAGAGTGGGAGTGTGTTGAGGTAAAATGTAAAAGAGAGATTGGTTAAAAGTGAGCTCAAAATGATTAAAAGAAAAGAGGGTGAGAGATCAAAGTAAAAGAATATCAAACTCTGCACCAAATTTTTTCTGAGCCGAGTAGCCACATAATCTGTTGGTTCACACTTCTTTGTGACTTTCATTGAAATAGGCACCTAGCCCATGCCAACTCTTGCATAAAACCCCACCTGCTACTCATTCTTTTCTTAACAAAAGGATGTTTCACATTTTTCTTGAGAATCAACACATAATCTATTTGATCTTCATTTGGAAGACTTGAATATTGAAAAAGAAGGAAAGTTGCCCCACCTTCGACCCTTTATCATGCACATTGAGTCTATGTATAACTATTGTTGTCTCAATGGTTTACATTATTTTAAGCCTTATAAAAGCAATCATTGTGCTAATTCTTTCATACACAAGCACGTACACACATAAAATCTATTTTTCTGTCAGAACGTTCATAGATTAACCTTGTGTTTTTCAATGATTGAATGGAAGTCCTGGGGAGTGAACATTACTCAAGATCCTTATATAATACATTTGTTGTACTAAGTAACTCTGTGTTACTTACAGGCACTTTAACTGTTTCATCTGTTGATTCAGGGTTACCATTCTTAATTTGAAAAGATTCAGATGAATACATTCATGAATTGACGGAGAATTTTTAGATCATTCTTGGGGGAGATTGTTTACATCCTATCAAAGGAGGAGATTATTTTTGTTCATCATGAAGACTATGCTTATTTGATTATTTAGGGGAGAAGTTTCAAATATAGAACTGATCTTGAAAGTTTTGATGATTCTGATTCTCAAAATTCATCAAAAAGGGGGAGAAGTTTCAAAGTTCAAGTCAGATTCAAGTTGATCGTATCAGAAAGGGGGAAAGTCTTCAAAGATAAATTTTTAAAGAGAGAACAAAGTTATGAAAAAACAAGAAAAAGGAGAAGATAGTTCGAGATTTCAAAGTCAGATTAATTTCAAAGCGAAAGCAATGGCAAGAGATATGTAATGAAAGGGGGAAATGTTAAAGTCAGATGGTTGTATGTTACAAAAGAAAGAAATTTACAAGAGATGATTCAAGAAGAGATCAAAGTCAAAAGAAAGATGTCAATCTGATAAAGTCAAAGTAAAGTTTGAAGATTATCGAATTGGTGAGTTTATATGAAGCTGTATATTTGTAATCAAAGAAAGGGATTGAAGAAAAGTTTCAAAGATTCGAAGATTTGAAGATGTTATAACTGAAAAAGATTGTTTGTTGAAGATTTTTCTGAAGAAAAGAAGACCTGAAGAATATTGCAAAAAAAATTTAATCTTGAATCTAAAGGGGGAGATTGTTATATATGAATTGTATTCAAGATTAAATGAGGGTCTAATTGTCAAAGGTTTTGTTGTAAAGTCAACCTTTGTTGACTTAGTTTAAATAGTTTTGTCTTTGTAATCTTTAGGTACGCGCACAAGTCAGATACACATTCATTCAGAAAAACACACAGAGATTTCACATAGAGACAGAGACAGTTCATCAAGTGAGATATGTGGCACTATATACTTGTGGCTAATAGGATCGATGTAATCTCTGATTAAATGAATACAAATTGATTCTTACATGATTGTGTGCATATGTTGAGCTAGATACTGGGATCACATATTCACAAGTCTAGGTTTTTTTACCCCCCCTTGACTTGAGGTGCCTGCAACACAGATGGATCTTTTGGCTTTGGTACCCACTGGTATCTGGGTCCATGTTTGTTAGTTGCAATTATGTTAGGAGTAATACAATAAGAACCATACCAGTAATGATCAGAAACTTTATGAACAAAATCATTTGTACGACAATAAGAACAATAACTCATCTTTTAAGCTAACCCGATTAATTAATTTCTAGAGTAAACAAAATCAGGTTTACCTTTTGGCGTATTGTTCTTCTTAGCATTGAGTGTATGCATAAATGATTTCTGCTCATTCTTCTCATCAGAATCTGCTTTCACTCTCCATACAAACTTCTCATTTCGTTTTCTTATTATTCTGTATGTACCTGAACCGTCCACATTCTGATCATAGAAAAGGTTAGTAGTACGAATCTGATCTTTTAAATTAACTGGCCTTTTTGTGGAAACAGTTGTATGATATGAACTTGATGCTGTCTTAAATGAGCATTCTGAATCAGCTGAATCATCTCTAGGTGTTTGAAGAATTGAATCTGGAGTCCTTTACTCAGTCAAAATCACCTTAGAGACAATATCTTCAAGTTGTGTTATCTTGGAAGATAAATTGTTCCTTTCCTTGATGAGCAGGTCAATCTTTTCCTGAAATTCAGACTTCGTGTTCTGCTCTTTCATTACCTTTGTTGACAGTTCAGATAGTTTCTTTGTAAGTTTTCAATCTCAGTCTCAAATATCTTCCTTTCTTCTTCAAAATCTTTCTCGGCATTCTTTCTTTGATCAGATAATTCTTTGAAAAATCCAACATTTTTCTTCTCAACTACCTTCTTATCCTTCTCAAACTCTCTTCTCTCTTTTTCCAACAGGCTTTCTAACTCAGAAATCTTTCTTTGAGAGATTTTCCTTCAGATCCAAACTCATCTTTCTCTTTCTCAAGTCTGTCTCTTTCAAGAATTATTAGCTTCTCAAAATCTGATACTTGTATTGAGAGCTTTGCACACTTAAGCTCAACAACTTTCTTCTCTTCAAATGTCTTTCTTGAAAATTCAGAGAATTTATGAGCAAACCTTTTCTTTTCTTTTTCAAACTCAGTTCTTTCTTTGGCAATCTTCTTTTCCAATTCTAAAATTTTCTTTTGAAGCTCAGCATTTGCAGTATCCAAATCATTTGTTGTCTCCTCATTCGTCTTGATAAACTTTTCATCCTTGAGTTTAACATTCTGAGCTTCCAAATCTGAAATCTTCCCTTTCAATTTAGTATTTTCAGTTTCCAAAGCCTTTGCTTTCTCTTCATTGCTCTTACCATCTGTTAATTATTGAGAATCAAAAATCTGTTTCAGAATATCCTCATTAATCTTCTTTAACACATTTACTTCTTCCTGTAGCAATCTCTTTTCAGCATGATATTTCTTTGATCTCTTTGAATAATAATCAACAGATGAAGTGAGATTTTTATTCTCTATTTTGAGTTTAAAAATCTGATCTTCTTCATCATCATCAAAATATCTCATCTTGATAAAACTTGCACTGATTTGAAGTGATCGTCTAAAAAAAATTCAGAAATAAACTTGACTTAAAAAGTCAAACTTGATCAACACTTGAAAAACTCAGAAAAAGTTCTAAGTGTCATAACTTGCAGAACAAAGAAGTACACTTCACGCAAATAGAGGCATGCACGTTCTTGGTTCGCGCAGAAGGAAGCCTGTGCGTTCTTGGTTCGCGTAGAAAGGGGCTTGCGCGTTCTAAAGGAGCACTTCGCGCAATCACTCTGCACATTCTAAACTTAGAATATTTTTCACAATTTTATTTCTCCCTAGAGCACTTCGCGCAGATCAAGAACTCGCAGATCGAATAAACCAGAAAACAAGAACTCGCAGATAGGCCTTTGCGCGTTCTCACTTCGCGCAAACAGTACTCTGCGCGTTCTGTCCTTAGAAAATTTTTGAGAACAAATCAAAAGACTTGCGCGTTCTTGTCAAGAACTCGCAGAAGGCACAAAAAAACAAAACACTTCAGTCTGCGTGTTCTTCAGGATGATGCTTGTGTGAACTTCAGATCATGCGTGTTCTTCATCACTTCGAACAAAAAATGACTTTTCCAGTCTTAAACCTACCCAAATCTTCGAACTTGATTCTAAAACTTCACAAGATCATCCTTGAGCATAATTCGAACAAGTTACAAACAATTAATTTCTATCAAAAACACCAAAAATTAAAATTTTGATCTAGACACAGTACGTTTACAATACGAACCAAAACTCAAACAAAAATCCAAATTCTTACAAATCCGCTGTGAATTATGCTGAACAATACAAAACAATTGTGTTCTAGATACAAAAACGAGTACAATGATATCAACTTCTAACTCAAATCACCACTAAATCTCAGAATTCGATTATCGACAGTTTGCTTTGCGAGTTCTTGATAAATTCAACCAAGTCCACTTAATCTGAATTAATTAGTTTGCTCTGATACCAATTGATAGTCCCAATGATGTGCAATATATCAAGATGATAATCCAAATCGATTCAAGATTTCATATGTATTTCTCAATTCAAACAATTACAAGAATATTCTCAAACTCTCAATATTTCTCTCACTAAAATGTTCTCTGATAATTTCTACACCCATTATTATAAAGAACAAAGACTATTTATACCTACCATCTATTACAAGGACAAAACACAAACTAAACTAAATAACTTTGCAAGACTTTGACTTTCCTTTTTAAGAAACTTTGACTTTGACTTTTGCAATTGAAGGTTTGACTTGAGCTTTGACTTTGATTTTCATGATCTTGGATCCAACATAAATGTGCAATAACAATCGTTTACAATGGAAAATTTTAAAACAAAAAATATTTAACTTAACTGCTAACCCGTCCCATACCGGGTTACATTACAACTGATACAAACATAAATCTCTAATCATAAATACTGACTAAAAAAAGTAGCCAGGTCTCTATGTGTGTCGCTTTCCTTGTCCAGTCTCGAAGTTTCGGGTCTTGAGATGCATATGATAGTCAACCTATAAAGCTCAGTAAGTTAATGGTTTGCATGAATAAAATCATTTCATATCATACGTATCAACTTGTAAACTCTGTATCAAATAATATGCATTTTCTGAAAACATGCAACACTGGAAGAAAAGAGATCTCATAAACTGTCTGGTCAAATACGGGTAATTGTTACTGCATTCCCTGAGTTGTCTGACCTGCACCCGTTACGAGGTCGTGTCACTTGTCGTGTGACTTATTGGTTAATTTCTCAATCATTATAACTGATTATAAAACTTTCATATGAAATAGCATGCTAAATTGTAGTCTTTAATTTCCATCATTAATTGCTTGCCACTGTCGCGATAAATTGTAGTTTATTTCTTAATGCAAGTAATATTTAAGTATTTTTCTACTTTTATTAGGTTTTTTACTTTAATTATTAGCTAAAAATCTTTTTGGTGTGGATGTGAGTCAAACTTAAGATTAGTAGGAAACACTTGGTTACTCGAGTCGAAACTTTAAATCAACACGGACAAGCTGATCACTTGAAAGTTAACATATTATGTCCTAGACCCAGAGATGGACGGATTATGAAATATTGCTTGAGTGACGCAAGAAGATTCAAGAAAGTCTTTCATAATCACATAGAAATACGAGTTTTTGCATGATTTTATAACTAAGGTTCAAACGTCAGTCAAGAGTGATATTATAAAAATATTTGAGCATCCTCTCCATACCGGTTGAACTAAGATTTCTTGAAATCTACTTTGTGCATTCTGCAAGCCTTCGGTTGGTAAAAGTAGTGACTTTATGGGGAGACTATGGCCACTCTTTATGAAAGTTCACTTTTGAGAGATAGATACTTTTATAGATATTTTTGTGACTAGCCTCCTTGACCATCTTGTTACTACTGATCTCTTAGGTGACATTTACATTCATACCCGTTTTTAATTACTTGTTTAGATTTTGTTGTGAAAATCATCGAACTCGCTCAGACATATTTTCTTTTTTTCTAATTGAAATCATTGCATTTTCGACTTAGTACTCGAAACTATGAAGTCCGATCCTTGTGGATACGATCTCGGTATTACTACCATTTTATTACTTGTAGTGATTATAGCGTCTGGTGTGCACTTGCACCACCACTATGACAACATTGTGGCCCCTTTGTGGACCTATACGATTTCCTATATCAATAACCAAATTTAAATTGTTTAATAGCGTTGACTAATGGAATAATTGTAGAAAACATATGTGTACATATAATTATATATATGATATAGATTTGCAGCCATAAGTCACACATTGATAAACATTGTGCCTCATCATGGCTCCTAAAGCTTAAAGCTTGACCTTGGCGCCACGCCACACCTCAAGCTATTTAGAACCTTGGTTATTATGCATATTTTCAACCACTTAAAACAAGTGTAGCATCTGATTTTGTTTATTTTCAAGTGCTAATAAAATGATTTATTATCTACCGTTGAGTTCTTTAAATTTGGCATCTTTGTGTTGGTCTTTGTTGAAACATTATATACATTTTTGATAAACTAAAAAAATCGATTGAGAGAGTCTTTATGTTGATTTTGTATCCTCATTACAATTATGATTTTGGAATGTAAAATGAAATCACAACATGATTTAGCAAAAAGTTAGAAGTAGAATTTACTCAATTTTGCTATCATTATTTCAACTTATAAGAAGAGCACTTCGTTTTATCTCATCGAAGGATCATTAAGAGTTCTACAGATTTTCAAATATTCGGTATAACAATCTTTTCAATAAAATGTTGTACTCTTGGTAAGCTGAAGTACATCTATATATCCAACATGTACTAGTTACGTAAGACATACAACTTCGATGATTTCTATTACAACAAAGTAGTTTCTTGTATCTATACGATTATTATCAAAGACTATTTGCTACAGATAAACATAACGCAGTGGATCACATTCCTTGTCGGGTTAGAGAGAAAGATTAGCTCCTCTTTACTATATTATATAACATTTGGTAAAACTATTAAAAATAACTTATTAATCGTTATGTAACGCTTATTTATACATGATCTCCTAAAATTCAAGTTTACAAATACATACATACAACTTCTTAATGCTCTTTGAAGTTTTGAACTCCATAAAACTAACTGATAACCAATTGATAAAAAAAATGTTCAAATACAGAATAAATATTGAATATACTAATATTAGATAATACTTCACTATTATTTTTTTTCCAAATAAAAAAATACTTCAATATTAAAACAAAAATAAATTATATTTTTATTTTTAATCTAAAATATTTAGATTATAATAATAATTTAACTTGAATAAATTATACCAACAAATGAGAATTTTACTATTTTTAACAGTGTGTTCTATAGATCTTCAAATTAACATATAGGACGATAATCAAATGAGAACCAAAAATCGGTTGAGAACCATGAAAACAAATCTAAACCATTGATTAATTTTAATCCATGGTCATTAAAGGCAATGACAATTTTGAAATAAATTGGAAGTGAAACAACTTTTAATTAAAACCATAGGATCAAAACCAAATTACAGCTTAAATCGGTTCTCATGATTCTCAATCTTTTTTGGTTCTCACACACACACACACACATATATATAGAGAGAGAGGGGGGGGGAATGATCATGCGAGAAGTTAAACATTTCGCGAGAAGGCGATAAGTCTCAATATCATATATGATTACACGCCCTTTGGGTATGTTTAATAATATATATGATTAAGTGTCTATATATTGTCAATGTAACGTGTGTTTGTGTAACACCCTAAATTTTAGAGTAAATTAAAATTTGGAAATTCAGCAATATGACGGCTATAAACAGAGAAAACCTGAGTAATGCGATAATGACAATTCAACCAAATATACCATCCCGAAACGGGAAATGAAGTATGGAGTTTACAACCCAAAGAATCAATTAGAGTTTAACTCAAGAACCTACTAATATAGACTAATTTAAATCTAGATTAAGGACGGGTGTTGATCATATATTAGCACGTAGGACTTATACCATATTCGATGCCTAATCGTGCCTCGATGTGGAAAACTAACGTCCCATCATCGGACAAAATGATACAAATAGGATATGGGGTCATGATGCCCAAATGCAACCAAATATGCAATAGAAATGCCAATAGGGCCAATCAAATGCTCCAACAATTATTATGACCACCAATGTACTCAAAAACAAGATTCCATATGATATTTCACATAAATTCCAAGAGGTTCCAAGTTAATACTTTGAATAATGTTTCCATACATTAAATCGAAACTTTTAAGTCCTCAGTATACACACATCAATATCTCGAAACCCTAATTGTAATTCCAAGCATTTAAACATGAGGTTAAGGGAAAATATACCCTTTTGAGTTCTTTAACTTTAAAATCATACTCCTCTACATAAACCCTAAAAATATCCAAAGTTAGGTTTTTGGTGAAACTCACCCAAATCAAGAGATAACAAAGTGGAGATGTTTATAAGGTTAAAATCATGTTTGACATGTATAAAGTTTGTGAAAATAGAAGGAAACTCACTTTGGTAGTTTTCAAAGAGAAAACCAAACCCTTGTATGGAAGATGATGGATTTGAGATGAAGTAGGCTTGAACTCTTTCACTAAATGCTTATAAACACCTAGGAGAGGATCATAAATGATCAAAGGAGGCGGTAGCCAAGAACATTTATGAGGATGGATGATAAGAAGGAAATCTTACCTTTACAATGCAGAGAAAACGACCTAGAAGCTTAGCAAAAATCAGATACAATGAATAAATTTCAGAGCTGCCATTTTTATAGCCCAGCCCCCCGCTTGCGATAGTGACATGACGATAGTGACACTGTCACTATCGCGGGGCATTCTCGCCCGTAATCCCCACGTCTCGGTACCATTCGTGCGGTTGTGACACCGCGATAGTGACCAGGGCATAATCGCCAGACACTATCACCGAAATTGTACCGTAAGTCTCACACCCCCGGCGACTGTGTCCAGCGAGAGTGACACTTGGTCACAATCGCTGGCACTATCACAAGCTTTGTATCGAGGCATCCCATGGACTCTAACTTATCGGTCGAGTTGGTTCGATAAATGTGCTACTTTTAATAATAATAATAAACTTTAGAACTCATCAAAACTTTACACAAGGAATGGACATTCCATAAACTCATAAATTTTTGGGGTGTTACAATCCTCTCCAACTTGGAAATGATTTTGTCCCTGAAATCCTAGCTAAGTGAACAGTTGAGGGTAGCGACGCTTCATGTCCTCTTCCGCTTCCCAAGTCACGTTGGAACCACGGTGGTGCCTCCATTGCACCTTCATCATTGTGACTTCTTTATGATGGTGCCTTTTGGTCTCTCTCTCTAGAATGGCTTCAGGCTCCTCGACACAACGGTTATCTGTTGATCCAAACTCTCTCAGTGATTTGATAACGACCCTTTTCTGTACTTAGTGAAAATTACGTTTAATATGTATTAGTGTTTCACCATCAGCGATCAGACTGAGTCTGTTCAGTTATCGCTGATAGTCTTCTTATAAACATTTAGTATGTATTAGTGTTTCACTATCAGTGATCTAACTGATTCTGTTCAGTGTCGCTGATAGTTCTGATGTAAACATTAACGTAATCCCTGAAGACAAGTCTCGCGTCAACAGATGTTCATAGCTGAATCAAAGATGAAGCTGCTGAACAAAGAGAAGTCTACTAGTGACCTGATGCGGATATCAGTGAAGCAAAGACAACTCTACTTATACGCGAAGGAACATGAGGAAAGCTTCAGCGATCACTGAACTCTTGATATCTCTGAAGAAAGAGATATTCAGCGATTGAATGATCACAAAGCTTATACCTCAAGTTTCTATTTGTCTTACCTTGCACAACTCAGTACGATGTGTCAGACAGGACATGCCTCTGCCATAATTCGTACAACAATTCTGTCAACTACACTGTTCATGATCCGACCAAAAGCATGTCTCCCAAAGTCAGACTTCCAAAGCCAATCAGTGAACGCCACGTGTAAAGTGCCCTGCCATGCATTTAATGCATAGGGTATAAATAGGAAGATCACCTCTCCATCTGAGGTGTGCTCAATCCTTGAACCCCAAATAGAAACCTTTGTTTTCTATATTCTAAATCCCCCATTCTCTGAAATTCTTGTGCAACCATCTTAGTGTTTTCTTAAGTTTTTTTAGATTGAGTCTTACTTAATCTTATTCCGCAACAGACTTGTAAATTGTGTTTGATTTATCAATAAACAATTTATTAAATTTTAAATTCTGTGTTTGTATTCAACCCCCCCCCCCCTTCTACAAACTTGTTAAGCACCTTAGGGACCAACAAGTGGTATCAGAGCAGTTTGTTTAATCTAATAAACAAGATCTTGCTTTATTCTCTTCTTTGCTATTCTAAATGGCACTTAACACAAACACAAACTACTATGATAATGGTTCACTTTCTAAACCTCCTCGATTTAGCAGAGATAACTTTTCTCTATGGAAAAATCGAATGATGCTATTTCTTGAAGGTGTTGATCCTACTATACCTGAATATATAGAAAGTGGACCCTATGAACCTGTTAGAATTATATCTGCAGTTCCCACTACTGCCACCACTGAAGCTGTCCCTGAACGCTATGTCGTTAAGGAAATAAGACAGTGGAGTGATGAAGACAAAAAGAAGGTAGGTATAGATGCAAGAGCAAAGACCATTATCTCAATGGCTCTGCCTGATGAAGTTTTCCATTTCATCATGCATCTGAAAACTTCTAAAGAAATGTGGGAAACCATATGTGTTCAATATGAGGGCACCACTGAAATCCAAGAGACTCGAAAGATTAACTTGGTAAGACAATATGAAAGTTTCATCGCTGGTAAGAATGAATCTCTTTCTGACGTTCATCAGCGGTTTAACTGCTTAATCATTGATCTAAGAACTGTTGGTAGGACCTATTCTAATTCTGAAGTCTTAACAAAATTCTTAGAATGTCTTCCTGAAAGCTGGGACAGTTATTCAATATGTCTTAAGCTGACAAAAGACCTAAATTCTCTCTCTCTAAGCACTCTGTATGGAATATTGCTCAACTATGAGCAATCGAATCTCCTGAAAAAGAATCTTGTAAAAGATTCTAAAGACTCCAAAAGCAATCCTGTTGCTTTAGTCTCTTCAGAGATAATTCCATCTCAGCGATCTACTCTCACCATCACTGAGTTAGATTCTGAATCTGAGGATCTATCAGACCCTGATCTTTCAGAGTTCGATGAGTCCTTAGCACTCTTGACAAACTCTTTTAAGAGATTTGCAAGAAAGAGAAATTTCCGAAGAAATAAGCCTCTATCTCTTACTGAAAAGCCAAAATCAACTCCTGTTGATAAGGCTACTGCCACTTGCTATAACTGTGAAAAGATTGGACACTTTGCTAGTGAGTGCAGGTCTAAAAAGGTCTTCAAGCATTCTACCTCAAGAAGATCCAGTGATGACAAATACCTAAAGTTGAAGAACAAATATCAAAAGCTGAAAAGCTACAAGCGAAAAGGTAAAGGTCTCGTCGCTGAAGAACACGATTGGGCTGAATCAAAAGAATCAAGTTCTGATGAAGAAGAAGTCACTAATCTCTGCCTCATGGCCGAGATTAAAGAAGAAGTGGAAGAACCATTTGAACCTTCTATGAACTACATATCATCTCAGGTATCTATCTCTACAAATCCCTCTCTGCCTGAAGCTGAGAGAAGCCGTGCTGTTGATTGGCTGACGATTGACCTTTATAATGCTCTAAACGACAAAACTCAAGCTGAGAATAAAAATGTTCATTTAACTCAAGAGCTAGAGAAATGTCATGAAAAGACCAGAGAACTAAATCTTTTAGAAGAAAAATTGAAAGATCAAGTCATTATAAATGAAATCATCAGCATTGAACGCGAACAAGCCATCGCTGTTCTAAAAGCAGAAAAAGCTCATGTTGAAAAATGGTGCAAATCATCAACAAAGATCTCTGAGATAATAAATGCTCAAACTCCTGAAAGTGATAAAACTGGTCTTGGCTTTTGGACACCACAGGATGAGCCTAAAGAAGAAAATTCCATGCTTAAGTTTGGAACGTTTGTCACTCCTATCTCTGACACTTCTTATGATTAATTTTATCCTTCTTCTTCTAATTCTATCCCTGAGGAAAAATCCAAAGACACTAACTCTGTGGATAAAGGAAAATCCATTCTTCGTCCTCAGAAGGCTACCAAGAAAGCAAAATTGAAAGTTCCTTCTAAACCTTCAGTTAATCAATCCTCTAGCTCTATGATAGAAATCTTCGATCTCTGTCCTCCAAAGATAAAGATTGATCTTAGACCCATGAAATCTGAAGAAATGAAAATTCCTCCCAGATCTCATGAGAAAAGTCTTCTTGGACCTGAACCTGCTCATCTTAAACTTGCAAAACCTTCTACTTCTGGTCCTAAAACCACTTTCAAATATAGAAAATGTTATCATTGTGGTTTTACTGACCATATTGCAAGAAAATGTCCGACTGCCACCAAAGCTGATAAAACAGCTAAAGTAAAGATAAATGCCTCTAAGGCTGAGAAGGTCACCAAAGTTGAAAAATCAACCAAGGTGAAGAATACCACTAAGGTTAAGAAATTAACCAAAGTGAAGATCACCACTGAAGCTGAATCTTCATCTGCTGTGAAGACTGCTGAATCTTCCACATCCACTAACTCTAAAGGACCCATTGAAAAGTGGGTACCAAACAACGCTTAATCTTCCTTATGTGTGCAGGGATCAAAGGGCATATGGTATCTCGATAGTGGATGTTCTCGTCATATGACTGGACAAAAAGACCTGCTCACTGAATACAAGGAAGAGAAAGGTCCCTCTGTGACCTTCGGTGGAAATGGAAAAGGATATACCCGAGGGTTTGGTGTCCTCAGCAATAGGACAACTACCTTTCGAAGAGTCGCTTATGTAGATGGACTGGAGCACAACCTTCTAAGCATCAGTCATCTATGTGACAAATACTACGAAGTTCGCTTTTCTAAGAAAGCATGTTCAGTGGTGGATGAGAAAGGAAAACTTGCTCTCAGTGGTTATCGCAGAGAAAATGTCTATGTAATAGATATGGACTCTACTACCACTGAAAACTTATGTTTTCTCTCTAAGGCCTCTTCTGATGTCAAATGGCTATGGCACAAAAGTCTCTCTCATCTAAACTTCAAAACCCTGAATTCTCTCTCTTCTAAGGAACTGGTTTCTGGTCTTCCTCAGCACTCATATGCTAAAGAATCTCTCTGCTCAGCATGTGAAAAAGGAAAACAAACAAAAGCTAGTTTCAAGTCTAAACAAGTCTCTTCAGTGACAAGTCCTCTTCAGCTCTTACATATGGATCTATTTGGCCCTGTCAATATCCAATCAATAGCTGGAAAGAAATATACACTTGTCATTGTAGATGAATTCTCTCGCTATACCTGGGTTATCTTTCTTCGCTGTAAGAGTGATACTCCAGAAGAACTAATATCCTTTGTTAAAAAGATGGAAGTATTGAATAATCTTACTGTTCGTTCAATAAGAAGTGATCATGGAACTGAATTCAAAAACAGTTCCCTGAATAATTTCTTTGAGAATAAAGGAATTTCTCATAACTTTTCCTCAGTAAGAATACCTCAGCAAAACGGAGTCCCTAAAGAAGTTTGATCTAACACAAACTTCAGCAATGAAAACTCCTATGGCACCTCCTCTGACACTTAACAAAGATCCTTCTAGAAAACCTGTTAATGTCACTGCCTATAGAGGAATGATAGGCTCCCTGCTGTATCTTACGGTGAGCCGACCTGACATCATGTACTCCACTTGTTTATGTGCACGCTACCAATCTGAACCCAAGGAATCCCATATGATCGCTGTTAAGCGCATATTCAGATATCTGAAAGGAACTCCTAACCTCGGTCTTTGGTATCCCAAAGACTCAGGGTTCGATCTAACTGGTTATTCTGATAGTGATTTTGCAGGTTGTAAACTTGACAGAAAGAGTACCACTGGTGGATGTCAACTCCTAGGAGGAAAGCTGGTAAGCTGGACAAGCAAAAAGCAAAATTCAGTGTCCACTTCCACAGCTGAAGCTGAATACGTAGCCGCTGGAAGCTGTTGTTCTCAGATCTTATGGATGAGAAATCAACTATTAGACTATGACCTTCAGCTATCAAAGATTCCAATCTATTGCGACAGCACTAGTGCTATCGCTATAGCAAATAATCCAGTGCTACATTCAAAGACAAAACACATAGAGATCAGATATCACTTTATCAGAGATCATGTGATGAACGGTGATATTGAACTTCATTTTATCCCTACTGACTTTCAGCTTGCTGATTTATTCACCAAACCTCTCGATGAGACAAGGTTCAACTTTCTCATCAGTGAGCTTGGAATGTTGAATCTCGAAGAATAATTCTTCAGCGTTCATGCATTGTGTCAGTAATCATAAGTTCCCCTTTTATCATTTTTTTCTGAATTCTGACTCTCAGGTATGTTCTCTCCATCCCTACAACTGAATCTTCATTCAGTTAAGATGTTTTTCAAAATATAAACCTTAATCACTGAACTTTCTTCAAATGATTAAAAGCTTTTTGAAAAATAAATTTATCACTGATATTTCTAGTAAGTGATCCTTCTTAAAAAAAAAACTCATCCCTAACTTTCTCATCAGGGATACTTTCAAAAAGAAAATCTATCCCTGACTTTTCTTCAGCGATAATTTCAAAACGGACAAATGAACAGTCTCTCTCTTCTATGACGTCATTTGAACCGATAATCCACGACATGCCTTTTTCTGACACGTTCGTCCGTTGCCCTTCCATCCAATCAACTTCGTGGGACGTGTCCATGTCATGATGAGCATTTGTTTTCCCTCCTCTCTCACTCTCTCTCTCTCACACGTATAAAAGGAATGTTTTTCCATTCTTATCATTTTACGCTTTCTGGAAATACTTTCTAAGCAAGAATTCTCTCTCAAACATTCTAGCATTCTCAAGCATTTGCATCATCCTCTTCAAAGATCAACAGGTTATTCTTGATCTTTTTCTTATTCATATCTTAAATCTTTTTACATAAAACTCCATTTTATGGGTTTATAAGATTCTTATCACATAAAATCATTTTCATTTTTGATTTTATTCTTTAAAAACCATTTTATTTTGATTTTTCTTCATTCAAAATCTTTGGTTTTTCTTCTTGTTCTTGTATCTTATATTAAGAACACCTTTTTAATCTTCAAAATTGTTGATTTTTCTATGTTTCTTTCCCAAAATAGAAACTGGGAAAATCTTCTTTATTTTTTAGACTAAAACCTTTCTTTTATTCTTCTATCAGTTCACTCTCAGAATGTCTCAATCTGCACTTGTCGCCTCTAAGAACGTCAAGTTCGCCATCTCTGACTCGGAGCTTCCCAAAAACAATCATCTTGCTCGCCTTGACTTTGATGGTGTCAAATACCCACATCTGAAAGAAGCCGCAAAGTTTCTAAAGCAATCCTGCATTGCTTACGCTATCACTGTGGATGCCACTCCTTCCAAAGCTCTACTCCAACAATTCTGGTTTACCGCTGAAGAAACCTCTATCACCAACAAAAAGGGTGAACAGGTTCCTGCTATCTCCTTCAGCACTGAACTTGGATCAGGGATGATGACTGCCTTAGGGCTGAGGAAAGCTCTGCATTTTCCTGACAAACCCAGGAATGGATTCGATGCCTTGCCAACTGATGCTGAACTCATCCAATTCCTGGATGTAATGGAATACTCTTGGGAACCCAAGCCAAGGACGACGATTCCAAACAAGAAGCTGACTCTTGTGAAGAAGGCACTGATGCCTTCTCAGCTTAACTACATCTTCTCACACTTCATTCAGTGTATGAGTGGGAAGAGTGGGTCACTGGACCAAGCCAGCAAGATTCAGGTCCAGATGGCTTACTCAGTGATCGCTGGAAGAAACTTCGACTACGCAACAACTATCTTTGACGATCTAAAGTCAAAGATAGAGAAGACCGAGAGGGATCCCAAGGTCCCCTACGTACGATTCATCTGCGCGTACCTGAAGTTCCTCTACCCTGCTACTTACCCCACTAACTCGGATGCATCTTTTCCAAAAGTGGGTCAGCGCTCCCTAGAGGTCAAGACGCTCCCCAACGAGGTAAGTATCTCTGAACTTCGCTCCCGACTCTCTCTCCTCACTTCTTCTTCTTCAGCGGCCACGCAGGAGGTTCCTTCTTCTGCTATCCCTGCCGCTACCTCTTCCAAACGACCATCAACTGGCTCCCTTGGTCCTTCAAAGAAGGCCAAGGTGACCAAGGAGAAAGCTACCTCTAGCTCTATACCTAAGGATGTTTATCAACAAACTTCCTTGGATGCATTCGTGGGTCTCTCCTCCACATCCTCAGTGTTACCCACTTCAACCGTGCCAGCGATCTCGGTCGCTGTCACAACAACAGTGACGCAACCTACGATCCCAGTTCAACAACAACCTGAGGTAACTACCCCTATCCCTACATCTTCTATCCCCATCTCTAGTCCTTCTATTTCTTTGATCTCTAACCCTCCATCTATTTCTACTCAACCACAGTTTGGACCCATAGGACCTGAACATCAATCTTTTGAGGAATCTTTACAATTCTACAAAATGTTTGATAATTCAGGTATCCCTATAACCTCAAACACTTCTCCCAACTCACCATATAAGCCTGTTTCTAAAAAACTAACTTATATTTCAGGTCCTAGTTTGGAGACTGTTGACACCAATGTCAACAGTTTGAGTGCAAAGGTGGAATCTCTGACTGCCTCTCTCAACAACACCACCAATGCTGTTCAATCAGCTGGTGAAGCACTGAAGACGCTGACAGCCAACTGCGCCTCCAAAGCTGACGTTTCTCAAATCGCTACTCTCCAAGAAGCGATTGTCAAAGTCAGGGAAGACTCACAGCAACAGTTTGCAGCCCTGGCTACAAAGGTTGATTCCTGTGAAGTTCTTCTTCAGCAAATCCTGACTCACCTGAAGGCACCAGCTCCGACTCCTACTCCCTCATTCACATAGAACGATCGTACATCGCTGAACATTGCCGTGGAGTTCATTCATCAGGCTACATCAGATCTTCCTGTGTTTGAAGGTCGTCTGGACTGTTTGGTGGCTGAAGTTCAGGTGTTGGCCGCTGCAAAAGCTTCATCTCCTTCCAAAGATCTCTCCCTCAATGATAATGACAAAGAGGGGGAGAAGGCAGCTGAAGAAAATACGGAGTTTGAAGTCGCTGCTGAGGTCCAACAGAAGGAAACTCCCTCTCAGGTTAAGGGGGAGATAGCTGCTGAAAAAGCCCCTCCTTCTCTCAAAGATTTAATCGATGATGAAGAAGAAGAGGACGATGAAGATGAAGCCCTTGATCTTGAAGATCAAGAGGAAGAACCTCATCAAGATGATGATGATGATGACGATGAAGAAGATCCATCGCTATGGTGTTCTTCAGCCGTCACTTCATCAGCGATAGCTTCGAAAGAAGTTATCAAAGCAGGGGGGAGCCATGGAACTTCTTCAGGAACCCCTTCTCAAAGCAAAGGTGCTACTGCTGAGGGAAGCCTGAAGAAGACTTCACTATCTGAGGAGAATCCTTCTCAGGTATGCCTTTCCCTCGTTCCCTTATCCTTCTATAAAAATCCCACCCCTGTTTCTTTCTAGCCTTTATCTCTCTTCTTCCATAAAAATAAACTAACCTTTTTCATTTTCTGACTAGACAGTTCTCTCCCCTGCTTAAGGGTAAAGAACTCCAAATAATCCCAGCTGCTGAAGCTGATGACCATCCAATCCCAATCTCTGTAAGAGAGATTGATGAAGAGGAAGAAGAAGAAGGGTCCCTGCAACATCATGGAAGGCCCTCTAGACCATCTCACTGGTCAGAGGAAGAGATGAAGAAAAGAACAGAGATGATCTCTCATCTGGAGAATCAACGTCGAAAGATCCCCTATCAATCAACGGATCTAGAGTTCCTAACTGAAGCTGAAATCGAAGAATCCGTCAGGGCTGAGAAGCTGATTGCTGACTGTCAAAGAGATGCCTCTCTGGCTCTCAAAATTCAATCCTCTCAAGTCAAAGACAAGAAGGTGAAAAGCAAACCAGTGGAAGTCCAGGCAGCTCTTTTGAAAGAGATTGAAGAGGAACGCTCCAAAGAAAAAGCGGTCAGCGATAATACAGTCGATTGGTGCAAGCACAAAATTGACTATCGCTCTGACCCAATGAAGATCGTAGCTGTTGCTATCTCTGGGAGAAAGAAGAAGGATAAACTTTCTGTCACCATGGATATTACCAGAGAGGATGGAAGCTGCAAGGCTATGTTCATTTCAAAGCTGGAAGACTTCGGCTACATGGAGTGGCTTGAGTTCAAAGATTCGCTGAAGAAATCAAAGTCAACATACAGAGGCTATGATGAAAGGATGAATAATGCCCTCATCAACAGAGTCGCTGCTATACTAAAGGTGCCATCTACTCTTCCTCCAAAGTCCAAGAAAATCAAGAGAAAGCCTATCTCCTCCTCATCTGATAATGTCGCAGTGATCAGAAATGAAACCTCCATCAAATTCTCAAGAGAAGCTCTGTTCGGTCCTCCTCCTGATCTTTCAATTCTGGATCTATCTCTGCCTCCTGGCGGACCATACGTTGCGGGACAAGTTCTTGAAGAACCTTTTGGAATCTTCTTCAGAGATGACGAGGAACAACTCAGATTTCAAAGAGTCTCTGAAATCCCTATCTGTCCCCTCGATCTTCTCAAGGATCTCATGTGCCTATGGTGTACTCTCTCTTCTGTTGCTGAGCCAATCATAGCAATCATCTGCAAAGAATCTTTAGAGCGAAGGGAAAAAGGAGAAGAGATACCTGAGTATTTGATCAATCCTCCTAAACCCTCTTTAGATAGCTGATAGATTAGTTTTCTTTCTTGTAATCTATTAGTTTAACTTACAGTAGTTAGTACATCACTTGTACTTGTAATTTTCATATCTTGTAATTCTTTCCTTGGATTAATGAGAATTTCAGTGAAGTACTTAACTCTATCAGTGCTGTAAAACATCCCTCAAAATAGTAATTGGGACATGTATGTTATGAGTTCTGATTATTCCATCATTTTGAATTATAAAGTAATTTTCTTCAGTTACTTTGTCATTATCAAATAGGGGGAGATTGTTGATCCAAACTCTCTCAGTGATTTGATAACGACCCTTTTCTGTACTTAGTGAAAATATTGTTTAATATGTATTAGTGTTTCACCATCAGCGATCAGACTGAGTCTGTTCAGTTATCGCTGATAGTCTTCTTATAAACATTTAGTTTGTATTAGTGTTTCACTATCAGTGATCTAACTGATTATGTTCAGTGTCGCTGATAGTTCTGATGTAAACATTAACGTAATCCCTGAAGACAAGTCTCGCGTCAACAGATGTTCATAGCTGAATCGAAGACGAAGCTGCTGAACAAAGAGAAGTCTACTAGTAACCTGATGCGGATATCAGTGAAGCAAAGACAACTCTACTTATACGCGAAGGAACATGAGGAAAGCTTCAGCGATCGCTGAACTCTTGATATCTCTGAAGAAAGAGATATTCAGCGATTGAATGATCACAAAGCTTATACCTCAAGTTTCTATTTGTCTTACCTTGCACAACTCAGTACGATTTGTCAGACAGGACATGCCTCTGCCATAATTCGTACAACAACTCTGTCAACTACACTGTTCATGATCCGGCCGAAAGCATGTCTCCCAAAGTCAGACTTCCAAAGCCAATCAGTGAACGCCACGTGTAAAGTGCCCTGCCATGCATTTAATGCATAGGGTATAAATAGGAAGATCACCTCTCCATCTGAGGTGTGCTCAATCCTTGAACCCCAAATAGAAACCTTTGTTTTCTATATTCTAAATTCCCCATTCTCTGAAATTCTTGTGCAACCATCTTAGTGTTTTCTTAAGTTTGTTTAGATTGAGTCTTACTTAATCTTATTCCGCAACAGACTTGTAGATTGTGTTTGATTTATCAATAAACAATTTATTAAATTTTAAATTCTGTGTTTGTATTCACCCCCCCTTCTACAAACTTGTTAAGCACCTTAGGGACCAACATTGTCGTCCACTCGAATCTCTGACAATGGTATAACACTTTCCTTCTCCGCCAAACACTTTCGTAGGTAACACACATGGAATGTAGGGTGGATTTCGTCCATCTCCGGTGGTAAATCTAGCTTGTAGGCTTGCATACCGACACACTCAGTAACGGTAAACGGTCCAAGGAAACGTGGACTCAATTTCCCCCGCTTTCCAAACTGAATCAATCCCTTCCAAGGGGACACTTTCAACATCACCCGATCCCCTACTTGGAACTCCATGGGCCGCCTCTTCTTATCGGCATATCTCTTTTGTTGATCTTGCGCCACTTTCAATCGTTCCCGAATAGCTTTAAATTTGTCGGCAGTTTCTTGCACAATTTCCAGCCTGGCGAATTGCTTCTTGCCTATCACTAGCCAACATACGGGGGTTCTACATTTCCTCCCATACAAAGCTTCGAATGGTGCCGCTCCGAGGCTAGAGTGGTAACTGTATGAAAACTCTACCAAAGGTAAATGGGTATCCCAATTACCACCGAAGTCGATCACATAGGATCTAAGCATGTCCTCCAAAGTCTGAATCGTCCTTTCGCTTTTTTCGTCTGTCTGTGGGTGGTATGTCGTACTCAGATTCACCCGAGTACCCAATTCCTGATGTAAAGCTCCCCAAAATCTTGATGTAAACTAGCTATTATGATCGGAAACTATAGACAAGGGTATACCATGTCTAGAGAATACTTCATCAATGTAGAGTTTTGCCAAATTATCCATTGACAAGGTTTCTCGCATTGCTAGAAAATGAGCACTCTTTGTCAAACGATCGACAATCACCCAAATGGTATTGTTGCCTCGCAACTTCCTTGGTAGCTTGGTCACGAAGTCCATATTAATCTTGTCCCACTTCCATTCAGGTATCTCCAACAATTGTAGGCTCCCATAAGGTCGTTGGTGCTCGGCCAATACTTATGAACAAGTCACACACCGTTCTACATAGTGTACCACATCCAATTTCATAATCGACCACAATAGTGCAACTTCAAGTCTCTATACATCTTGGTGCTCCCCGGGTGAATGGAGTATTTGGACTTGTGCGCGTTTTCCAAAAGCAGTTCTCGATTTCCTCCAATCTTTGGCACCCAAACGCGTCCATTGAAACACTTGATCCCTCGGCTATCATCGGCCAAAAGTAGTTGTTGCTTGGTCATCACTTCATCTTTGAGGTTTTCTTCCAATAGGGCTTTGACTTGAGCCTCTTTGATTCAATCCATGAGAGTCGACACTAATTCAATCCTTGAGGGCTTGGCTCGAAGCCTCCTTCTATATACTTTCCAACTCAAAGCATCGACCACCACATTTGCTTTACCCGGATGGTAAAGCAATTCACAATCATAATCCTTGAGCAGTTCCAACCATCTTCTTTGCCTCATATTTAGCTCATTTTGATCGAAGACATACTTCAAGCTCTTGTGGTTCGTGTACAAGGTACACTTCGTGCCATATAGGTAGTGTTGCCACAACTTCAAAGCGAACACTACCGCCGCTAACTCCAAATCATGAGTGGGGTAATTCTTCTCATGCACCTTTAGTTGCTTTGACGCGTAGGCAATAACTTTTCCTCTTTGCATGAGTACGCACCCAAGACCCATTTTGGATGCATCGCTGTAAACTACAAAATATTCCGATCCTTTCGGCAAGGACAAGATCGGGGCTTCACACAACTTCTTTTGCAATGTCCGGAAAGCTTTCTCTTGAGATTTAGTCCACACGAACTTCACATTCCTCTTGGTCAAAGCTGTCAATGAAGAAGAAATCTTGGAGAAATCTTGAATGAACCTTCGGTAATAACCCGCTAATCCCAAAAAGCTTTAGATCTCAGACGGATTCTTGGGAAGTTCCCAATTCATAATCGCTTCTATCTTCGCGGGATCCACTTTCACACCATCTTTCCTGACCACGTGTCCTAAGAACTACACCTCTTTCAACCAAAATTCACACTTGGAGAATTTCGCGTAAAGCTTCTCCTTCCTCAAGACCTCCAAAACATCACGAAGGTGATGCGCGTGATCAGATTCGTCCTTGGAGTAGATCATAATATCATCAATGAACACAATCACCGACTTGTCAAGGAATGGTCGACATACGCGGATCATTAAATCCATGAACACCGTCGGGGCGTTCGTTAATCCGAAGGGAATCACCAAGAACTCGTAGTGTCCATAGCGCATCCTAAATGTGGTCTTTGGAATGTCGTCCTCCTTGACTTTCACTTGATGGTAGCCCGAAAGTAGATCGATCTTCGAGAAACATTCCGTTCCTTGAAGTTGGTCAAATAAATCATCGATCCTAGGGAGTGGGTACTTATTCTTCACGATCACCTTATTCAACTCCCTATAGTCTATGCACATCCGCATGATGTCATCCTTCTTCTTCACGAACAAGACCGGTGCTCCCCACGGTGACGAGCTCGGTGTCACGAATCCCTTCTCAAGAAGGTCTTGTAGCTGTCCCATCATTTCTTTCATCTTAGACGGGGCCAAACGGTATGGAGCCCTAGCTATCAGAGCCGCTCCAGGCGCTAAATCAATCTTAAACTCTACCTGGCGATCAGGTGGTAACCCAGGCAAGTAGTCCGGGAATACTTCGGGGAATTCCTTTGCCATCTCCACATCTTCAAGCTTTTTATTCTCGAGCTTAGAGTCTATAACGTATGCCAAAAAGGATGAGCATCCTTTCGATAAACACATACGTGCCTTCACATGTTGATGATCACCACCGCACCCTTCCGCCTTTCACCGTACACGGTCACCGACTCATCATCCGAAACTAGAATTTGAATCAACTTCTTTGCACAAAGAATTTCGGCATGATTATTCGCTAACCAATCCATCCCAATGATGACATCAAATCCTCCGATGACCATTGGCATTAAATCAACCCGGAATTCCTTCCCTTTGATTTCCAACTTGCAACCTCAAAGACATCCCGAACCACTACTTGATCTCCATCCACTAACTCTACTACTAAGGCATCCTCTAAACTAGTAGTGGGTATGGATAACTTTTGGCAAAAGTTACTTGACACAAACGAAAAACTTGCGCCTGAATCAAATAATATGCGTGTAGGTACGGAATTTAGGAGAAACGTACCCGACACCACATCCGTCGAAGCCTTTGCCTCCTTGGTAGTCATTTGAAAATCTCTCCCTGTAGCTCTTGGAGGGTCCACTTTCTTTCCCTCGCTACTTCCAGTCTTCAACTTCGAGTACTCGCTCCTAATATGACCCGATTCCTTGCATCCAAAACAAATTTGCCTTCTGATCGGACAATCTCTGTAGTTGTGGCCAGACTTGCCACATTTGAAACATGGTTCAGACCCCGAGTTACAAGGGCCAAAATGTTTGCTCCGACACTTGGAGCACCATGGGACCTCACGTCTCGGGCCATTCCCTAGAATGTTGTTGTTGAAATGTCTGGGTATTTTGGAAGGTATGGAACTCCCTTCCCATCTTCTCTTCTCGACTGTTCCACTTCTATCTATGTCAGGATCGAATTCTCAACAAGAATAAATTCTCAGAAATTAATATCAAAGGAGTTTGCGGAATAACACTTTGATATTCAATGAAACAATAAACAAACAGTAAATATGATGAACAACTTGTAAACTTGTATTGAATGCTTTAAATCACAAGATTACACACACAATCTCAATCTTGAAGAACAGACTCTTTCAAGACGAATTCTACTTCTCTAGAATTAGGAACTATGTCTTGAGGTTGATTCTCTCTCTAACAAAAACTCAGAATTAATCTTCTTTAAAACTACTCTATCAATTCTATACATATACTGAACAAAAGATAATTACAATTAATAAAATATCTTAAGAATATCTTCCATGAATATCTTCAATCTATCCAGCTGTCATTCTTTTAATCCTAATCTTCATCTCATAAGCAGCACTAATCACCTTGGAAGTATTAACTCAAACTTGGCAGCATTAACTACTAAGCAGCACTAACCTCTAGCAGTACTAACTAGCTAAGCAGTACTAACTTTGTTCAAGCAGCACTAACTTTGATTAGCAACATTAATTCTACTAGAAGCAGTAATACCTAGCAGTATTAAACTTGAATTCCTCTGGCAGTAGTAATTCTGTACTAGCAGCATTAAACACTTAAGCTTTTCTTCAGTTCCCAACAATCTCCCCCTAACTTGACTTTTAGAAAGAGAAGTCAAGTTCTTCAGATCTGATCTTCAAGATGCTTTCAACACCTCATAACCAGTTTCCCAAATTTGGATCTAGGCCCATACTTTGATTGATAGTTCTTCTCACCATAATTTTGGCCATTTCAGAATCCTTAGCACATACTAGCTTTGCTTTCAGCATCCCTTCAAGTTTCTGCTTGCTATGATCATATATTTTGTCAACTAGGTAGTATTCATGATAACATTTGTCAATGGTAGTCATGTATACACCACAGTTTTCAAATAACATCCAGTGAGTAATCTTCTTAAATCCATACTCATGATGAAGATCTTTAATTCTGTGAACCACCTTCTCTGGATCAAACATCATACATAAATATTCCATTGCCACCTTGAGAAGATTTTCTTCATTACCTTTCAACACAGGCTCATAGAGTTTCATCCCCACTTTATACATTTCTTCTATGTCTGCTCTTGAACAACCTCTGGTAACTCTCCCCCAGGTTGAAAATGCTTCAAATGAACCATCAGCTCTTTTGATTCTGAAAAAGTCCTTTCCATTATCTCTTAGAATGTCCCAAAAGATGATCTCAGGAGCTTTCATGGAGATTGGAACAACCTTAATGGGTTCTACTATAGTCATGTAAACATCCATATTCTCATCAGTTTGTTTATTTGACTGTTCTGGATTATGTACTGGTTCTGCTGCAGTTTCTTCTTTTTCCTCCACTCTTGGCCTTTTAGACTGCTTTTTGGAAGCAATTGTCTTCATCCTCTTTCCAGATTTGGCTTCTACATCAACATTTTCATGTTCTTTCTTCATCTCTTCAGCTTTGTCCTTTGAGGGTGTGGTCTCCTCAGGGAATGGTTGTTGAATATTTAGGTCATGCCTCTCCTTCATTCTTCTCTCAGCCTCTTCCCTTTGAGTTGAATCACCTTGAAGCTTTGCCATTTCTTTCTTGTATAACTCTTCAACCTGATTGTATGCCATGTTTGTGAACATCTCCCCCTTGACTCCAATTGCACCTTTCAGGAAATTTATCATTTTTCTTCTTTCCTGATTGGCCAAAAAGGCCTTGGATGGTTGTCTTTTCTGCTTTTGAATTGGCATCTTTTTGACTTGAAGTTTCTTTGCCTGAGCTGCTTCTTTGATACTTTTCTGATACTCTACATTTAGTTTTCTGGCCATGATCTTTGCAAGTTCTCTATTTGTCTCAGTTTGCAGCTGTTCCTCCTTTTCCATTTGATCTTGAAGCTGCTTTGCTATTTCCTCATCTAATTCAATCTGAGTCTTTTTCTTTGCAGACAGTTCAGCTTCAACCATCTTTTCCTTTCCTTTTCCCTTTGTATCCTTCAAGATTGCCTTTTCTTTTCCCTTCTTTGAGATCCCTTCTTCATTGATGACTACTCCCTTGGACTTTTGACTAGCCTTAGGAGTATCATTTTTGGATTTAACTAAAGTTTCTGCAATCTCCATTTCCTCTACAGAGAACCCTGTTTCTGCTTCTTTTGCCTCAGCAGCATTAACTGTTTCTGCTGTTTCAGCAGCATTAACAGTTTCTGCTTCTTGGACAAAATCTGTTTCTGTTTCTATTCCATGCTCTGTCTCCCCCTCAACTTCAACTCTCTTTTCAGAAGACCTTTCTTTCTCTGTTTCTCCCTCTTGCTTCTCCCCCTTGTTGAAAGGATCTTGAACATTGGATCTCTTCTTGAGTACAAATTGTTTTCTCCTCTTCTTTTGTATCAGCCTAGTCACCATTTTCTTTAACTTGGCTATCTGTACTTGTTGTGACATGATTACCAGCTTCATTTCATCTATCTCTTTGCCCTGTTTAAGAACATCCATGTTGATGTTTCCCATGGTTTCCATCAATTCATCATAGTTATATCTGTCCTCACCTTCTCCAGGAGTGTTACCCCATTTTGAATGATCATTGGATCTTTTATTAGTGGAAGCCTTCTGCCTAGCAGAAGCACTATCCACCCCCTTGGTTTCTTGGCACCGGGGTCCTTTGGTTGATTTCTCACCCAAAGTTGCCATGGGGAAGGTCTTAGAGATGTTACCACTGTCCTTCTCTGTGCTAGAAGAAGTAGTGGCAGCCTTCTCACCCATATGCTCTTCTATCTCCTTAGAGAGCACCTCCTGAGGGTTGGGAGACACCCATTTGGTTTCCCTTTGGATATTCTCTAAAGGAGAATTCTCCCTTATAGGGCTTAAAGGCTGAGTGGGTGATGGTATAAGAAGGGAAGGAGCCTTCTTTATCTGTTTCCTTTTGTAAGTTTGGGTAATAGGAGAAGTGGGCTTATGGAGTAGGGACTGTAGGATAGACATAGAGTGGGAAGGTTGGGTTTGGCTAGCAGTGGGAATGTCTAATGAGGGCCTTGACCCTGCTGCCATACCTTCTTGTGGTTGGGACACCACCATCATTGTTGAGAACAATGGGGTATCAACTCCTTCCGAGTCCCTAGCAGATCTTCTCATGTTTGAGAAAACCTTGCCTTTAGGGGGTTTAGGTACATATACCCCATCAAAGTGAGGTATGTCCGTCAACTCATTAGTAATAACTGCCTGAACAAACCTGGGATACATGAAGAAACTCTTCTTGTTGTCCAGATTTGAGACAAGATCATTGAAGATCATTTGAGAAAAGTTGTATTTTCTAGCAGTGGATAAACATACCAATGCATAGGCAATTGGACTGCTAAATTGGCTCCAGCCAGTTGTTTTCTTAGAAATACAATGCATCAAGGTATGAACAAAGAACCTCCATTGGGGTGAAAACTTAGCTTTGAAAAACTTGAAAATCCCCAATGGGCCTTCATACCCCATTCTGGTGAGGTTTGAAAACAAATCCTCATTTGGGATAGAGGAAATACCTGAAGCATCGTCTAGACGTAGACAGATGCGAATAGTCTCCTCAGTAACTGTCAAGGGTTTGTCACACACCCTTGTTTTGATGCATGTCATTCCATTTTTAGAGCTGGTAGTGGCATTGGCCCAGAATTGCCTCTGATGTTCTATGTAGATGGTAGGGGACACAGAGAGAGCATGAGCAATATGACTTGTTCTCAAAAAGTCGACTATCTGGTGAAAACCTTCGGCTTGTTTTGGCTTTTGGAGCATGGCTATCTCGTTGTGTTCATCAATAAACGCCATTGAAGCCATTGAACTTGAGTGTTCTTGCCTGAAAACTTGGTACTTGAGAGAAAAAGGTTAGAGCGCAAGTGAACAGTATGCAAAGAGTCGTTATGAACTTTTTAGGCGGGCAAAAGGTATTTATAGTATTCGGATTAAAAGCAGTATTAACCTTAAAAAAATAGTGAAAACAGTATTAACAGAGAGCAGTATTAACCACTAGCAGTATTAATTGAGAGCAGTATTAACCACTAGCAGTATTAACCACTAGCAGTATTAACTAACTAGTAGTATTAACTGAGAGCAGTATTAACCACTAGCAATATTAACTAACTAGCAGTATTAACCACTAGCAGTATTAACTAACTAGCAGTATTAACTGAGAGCAGTATTAACCATTAGCAGTATTAACTAACTAGCAGTATTAACTGAGAGCAGTATTAACTACTAGCAGTATTAACTGTGCACTGGCAGTATTAATACTGTACTGGCAGTACTAATACTGTACTGGCAGTATTAACCATACTTACACTTTTAAGCTTGTGAAAAACTGAGTACTGCTATACATTTCCTGAGAAAGAAAGTTAGTAACACCAAGAATAAACTATATACAGGTAGTGAATCACTTTTAGGAAGGGGCTTATTCAGAGTTGATCATTCCCACACTTGTTACCAAGAAAGTGAATCTACCCACATCAAAGGCTTTGGTGAATAGATCAGCAAACTGGTTATCAGTATGAACTTTTACAACTTGAATAAGTTTCTTTTCATTGCAGTCTCTTATAAAGTGATACCTGATCTCAATGTGCTTTGTCTTTGAGTGCTTGACAGGATTGTTAACAATGCTAATAGCACTGCTATTATCAGTAAAGATTGGAGTGTGTAGAAAGGTTACCCCATAGTCCAGCATTTGATTCTGAATCCATAAGACTTGAGAACAGCAACTTGCAGCTGCTATGTACTCTGCTTCTGTTGTAGATGTGGACACTGTGGTTTGTTTCTTACACTGCCATGAAACTAGTCTTGCACCCAGAAACTGGCATCCTCCAGAAGTAGATTTTCTGTCCAAATTTGCTCCACCTAAATCACTGTCTGAGTATGCAAGTAGGTCAAATGATGAGTCATGAGGATACCAAAGTCCCAATCTAGGTTGCCCTTTGAGATATCTGAATATCCTCTTAACAGCTTGAAAGTGTGATTGTTTTGGCCTAACTTGGAATCTTGCACATACACAGACTGGAAACATTATATCTGGCCTAGAGGCTGTAAGGTACATGAGAGAGCTAATCATGGATCTATAGTGATGCACATCCATATCCTCCCCCTCAAGATCTGCTGTTATCTGCTTGTGTGTCTCCATAGGTGTGCTGGCAGGCTTTGAATCTGAGAATCCAAACTTGGTTAGAATGTCCTGCACATACTTGGACTGACTGATAAAAATACCGTCTGTCTTCTGTTGGACTTGGAGTCCAAGGAAAAAGGTAAGTTCCCCCATGGAACTCATTTTGAATCTTTGATGCATTAGTTCCTCAAACTCCCTGCACATACTTTCTCTTGTGGATCCAAAGATGATATCATCCACATAGATTTGGACCAGCAAGATATCCTTCTTCTTTCTCTTGATGAATAGAGTCTTATCAATGACTCCTCTTTCAAAGCCTTTTTCCAAAATATAGGATGACAGAGTGTCATACCATGCCCTTGGTGCTTGATGCAGTCCATAAAGTGCTTTCTTCAGTTTGTATACTCTGTCTGGATAGCTTGGGTTTTCAAACCCTGGTGGTTGACAGACATATACTTCTTCTTCAATTGAGCCATATAGAAATGCACTTTTTACATCCATTTGGTAGACTTTGAACTTCATATAAGAAGCATAGGCCAGGAACAATCTGATTGCTTCTATCCTAGCCACTGGAGCAAATACTTCTTCATAATCTATTCCTTCTTCTTGTGTATACCCTTGTGCCACCAACCTTGCTTTGTTCTTTATTACTATCCCTCTTTCATCTCTCTTATTCCTGAAGACCCATTTTGTGCCTATAGCTCTTTGACCTTTAGGAAGGTCTACTAGATCCCAAACATCTTGCAGCTTGAATTGTAGCAGCTCTTCTTGCATAGCTTCTATCCAGCTGGACTCTTTCATAGCATCATGAGCCTTCTTAGGCTCAAGTTGGGATAGAAAACAAGAAAGCACTGTATGCTGTTGATCTTGCATATCTTGCAGCCTGCTTTGATGTCTAGTCATCATAGGAGAAGAGATATCCCCTATTACCAGCTGAGGAGGATGATTCTTTTGTGTTCTTGATTGATGACTAGGTTCTTCATTGAGTTCCACCTCTAGATTGGAATCATTCAACTCAACTGAGGTGATTTCAGCAGCTACTTCAGGTTCTTTATTTGCTTGAGTCTCCTCATCTCTCCTTTCTTCTTCACTCTGATTTGATTCAGTAGATGGCTCCTTTTCACAGTCTTCAACAGGATTCACTTTAGGTATGGGAAAAATCACAGACTGAGATATACTTTCTTGAACTTGTGTAGTCCCTGATCCTCCACTTCCTGAACCTGCATCATTATCACTACTGAAACCAAAAGAGTTAGTTAGTGAATCAATGTCAAACAGCCACTGAGGACCAAATCCAATAGGATTTGGTGTGTTCTCATTGCATTTGACATTGTCACTTTCTTCAATTATTCTAGAAGAAGAGTTAAAAACTCTGTAGGCCTTGCTCTGGGATGAGTAACCAACAAGAAATCCATCATCTGCCTTGCTATCAAACTTACCTAAGTGATATTTGGTATTGAGAATTGTACAAGGACATCCAAAAGGTTTGAAAAATCCAATAAAGGGTTTTCTTTTATTTAAAAGCTCATATGGGGTCTTGTTCTTTGGTTTGACTACTAGTACTCTGTTTTGGACATAACAGGCAGTATTAACTGCTTCAGCCCAGAAAGTAATTGGCAATTTAGAATCAGCCAACAAAGATCTAGCAGCCTCTATTAGTGTCCTATTCCTTCTCTCAGCAACTCCATTTTGTTGTGGAGTCCTAGGAACACTATATTGTCTCTCAATTCCTTTTTCTTCACAAAAGGTGTTTAGGTCAATATTTTTAAATTCAGTTCCATTATCAGACCTAATGACTTTTACTTTTTGATTAGTCTGGTTTTCAATTCTTAGAATAAATGATTTGATCAGTCCACTTGTCTCATCCTTAGTCCTTAGAAAATATACCCAAGTAAATCTAGAGTAATCATCAACAATAACTAAGCAGTATGATTTCTTCCCTATGCTCATAACATTTGTAGGGCCAAACAGATCCATATGCAATAACTGGAGACAAGAAGAAATTGAATTTAACTCTTTGGTCTTATGAGAAGTTTTGTGCTGTTTGCCTTTAAGACAAGCAACACAATGATCATCACATGAAAAGACTTTTGATGGTAAACCTCTTACAAGATTGTTTTTAACAAGTTTGTTCATTGTCTTGAAATTCATGTGACACATCCTTCTGTGCCACAGAGAGGATTCATCTACAGAAGCTTTTGAAACAAGACAGTTCAGGGATGAATCACTTGAAACATTGTCCATATCAAGACAATACACATTGTCCTTTCTTGGAGTTCTAAGTAGTATCATGCTTTCATCAACTACCTTGAACCCTGGAGCAAGGATCATACATTCTGTATTAGTAAATAATATACTATGTTGTTTGTCACAAACCTGTGATACACTTAACAGGTTGTACTTTAGCTGATCAACATAGTAGACATCCTCAAATGTCATCTTACCTTTTGTAACATTACCTTTCCCACTTATTTTACCACCTGTGAGATTGTCTCCAAATGCAACATGTCCTCCATTGATAGGCTTGAAATCCTGAAGGCATGACATGTTGCCTGTCATGTGCCTAGAGCAACCACTATCCACATGCCATATGCTCTTCCCCTTGATCTGTTGGTTGCCCTGCACATATGATAAATCAGTTAGTATGGATTAGGAACCCAAGCCAAAGTGGTCTTGGGTACCCCTTTCTCATCAAAATATTTACATTCTTTCTTGACAAGATTTTTAAACTTTGACTCCTCATTACTGGAGTACTTTGTTACAATAATGGGTTTGGATGCATATTTGCCAGAAGCAGTACTGTTTTTAGAAGAACTAACTGCATTAGCAGCACTTGCATGCTTAGAAGTATTAACTGTTTTAGCAGCAGTAACTGTGTTAGTAGTAGTAACCTTTGAAGAAGTACTAACAGTGTTAGAAGCATTAAAATTCTCAGCAGTACTAACACTGTTAGCAGCAGTATTGCTATTAGAAACACTATCCCTGTTAGCAGCACTAACATTTTTAGTGCTTCTAGGCACCCACATTTTAATACTTTCTTTTAAAAAAATTTCTGCATGTGGCCTTTGGTTTCAATAGATTTCTTAGCCACATGTTTCTTTCCAGCCTTCCTATAACCAACAGGTTTTTGCACAAATCTTTGAAAGTTCATCCTTTAGTTAATAGGATTAAAGAAACAGTACTTAGTCAAATGATTTAGCTTGCCACATATGAAACAAGGTTTTGGTCTGATTATCTTACTCAGATCAACTCCTTGTTTCTGAGCCCATTGATTATTCCAGTTTCTTTGATTACCTCTCTTTGTACCAGAGTTTGGGCTCTCAGATTTATTGCAAGCACATTGTTTACAAGGGTTAGGGTTCACAACCGTGGTCTGTTTGTAATGGACCTTGTTAGCCTTTCCTTTGGTCTTCTCTATCTCTTTAGACTTGACCCAGATCCTTCCACCACCCTCATTGGTAACAATGTTGTTTTCTAAGGGTATCTCTTTACTCATATCATTGTTCCTCTTCTTACTGGCTTCTTTCTCAGTCATATCCTTAACAACTACCTCATCCAAAGGATCTATCTCAAAAGCTTTCTCAGACAAGTCCTTTTTCTCCTTGGTCTCTAACAGATCTGATGTAGGAGAGATATAGTTGTTGTTGTAAGGAGGGGGTGTGTTGTTGTATCCAACACCAGGCTTCATCTTATCATGAATCTGAGCCTTTAGAAGACAATCCATTGCTTTTGAAGCATATGAAAACTTTCTATATCAAGCTTAACCTTATCTAATTCTTCTTTCAACCTATCATTCTCTTCTTTGGACTTAGACAGTTTGGTCTCTAACTCATTCTTTTCCCACTTTCAGTAGTTTGTGTCATAAGAGTGTTGAAGTTCATTGGCTTGAAAGCCTTTGATTTGTTCTTCAAACCTCTCCACTATCAACACATAATCTCTTCTGTCCTTTTCTAATCTTTTGAGGTCATCACACATGCTTTGGTTATGATCCCTGTACCTTTTGACAGCGTCTATGCAAGATTTAGTGAAAAGATTAGAAATTACCTCAGAAGGGAGATCAGACACTTCTGCCATAAGAGCTTGGTTCTGAATGGCTTCCTCAGCCTGGTCACTCCAGTCAAATCCCATTCCTTGTTGAGAAACAAGGGCTTGAGCAGAGTTCTTGTTTTGATTGAAACCACCATTCTGGGCTTGTTGGTGGTTGTTGTTTGGCACACCACTTCTGCACTCTTTAGCAAATTGTCCCTTCATGTGGCACTTGTAACATTCCACCTTTGTTTTGTCAAAACCAGCTCCATCTTCTCTTCTTTGAGAGAAGTTGTTCCTCCCAGTTCTTTTAATAAACTTCTTTACCCTCATAGATAACATGGCCATCTGCCATTTAATGTCCATCTCCTCCAGATCATCAGGGTGAAGTTGTTCCAGATCATCATTAATCAAAGAGTTGTTGCTGTGACTGGACAAAAAGGCTTCAAAGATAGTTTCAGTGCCTTTTTCTGAATTCACTCCACTGGCAACACTAACTGCTTCAGGGTTGGCAGCAGTATCAGTAGATGCTGATAGAAGTGCAGCATTGTGAATGTACCCAGTGGGCTTTTTCTTGGCTTCTGCCTCGGTTTCAAAAACTCTTAGATCATTATATAGATCATCAAGTTCCTTCTCTTCCAGATTGTCACTCTGTCTATATGAGACAGTGTACATAGTCCATTCTTCTCCAAGAGATCTGAGGAACTTCCTGTTGATATCATCTTGCTCCATCTTCACTCCAACAGTAGCCAGTTCACCAATAAGCTTGTTGAACCTGTCAAAAGTTTGAGTCATAGACTCATTCTTTGAAGAAGTGAAGTTCTCATACTGCTGCTTCAGAACATCCCTTTGATTTCTTTTGATGCTTTTAGTTCCAGCAAATCTTTTCTCTAGAGCATTCCAGAGAATCTGAGCATCAGTGCAGTTGCAAAATTGATGCTGATATTCATTGGGGATGGCCAAGAGCTGAGTGCTTAAGGCCTTCATCTCTGTCTGTCTGATCTTCCTCTCACCATCTGTCTTTGGTGGAGGTCTTTTCCCATCTGGTCCAATCTTTCCTGCTTCAGAGGGTCCATTCTCAATGATGTCCCACATTGAGTAGTCTGTGAGAAGAATGTATTGCCTGATTCTGATCTTCCACATGTCAAACTCACTGGGTTTGAGCATTGGGACCTTAGAAACAAGAGTATTGTTTGATTCTGCAAAGTTTTCCATGATGAATGAATAAATGTTTCTGAGAGAACAAAGCTCTGATACCACTTGTCAGGATCGAATTCTCAACAAGAATAAATTCTCAGAAATTAATATCAAAGGAGTTTGCGGAATAACACTTTGATATTCAATGAAACAATAAACAAACAGTAAATATGATGAACAACTTGTAAACTTGTATTGAATGCTTTAAATCACAAGATTACACACACAACCTCAATCTTGAAGAACGGACTCTTTCAAGACGAATTCTACTTCTCTAGAATTAGGAACTATGTCTTGAGGTTGATTCTCTCTCTAACAAAAACTCAGAATTAATCTTCTTTAAAACTACTCTATCAATTCTATACATATACTGAACAAAAGATAATTACAATTAATAAAATATCTTCAGAATATCTTCCATGAATATCTTCAATCTATCCAGTTGTCATTCTTTTAATCCTAATCTTCATCTCATAAGCAGCACTAATCACCTTGGAAGTATTAACTCAAACTTGGCAGCATTAACTACTAAGCAGCACTAACCTCTAGCAGTACTAACTAGCTAAGCAGTACTAACTTTGTTTAAGCAGCACTAACTTTGACTAGCAGCATTAATTCTACTAGAAGCAGTAATACCTAGCAGTATTAAACTTGAATTCCTCTGGCAGTAGTAATTCTGTACTAGCATCATTAAACACTTAAGCTTTTCTTCAGTTCCCAACAATCTACCTTGTTTGAACTATAGGAATATTCCACCAACTGTGCCTCCTCGATTGCCTCTCGAAGAGTAGAGGCCTTAGACACCCGCACCATGTTCATCATCTCAATTGGCACCGCCTTGATGTAAGCTTTGATCTTCTCTCTTTCAATTGGGACCAGATGTCCCACCAAACCCAGTTTATCCATGAACAATTTGTTGTATTATTTTACTGACAGATTCCCCTTCTTCAAACCACAGAATTCGTCAATGATCCGGTCCATGGCTCGCTCGTTACAAAATTCCTCCATCACTTTCTTCTTGAAGGTTGCCCAACTCAGTTTACCCAACACCGTGGCCTCTACAAAAGTAGAGTAAACATTCCACCATGTGAGGGTCGCCCCTCTGAGCATCTGAGAACCAAATGTCGCTTTCTAACTTTCACCACATTCACTCGATCGAAAAGCTTGTTCCATTTCTTGAATCCAGTTCATACATGCCATCGGATCGTCCGAGCTCTTGAATTCCGGTGGTCGGCAACCAAGGAAGGCCATGAAGGTGCAAGTTTTCGTCACTTGCCTTGCTTCCGGGGTCGCGGTCTCATCAGTGGGAATTTCATGTCTGGTACCCCAGATACTGCCACAAGAACATTTTCCACAACCGTTTCGTGCCTACGGTTGTTAGTGTCTCGATCTTCAAGTAACTTCAAAAACATTTCTTGTTGTTGGGCCATCGTCACGTTCATGGCTTGCATCATTCGATCCATCATTCTTGATTTTGGAGTTACTTCTTCCATTATTGGGTTAGACGAGGCTATGTTGCGTCATGGTATTTGCTCCACCCAACACATTTTGCAACAGAGGGGGCAAGTCTGTCGCTGTCACTCTAGGGTGGTCGGTCGTGGATGTTTTTGCATCTTGGCCATCCGACCGACTTCGAGTGTTTACCATTGTCTGCCATACATATGCGAGAATATAGGTGAGAAATAGATTATAAGGATTATAGACAAGGAAACATACTACTATATTCATTAATCATCACAACAATGGAGAACAAGTATACTCACGTAAAACATCTTCATAATAACGTTATCAAAGTGAAATTATGAACACATGATACGTAAGAATTCTCATTACCACTATCACAACTCTCAATTTGTGTAATTTCCGTTGACTCTACGACCATCCTATCTTAAGAGTTCTACCTGGCCTCACAATCACAACTTAGAGTCTCAGCTTAAGTCTAGAGTAAATTAAAATTCGGAAATTCGGCAATATGACGGCTATAAATAGAGAAAACCTGAGTAATGCGATAATGACAATTCAACCAAATATACCATCCCGAAACAAGAAACGAAGTATGATGTTTACAACCCAAAGAATCAATTAGAGTTTAACTCAACAACCTACTAATATAGACTAATTTAAATCTAGATTAAGGACGAGTGTTGATCCTTTACTCCCAAAAGTAATCCATAACTAAAACGGGTGAACGTATCTATAATCTTCAAAAATGCTACAACCCTCCAACAACTCTCCACTCTAGCCCGAGAAGTCCCACCACTAGGATAACCTGTTATACACGTCATTTTAAGAAAAAGTGTCAGGATAAAGCCTAGTGAGATCAAACATTTATGTTGAATGAAACAATAAGTTTTAAGCGGAAATATTGAAAGTGAAACCGGAGAAATAATAATGTATGCACCTTTACCATAATGTAAATACATATTGGGTTAACGGGTCAGACCCGCTTACTAACACAAGTGACAGAACACAAGAGTAAGTCACTTGACGAGTTAGTAAAACCAATACACATAATAAAATACATGCAAGGGATGTTAGGCTCGGTAGCTTTAAACATACACCCGCGGAAAGTCAACTTCAACCGCATAGGGTCCTTACGTTGAGATCCTCATCCAATATCGTATATTAGCACGTAGGACCTATACCATATCCAATGCCTAACTGTGCCTCGATGTGGAAAACTAACGTCCCATCATCGGACAAAATGATACAAATAGGATATGGGATCATGACGCCCAAATGCAACCAAATATGCAATACAAATGCCAATAGGGCCAACCAAATGCTCCAACAATTATTATGACCACCAATGTACTCAAAAACAATATTCCATATGATATTTCACATAAATTCCAAGAGGTTCCAAGTTAATACTTTGAATAATGTTTCCATACTTTAAATCGCAACTTCCAAGTCCTCATTCAGTATACACACATCAATATCTTTAAACCATAATTGTGATTCCAAGCATTTAAACACGAGGTTAAGGGAAAACATACTTCTTATGCTCAAGTCTCCAAATGGTTCAAAGATATAAGTTCTTTAACTTTAAAATCATACTTATCTACATAAACCCTAAAAATCTCCAAAGTTAGGTTTTTGGTGAAACTCATCCAAATCAAGAGACAACAAAGTGGAGATGTTTATAAGGTTAAAATCATGTTTGACATGTATAAAGTTTGTGAAAATAGAAGGAAACTCACTTTGGTAGTTTTTGTTAGGTCCAGTAGATCACAATATAATCAATGTAATTAGAAGAATAAGAGATGATTGGGAGGAATTGATTGTTTTATTTACACAATCTAGAGAGAGTCAAATGTTTCTCTCTATAGAAACACTCTGAATGCGTAAGGCTACATTTTGAAAATGAAAGATAACTACAAAATATACAAACATGATTACTTTACAAAACTTCTAGTACATAGAACATTTTATGTTCTAACATTCTCCCCCTAAGTTTTGTAAAGGAATCATCTTCTTCAAGCTTCAACTCTTCTCCCCCTTGATTTCTTTAGAAAACTTAACGTTGCTTAAACTTCAAAACAACTCCGGCTCCCCCTTGAAAATAACTCTTATCCTTGAAGTTTCAACTTTAATATCAGATCTGATGTAGACAATAACCTCGACTAGGTGCACAAAAAGACAACTTTTATCTCTTGTAAATTCAACACATTCGTTATGCCCACAAGAAAGAAATGTGTGAATTATGACATGACAACCAAAGTTCATCTTCAGTTTATAACACCGGATCTGTCTTTGAACCAGGAGTTGAATAGGAATTCAGCTTAAGAACTTATTCTGATCAGCTTGCAGGAGAAAACAACTGGTAGCAAACAATACTATGCAAGGGTTAGAAGAAAATTCTGATATTTGTTCAACAACTGATGAAAGACGCTCACTTTCTAACTGCTTTTTAGAACACTGAACGAATGAACTCAGAACTCCTTTCTTCACAAATAAGATGGATGATTATAAGAACTCAAAACATCAGAATAATGATTGTAGATACTCAAGTTGCCAATCCAATCCAATCAGAGACTAACTCCAAACATCCCGTATCTGAAAATCTTGACTAGCATGAGCACTCGTGAAAATTTAGATCAGTTGCTAAAAATATGTGACCAATAGAAATAGGAATGATGTCACATATGCATTACGCGGAAAATCTCGAGAACAGGGCAAACTTGTAGCAAAATGGGTTTCGAACATCAACTTTTCGCATACCAAGTAAAAACTTTTCGTATAACAAACAATTCGCAGACCATTAAGCTTTTAAGGACACACTTCGCATGAGGCATGAGCAGAAACCTCAACTTTTCGCATAGGCTTGTATGCGAATTTCAGCTTTTCGTATCAGCCTACATGCGAATTCCTTGCTTTTCGCATATAACTTCATGCGAATTCCTCACTTTTCACATAAGGAAGGATGCAGATTCTTTCACTGTGATTCGAATTCTTCCCTTAGAAAATATTTCATCCTCAAAGAATCTGTATCGATGCGAATTCTATACTTAGAAAATATTTCATCCTGGAAGCCACTTTTCACATACAACGTCAAGCGAACTTCTCACTTTTCATATCTAACGTCATGTGAGTTTTTCACTTTTCGCACAGTGTGGCGTGCGAATTCCATCTTTTCGCACAAAACTTCAGCACAGTAGCATGCGAATTCTCCACTTTTTGAACATAGCTACTTGTGAATTCTGTACTTAGAAAATTTTGTTGTGTCTAAGGATGATGTATCATGCGAATTTCTCGATACTTCACCATGCGAGTTCTTCATGCGAGTTCTTCAATTTCATGCGAATTTTGTCGATTGAAACTTCAAAAAAATCTTCAAATTTTCCTTCGATTCTTCGAGTTTTGAGATCAAACTTTGTATACTTGTTCGAAAATGACATTGGAGCATTTTTGTAGTTAATGATCTTCAACAATAACCACTTTAAATCAAAATTCGATCATAACACAGTGAACTAAGTATTTTGAACCAAAAAATCTCAAATTCGCCAATTCTTCTAATATGATTGAAATCAAAACTTGTAATTGATCCAATGTGATTCGACTTTGAGCTTCTGAATCAATTTTGCATCTAGTTCATCCAATTAAGCACCACATTAAAGAAATCGAAATTCATATAATACTGTTCATCGGCAAAGTTACTGTTCCATTAAACAAATTGCAATCTCAATCGTTTCGATGAATAATTTCTTCGATTAGGCTCTGATACCATTTGTTAGGTCTAGTAGATCACAATATAATCAATGTAATTAGAAGAATAAGAGATGATTGGAAAAACTGATTGTTTTATTCACACAATCTAGAGAGAGTCAAATGTTTCTCTCTCTAGAAACACTTTGAATGCGTAAGGCTACATTTTGAAAATGAAAGATAACTACAAACTAACAAAACAATTCCTATTTATACCCTCATCACCCTTGTTAGCAAATAAGCCCAACCCCAATGCTATTACAAGGCCCAAAATACACAAACATGATTACTTTACAATACTTCTAATACATAGAACATTTTATGTTCTAACAGTTTTCAAAGAGAAAACCAAACCCTTGTATAGAAGATGATGGATTTGAGATGAAGTAGGCTTGAACTCTTTCACTAAATGCTTATAAACACCTAAGAGAGGATCATAAATGATCAAAGGAGGTGGTAGCCAAGAACATTTATGAGGAGGGATGATAAGGAGGAAATCTTACCTTTACAATGCAGAGAAAACGACCTAGAAGCTTAGCCAAAATCAGATAAAATGAATAAATTTTGGAGCTGCAATTTTTATAGCCCAGCCCCCCGCTCGCGATAGTGAGACGGCGATAGTTACATTGTCACTATCGCGGGGCATTATCGCCCGCACTCCCCACGCCTCGGTACCATCCGCGCGGTTGTGACACCGCGATAGTGACTAGGGCATAATCGCCCGACACTATTGCCGAAATTGTACCATAAGTCTCAAACCCCTGGCGACTGTGCCCAGGGAGAGTGACACTTGGTCACAATCGCTGGCACTATCGCAAGCTTTGTACCGAGGCCTCCCATGGCCTCTAACTGATCGGTCGAGTTGGTTCGATAAATGGGGCTTCTTTTAATAACAATAATAAACTTAAGAACTCATCAAAACTTTACACAAGGAATGGACATTCCATAAACTCATAAATTTTCGGGGTGTTACAGTTTGATAATATATGATTAAACTTGTGTATCATATATGATATAACACTTCTCGTCTTCTCGCAAAATGTTTAGTTTCTCGTTTGAACATACCCATATATATATATATATATAGGTGGGTGGGTGGGTGGGTTCAAATGAAAATTCATTTTTCATTGTACACATGAGGACCAATCTTAGTCATTGATCAAAACTTAGAAAACTAATCAATGGTTAAAACATAATAAGATTAATTGAGAAGTGATTAGGGACAAAATTGTAAATTTGAATCAGCGTCTACCTTGTTTGACTTTTTATTTTTTAATAAAAATTTTTTTACCTCTTTAAAGCTTAAAACAAATTATCATAAAAATTACTAATTTTTTAATCAAACAAATTACATCAAAAAAATGAGAACTTCGTGCTCTTCGATACGACATCCATCTCGATATAGTTTTTTCTTCATTTTAACCGTTTTTTACGTGAAATTCTATATATGTGTTATATTATTATTATGAATATGTATGCACGTCCCCATGTGTCGACATTCAGTATGAATAACAAAGGTAAACGTTCATTCACTATTCATGATGAATAATACAGTATTCAGAATGAATAATACAACATTCAGGATGAATAATACACAAATTTATGATTCATGTTTTATTTATCATGAATCGTGTATTATTCACCCTAAATGTTTAATTATTTATCCTGAATGATACATTATTCATGATGAATAATATATGAATGACCCGTGAAGGTGTGGACACATGGCGCACTCTCTTTTCTTTCTCGATTCACAACCGAAATTTGGTTTAATTCATTATGAATATGTGTGCGCATCCCCGGGTGTCCCACATTCAGTATGAACAACAAATATGAATGTTCATTCATTATTCATTATGAATAATACAGTATTCAGGATAAATTATATAACATTCAGAATGAATAATACACGAATTCATGAATCATGTATTATTCACCCTGAATGTTGTATTATTCATCCTTAATGACACATTATTCATGATGAATAATACATGAATGACCCGTGAAGGTGTGGAGACGTGACACACTCTCTTTTGTTCCCCAATTCACAACCAAAACTCGATAGGTTCTCGATTTCTCTCGATGAGTGTTGCATTACGGTGATGAAGGACGTGATGTCTTACGACATTGAAGAAAGTGTTAAGAAGTTGATGTCGAGTTACGGACTTACAGTGTCGAGGAGCACGAAATTATCGTTTTTTTGATATAATTTGTTTGATTAAAATATTAGTAATTTTTAAGATAATTTATTTTAAACGTTAAGTGGGTAGTTTTTTTTAATTAAAAGATAAAAGAAAAAGTCAAATATGGTATGCGTGAGTTTAAATTAGACCATCTACACACGCCTTGCTATTCCAATTGCAAAGTTATGTGGTGTCAGAAATGAAGTGTCGCATAAGAAATAGATTGCAAAACTTGCAATTCCTTTTGCAAGCCACGTGGCCACCAACCCACCTTCTGTTTTTTTTCTTTTTTCTTTTTAATTATTTAAATAAACTAACTTTTATATAAGACTATCCACACTCGCAATCCAATCTGATCCTGGAAAGGAAAAGGACAAAATAGATTATTGAAAAGAAAAAAAAATTAATAATTCAACCCACTTTTTGACCAAACTCGTTCACAATCCAATCTGAGATTGAGGTTGTTTTTTTTATTTATTATTTTATTAACATATATGCCACAAGTCAAATAGTGATTGGTTATTATTAGATTTTATTTAGATAACCTTATCATATTAAAAAGATAAGTTTAACAAAAAAATTAAAAAATAAAAAATATACCAAAATTCATATTTTTCAATTCCCTACAAATAGAGACCAATATTGACATATTTTCATCACATCAATCTTTCTCTCTATTTCAATACTCTCTTCATCTTGAATACCTCTTCATTTTCTGTTATGGATCCAAACTACCTAAATTTTTGTTTCGTTTCGCAATATCCTGATAACTTTCAAAACCCAAACACACAATATGAAAACTCTGAGTTCCTTTCTTATGATAATCACGTTAGTATCCCTGAAAATGTCCAAACTTCGCAAAAGGGCTCAAGAGTCGATTCATGGGATATGAGAGAAGATATGGTTCAGATGTTAGCATGGATCTTTGTTAGTGAAGATGCTACTAGGGGCAAAAACCAAAAGAAAGGGAAGTTATGGTCACGAGTGAAAGAAAACTATGATGCAACTCGAGCAGAAAATCCAGAAGGGCTTGGTGTCCGAAACGAAAATCAAATGAAAGGTCGTTGGTCTCGACTTAACGAAAATCCAAACAAGTGGGTTGGTTCTTACAGAGAAGCACACCATAAAAAAAAGAGTGGAATGAGTAACACGGATGTAGAGAACGCAACTCACAAAATCTATGAGGCGGCTGGGAAAAAGTTTAATGATCTGAAGGTATTTAACGAAGTTATGTGTAAACATCCTAGGTGGGACTTACAGTTACAACGTGAAACATCACATTCTCGCTCGGTATATGAAGTGGGTGATAAAAAAGTTTGTGGAAGCACAAAAAGATCAAGAACTATGGAGGAAGGAGATTATGTTGAAGTCAACCAAGAATCGCCAACTGGTGGTTCAACAATTCAACGTTCCACAAGTGGAGATGCAAAAAAAAGGAAAAGGTAAGGCATCACAATCATCTTCGATTTCAAATGAGTTTAGTGAAAATTGTCGTACCTTGACGATTACAAGAAACAATGAAGTTGAATTGATGAAAAAGAAAATCAATTTTAATCAAGAGAATTTTCAAATCGTTCAAGACTACAAAATGTTGCGCGTACTGATGTCCAAAGATAACCTGTCACCAGCACAAGAAGAGTTGAAAGAACATTTTGTGGCAAAGTTGTATGGATAGTGATGTGTTTGTAATTTTATTTTTATGTATTGGTAATTGTGTTTTCGTGTATTTGTTTGTACTTCTCGTATTTTGTATCATGTATTAGTAATTTGTATTGTATTTTATGTTAAAATGAATGGTTGTCTTTTTCCCTAAAGATCAAATGCCATTGTCTCCCACTAATTATGTGTTGTCGTTTTCACTAAAGATCACATGCCATTGTCCTCCACTGATTATGGTGTCATCTCATGTTTCGGTGATGAGTACCTCCGAAAGCCTAACAATGATGATTTGGCAAGACTACTCCATGCTGGAGATCATCGTGGATTCCCAGGTATGATAGGTAGTATTGACTGCATGCATTGGGAATGAAAAAATTGTCCGAGCGCATGGGCTGGACAATATGCCAGAAGAAGTGGAAAACCAACAATCCTTTTAGAAGTCGTTGCATCATATGATTTATGGATATGGCACGTTTTCTTTGGAACACCAGGTTCGTTAAATGATATTAATGTACTTCATCGATCTCCTGTTTTTGATGATGTATTGACAGGTCGAGCACCAAAAGTTAGTTACATCGTGAATGGTCGCGAAAATGACAAGGCATATTATCTCACATATGGCATATATCCTTCATGGTCTACATTTGTCAAGTCAATTATGTTTCCCACTATCGAGAAACATAAGTTGTTCACTCAATGTCAAGAGTTTGCCATAAAAGATGTTGAACGAGCATTTGGAGTTCTACAAGCTCGTTTTTCATTTATTCGACACCCATGTCTTGTTTGGAACAATGATAATATGAGACGGATTATGATTGCTTGTATCATTCTGCATAATATGATAGTTGAAGACGAGTGAGAGACATACCTCCATTATTATGATCCAGCTGAATTTCTTAATGATATGCCCACAAATCGACAACCCGAAAGATATACAGAAGATTATGGTCAACTGTTCGGATTCTCTACTGACCGAATTGGAAACCTAGTCAGTTATATGGCTAATAGAGAACAACTTCGTGATAGAGAAACACATAATGTTCTAAAAAATGATTTGATTGAGCATATATGGCAAAAATTCGGCACTAATAATTAATTATGTCATTTATGTCTTTTAGATATGTAATTCCGTATTTCTTTTTGAAACTTGTTTTAATTATTTTCAATTATAAGTTTTTTTAATTAAGATTATGATTTAAAGTATCAAATAGTTTAAAAAATCTATTTTTATATGCAAAAACAAAAAGAAAAAATGATAGATATGATAAAATATTAAAAATTAATATTTTTAAAGAATATTTGAGATTGGATTTGATCAATGATAAAGGTTAAAAAATATGAGATTGGATTAAATTAGAGATTGGGTAGGTAGAAGAGAGAAATTAATTTTTTAATAAAGATTGGATTGGATTGGATTGTGGATATGGGTACTCTAAAGCAATGAATTTTATAAATTAATAATATTAATTTATTTTTTAATTAAATAATTTATTCTTATTTAAAAATATATTCTATGTATATATATGTTGTTTTTTAAATAAAATATAAATACAATATATTAAAATTAATTTAAAAATTCAATTTTATAATTACATCAAATTAAATAAAGAATTTTATATTATGTTATTAACTAAAAATAATTACAGTGGGAACCAATTTTGAAAATATAGGTGAATTGCAGTTATGTAGAAGATAATTGCAAAAGCTGATGTAACACAATTAAAAGTGTAAATGAATTGCAAGGATGTGGATGATCTTATCCTCCATTTTACACCCTAATTATCTTAAAATTAAAAACTCTATTTAATATGAGTTGTTGGATCAATTGAGATGAAGTGACTGAGATGAAGTCCGTATGTGCACAATGAAAATTGAGTTTTCATTTGAACTTTCCTATATATATATATATATATATATATATAGAGAGAGAGAGAGGATTAGGTTCATTTGAGAAATGCTAAAAATATGAGAAATAAAGAAATGATCATAGCCCTTTATCTGGTCAACATTTGCGGCTTTAACCGTGAAGCACCGAATAATTTCTTGTGTGGACTATAGAAGATAGAGGGGTAGCTTCATAAAATACTGTTAGGTCATAATATTGTATCCAAGATTTAATAGGAAAGTCAAAGTAGTAAAGTCAACAAATGTAAAAGTCAAAGTCTAGTCAAGTTGTTTAGTTTCCTTAGCCTTTAAGTTTTTGTTTAGATAGTGGGTATAAATAGGCTTTATGCCTTGTGAGTTTGTAAAAAAGAACTTCATTGTAAACATTTCATATTGTGAGATCAATGACTAATGCTTTCTCTCTCTACTTTCTCTCTCTAGTTCTTGAATGTTAGATCTTAATTGAGAGATTGCTTGATTTGAATAGGGATTTTGCATTCACAATTGGTATCAGAGCCATACCAAACGATTTTCAGAAAAGTTTTGCACAGAAAATTAGATCGATTTCTGGAATTTTGAATCACACTGTCGATTTTCTTGAAAATTCTCAAGAACACAGATTCATCTCTGTTTGAGAAAATTTTATGTGATTTGTAGTTGATTGTTTGTGAAAATGATATCATTGTGTTCAAAATCTATTTTAGAATGATTCTTGTTTCAATTCGATCACAGATTAATGGCTTGTTCGATTTCAATTTTTGATTTCTTGGATTTTGATGAGAAAAATGTCGATCTCTGTTCTTGATCAGATTTTTGTGATTTGTTGTTTTTAATCTGAAATTGATATTAGATATGTGTTTAGTATTGTTTTTCGATTGTAGTAGTACAGATTTTGAGAAGCAATTTCCAGATTTGAGTTGATTTGGTTTGATCTGTAGAACTCAGGGGAGAACTCGCATCAATTTTCATTTTCAATCTGCAGTGGTGGAATCAAATTCGGCCACTTTATTCATTCTATATCAAAATTGTGCTTGATTGTGATTGGAGATTAATTGATAATGGGACGGTGAAATGGTGGCCAACAAAATCATCCAAATTTGATAGTGCGCCACTATCATTTTGCAAGATAAATTCCATCAAAAGTTTGCGCCACCTGCATCAAAAGTTTGCGCCAACTTCAACTTCACATCTAGTTTTGTGCCAGCCACCTTCTTCATCGAATTCTGCGCCACCATTATCATCAATCTTGCACCGACACATTCAAACTTTGCGCCATCCAAGTTAAAATTTGATTGGCTTTCATAGATAATGGGGCGGTTGTGGATTAATGTGTGGTGAATTTGTGAATTTGTGAATTCAAGGTTTTGCGCTACTAACTATTAGCGCATTTCTTATCTCATTGATTTGTGCCATTCAATTGATTTTTTAGTGCGCCACTATCATCAAATGGTTTGCAGGTTTCATGATTTTGCGCCAACCCTGCAAATTTATAAAAGAAATCGGTGATGGAATCAAAGTGTGATTGGTTGATTACATGATAGTGGCTGACACCTTCATTCTAGTTTTGCGCCACTCACTCATTCAAGTTTCATTCTACTTTTGCGCCACTCAAGTGAGATTTGTATTTGAGATTTGCGCCACTCAAGTGCAGTTTAATGAGATTGTATTTGTGATTTGCGCCACTCATGTGAATTGTTTTGCGCCACCAACAAATTCAACTTTGCGCCATGTGAATTCAGTTTTGCGCCATGTGTTACATCCAGTTTTGCGCCACCCATTTCAATAAATTTTGCGCCAACTAAATCCAACATCAATTCACTTTTGCACCACTAATGAATTGAGTTTATTGGCTATTTCAAATTTAGTGGGTCGGTGATTTAAATGTGTATGGCTGGCGTGATGTTAATCTAATTGTGAATCAAATTTGTGCTAGTGGTGGAAATGCAATTCAATCGGTGGTGGATGATTAATTTGTAGTGAAATTGTGAATTTTGACAAACTTTGCGCCATTCACAACTAGCGCAAATCTCATCTTTTGCGCTAACACTGTTAATTGATTAGCGTGTTCCAGTTTTTCAGATTCACATGGTATGTGAGTTCAAAACGCAACCTGCAATTTATAGAGTTTCAAATCTTTTGGGTTTGCAAGTTTATTGTTTAATCTGTGTGCTTTAAGTGTTCCAGGTTAATCGATTTGAGCTAACATCAAATTTTGCGCCATCTTGATAATTTGTTTTGCGCTTTCCAAATCATTTGGTTTGCACGATTCAAACTCAATTTGATTTGCATTTTTCATACCTATTTGATTTGCCTGTTTCAGATTTGCAACTAAGCATCTGCAAATTTTTTAAATTTCAGGTGATCTGCGAGTTCAAGTTCAAGAAATTTAAGAGGAGTTTCAATGATCTAAGAGTTTTAGAGTTGAAATTTTCTGAGATTATTTTTTGAATTGTTTGGGAACGATCATTCATATCAAGCTGATATTTCATTCAAGATGATAATTACAGGTTCTTTTTGGAACAGGTTAAACACACCACAACTGTACAAAGGAGAATACGAAAAGTGGAAAGATAAAATTTTAAACTTTGTCGATGAACATGAGTTGGGTTACTATATCAGATTATCTTTGACTGAAGGAGAGATGAAATCTCAAATTCCAATGGAAGATTGTACTGAGGAACAGGAGAAAAGACAGAGAGCTGATAACATATCTCGAACTTTTATGACGCGTGAATTTTCTTGTTATATTTCTCATGAAATTACTGGTCAAATAAATATCTACAATAAGACAGGAAAAGAGTTGTGGGATTGTATGGAATGGTTGATCAAAGGGCCAAAGGTTTTGTCTGAGCTAAAAGGAAAGATTTCTGAGTTAGAAGCTAAAACTCAACAAGCAATTTCTGTTGAAAACTATGAGATAAAGATTTATGGTTTGGAAGATTCTAATGCTGAGCTTATAAAGAAAATATCTGATTTGGAACAAACAATGGTCAAAGAAAGATTTGATTTTGAGAGTAAAAAAAAAGAAGCATGTTTGAGACTGAGATCAAAAAGCTTACTGTGAAGCTATCTGAACTATCTGAATGTGCACTGAAAGAGCAGAAAGCGAAGTCTGAATGCAAGACGAAGATTAACCTGATCGTCAAAGAAAGAGACAGATTTGCTTCAAAGATTAAAGAGCTTGAAAAGACAGCATCAAGTTCAAATCAGAAAATTGTTTCTTCATAAAGGTCAGTTAAATCTTCTGATCAGACTCGTAGTACTAACATTTTCTATGATAGTAATATAGATGGTTCAGGTATATAAGGAAGGAGAAGAAGAAGATACAAAGAAGAAGAACTGGCCTGGAAGAAGAAACCAGTTGAAGATGAGAAGAAAAATGAGCTGAAAGGAAAGAAATCATGTGTACATATACACAACGCCAAGAAGAACAATGCGCGTAAAGGTAAACCTGATCATATCTACTCAAGAGATCAATTAATCAGGTTGTCAGATAAGAAATACTATTGTTCTTATTGTTGTACACATGATCATATTCACAAGACCAGTGATCATTTCTGGTATGGTTCTTACTCGATTACCCCCACAAGAACTGCAACTAACATTCATGGACCCAAATACCAGTGGGTACCAAAGCTGAAAACTGATTTTGTGTTGCAGGCACCTCCAGTCAAGGGGGAGTAAGAGAACCAAGGCTTCTAAGCAAATCAGTTTAGGACCCGTACTTCAACGGAGTTTGACTTCTAAACACAACATTTTAGAACTCGTACTTCAGTGATCAAAAGACCTTACTCTTGTCCCGATAAGAGATTGTACTCAAATACTTAAATGAGGAAATCAACCGTCAAGGGGGAGTACATTCTTTTCATTTGCATATGATAAGATATGATGATCTACAATTCACAAGGGAGTTGTATCTGATCTCTATCATGTGCTTTTTCATTGACAATATATTTAGAAGATATGACGATCTACAATTTAAAAGAGAGTTGTATTGATCTCTATCTTGTGCTTTTTCACTGACATATTACAGATGCATAATTTAAGGGGGAGTAAAGGTGGTGGCTTCTGATCACATGACAGATCAGGACCCGTTCTTCAATGTTCAGACATGGATATTTTGCTAATATCCAGGGGGAGCTTAAAAGACCTAAATCATTATATCATGATTTGAGGGGGAGCTTAAAGGTAACTATCTTCTGATCTAGATCTCTGATTGTTTGAAAGAAGAACAACTTTCAAGCATGAAAAATGTTTTCTTAAATGTTCAAACCACTTCTGTTTCTCAAAAGATTTCATGAATTAAGAAGTGTGACTTTTAAATGTTTTTCAATTTTGAGCTTTAATGTTTAACTGACCGTGTGTTTCCAAAGATCAATACTTGCGTATTATCTTGTCTTTATACTGTAAAGTATTCATACACACCGGTTCAGTACTTCATTTGAATTTGTTATTACCATGTCTCATAACGAAACAATTTTTCGATGGTAATACCCTCGTTTGAAATTCAATGTTGTTGAGCATCAATCATTATTTCTAATCTTGTACTTTCATTGCTAAATTGTTTATATTCGTTCATATAAACAAATTATCCAATTCTTTGATACCCTAACCATTTCATTTGATCTGATTGATACATTGTCAGATTCTCAAAACAATTCTCTTGATTTCATTTCATTCATTCAATATCTTTGTTTTGAGAAATCTTCAAAGTTCAATTGCTCAAATCTCATGAGCATACATTTTGACAGTGTTATTATACATCTTGTGCTTAATTGTTCAAATAAACTGTTGAGCAACCATTCTTTCTAGGACTTACATGGGATTCGTGTGAGAGCTTAAACAGAACTTCCATGGATTCACGTTAACCTGTGTTTCCTACCCCGGAAGTTATCCTAGAGTGATTGAGGGGTGAGGGTCATAAATCAAAGAGTGGGGGAGATAACTCATCCTATTGAGTTTTTCTCATTGTGCTGAGCGAAAAAATGGAAAAGAGAGTTTGGTTAGAAGTGAGCTTTAATGTTAAAAAGAAAGAGGGTGTGAGAACAGAGTTAAAAGAATATCAGAACTCTGCACCAACCACTTTCTGAGTCGGGCAGCCACATTTACTAATTGGTTCACATTCTTTGGTGACCATCATTGAAATAGGCAGTGAGCCCATGCCAACTCTTTCATTTACCCCACCAACCACTCATTTCTTTCCCGAAAAAGAAATGTTTCATTTTCATTGGGGACGCAACACATATGCTATCTGGTCTTCACTCGGAAGATTTAGATATTGAATAAGAAGGAAAGTTGCCCCACCTTCGCACCTCTTTCATGCACATTGAGTCCGTGTAATATCTGTTGCTATCTCAACAGTTTACACAATTTGAGCCTGAAAAAGCTAAGTAGCTTCAATCATTCTACACTTGCACGTACACACAAGGAATATGTTTTCTTGTCATAACATTCATAGAAAATTCCTTTGTGGTTTTTCGATGATTGAATGGAAGCCCTGGGGGAGTGAACATCACAAAAGCTCCTTTCCAATGTACATTCGTTGTACAAAGTGGCTCCGTGCTACTTACAGACATATTAACTGTTTCAGCCATTGAATCAGGGTTACATTGTTCATTATGTCTGAATTTGAAAAGATTCGGATATATACATTTCATGAATTGTCGGATACTCAGATCAAAGGGCGGAGAATGTCAAATTATCATGAAGGAGAGATTGTTTGTCTTTACAAAGGGGGAAATCAAAGAAAGTGCTAAAATTGAAGAAGTTTTGATGATCATGATGCTCACAATCATCCAAAAGGGGGAGAATTTTACAAAGTTCAATTTCAAAGCCGAGATCAATTTCAAAGCAGAGATGTCAATATTGGGGAGAAATTTCTGAAAGATCAATTTCAAAGCCATCAAGAAGATGTCAAAGTGAAGATAGTCTTGGAAAGAAATTCTGAAAGTTCTGTCAAAGTTTTTAAAAGATTCTGAAGTTAGATGATTCGAGAAAGTTTGTTTTTCCGAAGATGGTCCAGAGATCACAAGTGATGAAGATACAATATCAGAGATTCCTCAAAGCTGATTCAAAGTTCAAAGATGAAATTTTCAAAGATGTTTCAAAGTTGAAAGTTTCAAAAGTTTCAAGAATCATGTTTCGTGTTCAAGACATGTTGACTTTCAAAGCTACAAAGTGCAAAAGACTTTTCAAGATTCTTCAAAGATTGAAAGCTTGAAGACTGTCAGAGCTACAAAGATCAAAGCTATCAGAGTCAAAGCTGAAGAATCAAGAGCTGAAGACTAGTGTCAAATTTTTATTAAATCTTGAATACAAAGGGGGAGATTGTTAGGTCATAATATTGTATCCAAGATTTAATAGGAAAGTCAAAGTAGTAAAGTCAACAAATGTAAAAGTCAAAGTCTAGTCAAGTTGTTTAGTTTCCTTAGCCTTTAAGTCTTTGTTTAGATAGTGGGTATAAATAGGCTTTATGCCTTGTGAGTTTGTAAAAAAAAACTTCATTGTAAACATTTCATATTGTGAGATCAATGACTAATGCTTTCTCTCTCTAGTTCTTGAATGTTAGATCTTGATTGAGAGATTGCTTGATTTGAATAGGGATTTTGCATTCACAAATACACAAGAAGAGTTCTTATATGAACCTGTATGATTCACATATGAATTATATGTTCATATATGAACCAGTGTAATTCACATATAAACTCTTTTAACTGATTCATATATGAACTATACGTTCATATATGATATACGTTCATATATGAATCAGTTAATTAGTTCATATGTGAATCATAAAGATTCATATATGAATCTGTTAATTAGTACATCTGATTCACATATGAACCTACGGCTAATTAGTTCATATGTGAATCAGTTAATTGGTTCATATACTAATCACAAAAGTTTATATATGAATCAGTTAAAAGATTTCATATGTGAATTACACTGGTTCACATATGAACATATATTTCATATATGAATCATACAGGTTCATATATGAACTCGTCCCGTGTATTTGTAAAAAATATGAAACTGTCCTTCTATTTTTGGAATAGCCGTAACTTTTGACCGGTCAAAGTCGTAACTGTTGACTAGTCAAAGACGCAATATTTGACCAATCAAAGCCGATCTTGACCGAATGAAAGGCTATGATTACTTATCTATTTCTCATATATTTAGCATTTTTCAAATGAACCTCTCCCTATATATATATATATATATATATATATATATATATATATATATATATATATATATATATATATATATATATATATATATATATATATAGAGAGAGAGAGAGAGAGAGAGAGAGAGAGAGAAAAGTTCAAATGAAAACTCATTTTTCATTGTGCACGTGAGGACAAATCTCAGCTACTCGATCTCTTTTGATCCAACAACTCATATTAAATAGAGTTTTTAATTTTAAAATGCTTAGGGGTAAAAATGGAAGAAAATTTAAACACACACCTACCATATTTGACATTTTATTTTCTTTTTTAATTAAATTTTTTTTTATCCAATTAAAGTTTAAAATAAATTATCTTAAAAATTACTAATATTTTAATCAAACAAATTACATCAAAAAAACGAGAATTTCATGCTCTTCGATATGACATCCATCTCGATATAGTTTTTTTTTGTCGTTTTAACCGTTTTTATGTGAAATGCTATATATGTGTTATATTCATTATGAATATTTATGTACGTTCAAGTTTGTACAACGCCTCGACACCGTAAGTATGTAATTCGACATCACCTTTTTCAACACTTTCTTCAACATTGTAAGGCATCACGTTTCCTCAGCACCGTAACCCAACACCCATCAAGACGAATCGAGAACCTATCGAGTAATTCTGTTTTGAATCGGGGAACAAAAGAGAGCGCGTCACGTCTCCACATCTTCATAGGTCATTCATGTGTTATTCATCATGAATAATACAACATTCAGAGTGAATAATTCACGATTCACGAATTCATGTATTATTCGTCATGAATGTTGTATAATTCATCCTGAATACTATATTATTCATCATGAATAATGAATGAACGTTCACATTTGTTATTCATACTGAATGTGGGACATCCGGGGATGCACATACATATTCATAATGAATTAAACCAAATTTTGGTTGTGAATTAGGAAACAAAAGAGAGTGCGCTATGTGTCTACACCTTCACGGGTCACTCGTATATTATTCATCATGAATCATGTATCATTCAAGATGAATAATAGAACATTCAGGGTGAATAATACACGATTCATGATAAATAATACATGAATCATGGATTCGTGTATTATTCATCCTGAATATTGTATTATTCAACCTGAATATTGTATTATTCATCATTAATAGTGAATGAACGTTCACCTTTGTTATTCATACTGAATGTGGACACCCAAGGACGTGCATGCATATTCATAATGAATATAAGACATATATAGAATTTCACGTAAAAAACGGTTAAAACGAAAAAAATCATGAATATTGTATTATTCATCATGCATACAGTATTATTCATCATGAATAGTGAATGAACGTTCAACTTTGTTATTCATACTAAATGTGGACACCCGAAGACGTGCATGTATATTCATAATGAATATAACACGTATATAGAATTTCACATAAAAAACGGTTAAAACGAAAAAAAAAACTATATCGAGATGGATGTCATATCGAAGAACACGAAATTCTCGTTTTTTTTATGTAATTTGTTTGATTAAAATATTAGTAATTTTTAAGATAAATTATTTTAAAGTTTAAGGGGGTAATTTTTTTTTAATTAAAAATAAAAATAAAAAGTCAAAGAAGTTGGCGTTGATTCAAAATTACAATTTTGTCCTTAATCATTTCCCAATTAAACTTATTATGTATTAACCATTGATTAGTTTTATAAGTTTTGATCAATGGTTAAGATTTGTCCTCATGTGCACAATGAAAAATGAGTTTTCATTTGAACCCACCCCTATATATATATACATAGAGGAAGGATCATGCGAGAAGTTAAACATTTTGCGAGAAAGCGAGAAGTGTTTAATCATATATGATATCACGGCCTGTGGGTGTGCTTAATCATATATGATTAAACGTCTATGTAATGCCAATATAACATGTGTTTAATCATATGTGATTAAACTTGTGTATCATATATGATTAAACACTTCTCGCCTTCTCGCAAAATGTTTAGCTTCTCGTTTGAACCTGCCCCTATATACATATATATATACATATATATATATATATATATATATATATATATATACATACATATATATATACACACACATATATATATAGGGGTTAAATCTAGTGAGAATCAAAATAAGGTTAAGAACTTAAAAACTAATCTAATCCATTGATTAGAATTAATCAATGGTTATTAAAAAAGGGGCTTTTTGTAATTAAAACAAAAAATAAGGGTAGTTTTGAGAATTGAAAAGGACATTTCAAGGGTATAATAGACATTAAATCAACAAATTCATATACATCTCTTTTACATCGCCTCCTACAACTGTTCTTTCACATCGCATCCTGCAACTTCCCATGGCAGACTAGGTTTTGCGACACACCACAATTATTGATTTCATAATCACCGCCTGACCAGTGGCGCCGCCGTTGATCTATCGGTGTTACCAACAGTCGGCGGAGGAGCTTGGTGAGGATGACAGTAGGGATAACAAGGCGAGAGTTGCAGACCACCACGAAGGATCGATAAATGAAAGTTTTCTCGATTGGGGTTTCAATTGTTGTGGCACTGGGAGATTACATCTACCTTTTCCAACTGAAAAACCTCCAAATCATTCCTCGATTTCTACTCAGAAATTTTGATTTCTCTCTCTAAACCCCATCTAGTGAGAGAATAATAGAAGTTCTTCATCGAATGAAGAGTCAATCCAGCAAGCTCTTCTCAATTTTTGATTTTCTCTTCGTTGCAAAGAATATTGTTAGTAATAACAATGGAGTTTTTTAGTTGATTAATATCACACTTCTTGTTTTTTTAGGGTTTTTTCAAGATTGGAATTATCTTCTTAGATTTGGGGTTTTTGTGTTTGATGAGATCTGGTGAATTTGTGCGTTTCATCTGAATCCATGTGTTTTATGTGGTGAATATGTGTGTTTCATGTGGTAAATTCGTGCGTTTCATCTGGTGAATTCATGTGTTTCATTTGGTTCATATGATGAATTGTGTGTTTCATCTGGTGAAATAGCATAAAGATGAAACGCTGTCAATATTAACTTTATAAAAAATAATAATTTTCATAATGATTCAATTAGTGAGTATGTGTTTTATATGGTGAATCTTTGTTACCAAAATGACAATTATGTCATTTTTCATGTGGTGAAACAATTTTCAATTAAAACCATAGGATCAAAACTAAATTACGGCTTAGATTGGTTCTCATAATTTTCAACTTTTTTGTGGTTCTTATTTGATTATCGTCCTATATATGTATTCGGCAACCATGTATATTTGCTATTTTATTCAGATATAAATTTCCAAATTTTTAATTCAAAATTATATTGATCGTCGATTTTAATTTTAAATAAAGTTTTAGATCACTTTGTGTCATGCTTAACGACACGTGCATCAAAATGCAAAAGAGGACTATGCCTTTGGTAAAGATCATAGCCGGAAACCTCTAAGAAAAAGTAGAAAAGATAAGAGGTAGACATAATTTTCATTATTTTAAAAATTAAATTAAATTTAAATTAAAAAGAAATTGGATAGTATATGCTGGATATAGACGTTGTGGTTTTTATTCTTTTTAATTGCACAAACATTTTTTTTGTTTGTCCATTTTTAATCTTTTTAAATTTATATATTTATTTTATTAAATATAAACTAGAAGTTTACTCGCGCAGCGCAATGTAGCGAGATATATCACGATTTTAATGTTTCATTTTATTTTTTTGTCGATTAACAATACGATTTTGGATGGTTTTGAGAAAGTAATAATGTTTTATTTATAAATTTGTTTAATTTAGGCTTAATAATATAATGTTTTTTATATAAAAAAATTAAATATTTTGTTATAATTCAATGATTATCTTATTTATTTTAATGACATCTAGAAAAAATAACCAATTACATATTTAATAATATAATTAAAACAAATTTATAGTAATATAATATATTAATTAATAGTGATACATGAAAATGTCTGCATAAAAGGAAGGTCTTGTACATACCAAATTGGTGGGTGTTAGAAACATTTAGTAGTAATATGTATCTTGTGCTTTGATACTTGTAAATTAAGAGATTTTTAAAATCTTGCATAAAATGATGGTACCTTGTGCCTAATAATTTGTATTTAAGAGTTTTTTATCCGTGCTTTATAATATAGTATATATATATATATATATATATATATATATATATATATATATATATATATATATATATATATATATATATAAATACTGTTTTTGCATATTGTTTTTGTTTTATTGTACTTTTTTAATCGTTTCTCAAATAAAAGAGATACAACATGAAAAACCGAAAAAATATAAAATCTATAATCAAATGACATTTTTACAAAAAATAAAAGCATTTGATTAATATTAAAAAAAACATTTGATTAATAACAATAACCATAAAATATTGACAATAACACAAAAAAAACACACTTTTAAATATTTGTTATGTTTATATATATGATGTGGGCTATTTTACAACCGAGTAAAATGTTACAACCCCGTGCAATCTTCATCTAAACATTCATTTAATCCATTCATTATGGATTGCATCAATGGTTACTGGTTTAATGCAATAATCTTACATGTAATGCATAATATTTCATTAAATGCATACACTAACATGGAATGCATACTGTTTCATGAAAGTACCACTTTCATCTGATACATGAACCGTTATGGGCATTGACATCTGCTGCAAATATTCGATGAAAACAGGTAAAATCATTTGGGGAATCAATGAGAATCGAAATGTAATTGGGCTAAATGAATTGGTTTAGATGAGGGTTGCAGACAGTTCTTACTTTTTATTGGGTTACAAAATAACCGTGATGTATATATATATGTATATATATAGGGGTGGTTTCAATTGGAAACCTAATTTAATTGGAAACTTTGGAAACCAAATTTCAACCATTGATCTTTTTAATCAATGGTCAAGATTCATTTGAATTATATATGGTAATAAATTAATTAATTTATTAATAAAAGATAATAATAATACGTCAAAAGGGTAAATATGTATTTTTCTTTTGTGTTTCAAATTTGGCAACAAAGATAAAATATGGTAATAAATTAATTAATTTATTAATAAAAGATAATAATTATATATGGTAATAAATTAATTAATTTATTAATAAAAAAAAATAACAATATATCAAGACTACCTTTTTATTATCTGTTCATCAATATGCAATATGTAAAAACCCAATTAAGTTTCATTACTATTATTGTTTCGTTACCTTTCCATTATGTTTCGCTATATCAAATCTGTTTCATCAGGTTTCACTATATTAATATTTTGTTTCATTACCTTTCCATTATGTTTCACTATATCAAATATGTTTCATCAGGTTTCACTATATTAACATTTTATGTTTCATCAGATTTTACTATATTAATATTTTGTTTCACTATATTAATATTTTGTGTTTAGAGGTAATATTGAATATTTCATATGAATATAATTTTTTTTTCATTGGATGAATCAATCACTGATTCATAAGAATCAAAACAATACATAGTATCAAAGTTTCCAATCTTTTAATTTCATATGAATATTTAATTTCATATTAATAATTGAGAAATTGAATATTTTAATTTTATATTAATATTTTGTGGCTCAAATACAAAATTTTCTAAGAATGTCAATTCAAGTACATGAATAAAAAAAAGGGTGTCTTGGTATGATTTAAATTTTGTTTACCTAAATTAGATATCTCATTTTTAATTTAATAAATCATCCATATTACCATATATAAAATAAATTAAAATTAAATAATAATTAATATAATAATAATAACAATTACCATATATATTTTGAAATTTTGTAAAAGACTAAAATAACCTTATCAATTAAAAATAAAAAAATAAAAAAAAATTCACTGATTGGTTTATTTCGGTTTCCAAAGTTTCCAATGTAAAACTGGTTTTCAATTGATCCCTCCCCTATATATATATATATATATATATATATATATATATATATATATATATATATATATATATATATATAACTAAAAAAATATTAATAAAAGAGTGTCACATATATTAATTCATATGATATTTTCAATTGAACAATTTAATGAATTTATATAAAAGGTAGCCTATGTCATTAGTACTAGAGATAGCTAAATGGGCCCGGTCTAGGACCGGCGAAGGATCGAGATCGGGATCGGGACTGACTTGGGCCCGTCTACGATATTCCACCAAAAACATGGCTCCGACCGGCCCGGTTTTTTATTAAAATTTTTATTTTAAGATGCATTTTTAAGTATGTTTTTAATTGCATTTGATTGAAGACCAAAATGTATGTTTAAGTATATTTTGTTAAGTGTATTATAATAAAAACGTATTTTTAGTGTATTCGATTCACCAATTAAATATTTTAAAGTATGTTTGATTGACCAAATTTTCCGGCCCAAAACTGATTTTTGACCATCTCTAGCCATTACATGATCATTTTTGAAATGAACCATGGTGACATAACAGTAAGCATTGGATACCGTAACGCTATTCCTACTTTGACTTGGTAATTATTAGAGTAAATTACAGATTTTGTCCTTAAGGTTATGTGAAAAATTTGGATCAAGTACCTCAAACGAAATAATTACAAATATTGTCACTGTGGTTTTATTTCTGTTACGGATTGGCTCACTTTAACATCTCTTAGTCTCATCCATTAAGTACAAAGGAAACATGGTCTTTTTACTATTTTTAAGAATATATAATTAAATTTTTAGTATTTTGTCTTTTATCTTTTTAAGCCTCGATTAGAAAATGACACGTGCCATGACCTTTGAAAGGAAAAAATATCCTCTCTCCCCTCACTTTTCTAGGTCACCTAGGGTTGGGTTCCGGTGAGAAGTTGAGTTAACGGTGAGAAGAGTGAGAAGTGGTTATCGACTGTTGGATGAGAAATAGACGTACATTAGAATGAGATGCACCGAGATGCACCAGATCAATTCTCTTCTAAGCCGTAATTCATTGGAAGACTTGAGATTAAAAGAGATCAACAGTTCAGATCCACTTCTCACGCTTCTCACCGTTAACTCAATTTCTCACACGATCCTTCACTTATATATATATATATATATACATACATACAGACATAGAGAGATTATATACCCATACACACACAGACGCACACCATCTTCCCACCTACAACTTTCTTCGACTTAAAGTTTTTCATTTTTCTTTTCTTTAAGCTAGGCAGTGTGTGTATGTGGATGGAAGACGATGGGTTCAAAGAGAGGGTGATGAGAGAGGGAAGGTATTTGGTGTAGAAGTTGTTGTTCAGCGGTGTGGACAATGCTAACCGGAGCAGAAGAGTAGTGGAGAAAAGGAGGAAGATGGTTGGTGGCGGTTAAGGGAGCAAATCGAGCAGCGGGGAGGTGGAGACGCCTACGTCGGTGAGAATCGACGGACAGGCCTGTTTCTGACAATTTATAAGTCCTGAACGAGATGTAAAACAGGGCCCTTGATAAGTACGAATATTTTTTAATATGTCGTTTTTATCATAAGAAATAACATTTAATTCAATAAATACTAATAATTCATATAAAACCATTTTTCCGAGTATTCCTAAATACAAAATCAATCAATAATTATTTCTAAATTAATATTATCTACCCTATTATTTTTACATAACATCGTTAATCTATTCCACCATCAAAAACATTCTTGAGATATATATATTTAATATATATTGACATTATTTTGGGTCATATTGTGACTATTCGGAGTACCACTCAATGTAAACCAATATAAATCAGTTGGGTTCATCTCACCTCAGGTTAATGTTTTTCATCACCGTTTTAAACTTTTAGGGTTAAAACAATAAATTTCGGAATCATCAATCTTAGAATCAAAAGTCCATGTTGGTTATAGCTTGAAATATTTTAATTGTTCTTGAGATAGAAGAATACTTAAGATTTGATAATGTCGAATTTTAACATTATTTATGATCTAAACCTAGTAGAAATTGCACGATCCCAAGGAAAATAGTGATTAAATTAATGGGTTTTTGGAAGAAAGTACAGGCCGAGACGGAATAAAAGGAAGAAGAGCAATCTAAGGAAAAGTCGGACAAAACATTGAATTTAGAAGATTGGGGGAAGCTGTGATAAGTCAAGGAAATCAGGAGAGAAGTTTTTAAAGCATCAAATGAAGAGTCAAGAGCTCCGACGACTTTCCGCGCGACTTTCCTGGATCCACGCGAGTTTGGGCATAGCGAGCGACTTGCCGCACGACCTAACCCGCGCCGCGAACTGCTTGTCTTTTGTCGAATTTTCAGGTAGGGTTTGGAGAGTTACATTTCACAGGGAATTGATGGCGAAGTAAGGGAAAATTTTTGAAGCAGAAAAGGTGGGGAGATCTTGTGGAAATCGATTATTGAAGCTTATTGCAAATACTTGTGGTTGGAGATTTGATACCTCAGGGAGTTTTTGTTACTTTTGGGTATTTTTCTTTAGAAGAATATTAGAGAACAAATTTTTGTCTTCAAGATCATCTAGATTGAAAGTCAAACGCCCAAGTCAAAGCCTTCAAATACAAAGTCAAAGTCACTCAAAGTGGAAAGTCAAAGTCAACCTAAGTCAACCAAAGTCAAGCTTGTTAGTTTAGTTTGTTCCTTGTAATAGTTAGTGGTATAAATAGGTTTCCTTGCGTTGTAATTCATAGTGTAGGAGAGCTTAATAGAGAAGATTACATATCTTTAGAGTGAGAAAGTAGAGAGAGAGAGAGTTTGTATACTGTGAAGATAACGATATATAAGATTTGATTGAGTTCCATTGTTAATCTTGATAATCTTTCACAAACTGGGATTAACAATTGGTATCAGAGCAGACGAAAATCATAAATCAAGATCAAATTTGAAGATTTTTGTTGAAATTTTCAAGAACTTGCAAAAGTCACTGTGTAGATTCGGATTTCGCAGAATAGTGATGTTTTTGATCTGAAATTGAATCATTTGTACTCGATTTTATGTGTGGAACAAGTTTTGTTTGAAATACTTTGTCCAATTCACAATATTTTAGGGTGAATTTTGGATTTTTGTTCGAATTTTTGAAAAGTCTGTATATAGATCGAATTTTAATATTGAGTGGTTTTTAGTTGAAATGATGTATTAGAGATTTTTTCAAATTGTTGTCGAGGTTAAATCTGCAAAGTTTGGTGTTATAATTCGGAGTATTGAAGGATTTGAGATCAAAAAGGTGATTTCAGACTCGAAAATATCAAGAACTCGCAAGATCTGAAAAATCCGCATGTTCTTATGAAGATTTCGCATGGTGCTATGAGTTTGGTGTCATCAAGTTCAAAATCCGCATAGCACTTCGTGAGAAAAGTGAGGATTTCACACAAGGTTGTGTACGAAAAGTGGGAATTCGCATAGAGGTGTGTACGAAAAGTTGGAATTTGAATTGCTAAGGGAACTTTTCGCATAACTTTTGATACGAAAAGTAAGGAATTCACATCAAGCTACATGTGAAAAGCTCTTGACTATCTCAGTTACATGCGAAAAGTCTAAGGATTCACATGATGAAGAGTTGAAATTTTTCTAAGTCTGAAATTCATACAATCTTCCTTTGCGAAAAGTGATTTTTTTGAAATTTGCCTAAGTCAAGATTTCGTACATTTTCCCTCTGCGAAAAGCTTTGGAGGTTTGAAGTTTACAAGTGAAGATTTCGCATCAGGCTACGTGCGAGAAGTTGAATTTCGCATCCACCTTCGTGCAAAAAGTTAGAATTCGTGTCCTTCTACGTGTGAGAAGTTAGAATTCGCATCCCGTAGCGTGAGAAAACTTGAATTTCGTATCATTTGGTGTGCGAATTGTTTGTGTTGTGCGAAAAGTGATCTTCTGTGGTCTGAGAAATCTATACTTAAAGAAGAGTGTGATCAAATATTTCTGATACATAAAGAATAGTGTGATCAAATCCATACTAAGTCTGCGAAGGGGCACAAATTTTTGAGTGTGATCAAATATTTCTGATTTTTGTTAATGGTCATTGCAAATGTTATCAAGATGGTATATTTTGACGATGAAGAAGAAATTATTAAGCTCAAAACAGAGAATGAAAATATCACTTCATTAGTTGATTATTATTCAAAGAGATCAAAGAAATATCATGCTGAAAAGAGGTTGCTACGCGAAGAAGTCAATGTGTTAAAGAAGACAAATGAAGATCTTCAGAAGCAGATTTCTGGTTTGGAAGAAGAAAAGGTACATAGTCTGGAAACTGAAAATACTGAATTGAAAATGAAGATTTCAGATTTGGAAGCTGAGATTGTCAAACTCAAGCAAGAAGATTGTGTCAAGAAGAATGAGGAGACAACAAAGGATTTAGAAAGTGCTAATGCAAAGTTGAGAAAGAAGATTTCAGAATTGGAACAGAAGATTGCCAAAGATAGAGATGAATTTGAAAAAGAAAAGAAAGGGTTTGCACATAAATTCTCTGAATTCTCAAGAAATACCATTGAAGAAAAGAAAGCAGCTGATCTTAAATGTGCAAAACTTTCTCAACAAGTGATGGATTTTGAGAAAGTAATCATTATGGAAAGGGACAAGTTTGCAAAGGAGAAGAAGGTAGTTGAGTAGAAAAATGTAGGATTTTTCAAAGAAATATCTGATCAAAGAAAGAATGTTGAGAAAGATTTTGAGGAAGAAAGGAAGATTTTTGAGTCAGAGATTAGGAAGCTTACAAAGTCATTATCTAAACTGTCAACAAAAGCAATGAAAGAGCAATGAAAAGATTGACCTGCTCACCAAGGAAAGAAACAATTTATCTTCCAAAATAACAGAACTTGAAGAAATTGTCTCTAAGGTGGTTTTGACTTAGCTGAAGACTCTAGATTCAATTCTTCAAACACCTAGAGATGATTCAGCTGATTCTGAATGCCCAATCAAGACAACATCAAGTTCACATCATAAATATGTTTCTACAAAAGGTCAGTTAATTCTAAAGATCAGATTCGTACTACTAACCTTTTCTATGATATAAATGTTGATAGTTCAGGGTCATTTAGAAGAAGGAGTGGTATTGAGAAGTTAGTATGGAGAGTGAAAGCAGCTTCTGATGAGAAGAATTATCAAAAATCATTTGTGCATACACTCAATGCCAAGAAGAACAATGTGCAAAAAGGTAAACCTGATCTTGTTTACATTGTCAATCAATTAATCAGGTTAGCACAAAAGAAGATTAATTGTTCTTATTGTGGCTCAAATGATTTTGTTAGCAAAAACTATGCTAATTACTGGTATGGTTCTTATTATATTACTCCTAACAGAACTACAACTAGCAAACCTAGACCCAAATACCAGTGGGTACCAAAGCCAAAAGATCCATCTGTGTTACAGGCACCTCAAGTCTAGGGGGAGTGAAAGAACTTAGACTTCTGAGTAAATCTGCACAGGACTCGGACTTCAATGTTAAAGAGTTTGACTTTTAGACAAAGCAGTCTAGGACTCGTGCTTCAAAGATCAAGTTTGACTTCTAAATACAACAGTTTAGGACTCATACTTCAACGATAAAAAAAGATTGTACTCCGATGCATAAGAGATGATCAACCTTCACGGGGGAGTACATATCATCCTTTTTGATAAATATTGTGAATGTAATATTTCAGGGGGAGTAAATGACTTATAATTAAATCAGATCAGAACTCGTGCTTCAAAAGTTTTCTTTGACTAAAACTTTTATACTTTGACGACTTTTTGACTACTTGCAGATTTTGAGGGGGAGCTTACATGATCATATCAATCATGACTATGCGGCTGACTTTTTGAGATTTTGTATGTGCATAAGGATAATTTCTAACCTTAATCTCATTGTGTTTGAGAGAAGGACGACTTTTAGACATGAAAACATGTTTTTAAATGTTCAAACCACTTCGTATTCTCAAAATGATTTCATGAATTTAGAAGTGTGATTTTCAATGTTTTCATTTTATGAGCTTCAATATTTCACGAACCGTATGTTTCCAAAGATAAATACTTGTGTATTATCTTTTCCATATACTGTCAAGTATTCATACACATCGGTTTAATATTTTTGTTGATTTTATTATTACCATGTCTCAAATGAAACAATTTTTTGGTGGTAATAAACTCTTTTTGTATATTCAATGTTCGTTGAGCGTTACTTCATTCAAAGCATTTGTTTCAAGAATGTCTATACTTTTTCATATAGACAACATCCAATTTTTCATGACCTAAGCTTATATTGATACATCATTCATATTTGATCTTTTTCATACATTGTCAGATTCTCAAAACATATCTCTTGATTTCACTTTGTTCGTTCAATTTCCTTGTTTTGAGAAAAACTTCCATGTTTTAAAATGCTCAAATCTTCATGATTATTTTACTGAGCATACATATATCTGACATGTATTTCGTACTATTGTGCTTTAACTGTTAAAATTAAACTGTTGAGCAACATTATGCTTTTAGGACAATTTAAATGGGAGCAGTGTGAGGACTTAACAGAACTTCTATGGATTCACGTTAACCATTGTTTCCTACCCAAGAAGTTATCCTGAGTGATCGAGAGACAAGGGGTCAATATCTGAGTGTGGGTGTGTGATGAGGTAAAATGGATAGGAGAGTTTGGTTAGTAGTAAGCTTAAATGATTAAAAGAAAGAGGGTGTGAGAACAAAGTTAAAAGAATATGGAAACTCTGCACCAACTTTTTCTGAGCCGGACAACCATATAATTTGTTGGTTCACATTTTTTGGTGACCTTCATTGAAACATACATTAGCCCATGCCAACTCTTGATTTAAACCCCACCAGCTACTCATTTTTTTCTTAAAAAGAAGATGTTTCAATATGACTGGGAAGCAACACATAATCTATATCGTCTTCATTTGGAAGATGTGGATACTGAAATAGAAGGAAAGTTGTCCCACCTTCGTATTTCGATCATGCACAATTGAGTCCATGTAATACTATTGTTGTCTCAATGGTTTACACATTTTGAGCCTAATATAAAGCAAAATGCTTAAATTATTTCATACACAAGCACGTACACAAATAACATTTGTTTTTGTGTCAGAACGTTCATAGAATTACCTTGTGTTATTCGATGATTGAATGGAAGACTTGGGGAGTGAACATCAATATAACTCCTTGTATAGTACATCCGTTGTACTAAGTGACTTCGTGTTACGTACAGGCATATTAACTGATTCATTTGTTGATTCAGGGTTACGTTCTCTATTTATTTGAATTTGAAAAGATTCGGATGAATACATTCGATGAATTTGACGGATGGTTCGGTAATTTTGAGGAAAGATCAGAAACTGGAAGAGGTCAGAAATTTAGTACATGACATTTCTTGAAGAATTTTTGATGATTTATATGCTCTACGTCATCAAAAAGGGGGAGAAAGTCAAGAAATGGAAAAGAAGCTGTGGGAGATAATCAAGAAATGAGAAAGAAATTGTCAAGAAATTTCAAGAATTCAAGAAATTCTTTTTGAAGATTGTTTTGAAAAAGAAAAGTGAGCTACAACTGAAGATAATTTCTTTGCTAGAGATAATGATGTTAATTAAAGTCTTTGGGGAAGAATATTAAAGATCACAAGAAGGGGAAAATGAAGATTATCAATTTTCATCTCAATAATGGGTGAATGTTGATTGCCTGAGAAGATCAGTTTTTGTCCCAAAAGGGAGAATGTTCTTGAAAGGGGGAAAATGTGCTTTGAAGGTGAAATTCATTTGAAGATAAGTGCAAGTTTATATAAAGGGGGAGATTACTAGTTTTTGAATCAAAGGGGGAGAATTTGTTTTGAAGATGATCTTCAATCCAAAGGGGGAGAATATTAGAGCACATATTGTTGTCTTCAAGATCATCTAGATTGAAAGTCAAACGTCCAAGTCAAATCCTTCAAATGCAAAGTCAAAGTCAATCAAAGTGGAAAGTCAAAGTCAACCTAAGTCAACCAAAGTCAAGCTTGTTAGTTTAGTTTGTTTGGTTTGTTCCTTGTAATAGTTAGTGGTATAAATAGGTTTCCTTGCGTTATAATTCATAGTGTAGGAAAGCTTAATAGAGAAGATCGTATTGCATATCTTTAGAGTGAGAAAGTAGAGAAAGAGAGTTTGTATACTGTGAAGATCATATCAATGACATATGAGATTTGATTGAGTTCCATTGTTAATCTAGATAATCTTGAACAAACTGGGATTAACAAACAATGTTTGGGATTACAATTTCTTCTCTTAGTGTTTTGTTTTTCAACACCCCCAACATGAACTAATCCTTAAATTTTGGGGGTTGGATGAATTTTGGGTTAGATAATCATTTGAACATGTGATTGAACTTGGTATTGGGTTTATTGTTTTCAATGAAGCATATGTCAAGGTTTTTACTTGTGATTCCAGATTCAAGCATTTGCCATTCAAAGATTAAAAGAATAAGAACAAGAATCTAGAGAGAGAAAGTAGTCACAAGTCGCAATGTCATATATCTCACATGAAAACGATTACAAGACTTGAACAAAATGAAAGCTTACAAGAAAACAAAGCAAGGTAAGGTATTTATATGGGTTAAACAAACCTTGACCTCATACAATACTTACAAAGTAAAAGACAAAATAACAAATACAAATTGAGTCAAACTCTAGATCTAACATTCTCCCCCTTTTGAATCAATTTGCAAGTCTTTACCTGGTCCACCTTCTTGAACTGGTTCTCCTTATTCCCAAATAAGATGCAAACCTTCTTATCCCATTTCTAAAATCAATTCTGTCTTGGATAGCAAGAATAACATGACCAGTGTAGATTCTATCCATTCTTGGCAAATGATCATTCTCTGCTAACCTTCTTCTTTCACTTTCTTCATATCTATCTTTCAGCTCCTTCAAGACAATCTTTAATGTACCATCAGAATATTTTGCAATGTTAGATGCTCTCATAAACTTTTTCTTCTTTTCTCCATTCTCATACACAACTCCAAGCTCAGGCTCTCTTAACATAGTATACAAAGGTGTTTCTTCAAGATTAGGATGTGAATTATCTGGTGCAAGCATATTCACTCTCCTTTGATTGGTTTCCAAACCCAGTTGGAAATCATAGCAGTATGTATAAAAGATGTGTCTCCTGATAAACTTCTTAATGGTCTCCAAAACATACAGAACATCTGGAAATCTGACAACCATACTTCTGAACTCATGGTACATGAACTCTAGATCATCAAAATGAAGATTAACAAAATCAACTTCAGTAAAGATGTACTCTTTCATATCTTTCCTCTGTACCACAAACTATGGATACCAAATCTTCACAAACTTCTTCAATGAAACCTCTTTGACAACCACAATTCCATGTCTACTATTGACATCCTTAGCTGTTCTATGCAAAAAGCTCATCATTTTGACATACTCATACTGGTAATCAGAAGATTTGTCTTGAATGCCCAATATCAAATTCCTGTCCAACATTCTTATCTTCCTCACATATATCTTCCTTATTTCTTCTAAGTGTGGTGCCCTTAAAGCATGACGAATCCTTCTTAACTCCTCTTTTGTAGGACCATACTCATCATATCCTGCTTGTGTGTTGGATGGACCTGCTTCATTAGCATTACCAGATTGACCTGTTTGGCTTGGTATTTCTGGTGCATGTAGTGGTTCTCTTTGAAATTCAGGTTGCATTTGAGGGTTATTAGGCTTTTGCTGGTAAGGTAACTCTTCTTCAATACTTGCATTCTGATCAACATTAGCTTCAGAAGAAATATCAGCTTGAACATCACTGGATTCAGAAAAACCAAACTCTTTGAAGGATGAAACAGATGGAACTTCAGTGTGACTTGGCTCTGGTATATCAGGATGAACTAGGCTTAAATGAAGATCTTCAGGAGAATTCTGATCAAACATAGCATTCAACACATCAGAATCTTTATCTTCAAACAACCCATCAAGCACACTTTCTTCATTCTTAGGAACAACATCACTAGCTTTATTAGCAACAACCTCAATGATTTCAACTTCATCATCATCATCAACTATATCCATAAAGTTTTTCTTTTCTTCCTCCTTAACCCTCCAAAATTGTTCATACTTCTCATCTATGTCCTCCTCCTCATCATCATCAGAAAAAACAATAGCATTCATCTCTTCCAATCTAGTCAACAACATAATTTCTTCTCTTGAAACAACCTTAGGCTTTGCAACCCTTGGTTCAATGTTTGGATTCAAGTATAGTACAATCTCCTTCCCAGTAACATCATCAACTTGATCATTTCTCTTATCTCCATGATCAACATTTTCAACATTCTATTCACCAACCAATCCAACAGCAGTATTGACATTAACACTCTGTTTCTGATTCATCTCCCCCTCATGGTCATGATCTGAATCATGATCATTCCTTGATTGAGAAACAGAAGCATGGGTTTTACATGAAGTTTGCACAACCTTAGTAAGATCAGACAAGGCTTGCAAAATATTAGCTTTAAATGAATTGAACTCTGAGGCTTTAACCACATTTGTTGGATGCATAGATGGTGGTGGTGGTGTTTGATGTTGGGATTGCAGAAGAGAAAGAAGATCTGCATCTGTTTGTTTATCAGGGGCTTGAGAAAGAATCTTGGCAAAAAGCAAGTATTTGAGTTCATCAATTGACATATCAACTGGTTGAGTTGGATGAGGTGTAGGTGGAACTTGTTTTACTGGCTCAGGCACAACTGCTGGATCCTTTCCCTTTAAAAATATTTTCACAACTCCAATTTCTTCTTCAAACTTCTCCATGAACTTTGTTTCAACAGCCTTTAAGGCGCCGTTGAGAATTTCCTGCGTCACAAAGACTGGTAATCTAACACCGAAGTCACTTAGACGTTCCATTGTCATTACAGTTGATAAATCAACAGCATAGCCTGTGTTCATTGTTGTCAAAGATGTAGAAATGACAGGACTTCCACCCGGTCCTTGTAGTTCAATATTAGAAGCTACTCGGGGTGTTCCGGTCAGGTCACCAAGACTTCTGACAAAGATAGAATCAATGTGTGACCTAGAAATAATTATAGGTAATTCAACATACTCTAGACTCACTTATGCACAGTAAGGAATTGAGAACTGGGGCTGTTGTTCTCTAGTTTCAATACATGTGGTCTTCGAATGAGAACTAGGTAGATTTTGTGCTAAATCCTCGTGATTTATTAAAACTAACCCCTGTTGAGAGGAGATAGAGTGGTTGGAAGGGGTGTGCAATTGCATAAGTGGGCTACTTATGTCTTTTTCAATACTTACTCGCAACACATGCGGCGAAGTGGTAGATGCGACTGCCCTTCTAGAAGTGTAGGTTAGGAGTCTCTCGCTCTCACCATGTTCTTTTACTTCCCTTCCACTCAACCTCTTAGTTTCATTTTTCAACTTGAACTCCCTCATCACTTCTTATGTCTCCAACAACATTCCTGACAGTTGTGTCCAAATCTATATCCATTGCATCATCATAGAACTCAGCAAAGACATCAGTTTGCTCAATATTCTCATCAGCTTGAGTAGCAGTACCACCTTGTTCATTCTGATCATCATCACCATCACTATCACTTTCATCAGCATCACTATCATTGTTTCCATCACTAGCATCATCATTATTTACCTCATCATTTTCACTTGTTGCAGAAGGAATGTTCTCATTAGAATCAGCTGCTGCCACTTCCGGATCTGACTCAGTTTCAAAGCTTTGACCTTCATCAGCAGGAGGTGTCACTATAGGAGAGGCATGAGCTTGTGACCCTGATGCTTCCAGTCTAGGTCTCCGAACCCCACCAGTACCCCTATCGGTATTTTTCCTCTTCACTCCCCGTTCTTGCACCCCCATGGTGACAGGAACTCTCACTGACTCCTCTCTCCTAAGGGTTGAGTCCGGGGTAGGGGATACCGGTCTTGGTCGTCCCATAGACTCTCTATATGAAACCACACAGTCAGATTCCGGATCAGCATAATCCAGTAGAACTTCAGAGATTGGCATAGAGTAGATAAACTCTTTCGTCTGCTTCATCAAGTACATCATAGTGTGAATAGGTGCAAATGGATGGTTATGTCTTCTTGGAATTTCTTTATTACTTCTGAGCATGCTTCAGATGATAAGAGTCAGAAATATCTGATACGGCACAAAGGTAGGTGCTTTGGAAGTCTTCTTTGATAGCACTCTTTCAGAAAGTTAAGTCCAAAAGAACACAACATAGTCTACATGCAAGTCATAAACAACTGCATGAAATAGCTTCAGAGTGTGAATGTTGGCATTATCAGTACCATGAACTTTTTTTGTCAAACACCTGTTGATCACTGAGAATAAGGTGTAGTAAAAAGGAGGCAGGTTATTCTTCTTGAAGTGATTAACCTGTGTCAATGGACCAACATATCCCATGTTCCTTATACCCTCAAAGACTTCAGAGACTGTTGGAAAATCATCATAAGCATCTCTCCCTTCTCTAGCATTTGGTTCAGGAAGATCCAAGATGTATCTCAGCCTTTGATAATCTAGAATGGATGTGTAGTGATCAATTTGCAGTTCAAATTGAAGAACTATGTCATTTCCAACTGTCTTGTTGATACACTTGCTGGTTTTCCAGGCTTGCTGTAGGTAAAGCTCTGGAACAGCAGCTTCAACAATTAGTTCATATCTCAATGGATGGTTCTGAATAATCCCAATGACAAGAGGATCTATGTTCAAATGTTGGAAATCCACTCTATGGTTATTAGGTGACAGATGCTTCTTATCTGATGGTAAGATTAGAACTAGATCAGGATTGACACCAGGTTTAGGCTGGTAGTCAAATTTGGAAGAAGGCATAGGATACTTCCTTGAGGCTTGAGGTGATGAGTTCTCATCCATCTGAACTTCCTACTCAACTAATTGATTATCAGCCATGGAAATACATGAAAAAGATAAAGTATGGACAGATGCCTAATTTGTCAGTGAAAAACTAAAAAAATTGATTTTGAAAATTTTCAAAAAAATTTCCTAAGTATGGAATTTGCATGGAACTATTGTAACACCCGGAAAATTTAAGGTAAGTACTTATACTTTGTATTTCATCAATTTTAGTAAATTTCGAATCTGGAATCCCTAGATGTGTAAATTATCTGTTTTTGGCTTAATATCGTTATAATTTATTTGGTCTATCTCGTTACGTGAACGTTTGGTTTTGAAACGGAGTTTTCGGATCTCAAAAGCTTGGTGCGACAGTGCCACGGGCATAGTCGCAAGGCACAGTCGCGGAGGGTGTACCGAGGCTGGGGTTGATGGCGCGACATTGCCCACGCGACAGTGCCAAGGGTACAGTCGTAGGGCATAGTCGCGAGGATGGTACCGAGGGTCGTAGCTTCGGTGCGGTTGTGGCCATGCGATAGTGCCAGGGGCATTGTCGCCGGGCATTGTCGCCGGCGGGGTCTGGGGGTTTAAAAACCTTTCTAAGCCGACATTTTCAACACAATTACATAAAATCAGTTTTATCTACGGGAGAGAGAGCTCTTTGGGTGATTTTTGGAAGGCTCAAACCCTAGATTCATTTATTGTAAGCCTAAGGATTTCTCCTCTCATTTATTGTTCATTAAAGGGTTTGGTGTAGCTTTTGGTGGAATCAAGCTAGCTATCAAGTCGCATCTTCTCACCATTTTCCTAATTTTCCTAGGGTTTCAATTAAAACCCTAGATAGTGAGTTTTCTACTTACCATTTTCAAATGAGATACATATCTTGTGTGCTTACTTGTTTTTAGTCACATACATGAATAAACTTGTTCCTAGATAGGATTTAGATTAAAGGGTTGTTTTCCCTCTCATTGTTATTTATTATAAACTTGTAATATTAACAGGCATTTATTGTTTCCCTTTTTGGGAGGAGCTCATGCTATGACATTAATGTGATCACCATATTTCCTTTTCCGAAAATTTTTGTTTATCCCAATTTTTGGGGTGTTACAAGTTGGTATCAGAGCTTTAGTTTAAGGGAACTAGGTGTTAACTCTAGCATACCTAGACTTAAGTTGGTTGAGCACATAGTATGATGGTCCCTTTGGGTAGAGCATCTCTAGGTGGGGAGAGTATTAGGATTACGAAATTGCATTAATTGAAACTTATAATAATGACAACGAGAATCCTTATGTAAAGTATGTTCACAATCTCACTTGGCCTGTGTTGTTCTGAATTTATGATTACGTAAGCATGTTTGAAATTGTTATTATGATGATTAATCGTTGTAGTAGTACGTATTGAACCACTTATCTTTTAAAGAATTAATCGGTGTGATTCTTGTCATGTATGACAGAGCATCATGGTAAACACTCGAAATATGCTCCAGAATCCGCGGGATGGTCACATTGAAGACGAGTCTACCGCCGATCAACCTTCTCTAGTAACAATTACTGAGAGGCCACGCGTAACCGATGTCTTGGGTGGAGGACCAGAACATGTACCAAGAGTGAATATGGAGACCGGGCAACCGATTGTAGAAAGGGTGACCATGGAGACAAGGATCCAAGATAATGTGATGCAAGCCATGAATTCGGCCATGGCACAACAACAAGAATTCTTCTTGAAATTGTTAGAAAATCGGGATGCCAGTCATCGACGAACTGAGGCTATGGCGGAGAATGCGGTGAATGGGTCGGGTGGCGGACCGACCGTCGTTTGAAGTGAGGAGCATGCTATTAGGGCTGAGAAGAAGAAGGATGGGGGTTGCTCTTTCAAGATGTTTCTTTGCAGTCGAGCTCCAGAGTTTTCCGGGACGACCGAACCACTAGCATGTATGAAGTGGATCCAAGATGTTGAGATGGCATTTGAGTCCAGCGAGTGTGCGGACTCTCAGAGCGTCAAGTTTGGATCCCAATTGCTCCGAGGAGACGCGCTGAGCTGGTGGAATATTACAAGGAGGGCGCTCACACTAGAAGTTCTAGCCCAAATCACTTGGCCTATATTCAAAAAGAAATTGATGGAGAAGTATTGCAACGAGAGGGCTTTGGATAAGATCGAAGATGAGTTCCAAAATCTGAAGAAGGGTAACATATCGGTCGCTGACTATGCCAAACAGTTCATGGATAAACTGAGCCTGGTTAAACACTTGGCAACCGATAAGGGGGAAAAAATAAAGGCATTTGTGAAGGGTTTGCCGGCGGATATGAAGACAGATGTGAGGAACGCTCACAAGATACCTTACAAGAAGTGATCGAGGCAGTGCAACTAGTGGAGGACGACATGATTTTGGACAAGAAAGAAAAGAAGCAACAAGGAGAAAAGAGACGGTGGGAAGGACCGACCGGGCCCGTGAGATCATCCAAACCCTTCAACGGGGGGAGGAACGTGGAACCGAGGCGCGAGACGCAATGGTGCCCCAAATGCAGGAGTAAACATTCCGGGCCTTGCAACCCCAAACCTTTCTCCGGCGCTACCGAATGTTTCAAATGTGGTCGGAGGGATCACTTGAGCAAGGATTGCCCCTCCCGACCGACGGGGGTGTGCTATGAATGTCGGGAGTCGGGGCACATCAAGCGAAATTGTCCAAAGTTGGCGAGGGGTAACCAAGAGGTTCAAAGCGGGGTTACACCAAAGAAATAAAACCAACCGAAGGCGCCAAGTCGGGCCTTCCAAATGACAGCAGATGAAGCGAGAGAGAGAGCAGACGTTGTGTCGGGTACCTTTCTAGTGAACTCTCTACCTACCCGTGTTCTATTTGATTCGGGTGCAAACCGATCATTTGTGTGTACTTCGTTTTGCAAGAGTTTCACTATTCCTATTAGCTTGTTGAATGATGCTTTAGTGGTAGAAGTAGCCAATGGGGAACAATTGTTAGTTCGGGGGTGCTACTTTGGTTGTATCTTAGATATAGATGGGGAGTCTTTCGCAATAGACTTGTTACCGGCAAATATCGGGGGGTTCGACGTGATTGTCGGGATGGACTGGCTATCCAGGAATAATGCCGGTATATTTTGTTCCAAGAAGATGATTAGAGTACCCTTGCCAAAGGGTGGCGAAGTGATAATTTACGTAGAGAAGAACCGAAAAGCCAACATGATTATCTCGTCACTCAAGGCACGCAAGAGCCTAGCTAAGGGGTGTGCTTCGTACTTAGCCTAGGTGATCGACGTGAAATTAGAAAATAAGAAGGTAGAAGATATGGAGGTGGTGCACGAATACCCGGATGTTTTTTCGGAGGATCTACCCGGACTACCACCGGAATGACAAGTGGAGTTCCACATCGACCTTACTCCGGGAGCCGCTCCGATCGCTCGTGCTCCCTACCGTTTAGCCCCGACGTAAATGCAAGAGATGATGAAGCAACGTCAATAACTTCTCGAGAAGGGATTTATACGACCGATTTCTTCGCCTTGGGGAGCTCCGGTTCTATTTGTGAAGAAGAAGGACGGGTCTATGCGGATGTGCATCGATTACCGTGAACTCAACAAGGTCACCGTGAAGAATAAATATCCACTTCCCTGGATCGACGACCTCTTCGATCAACTTCAAGGAGCGGGATGCTTCTCGAAAATATATTTACGATCCGATTATCATCAAGTGCGAGTAAAGAAGAGCGACATTCCGAAGACGGCGTTCCAGACTAGATACGGGCACTATGAATTCTTAGTCATGCCATTCGGATTGACTAATGCACCGGCCGTATTCATGGACTTGATTAAACCGAGTATGCCGACCTTTATTAGACATATCGGTCATAGTCTTTATCGATGATATTCTTATCTACTCTCGGGACAAAATGGAGCATCGACAGCATTTTCGGGTGGTCTTTGAAATTCTTCGGAAGGAGAAGTTGTTTGCAAAGTTTTCAAAATGTGAGTTTAGGCTCCAAGAAGTCCAATTCTTGGGCCATGTAGTATCAAAAGACGGGGTGAAGGTGGATCCGGCGAAGATAGAGGCAATGATGAATTGGGAGCCACCGATGAGTCCAACGGAGATAAGATGTAACACCCGGAAAATTCAAATAAATATCACCGTTCAAAATCCCCGTTTTAGGTGATGTCTCGCTTTGGAATCTGTGTAAGAATCCCGTAGTTTCGGTTTGGGCACTTGGATCGACAAAGAGAAGAAATCGGGGCGAGTAGTGTGTGGCGCGAGCGTGCCACGTGACTATGACACATGTCATAGTCACTGGTCACAATCGCGGAAGAAGGGAAGGTCGGGGTACGTACCAGGCAACTATGACCCGCGATAGTGACAGTGGCACAATCGCGTGTCATTGTCATGGAGATGGTACCGAACGTTGGGTGAGGCTCGCGACTATGACCCGCGACAATGCCCTTGGCACTATCATCGGGCATTGTCGCCCACGGGGTCCAGATGGGTTAAAATCCATTTTCATCCCAATTAACCTCATTTCTCTCCCAACTCGTTTCAGATCCGATCTAGAGAGATTCTTAGGCGATTTTCTCTCCATAAACCCCTCTTCTCTTTCCTTGTCAACCTAGGGTTTGTCGAGACCAAGTGTGGATCACCAAGAACTTAAGCTCAAGAGTTCAAGTGTTTGCCTAAGGTAATCTCCTCCACTCTTCACCTTAAAGGCTAGGGTTTTTGGTATTTCTTTCCTTCTCCCATTTTGTTGGGATTTAATGTATCTATAAGAATGTTGGTGTCTAAGGATCTTGGTTGAGAGTTGGAGCTAAGGATCTAGAAGATTTTAAGTCTTCCTTTCAGGAGCTCAAGTTGTGTTTGTAAAACCTAGATTTGGTCTAAATCTAACAAGGTGAGTTCTAGTTGTTTTGAAAAACTATATAAATGTCAAAATGCTTATATTTTAGGATCTTGAAAATATTTCTATGGGTTACCTTAATCTAATAAGTTTTGGAAATATTTGTACACTTGCACATTTTGTGCTATCAAACTCTTGGGAAAAAGGTTTACAATATTTTATGAAGGATTTGAGTCACATAAAGGGATTCTTGAATATATGATACAAACATATTTTATAATTGATGACTTTCATGGTAAATGGGTATTTTCACATATTTGGAATGTTAAAGTTTTATGTGGATTGTTAAGTGTGTTTGGGGTGTTTTAGCATCAAAATGATATTCAAATCCACTAAATGAGTTTTATTCGAACTATTAAAGAAATTAGACAACATAAGGTGTTGGGTTTTGTTTTGGTGATAAGTTGGGTACAAATGGAAATTTTGGGACTTCACTTTACTTATAAGTCTGAGATATCGATGTTTTAAACAATTTCGACTGCAATGGCGTGAGTAAACGGAAATTATCATTTTGGACACTACGAGTATTTTGGGAAATCATAAATCCTACGGTTTTGGCCTTCGGCCGACAATACATCGATGGAAATGCATATGTTGGGAAAATTATACTTCGACACGTACAGTCATATTGGTTTTTCTTTTATTGGCAAACGTTTAAGATGCCTTGTGGCTTGAGTTATACTCTAATGAGTTTTGGGATGTTGTCCCGTTTAAACAACTCAATATGGGCGCTTTATGGAAATACAATTGTTATGCAAATGTTGGTTATTACATGTTTTGGATGCACTAGTTCATTCATATGGAGTCATGTAATGTTTAGACTGTAATGCATTGGATCCATAGGTATATGAGTTGTTATGTTCATCATGGAGTTTTGATATCCATGTTTGAGTCTAGTGAGTGGTCCCCAAGTCATGTTGTTATATAAGCTTGCGGTGGTGCTCTTGGAGAGTCGTATACGGAGCTAAGTCTTGCGGTGGTGCCAATGGTGAGCCGGATACGAGGACTTGTGACTTTGTGGTGAGACTCATCTAGAGGTCGAGTAGTCGCTAGGTTCATTGGGTATCTTGCGGTGGTAGCTCAGAGGAGCCGGATACGGGGATCCATGGTCTATGCGAAACTCGAGAACGTTGATAAGTGGCTTAACTTTGTGTGCCCGCCACATTCGATGGAATCAGGTTTCCCCCGTCACCGAAAGGTGTTATCTTGGGTACTCCCTTACCCATGCCTTCGGTGTTAAAACGTACCATTATATTTACACAAAGAGTCTTTTGGTGAAATACCATGTGGGTGCGTTTTGGGGAAAATGAGATGTGGAATAATTATTTAAAATGGGTGTTTGGAAATTAGAAGTAACTTGATTAGCAAATAAAGTTTCATTATAATCAGTATTTCTAAAATGGCCTTATTCGTAGTAAAGCGTTCACTTTAAATGTTTTATATGATGAAAACTGCTTTAACTAACTAGGCATTAAGCCTAACACTTTCTCTTTTCGACATGTATATCAGGTCTTAGATGGATCTGTGTGGCGAGTGGAGCTTGGTAGAAGTTCCGGTAGGATGGCTTTAGTGACGTCATCCGGTTTGGTGAAGATAGCAGCTTTGGTGGTTTTAGTAACACCCGACTAATGTTGTCCCTAGTTTGTGGGACTGGATAGTTCCGTTAGAACTCTGATACATTGTTGTAGCGATTCTTCCTTGTAACTTTAGATATTTGTTGTTTCAAAGCTTTGTATTTAAGAGTTTTTGGAAGTTTTAATTTGTCTGTTATTTTCGAATTTTAGGGGTGTTACATAAGAAGTTTCTTGGGCTTGGCCGGTTACTACCAACGGTTTATTCAAGACTTTTCGAAGATCGCGTCTCCACTCCCATCATTGACGAGGAAGAACGTTAAGTTCTTGTGGATCGAAACGCAAGAGAAAGCCTTCCGAACCCTACAAAGGAAGTTATGCGAAGCACCGATCCTATCCTTACCCGAAGGATCCGAAGACTTCGTGGTTTACAGCGACGCCTCTAAGTTGAGGCTAGGGTGCATATTGATGCAAAGGGGAAAGGTAATCGCGTATGCATGATGCATCGCGAAAACTCAAGAACCACGAAAAGAATTACCCTACGCACGACTTGGAACTAGCGGCGGTGGTGTTTGCCTTGAAGCTATGGCGACATTACCTTTACGGAACGTAGTGTACTTTATTCACCGATCATAAAAGTTTGAAGTATATCTTTGACCAAAAGGACCTCAACATGCGGCAACGATGGTGGTTAGAACTTTTGAAGGATTACGACTATGAATTGCTTTACCACCCCGGTAAAGCCAACGTGGTGGCGAACGCTTTGAGCCGGAAGAGTTATGGGAGCGAAGTCAAGGTAACTGTAACCAGAATTGACGTAATCTCGAGCTTAGTGGATGACATCAAGCGAAGCCAAAAAAAGGCACTCCGAGAAATAAACCTCAAAGACGAGATCGTGGTGAAGCAACGGGAAACATTAACGGAGGATAGTCGTTGCCTCAAGCTTTTCTAAGGGAGAATTTGGGTGTCGAAGATTGGACGGATACGCGAGTTGTTATTGGCGGAGGCTCACAAGTCCAAGTACTCCATACATCCTGTTAGCACCAAGATGTATAGAGATTTGAAACTAAATTATTGATGTCCGGTGATGAAACTTGATGTGGCCAATTACATGGAAAGATGCATCACTTGCCTTCAAGTCAAAGCGGAGCATCAAAGGCCTTATGGAAGCTTGCAACCATTGACCATTCCGGAATGGAAGTGGGAGCAAATCACAATGGACTTCGTCACCAAACTACCGAAGACCTTGAAGGGGCACGACACTATTTGGGTAGTGGTGGATAGACTCACCAAGAGTGCGCATTTCCTAGCAATGCGAGAAACACTACCGATGGACAAATTAGCTAAGCTCTATATTGATGAAGTGGTGTCACGTCACGGTATCCCACTATCCATCGTTTCGGATCGGGATAGTCGGTTCACTTCCAAGTTTTGGGATGGATTGCAAAGAGAGTTGGGCACGAAGGTCAAGTTGAGCACGACCTATCATCCTCAAACCGACGGGCAAAGCGAAAGGACGATTCAGACTCTCGAGGACATGCTTTGGTCTTGCGTCATAGATTTTGGGGGAATTTGGGACTCACACTTGTCGTTGGTGGAATTTGCGTACAATAACAGTTTTCATTCGAGCATCGGAATGGAACCATTTGAGGCGCTCTACGAATGGAAGTGTAGAACCCCGGTTTGCTGGTTAGAGGCAGGAGAAAAACAATTTGCGGGACCAGAGATAGTGCGAGCAACATCGGATAAGGTAAAAGGTATCCGAGAACGATTGAAGGCGGCCCAAGATTACCAAAAGAGTTATGCAGACAAAAAGCGGAGGCCGGTTGAATTTCAAGTGGGAGATCGAGTCATGGTGAAGGTGTCACCTTGGAAGGGACTCATTCGTTTCGGGAAGTGCGGGAAGCTTAGTCCTCGTTTCCTTGGACCCTTCACAATATTAGAGAAGATCGGACCCCAAGCTTATAAATTGGACTTGCCGCCAGAGATGGACGGAATACACCCGACGTTTCACGTTTGCTATCTTCGCAAATGTCTGGCCGAGGAGGAGAGTGTCATACCTTTGTCAGAGATTCGAGTAGATAGCGGTAACCGATGTGTAGAAGAATAGGAAGCCATATTAAAGTCAAAAACAAAGCAATTGAGGCATAAAGAAGTGACTATGGTGAAGGTTCAATGGAAGCATCATCGGGGTACCAACGTAACATGGGAATCAGAGGAGGACATGAGGAAGAGGTATCCGCGTTTGTTTAGAGAATAAGATTTCGGGGATGAAATCCTCATTAGGTGGGGAGGATTATAACACCCGGAAAATTTAAGGTAAGTACTTATACTTTGTATTTCATCAATTCTAGTAAATTTCAAATCCAGAATCCCTAGATGTGTAAATTATTTGTTTTTGGCTTAATCTCGCTATAATTTATTTGGTCTATCTCGTTACGTGAACGTTTGGTTTTGAAACGGAGTTTTCGGGTCTCAGAAGCTTGGTGCGACAGTGCCACGAGCATAGTCGCAGGGCACAGTCGCGGAGGGTGTACCAAGGCTGGGGTCGATGGCGCGACATTACCCACGCGACAGTGCCAAGGGCACAGTCGCAGAGCATAGTCGCGAGGATGGTACCGAGGGTCGTAGCTTCAGCGTGATTGTGACCATGCGATAGTGCCATGGGCATTGTCGCTGGGCACTGTCGCCGACGGGGTCTAGGGGTTTAAAAACCCTTCTAAGCCGACTTTTTCAACAAAATTCCATAAAATCAGTTTTAGCTACGGGAGAGAGAGAGCTCTTTGGGCGATTTTTGGAAGACTCAAACCCTAGATTCATTTATTGCAAGCCTAAGGATTTCTCCTCTCATTTATTGTTCATTAAAGAGTTTGGTGGAGCTTTTGGTGGGATCAAGCTAGCTATCAAGTCTCATCTTCTCACCATTTTCCTAATTTTCCTAGGGTTTCAATTAAAACCCTAGATAGTGAGTTTTCTACCTACCATTTTCAAATGAGATACATATCTTGTGTGCTTACTTGTTTTTAGTCACATACATGAATAAATCTGATCACCTGATAAGTTTGACCTAACTGTTATATTTGAGCTTTATGGGAATTTTGGCTATGTGATCATTATTTGGCGTATGTGGAAGTATTAATTACATTTATGGGTCATGATTTTGTATTAATATGGGAATGGTGATTATCATTATGAGGATTGCAAATTTTAGGGTTTTGAACCTAAAATGGGATTGGAACTAAATGAGGTCTTATGCATGTATCTTGATGATATGGATTATGTATAGAGATGGATAGTGTATATATATATATATATATATAAACTGGAGGAACCGTGGGTATGTGCCAAGAGGATGTAGTTTGAGGTGCCACCTGAATGGTATGCGCCTAGACCTTCGCCATTTGGAGTAATGCCTGAGAGGTAGTCTTCAAGTGTGTCGGGCCTTGGGATGTTGCTCATGCGAGTGAACATCAAGGTACATTGACTTGAGCTAAAACCCATTGGTGTGATGGGTCTCCCCCATTGATTCCCATATGGCCCATGTCGACTAAATCGTTAATGCTATGCTCTTTTAATGTTATGACATGCTTTGTACAACTCTCTAGGCTCGTTTGGCCTAACACTTGTTGGTTTGATGTGTATCTCAGGTTCTAGCGGCGCGACCGCCAAGAAGGTATAGACGACATAGATGCGAGCCTGGGGACATTTTTGGGACGCCAATTGTAGAAAGCTTATTTTCGGATTAGAAGACAACTAGTATTAATCTTGTTCCTAGATAGGATTTAGATTAAAGGGTTGTTTTCCCTCTCATTGTTATTTATTACAAACTTGTAATCTTAACATGCGTTTATTGTTTCCCTTTTTGGGAGGAGCTCATGCAATGGCATTAATGTGATCACCATATTTCCTTTTCCGGAAATTTTTGTTTATCCCAATTTTTGGGGTGTTACAACTATATGCGAATTCCTTCACTTGAAAGGAATAAACTTGACCACAGAATTCGCATGATGAGAGATGCAAATTCTTGACTTACGAAAAAATTGACAATCAAAAACAAAATTCGCATGAACCTTGAAAGATTTGGAATCTGAAAATCTGAAATTTTTCTAAGTATTAAATTCAAACCTCAAGAACATGTATGGTCTTCATCAAAAACTCAAGAACATCAGAGACAAACCCAGATTCCAAAATCTTGATTTTAACATTAAGATCCAAATCTTGTTAACAGATGATGTCGATTTCAGGTTGAAAACAAGATTAAACCATTAATTTTAACATTCCATTTATTTTTAATCAAAAACATATGATTTTCTCAAGAACACCAAGAACAGATTTAATATCAGTCGAAGAGTCGATATTTGAATTTCAACCAAAATCCAAAATCAGTCTGATATAATCCAAATTTATCCTTGATTAGGTTTCAAAATCAACACCAAACAATGTTATTAAGGTCAATTTTAACTTCAAAGAACATTGTCATATTTGAAATTCAATGTTCAAAGTTCAGTTCGAAGTTCAAAAGATGAACAGTTAAAAGTTCGAATCCTAAAATCTAATCCAATCGATTCCAGTCAAGGTACCCTGCAAGAATAAAAAACAACAACAATAATGACAATGAAAATCAAAATAAAAAACAAACAATAACCTTTTGATTCTTGAAAATCGAAGAAATGAAGTATGAGATCGAAAAGTCGCAGAGTAGGGTTTAAGAAATCTAAGTGAAAGAAATTGTGCGAAAAGCCAATATGTGAAAAGTGATTTATTCTGAGGAAAACCATTATATTTATACCCAAGAATGAAAAGTACACGTGGCACAAGCGGATTGGGTATCACTTTTCACACGGCTTAGGATGCGGATTGTCTTAGAAAGAATAAGACAAAGTGTGTGAGAATTTCGCATGAAACAAGATGCGAAATATGTGTCTAAGAAAACAATTCAAATTACCTTGGTTGTGAATTTCAACTTTTCGCATGACAAATGATGCGAGAAGAGACATTTCGCATGCCAAAGGGTGTGAAATCCATAAATTCGCATGCAACAATGTGCGGATTCTTAGAATTCGTATACCACTGTGTGCGAATTTTGGACTTAGCAAAATTTCCAACAATTTTGAAAAACATTCTAAACTTGGAAACTTGCCAAAAATGGAAACCTTTTCAAAATTCTCAAAAATAGAAACTTTCCTAAAAAGTAAACTTTCCAAAAATGGACATTTAAGCTCAATTTTATTTATAAAAATATTTGACACACACTCACTTACTCCCCCTATACATTTGCTCCAATGATCTCAGTTGTGCTCCCCCTTGACTTGACATCTGATTTCCTCCCCCTTGACTTAAGCTGGACTTTCAGGATTTGTACAGATATGCTCTCCCTTCATACCTGTATTTATTCAACTTATTCAGTGTTCTTGAAAACATTTTACATTCTCCTTCAAAATATGATCTCTTATTAAGAAAAATATATAACAATTTTGCATTCTCCCCCAATTATTCAGTATTCAAAATACTCCCTTAACAATATGTGACAATCAGAGAATCCTTCAGTAGTATTCTTTGAAGCATGATTCCTAATCTGAATTGATTAGAAGTCAATCCTTTGACATTGAAGACCGAGTCCTGAGCTGCTTTACTCAGAAGTCATTACTCCTTCACTCCTTTTTTAGTATTGATTCCTGCATCACAGGTTGAACAGGTTTTAGTACCCAGATGAACTTGGGTCCTTCTTTGTTAGTATGTGAAAACTTCTTAGAGTGGTTTCCACCTCTGTGAAATGCAATATCATGAGAATATACTCTGTAAGAACCATACCAGTTGTAGATATGTGCTTTGTGAACAAAATCATCAGTGTAACAATAAGAACAACATAATTTTCTTTTGACTAACCTGATTAAGTAATTTGTAGACTCAATAAAATCAGGTTTAGTAAAAGATTTACCTTTAGGTGCCTTGTTCTTGTGTGCCTTTGAAGCTTGAGCACTTGATTTATGGTATTTGTCGGCTTCTGGAGATCCCTTAACAACCCAGATCATCTGATCTCTCTCAGGTGCTTTCTTTCTAGATTTTGAAAAGTAAGTATCCTTTTTATCTACTGATTTGACATAAAATGAACTTGGAGATTTAATCTGATATGTTTTCAATACATTTGACTTAACATTCTTTTTCTTGAAAACCATTTTCTGGAATAATCTAGAAACAGATTGGAAAGAACAAACTGATTCAGCTGAGTCATCATCATACGAAGATAAGTCAGTTGTATCAGCTGTTATTTTATCAGACAAAGTAGCATTTGCTATTTCCAGCTATTTGATTTTATCAGTTAATTTTGATTTTTCATTACAAAGCTTATCAAACTTGCTTTGCAGATTAGATTTACTCTTTTGTCCTTTCAGTATATTAGAAGATAAAGTAGCCAACTTGCTAGTCAGTTTTGAAATCTCAGTTTCAAAAACTTTTCTTTCTGATTCAAAATCCTTTTCTAAGCTTGTATTTTTCTCAGAAATTTCTTTGAAAAATATTACATTTTTCTTTTCAATATTTTCTTTTCTTTTTCAAAGATATCTCTTTCAGAAATTAAGAACTTTGCAAAGTCAGAAACCTGCTTAGAAAGCTTAATACATCTGATTTCTAAATCTTTCTTTTCTTTTTCAACTTTCTTAGAAAGATTAGATAATCTTAGACTGAAAGTTTTCTCTAGATCAGCTTTTTCATTCTTGCTTCTCTCTTCAAACTTTTTAATCCAATCAGCTCCTTTTGCCTGATATGTAGATACCTGCTTTTCAACTTTCTTTAGTTTGACATTCAGATCAGCATTTTCAGCTTTAATTTCTGCATTCTGAAGATTAAGCTTCTCATTTTCAACTTCAATTTTTGGTATCTCAGGCATGTATGCCACAGCACAATCTCTGTTTGTAAGAACAATGTTCCCTTTTTCATCAGTATAAGGCATATTGAGAATATATCTGAAAAGATGCTTGAAGTGATCGTTAGTCAGATAATCAGAAAAATCAACTTTGAAAATTATTCAGAAGAATATCCAAAAATATTCTAAGTATAGAATTCGCACATCAAGTGAAAACAATTCGCACAACAAGGATGAGGATACTCCACTTTTCGCACAAAGCTAGATGCGGATTCTAGCTTTTCGCACACTGTAGGATGCGAAATCCTACTTCTCGCACAAAGAGAGGTACAAATTATGGACTAAGTAGAATTTTCCACTTCTAACCTTGAACTTTTCGCACAACAACAATGAGATGAGAATTCCTCCCTTAGTCAAATTTTCAGTCTTCAACTTCCTGTACTGATTCTTTTCGCACAATAAGAGATGCGAATTTTATCTTTTCATACAGTGCATCATGCGAATTCCTCCTTTTCGCATGTATTGCTATGCAGATTCCTCCCTTAGTATTCTTTAGACTTTCAGTTTGATGCCAGTTCTTCCAATCTCATGCAAGTTCTTCAGATCTTGCGAATTCTGAAGACGTCGAGTCCAAAAATTACTTTAATCCACTGTTAACCCTTCAATTCTTTGAATTTGCTCACCAAACGTTGTGAATTTTTTCAGATTATCATTGTGAACAACCCTCAATCATCAATTTCACCAATAACAAACGTGATCACTAAGACTAGATCAATCCACTGTTAACCCTTCAATTCTTTGAATTTGCTCACCAAACGTTGTGAATTTGTTCACATTATCATTGTGAACAACCCTCAATCATCAATTTCACCAATAACAAACATGATCACTGAGGTTAGATCAAATTACAGTGCGTGAATATCAAGAACACAAAAATTACAAATTCGGCAAATTGATGTGGAAATCTTGTGAATTGGTGAATACAATGTGAACATGAAGTGATCTATAACACTATACGAATATAGTGCAACAAATCTTTTACCAAAAACATCACAAAATTTCAAATCCGATCAATGAAACAGTAACATTCGAATTCTTCAAAATGAACAGTGAACTATTTGATTTTGGGATCAAATTCTTCCAATTTTTTGATAGTTGATCAATCTGATTACTATGAGTTTGCTCTCATACCAATTGTGATTCCAGATTCAAGAATTTGACATTCAAAGATTAAAAGAATAAGAACAAGAATCTAGAGAGAGAAAGTAGTCACAAGTCTCAATGTCATATATCTCACATGAAAACGATTACAAGACTTGAACAAAATGAAAGCTTACAAGAAAACAAAGCAAGGCAAGGTATTTATATGGGTCAAACAAACCTTGACCTCATACAATACTTACAAAGTAAAAGAAAAAATAACAAATACAAATTGAGTCAAACTCTAGATCTAACATTATTGCTTTCATTAGCCTGATCAACTAGTGAATGATCCGTTGATCTTAATCTATTAGAGAAGAGATGATTGAGATTTGATGTTAATGTTGTATGCCTAGGGTGGGAATTGGATAGAGATATACCGATTCAACTCTAGAGTTTTTAATCATGTTGTGCTTTATTTTTGGGAATCAATTGTTTAGATCGAGAGATGAAACATTTCTTCCCAACTATAAATGTTATTAGAGCTTGAGAGAGTATAATAGCTATTTTCGTGATTAATTCATTGATAGTCAAATCCAATTCCTTGTTGATTAAAAATGTTCGGTGATAAAATCAATCCGAGAGGATTCCATTCCCCCAACAGTCTTTTCCAAATTCAAATTTGTTTGTTCAAGAGTCGGTTCTTATCAGTTGTTAATCTTATATTTGAATCAATTTCATTGCAATATTAAATCAAAATTTCCATTGTCCAGTTAAAAGTTAATAGAGTCATTGTGATACTCAGTACCTGGCTCCTTTGGTTCGATACTCGATATTACTTGAGTCGACACCGTACACTTGCGGTCCGATAAAATTCATGCACTCAATATTAGGTAATAAAGAGTCAATAATGTTTGAAAAAACAAGGGTGAAGATATAAGTTGGACCGTCTCATATGATTGGTAATTTTTTTCAAAACGTAGGAGTTATCTTAGTTGATAACAAGAAATCTACAATATTTTTATATAATTGTAGAATTCATGTGGATGAAATAGTCAAAAGAGTCGGTAGGAGATTAATGATGGATAATATATCAAAGTTTTCTAGGTAAATCGTTTTAGACTTTGGTACTAGATAAAAAAAACTTAAGAGGAAAAACAATCAATTATTGAAAATGAACAACCAATTAAATTTTTAAATATTTTCTTTTACAATGTAATTAATTAATATATATTTGGACTCTTAATGTAATTAATTCCATATGTTTGTGTATATATCTGTATGAGTAAATTACATTTTTGGTTACTGTGGTTATCACTCACTATCAACTTTAGTCCCTCTTTTAAACTAATTATAGTTTTAATCATTGTGGTTGCCATTTTACTTCACTTTGGTCCCTGAGACTAACTTCTGTTAAAAAGGTCTCTTAACTTAAAGGGCATTTTTTGTCTTTTTGGTTTTTATTTGGTTGTTAATTTAAAAATTAAATAAACATATTATTATTATTATTATTATTATTATTATTATTATTATTATTAGATATACACATACATATATCATGCCTCATACGATCACACCCTGTGAACCCACCCACATGCCAATTCTGGGCTCTCACCCCTGTAACCCATCTTCTCCGACGATTTCTTCACCGTCGGCCACCAACTTCACCCCCCCCCCTCTCTTTTATCTCCCACTTGTCTCTCCTCTATACCTCCTTCAAGTGTGGAAGCCATAGAAAAAGTAAGATAGGAGACACAAAAACATTTAGAAGGAAAATGAAACGATCTAAAATATAACCGCCATGGAACCCCTTGTAGACCCCCATCGTAAAACCCATAAACAAACCACCACCTACCACTACCGTAAACCCCGATCTGAGACCACCACCTGCAAACCACTTCTTTCTTCCCATTTTATGTGTTCCATCACGTCGAATATTGATGGTTGATTCCAACCACGACGTTCGAAACGAAAACCAGAAGATCAATCAGAATAAACAATAGGAAACAGAAGACGATTTGACCCACAAATTTAACCGCTATTTCTTCTTAGGGTTGAAAAATGGGGTTTAATTTTGACGGGAAGGGAAGCGATGGGGATGTCGTGATCAAAAGCGAATAGGAGGAGCTTGAAATTGGCAAGCAAAGTGATGAAGATGGTGGCGATGACGATGGAGTTTTCTTACTGTAAAGGGGGTGGGGTGTCACCGGAGGTTTTTTACCGTAAGGAGGGAGGGGTGTCGTCGTGAATGGGGGGCCGACAAAGGGGGAGGGGGACTCCGATTTGGGATGCTTTGTTAGGTGTTGTTCGGTTCATTTTCTGTTAAGACCTGTATGGATAAAGCTGTCTGTATTGATAAAGTTGTCTGTATGTGAACAGATAAATTGTTGTTTAGTTGTTGTGCTGAATAAATAGTCTGAATGTCAGAAATGACCATTTTACCCCCAGTCTTTATTTTTGTCTGAATAAAACAACTATTTAATAAATGATTTATAATTATAGAAAAATATCAATTTAAACGTTTTTAAAAATAAAAACACTTGATTTAGCATAATAGTATGAATCAAAACAACATTAATTTTATAAATCCAAAATGGAGATTTATGGCATAGGGATTTCCAAACAAATGATAACTGGTAGAACCCTAGCAATAATTTAATATATCCAAAATGGAGATTTATGGCAGATGTATGTTTTTAATGGAAGACAAATGAAGTTCTTCCCAATAATTTTATATAACAGTTCTTCCCTGGCAATAATTTTATATAACAGTTCTTCCCAAATGTAGAACGAACTAAATTTGACGAGATATATGGAAACCAGAAGCTCATATATAGAAACCAGAAAAACCCAGATCGATGATATATACATATACAGATCGACGATATAATCAAAAAATTCTTTGAACCGGTAGATCAATATACATAGAGAAATGAATCAGATATCAACATATAATAGAGAAAATCCATATACACAGTAGATCGATATACAGAGAGAAAATGCATATACACATATTCATAAACTGGAAACATATATATATACACACACACAAATCGATAGCTTAGAACCAATAGAGAAATATATGAACCAGTAGAGAAATATACATAGAGAAAATCGATAGTTTTGAACCACAAAGAAAATCCATAGCTTTGAACCAGAGAGAAAATCGTTAGCTTTGAACCGATAGAGAAATATATCTAATCGCTGGAGAGAAGTATTGAAGGAGAGAAACTATGGAACCAATGTTGAAGAGAAATATATCAAATCGTTAGCTTTGAACCAATGTTGAAGGAAATCAGCTATGGAAATGAGAGGAGCGATGGAGTTTTAACAGTAGGGTTTCTTTAATGGTGAGTAGTTGGGAGAAATGGTTTAATGGTGGGTAGTTAGGAGAAGGGTAGACAAGGAAAATTAATGGCTGAGCACAAAGGACTTACATTTTTTAGCTGACCGATTCAGCCATGGGCTGACCGAATAAGCTGCTACCGAACACCTGGATATGGCTGTGCGAATAAGCCATATCCATTATTCAGCCCATTAAGCCACAAACGAACAGCCCCTTACTATGTTTGATATATATATATATATATATATATATCTCATACTAATAATAATATATTAATATTAATATAATAATAATAATATATCAATATTAATTAAATACTAATAATATATATATTTATTTTTTACCGAAAATTAGTTAAAAAAACAAAAATACCTTTTGAGTTAACTGACCTTTTTAACAGAAGTTAGTCAGAAGGACCAAAAGTGAAACAGATCAGTAACCACAATGACCAAAACTGTAATTAACTTAAAAGAGGGACTAAAGCTGAGAGTGAGTAATAACCACATGGACCAAAAATGTAATGTAAAATGACCAAAAAACCTCTCATTTATCATAGCTTTATTAATAAAGTTAGATGCACGGATCAATCCAAAACAAAGTTGAAACCATAATAACCATGTCTGTAATTATTTCTTTTTAAGGACCCGATTCAAAATTTTCAATAACCACAGGGACCAAATTTGTAATTTCTCTAATTATTATTAACAAATAAGAGAAAAAAATAAAATAATTAATTTGGTTTAATTTAAAATTTAAAAAATAAAACATGACCTAATTATATGGGGTGGTAGTGCAAATAGTCTAAATGTAAAAAGGTGTGAACGATTCAGACATAAAAGTCGTTAAGAGTTTTATTTTTTTTAAAACAAACAACCCCTAAAAGAAATACACTTTTGTTATAGGAAAAACAGAGCAGAACAATAGTAAATAGAGAGAATGAATTATGTAATTCTCATTAATCATAAACCCTTTAAATAGGGAGAAGTTTGCAAAGAAAATGAAACATTCATTAAGGTAATTTCTAATACTAGGAAAATATTCTTTCAATCACTTCCTTTTGATGATGGCACATAATCCTTCAACACTCTCCCTTGTGCCGATTCAAAGGAGTGATTGTGCATAGTTCTTGCCTCATTAAAACCTTACGCCAAAGAAACAAAACCCGGTGGGAAAAATAAAAACTTTAGACGAAGGAAAGAGTACAAGGCACCAATAAACTATTCCTTTAGTTTACTATCTTTCTTGATTCGTACATCAATCAAAAGGTTTATAATACAAGATGATTTATAAATTGTTGCCTCACTAAAACCTTGCACCAAGGAATAAAACCCAGTGGGAAAAATAAAACCTTGGGCGAAGGAAAGAGCACAACTTATTAACAATACATGTTTAGTAGATACCTCCTTTTGTCTATTACTCTCCCTGATTTGTACATCAATCAAGAGAGCTTAGAAAATATTCACATTTTCCACATACCTTACATGATTTACTTGAATCCTGAGGGGAGTTTGTTGTTGTTGATTGCATAGAAACTTAAGCTGATTATGTTTTGTGTTATCAACCTTTATATATCTTACTTTCATTCCTTTGATATATGATGCATTATTTCCATATATGCAGTAGGATATTGATTAAACTCAAAACACTAACTTCTCTAATATGTGTACTGATAGTCCTTAACCATGTACACTCTTGAACAATTTCATTTAGAGTAATATAGTTCAAAGACGTAGGTACATAAAGTTGCTTAGTTTACTTCCAAACAATCGACATGTTCCCAATTGTACTTTCTTATCCAACTTGGGAACGACCTTTGTATGGGTCAGACAAATATCTAATATCAGCAAATACATATCATTACATTATTTGATGTTTTTCTATTAGAGCTAGTACTTTTGTTGCTTACATTATAAGTAGGTACCGAAGTTCCATTATCAATCCCATTTTCTTTCTACAGGGAAAGTATAAGCCCATGTTAATGGTTCCAAAAGATTAATTTGATATCATTCCAATGACGTTGGCGCTGAGCTAAATCTAGCTAACAAGTTAACTGAGAAATACAATATATGGTCAAGTGTATTATGTTAAGTACAATAATGCGCATATTGTACTTAGGTAGGGAATTCCAGCTCCCAACACTTTTTCGTCATCATCCTTTAGAGAAATGGATCTTTCCTTATATCTGACACTCTGACCGATCATAGGAGTACTAACCTAATGCGCTTTGTCCATATTAAACTGCCTGATTATTTTATAGACATATGTGATCGGTGAATTAATATTTCACAAACTCGGTGTCCTAGCTCAAATTGGTAGACAAAACCAAGTTTTCCCAAGATTTTCCATCTCAAATTTAGATTTCAAGTAACGTGTGACTACTCTTATTTCATCAAGAGTGCCTATTATGTTCATAACATCGATATAAAAAGCTACTTTGAAAATCTGGAACTTGTTTTCCTAAATAAATACGCAAAGGCATAGTTCATCGTTCTTATATATCCTTTCCCAATCAAGTATTCACTTAGGCGGGTATACCACACTGCATATATTGCTTTAATTTATAAAGTGAGTGCTTTAATTTTATTGCAAATGTATTTCGTGGTTTAGAGTTACTTGATTTTGGTAATGTAATAATCAAGCACTTTTTATATATCTCTGAATTTTGATCCCCGTTGAGATATGTGGTAACCACATTCATGAGTTGCATTTCTCGTCCTTCGGAAACTACTAGGCTAATTAATTAGCAAAACGTTATAACGTCCATCACGGGAGAGTAAGTCTTCTCGTGGTGAATCCAGGGCGTTGTGAGAAACCTTGCGCCAAAGGAGAGCCTCATACATTATGACTTAATTATTCTCATCATGCTTTATGACAAATGATTTATCTATGTCTTATAGGCTTTACACTTGGTGGGTTAGCACTACCAAACCAAATACCTGTTCATTTATCAGATTCTCCTGGATTTGCTTATTTAGGCCAACTTGCTCTTTGTTGACATTTTTCAACTGAGCATGGTTCGATGTCAATGTGCTCTATCATCTCATAAGCAACATTATATGCGAAATATATCATCAATGAGTATGTATGATCTGTCCATCGACTCATATGCACTCTCATAATTCATTTGAGATTTCTTTGATCTCTGGAATCAATATTAACTTTGGAGAATCCTCTAGTAATGATTCATAGATATAGTTTAATCAGAGACAATCTCATGAGAGGTTTATGTATTGATGACAAATAGTTGTGCCTTACTCTTCTCTTCCTTTAGATGAGTATCTATCGAACCAGGTAGCTTCCCCCATTTTCGTTTAGGAGCTACGACCTCAACCACACCTCCATCATGTGTGATTGCAACGCACTTTCCAGCGACGTTGTGCCCTTGTTTGGGGACTTTAACCTTGCGAGTATATTTGCAGCTCGTATATGTGATCTTGTCACTTTTAGAATAACATTAAATGTATCATGTATCGAGCCTGATTCGTTTGACTTCAACTTTACATTATGAAGTTTGGGGATCAACGTGAGACAGAATGGGAATATTCAATGACACTTCCTGTCGTTCCCAAGGAAAATCCTTTTCCTATCTCCCCCTAACGACGGGAAGACTGTCTCATCAAAGTGACAATCCGCAAAACTAGCGGTAAAAAGATCACCCATCAAGGATTCTAATTAGCGGATAAATTTTGGAGATTCATATCCAACAAATATACTTAATAATTTTAAAGATCCATTTTGTTGCGTTGTGGGGGCGCAATTAGCACATATACTGCACAACCAAACATGCGTAAATGTAAAATAGCAGGCTTATATCCAGTTACCGACTAGTACACATGAGAATGGTTAGCTAGTAATAGGTCTTAAAATGAAGAAGTAAAGCTGCGTATAGCATTGCATAACCCTAGACACATGTAGGTAAATTGGTGCGCATAACAAATGTATTGGCTACCATCTATATTCATTTGATGACAACTTCTACGAGACCATTTTATATATACATATGGGGTATAGGAAACTCTACATTGATTCCAATACATATGCAATAATTATCAAATCCTTATGATGTAAATTATTCTCTAGCATTCTGAGTCATGTAGACTTGATAAGATAATCAGGATGGTGAGCCCTTAAACGTATAACTAGTGCTAGGAGTGCAACATTTCGTGTGGACAATAATACGACATACGTTTATCATTTCGAAACTAGAACCATAAAGTACTTAAATGGTTCGCATTCTGGATGTTTATGTCCATAATTATCATCTTGTATTCGTTGTAAGAATGGAATATTTTTGTATTATGTCATTGGCTTTAGGATGGTCTCATTCTTGTCTTGGCTAAGGATCAGGGTATATAAAAGTTTTAGGTATTCGAGAGGGCATATTATGATAATGGTGTTGCTTCTTATGTTGCAGAAGTCAACAGTTGCAATTTGTCTTATTTTTGCCTTTGACTCGAAAGAGAATGTGTCTATGTGTATTTTGAAAACACGGATCACTATGTCATGACAATGGTGTCCCATGTGATCATGTCGAAACATACATGTGTCATTGTCCAAAAATTCTTTATTGGTGACAAAATATGATTAGTGACGTAGATAATCCACTAATTTGACACGTTAATTTCTCTAATATATGTTTCTTTTATATCATTAGAGTTGATGTACATATACTCAATTCCGTGCTTATAATATAATTTCAAGTTGATATGAATATCTTAACAAAGTTTTCATTAAAATAGTGTTTTAGTGACTATTAATCTTGTACCAACAAGAAAATGACAGCGCATCGTCTAAGTATTTTAAATTATAAAATAAATATTAGTCAATCTCTTTAGATTGTGTGAAATGTTCTACAAAAACTCAAGTTCTCCTTGATACATTCCTACATGGAACGAAGAATATCGAGAGTTTTGTATTTGTTTTTAATGTATTTCTTTACATTTATAATGGTTATCGATTTGAGTGTGCATATTTATTTTATGCTTAATATAAATTTCAAGGAAACATATGCTCAATCAATTAATCTTAAATTAATATGATATAGTTTATTTTCAATTTGTTCCTTTTTTGAAAGAACTAGTGATTAATGTATTTCTTCTTTGACTATCCAATATCAATTAGGCGGTAGTTGCATCCCTGCTCCAAGGATTGGAAAATCCTTCCAACTACTGTTATGACCCTGGCCCTTTCCACGTTCCACGTGGTACATAGATGCCACGTGTGAGAAATGGTCTTTTACTCACTATTCTTTGGAGTTGTTTCCACCTCTAACACTTTCATTATTGATCTCGGGAATTTTCTTTGTCCCGATATATCTGGTGTTATTATTTGAAACAACCTTGTTGTGTCTCTTAACCACTTGCAGTAGGTTGATGAGCTTGTCTAAAGGTTTTGTTCCAACTTATATTGGTTCATTAATATTTACTGATATATGAAGGTGAAAATAATGGTATAAATCATGTCATTTTCTGTGAGTTCCTTGCCACAGAGATTGAGACGCATTTTGGATATAACATTTATTTGTTGAGACCAGTTACCTTTTTATAATCGAGTAAGTGTGTTTCATTCCATTGTACGATTAGTTCTGGGAGTATATATTCATGAGTACTCCTGATTATCATTTCGGGGTATCCCACAGTTCTTTGGGGGTTTCTAGTAAAGGTATTCCTATGAAATTTAGGATTTATATGTCGTCTCAAAACATGATGGTTTTGTTTGTACTTTTTAGAAGGTTGGTTTTAGGGTCAATAGGGAGTCGATGAACTTTAGGTATATTCTGGTACCTTTCTGACAGAAGTAGTTTTTACATTTGGATATTCATATTTGTACTCAAGGTCTTTTGAGTCTAGGACATTGAATCATGTATGAGTTGTTTCAACTATTTAAGTAAATGAGGGATAATATATGAACTTCTTTTTCATAAGACAATATATTATGATGCATGTGAAATTTTGTTATCATAAGCCATATATCGATTTGCATGTTTGCATATTCTGGTTGATAATACTTCATCAATATTTCCAATTTTGAGAATAAATCGCTTAATTTATTGGATTTCTAGGTAGTAGGGGAATCACATAGATTTCTTAAGTCCCTACAAACCTTAGGCTATTTACACCCTTTAACAAAATCATTTCGATATCTTGCGATTTATTTAATTGGTAGATTTTGACATGAGATAAAAAATAAAATGAAATTAAATCCAGAAGAATTATTATCATATCAACATTATGGGAGCTTTCGGCACGATGCCAAAAAAATATGAGATTGAAAGTGTAACTTTCAAATATGAATTAAGGTTGAAAATAAAGAGTACAAACTCATAATCAAGATAAACATTTGAATAATATTTTAATATTTTCATGTTTTTTTTGAGCTTTTAGCAAAACACCAAATGTTATGGGTTTGGAAGTGTAACTTCCAAGTAATTAATTATAAAAATTATGACATGTAATTAAGATATAAAATTTAAATATTATGATTTATGACTAAGGAAACTATATTATGTAAAAAAAATATAGATTTGAATAAAATTAAACATCTAAAATAATTTATGGCAATGAGCCTAAATAAATAATGCAATATTGGCCTAAATAACGTTTACCAATCAAATTAACCAACAAAGTAATTATAATGTGTATGTACATGACAATTTAGAAAATGAAAAATTATAATCAAAATATATGTGTATGTTATCGAAGAGATCTATTGATTATAAAATATAACGATATTATAGTATTATTTGTTATGGAAAGAAAATCAATTTCATAAAAAAATAAACAACTATAAACTAGTTAACAATTAAGAAGTAAATTTATGACAAACTAATAAGACATAATTATTATTTATATTAATAAGTAGATTTACAACAAGTTTAAAAAATATATAAAATGATTGCCCATATCAATAATTAGTTTTTTTTTACGAATAATGAAATATTTATATGATGAACATAATATTAAATAAGAATAAATTAATCCATTAATAAAAATTACTCGTAAGCGTAAAACAAACAACTAAGGATAAATTTCACATATTAATAGCTAGGTTTTAATTTATTATTATTTTTTTTTAACGGTAATAAAAAAAAACCATATTGACTAATCCATCTACCAATAAGTGATAAAGAAGAAACGAAAATTGCTGATAACAATCTAGTATTAAGTCTCCAAAAACCAACAATATATATATATATAAAAGGTCCCCTTCGTTTGCTAACCACGACATTGGTGCTAACCAATTTTCAACCAATCATAATCATCCTAGAGTTTATGTCCTCAAAGGGTAAAATGGGCATTTCACAATTCATGTCTATTTAATGTTTTTCCATATTTCAAAGAGTTATTAATATGGTAGTTATCTAAATATGAAATATAATATTTAATATTTAATGTATTTCCATATTTAATGTATTTTCATATTTCAAAGAGTTATTAATATGGTAGTCATCTAAATATTAAATATAATATTAAATATTTAATGTATTTCCATATTTTAAGAAGTTATTAATATGATAATTATCTAAATATTAAATATAATATTTAATATTTAATGTATTTCCATATTTTGAGTGTGCATATATGCATGTCTAGATGTCAGTGTGTATCTCAACCAATGCATAATAGATCATCTAATATGCACATATGTACATATACAACATGTACATATTCACAATACTCAATGTACACATATGCATATTAGATACCAGTGTGCAGATATGCATATACTCAATGTGCACATATGCATATACCTAATATGCACATATGCATATTAGATATCAGTGTGCATATATGTATATAATATTTCAACAAACATATGCATATATGCACTGTATGCAAGTGTGCACTATCCTAAAAATCGATTTCTTCAAATCCTGGAAATCGTTTTAACCAACTTTCCGGTCAAATTATGGCGACCACTATCTTGGTCCAATTCAACTCCACTTCATTTTCCGGTAACGTTGATTTATGCGGCGATGCGTTTAACCTCCCATGCATTATTTCTCCGTCTCCCTCTTTTTCTCAGGCGAACCCAACCCCACCTACCACCGCCGCCAAGAAATCGAACCATCGCCGGAAAATCAAGATTCTCATAATTGTCGTTTCCGTTGGTGGGTTTTTGTTATTATGCATCTTGGTTGCATTATTAACGATTTGTTTGAAAAGAAAAAAGAAAAAGACGTCGACGGTGGGTGTGAAAGGCGCTGAAGCAATTCCGGCGGCGCGTGGTGGCGGTGGCGGCGGCGGCGGAGGTGCGGCGAGTGGTAGTGGGAATAATGGTGGAGGTGGGTTTTCAAGTGAAGGTGATGACGGCGATGGGATTGGGAAGTTGGTGTTTTTTATGGGATGAAATCCCTAATTATTTGGGTTTTTAATTTGGTAGGCCTATGTTCCCCAAATTAAAAGAAATTGTATTTTGACAGAAATACCCCTGTGCATACATGCAATGTATTTTTTTCAACCGTTTTTAATATATTAATTTAATAAAAAATCAATTAATCGTGGACCATTGATCTCATCAATCTACGATTGAGATTGGTTAGCACGGTTAGCACCAATGTCGTGGTTAGCAAATGAATGGACCTCTCTCTCTGTGTATAAATATATATATATATATATATATATATATATATATATATATATAGGGACTTGAGATCACGTGAGACCAAACTATTTTCATGAGACCCGTGAGACCACAAAAATAACACTAAACCTTCACAGCAAAAGATTGTGAAGATATTGTAAAGGTAAACCTTCACAGTGTTTTTGCTGTGAAAGTTCTTTGTTTTTTGTACCTTCACAATGAATCGCTGTGAAGTTTTAGTGTTATTTTATGGTCTCACGGGTCTCACGAAAACATGTTGGTCTCACGTGAACCCAACCCTATATATAGGGGTTGTTTTATTTGCAACCCTTAAAAAGGTTGCAAAACTTGCAACCCACATCTTAACCGTCGGATTCATGATCGGCGGTTACAATAGATATGGGACCCAATATTTTTAATTAAAAAAACAGAAAAATAAAATAACCGTCGATCATGAATCCAACGGTTAAGATGTGGGTTATAAGGGTTGTAACATTTTTCAGGGTTCCAAAATATCCTTCCACTATATATATATATATATATATATATATGAACAATTCCATGTATTTTGTTTTAAAATTGAATGAATCATGATATCACATATTATGCAATTTTTTTATAAACATAAAAAAACAATATGTGAATTAGGATTTCATGAGATTGACAAATCATAATTTGCGTCTATAATATAAAGTACAGTAGAATGATAATATAGTTTAAACATATAGATGAAAACCATATTCTTAGAAATTATCGTATTTGTTCATAGCATAAAACATAATATGGTGAAATTTTAAAACTTAAACATAGAAAATTTACCTCAAATATCGAATTTTAACTTCATTTTGCGATCACTTCGTTGTAGGGATCGTACATGCTGATAACGAGTTATAGGAAAAACAAAACAGAACAACAGTAAATAGAGATAATGAATTATGTAATTCTTATTAATTATAAACCATTTAAATAGGGATAAGTTTACAAAGAAAATAAAACATTTATTAAGGTAATTTCTAATACTAGAAAAATATTGTTTTTTTTTTTGAAAAAAGAAAAATATTGTTTTAATCAATTCTTTTGATGATACGCATAATCTTCAACAACTTTTTGTTTTTTTTGTTTTTTCATTCTATTTAATGAATGGATCTAATATCTCCAATCCAACCTCCTCATCAAGTTTTCTACCCACACAACACTCGTCCTCATCACCTCTGCAGGCGAGCCTTCCTCTCTCTACGAAACCCTCCATTTGCAGCTTCTGTTCTTCTGATATTTTGTCGAAAATTTTCGTCTTTATAGGTATCGTCTTCACCATTATGAAATGGGTTTTAATCCATTGATATACAAGAATCTTAAACCCCATTTCCTCTGTGTTCTTCGCACTCATAAACCTAGAAATTCCTCCATTTTTAGATTACCTGTTCATGATTTAGGTTTTGATAAAATGCCTACTTAGTTGTTGAAATCAAAATTGGGTATTTTCTTAAATACCAACTTTATATTTCCCTGTCATTCATAACCATCTAATATTTTAAAAAGATAAAAAAATCACTTTGATCGTAGTGGATCTCCTATTCCAAATATACAAATGTATAAAAGAAATTGGAGTTCATAAGTTCAAGGCCTATTACCTACTTGAAATGCAATTCTTCAATAGATTTGCAAGAGATCGCCATATATGATTAAGATTTTACTCTCAATTTGATCCTCTGTTCTTTGCTTTTCATTTTGCAATCTCTTCAAATTGTCAAAGATATTGATGGTTGCCAGCTTTCTGTTTCGTCATATCCACCATTCAAGAAACTCTTTGTATTTTAATATGTTGGTCTGCATAGATTCTGGACACCAACTTTTTGTTTCTATGTGATAAACAATTAAATGGAGCTTTCAGTATTTAATTTCATAGACCTCTATTCTTTTCTTTTTGTTTTCTTCCTTGCTACACATTCAAAAGGATTTCATTTCTTACTAAAAAAAAGATCCCAATTGGGATTTGTTTGATTTTGACCCTTGTGGCGATAAGCCCATCGAATTTGAAAATTGATTTTTTTTTTGGCAAAGATGCTGTTTCCACGACTCAAACAAATTGGGGTTATATGATAACTTCAAGTTTTGGCCCATAATATATGCAAAATGTCAATTAGTAGTTGTTTTTTCAATACTTATTAGTCTTATTATTGCTTGTTTTTGATTGGGTATGGAGGGAATCCCGTCTTTCACATTTTCATGGTCCTTTTTTTGTTTTTATATTAAGAATTTGGTTATTTTTCTATTGCTTAAAAGAGACATCTGCTTATATTCAATTCTACATATTTTGTTGGATTATGAATGCAAGTTGAGCAAATTGTTTTACTTGAAAATTAAGTTCGCAGATCAAAAATAAATAAATAAAGACCATCTTTAGCATGACCTTATCAATCTTTGGAAATTCTACAACTTATCGGATTTGATGGGATGCATAAGCTCCAAGAGCGTTAAGCATACGCCTGGGTATGAAGATCCTGCTGTTCTTGCTGAAGAAACCCCATGTGAGTTCTTGAATCTATCCTTTTTGATCAAATGATTTTACACATTTATGTCTTCATTTCGTTTAGACTGTCATATCGCCACTTTCTGCCATGGTTGTGCTTAGATGGAGGTTCCTAATGCGTACTGTGGGAATATCTGGAACCCCATTAGATTACTTTCCAAAAAGATTGTGTCTACCACTCCAGGGATGCGACACTCTTCTATGCCCGTCTATCCCCCGTTGGAGGAGGGTGTTAGAGTCCCATGTCGGCTGGACTTGAACCATTTGTATTCCATATATGTTGGAACTCTATTTAACGGATCTTTTGGAGAGTAATCTGATAGGGTTCTACATATTCTCACACTTACATATCTAGTGATCTTGAATTTTGCAGTCACCGTGAGTGAAGTTGAGGCTTTGTATGAGCTTTTTAAGAAGTTGAGTAGCTCCATTATTGATGATGGGTTCATCCATAAGGTATTCTTCAAGCGATATTGATCTTATTTTAGTGCCCTTAAGCATATATAGTATCTTGAGCGATAATCATCTTTGCAAATATGATATTCAGGAAGAATTCCAGCTTGCACTGTTCAGGAACAGAAACAGGCAAAATCTTTTTGCAGACAGGGTATGTCTATAACTTATTATAGCATGTAAAATCTACTTGAAAGATTGGTTCTGTTTTACTAAAAAAAATGAAATCTGTGTTGTAGATATTCGATCTATTTGATGTGAAACGTAATGGAGTTATTGAGTTTGGAGAGTTTGTTCGATCATTAGGTGTTTTTCATCCAAATGCACCCATAGAAGCGAAGATTGAATGTTAGTTTCCTCGATCAATACGTTTTTGAGATTATTGATGTCTGTAATTTATGCCGTTTTCTTGTATCCTGACATTAAACTCTTCTCGACAGTTGCTTTTAGGCTATATGATCTCAGACATACTGGTTTTATTGAAAGAGAGGAGGTTGGTATTATTTACTTGCTTGTGCTTGATGATGAAGCCACAGATTACCAAAATATACATTGTGTTGATTTTCTTTTCGTGCAACAGTTAAAGGAGATGGTAATAGCACTCTTACATGAGTCGGATTTGGTAATTTCCGAAGACGTTATAGAAATGATCGTCGATAAAACATTTAGCGATGCTGATACGAAAGGAGATGGAAAGATAGATGATGAGGAATGGAAGCAATTTGTAGCAAAGAATCCATCTCTCATAAAGAACATGACCCTCCCATATTTGAAGTGAGTATCCAATACTGCCCCATTTTTCTTGTCCTAGAAAGTCCCACATCGGTTAGACTTTTGTTGGACCATTTCTCCTCGGTATATGTTGGAACCCCTTTTGATATCAGAGCCAATATATACCATATGGGACACAGTACCCGAGGGACTTGACACTGAGGGCACGTATTTAGAGGCCCATATCGGCTAGATTTGGGATCTTTTGAAGAGTAATCTGATCGGGTTCCACATACTTTTAACAAAAGCGATCTTTTGTTCAGTTGTATAGTAATATAGTATTTCAAATAGATTTGGAGCAAAAGTTTTCAAATGATTATGGTATGTGCAGGGATATAAGTTTGGCGTTTCCGAGCTTTGTTCTGAGCTCTGAAGTAGAAGACTCGGAAATAGAGTTTGTCGAAAACATGAGATGATGGAGGAGTTATAGAACGGTTTCAGGAGCTGGTTTGGTTGGGCAGCAAAAGGGAGAATTCATTGCTGGATGCTTCAGAAGCAGGCTACATGAGTTTTGAGGATATAATTGACATATATATGCTCTGTGTATGGACTTGCAAGATTTGTGTTCAACTGTTCAGTCTAATTATAATATTCTGTGAAGGCAAATTGTGTTTGTCCTTGGTGTAGATTGATGAACTTTAAACTGTTGTAACTTGTAAGATGGCAAGAATATAAATTGAAGAGTAAACTACAATTTTGGTCCCTGTGGTTTGTCGATTATATGGTTTTTGTCCCTACAATTTCGAAATTATAGTTTGGCCATTGTAGTTTGCAAAAACACTCGGATTTGGTCCATCCATCCATGGATGTTAACCGTTAAGTGATCGGTATTTTAATCTTTTGATATCATTTTCTTTAAAAGTTAAAAATAAAATTATATGGTCCACTAAAAGTGTCATGTCTCCCACTCGTGACTTCCCAATAACCTCCTAATCATCTCATGTTACACCCCAAAATTTGGAAAATAGTCACAAATAAAACCTCTAATAAAACATCAAAATTAATACATCTTTCTCAATAAAACAATTATTGCTTACATACAAAGCAAATCATTGTCGGAAGACAACAATCTTAGAATCTAATTATTTACAAGAACTAGATTAGAAGCGGAAGTTATTAGAACCCACACCATAGATGCGGAAAACGTTCTAAGGAGCTAAGTCATCTACATGCCTCTACTAATACTCGACTCACCACAAGTGCCATTTGTAACGCCCCCTATAAGAACCTGATGTAAATGTTGACAAGATAACCTGTTAGGCCTAAAGTTTAGTAAGTTCAAGCATTTTATATCTCAAATACAAAATGGTAAAACAGAAAAAATAATCTTTAATAACCATATTTCTCATTTAAAAATATGTTTTTATTGTAAAAGATATTCAAGCATTTTATATATCAAATATAAAACAGTAAAAATGAAAGAATAATTTTTGTTAACAATATTTCTCATTTAAAAATGTATTATCGTAAAAGATATCTTTCCAAAAGTGCCCACAACATGACAATTTAAGCAATATGAAACATCTTGGAATGGGGAGACCTGTTTCCATCGGTTGTGGCAGAAACACAGAAGTGTGCCACGAGTCGATGTTCCCACCTCTGATTCATCGACTTTAGTGGTCACTTCAAGTCGACTTTAAAGCATACTCCCTCGAAAGTAACCTCAAATCCACAATATTTTTAGTGCCCACTCTCCTTGGTGTCACCTCAAGGATATCGGATCTTAAGGGCTGTTTACCCGAACATTTACCTGGTAAGTGCTTGTCAGTAAGAGTCAACACCCTCACTAATCTTATCGGGTAAGATTCTAGTCCATCAAAACGACATCGTATGTAACAATTTATCAGGTAACTACTAACGGGTAAGAGCCGTCACCCTCACTTATTGGGTAAAACTGTCGGTCCTTGCCATCGATCTTACTAGGTAAGATTCTCGGTCTTTGCCTTTTTCATCTGGTAAGGTAAATGACCAGGTAAGCGCTTACCGGACCAGTGTGTAGTATACGTCCCCTTTTAACCTAGTGATTGAACTCAACTGGCAATAAGGCTTGGGCCTTTAAGGATCCTCCTCAAAAGTCAGCGGTTCGAGTCCTGCAAGGCCACTGAGGATTTTTCTGGCTGTTGTCCAGGGCCTCTGGGATTAGTCGAGGTGCACGCAAGCTATCCCGAACACCCATGGTTAAAAAAAAAACCCGACCCTTTTTAGTGTTTATTCATCCCCTAGTTAAGTGTCACCTCAAGGTTCCCATTTCAATCTTTAGTATATATGTAACACCCGGAAATTTGCAAGGTAAGTTTCCGTACTTCTTAGGCCTCCTACTCGTTATTTATCTAACTTATGGTTAAGTTGCATAATTCTTTCAAGCCCCTTTATGATCCATGTGAAGAACTCGAGTTTTGGAGTGACTTATGGGCTCAGTACCACCTCCGCGAGAGTGACAAGTGTCACTTTCGCTTGTCACTATCGCCACACCCTATTGGCATTCGCGGTACATTTTCCGAGGAAGTGCCCCGCGAAAGTGACCCTTTGTCACTTTCGCTGGCACTCTCACCGGCGAAGGTCTGACCGATTTAAAACGGGTTTTGACTCTATTTTCTCTCATCACTTCATTTATCTCATCTAAATCTCTCTCAACTCTCTCCTCCTTTTCCCAAAACCGAACCTAGGGTTTGGTGAGAGCATTCAAGCCTCATTTATTGCAAGGGATTGTTTCCACCAACCAAGTTTAAAGAATCAAGGGTTCATCTCCTTTCTCCGCTACTTGTCATCTTCTTCAAGGGATCAACTAGAGTTTCTAGGGTTTTGGTGTTTAACCCATTGTGAGTTCATCTTACTCTTCTTAAACTTTATATACATCAAAATGCATCTTTTGATTTCTAAGTATCTCCTTGTTTACATATTCCTTGTTGGTGAGTTTTGACCTAACTTGGTATTTTGGGGATTCTTAGGGTTCCTTACCCTTTTTGTAAAATAAAGGAATAATCTATGCCTTGGATTTGAAAATATAAATGTTTTCACATTTTATGATTTAATGTTCAACTTATGGCATTTTGACCAAGTTCATGTTTAAGCATATTATGGTCATTTTGATTAAAAGAGGTTATTTGTAAAAAAAAAACATATAAATGGTTTCTTACACTTGAGAGGTTACTCGGTAAGGAAACATATTTGGAAATGAGAAGATAACCATATGATTTATGTGTGGGTTTTGTATATCTTATCAGCAGTTAACTATAGAAATGTGATTTGGGAAATAAATGGTGTATTGAGCTATATGTTTGATTATAGTTGGTCACAAATGAAATTGTGACAAGTCTAGACTATTACTAGTGGATCCATAGGTATAGAGTCGACTTATTATCTGGGGGTAATTCCTGTATGTAGCTAGTTGACACATTGGGCCCTAGGGTGGCAACTTGGTACGGTTATGTGGGACCGGATACTAGACGTGGGTCGTAAATATAAATCCTAGCGAATGATCATGACTAGGGATCATTGGGTGCCCTCCCCCACATCTTAGTACGAGCCGACGTGTTCATGGCCTTGATCCTAGTATGATGAGCTCAAAACTTGGAAAGTGGCTTACTTTGTGTTTCGCCACGATCCTTGGAATTCGGGTTCTTCCCGTCATCGCAAGATGAAGTCTGGGCCGGAAGGTCACTATGTGCTTACCAAACCATTTATGAAAACAATTTATTTATGTTGCAATAAATTCTCCTTATTATCTTTCATATAAACTGTATGTTCTCACTGGGCTTTAAGCCTAACACTTTTTCTCAAATGATGTGTATAACAGGTTCCTTTAGCGGCGGGTCGTCAAGGGGTTAAGAGAAGTGCGTGGTCATTTGAGGGCATTTTTGGAGAATAGATATTTTGGAAGCTTAGCATTTAAAACAATTATTCATTTTGGTATTGGGTTGACAACCTATGTAATCTAGCTAGATGTGGTTTTAGATTAGTTTGTTGTCGTTTCCCCATAAATTATTGCAGGTTTTGTAAATGCTCACGCTTTTACCCTTTTTAGGTGGTTTGCCCCATCTTTTAAATTATTGCAGGGTGTTACAAGTTGGTATCAGAGCTCTAGTTTAAGTGAACTAGGCATGAAAGTAAGATGTCTAAACTTAGACTGAGTATGTAGGCAATGATTTGTGAGTTGGGTAGAACTTCTAAGATGGGTTAGTCTTGGAGTCGACGAAAGTTATGTTCATCAAGCGTTGTGATGATGGTAACGAGGACCCTTTGTGTTATATGTTCATAATCTCACTTAGCTAATGTTATTATGAGGATATTTTACGTGAGTGTACCTGGTTTGCTAATATTATGACAATTGGTAGACGTAGTAGTACGTTTCCTTCGTGTTTAATCCTGTTAATCTCTTCTTACTCTTTCTCGTGCTTGTGTGGCAGCCATTGTTCTAGAATGGTGAACACTCGTAGTCGACCGTTAGTCGATGGGAATGTACGTGAAAATAGCTCGCCCGAGCGGAATCCAGTGGTTAGGGCAGCGACCGTCGTTCCTCCGGGTATGCCGCCTACATTCACGGGAGAGGTGGAGCAAGTGCCGAGAGTGGAGTTGGCATCCACAAACCCGGTTGTTCAGGAAACAAACCCTCAAGCCGACATGATGGCCAGCATTATGCAGATGGTGTCATTGGCTATGGAGAAGTAGCAGGAAGCATTTCTGAAGTTGTTGGAAGATCGCGATGCGAGCCTCAAGAGAAATGAGGCGGTTGCAGAGAACGTCGTGGTTAGTTCTGGTGGTACTGGTCAAGGGATCAGAACGGAAGAGCACAGAGTTGTGGGTGCTCAGAAAAGTGGGAGGAGTTGCTCCTACAAGTCTTTTCTGGGTTGCGGACCACCGGAATTCTACGGTTCTGACGATCCGATTGTGTGTGTAAAGTGGGTTCAGGCTGTCGAGCAGGCTTTTGGCTCATCTGAATGTGGGGACGACCAGAGAGTGAGGTTTGGTACCCAGCTGCTTATAGATGCGATACTCACATGGTGGAACGTCACCCAGTCCACGATTTCTCCTACCATTCTGGCTCAGTTGACTTGGGCCGAGTTTAAGAGGAAGATCTTGGAAGAGTTCTGCAGCGAAAGATCTATAGACCGTATTGAAGCTGAGTTTCGGTCCCTAGTGAAAGGAAACTTGACGGTGAGGGAGTACACCCGTCAGTTTATGGAAAAGCTGGGATTGGTGGGGCACGTGGCCCCAATGGAGAAAGAAAAGATAAAGGCTTATCTCAATGGCCTACCGGCGGACATGATGTCAATGGTCCGCAACTCCAAAGCTTCCAATCTTTGCGAGACGATTGAGGAAGCTCAATTCATGGAGGAAGTCTATGCAAGAGGCAAACCATAGAAGGTGGCGGTGGTAGTAGAGAAGAGGAGGTGGGAAGGCAATTCTGGACGTCCTAAGAGAAATCGACCTTTCGTTGGGAACCGAAATTTCAACAACCGTCAAGAGGCACGGTGGTGCCAGAGATGCCGAAGTAAGCACCACGGAAACTGTAATCCTACCTTCACCGCTTGTGTTATGTGCGGTAAGACCGATCATCTTACCAAAGATTGTCCGATCAAAGGGATTGTCTGTTTTGAGTGCAAGATGCCGGGACATTTTCGAAAGGACTGTCCGAAGTGGAAGACGGGGAGTTCCCCGGAGAAGAAAGAGAACCCTCCCAGAGTTCCTGGCCGAGCTTTCCAGATGACGGCCGAGGAGGCCAAGTCATCTGCTGATGTGGTATCGGGTACGTTTCTCCTAAACTCCGTACCTGCTCGTGTGCTATTTGATTCAGGTGCTAGCTACTCTTTCATATCTAATTCGTTTCGTGAAAAACTTTCCATGCCTACTAATAGTCTAGAGAATGCGTTAGTGGCAGAGATAGCTAATGGTAGTCAAGTATTAATCCGTGACGTCTTGAAAGATTGCACCCTTGGTATCGAAGGAAAGAAGTTCTTGATCAATTTGATGCCAATGGTCATTGGTGGGTTCGACGTAATGGTCGGCATGGATTGGTTGGCGGACAATCATGCCGAAATCCTGTGCTCCAAGAAACTAATCCGACTCCCTACATCGGATGGTGATATGGTGTTAGTTTACGGAGAAAGAAGGAAAGGTGATGTGGCGGTTATCACCATGGCTAAAGCGCGAAAGTGTTTGGTGAAAGGATGTTCATCCTTTCTAGCTTATGTGATAGACGCCAAACTCGAGAAGAAGAAGCTCAAAGACGTGAAGGTGGTGCGTGAGTTCCCCGATGTCTTTTCGGACGATTTTCCCGGTCTGCCACCCGATCATCAAGTGGAGTTCCGGATTGATCTCATACCGGGGGTAGCTCCAATTGCGCGAGCTCCTTACCGGTTAGCGCCATCGGAGATGCTAGAGATGATGACCCAACTCCAAGAACTCCTAGAGAAGGGATTTATAAGACCGAGCACGTCACCTTGGGGAGCTCCAGTCTTGTTTGTCAAGAAGAAGGATGGAACGATGAGGATGTGCATCGATTACGGTGAACTGAATAAGGCCACGGTGAAGAATAAGTATCCACTCCCGAGGATAGACGATTTATTCGACCAACTCCAAGAAGCAGGTTTTTTCTCGAAGATCGATTTGCGCTCAGGATATCACCAAGTGAAGGTGAGAGAGGAAGACGTTCTGAAGACGGATTTTAGAAAGCGTTACGGCCATTACGAATTCCTCGTAATGCCGTTTGGTCTAACTAACGTGCCGGCGGTGTTTATGGATTTGATGAATAGAGTGTGTCGACCATTCATCGATAAGTCGGTCATTGTATTCATTGATGATATACTCGTGTATTCCAAGAGTGAACCAGAACACGAGCAACACCTACGCAAAGTCCTAGAAGTATTGAGAAAAGAGAGGTTGTACGTCAAATTTTCCATGTGCGACTTTTGGCTCGAAGAGGTTCAATTCTTGGGTCATGTTGTCACTCGAGACGGAGTGAAAGTAGACCCCTCCAAGATTGAAGCAATGATGAATTGGGAACCTCCCAAGAGTCCGTCCGAAATCCGAAGTTTCTTAGGTTTGGCGGGCTACTATCGTAGATTCATACAAGACTTCTCCAAGATCGCTTCTTCCTTGACGACCTTGACTAGGAAGAATGTGCAGTTTGTTTGGACCGAAACGCAAGAGAAGGTGTTTCGGACTTTACAGAAGAAGTTGTGTGAAGCTCCAATTTTGTCGCTACCCGAAGGGTCGGAAGACTTCGTGGTTTATAGCGACGCTTCAAAGATGGGGTTGGGATGTGTATTGATGTAAAGAGGCAAAGTAATTGCTTACGCATCAAGACAACTCAAGATTCACGAAAAGAATTACCCTACCCATAATCTGGAGTTGGCGGCGGTGGTGTTCGCTTTGAAGCTTTGGCGACACTACCTTTATGGCACAAGGTGTACTCTTTACACGGATCATAAAAGTTTGAAATATGTTTTTGATCAAAAAGGCGGTGGCTCGAGTTACTTAAGGACTATGATTGTGAGTTACTTTACCATCTCGGTAAGGCAAACGTGGTGGTCGATGCTTTGAGTCGGAAGGACTATAGCGGGAGCATTCGGGCCACCCTCTCAAGATTCAAGCTCGTGTCGAGTCTCATTGATAAGATCAAGACATCTCAAGTGGAAGCTTTGTTGGAAAAAAATCTCAAGGAAGAAGTCATGATGAAACAACATTTGCTCTTAACGGAAGATAGCCGAGGGTAACCGTTGTGTTGAAGAACCCGAAGCTATTTTGGAGAAAAAGTCAAAGAAACTTCGCCACAAAGAATTCACTATGGTCAAAGTGAAATGGAAGCATCATTGAGATGACAATGTGACGTGGGAAGCCGAGGAGGATATGAAGCGAAGATATCCTCACCTGTTCGAGTAGTTGGGATTTCGAGGACGAAATCAATTCCAAGTTGGGGAGGATTTTAACACCCGGAAATTTGCAAGGTAAGTTTCCGTACTTCTTAGGCCTCCTACTCGTTATTTATCTAACTTATGTTTAAGTTGCATAATTCTTTCGAGCCCCTTTATGATCCATGTGAAGAACTCGAGTTTTGGAGTGACTTATGGGCTCGGTACCACCTCCGCGAGAGTGACTTGCGAGAGTGACAAGTGTCACTTTCGCTTGTCACTATCACCGCACCCTATTGGCATTCGCGATACATTTTATGCGGAAGTGACCCTTTGTCACTTTCGCTGGCACTCTCGCCGGCGAAGGTCTGACCGATTTAAAACGGGTTTTGACTCTATTTTCTCTCATCACTTCATTTATCTCATCTAAATCTCTCTCAACTTTCTCCTCCTTTTCCAAAACCGAACCTAGGGTTTGGTGAGAGCATTCAAGCCTCATTTATTGCAAGGGATTGTTTCCACCAACCAAGTTTAAAGAATCTAGGGTTCATCTCCTTTCTCTGCTACTTGTCATCTTCTTCAAGGGATCAACTAGAGTTTCTAGGGTTTTGGTGTTTAACCCATTGTGAGTTCATCTTACTCTTCTTAAACTTTATATACATCAAAATGCATATTTTAACTTCTAAGTATCTCCTTGTTTACATATTCCTTGTTGGTGAGTTTTGACCTAACTTGGTATTTTGGGGATTCTTAGGGTTCCTTACCCTTTTTGTAAAATAAAGGAATAATCTATGCCTTGGATTTGAAAATATAAATGTTTTCACATTTTATGATTTAATGTTCAACTTATGGCATTTTGACCAAGTTCATGTTTAAGCATATTATGGTCATTTTGATTAAAAGAGGTTATTTGTAAAAAAACATATAAATGGTTTCTTACACTTGATAGGTTACTCGGTAAGGAAACATATTTGGAAATGAGAAGATAACCATATGATTTATGTGTGGGTTTTGTATATCTTATCAGCAGTTAACTATAGAAATGTGATTTGGGAAATAAATGGTGTATTGAGCTATATGTTTGATTATAGTTGGTCACAAATGAAATTGTGACAAGTCTAGACTATTACTAGTGGATCCATAGGTATAGAGTCGACTTATTATCTGGGGATAATTCCCATATGTAGCTAGTTGAGACATTGGGCCGTAGTGTGGCAACTTGGTACGGTTATGTGGGACCGGATACTAGCCGTGGGTCGTAAATGTAAATCCTAGCGAATGAGCATGACTAGGGATCATTGGGTGCCCTCCCCCACATCTTAGTACAATCCGACGTGTTCGTGGCCTTGATCCTAGTATGGTGAGCTCAAAACTTGGAAAGTGGCTTACTTTGTGTTTCGCCACGATCCTTGGAATTCGGGTTCTTCCCGTCATCGCAAGATGAAGTCTGGGCCGGAAGGTCACTATGTGCTTACCAAACCATTTAAGAAAATAGTTTATTTATGTTGCATAAATTCTACTTATTATCTTTCATATAAACTGTATGTTCTCACTGGGCTTTAAGCCTAACACTTTTTCTCAAATGATATGTATAATAGGTTCCCTTAGCGGCGGGTCGTCAAGGGGTTAAGAGTCGTGTGTGGTCATTTGAGGGCATTTTTGGAGAATAGATATTTTGGAAGCTTAGCATTTAAAACAATTATTCATTTTGGTATTGGGTTGACAACCTATGTAATCTAGCTAGATGTGGTTTTAGATTAGTTTGTTGTCGTTTCCCCATACATTATTGCAGGTTTTGTAAATGCTCACGCTTTTACCCTTTTTAGGTGGTTTGCCCCATCTTTTAAACGTTATATTGCCAAATTTTCAATGTTCAAAATTTACCGAATTTTTAGGGCGTTACAATATACTAACTTGCATTTAAAGAACAAAAAATTTCAAATGATTATGATATTTGCAGGGGTATATGTTCAGCGTTTCCGAGCTTTGTTCGTAGAAGACTCGGAAATAGAGTTTGTCTAAAACATGAGACGATAAGGAGTTATAGAACGGGCTTTGTACAACAGGGAGCTGCGTCCGGTGGGCAGTAAAAGAGGGAAAGCATTGTTGGAGGCTAAATAAGATATTGTTGGGGAGGGTGCAGAAAATCGAGGGAGAAGAAGAGAGTGATCAGAACTGGGATAAAGTCGCGTGAGAGCTCGCTTTCCTTAAGTGATATTTCGACCCTATTCTGCCCGGGTATCACGAAATTCACTCGAGGATAATCTCAATTATTGGTATCGATTTAGGCAGAAATCGATCCTATTTATACACCTTGAGAATCGTAACTAACCCCATATTAATATTGATAATAATACCCCATTGAATGGTATTGATTGTTGGACATAATGGTGGCCGTTACAAAATTGATATCATAAATAGAGGCGGTTATAAAAATATATCGGTTACAGTGCACCACGCGGGTTTCGACGAGTGTAACCCCGCGCCACAAACTGCGCGGGTCACTGTTTCGTCCTCAGTGCGTGGCGCGGGTAGCGACACGGGTAGCCGCGCGGGTTAACCCGCGACAAAATCCGCCCGCGTCGCGGAAAATGGATATCAGTTACAAAACTGAAAAAACCCGCCAAACATGATATCATAATCGTACACATCTATTTTCCACTTAGTAACCCGCCAAACATGATCATCCAATGATCCCGGGTAATAGGTAGCTTACATGAGTGTGCAGTCCACACCTCATAACTCGTGTTATAGCTTAGTTACCAACCCCATTATTATCTTGTGAATCCAATTACATAAAATGAACCGATGATTTCACTAAAATCATCAACAATCCTCCCCCATTTTAGTGTAATCCTTGATTCACAAAAGTGAATATAGGAAAGCAAACTCATGCATAAATGAAAATATCTAGAAGATTGAATTTTCATCTTAGTACATTACACATTTCAAATACTCGAGAATCCGGGTGTCCTATGGATTGAACCCTTCAACCCATTTGAGTACCAGAAAATAACATACACATGAATTTAAATAATTCTCTAAAGTTTAAAGTTGACACTATACAGACCATGTGTCCTTATCCATTCGTGAGTGCATCAAAGCCAAGTCCAAGCTTCTTGAAGCGGCCACATTCACACTCATATAGGTAGTTCCTTTCATCATGCACCTGCACATGCACTTTTACAAAAGAACTATTACCTCTTTCACTTGCAGTACGGAGCACATACCTTCGGATGATTATCTTGTGCTCCAATCCCTTAGAGTGAGCTTTCCCATTGAATTCAACTTCTAACGTTGTATTAGAAGGGAATTGGGTATCTCACCGTTAGAGATTTAGATGCACTTTAATCCCATCCCTATCACCGACTTGTTAACCAAATCCCTAGCTAACCCCTTCGTCAAGTGTTCCGCTAGATTTTGTTGTGACCGAACAAATTCAACCGAAATCACCCCATTCGTGATTAGATCACGAATCATGCTATGTCTAACACCTAAGTGTCTAGACTTGCCATTATATACTTGACTATAAGCTTTAGCCAAAGTAGCCGCACTATCACAATGGATAGAAATGGGTGATATTTGTTTCGGCTATAACATAATTTCATGGACTAAATTCCTTAGCCACTCCACCTCTTTACCGATAGTGGCTAATGCCACAAATTCCAACTCCATAGTCGAACTCGTGATGCAAGTTTGCTTCTTGGAAGCCCATGAGATGGCACCTCCCTAAGCAAGTACACCGAACCATTCGTAGAAGAGTGATCTTCTAAGTTGGTAATCCAACTTGCATCCGAATATCCCTCTAATATCTTGTCCGCTTAGTTTAACATAAAACCGTTGGACAAGACAACCTCATCAAATTTTTGATACCATTGTTTGGGTGCTTGTTTCATCCCATACAATGATTTTACAAGTTTACACACCTTATGCTCCGTCCCGGGCATAACAAAACCTTCCGGTTGTTTCATGTAAACTTCCTCCTCCAAGTCACCATTCAAGAATGTCCTTTTGACATCCATTTGGTGAATCACTAAATTGTGAATAGCTCCAAAGGCTATTAACAATCTAATCGTGGAGATCCTTGCAACCGGGACATAGGTATCGAAATAATCGAAGCCTTCCCGTTGCCTAAAGCCTTGGATTACTAATCGAGCTTTGAACTTGTCAATTGATCCATCAACTTTCATCTTCCTTTTGAAGATCCACTTGCATCCCAACGGTTTACAACCCGGTGGCAAATCCGATAATACCTAAGTATTATTCCCCACGATGGTGTCTGTCTCATCATTTATTGCTTCTTTCCAGAAAGCATCATCTTGAGACTTCATAGCCTCATCAAATGATTTTGGATCCTCCTCAATACTATAACAGTAAGAGAATTGTGACCCGATCTCATCTCTTGATCCCTCTACCAAGTATACATGGAAATCGGGACCAAAAGATTTTTCAATCCTTCCTCTTTTGCTCCTTCGAAGCATCGGATATTCGGTTGGAACAATTGCTTATTCTTTAACTTCAATAGTTCCACTAGTACTTGGAACTATGTCCTTCGGTCTAGGTATTGAAGAGAATCTAGTCTCATCAAATAATGCATCTCTCGATTCTATAACGACGTGAATCGCTATAGAATCATTAGGTTCAATAACATAGAACCTATAGGCCTTAGAATGCCCGACATATCCAACAAAGATGCAATCAATACCTTTCTCACCCAAAGTTTTCCTTTTGGGTTCGGGTAGTCGAAAAACCGTACTCGAATATAACTCAAGCTAGGCCTTTTCTTGAACCAAAGTTCTTATAGGGTAATCTTGTTCCTTTTATTGGGAACTTGATTTAATAAGTAACAAGTCGTTAACATGGCTTTACCCCAAAATCCATCATCCGATCCCGAGTAGGATAACAAAGAGTTCACCATTTCTTTGAGAACTCTATTTTTCCGTTCCGCCACACCATTTTTTTGTGGTGTATAAGACGCCGTAGTCTCATGAATGATTCCTACGGATTGGAAAAACATGAGGTCGTAATATTCCCCACCACGATCGGTGCATAAACATTTTACAAAACAATTCATTTGCAATTCAACCTCCGTTTTATAAATTTTAAATTTGTCCAACACTTCATCTTTTGAGTGTAACAAAAATACATAGCAAAAACGTGAAGCATCGTCAATAAAAATGACAACATATTTTTTATTACCGAAAGACGGAGTTGAATGCAAATCACAAAGATCACTATGAATTAATTCAAGCACCGACGAGTCCCTTATCACGTTAAGAAAATGTTGCCTAGTTATCTTTGTTAACATGCAAGTTTTACATTTTTCGGTTTTAATGTCAAAGGCCGGAATAAGACCATCTTTTGACATTTCAACCATTCTTTTAAAATTCACAAGACCAAGCCTTGCATGCTATAAACTAGAATCAACAAGATTTTCTTTTGCAACATAAACAGAATTTGAAACAAAACTCTTTTTATTTAAATTTAACATAGACATATCATTCATCAAATAATCGAATCCTACAAAAGAGCCACCTTTTGACAAGATAAACTTGCCGGACTCAAATACTTGCTTATATCCTAACTTATTCAAGACACTACCGGAAACCAAATTCTTTCGAATTTGTGGTACAAACAAAACGTCTAAAAGTTCAATTATTTTGCCAGAACTAAACTTTAGCCTAACTAAGTCGCGTCCAAGAATGGGAGCACTCGACTCGTTCCCCCATGTGTATCACGGATACGTCTTCAACCGGTTCCAAAGTGGTGAACCAACGTCGATCCTTGCACACATGACTCGTAGCGCTCGAGTCGATCCATCAAGCAACATCATCATCATGCACGTAAAATAATTCGGATATTAGTGGTACATAATTCAAATTCGAATTAAAACCAAAGTCAAGAAACTGACCTTGCCGTGGGTTTTGATCCTTGGATCCTTGCCCACCACCACTTTTGCTTGCTCCACTCTTATTCTTGATAACCTGACAATCCCGCTTGAGATGGCTGGTCATACCACAGGTCCAACATATTAATTTAACCTTTTTGTTGGGCCCTTTCTTGGCTTCATTGAACTTGCGTTTTCCCTTGAAGTTGTTGGATTTTCCTTCTTCCACCATGTTCACCGAAGGGGCAGAAACCTTTTTTTATCTTAGGTTTCTCAGCCTCTTGCGCCCGAAGAGATTCCTCTATGCGCAAGTGACTACCGAGTTGTACAAGGGACAACTCTTCCTTCTTGTGTTTCAACATGTGTTTGAAATCTTTCCAAGAAGGGGGCAATTTATCAATTATGCTCGATACGGAGATGGATTCGTCCATCTTCATATTATGCTGAGCATATTGGCCTAGAATGCGTAGGAGCTCATTATATTGCTCCATCACAGGCCTTGAGTCCACCGTCTTGTAATTGTTAAAATTACTAATGAGGAACTTCTTACTAGAACCATCCTCTGCCATGTATTTGGACTCAAGAGAGTCCCATAGCTCTTTGGCAAACTCAACATTTTGATAAATGTCAAAGTGGGAGTCACACATACTGTTTAAGATGTGGTCACGACAGATGTAGTCGTCGTTCTCCCATTTTCCGTGATGCCGAGTCATATCTAACGCCTCGTCTTCCATCACCTCCGGCATCGGAGTGCTTAGCACATACACGACCTTCAACGTAAGTATAATATTCTACGATATGAAAAGTGCACTCGTTAAACTTTGGAGGGTAGTCCGGGATATTAGAAAAATACAAGAAATATCAACCAAAAAACCGATGTAGTCTTTAGAAATCAACCAAAAACCGAAAAAGTATCTCGAAATCAACCAAAAATACCGAAAAAGTCCCTCAAAATCAATGAAAAAACCGAAAAGGTCCCTTGATATCAACCAAAAAAGCAAAAAAGTCCCTTGAAATCACCCAAAACCTTCAAAAAAAATACTCGAAACGGTGGAATTCAACTAAAACACATTTGACGACTTTGCGGGCCTATAATCCAACTTAAAGGTCCATCCGCTCGACAAAAATCCTAGCCCACTACTGCATCAATATCAAGTTTGTTGTTTTTTTCATTTTTAATGCATGATTTAACTTACAAGGTTGCTCATGTTTTTATTTGTTTTTGTTTTCAAGCAAAGTTGATGTTTCAAGAGAGCGACTACATGCAAATAGTAGAATGAGACTCGCTTTATAAAAACAGAAACAGATTGTTAACATTGTGGCGATGATAATAAGTGCATTAAAAACAACCCCAAATATAACATATAAAAAAATCTTTCTTAACATCATAGCAATTAAAAATCATCCCACGTTTTATAGTTATCTTCAAATTCAACATCTATAATTTTATTATTTTTATGTCATTCTCAATGAGATTATAAAATATTTGATAAACAAGTTCAAATTTTTTTATTAAACACTAGTTGTATACATGTACAATACCGCAATTGAAGTAGCTACAACTTCCATACATGTTAATCTTTTTAAAGATTCCTTCATGTAAAATGAATAGAAGATATGAACTTAATTATTCAAAATCTCCACAACCTTTTTGATATCAGGGTTTTCTCCTGGTTTCGTGTTCGATGGGCTGACTGACTTTGTCCGCTATCAAACTCCTTCATCTGCATCCCATGGAACAAAGATTAAAAAAAGTGAACACACAAAAACATTACATATGTATATGTATATACACATATGAAGGTACAAAAATATTCGACCATCAAACAAAGAAGACATTTTTGTCAAAGGAGATATCACGTGGTAGCCATCTTCTCGTTCCTCGGCTTCAATAGTGACAACTTAAGCTGGGCATATTTGATATAAACCTGACATTGTAGTAATATGTTGCCAACAACGAGAACTATACCAAAATTTGGAGGTTTAATGACTCAAAACGAGAGAATTGCACAATCATCAGATACATAATTGGACATATACAAACAAAGAAGAAAATAAGTAACACATATAGACCTTTTGATAAGTTGAGAGATGATTAATGCATCCATAAAAGAAAAGAGTTCCTAGAATTCAAATACAATGCAACTTAACCCGTAATGCAATGAGCCTTAGGTTTATAAATCAGTGGGCTAATTTGCCGAATTACAATATATATATATATATATATATAGTAGAATAAGCCAAACATAATTTTTTTATTACAAAGTTTTATGGGCAAAGTACAAATCTAAACATTTTCAAACTTAAAAAAATATGATTGGTGCTTCTAGGAAGAACAAAGACTTGTGTACAAAAGTAGTTGATCGTTGTGATCAGAGACAATTTTTTTGTTTTCCCGCTCAACAACCTTATTCCACTGGTAGCGTACATAATTCCCTAATTGGAATCACAATTGATCAAATTCATATTCATATACATCAAAATTCACAAGTTTTGACACTCGCAACATCTAAATCCACATAATATTATCACCACAGTGAAAGTGATGTGATCACATACCTTGGAAAATTCAAGTACGGTTGTGAAAATTAAGCATGGAACTTGATGGAAATACTAGGTGGAAATACATAAAGAAAGATACCACAATTTCAAAAATTAGAACTTCAAATGCGATCAACCTACCATCGTCAAATAAAGTATAGATTGATCATGACCAAAAATACAATAAAAGCAGTGGACCTGAACACATAAAGCCATATGAATTCAACTAGCGATGATTAGCACATACACAATATTGTTGTGCATAAAAAACGAAGCCCAATGTATATACTATGGGATACCATAGTAGACCAAAAAAAGAATTACATGTGGATAAATGAATTAGAATTGTGACACCCTAAAATGGGTAAATACATAAATATGAAAAGAAAAGGAAAGAGAAAAATAAAATAAAATTGGTTTTTTATTTTGTTGGACCAAAAATGTGAATAAATGAGTTGAAAGGGGGTAAATCGTAAATTCTCAAAAATCCTCTCTGAGCAAATTTGCAAAGAAATTCAAGAACAATCACAATGTCTTGTCTAAGAACTGCTGCTTCACACCTTGAATCTTCATATGAATCTAACCACAATGAGGTAGGTTTACCTTCTGAGCCTATTATTCAATCTATTGCTCAATAATGACAATCATCCATTCCTACTTCAATCATTCATCTTGATGAATATGAAGTCATTGAGCACAACCACCACTTTCTGGATATGGAATCCACGAAATTCAAATCTGAACATTGAATCATCATTGAACTATTGAAACATCACCCACTGAAGATTTTTGTTCACAAAGCAACCTACAATACCCATGGTCTACTTACAACAATTCTGAAAGAATCTTACTTTTAGTGAAAGGTTAGAGAAGTTTGAAACTAAAATTGTAGAATATGGGTGTAATTTTGGGCTAATAAGTCTGAGGGAGACTTTGCTGCTACCTGCTGAAGATGTATTTATTGGGAAATCTACTTTTGATGAGATGCCAGACTCTAAGTCTGTGTGTAGGGATATACTGAATCTAGGCTACACTGGAATTTGAATTACATCAATGCCTTTAGAAGGAAGTTTTTACCTCTAGTTTAGAATTGCCTCTTCTCCATTATCAACATGTGCTTAACTGTAAAGGTTAGTAGGCAAGATCAAGCAAAAGAGTTTTGATCATATTCAAGGGGATTGTAAAGAACATGCGCTATGACTATGCCATGATTATTTGGGAAAACATGAAGAATACTATAGAGAATAAGCCATCAAACATAGCATATCATAGGTTTTGGCAGATGGTGATTAAAAGTGCATTGGTGGGACAACCAAAGATTGACAAAAGGGAAGGTCAACCACCTGCTCTATACTTCAAGGTGGACACTCTGAGATTGTCTGGAACTGCAAACCAGTTTCCTAATGCCAAGGTATTGTCTTCTGTATCAATGGGTACATTCCATTTGACATTGATATTTTAATAACTTATAATGCTTCTATGGGCCAACCAGAAGCAACATGCCCTTGCTAAATGCCAAAGCAAAACCATTGAGAGTGAGGGGAGAGGGGTCAAATCACGAAAGAGTGGGGGAGCCAGAGCAAGAACATGTTGCTCTGACTCATAGTGATGAGAGGAAAAATGTAAATGAGAGCATGGGTAGAGGTGAGGATGAAATACAATATACAGAGGGTGTGAGATGGAGATAGAAGAAAATGAGATCTCCACTCTAGCCAATTTTTTCCAAGCACCCACATCTACTGTTATTCCACACTCTTTGGTTGACAAACATTGATACAGTCAGTGAACCCGTGCCAACTTAATTTTGTTATAACCCCCCATATCCACTTAGTGGTTTCTCAATAAACCACTGTTTCAGTTTCTCATGGGGATATAACACAAATATCAAATAGCTCTTAGTTGGAGAATATCGTTATTGAGAGAGGAGGACAGCTGCCTCGATCCTCAAGTTTCATTCCAATACACATAGAGTCACTGTATCAGCTCTTAAGTCTCAAGAGTAACCAATAAACTTGTGAGATTTGTGAATTGAGATTGCAATTACACTTGCATTTGGGACATACAATGCCCAAGATCCCAATGAACTTATTAATGAAACCACCACTGCTCTGTTACCCTTTGGTTTTGACATGAACCAATTACCAACACAAGATATGTGAACCCCACCTCTGATTATCGCCACAACATTACTAGAAATAACCATCCATCAAACCATATCCCCTGTTTCAGTTCTGGACACTAACCTTTTACACGTTACGAGAACTAGCTATCTAAGTGTGATGCCACAAGTGTCACAACATGATGTTGTGACAACCTCTATTCCCGAACCACAAACTCAAGGAGTACAAGGGAGAGTAGAAAATGATCCCATTTTAGATGTTCTCCTACAAACACTAGAAAACTTAGAGGCTGCAGAGGAGAATGAGGATGGCAACAAAGAAGATGAGGAAGTGGAGGATGCTGAGAAGGAAAAGGTTGATAAAAACCAAGAAGATGAGGACATGGTCGATGATGAAGATGAAGGCCAAGAAACTGTTGTGAGGACCAAAGTAACAGTAGCTAAGTCCAAATCCAAGAAAAAGGGGAAGGAAAAGAGCATTGTGTACAATAGGAAGTCAGCCAAGAGAACAACAAGGGCAGAAAACGCCAAGGAGATTTAGCAAGAGCAAGAGGAGGAAGAAGAGATAGAGGAGTGATCGGTCGTTAAGTTTTACTTTATTTTATCGTCAATCACCCTCAATTAATGCATAAAAATGGTAAAACCAAACTAAATTGATGCGTTTTTTTTTATTTTTATAGGTTCGAAACAATTTGGAGCGAAAAAGAAAAAAACGATGATTTTTGACAGATTTGCGCGACTGTGGCGTTTCGAGAATATCTCACTAATCCTAGCTCCGTTTAAGGTGATTCAAGATGATCTGGAAAGCCAACACATGGGGTTACAACTTTGAAGTTTTGAGTTTTCGCAATTTGTTGGGTCTGAATGTGCTAAGGATGGATACTACTGCTACTTGAAAGGTATTACTACTGCTTGTAATATTACTACTGCAAGATGAACAATTACTATTGCTAGTAGAATTAATACTGCTTGAAGAGTTAGTGCCGCTACTTGAATAGTTAGTACTGCTTGGAGAGTTAGTACTGCTAGTAGTTAGTACTGCTTGAAGATTACAACTGCAAGTGAAGGGTTAATACTGCAAGCATATTAATACTGCTGAGGATGTTAATGCTGCTGGATAAGGATGAAGTTAATACTGCTTATGAAGATAATGCTTGAAGAGAAAGATTAGGAGCTGGAGATAAAGACGAAGATAATTATGGAATGGATTATGAAGATCAATTTTGTTTTGATAATTATCTTGTAATTAATTATGTATATATAGTCTAGAAGTTCTTGATAGAAATAAATACATTGATAGAGTTGTTTTTGTTTAGAGAATTAACCTCAAGACTAGTATTGATCTTTTCTATAGAGAAGTATAGAACGTCTGTTGAGTCTGTTCAACAGATTGAGGTTGTGTTTGTAATCATTAAGTTTTATGCAATATAGACTTATGATTTGAGTTCATATTCTGTGTTTTTGATTAATTGTTAAAGTGTTATTCCGCAACTTCTTTAACATTGTTTCTGAGTTTATATTAAATTCTTGTTTAGAATTTTCGATCTTGACAAGTGGTATCAGAGCTAGAAAACTCAGAAATCTATAATCATGGATGGTTCAAGCGATAGTGTTCTGGTCTCAAAGGTTCCCATGCTCAAACCCAATGAGTTTGACATGTGGAAGATCAGAATTAAGCAATATATTCTTCTCACAGACTTCTCAATGTGGGACATCATTGAGAATGGTCCCTCAGATGGAGGAAAGATGGATGCAGAAGGCAAGAGACCTCCTCCAAAGACTGATGGAGAAAGGAAGATGAGGCAGACAGAGATGAAAGCCTTGAGCACTTTGCTCTTGGCTATACCTAATGAGTACCAACACCAGTTCTGTAACTGCACGGATGCACAAATTCTATGGAATGCACTGGAGAAAAGATTTTCTGGTACCAAAAGTACCAAGAGAAATCAGAAGGCCATCCTGAAGCAGCAATATGAAAACTTCATGTCTACTAAGAATGAGTCCATGACTCAAACTTTTGATAGATTTAATAAGTTAATTGGTGAATTGGCTACTGTAGGTGTCCAGATAGATCAAGATGATGTTAACAGAAAATTTTTAAGATCTCTTGGTGATGAATGGACTATGTACACTGTCTCCTTCAGACAGAATGACCAATTGGAGGACAAGGAACTGGATGACCTCTATAATGACCTTAGGGTGTTTGAATCAGAGGTAGAGGCAAAGAAGAGGCCCTCTGGATACTCATACAATGCTGCTCTTTTATCATCTTCTACTGATTCTGCTGCTAATACAGAATTAGTTAGTGCTGCCTATGGATCAAAGCAAGATGGATCTAATGACATAGTTTTAGAAGCTTTTCTAGCCAGTTATGCTAATTCCACTCTAATTAATGATGACTTAGAACAGATAAATGCTGATGATCTGGAAGAGATGGATATCAAGTGGCAGATGGTTATGCTCACAATAAGGGTAAAAAGATTCATCAAAAGGACTGTAAGGAATAACTTTGCTCAGAAAAGAGAAGATGGGTTGGATTTGATAAATCCAAGGTTGAATGTTACAAGTGTCACAAGCTGGGGCACTTTGCAAGAGAATACAGAAGTGGAATGACTCAACAGCATACTAGCAACCATCAACCATCACAATCCACTAGCTTCAACAACAGGAACTCTTCTCAAGCTCTTGTTTCCCAAGAAGGAATGGGATTTGATTGGAGTGACCAAGCAGAAGAAGCAGTTCAGAATCAAGCTTTAATGGCTAAAGTTTTAGAGTCAGCAAGCACTGATATTCCCACAGAGGTAAAATCTAACCTTTGCTCAAAATCTTGCATAAAAACTGTTAAAAAGTACAAGGATCACAATCAAAGCATGTGTGATGACCTAAAAAGGTTAGAGAAAGATAGAAGAGAGTATGTTGTGATTGTTGAGAATTTGGAAGAACAGATTAAGGCATACAAAGCCAATGAACTTCAACACACATATGATACAAACTACTAGAAGTGGGAAAAGAATCAGCTAGAGTGTAAGCTTAAAAAGTCTGAAGAGGAATGTGAGAAGATAAGGAGTGATTTTGAGAAAGCCAAGCTGGACATTGAGAAGTTTTCCAATGCCTCTAAAGCAATGGACTCACTTCTAAAATCTCAAGTCCATGACAACCTGAAAAGAGGCTTAGGATACAACAGTACCCCTCCACCCTATAACAATAACTATATCCCTCCCACTTCAGACCTCTTAGAAAGACAAGAGAAAATAGACCTACCTGCAGAAGCCACAAATGTAGATCCTCTTGATAGTGTAGTTATTGAGGAAGAGGCTGAAAAAGAGACCACTAAGGGTAAAAATAAGGATAACCTTAAAGAAATTCCTTTAGAAAAATCATATCCTTACTAATGAAGGGGGGGGGGGGGGGTAAAACCTTTTGTAAAGAGTGAGAAGGCTGAAAGTTCTAAGAGAGGGAAGGGAAAGGTACAAGGAGTCCATTACATGCAAACCACTGTTGTTAATCCCTGTACTTGTAAACAGAATCAGACCCAACAACATGATAAAACAAGGGGAAATCAAAGAAACATAAATAATTAGTGGGCTTTAAAACAAGGAATTGATCTGAGAAAAATTAACAGACCAAAGCCTTGTTTTATCTGTGGCAAGTTAAATCATCTAGCCAAACACTGTTATTTCAATCCTATTAACCAGAGGATCACTTTTCAAAGAAATATACAAAATCCTGTTGGTTATAGGAAGCAAATAAGGAATCATATGGCTGAGAATGTGAGAAGGGCACCTATAAAATCTCATGCCCAGAATAAGTTTGCTAATTCAAAGAAAAATACTCCAAATAAGCCAAGGAGTAACTTAAAGAAAAAGAAAGCAAACAACTTTGTCCAGGTTTGGGTTCCAAAAATAAAGAAATCTGTTAGTACTGCTACTTCAAATAGTACTGCTGACAGAAATAGTGCTGCTGCAAGCAATACTACTGCTAACCCAGTTAATACTGCTAACAAAGTTAGTACTGCTAATCCAATTAGTACTGCTAATGATGTTAGTACTGCCAATAAAATTAGTACTGCTTCCAGTGACTGGCCCATTATTCTGACAAAGTATTCAAGCAATAAGATTCCTCAGTTTGATAATCTCATCAAGTCTGAATATGAATATGTTGATGAGAATGGGAAACCCAAGACCACTTTGGCTTGGGTTCCTATTAAAAACTAACTGCTTTATTATATGTGCAGGGCAACCAACAACTCAAGGGAAGGAGCATTTGGCATGTTGATAGTGGTTGTTCCAGGCACATGACAGGTAACATGGCCTGCCTTCAAAACTTCAAAAGAATTGATGGAGGACATGTTGCTTTTGGTGATAATCCAGCAGGTGGAAAGATAAGTGGAAAAGGTAATGTGTCAAAAGGTAAGATGACCTTTGAGGATGTATATTATGTTGAGCAATTGAGATACAACCTGTTAAGTGTATCACAGGTTTGTGCCAAGAAACATAGCATATTATTCAATGATACTGAATGTATTATCCTTGCTCCAGGGTTCAAGGTAGTTGATGAAAGTATGATACTACTTAGAACTCCTAGAAAGGACAATGTTTATTGCTTAGACTTGGAAAGTGTAACTTCTGATTCATCGTTAAATTGTTTATTTTCAAAAGCTTCATTAGATGAATCATCTCTTTGGCACAGAAGGATGTGTCATATGAACTTTAAAACAATGAACAAACTTGTGAAAAACAACTTTGTAAGAGGTTTGCCACAAAAGGTATTTTCATGTGATGATCATTGTGTTGCATGTCTTAAAGGCAAACAACACAAAACTTCTCATAAGTCCAAAGAGATAAATTCAATCTCTTCACCTTTTAATTTACTGCATATGGATCTGTTTGGTCCTACAAATGTGATGAGCATTGGTAAGAAATCCTACTGCTTGGTTATTGTTTATGATTTCTCTAGATTCACTTGGGTCTATTTTCTGAGGACTAAGGATGAGACAAGTGGACTGATCAAATCCTTTGTTCTTAGAGTTGAAAACCAAAAAATCTAAAAGTTAAAGTCATCAGGTCTGATAATGGCACTGAATTTAAAAACAATGACCTAAATAGCTTCTGTGAGGAAAAAGGCATTGAGAGACAATACAGTGCTCATAGGACTCCTCAACAGAATGATGTTGCTGAAAGGAGAAATAGGACTCTGATAGAAGCTGCTAGATCTCTGTTGGCAGATTCAAAACTTCCAATTAGTTTTTGGGCAGAAGCAGTTAATACTGCATGCTATGTTCAAAACAGAGTTCTAGTAGTGAAATCTCAAGACAAGACACCTTATGAGATTTTTAAAAAGAAGAAACCATTTATTGGATTTTTCAAACCATTTGGGTGTCCTTGCACAATTCTTAATACCAAAACTCACCTAGGCAAGTTTGATAGCAAAGATGAGGATGGGTTTCTTGTTGGTTATTCATCTCAAAGTAAGGCCTACAGAGTTTTCAACACTTCTTCTAGGATTATTGAGGAAAGTGACAATGTCAAATGCAATGAGAACACACCAAATCAACTTGGTTCAGGTCCTGATTGGCTATTTGACATTGATTCACTGTCTAATTCTTTGGGTTTCAGTAATGAGCATAATGCAGGAACAGGGACAAAAAAGATACAAGTACAAAGACAAGAGTTTGTACTGTTCCCAACACCTACTGTTGATCCTGTTGAATTCTGTGACCAAGATAAGAAAGATACTTCAGATTCAAAAGACACTGAACCAACTCAGAATAAAGAGGACATAGGTGAAAAGGAAGATCAACCCTCAGATTCAGGAATCAAAGGTCCTGAGATGCCATGTTTGGAAGAAGATGACACAGATGATGATAACTCTTCAGTTTTTGGTGGCAGCACTCTTGAAAAGAATGACTCTAATCTGGAAGCAGATATTAATGAAGAGGCTGTTCATCAAACAAGAGTTCAGAAGAATCATCCTCCTCAATTGGTGATTGGTGACATCAATTCTCCTATAATCACCAGGAATCAAAGCAAGTTGGGAGGATTGAAGGACATACAATCAGGATTACTATCTTGCTTTCTATCACAGGTTGAACCCAAAAAGGCATTTGATGCAATGAAGGATCCAAGCTGGATAGAAGCAATGCAAGAGGATCTACTGCAGTTTGTGCTGCAGGATGTATGGGATTTGGTTGACCTTCCAAAAGGACACAGAGTTATAGGAACTAAATGGATCTTCAGAAACAAGAAAGATGAGAGAGGAATAGTAATAAAGAACAAGGCCAGATTAGTGGCACAAGGGTATACTCAAGAAGAGGGAATTGATTATGAAGAGGTATTTGCACCAGTGGTCAGGATTGAGGCTATCAGGCTATTTTTAGCCTATGCTTCTTTCATGAAGTTCAGGGTCTACCAGATGGATGTAAAGAGTGCTTTCCTGTATGGGAGAATTGAAGAAGAAGTGTATGTCTGTCAGCCTCCAGGGTTTGAGAATCCAAATTATCCTGACAGAGTATACAAATTGAAGAAGGCACTCTATGGGCTACATCAAGCACCAAGGGCATGGTATGACACTTTGTCTACCTATCTCTTGGAAAATGGTTTTCAAAGAGGAATCATAGACAAGACTCTGTTCACTCAGAGGAAGAAGAGGGACATCATTATAGTGCAAATCTATGTGGATGATATTATCTTTGGATCCACAAAAGATCAAATGTGCAGAGATTTTGAAGAATTGATGCACAAGAGATTCAATATGAGTTCTACGGGTGAACTTACTTTTTTCCTTGGGCTACAAGTTAAGCAGAAGAAAGATGGGATATTTATAAGCCAATCCAAGTATGTGCAGGACATTCTTACTAAGTTTGGATTCTCAGATTCAAAGCCTGCAAGCACACCCATGGAGACACACAAACAGATCACTGCAGATCTTGAGGGGGAGGATGTGGATGTTCATCACTATAGATCCATGATTGGCTCCCTCATGTATCTCACTACTTCAAGACCAGATATCATGTTTCCTGTTTGTGTGTGTGCAAGATTTCAAGTAAGGCCTAAGCAGTCACACTTTCAAGCAGTCAAGAGGATATTCAGATATCTCAAAGGCCAACCTAGATTAGGTCTTTGGTATCCTCATGACTCACCATTTGACCTACTTGCTTATTCAGACAGTGACTTGGGTGGTGCAAATTTGGATAGAAAGTCAACTTCAGGGGGATGTCAGTTTTTGGGTGCAAGACTAGTGTCATGGCAGTGCAAGAAACAAACCACAGTGTCCACCTCTACAACAGAAGTAGAGTATATAGCTGCTGGAAGCTGCTGTTCACAAGTACTCTGGATTCAGAATCAAATGCTGGACTATGGTATGACTTTTCTTCACACTCCAATCTTCATAGACAATAACAATGCTATTAGCATTGTCAATAATCCAGTCAAGCACTCCAAAACAAAGCATATAGAAATCAGGTACCACTTTATCAGAGACTGTAATGAAAAGAAGCTAATTCAGGTTGTGAAAGTCCATACAAGTAACCAATTTGCTGATCTATTCACCAAAGCTTTTGATGTGGGTAGATTCACATTCTTGGTCACAAGTGTGGGCATGATAAATACTGAATAAGCCTCCTTTGATATGCTTTATGTACCATTTCTGTATAGATTCCTTCATGTCTACATTCTTATATTGTATTGTGCATGGTGCTGCTAATCTTGTGTGTTTAAGTGTTTCAGATTGCTTAAATTGAATACTTGGTACTTCTAGTTAAGATAATACTGCTCTCTATATTACTCATGTTGACAGTTCAAATATGGTTAAGTATGGTTCCTACTGCTAGGTAGTTTATACTGCCAGTGCAAAGTTACTACTGCTTACCTTGTTTCTACTGCTAATTAGTGTTACTACTGCTGGCATGTGTTAATACTGCTAGTCTGAGTTAATACTGCTAGTCTGTGTTAGTACTGCCGGTATGTGTTACTACTGCTAATATGAGTTAATACTGCGAGTTGGTTAATACTGCTAGGGTACTTAGTACTGCTTCTAACTGAAACCCTCCACCTATAAATACCCCTTGTGACCGCCAAAATACAAACGGCTCTTTGAACTTCCATTGCTTCTCTTTCTCTCTCTCTCTCTTGATTTCTTACTTACCAGTGTACACCCTAGTTGCGATTCGAACCCAAGAATCAATCAAAATGATGGCAGGTCTAGAATTCTTTGATGAACACAATGAGGTTGCTATGCTGCAAAAACCCAAACAGGCTGAAGGTTTTCATCAGATTGTGGATTTCCTCAAATCGTCACACATTGCCTATGCTCTCACTGTCAATCCCACAATCTGTGTGGAACATCTACGACAATTTTGGGCAAATGCTACCATCCACAGTGAAGATGGCACTCAGGTCATCAAAACAAGGGTGTGTGATAAACCCCTGACCATCTCAGAAGAGTGTATTCACATCCATCTACGCTTAGATGATGCCTCAGGTATTACGTCTCTTCCTAAGGAAGATCTCTTCCAAGTTCTTATTCGTATGGGGTATGAAGGTCCCACTGATGTCTTTAAGTTTTACAAGAACAGATTTTCACCTCAGTGGCGATTCTTTGTTCATACCCTACAACACTGCATTTCAAGAAAAACAACTGGCTGGAGTGAGTTCAGCAGCACCATAGCCTATGCTTTGGTCTGCTTAGCGACCTCTAGGCAGTTTAATTTCTCTCAAATGATCTTAAATGATTTAATGTCAAACCTAGATACCAAATCAAAAAGCTTTTATATGTATCCAAGGTTTGTACAAGAAGTACTTAACAAGGAATTGACGGATTTACCTACCTTTAAGGAGGTATATGTACCAAAACTCCCAAAAGGGAAAGTGTTCTCAAATATGAAGAGGCCTAGTAAGGACTTCTCAGGTCTAGACACACCATTGTTCTCTACAATGATGGTTGTGTCCCACTCTCAAGGTGAGGCATCAAGGTCAAAGCCCCCATTAGACCAACCCACTAATGACCTACCCACACCATCTACTACAAAGCATATCCCTCAGTCACTTCAAAAGAAGCCAACATCACCCATTACTCATACATATACAAGGAAAAAGATACAGAAGGTTCCTTCCCTTCTAGTACCTTCACCCCCACAGCCTCAAAGCCCTCTGATGGAGCATTTTCCATCAGATAATATCCAAAGGGAAACCACAGGGGTGTCTCCCAACCCCAAGAAGGTGCTCAATAAGGAGGAGGAAGAGCATGTGGGCAGTGAGGCTCACACTACTGTTTCTGCACAAGGTGTAGGACAGGACAGTGTGAACATATCTAAGACCTTCCCCACGACAACTTTAGATGAGCAATCATCTAAGGGTCCCATGTGCCAAGAAACCACGGGGGTAGAAGGTGCTTCTGCTAGGCAGAAGGCCTTTACTAAAAGATCCAAGGATCCTTCAAGGGTGGTAAACACACCCAAAGGAGGCGAGGACATATATAACTATACAGAATTGATGGATACTCTTGGTACAATATGTCTGGATGTTCACAATCAGGATCTGGAAATCAAAGAGATGAAGAAGGTGATTATCTCTCAACAAGCACATATAGTCAAATTGAAGAAAATGGTTCTCAGGTTGGTGCAGAAAAAGAAGAAAAAGCAATATGTATTGAAGAGAAGGGGAAATGTGAATGATGCTTTCAAAAAGGGGGAGAGTCAAGCTGAAGCTGAAAAGCAAAACCCTGTTGAGATGAAATTTCAGTTTGAGGGGGAGACTGAGTTTAAGGGGGAGACCAGTGTTGAAAAAGAAAGGGAGATTGATGCTACAAGTGTGAAAGAAGCAGAAATAGATCAAGCAGTAGAAACAAGTGTGAAAGAAGCAATAACTGAGCCAACAACAGTAACTACACCAGAAGTAGTAACCACAACAGTAGAAACAGAGAAAGTTGCAGCTGAAACAGGTATGTCTGCAGAGGAAATAGCAATTGCAGAGAATCTAGTGAAGGCAAAGAATGACACTCCCAAGGCCACTCAAAAGGCTAAGGGAGTGGTCATTAAAGAAGGAGGATCAGAACAGATAAAGAAAAAGATTAGTGAGGAAGAGATCAAAAAGAAAGGGAAAGAGTAAGTGGTTGAGTCTGAGAAACCAATGAAGAAGAATAAGATTGATTTGGATGAAGAGTTATCAAAGAAACTGCAAAAAGAGATGGAAAAGGAAGAAGAAATCCAATCTGCAAAAGACAGAGAGATTGCTTTGGAGTTATCTACAAAGCTTAATGAGGAATTTCAAAGGAGTTTAAAGACTGCTGCTGCTGCTAAGAAAGTTACAAAGAAGGCATCAAGGCAAAGGCTGACATTACAGATAAGACAAAGACAACCTTCAAAGACATTCCTGGCCAATCAAGAAAGAAGAAAGATGATCAACTTTCTTAAAGGGTTTGTTGGAGTCAAAGAAGGGATGTTTACCAACATGTCTTATAGCATAATAGAAGAACTGTATAAGAAGGAAATGGCCATGCTGAAAGGGATTTCTTTCAAAGGGTTGAAGTTGAAAGAAAGTTGAAAGAAAGACATGATCTCAACATACAACAACCCTTCCCTGACAGTGAAGAAGGCACTCCTATCAAAGAAAAGACAGAAGCTAAGCAAGAAGAGACTTTGGCTCAACATATTGGAGCTATAAAAAGAAAGAAATCTATTGCTACCAAGCCTAAGGCAAAGAGGCCAAGAATTGAAGAAGTTGAAAAAGAGATTGAAAGTGCAAGAGCAGAACCTTCAGCAGAGCCAGAGCAGAATCAAGAGAAGTCCAATCAACAATCTAATGAGCAATTCCATTTTGTACATGACTTTGACAAATGAAGAACCAGTGCAAGCTGACCCTATCTCTATGAAAGCACCAGAAATTATCTTTTGGGATATTCTGAAGGAAAATGGAAAAGAATATTTCAGATTCAAAAGGATGGGTGATCAGTTTGAGGTTTATGCAACTTGGGGCAAAGTGATCAGAAGTTGTTCCAGAGCTGACTTGGAGGAAATGTACAAAGTTGGAATAAAGCTGTATGAGTCTGTGTTGCAAGGGACTGAAATGAGCTTAATCAAGATTTCCATGGAGTACTTATGCATGATGTTTGAGCCTGAAAGAGTGGAGTACAGGATCAAAGACTTACATCATGAGTATGGATTCAAAAAGATTGATCATTGGATGTTATTTGAAAACTGTGGTGTCTACATGATCACAATTGACAAAAGCTACCATGAGTACTACTTGGTTGACAAGATCTATGACCACAGCAAAGCTAAATTGGAAGGTATGTTGAAAGCTAAGCTGGTATGTGCTAAAGGATCAGAAATGGCCAGAATAGTGATCAGAAGGACAATTAATCAAAGTCTGGGACTGGATCCAAATCTTGGGAATTAAGTTGAAGTTTTGAAAGTATCATGAAGACCTATGCTGAAGAACTTAACTTCTCATTCTGAAAAGTTAAGTTAGGGGGAGATTGTTGGGTCTGAATGTGCTAAGGATGTATATTACTGCTTCTTGAAAGGTATTACTACTGCTTGTAATATTACTACTGCAAGATGAACAATTACTACTGCTAGTAGAATTAATACTGCTTGAAGAGTTAGTGCTGCTACTTGAATAGTTAGTACTGCTTGGGGAGTTAGTACTGCTAGTAGTTAGTACTGCTTGAAGATTACTACTGCAAGTGAAGGGTTAATACTGCAAGCATATTAATACTGCTGGGGATTGTAATGCTGCTGGATAAGGATGAAGTTAATACTTCTTATGAAGATAATGCTTGAAGAGAAAGATTAGGAGCTGGAGATAAAGACGAAGATAATTATGGAATGGATTATGAAGATCAATTTTGTTTTGATAATTATCTTGTAATTAATTATGTATATATAGTCTAGAAGTTCTTGATAGAAATAAATACATTGATAGAGTTGTTTTTGTTTAGAGAATTAACCTCAAGACTAGTATTGATCTTTTCTATAGAGAAGTATAGAACGTCTGTTGAGTCTGTTCAACAGATTGAGGTTGTGTTTGTAATCAATAAGTTTTATGCAATATAGACTTATGATTTGAGTTCATATTCTGTGTTTTTGATTAATTATTAAAGTGTTATTCCGCAACTTCTTTAACATTGTTTCTGAGTTTATATTAAATTCTTGTTTAGAATTTTCAATCTTGACACAATTCAGATTGAATCTGGTCCAAAATTGCCGTGGAAACCGGAACACAACTGCTGGACAACAGGGAAATAAAAAGTTAAAATAAGCCCAACAATTAAAGAGATATAAGAGTGGACATGGGCTCGAGAGAAGAGATTATATGGGCTAATAGGGTTGAGAGAGGAGGCTACGTCTTGGAAAAAAAAAGGAAAGAAGGAGAAAAAGGAATGGATTAAAAAAAAGACTTCTTGGGTGATAAAAAAGGAAAGCATATGAATCAAATATGAAGGGGGATCTCGTGGGTTTTTGGGGGAGAACTTCTTTGACATCTTACATATGGGAGCTTGGCACGTAAGACAAGGGGGGGGGGTACAACCGTGGGCTGCTGTTTCCATTTTTTATATAAAAATATGAGTAAATTACAAATTTTGTCCCTGTGGTTATATAGAATTTTGGATTAGGTCCCCCAAATGAAATAATTACAGACACGGTCATCATGGTTTCACTTATGTTGCGGATTAGGTCCCTTATTCCAACTCCACTAATTAATGATCCATTAAATCAAGGGTAATTTCGTCATTTATACTCTAAAAATATAAAAATAATATATATAAATATATATAATATGTGTGTGTGAGAGACTACAATTCATTGTCGCCGGAGAAAGTCCCCGCTGTGCTCCCTCCTCCCTAACTCCGGCCACTCACCACCGCCCCCTTCCTTTCCCACCCCCTTTTCTCTCTGACGCGCTCTCCCTGATTTGTTCTTATTTTGATTTGTCCGACTTCTTTGCTCAGTGAACTATAGTAGTGGCTGCCGACCTATAACTTCACTTCTGGCTTCCTTATTGTAAATATTTTTACTCCAAAATACATACATGCATGCATGGAATATGAGAAAGTCCTAAAAACTCATGCATCAAATTGAAATGGATTTCATAGTCATCAGTGAAGGAAATAGAGAAAGTCAATAAATGGGTTTTGAAAGTCAACAAAGGAAGCTGTATAGCATTCTGTGGGTAAGACGATTTCTTTGTGGCTTAGTTGTTTCTAAACCCACTTCAAATCTCACGTAAGGCACTGTGGTCTCGTTGAAATTTTATTGTCCGCTTGAGTTTAATGCATCCAAACCCACGTTGCAACTCACGCTGTTGGGAACTGAAAGAATTGCTCAAGTACAGTTAATACTGCTAGCACAACATAATTACTACTTCTGAAGTTAATACTGCTGAGAAAGATTAATGCTCCTAACCAAGATTGATACTGCTTGATGAAGTCACTACTGCTAGTAGTTAGTACTGCTGAACTTAATACTGCTCAAAGTATTAATGCTGCTGAAGACTTAATACTGCTTATGAGATGAAGACTTCATATGGCAAGGATGACAACTGTATTGATTGAAGATCATGGAAGGCTTGGAGATAAATATGGAAGATTATACTGAAGATCTTTTATTATTTTGTAGTTATCTTTTATCTTCAGTATATGTATAGAATAGTTTGTAACTTTAGACAATAATTCTGAGTTTTTGTTTTTCATAGAGAGAATCAACCTCAAGGTTTAGAACCCTAGTTCTAGAGAAGTAGAATTCGTATTGGTGAGCCTGTTCATCAATATTGAGGTTGTGTGTGAAATCTTGTAGCTAATAACCATTCAATAAAGTTTATAAGTTATTATTCTGATTCACTGTTTCATTGATCTTTGAATATTAAAGTGTTATTCCGCAAACTCCTTTAATATTGTTTCTGAGTGTTTATTCTTGTTAAGAAATTAGATCCTGACAAGTGGTATCAGAGCTAGTATTCTCAGAAATCTTATTCATCATGGAAAACACAGTTGAATCAAACAATACTCTGGTCTCAAAGGTTCCAATGCTCAGATCTAATGAATTTGACATGTGGAAGATTAGAATCAAGCAATACATTCTCCTCACAGATTACTCCATGTGGGACATCATTGAGAATGGCCCATCTGATGAAGGAAAAATTGGTGCAGATGGAAAAAGAACTCCGCCAAAGACTGATGCAGAAAAGAAGATAAGGCAGACAGAGATGAAAGCCTTGAGTACACTGCTCTTGGCTATTCCCAATGAATATCAACACCAATTCAGCAATTGCATTGATGCACAGATGCTCTGGAATGCTCTAGAGAAGAGATTCTCTGGTACCAAAAGTACCAAGAGAAATCAAAAGGCAATCTTGAAACAACAGTATGAAAACTTTATGTCAACTAAGAATGAGTCCATGACTCAAACTTTTGACAGGTTTAACAAGCTGATTGGTGAACTAGCTACAATGGGAGTACAGATTGATCAAGATGATGTAAACAGAAAGTTCTTAAGGTCCCTTGGAGATGAATGGACCATGTATACTGTTTCATTCAGACAGAATGAACAATTGGAAGAAAAAGAACTTGATGATCTGTACAATGACCTTAGAGTATTTGAAGCTGAGGTGGACGCAAAGAAGAAACCTTTTGGATATATTCATAATGCTGCACTCCTATCAGCATCAATTGATTCTACTGCTAACCCTGAATCAGTTAATGCTGCTAATGGAGCAAATAAAAAAAAGGCACTGAATCTGTGTTTGAAGCCTTTCTTTCCAGCCATGGAAACTCCTCTTTAATCAATGATGATTTGGAACAACTTCATCCTGATGATCTTGAAGAGATGGATATTAAATGGCAGATGGCCATGCTTTCCATGAGGGTGAAGAAGTTCATCAAGAGGACTGGGAGGAACAATTTCTCCCAAAGAAGAGAAGATGGAGCAGGCTTTGATAAATCAAAGGTGGAATGCTATAAATGTCATCTAAAGGGACACTTTGCCAGAGAATGCAGAAGTGGAGTGTCTCACAACAACAACCACCAACAAGCACAGTCTGGAAACCTCAACCATAACAGAAACTCTGCTCAAGCCCTTGTTTCTCAACAAGGAATGGGGTTTGACTGGAGTGATCAAGCAGAAGAGACTATCCAAAATCAAGCTCTTATGGCAGAAGTATCTGATCTCCCAACTGAGGTAAGTTCTAATCTCTGTTCTAAAACTTTCATAGACACTGTTAAAAGGTACAGGGATCACAACCAGAAGATGAGTGATGACCTTAAGAGGTTAGCAAAAGATATAAAAACTATGTGAGAATTGTTGAGAGGTTTGAGGAACAGATTAAAGGTTTTCAAGCAAATGAACTCCAACACTCATATGATACCAATTACTGGAAGTGGGAGAAAAAGGATCTAGAACTCCAACTGACCAAATCTAAAGAGGAGAGTGAAAAGTTGAGAGAGGAGCTAACCAAGGTTAAGCTTGATGTGGAAAAGTTTTCCAATGCTTATAAAGCAATGGACTCTTTACTACAAACTCAGATTCATGACAAATTGAGAAGAGGAATTGGATATAATACCACACCACCACCATACAACAACAACTACATTCCTCCTACATCAGATTTGCTAGAAACCAAAGATAGGAAGGACTTGCCTGAGGGAGCCACTGAGATAGATCCCTTAGATGAGGTAGTTATTGAGGACAAGACTGAGAAAGAGGTTGGTAAGAGTAAGGAGAACAATGTGAGTGGTGAGATTCCCCTAGAGAATCACATCATTACCAATGAAGGGTGTGGAAAGATTTGGGTCAAATCAAAGGACATAGAGAAGACAGAGGAAAAGTCTGGTAAGGTCCATTACAAACAGACCACAGTTGTGAATCCAGTTCCTTGCAAACAGTGTGCATGTAAGAAGACTGAGCCCTTAAATCATAATAAAAAGATGGGAAATCAAAGAAACTGGAATAATCAGTGGGCACAAAAACAAGGGGTTGATCTGAGTAAAATCAATAGACCAAAACCTTGTTTTATCTGTGGCAAATTGAACCATCTTGCCAAATATTGTTATTTCAATCCTATGAACCAAAGGATGAATTTTCAAAGATCTATGCAAAAACCATTTGGTTATAGGAAGAATGAAAGGAACAATGTGACTAAGAAATCTGTTAAATATGTGGGTTCCTAAAAGCACTAAAATTGTTAGTACTGCTACCACAAATAGTGATGCTAATAATGGTAGTGCTGCTAGAAGCAATACTACTGCTACCAATGTTAGTGCTGCTAAGAGTATTAGTACTGCTAAAACTAACATGGTTAGTACTTCTTAAAATGTTAATACTGCTAACTCTGTTAGTGCTTCTAACAAGGTTAATACTGCTAAACCTGTTAGTGCTGCTAACTCTGTTAGTACTTCTAAAGTTAGTACTGGTCCTAGTGTTTGTGCCGCTAGACCAATCATATTGACAAAGTACTCCAATAAAGAGTGCTCTGAGTTTAAAAATCTCATCAAAAAGGAATGTAAATACTTTGATGAGAATAGGAGACCCAAGACCACTTTGGTTTGGGTTCCCAATCAATACTAATTGTTTAATCTTATGTGCAGGGCAACCAACAGCTCAAGGGGAAGAGCATCTGGCATATTGATAGTGGTTGCTCTAGGCACATGACAGGGAACATGTCATGCCTCAAGAATTTCAAGAAAATTTATGGTGGGCATGTTGCCTTTGGTAATACTCCATATGGAGGTAAGATCAGTGGTAAGGGGGATGTAACCAAAGGTAAAATGACCTTTGAAGATGTATTCTATGTTGAGCAGTTAAGATACAACCTGTTAAGTGTATCACAGGTTTGTGACAAACAACATAGTATATTATTTACTGATTCTGAATGCATTATCCTTGCTCCTGGATTCAAGGTAGTTGATGAAAAGATGATACTACTAAGAACTCCCAGAAAGGATAATGTATATTGCTTAGATATGGAAAGTGTTTCAACTGATTCATCCCTAAACTATCTTGTTTCAAAAGCTTCTTTGGATGAATCATCACTTTGGCACAGAAGGATGTGTCACATGAACTTTAAAACAATGAATAAACTTGTTAAAAACAACCTTGTAAGAGGTTTACCTTCCAAAGTCTTTTCATGTGATGATCATTGTGTTTCCTGTCTCAAAGGCAAACAACACAAAACTTCTCATAACTCCAAAGAGTTAAACACTATCTCTAATTCTCTTCAGTTGTTGCATATGGATCTGTTTGGTCCTACAAATGTTATGAGTATAGGTAAGAAATCATACTGCCTAGTTATTGTTGATGATTACTCTAGATTTACTTGGGTATATTTTCTAAGGACTAAGGATTGAAAACCAAACAAATCAAAAGGTAAAAGTCATTAGGTCAGACAATGGTACTGAATTAAAAAAACATGACCTAAACACCTTTTGTGAGGAAAAAGGAATTGAGAGGCAATAAAGTGCTCCTAGGACTCCACAACAAAATGGTGTTGCTGAGAGAAGGAATAGGACACTGATTGAGGCTGCTAGATCTCTGTTAGCTGATTCCAAACTACCAATTACTTTCTGGGCTGAAGCAGTTAATACTGCTTGCTATGTCCAAAACAGAGTACTAGTAGTTAAGCCTAAGAACAAGACACCATATGAGCTTCTAAATAAAAGAAAACCATTTATTGGATTTTTCAAACCTTTTGGGTGTCCTTGTACCATTCTCAATACCAAAACTCACTTAGGAAAGTTTGATAGCAAGGCAGATGATGGTTTTCTTGTTGGTTACTCATCTCAGAGTAAGGCTTACAGAGTTTTTAATTCTTCTTCTAGAATAATTGAGGAAAGTAACAATGTCAAGTGCAATGAGAACACACCAAATCCTATTGGGTCTGGTCCTCAGTGGTTATTTGACATTGATTCACTAACTAACTCTTTGGGATTCAGTAGTGATTATCATGCAGGTTCAGGAAGTGGAGGATCAGGGGATGATCAAGTACAAGTACAAGACATTATTCCTCAGTCTGTGATCTTTCCCATACCTACAATAGAGCCTGTTGAGTTCTGTGAAAAGGAAACTATGACTGAACCAATTCAGAGTGAAGAAGAAGGAAGAGATGAGGAGAATCAAGTGCATGAAGAGCCAGAAGCAGCTGATGAGATCCCCTCAACTGACTTAAATGATTCCAATCTAGATGTGGGAATCAATGAAGAACCTAGTCATCAGACTAGAACTCAAAAGAACCATCCTCCAGAGCTGGTCATAGGAGACATCTCTTCTCCTATGATAACAAGGAATCAAAGCAGACTTCAAGAGCTGCAGGATCAGCAACACACGGTACTCTCTTGCTTTCTATCTTAGATTGAGCCTAAGAAGGTTTATGATGCAATGAAAGATTCCAGTTGGATAGAAGCTATGCAAGAAGAGTTACTGCAGTTCAAATTGCAAGAAGTTTGGGACTTGGTGGACCTTCCAAAAGGTCATAGAGCTATTGGCACCAAGTGGATTTTCAGGAATAAAAAGGATGAGAGAGGAATTGTGATCAAGAACAAAGAAAGGCTTGTGGCACAAGGGTACACTCAATAAGAAGGCATAGACTATGAAGAAGTGTTTGCTCCAGTGGCAAGGGTAGAGGCAATTAGGCTATTTCTAGCCTATGCCTCATACATGAAGTTCAAGGTATACCAAATGGATGTGAAGAGTGCCTTTCTTTATAGTACAATTGATGAAGAAGTATATGTCTGTCAGCCCCCTGGATTTGAAAATCCATCATATCCAAACAGAATATACAAACTGAAGAAAGCACTTTATGGTCTTCATCAAGCCCCAAAAGCATGGTATGATACACTGTCTACCTATCTCTTGGAGAATGGGTTTGAAAGAGGAATAATTGACAAGACCTTCTTCATTAAAAGAAGTAAGAAGGACATCCTACTTGTTCAGATTTATGTGGATGATATCATCTTTGGATCCACAAAAGATCAGATGTGTAGAGACTTTGAAAAGTTGATGCACAAGAGCTTTAAAATGAGTTCAATGGGTGAACTTACCTTCTTCCATAGGCCTCAAGTGAAACAGAAGAAAGATGGGATCTTCATAAGTCAATCAAAATATGTGAAAGACATCCTGGATAAGTATGGTTTAACAGACTCAAAGCCAGCAAGCACACCTATGGAGACTCATAAACAGATCACTGCTGATCTTGAGGGGGAGGATGTTGATGTCCATCTATATAGATCAATGATTGGATCTCTCATGTATCTCACAGCCTCAAGACCAGACATCATGTTTCCAGTGTGTTTGTGTGCCAGATTCCAAGTCAAGCCAAAGCAATCACATCTTCAAGCTGTCAAGAGGATTTTCAGATACTTAAGAGGGCAACCTAGATTAGGTCTTTGGTATCCTTATGAATCCAACTTTGACTTGATTGCATAATCAGACAGTGACTTGGGTGGTGCTAATATGGATAGAAAGTCTACTTCAGGTGGATGTCAACTTTTGGGTGCAAGACTAGTATCTTGGCAGTGTAAGAAACAAACCACAATGTCCTTATCAACAGAAGCTGAGTATATTGCTGCTGCAAGTTGCTGCTCTCAGGTTCTATGGATTCAGAATCAAATGCTGGACTATGGGGTAACCTTTCGTCACACTCCAATCTTCATTGACAATAGTAGTGCTATAAGCATTATTAACAATCCAGTCAAGCACTCCAAAACAAAGCACATTGAGATCATGTATCACTTTATTAGAGATTGTAATGAAAAGAAGCTAATTCAAGTTGCTAAAGTTCATACTGACAACCAGTTTGCTGATCTATTCACTAAAGCTTTTGATGTGGGTAGATTCACTTTCTTGGTCACAAGTGTGGGCATGATCAACTCTGAATGAGCTCATGTTTTAAAAAGTGTTTTCATACCTGTTATTGGTTTATTCTTTGGTGCTACTAACATCTTTCTCAGGAAGTTATTACCTTGCTCAGAGTACCTCAAGCTTCAAAAAGTGTAAGTATAGTTAATGCTGCCAGTGCAGTTTTAATACTGCCAGTGCAAAGTTAATACTGCTAGTGGTTAATACTGCTCTCAGTTAATACTGCTCTCAGTTAATACTGCTAGTTAGTTAATACTGCTAGTGGTTAATACTGCTCTCAGTTAATACTGCTAGTTAGTTAATACTGCTAGTTAGTTAATACTGCTTATGTCCCGAATCCTATAAATATCCTGTTGCCCGCCTAAAAGCTCATAACGACTCTTTGAATACTGTTCATCTTCTCTCTAACCCTTTTCTCTCAAGCACCAAGTGTTTCAGTCCAGAATACTCAAGCTCGATGGCAGCTATGGCGTTTATTGATGAACATAATGAGATTGCAATGCTACAAAAGCCGAAGCAAGCTGATGGATTTCACCAGATAGTAGACTTTCTCAAGAACAACCATATCGCCTATGCTTTTACAGTGTCTCTAACAATCTACACAGAGCATTAGAGACAATTTTGGGCAAATGCCACCATTGCTACAGAAAATGGTGTGAAGTTAATCAAGACAAGGGTGTGTGACAAACCCTTGTCAGTTTCTGAAGAGGTGATTCGCATCTGTCTACGTCTAGAAGATGCTGCAGGTATTACCTCTATTCCTAATGAGGACTTGTTTTCTAACCTTTCAAGGATGGGGTATGGAGGCTAATTGGGTGGTTTCAAATTCTCAAAAGCAAAATTTTTCACCCAATGGCGTTTTCTTGTTCATACCCTTATGCATTGTATTTCCAAAAAGACTACTGGATGGAGTGAGTTCAACAGTTCCATTGCCTATGCTTTGGTCTGCTTGGCCACTGCCAGAAAGTACAATTTTTCTCAAATGATTTTCAATGACCTTGTGTCAAACTTGGGAAACAAAAAGAGTTTTTACATGTACCCAAGATTTGTCCATGCAGTTATAACCAATGAATTGACGGATATGCCTCAATTTGATGAGGTATATGTACCTAAAATCCCCAAAGGTAAGGTCTTTTCAAATATGAAGAGATCTCCATTGGACTCGGAAGGAGTTGACACCCCATTGTTCTCTACAATGATGGTGGTGTCCCACAATGAAGAAGGTATGACTTCAGGGTCAAGGCCCTCATTAGACCATCCCACTGAAAGCCAATCCCAACCTTCAATCACCATATCAATCCCACAGTCCCTTGTTCAAAAACCAACTTCACCAATCACCAATACATACATCAGGAAAAAGGTAAAGAAGGCTCCTTCCCTTCTTGTACCTTCACCCTCAAAGCCTCAAAGGCCTCTAATGGATAATTCTCCATTAGAGAATATCTATAGGGAAACCAAAGGGGTGTCTCCCAACCCCAAGGAGGTGCTCAATGAGGAGATGTATGAGCATATGGGTGAGCAGGCTGCCACTACTCCTGCTAGCACAGAGGAGGACAGTGGTAACATAAATAAGACCTCCCCCATGGAAACTTTGAATGAGCAATCATTCAAAGGTCCCGGGTGCCAAGAAACCAAGGGGGTGGAGGGTGATTTTGCTAGGCAGAAGACTTCCACTACTAAAAGATCCCATGATCCTTCAAAAGGGGGTAACACTCCTGGAGAAGGTAAGCACAGATATGACTATAATGAATTGATGGAAACAATGGGCAACATCAATATGGATGTAATCAAGCAGGGAAAAGATATAGAAGAGCTGAAACTGATAATTCTGTTTCAACAAGTACAGATTACCAACCTAAAGAAACTGGTGAAGAGATTGGTCCTGAAGAAGAAAAAGAAACAGTTTGTGCTCGGAAGAAGGAAACCAGTGACTGATGCTCCCAAAAAGGGGGAGTCAGAAGCTGATGCCAACATGGAAGATGCCAAAGTTGAGGAGGAGTTTGATGAGGTTAGTGGAGATAAAGTTCAAGCAGTGGAAACTGAAACAGAGTTTGTACAAGCAGCAGAAACATCAAGAATAGCAGCAGTAAAAGAGAAAGCAGTAGAAACAGAAAGTGTGTTTGAACAAGCAGCATAAACTGTTAATACTGCTAAATTGAATGAAGCAGTAGAAATGATACAAGAGGTATTAACAGACCTTGAGATAGCAAAAACTTTAATCAAGGCTAAGCATGATACTCCCAAGGTCACTTCAAAGGCCAAAGGAGTTATCTTCAAAGAAAAAGGTGAAGTGATCAAGAAAGCAAGTGTTGAGAAGGTGGTAAGCAAAGACAAAGGCAAAGCAAAGTTAGTGGAATCTGATCAACCAATTAAAAAGCAAAAGTTGGTTGAGTCAGATGAAGCATTGGCCAGGAAGATTCAAGCTGAACTTAACCAAGCAGAATTAGCTCAAGTGGAAAAAGATAGAGAGATGGCTAAGGCTCTAGCAGCAGAGTTAAATGAAGTTTATCAATAGAGTTTGGCAACCGAAATAGCACAGAAGAAAGCTGCAACCCTAAAGAAGTCTGTGTTAGTCAAAATGGTTGCAAAGAAGAGACAACCTTCAAAGACCTACCTTGGTACTCAAGAGAGAAAGAAGATGATTACTTTTCTCAAAGGTGCTGTGGGAGTCAGAAAGGAGATGTTCTCAAAGATGTCATTTGAACAGATCAAAGGGCTGTATGACTCAGAGATGATTAAGCTTCAAGGGAATGAAAAATCCAGAGTTGAAATGGAAAAGAGGATGAAAGAAAGTAATGATTTTCTGATAGAAAAACCTTTCCCTGATGAGTAAGAAACACCAAAGAAGGAAGACACTCTAGGTGAAAGTCTGAGGACTTTAAAAAGAACTAAAATGATGGCAAGAAGAAAATCAGCCAAGAAGCCTAGAGTGGATAAAGAAGAAGTGAGAAGGTTGCTGAAGAAGAAGGGGCACCTAAGTCAGTTGAAGAGGAAGAACCATCAAGTACTGATGATGTGAATCTGTACATGGTAGTGATGGACAAAGTGCCTGAACCTATTACAGCTGAACCTGTTGGTGTTAAGCCTCCAGAGATCATTCACTGTGATATACTGGAAGTTGATGGAAAAGAATATATCAGGCTCAAGAGGAAATATGAGAAGTATGAAGTATATCATACTTGGGCCAAGATTGTCAGAACATGTTCCAGATTTGATCTAGAGGAGATGTTTGAAGTAGGAATGAAGTTGTATGCTGATCAACTGAAAGCTCCAGGGATACCAATCACAAAACTTGTAATGGAGTATCTTTGTATGTTGTTCAAGCCTGAAGAAGTGAAGGACATTATCAGAAATGTGTTTCAAACAGTTAACAACTGGACTATATATGAAACTAGTGGAGTATATGCTTTAACTATGGATTCAAATCACATAGAATACTTCCTAGTGGATAGAGTGTACAACCACAGTAGATTGAAGCTGCATGCAATGTTGAAAAAGAAGCTTGGATGTGTTCCAGATTCAGAAATGGCAAAGTATTTGATCCAAAGGACAATTAATCAAAGTTTGGGGTTGGATGCTAATACAGGGCTATGAATAATGATGTTTCGGGAGCATCTGAAGAACTTGACTTCTCTTCCTAAAAGTCAAGTTAGGGGGAGATTGTTGGGAACTGAAATAATTGCTCAAGTACAGTTAATACTGCTAGCACAACATAGTTACTACTTCTGAAGTTAATACTGCTGAGAAAGATTAATGCTGCTAACCAAGATTAATACTGCTTGATGAAGTTACTACTGCTAAGCAATTTTAGTACTGTTAGTAGTTAGTACTGCTGAACTTAATACTGCTCAAAGTATTAATGCTGCTGAAGACTTAATACTGCTTATGAGATGAAGACTTCATATGGCAAGGATGACAGCTGTATTGATTGAAGATCATGGAAGGCTTGGAGATAAATATGGAAGATTATACTGAAGATCTTTTATTATTTTGTAGTTATCTTTTATCTTCAGTATATGTATAGAATAGTTTGTAACTTTAGACAATAATTCTGAGTTTTTGTTTTTCATAGAGAGAATCAACCTCAAGGTTTAGAACCCTAGTTCTAGAGAAGTAGAATTCGTATTGGTGAGCCTGTTCATCAATATTGAGGTTGTGTGTGAAATCTTGTAGCTTTATAACCATTCAATAAAGTTTACAAGTTATTATTCTGATTCACTGTTTCATTGATCTTTGAATATTAAAGTGTTATTCCGCAAACTCCTTTAATATTGTTTCTGAGTGTTTATTCTTGTTAAGAATTTAGATCCTGACACACGCCATTACAAACTCGTTTTAGTTTATTTTGGATCTTGGGTTGATTTCGATTAAGTTTCTACTCGATTCGATCTCGTTTTGTGGGGTTCGATCGAGTGTGGTGTGATAGTTGTTTGCAACACTTATCACCCCTTCCCTAGCACACACATAAACACCAGATGGGTTGCTAATTCATACTGTGTACCCTAGATACGATTGGTATCAGAAGTATGGTAAATGATACGCGAAGGAATCAACTACTACTTTCGATTGGTATAAGAAGTATGAATCTTTGTCACCTCTCCTACATCTCTACGTCCCTCCGACGACCACTCACCGGTGAGTCCTCGTCGTCGGTTGCGGGAATTCTGGTATATATCCCCGTCTCTCTCCTCATTTTTCTGATTTTCTTACCTTCGCCTGATTGGATCCAGAAAATATTTTCTTCTGATACCTATATACTGTTACTTTCATGTGTTAATAACGGATTATACATTGAAATTAGCCAAAAGTGGATGGTAGTTGCGCATAATTGTGTACCCTATATACGATTTCTTTGACAAGAAATGAAATTCTCATTGTTAACGCATTTAGATTGAAGAATTGCACAGAGGTAATGCCATAGGTAACACTTAATGTTTGTTGGATGCAAACTTATGTGCAACATCCGATCCCACATAGGTTTTGGTTATGAATTAGGAGCCTGCTAGTTGTGATTGTGAATTGGCGAGGAGGAATACATAAAACCTGGCCGGAGCAAAAGAGCAGCGGGGAGATGGCATAGACGTCGGTCGGTGGCATAAAGTATATATTGTAAAAATAATATATTTATTTCTTTTTAATAGAAAATCAAAGAAAATAAAAAATGACTAAAAAGACCTTAACTTAATGGAGCTATGTTAATGAAGTTAGAGATAGGGACTCAATCCGCAACAAAATTGAAACCACAGTGACCATGTATGTAATTATTTCATTTGGGGGACCCAATCCAAAATTCTATATAACCACAGGGACGAAATTTGTAATTTACTCTAAAAATATTTTCAAATATATATGATTGGATTCGATTTGAATAAGGATTGAAGATTCAAAGATTGTTCGATGATTGAAAATTAGAGTTTGATGATTTTGATGGAGATATAATAGACGTATGAGGTTTCTTTTCAAGTATTGTTCTTTTTAGCAAATCATATTTATTAATTTTAGTTCGGTTTTTGCTATTGTTTGTTATTGAAAGTATTGGATTTGATTTCTAATTGTCCCTTTGAATCAAGTTTCTTATCCAACAATAATAATAAACAAATAATCACAGCAAGAGATTAATCAAACATGTTTTAGATTTCTCAATCAAAGGATTACAAGGTTTTCTCTGTTGAAGGTTTTTCCCTCTCTAAGCTCTCTCTCTCTAGAAAAGTGGCGGCTACTTAATTCAATATAACACACACTCTCTCACCAACAACCCTAGAGCCTAGAATAGGTCATATACCTATTTAGAGAAAAAGACAAAATTACCCTAAATACAAGGAAATTAACTTTGACTATTTATTGCAAATGACCTAGACTAATAATAAAAGTTTGACTTTTCAGCTTTGACCTCAGATTTCAATATGCAAAAGTCTAAAGGTATAGTCAAAGCAACTTTATTCACGGAAATTAAAATGACATAAAGCAGTAAAATAATTAAAGTACGAGTTCTGATCAGAAATAATCAGAAGTCATAGCCATACTTCTTTGACTTGTACGCTCCCCCTAAAATCATGCATCACTAAAAAATGTCAGTAAACACAATGCATACATTAGATATGCTCCCCCTCAAAATAATAATGATCATCTATGAAGTACTTCTCACACTCCCCCTGAGATCATGAATAGGATATTAAAGTGCAGATATCTTTCAGAAATAATGATAAAGAAATGATGAGAAGATACAATAAGAAAACTTTAATAAGTAACCACCGATTAGGTCTTAAGATTTAGAATACCAAGCCTAGAGACAAGAAAAGTGAAACGCTTTTCGTCTAAAGGTTTGGTGAACAAATCCGCAAGCTGATAATCAGTTTTTACAAAGTAAAGTTCAATTGTTTCTTTTTCCACATTATCTTTTATAAAGTGATACCTGACATCTATGTGTTTGGTCTTTGTATGCTGAACAGGATTAGTTGAAATCGCAATAGCTTTCTTTGAGTCACAATAGATCGGGATTCTATTGAAATGGAACCCATAGTCTCGCAGTTGTGTTCTCATCCACAAGACCTGAGAACAGCAGCTAGCAGCAGCTACATATTCTGCTTCGGCCGTTGATGTGGAGACACATAATTGCTTCTTCGATGCTCAACTGACGAGTTTATCTCCGAGGAATTGTATATGACCCGAGGTGCTCTTCCTGTCTAACATGCAACCAGCATGATCTGCGTCTGAATAAGCTGTTAGTTCAAAGCTAGTATCTTTAGTATACCACAGACCAAGATCTGCAGTCCCCTTCAGATACCTGAAAATACGTTTAACTGCAGACAAATGGGATTCTTTAGGATTGGCCTGATATCTAGTACATAAGCATGTAGAAAATAATATATCCGACCTACTGGAAGTAAGATACATTAAAGAACCTATCATCCCTCTATAAGTCCTAACATCAACAGCCTTTCCCGAAGGATCGGTGCCAATCTTAGTACCAGGTGCCATCAGGGTACCAATCGGTTTACAATTTTCCATTTTGAATTTCCGAAGAATATCAAAAATGTATTTAGATTGATTGATGAAAATCCCCGTTGAAAATTGTTTGACTTGTAATCCGAGAAAGAAGTTCATCTCTCCCATCATACTCATTTGAAAACGTGACATCATGAGGTTTGCAAAGTTCTTACAGTATTTAGGATTTGTAGAGCCAAAAATAATATCATCCACATATATTTGAATAAGAATGATATCGCCTTTTTCCTTTTTAATGAAAAGAGTGGTATCGACCGTACCTTTTGTAAAACCTGACTTAACCAAGAACTGAGATAAGATATCATACCAGGTGCGAGGGGCTTGTTTCAGTCCATAAAGAGCTTTATCCAGGATGTAAACATGATTAGGCTTATCTGGATTCACAAACCCTTCTGGCTGTGAGACGTAGACTTCCTCCTTGAGTACACCATTCAGAAAAGCTGTCTTCACGTCCATTTGATAGACGGTGAAGTTCTTGTGGGCTGCGTAGGCTAAGAACATCCGAATTGTCTCTATATGCGCCACTGGAGCGTAAGTCTCATCATAATCTATCCCTTCCTCTTGCCTATATCCCTTGGCAACAAGTCGTGCTTTGTTTCGGATAACGGTACCATCTTCATCTTTCTTGTTTTTGAACACCCATTTCGTACCAATAATGGTTTTACCTTCAGGTTTGGGTACGAGTCTCCAGACTTTTAGTGCTTCAAACTGATTCAACTCATCTTGCATCGCAGTTACCCAATCTGAATCGACAAGGGCCTCAGATACGCGAGTAGGCTCGATCTTGCTCAGAAAGGAGTCATGCATACATAAATTCAAAGTGGCAGACCTAGTTTGCACCGGTTTGGACGGATCTCCAATAACTTGGCTTATCGGGTGCTCTTTAATCCACTTGTGTTCATGAGGAAGTGGATTAGATGTAGATTGATCATGTTCAACATCTAGGAATCCACTGTTATCTCCTTCAGATGGTTCAGAAAGAATGGGGGTTTCAGTTGAAGTAGTAGTTGCAGAAGTCGCTGTAGGTACAACTTGGTCAGTCTGTTGATCAGTCCTTACAGTACATCCTACTGAGTCAGCTACTTCTGTCTCTTCGATGTTGGTCACAACTTCAACTGTCGGATTAGGCATTTGAACTGGAACTTCTTGCTGAATCGGGGATTTTGACTCAGTAGAGATATCTGAAATGGTTGGATGAGTAGTCATCGAGTCTTCCATCCTGTAAACCACAACAGATTTAGGCACATTAGATCCAAGAAATTCATCATAAAATAGTTCAAATAATAAATCTAAATCAGATAATTTAGAAGTAGACGATGAAGCGCCATCTGATTTGTTCTCTTGAGGTGCAGGTCCTGGACTGGTTGGCCCAGAAGCTAGTACTCCGATTATTACGGGTTCTGAACTGATGTTCTCAGAAGCCATTTCTTCATCAAATGTGACGTTAACGCTCTCAATCACCGTCTTTGACTTCTTCAAGTAAACACGGTATGTAGTAGATGTAGAGGAATATCCAACGACGATGCCCTCATCCGCCTTAGCGCTGAACTTGTTCAGATTCTCTCTGTCGTTTAACACATAACACTTACACCCAAATATATGAAAATATTTGATTGTAGGTGTCTGGTTATTCATTAACGCATAAGGAGTCTTCTGAAATCTGCGGTGTACCATGGAACGATTCTGAGTGTGACACGCAGTCGATACAACTTCAACCCACAGAAATAGAGGTAAGTCAGATTGGCTGAGCATAGTTCGAGCGGCCTCGACTAGTGTACGATTTCTCCTTTCGACTAATCCATTCTATTGAGGCGTACGTGTAGCAGAGTATTGATGTGATATCCCGACCGATTCGAGATATTCTTCAACTATTTTGTTCTTGAACTCTGTGCCGTTGTCAGTTCTGAGAATCTTGACTTGTTTTTGCAGATTGACTTGGGTCGTCTTTAGAAATGTAATGAGAAGTTCGGGCGTCTCATCTTTAGACCATAGAAACTTGACCCAAGTGTATCGCGTATAGTTGTCCATGATAACTAGCACGTACTTCTTTCCGCCTAAGCTTTGCGTTCTCATAGGATCGCATAAATCCATATGCAACAACTCTAATGGAGAGTTGGTACTCGGTCAAGGCTTTGGTTTATGTGGAGCTCTCTTCATCTTTCCCTTTTCACACGCTGCACACAGGTGTTCTTTTTCATACTTCAGTTCAGGAAGTCCTTTCACTAGCTTTCCACTGACCAGTTTGTTGATGTACCGATATTTGGGTCCAACTGTGTTAGCACATGATTTTGGCACCCATTTAAACTTGGGTCCGCTTTTCCTTTGAAAATCATATGAAGAATTAGAACGATAAGAGTAAACATGATAAGTTCCAAACCAAACATCAGAATATTTTCGAGAAGCATAATCATATCTATCATAATTTGAAAACTTTCTAGCAGACGGAGATAACTGGAATAATTGTTGTATGGAATATTTCTTGCGAGAATCGACAAGTTTTGTTTTAGAAATAGCAACATTCACAATCAAATCATCTTTACTAGTAGTCTTCTTATTACAATCAAATCATCTATCTCCTGTTTTGGTAGCCATTCCGACTTAACTCCAAGCTTTTTCTTTCTCAAATCTGAAACATTTGAAACTTTAGAGTTAGAATGGTGAGAATCAATAAAATGCTTCTTCTTTGACTTACCAGTGGTGATCTGTTTCTGTGAATGCCCAGATTTCTACTTCTTACCTTTGGCAACTTTCTTTTTCACAGGAACTGAATTATCAACTTTCGTTGATCTTTCACCTTTTACGTACACACTTGGTAATCCAAAAGAATTAACAACAAAAGATAAATGATCAGGAAGGTTAGCATTAAAGTCAAAATCACCAACAGAGTCATCTAAACAACCATTAGAGTTTAGAAAATCAAACTCATTATCAAGTAAACCAGACCTATCATCAGATTTTAAAGCCTTGGATAATTTAGAAAACTCAGTATATTAGAACACAGTAGAAAAAACAGTTTGTTCTAAGTCTATCAAAATCCTTTCTTCTGTGAGAGTATTCTCGAGTTCAGAAATTTTACTTTCCAAAACGATAGGAGGAACGTAAAGCTTACCTTCGATGGGCTTAACCTCCATTTCATTTACAGAATAACTATCAAAATAGTCATTTGAAAGAGATTTTGATTTATCAGAACTATAACTATTATTAAACCTCTCATAACGAAACGGAAGTTGAACTTTAGTTGTGTTCTTTCTTTTTGCATATTACTTGGCTTTATCCTCTTCAGACAGACTAGTCCAGAAAACTTTGAGTTCAGGGTATTGAGGTGCCAGTTTCATAAATCCAAAATCATATCGAGTAGGCACTTCAGATATACCCGTTTTGAGGTGGTGTGGGTTCTTGTAACCAAGTCCAACACTCAGGATTCTCTTTAGGTTTGTTTAGATGAATGGTTTGTTCAGTTTGACCCGAAGTATATAATTTCCCTTCCAAAGCATTCACTTTTTCAATTAAAGATTTCTTTTCTTTTGAAAGCGAAGAATACATTTTAGAAAGCTCTTTCGATTCAAACTCACACATTCTATACTTTGAATTTGTATCAGCTAACTCTTTAAGAATGAGAGTCTTTTCTTTAGCGCTGGTATCAATATTTTTATGTAAAGCCTCAATCAATACTTTATTCTCAGCAATATTCTCGCTAAGTCTCTGTATTGATTGGTTTTTATCTTTATTGATACCTCTTTCACGCTTAAGCTTTGACTCTAGCTTTTGAAGTCTTATCATCATAACATTGATTTGATTTACAAAATCAGATCCAGTCATGTCACATACCTCATCAATTTCTTCTTCAGCTGACTCAGCTTCATCTTCAGCTTCATCCACCATCTTTCCCATTAATCACAGGTGTGTTGTCTCTTCCTTCTCTTCTTCAATTCTTTTCTTGTGTTCAAAGTTCTTAGTTTCCAAAAACTTAACTCTTGATGACATCTGTGATCCTATCATAATCTTCTCAATATGTTCCCATAACAGCTTTCCTGTAGCCTTTTTGCATTCTAACTTGATAGAAATCTCCTTTAAAATCTCCTAAAAAATTCCTTGCAATATAAAAGATCTGGCTAAACAGTCAGCTTGATGTCTTTTTCTTTGCTCGTCTGAGTACATATCAAGTGGTAATGGAAGCTCTTGTTGTTCTCTTTCTCCATTCTTCTTTATAGCAGTAAAAAATCTCCTTGGAGTTGTCATACTCCCTTCTCTTAGAGATATTCTAATAAGATCCCCTAATTCATGAGGTGGTGTGGGTTCTTGTAACCAAGTCCCCAACACTCATGATTCTCTTTAGGTTTGTTCAGATGAATGGTTTGTTCAGTTTGACCCGAAGTATATAATTTCCCTTCCAAAGCATTCACTTTTTCAATTAAAGATTTCTTTTCTTTTGAAAGCGAAGAATACATTTTAGAAAGCTCTTTCGATTCAAACTCACACATTCTATACTTTGAATTTGTCTCAGCTAACTCTTTAAGAATGAGAGTCTTTTCTTTAGCGCTGGTATCAATATTTTTATGTAAAGCCTCAATCAATACTTTATTCTCAGCAATATTCTCGCTAAGTCTCTGTATTGATTGGTTTTTGTCTTTATTGATACCTCTTTCACGCTTAAGCTTTGACTCTAGCTTTTGAAGTCTTATCATCATAACATTGATTTGATTTACAAAATCAGATCCAGTCATGTCACATACCTCATCAATTTCTTCTTCACCTGACTCAGCTTCATCTTCAGCTTCATCCACCATCTTTCCCATTAAGCACAGGTGTGTTGTCTCTTTCTTTTCTTCTTTAATTCTTTTCTTGTGTTCAAAGTTCTTAGTTTCCAAAAACTTAACTCTTGATGACATCTGTGATCCTATCATAATCTTCTCAATATGTTCCCATAACAGCTTTCCTGTAGCCTTTTTGCATTCTAACTTGATAGAAATCTCCTTTAAAATCTCCTCGGAAATTCCTTGCAATATAAAAGATCTGGCTAAACAGTCAGCTTGATGTCTTTTTCTTTGCTCGTCTGAGTACATATCAAGTGGTAATGGAAGCTCTTGTTGTTCTCTTTCTCCATTCTTATTTATAGCAGTAAAAAATCTCCTTGGAGTTGTCATACTCCCTTCTCGTAGAGATATTCTAATAAGATCCCCTAATTCATGACTGTCAATGAAATCCAGGAACTGATTTTTCCATTTTTCATACTCTCCTCTGAAAAGTACTGGTGGCTTTACATCGGTTCCGATGGCGAGAGCTTCTCTGGAAGTCATCCTGATATGAAAGATATGCAATAAGAAAGTTAAAATTATCGTTAGTCCAAATAAAATAAAGTAAATGCAGATTAATAATGAAAATGAGAATCTGGAGCAAAAAGGCAGAAATACGCCAAAGGGCTGTGGCGCAAAAGAAGATTTTGCGCTAATAGTGTCTGGCGCAAAAGGAGAGTTTTGCGTTAACAGTAGGTGGCGCGAACCAAAACTTTGCGCGAAGAGAAGTTGACGCAAAAACTAGTTCGCACTAGAAGAAACTGGCACAAAAGAAACTTTGCGCGAAGTAACGATCCTTGATGAGTTTTGCGCGAGAAGCAGGTCGTGCAAAAATGGACTTTGCTCGATGAACTGATGGCGATAAACTGGTGAGTAATCCTTTGCGCGAAGAGTTGGTGGCGCAAACTAACTTTGCGCGAGAAGAGGGTCGCGCAAACCAGAACTTTGCGCGAGAAGCTGATAGCGCAAAAGAAACTTTGCGCGAGGGGTGGGTGGCGCAAACCAAAGACTTGCGCGAGAGGAAGGTCGCGAGAAGTGGAGGTTTGCGCGAGGAACTGATGGCGCAAACCTAACTTTTTGATGATCACTTTGAAGCACTTGAATCTCTCGCAAATGCACTATGAACTGGCGCAAACCGTGTTCTTCACCCATACTTCAAAAATCGGCTCTGAATCACCCAAAGACCTATCTAATCTTCGATTTGCAATCCCAAACTTTGAAAATAAGCTCACAAACACATCTAGAACTGATTACAAATGACTAATCTCAACAACACACACTCTAATAAAGACTTGATTGATGTAACAGTGTTGTGACTCGTGAAAAACCAAAAAACTCCAAAAATCATCAAATAGAGGATCGATTACAGTGCAAATCGTGAATAAAACAATACACACTCGATCTAAAACTGATTTCGAACAAAACCCAAATGATTTCAATCCGAAAAACACATAAAAAATCGAAAATTGATTCTGGAAGATGATGAACAATGCCGAACAAAACTTTTTCTGGAAAAAGATTGATTTTAATCTGGTTTAGCTCTGATACCAATTGATTGTCCCTTTGAATCAAGTTTCTTATCCAACAATAATAATAAACAGATAATCACAACAAGAGATTAATCAAACTTGTTTTAGATTTCTCAATCAAAGGATTACAAGGTTTTCTCTCTTGAAGGTTTTTCTCTCTCTAAGCGCTCTCTCTCTCTAGAAAAGTGGCGTCTGCTTAATTCAATATAGCACACACTCTCTCACCAACAACCCTAGAGCCTAGAATAGGTCATATACCTATTTAGAGAAAAAGACAAAATTACCCTAAATACAAGGAAATTAACTTTGACTATTTATTGCAAATGACCTAGACTAATAATGAAAGTTTGACTTTTCAGCTTTGACCTCAGACTTCAATCTTCAGATTTGATGATCTTGAATCCAATAAATCTGTGCTCTAACAATTTATCGAATAAATTTTGTAGTTTTTATTATTTATAATAAAGATCGTTGAATGGTTAGTTATAGATTGAGATGATATTGATGTTCTAGTTTTTAATAAAGTTTCTATGAATTTTTCATTGCGAACGATATGTGACAGGTATTGTTAGCTTTGAATTATTTCGTCTTCGCGTTATTTCATTAGTCATAAAGTTTTAATTTTATTCGTTTAATAATTTAATTCAACTCTCAATCCAAAACTTTTGAAGTAGTATTATTTGTAATAAGTAGATTTCGGTTTTTAGTTAGATTATTTTTTAGCTTAATCGATAAATCGAGTTGTCAATCTTTGTGACACACGTGCATTCTGTTTTAACACAAATAGTTAGTTTAACCAATGAATCACTGACAAGAAAGATACCCGACTTACCATCTTTACTGATATAAGTTAGGTTTATAAATTTTAACCTTGGTGTGCGTTTAACGACGCGTGCAACAAGGAGTATGAAGAACAATTTAGCAAATTCACTTGCGAGGAGGCAGAGGCTAAGTATGAACTTTTCAAGACAATACAGTGAGAGGCATGGATGTTTTTTACTCTGTTGAAACCATCAACATCTATGGCCTTGTTCCACCATCTGCATCTGCTACAAATGCACAAACACTGGGAGATTACATCAAAATATCCTTAAAGGTTGGAATCATGACACCTCCGACCAAGACACTCACTGTAGTTGGAGAAAATGGTGAAGAAGAACAGAGAGTATCCTGTACCGCTTGAGGAATACTCAGATGAGTAGAAAAGAAGACATAAGGCTGACAGACTAGCTAAATCATTCATTCTTCAAGGCCTACCGAATGAGATTTATGTCAAAATTGATAGCTACAATGCTACTGGAAAGCAGATGTGGGATCAATTGGAGAAGATGATGCTCGGATCAATGGTCGACAACCAACTCAAAGTATCCAACTGCCTGAATAACTATGAAGAGTTCAAAGCTAAAGTTGGAGAATCTCTAGAGGCTACATATGACAGATTTGTGACCTTGCTGAATGAGCTAAGTAAGAATAAGGTCAACAAATCTCAAATTGAGCTGAATGTAAAGTTCCTCATCGTCCTCCAGCATGAGTGGAAGAGGTTTACTAGACAGATGAAGCAGATGAAAGATCTGAACGACATTCCACTTCATGAGGTCTATGAAACCCTTAGGCAGAATGAGGAAGAGATGGATGAGATCAAAGATAAGAAGAAAAAGGCTAAGAAGACAGTTGCAGATCCAATCGCTCTTGTTGTGAAGAAGAAAAAGAAGAAGATGATAGTTTCTTAATCAGAAGAGGATGAAAGAGAGATTAACTCTGACTCTGATGACTGTGATAACCTGAAGCAAGCTATGCTTATGTTAACCAAGGCTTTTCAAAAGAAGTTCTATAAAAAGCCTAGTTCGAACAGTCAAAGGTACTCATCTGGTTCAAGTAACTACGATCACAAGGAGAAATTTGAAGGAAAGAGGATAGAGGAAAGGAGACCAGAAGAGAAGAAGTATATAGCTGAAGAAACCAAACCGGCAGAACCTCCAAAGTGCTACAACTGCGGCAAATTTGAACACTTTGCTAAGGATTGCCGAAAACCCAAAGTCCGAAACTCCGATTACTACAAGAACAAGATGCTTCTAGCCAAGCAACAAGAGACTAGAAAGGCATTAATGGCCGAGGATGAGTTCTGGCTCGATCATTCTGACCAAGAATTTGAGGAAGGAGAGAAGGACGAGACAACACACTTGTGCTTGATGGGTCAGATGAAGATAGAAGCTGAAGCTGATTCTGATGAAGATGATAACGAAGATGTATGTGATTTAACTAAATAAGATTTCTTGAATCAAATGCATGCCATGATGACTAAACTCCAAGAATTAGAGTCTAAACTTAAGCGTGAAAAAGGTGTCATTAATGATAAAAATCAATCTATACAAAAACTTAGCAATGATATTGCTGAGAAAAATGTATTGATTGAAGCGTTGCATAAAAACATTGACACCAGCGCGAAAGAGAAGACTATAATTCATAAAGAATTGGCTGAAACAACTTCCAAATATAGAATGTGTGACTTTGAATCAAAAGAGCTTTCTAAAATGTATTCTTCACTTTCAAAAGAAAAGAAATCTTTAATTGAAAAAGTGAATGTTTTGGAAGGAAAATTATATACTTTGGGTCAAATAGAACAAACTATTCATCTAAACAAACCAAAAGAGAATCCTGAGTGTTGGGGACATGGTTACAAGAACCCACACCACCTCAAAAAGGGTATATCTGAAGTGCCTGCTCTTTATGATTTTGGATTTATGAAACTGGCACCTCAATACCCTGAACTCAAAGTTTTCTCGACTAGTCTGTCTGAAGAGGATAAAGCCAAGGAATATGCAAAAAAAAGAACACAACTAAAGTTCAACTTCCGTTTCGTTATGAGAGGTTGAATAATAGTTATAGTTCTGAAAAATCAAAATCTCTTTCAAATGACTATTTTGAGAGTTATTCTGTAAAAGAAATGGAGGCTAAGCCCATCGAAGGTAAGCTTTACGTTCCTCCTATCGTTTTGGAAAGTAAAATTTCTGAACTCGATAATACTCTCACAGAAGAAAGAATTTTGATAGACTTAGAACAAACTGTTTTTTCTACCGTGTTCAAATATACTGAGTTTTCTAAATTATCCAAGGCTTTAAAATCTGATGATAGGTCTGGTTTACTTGACAATGAGTTTGGTTTCTTAAACTCTGAAGGTGTTTTGGATGATAGTGTTGCTCAATTTGATTTTAATACCAAAGTTCCTGATCATTCATCTTATGTTGTTAATTCTTTTGGATTACCCAGTGTGTATGAAAAAGGTAAAACATCAACGAAAGTTGATAAATCAGTTCCTGTGAATTCCGAAGTTGCCAAAGGTAAGAAGACGAAATATGGGAATTCACAGAAACCGATCACCACTGGTAAGTCAAAGAAGAAGCATTTGTTTGATTGTCACCATTCTAACTCTAAAGTTTCAAATGTTTCAGATTTGAGAAAGAAAAGGCTTGGAGTTAAGTCGGAATGGCTACCGAAACAGAAGATCGACGAGAAAGCTAAATCATTTTCTAGTTCTGATTGTAATAAGAAGACTACTAGTAAAGATGTTTTGATTGTGAATGTTGCTACTTTTAAACCAAAACTTGTTGATTCTCGCAAGAAATATTCTATACAGCAATTATTCCAGTTATCTTCGTCTGCTAGAAAGTTTTCAAATTATGATAGATATGATCATGCTTCTCGAAAATATTCTGATGTTTGGTTTGGAAATTATCATGTTTACTCTTATCGTTCTAATTCCTCATATAGTTTTCAAAAGAAAAGTGGACCCAAGTTTCAATGGGTACCAAAATCATGTGCTAACACAGTTGGACCCAAATACCAGTGGGTACCAAAGAAAAGGGATGAATCTGTGTTGCAGGCACCTATTGTGAAGGGGGAGTAAGAGAACTGAGGCTTCTAAGTAAATCATCTTAGGACCCGTACTTCAACGAATTATGACTTCTAAACACAACAGTTTAGGACTCGTACTTCAGTGATCAAAAGACCTTACTCCTGTGCTGATAAGAGATTGTACTCTAATACTCCAATGAGGAAATCAACCATCAAGGGGGAGTACATACTTTTCTGAAATTTTATGCATCCGACAGATATGATGATCAACGTTTAAGGGGGAGATTGTTTGAATGACCATATTGTCAACACGATTAACGTTGAACTTCACCTTTGCCCTGCTATAACTGTGGCCAAGACCAAGTTGAGCTTTCTCCAAATCACCAGGCTTGAGATTTTTAATGAACCTATCGAAATGCAAACGAACACCTCGAACGAGCTCAAGAATGAACTCATTACTCTGGCAAGGGATCTTAGTTTCTTCATATATGTGAGGCCCAATTTTAGGATCAACTACTCCTAAGCTGAACTTGGGCTTTTTACCTTCCTTCACCTTAGGAAGATTAAGCTCCAAAAATTTCTCTCAATTCAGCATATCTTCAGAAAACTTTCTCTAAACTTGTGTTCTCCCCCATTTTTTGGTTAACGCTTCTCCCCCTTTTTAATGAATTGAGCATCGATATCATCAAAACTTTGTCACAAGAAATGTCTTTGACCATTCTGATCTTTCAAGAGCCACTGATTCACTGCCAATTCGACCAATATATTCATCTAGATCTTTTCAAATCCAGACAAAATAAGAATGTAACACCTGAATCAACAAATGAATCAATTAACATGCCTGTCAGTAACACCAAGTCACTGTGTGTACCGAATACACATAGGAAAGGAGCTTTTAAATGTTCACTCCCCCAGGGCTTCCATCCAATCATCGAAATACCACAAAGGCAATTTCTATGAACGTTATGACAAAGAAACAAATTCTTTGTGTGTTCGTGCAAGTGTAGAAAGAATTAAGCACGAATGATTGCTTAAAAAGGCTCAACATTGTGTAAACCACTGAGACAACAGTAGATAAACACAGACTCAATGTGCATGATTGAAGTGCGAAGGTAGGCCAGACTTCCTTCTGTTTCAATATCCAGATTTTCCAAATGAAAATCAGATAGTAAATGTGCTGCTTCCCCAGAAAAATATGAAACATTTTCTTGTTAAGAAGAAAATGAGTGGTTGGTGGGGTTAATGTCAAGAGTTGGCATGGGCTAGTTACCTGTTTCAATAATGTTCACCAAGAATTGTGAAACATTAGTAATTTGGTTGCCCAGCTTAGAAAGTAGTTGGTGCAGAGTTTGATATTCTTTTACTCTGATCTCTCACCCTCTTTCTTTTAATCATTAAGCTCACATCTAACCAAACTCTCTTTTCCATTTTACCTCAACGCACAACCCACACTCATTTCTTTTCGACTCCTCACACTCAATCACTAAGGATTAACTTCTTGGGTAGGAAACAATGGTTAACGTGAATCCATAGAAGTTTCAATTAAGTCCTAGCACAAAGATCCCGTATTTTCCTAGAAAGCATGTTGTTGCTCAGAATGGTTTAACTTTATCAGTTAAAGCGCAAATACAAATGTCAGATGTATGTATGCTCAGAATATAATCATGAAGATTTGAGCATTTGAAACATTGAAGTATTTTCAAACAAGTATATTGAATGAATGAACATGAATGCAAGAGACTTGTTTGAAAATATGACATTGTTTGAAAATAATCAGAAAAAAATGATATAGCAATCAAGGCTTATGGTCAAGAATAATGGATATCGTCTATACGAAACAAAATATAGACATTCTTGAAATGACGTTTTGAAATGAAATGATGCTTAAAACTCTGTGAAATACAAGCGGGGTGTACCACCATCAAAAACTTGGTTAATATGAGACATAGTGATAACGTATTCAACAAAAGAATTAAACCGGTGTGTGTGAATACTTGAAAGTATATAGACAAGATAATACGCAAGTATATATCTTTAGAAACACACGGTTTTGTTAAACATTGAAGCCCAAAATAGATCTTGAAAACATTTAAAATCACACTTCCAATTCATGAAATCTGTTTAAGAATCGGGAAGTGGTTTAAACGTTTAAGAACATGTTTTCTTATGATTGAAAGTTGTCCTTCTTTCAACCATATATGAGATGAAGATAAAGGATTATACCTTTTTCGTCCAGTCTTACATCTCATGAAGTCAAGCTTTAAGTCATAAAGATATGATCTTGTAAGCACCTCTCAAACTGCAAAAGTCTTAAAGTCATAGTCAAAGCAACTTTATTCACAGAAAATAAAAGACGTAAAGTAGTAAAACAATTAAAAGTACGAGTTCTGATCTGAAGTAATCAGAAGTCATCACCTTTACTCCCCCTGAAATTATTCATCAGAAAATTATCATTGTAAAAGATATGCATTAACTCCCCCTCAAACGTTGATCATCATATCTGTCGGATGCATAAAATTTCAGAAAAGTATGTACTCCCCCTTGATGGTTGATTTCCTCATTGGAGTATTGGAGTACAATCTCTTATCAGCACAGGAGTAAGGTCTTTTGATCACTGGAGTACGAGTCCTAAACTGTTGTGTTTAGAAGTCATAATTCGTTGAAGTACGGGTCCTAAGCTGATTTACTTAGAAGCCTCAGTTCTCTTACTCCCCCTTCACAATAGGTGCCTGCAACACAGATTCATCCCTTTTCTTTGGTACCCACTGGTATTTGGGTCCAACTGTGTTAGCACATGATTTTGGTACCCATTGAAACTTGGGTCCGTTTTTCTTTTGAAAACTATATGAGGAATTAGAACGATAAGAGTAAACATGATAATTTCCAAACCAAACATCAGAATATTTTCGAGAAGCATGATCATATCTATAATAATTTGAAAACTTTCTAGCAGACGAAGATAACTGGAATAATTGTTGTATAGAATATTTCTTGCGAGAATCAACAAGTTTTGGTTTAGAAGTAGCAACATTCACAATCAAAACATCTTTAATAGTAGTCTTCTTATTACAATCAGAACTAGAAAATGATTTAGCTTTCTCGTCGATCTTCTGTTTCGGTAGCCAATTCGACTTAACTCCAAGCCTTTTCTTTCTCAAATCTGAAACATTTGAAACTTTAGAGTTAGAATGGTGAGAATCAAACAAATGCTTCTTCTTTGACTTACCAGTGGTATCGGTTTATGTGAATGCCCATATTTCGTCTTCTTACCTTTAGCAACTTTGGAATTCACAGGAACTGATTTATCAACTTTCGTTGATGTTTTACCTTTTTCATACACACTGGGTAATCCAAAAGAATTAACAACATTAGATGAATGATCAGGAAGTTTGGTATTAAAATCAAATTGAGCAACACTATCATCCAAAACACCTTCAGAGTTTAAGAAACCAAGCTCATTGTCAAGTAAACCAAACATATCATCAGATTTTAAAGCCTTGGATAATTTAGAAAACTCAGTATATTTGAAAACGGTAGAAAATACAGTTTGTTCTAAGTCTATCAAAATTCTTTCTTCTGTGAGAGTATTCTCGAGTTCAGAAATTTTACTTTCCAAAACGATAGGAGGAACGTAAAGCTTACCTTCGATGGACTTAACCTCCATTTCTTTTACAGAATAACTCTCAAAATAGTCATTTGAAAGAGATTTTGATTTATCAGAACTATAACTATTATTCAACCTCTCATAACGAAACGGAAGTTGAACTTTAGTTGTGTTCTTTCTTTTTGCATATTCCTTGGCTTTACCCTCTTCAGACAGACTAGTCCAGAAAACTTTGAGTTCAGGGTATTGAGGTGCTAGTTTCATAAATCCAAAATCATAAAGAGCAGGCACTTCAGATATACCCTTTTTGAGGTGGTGTGGGTTCTTGTAACCAAGTCCCCAACACTCAGGATTCTCTTTTGGTTTGTTTAGATGAATAGTTTGTTCAGTTTGACCCAAAGTATATAATTTTCCTTCCAAAACATTCACTTTTTCAATTAAAGATTTCTTTTCTTTTGAAAGCGAATAATACATTTTAGAAAGCTCTTTTGATTCAAAGTCACACATTCTATATTTGGAAGTTGTTTCAGCTAATTCTTTATGAATTATAGTCTTCTCTTTTGCGCTGGTGTCAATGTTTTTATGCAACGCTTCAATCAATACATTTTTCTCAGCAATATCATTGCTAAGTTTCTGTATAGATTGATTTTTATCATTAATGACACCTTTTTCACGCTTAAGTTTAGACTCTAATTCTTGGAGTTTAGTCATCATGGCATGCATTTGATTCAAGAAATCTGATTTAGTTAAATCACATACCTCTTCGTTATCATCTTCATCAGAATCAGCTTTAGCTTCTATCTTCATCTGACCCATCAAGCACAAGTGTGTTGTCTCGTCCTTCTCTCCTTCCTCAATTTCTTGGTCAGAATGATCGAGCCAGAACTCATCCGCGGCCATTAATGCCTTTCCAGCCTCTTGTTGCTTGGCTAGAAACATCTTGTTATTGTAGTAATCGGAGTTTCAGACTTTGGGTTTTCGGAAATCCTTAGCAAAGTGTCCGAATTTGCCGCAGTTGTAGCACTTTGGAGGTTCTGCCGGTTTGGTCTCTTCAGCTCTATACTTCTTCTCTTCTGGTCTCCTTTCCTCTATCCTCTTTCCTTCAACTTTCTCCTTGTGATCGTAGTTACTTGAACCAGATGAGTACCTCTGACTGTTCGAACTAGGCTTTTTATAGAACTTCTTTTGAAAAGCCTTGGTTAACATAAGCATAGCTTGCTTCAGGTTATCACAGTCATCAGAGTCAGAGTTAATCTCTCTTTCATCCTCTTCTGATTTAGAAACTATCATTTTCTTCTTTTTCTTCTTCAAAAGAAGTGCGATTGGATCCGCAACTGTCTTCTCAGCCTTTTTCTTCTCATCTTTGATCTCATCCACCTCCTCCTCATTCTGCCTGAGGGTTTCATAGACCTCATGAAGTGGAATGTCGTTCAGATCTTTCATCTGCTTCATCTGTCTAGTAAACCTCTTCCACTCAGGCTGGAGGACGCTGAGGAACTTTACATTCAGCTCAATTTGAGATTTGTTGACCTTATTCTTACTTAGCTCGTTCATCAAGGTCACAAATCTGTCATATGTAGCCTCGAGAGATTCTCCAACTTTAGCTTTGAACTCTTCATAGTTATTCAGGCAGTTGGATACTTTGAGTTGGTTGCCGACCTTTGATCCGAGCATCATCTTCTCCAATTGATCCCACATCTGCTTTCCAGTAGCATTGTAGCTATCAATTTTGACATAAATCTCATTCGGTAGGCCTTGAAGAATGAATGATTTAGCTAGTCTGTCAGCCTTATGTCTTCTTTTCTGCTCATCTGAGTATTCCTCAAGCGGTACAAGATACTCTCTCTGTTCTTCTTCACCATTTTCTCTAACTACAGTGAGTGTCTTGGTCGGAGTTGTCATGATTCCATCCTTTAAGGATATTCTGATGTAATCTCCCAAGTCATTTCGATCGATGAAGTCCAAGAATCGGTCTTTCCATTGCTCGTACCCCCCCTTGAAGAGTACTGGTGGCTTCACATCAGTTCCAATAGTGAGAGCTTCCCTAGATGTCATCCTGATTTGATAAGATATGCAATAAGAAACTTGAAATTGATCGTTAGTCCAGATAAAATCAAATGAATACAGATTAATATTGAAAATAAGAAATAAAAGAATATGGCGCAAAAGACAAATTTGCGCTAAACCCAGAAATGCGCCAAGGACTGTGGCGCGAAGGAAACTTTGCGCTAAGAGAGTCTGGAGTGAAGTTCTGAAACGCGCTAAAGGCAGTAGCGAAAAATTACGCTAAATTGAGGCTGGCGCAAAAGCTCATTCGCGCTAAGTGAAGTTGGCGCAAAAGACAACTTGCGCTAAAAGGAGCTGGTGCAAGAGCTATCTCGCCAAAAACTCAGATCACGCAAAAGTGACTTTGCGCTAATCACTTGGAAATCCTTGAATTTGGCGAGAAGGAACTATGAACTGGCGCAAAATGTGTTCTTCACCTTTATTTCGAAAGTCGACTCTGAAACACCCAAAAACCTATCTAGACATCGATTTGCAATCCCAAACTTTGACAATAAGACCAATAATACATCTAGAACTGATTACAACCATCTAATCTCAAAAACAAACATTCTAAGTAAAAACAATCGATGGAACAGTGTCTGTGGAACTCGTGAAAAACAAAAACAACAAAATCATCAAATAGACGATCGATTACAGTGCAATACTCAATTGAACCAATACAAACTCAATCTAATACTGAAATCGACCTCAACCCAACTGATTTCTTATCAAATTTCACACAAAAATCCAAAATAGATCTGGACTTGCAATGAAACAGTGCCGAACAGAATATATTTTTGATTTCAATCTGGTTAGGCTCTGATACCAATTGATTGTCCCTATAGATACAAGTTCTTATCACATAAAATATATAATCACAAACAAGAGATTAGCAAACCTGATTTGATAAACAATCCAAAGATTACAAAACTCTCTTGAATGGATATTTCTCTCTCTAAGCTCTCTCTCTCTCTCTCTCTCTCTCTAGAGATTGGCGGTTGATTAATCTATTTTGGGCACACCTTGCACCTAGACAACCCTAGCACCCTATAAAATACCATATACATATTTAGAGAAAAAGAAAAAATAACAAATTACAAGGAAAATAACTTTGACTATTTATTACAAATGACCTAGACTAATATTGAGAGTTTGACTTTTCAGCTTTGACCTCAGATTTCAATCTTCAGATTTGATCATCTTGAATCCAATAAATCTGTGCTCTAACAAAGACTCCTAGAGATTATTGCAAAAGAGGGATCTGAATGGAGCAACAAGAGCCAAGCAAGAATCTTGGAGAGTCATAACCCCTCTTCCAAGGCTAATGTTTGGTTCCATTTCATCAGGCATACTTCTATTCCCACATCCCACGACACTAGTCTACTATTTGAGAGATGTGTCCTTCTATACTCTATTTTGGTTGGAAAGAATTTTAATGTTGGTCAGATTAGGAATAAGAGCATCACAAGTTGTATTGAGAAGCCTAAGCGTGGATTATGGTATCCTGCCTTAATACATGCCTTGATGGAAAAAGCCAAGGTGAGAGTATTTAACAGTGATGAGATTGTGGAAAAGAAGGCAGTGATAAACAAGTTGGCCATTGACAGAATCAGGAGAAATCAGGAGAAGAAGAAGGTTGATGAGGGAGATGTATTTGAAGCAACACATGCTATGACCAGTGTTGCAGCATCTAGGCTTACCGACCTTGATACTGTTGCTTTCATTATGTTGGTTAGCATAATAGAGGGAAATCAAAGGAAGATTATTGAAAAGCTTGATGATCAAGAAAGCTACTAGAGTGAGAGGTTGGAGAATCAAAAAGAAGAGATAGAGAAAGCATTTGAAGAGAAGAGAACAATGAGGAGACAAGAAAGGTTGATCAAGGAGATGAGAAAGGATGTTGCCCTATTTAGGAAGTGGCAAAAGAAAAGAACTGAGGTGATTGATGAAGTTTAGGCCAAATAGCACTTGGAAGCAGCCACCTATTTGTCGGAATACCTTGCAGAATTGAAAAAGATGTAAGAAGACATCCTCAAGTACCTTGTTGCAGCTAGACTTACTCCATCTGAGTAGGGGAGGTCCGTTTCTTTTCATTAGATCCATTAGTTGTCTCTCTAATTTTTCTTATATAATTTTTTAGTCCATGGAGTCTGGGATTTTTTTTTTGTTTATTTCTGTGATAGATAAAGAGTAGAGCAGAAAATAGGACCAAGATAAGCATACCTGGGAAGCAAATTGGCATAAACTATTTTAACTATAAGAAAGGATATAAACCATATTTCTTAAACAAAAGCCTTATACAATTTCTCGTTGCTCCTTTGACCTTTTGAGTATGAACATGTTCCTCCAGTAACAATGAGAACATTGTTTCATTCTGGTGTGGAGGAGGGACAAGTTAGATTTGTGTCAAAGCAGGAAAGATAAATATTAGAGTCATTTATTCTTGTCCAACTTCAATAAAAGCAAAGTGTGGTATTGACATCACTAGGCTTAATCAACCGTGTGATATTGGCACCATTAGTCTCAATCATGTGTGATATTGACAACCAGGATCAATCACGTTCTTTTCTCTATGATATTGGCATATCATGTGTAACATCCCAGGCTAACCGTACCGGTTATTGTCTGATTTGTCCACAAACATGGACTCATGGTTTTAAAACGAATCTGGTAGAGGAGGTATCCAGTCCCTTATAAGGCAACTTTTGTTCCCCTCCCCAACCAATGTGGGATCTTAAAATCCTACATTAGTTGGGGAGGGGAACGAAGGTTGCCTTATAAGGGACGGGATACCTCCTCTATCAAACGTGTTTTAAAACCGTGAGTCAAGGTTTGTGGACAAAGCGGACAATATTTGGTACGGTTAGACTGGAATATTACAAACGGTATCAGAGTTAGGTTTCGGACTAGTGTGTCTGCGAGGACGATGGGCTCCCAAGGGGGGTGGATTATAAGATGCCACATTGGTTGGGGAGGGTAACGAAAGTTGCCTTATAAAGGACTAGATACCTCCTCTACCAGACACGTTTTAAAACCGTGAGTCCAGATTTGTGGACAAAGCGGATAATATCTGGTACGGTTAGCCTGGGATGTTACAACTATCCTCACCAAAAGAATTCTATCTTCGAGCAACGCCTATGAAGAAAAGCTATCGACCCCAAAAATGCCCATGATGGCAATTAGTCGCTCCACGAAAATCTTAAGAGCCCCGCCGCTAAGAGAACCTGATATATATGTCATTTGAGAAAAGTGTTAGGCTTAATGACTAGTGAGTTCAAACAATTGTAAAATGAAGCTATAAGCATTAAAACCAAAAAATGGCTTTAATACGATTATGTCACATGTTTAAACCTCTTTCATCTTTGGAAGGACGTGAAATTTCATAAAATGATGGGGGAGAACCGATTTTCCATTGACAGTGAAGGAACACAAAAGTAAGTCATATTACAATGTTATAAAGCTTCTATTAAAGTAACATTGGTCATCAAGTTCAACCACCCACGATCTGTAGTTCGAATCCCCCAATGAACTAAGAAATGCTCATTCACTAGAAATCAAATGGCACGGGTCACACGGTCATCGAGTTCAAACATCCAATGTCTATAGTTCGAGTCCCCCGGTGATATAGTTCCTGTGTCTAGCCAAGATGTGGGGATAATTGTAACACCCTCAAATTTGTAAAGAGCGACTAATTTAAAATTTTCAATAATATCTCAAAAGATAACATCTCTTACGTGAAGTCCATACTTGAAATATGATTCTAGAATTAACCATCAACAAGATGAATAGATACTTACGTAAAATAACTAATTAAAGATCGGGTGTTACTAAATCCAAATACAAATTGCTATTCCCAAGATAACTGTGGAAGGCTTCACCAAGCTACTACCCTCGTACATAAATCTAGCACTCATCTCTTCACAGTGCCACTAACACCGTACCCCAACCGGAACCTGATGCACATGCCGAAAAATAAAAAGGTTAGGCTAACGCCTAGTGAGTTCAAGAGTTTTCAACCTGGATAAATATTTCGTTAAAAAGGAAGAATGCGACCTAAAACATAATCTTTCAAATGATTTACTTTAAAGATGAAAACGACTCGTTTTCCGATCATATACATTTTTAAGGACGAACAACCCCAATACCAAAACATTCTTTATAAAGTGATGCAACCCAAAACTCACTCAAAACGTGAATAGAAAACGGACTCCGAATTTATAAAAACGCGGGTAAAACTTTATATCCTGAAACACACAAAACACGGGTGAGGCATAATCCTCAACACATAAGTCATGGAAAGCAATCTATATAAATATAATATGCCACCGAAAACATGGAACTAAAATTAAATACTCACACGACCATAAAAAGGAAAGAATTCTAAATGTTAAAGCATGGACAATTAAATATCCAAAATACTACTGGGCGACAACGGGGGAGACCCGTATCCATTGAGAGTGGAGGAACACAAAAGTATGCCACTCATACAACGTTAATCGTATGACACTTCACGACATGAAAGCCCAAGTGTCCCTATGACTCCTTTCAAGCTACACCTCAAAAGACAACTACTCCTCAAAAGAGGGCTGAACTTGGTGATCATTACCATGAATACCACCCCGAAGTCCCGACACACTTAAGGACTACCTCCAAGGCATTACCTTCAAGCGGCGGATGCCCAAACGCCCTTCAACACAATAGCACAACCGGACTCAACTCTCCTAGTGTACACTTGAAAGGTTCATGTCATAAAACATGGGTCTCGGAGTCCAACCCCGAAATACCCTATTGACCATAAAATAAATACTGACATACTTGCCTATTGATCCAATGCAACACAGTCTAAAATTACATGACTACACAGGAATGACCAACGCACTCGAGCATGTAATTACAAATAATATACCACAAGTTACATTTAGATGCAAATCACAAATGGGGCTCTACACCGACTCAAAACGTGGGATTAACCTTTCCTTTAAAACCATCAACATACGTGGAGGTGATCCAATGTCTAGGTTAAAATCTCATAGTTACTTGCCCAATACCCAAATGACATTGAAAACATGGATATTACAATATCTGAAAATAACGTTACACACGAGACGTGAATAAGGAGACTTTTGATTACAATTTGCAATTACGTGCAACAAAACAATTTCAAGTATGTTTAAGCTCACAGTTTCAAATCTGATGCGTGTTAAATGCTTTACCAAAACTTTATGATATAAACCACTTTTCGTTTTACGAACATAAGAAACAATTTATGCAAATTTATTTCAGAAATAAATTTAGTGCATGAATTTGATCGGCACTTGGCATCATAAGACTACCCTTCCCAACAATCCGACAGACTATCGTCATCCGTATGCATCAAACATCTTAAAGCCACACTCTCAATAATTTGATAACTTACGAATTCTCCTTGAATAAAATCGGTCTACTAACTCACGAATCTAATCCAACCAAGATTTCCGACCCAAGAGGATCAACTTAGTGACCTCCTCGCACTTAGCTATCATTCCTAGGTGACCTTGATATACACATCAATCCTTCCTTAGCTAACTCGCTTAGGAACTTCTCACTACCTCAACGGTCATCCTCCCGAGGTGGTTCAAGTATACATATGTAGCATGTAGGTTCACCATGACACTGGCCAGGTGCCATTATGAACGTACCGTGCATAATCATCCTTGCGACTCTCGACCAGCTTTCCGTTTCTAGCGACTCGATCACTCCTCAAAATATCTTTTCTTAAGGTACCTAATTTCCAACTTCACTTACAATCACTTACAAGAACTCTAGTTTGAGTCTAGGAATCCAAAGATCAATACCTAATTCTCTCAAACTTAAGCTCTGATACCAACTTGTAACACCCTCAAAATACGAAATAGCAACCTATTTAAAATTTCTAAATACATCAACAAAGACCTTGAATTACAACATAAGTTGGGAATCAACCTCAATATTCCCATTCATCTTATACATACATTATATGAACAGGACGGGTGTTACTAAACCCAATAACAAATATTATCTTCAATCCTGTGGAGGACTTAATGCCCATGCATAGTCACTATCTCCAAACTGGGACCTGATGCACATGCCGACAAATAAAAAGGGTTAGGCTTAACGCCTAGTGAGCTCAAGAGTTTTAACATGAATGAATAAATCTTTAAAAGCAAGGAAACCAGTTTAAAGCGAGATCCTTCGAAATAATATACTTTAAAATGGAAACGACACATTTTCCCACAATATGCACTTTTAAAGACAAAGCTCCCAACACACGTTTCATATAAAATGATGCAATCCGGAACTCACCCAAGATGGGGTCATAGTTTGACATTCCAATTCATGGAAATGTAAATAATATCTTATATCCTAAAACACCCAAAATACGGGCGAGACATAATACTCGACCCTTAAGTAAAAGAAAACGATTCATAATAACGTGGTACGCCATTGGAAATATGTAACTCGAATTAGTACTCACACGACCAAAAAGTAGAATGAAATCCAAATACCGAAACGTGGAAACGACGCGGTCCATTCGAACTTTAATATACGTGGGAAGAACCCAATATTAGAGTCAATATTTACCATCAACCACAAAAACTCAAAATGGTAAAATACCACATTACCATATAAAATACCACAAATCAACGATGAAGAGATCCGTATATACTGAGAATAGAAAACACGCAAGTAGGCCGTTCACGCGACTTCCTTGCATATCATCTAAACGTTTCCATCTTGGGTGACGAGAACACGTGAATGGGGCCACCCGCGATGTTTGTTGGATTTCACCACACATCCCGTCATCCTGGACCGCATGCCTTCCACGACATCTCCCACGGACCGTTTAATGCCTCTGGCCTTACTCCATTGGAGTTCCACTTTCGAGGACTTACAGACATGGGTGCCTATCCAACCTAGACGAGTTCCAACTCTGTGGGCCGAGCCACATATTCCTACTCGCTAGTAAACCCGAGCGGTCACTAAATGTAACCCAAAACCTCAGGCCTTACCAAACCGACAGACTTATGTGCCTATGGATCCAATACAACACTGTCTAACATTACATGACTCCAAATGAATGACCAACGCACTCAAGACATGTAACTCCCCAACGATACGAAATTAATCGTCATCTTATTCAAAACCCCTGCTGGTTATAAATCCAGACAATTGTCCACACGACTCATTTTAAGCCAACACCGAGCTAAGATGCTCAAAATCCATTTGACCAATAATTATCGGTCCTCCAAATAATGAAATGTCTTTAAAATAACCTTTATGAATACACACACTACAAAGACGTATTTAACCCAAAACTCAACACATATTGGGACCCAAGATTTACCAAAGGGTTTATGAATGATGTTAAGTCTGATTTTATAGTAATCATTGTATTTATAGGCTTGGTCAAATACTGTGTTTAGAGTCTAATACTGTGTTTTATTGACCAAGGGTATTTAAGTACCTTTGGTCTTTGTTCCTGGTAAGAACTTCACGTCACATTCAATACAACTTACACTTTGCGCCTTGAATTCTCTCTCTCTACTTTCTCTCTCTAAGATTTATTGATCTTGGACTCACAATTGGTATCAGAGTTGTTCTAGATCTTGAGAGAATTGAGAGATTGTTTTTTCGTTCCTGAATTTGTGGTATTAATCGAAAATTTGATCGATTTTCTTGAAATTATCAAGAAAATCTCGTTTTCTTGCTTTTTCATCACATTCGGATGTGTTTTTGAATGAATTTCATTGAAAATTGGTTTGTTGGGTTCGTTTTTGAATGCTAATCATCTTTAATTCACATCGTTTTTCAAGAAATTCAAGTTTTATTGATTGATTTTGAATTTTATTGAGTTTTTGGAAAAACCGTTTTCACGTACTGTTCAATTCTAGAATTTTTGAAATTGTGGTTTTTAATAAAAAAAAAGTTTGATTACAAAGTATTTTAAAGGTGTTTTCGATCGTATATGTGTTTGGATATCTCATTATTTTTGTGTTTGTAATCAAATTTGTCAATGTTTCTTGTTTCTCAGCAGGTTTGCGCCAGATTTGAACTTTGCGCGAGTTCATCCTAGTTTGCGCGAGTTCATCTAGTGCATTGCGTCTTCAGGTCTACATATCCATCAGTTCAGTTTTCGCTTTGTGTTCATTACGCAAAGTGACCTTTGCGTATTCAGTGCATCAAGAGAAGTGGGTTTTGCGTTTCCCGTGGATCACGCAAAGTAACATTTGCGTTACTCGTGCTTCAAGCAAAGAATACTTTGCGTCTTCAGCTCATCACGCAAACCTCATTTGCGTCTCTTCTGTCTCACGCAAAGCAAGTCTTGCGTATCCAGTTCATCAAGCAAAGGTTAAGTTCTCGCCATCAGCAAGTCACGCAAATCATACTTTGCGTCTCTGTCTGCTAACGCAAACCTAGTTTGCGCAATCGTCTTCTTACGCAAAGCTCCTTTGCGTCACAACTTGTTCACGCAAAGTCACGTTTGTGTTTCATTCTGCTTGCGAGAAGTTTTAGTTTGCACTTCGTGCCTCTCACTCAAACCTCAACTTTGCGCCATCTCAAGACTTAGCATTTTTTTCTGGATTTCTGAAATATGGATTCTGACAAGTTCGCTTATCAAGATCAGTTCTACAAAAGTGATCTTATGATGTCTTTGGGTACTGAAAATCGTCCACCAGTGCTGATTGATGAAAATGAATTTACACAGTGGCAAGATAGGTTCCTGAACTTCACTGAACGTCAAAAGAATGGTAATGACATGTTGATCATTCTATCTGAAGGACCGTTTGAAAAACCCAAATTGGCTTCTGGATTATTTAAGCCCACTAAAGAATATTCACCTGAAGAGTTGTCGGCATATCAAGCTGATCGTGATATTAAAGCAAATCTGATGCTAGCCTTGCCAAACTCTATATACAACAGGATTGATTGTTTCAAAACTCATCCTAATCTGATGTGGCAACAACTTGAGAAGATTATGCTTGGTTCTTCAGTTGTGACTCAACTGAGACATACTCATTATATGAACAACTTTGAAGAATTCAAAGCCAAGGACGGGGAGCCACTGAAGACTGTGTATGACCGATTCTGTGTCGTGATCAATGATCTGAGAAAGATAAAAGTTGAAAAGACTGAGCTTGAGACAAATATGAAATTCCTCAATACTCTTCAGCCTGAATGGAACAAATCTTGCCATAGACTGAGGAACGATGTCAGAATCTCCACTATGCAAATCCAAGAACTTTATGAAATTCTGATGACTGATGAGAGCTTGGTGTTTGAGAAGAAGGCCAAACTGGATAAGAAGAACAAGAAATCGGTAGACCCGGTTGCACTCCTCACGAGCCAACTGGCTGAACAAGCGTTGTCTGATAACTCTTACAACGGGTCAACTGATGACGATGGTGAGGCACTGCAGAAAGCAATGATCCTTATCTCTCAGCATTACCAGAAAAAGTTCCAACCAAGATCTGGTTCCAATACTTCTCGCTTCACTTCTGGTTCAAGAATCAAAGTGCCCGAGCCAAAGACTGATGCCTGCTACAACTGTGGAAAGTCGGGGCACATTTCAAAGGAGTGTCGAGCAAAGAAGGTTAGGGACTCAGCTTATTATCGAAAGAAATTGGAGCTGGCCGAGAAAAGAGATAGTGGATGTGCTTTGCTTGCAGAAGAAGAGTTATGGCTGGATCATTCCGACGATGAAGCTACAAATGTAGAGATCGCTCAGATGTGCTTAGTTGGTGATGATCAGTCAAACGATGATTCTGACTCTAATGAAGATGAGGTATATTCAGAATTTGATTTTAATTTCATATCTTCTCAGATGAATATTATAATTAATGCTTTATCTGATCTTCGTTCAAAATTCTTATCTGAAAAGAATTTAAATTCTGAAAAGTCAAATTTGATTGACAAATTGAAAATTTCTTTGAAAGATGAAAAAGCTATCTTGGAAAATACTAAAGAAATCTTTCAAAAGAAATTGGATGATTTGAAAAATTCAGATAAGACTTATCTTGAATCTTTGACTGATATGACTAATTTAAAAGACAGTCTTTCGGATAAAATAAATAAATTAGAAGAAAAGCTTTATCGAAGAAACCAATCTGAGCAAACAATCTTTATGAACAAACCAAGGAGTGAGGAAGCTTTAAAAGAAAAATGGGGTCTTGGTTTTAAAAATCCACATTGTTTAAACAACGCAATTGAAAAATCCCCTACTTTATATAAATATGATTATCTGAAACTTGCTCAATATTCTCCTCATTTTAAAATTGATTAGATGAATGAGAAGCAAGTCTTAGAAATCGAAAATGAGAAAAGGTCAAATAACAAGAAAAAGGAAATTCTTTTTGTTTATACATTTGAAAATGCCAAATATTTTCCTGACAAATCAAGAAGAGGCATAAAAGGTTTAAATGATATATCTCCTGTCAAATCTTCAGTATCTGATTTTGTTGATATTTTTGCCAATCAATCTGATAAGAAAAATATTTCTCCAATCATCTATGATTCGAAGAAATATACCCCTCCTTTAATATTAGAAGGCAAAATCATTGATCTTGAAGATAAGATGGAAGATCAAAATTTTTTAAAAGAAATTGAATATGATATTATTCTTTCTTTCATGACGTCTAGTCTTGAAGAAAAATTATTTTCTTCAAAAGCAAGATTTTATTTCTAGCCTTTCTTCTGATTGTCATATAAACAACATGGAAGTTTCTAAATTTAATATCTTTTCTCAAAATAATTCAGACTCCGAAGTAAGTGAAGACTTATTGGTTGATCAGTTAGGTAACTTAGGTAAAATTGCTTCTTCTGATTATGATATTAAGTCTAAAATTCTTGATGATTCTTTTACGCTAAATGATCAATATTATAAATCTAAGCGTAAAAGAAGACGGTCAAAGAAGTCAAAGAAACAAGATAAAGTTCTTTCTGACAGTTCTAATTCTTCCGACTCAATTCTTACAGATAGGACTTTAAGAGCTCGATCAAGGCATATCTGGAAAGCAAAGCGGACATCTACCGATTCTCAGACTAATGAAGTTCGATATGTAGACAAACATTATAAAAGTGATTCATTTGCTTATTGTAATAAAGTTTCAAAATATTCTATAAAGCAAATGTTTCAAATTTCCAAAAATGTCTCATATTCTTCTTCTGATTCTAGTTCAGATGATTATGCTTTGTATTCATCTGATGATTGTGATTACCATTCTTGTGATCATCTATCTTATGCTTATAATGTCAAATCTAACAAGTATTTCCCCATACGAACTGCAACTAACAAACATGAGCCCAAGTTCAAGTGGGTACCAAAATCTCAATCTGATTCAAAGTTGCAGGCACCTCACATCAAGGGGGAATAAGAGAAATTTGGCTCTTGAGTAAATCAGCTCAAGACCCGGACTTCAATGTCAAGATAATGGTTCTTGAATAACACAGTTCCAGACCCGCACATTAATGTCAAGATCATGGCTTTTGAACATAGCAGTTCAAAACCCGGATTTCAATGTCAACATTATGGCTTCTAAGTACTTCAGCTTAGAACCCGTGCTTCAAGTACTATAACTTCTAGACATGTCAGTCTAGGACTCGCTCTTCATAGCATTAAGCTTCTGACTAATGAGAAACTGTGAGTGCATCTATTATATTCCACTGCATATATCTCTGTTTATGATGTTGTTACAGTTTTCTCATATGTTTTTAAAGAATCTGAGCAATTCTATTCAAATCCTGATTTTGTTCAACCCAATTTTTTTTTTCAAATGAGACATATATTCTTTATACATTATGTGGAAGATAATATTGTTGAATTCTATTTTGTTTCAACTGAATATAAATTTGCCGATTAAATTTTTTTTTTCAAATCTCGGCATGTTGAATTTAAAAGTTTAAACCTTAACAAAATTTATTCCATAAAGTAAAAATTTTACAATTTTCTTTCTTTTGAATAAAATATGTGTTTAGGATAAATTTTTAAGTTGCTTTGTTTATATTAAAGTTTTTATATGTTCAACTTTCAAGACTAACAAAAGTCGAAAAGTCAGCAACATGTTTGTAGCTTTTGATTTTGCTTTAAAGTTGTATGATTCGGAATATTTATAGTTTACAATGCTTAGAAAACCTAAAAAGTCGAAATTTTGGATCGTAATGAAAATATGGGCTAAGCACTTAGATGTAAAAACTTGTGTTTGAGATGATTATTAAATTCTTTTAAATCAAAAATCTCTAAGTTTAAAAGTTTGTATCTGTGACCTTTCTGGTTTGGGAAAGTAAGTTCTGTGGGATGATTGTCATCTGGTCCCCTAAGGTCATTTGATCTGGGAGTGATCGAACCCAAATCCTTCAATAGAATCAGATCGAAAGTCATGTTCTACTGGTATGAATGGGTTTAGGATGTGTCGATGTAGCCTTTCTGATCTGAGAAAGTAAGTTCCAAGGGGTGCTTGACACCTAGTCCCCTAAGGCCAACTGGTCTGGGAGCGGCTGACCCAAATCCTGCAATAGGGTCAGATAGAAAGTTACGTTTACGGTATGTTCTTTACTTAATAAACTTGTTGATTAAAAAGATGCCAAAAGTGCACAAGCTTAAAAGATGCCAAAGAGCACACTCATGTAAAGATGCCATAGAGCACAATGCTAAAAGATGCCAGCACACATCTCATGATACTTGGTGATATATTTGAGTTGTAATAAACCTATAAATTTGTGAAAGTCTGAATTTTTGATGGCTTAGTGTGATTATTTGCAAAGTTTTCTATTATATTTCTAGAATTGCATTTTCTTGAAGCTAATCGAAGTTCACATGCGAGAACACTGAATAGATTGATGAAATTTTTTGAAACTGAACATGTCTTAACTTGGTATGCAATAAAACTTGTTTCTATATCCAAATACATACATTTGATTTCATCTGACGGATTTTATTGTGATATTTTACTAAGTAGAATTTTATTTGTATCTGTTTAAATTTTTATATATTTATTCGTTTCAAAATACATATTCATTATATTTTTCTTTCTACATTGATGATTCATTTTTTGTGTTTTCATATTTCTTTACATATGGGTTTGAGCATTATTCAAGGGGGAGTGAAAAAGGAGAATTTTCTTAATGATCATATCTGTTTTTGAGGGGGAGTATCTAATTTTCTTTATATGAATGCTAACTTGAATTGTCATATCTAGTGCATTTGTGTAGGGGTAGTCAAAGAGCTTAAAAAGGTAAAATTTTCTGAGTTTAAGTCAGATTTGCGCCAACAGTTGGTCGTGCAAACCTCGCTTTGCGCCACCTTCGGATCACGCAAACCTCACTTTGCGCCACCTGCGTGTCGCGCAAACCTCTCCTGTTTTCTCCGTTTCTTTGATTTTGCAGATCTTAAGTTGTCTTGTCTCCAACATGTGCATGACCAAGTTGATCCAGATCATCAAGGTCATGAGGGGGAGAAGTCAAGTAGAAGTTAAAGAGACAAAGAGCTCAAATGTTTATCTGCTGATCAAGATTCGCTCTAAGATTCTATTCTCTCAGCCATTTTAATTCTTTTGCTGTTTCTGCTCCGACCACCATTGTTCATTCAAGGTCATTTAAAAGAGGTGTGTTGTCTAGAGCACAAGATGGTGAATCAACTGTTCGTTCAAGTTTATTCAAATCTGGTCCAGTCTTGTCAAGGCAGCAAAGATAACTCAAACTGAAAGATGCTGAGAAGAAATTTTGTTTTAAAAGTCAGAAAGTTTTGCAAAGTCGCTTAGATGGTCTGTGCTGATTTAGAAGATGGATATTGAAGACCACCGCGCCAATGATTACTAAGGGGGAGATTGTTAAGTCTGATTTTATAGTAATCATTGTATTTATAGGCTTGGTCAAATACTGTGTTTAGAGTCTAATACTGTGTTGTATTGACCAAGGGTATTTAAGTCCCTTTAGTCTTTGTTCCTGGTAAGAACTTCACGTCACATTCAATAGAACTTACACTTTGCGCCTTGAATTCTCTCTCTCTCTACTTTCTCTCTCTAAGATTTAGTGATCTTGGACTCACAAATGCAAATGTACCCGAAATGCATATAACATGTAATAGACTTTGTTTGTACAAAAACCATCAAAGATGCATAAACCATGGAATGGACCCTATTTGTACAAAATTGCTAAGAACTCAAATATGAATATTTTATGAGGTTAATACAACCCAAGTTTAGCAAATATGAACTTATTAAAATACTCACACTATGATAAATACCACATAAAACACATTTTTACTTCCAAATACCCATTTTTGACATGTACACCGTTTTAACAAATCAACTTGAACTCACCTTGCTAGATTTAGACTAAATCTAGATTTCACCCAACGAGCTCTTTTGACAGCCATTTGAATCCTCAAGCCGAAATCTTCCAAAAACCTAGATCCGAACATTTTAACCCAAAAATACCCATAAGCATCCAAAAGGAAACATTCTTCAAACATAAAAATACCAAGATCCCAAAGAATATCAAAACCCTAATTTCTCCAAACACCATCAAATCCGGGATTTGAGATATCGAACCCTAAGAAACCACCAATGAAGCATTTATAACCTTATTACAAGAAAACATACCCTTGAAGACAGAGAGACTTCTGTTGGGAACTGAAGAAATGCTAAGTATGGTTAATGCTGCTAGCTCAACAATTAGTACTTCTGAGTTAATGCTGCTAGTTGAAGTTAATGCTTCTAGAACATGATTAATGCTGCTCTTCAAGATTAGTACTGCTGGACTTACTACTGCTAAGAGATTAATACTGCTGATCTTGATTAGTACTGCTTATGAGATGGAGATCCGAATTACAAGAATGACAGCTGGATAGACTGAAGATATTCATGGAAGATATTCTGAAGATATTTTATTAATTGTAATTATCTTTTGTTCAGTATATATATATAGAATTGATAGAATAGTTTCATTATTATTAGTTCTGAGTTTTTGTTTTAGAGAGAATCACCCTCAAGGCATAGTTCCTAATTCTAGAGAAGTAGAATTCGTCTTGAAAGAGATTGTTCTTCAAGATTGAGGTTGTGTGTGTAATCTTGTAACTTCAACCATTCAATACAAGTTTACAAGTTATTCATCATATTTACTGTTTGTTTACTGTGTTATTGAATATCAAAGTGTTATTTCGCAAACTTCTTTGATATTGTTTCTGAGTATTTATAATTCTTGTTGAGAATTCGATCCTAATAAGTGGTATCAGAGCCTGTTCTCTCAGAAACATTCATTCATTCATCATGGAAAACTTTGCAGATTCAAACAGTACTCTTGTCTCTAAGGTTCCAATGCTCAAACCCAATGAGTTTGACATGTGGAAGATCAGAATCAGGCAATACATTCTCCTCACTGACTACTCAATGTGGGATGTCATTGAGAATGGCCCCTCTACTGAAGGTCAGATTGGACCAGATGGTAAAAGATCTCCACCAAAGACAGATGGTGAGAGGAAGATTAGACAGACAGAGATGAAGGCCTTGAGCACTCTTCTCTTGGCCATCCCCAATGAATATCAGCATCAATTCTGCAACTGCACAGATGCTCAGATTCTCTGGAATGCTCTAGAGAAAAGATTTGCTGGAACTAAAAGCACCAAAAGAAATCAAAGGGATGTTCTGAAGCAGCAGTATGAGAACTTCACTTCTTCAAAGAATGAGTCCATGACTCAAACTTTTGACAGGTTCAACAAACTTATTGGTGAACTGGCTACTGTGGGAGTGAAGATGGAGCAAGATGATATCAACAGGAAATTCCTCAGATCTCTCGGGGAAGAATGGACTATGTACACTGTCTCATATAGACAGAGTGACAATCTGGAAGAGAAGGAACTAGACGATCTCTATAATGATCTAAGAGTTTTTGAATCAGAGGTAGAAGCTAAGAAGAAGCCCACTGGGTATATTCATAATGCAACACTTCTATCAGCATCTGCTGATACTACTGCCAACCCTGAAGCAGTTAGTGCTGCTAGTGGTGTGAATTCAGAAAAAGGCACTGAAACAGTTTTTGAAGCCTTTTTATCAAGTCATAGAAACAACTCTTTGATTAATGATGATCTGGAACAAATTCACCCTGATGACTTGGAGGAGATGGACATTAAATGGCAGATGGCCATGTTATCTATGAGGGTGAAGAAGTTTATTAAAAGAACTGGGAGGAACAACTTCTCTCAAAGAAGAGAAGATGGTGCTGGTTTTGACAAGACAAAGGTGGAATGCTATAAGTGCCACATGAAGGGACACTTTGCTAGAGAGTGCAAAAGTGGTGTGCCAAATAACAACCACCAACAAGCCCAGAATGGTGGCTTCAATCAAAACAAGAACTCTGCTCAAGCCCTTATTTCTCAACAAGGAATGGGGTTTGACTGGAGTGACCAAGCTGAAGAAGCTATTCAGAATCAAGCTCTTATGGCAGAGGTGTCTGATCTCCCCTCTGAGGTAAGTTCTAATCATTGTACTCAATCTTGCATAGACTCTGTCAAAAGGTACAGGGATCACAACCAAAACATGTGTGATGACCTCAAAAGATTAGAGAAGGACAGAAGAGATTATGTGTTGATAGTGGAAAGGTTTGAAGAACAAATCAAAGGCTTTCAAGCCAATGAACTTCAACACTCTTATGACACAAATTACTGGAAGTGGGAAAAGAATGAGTTAGAGACCAAACTGTCTAAGTCCAAAGAAGAGAATGATAAGTTGAAAGAAGAATTAGCTAAGGTTAAGCTTGATATAGAAAAGTTTTCATATGCTTCAAAAGCAATGGATTCTCTTCTAAAGGCTCAGATTCATGAAAAGATGAAGCTTGGTGTTGGATACAACAACACACCCCCTCCTTACAACAACAATTATATCCCTCCTACATCAGATCTGTTAGAGACCAAGGAGAAAAAGGACTTGTCTGAGAAAGCATTTAAGATAAATCCTTTGGATGAGGTGATGGTTAAGGATTTGACTGAGAAAGAAGCCAGTGAGAATAGGAATAATGCTGTGAGTAAAGAGATACCTTTAGAAAACAAAATTATCACCAATGAGGGATGTGAAAAAATCTGGGTCAAGTCTAAAGAGATAGAGAAGACCAAAGGAAAGGCTAACAAGGTCTATTACAAACAGACCACGGTTGTGAATCCTGGCCCTTGTAAACAGTGTGCTTGCAATAAAACAGAGAGCCCAAATTCTGGTACAAAGAGAGGTAATCAAAGAAACTGGAATAATCAATGGGCTTAGAAACAAGGAGTTGATCTGGGTAAGATAATCAGACCAAAACCTTGTTTCATATGTGGCAAGCTAAATCATTTGGCTGAGTACTGTTTCTTTAATCCTATTAACCAAAGGATGAACTTTCAAAGATTTGTGCAAAAACCTGTTGGTTATAGGAAGGCTGGAAAGAAACATGTGGCTAAGAAATCTGTTGAAACCAAAGGCCACATGCAGAAAAAGTTTTTAAAAGAAAGTATTAAAATGTGAGTGCCTAGAAGCACTAAAACTGTTAGTGCTGCTAACAGGGATAGTGCTGCTAATAGCAATACTGCTGCTACCAGTGTTAGTACTGCTGAGAATTTTAATGCTTCTAACACTGTTAGTACTTCTTCAAAGGTTACTACTGCTAACACAGTTACTGCTGCTAAAACAGTTAATACTTCTAACAAGGTTAGTACTGCTAAGCATGCAAGTGCTGCTAATGCAGTTAGTTCTTCTAAAAATAGTACTGCTTCTAGCAAATATGCATCCAAACCCATTATTGTAACAAAGTACTCCACTAATGAGGAGTCAAAGTTTAAAAATCTTGTCAAGAAAGAATGTAAATATTTTGATGAGAAAGGGGTACCCAAGACCACTTTGGCTTGGGTTCCTAGTCCATACTAACTGATTTATCTTATATGCAGGGCAACCAACAGCTCAAGGGGAAGAGCATCTGGCATGTGGATAGTGGTTGCTCTAGGCACATGACAGGCAACATGTCATGCCTTCAGGATTTCAAGCATATCAATGGAGGACATGTTGCCTTTGGAGACAATCTTGTAGGTGGAAAAATAAGTGGAAAAGGTAATGTCACAAAAGGTAAGATGACATTTGAGGTTGTCTACTATGTTGATCAGCTAAAGTACAACATGTTAAGTGTATCACAGGTTTGTGACAAACAACATAGTATATTATTTACAAGTACAAAATGTATGATCCTTGCTCCAGGATTCAAGGTAGTTGATGAAAGCATGATACTACTTAGAACTCCAAGAAAGGACAATGTTTATTGTCTAGATATGGACAATGTTTCAAGTGATTCATCCCTGAACTGTCTTGTTTCAAAAGCTTCTGTGGATGAATCCTCTCTTTGGCACAGAAGGAAGTGTCACATGAATTTCAAGACAATGAACAAACTTGTTAAAAACAACCTTGTAAGAGGTTTACCATCAAAAGTCTTTTCATGTGATGATCATTGTGTTGCTTGTCTTAAAGGCAAACAACACAAAACTTCTCATAAGACCAAAGAGTTAAATTCAATTTCTTCTTGTCTATAGTTATTACATATGGATCTGTTTGGCCCTACAAATGTGATGAGCATAGGGAAGAAATCATATTGCCTACTTATTGTTGATGATTACTCTAGATTTACTTAGGTATATTTTCTAAGGACTAAGGATGAGACAAGTGGACTGATCAAATCCTTTATTCTAAGAATTGAAAACCAAACTAATCAAAAAGTAAAAGTCATTAGATCAGACAATGGAACTGAATTTAAAAATCTTGATCTAAACATCTTCTGTGAAGAAAAAGGCATTGAGAGACAATATAGTGCTCCTAGGACTCCACAAAAAAATGGAGTTGCTGAAAGAAGGAATAAGACACTAATTGAGGTTGCTAGATCTCTGTTAGTTGATTCAAAACTGCCAATTACTTTCTGGGCTGAAGCAGTTAACACTGCCTGTTATGTCCAAAACAGAGTGCTAGTGGTCAAGCCAAAGAACAAGACACCTTATGAGCTCTTATATAAAAGAAAACCATTTATTGTATTTTTTAAACCATTTGGGTGTCCTTGTACAATTCTCAATACTAAATCTCACTTAGGAAAGTTTGATAGCAAGGCAGATGATGGATTTCTTGTGGGTTACTCATCTCAAAGTAAAGCCTACAGAGTTTTTAATACTTCTTCTAGAATAATTGAGGAAAGTGACAATGTCAAATGCAATGGGAACACACCAAATCCTATTGGGTCTGGCCCTCAGTGGCTGTTTGACATTCATTCACTAACTAACTCTTTTGGTTTCAGTAGTGATGATTATGCAGGACCAAGTAGTGGAGGATCAGGGACTATACAAGTTCAAGAAAACATACCTCAGTCTGTGATTTTTCCCATACCTACAGTGGATCCTATTGAAGACAGTGAAAAGGAGCCATCTACTGAACCAAATCAGAGTGAAGAAGAAAGGAGAGATGAGGAGAATCAAGAGAATAAAGAACCAGAAGTAGCTGCTGACATCACCTCAGTTGAGTTGAATGACTCCAATCTAGAGGTGGGACTAAATGAAGAACCTAGTCATCAAACAAGAACACAAAAGAATCATCCTCCTCAGCTGGTAATAGGAGATATCTCTTCTCCTATGATGACTAGAAATCAAAGCAGGCTGCAAGATATGCAAGACCATCAGCATACAGTGCTCTCTTGCTTTCTATCCCAGCTTGAGCCTAAGAAGGCTCATGATGCTATGAAAGATTCCAGTTGGATAGAAGCCATGCAAGAAGAGCTGCTCCAATTCAAGCTGCAAGATGTGTGGGATCTGGTAGACCTTCCCAAAGGTCACAGAGCAATAGGCACAAAATGGGTCTTCAGAAATAAGAGAGATGAGAGAGGAATAGTAATAAAGAACAAAGCAAGGTTGGTGGCACAAGGGTATACACAAGAAGAAGGAATAGATTATGAAGAAGTATTTGCACCAGTGGCTAGGATAGAAGCAATCAGATTGTTCCTGGCCTATGCTTCTTATATGAAGTTCAAAGTCTATCAAATGGATGTAAAAATTATATGGCTCAATTGAAGAAGAAGTATATGTCTGTCAACCACCAGGGTTTGAAAATCCAAGCTATCCAGACAGAGTATACAAACTGAAGAAAGCACTTTATGGACTGCATCAAGCACCAAGAGCATGGTATGACACTCTGTCATCCTATCTATTGGAAAATGGCTTTGAAAGAGGAGTCATTGATAAGACTCTGTTCATCAAGAGAAAGAAGAAGGACATCTTGCTGGTCCAAATCTATGTGGATGATATCATCTTTGGATCCACAAGAGACAATATGTGCAAGGAGTTTGAGGATCTCATGCATCAAAGGTTCAAAATGAGTTCCATGGGGGAACTTACTTTCTTCCTTGGACTCCAAGTTCAACAGAAGTCAGATGGTATTTTTATTTGTCAATCCAAGTATGTGCAGGACATTCTAACCAAGTTTGGTTTCTCAGACTCAAAGCCTGCCAGCACACCTATGGAGACACACAAGCAGATAACAACAGATATTGAGAGGGAGGATATGGATGTTCATCACTATAGATCCATGATTGGCTCTCTCATGTATCTTACAGCCTCTAGACCAAATATAATGTTTCCAGTCTGTGTGTGTGCAAGATTTCAAGTTAGGCCAAAGCAATCACACTATCAAGCTGTTAAGAGGATATTCAGATATCTCAAAGGGCAACCTAGATTGGGACTTTGGTATCCTTATGATTCATCATTTGACCTACTTGCATACTCAGACAGTGACTTAGGTGGAGCAAACTTGGATAGAAAATCTACTTCTGGAGGATGCCAGTTTTTGGGTGCAAGACTAGTTTCATGGCAGTGCAAGAAACAAACCACAGTGTCCACATCTATAACAGAAGCAGAGTACATAGCAGCTGCAAGTTGCTGTTCTCAAGTCTTATGGATTCAAAATCAAATGCTGGACTATGGGGTAACATTTCTACACACTCCAATCTTTATTGATAATAGCAGTGCCATTAGCATTGTTAATAATCCTGTCAAGCACTCAAAGACAAAGCACATTGAGATCAGGTATCACTTTATAAGAGACTGCAATGAAAAGAAGCTTATTCAAGTTGTAAAAGTTCACACTGATAACCAGTTTGCTGATCTATTTACCAAAGCCTTTGATGTGGGTAGATTCACTTTCTTGGTAACAAGTGTGGGAATGATCAACTCTGAATAAGATCCTACTTAAAAAGTTGTTCAATACCTGTATATTAGTTATTCTTGGTGTTACTAACTTTCTTTCTCAGGAAATGTATAGCCGTACTCAGTTCATCACAAGCTTAAAAAGTGTAAGTGTAGTAAATGCTGCCAGTGCATTTTTAATACTGCCAGTGCATTTTTAATACTGCCAGTGCATTTTTAATACTGCCAGTGCATAGTTAATATTGCTAGTTAATTAATACTGCTAGTGGTTAATACTGCTCTCAGTTAATACTGCTAGTTCGTTAATACTGCTAGTGGTTAATACTGCTCTTAGTTAATACTGCTAGTTAGTTAATACTGCTAGTGGTTAATACTGTTCTCAGTTAATACTGCTTTCAGTTAATACTGCTCTCAGTTAATACTGCTTTAAGTTAATACTGCTTTCACTAAATTTTTAGGGTTAATACTGCTTATAATCCACAAGCTATAAATACCCTTTCCCCGCCTAAAAAGTTCATAACGACTCTTTGCATACTGTTCACTTGCGCTCTAACCCTTTTCTCTCAAGTACCAAGTTTTCAGGCAAGAACACTCAAGTTCAATGGCATCCATGGCGTTCATTGACGAGCACAATGAAATCGCGACGCTCCAAAAGCCAAAACAAGCTGAAGGTTTTCACCGGATAGTCGACTTTTTGAAGTCCAGCCACATCGCTCATGCTCTCACTGTGTCTCCTACCATCTTCATAGAGCATCAGAGGCAATTATGGGCCAATGCCACCATTGTTACAGAGAATGGTGTGCAAATGATAAAGACAAGGGTGTGTGACAAACCCCTAACAGTTACTGAAGAGGTACTACGCATCTGTCTACGTCTAGACGATGCTGCAGGTATCACCTCTATTCCTAATGAGGAACTATTCTCAACTCTTTCAAGAATGGGGTATGAAGGCCAAATGGGAATTTTCAAGTTTTTCAAAGCTAAATTTTCATCCCAATGGAGGTTCTTTGTTCATACCCTGATGCATTGTATTTCAAAGAAAACTACTGGCTGGAGCCAATTTAGCAGTCCCATTGCATATGCTTTGGTTTGTTTATCTACTGCTATGATCTTCAATGATCTTGTCTCAAACCTGGACAACAAGAAGAGTTTCTTCATGTATCCCAGGTTTGTACAGGCAGTTATCACTAATGAATTGATGGATATACCTCACTTTGATGGGGTATATGTACCTAAACCCCCTAAAGGCAAGGTTTTCTCAAATATGAGAAGATCTGCTAGGGACTCGGAAGGAGTTGACACCCCATTGTTCTCTACAATGATGGTGGTGTCCCACACTGATGAAGGTATGGCAGCAGGGTCAAAGCCCTCCTCAGACCATCCCACTGCTAGCCAATCCTAACCTTCCCACTCTATATCTATTCCCCAGTCTCTGTTTCATAAGCCCACATCTCCAATTACCCAAACTTACAAAAGGAAACAGGTAAAGAAGGCTCCTTCCCTTCTTGTACCTTCACCCACTAAGCCTTTAAGCCCTCTATGGGAGAATTCTCCTTTAGAGAATATCTATAGGGAAACCACAGGGGTGTCTCCCAACCCCAAGGTGGTGCTCACTGAGGTGGAGGTTGAGCATATGGGTGTTAAGGCTGCCACTACTCCTGCTAGCACAGAGGAGGTCAGTGGTAACATCTCTAAGACTTTCCCCATGGCAACTTTGGGTGAGAAATCATCCAAAGGTCCCAGGTGCCAAGAAACCAAGGGGGTGGATAGTGCTTCTGCTAGGCAGAAGGCTTCCACTACTAAAAGATCCAATGATCATTCAAAAGGTGTTAACACTCCTGGAGAAGGTGAGGACAGATATAACTATGACGAATTGATGGAAACCATGGGAAACATCAACATGGATGTTCTTAAATAGGGCAAAGAGATAGATGAAATGAAGCTGGTAATCTTGTCTCAACAAGCACAGATTGCCAAGCTAAAGAAAATGGTGTCAAGGCTAGTGCAAAAGAAGAGGAGAAAACAATATGTTTTGAAGAAGAGATCAACCATTTAAGATGCTTCCAACAAGGGGGAGAAAGAGTCTGAAAAGAGAAAGAGGATGGGATAGAAGCAGAAACAGATTTTCCTCAAGCAGCAGAAACTGTTAATGCTGCTGAGGCAAAAGAAGCAGTAGAAACAGAGGAAACAGTAACAGGGCTTTCTGTAGAAGAACTAGAAATAGCAGAAACACTGGTTAAAGCCAAGAATGACACTCCCAATGCAAAGGGAGTGGTCATAAATGAAGGGGGAGTAAAGAAGACAGAAAAGAAAGATAAGGCTGCAGATACAAAGGGAAAAGGAAAGGAGAAGATTATTGAATCTGAAATGCCTTCAAAGAGAAAGACTCAGATTGAATTGGATGAGGAAATTGCAAAGAAGCTTCAAGAACAGATGGAAAAGGAGGAACAGCTCCAAACTGAAACTGATAGAGAACTTGCAAAGTTTATGGCCAGAAAGCTAAATGCAGAGTATCAGAAGAGTATACAAGAAGCAGCTCAGGCCAAGAAACTTCAAGTCAAAAGAATGGTAAGTCAAAAGCAGAAAAGACAACCTTCCAAGACCTTTGTGTCCAATCAGGAAAGGAGAAAAATGATAAATTTTCTGAAAGGTGCAATTAGAGTCAAGGGAGAGATGTTTACCAATATGGCATACAGCAAGATTGAGGAGCTGTACAAGAAGGAAATGGCCAAACTTCAAGGGGACTCATCTCAAAGGGAAGAAGCTGAAAGAAGAATGAAGGAGAGGCATGACCTCAATATTCAACAACCATTCCCTGAGGAGACCACACCCTCAAAATACAAAGCTGAAGAAAAGAAGGAAGAATATGAAAATGTTGGTGTAGAAGTTAAGTCTGCAAAAAGGGTAAAAACCATTGCTGCAAAAAGGGTTTTCAAAAGGCTAAGAGTGGAAGAAAAAGCAGAAACTGCAGCAGAAACTGAAGCAGAATCAGTGCATAATCCAGAACAGTTCCATAAGCAAACTGATGAGAATATGGATGTCTACATGACTATAGTAGAACCTATAAAGGCTGTTCCAATCTCCATGAAGGCTCCAGAGATTATCTTTTGGGACATTCTAAGAGATAATGGAAAGGATTTCTTCATACTTGAAAGAGTTGGTGGTGCATTTGAAGCATATTCAACCTGGGGGAGAGTAATCAGAGGTTGTTCAAGAGCAGACATAGAGGAAATGTACAAAGTGGGAATGAAACTCTATGAGCCTGTGTTGAAAGATATTGAAGAAAATCTTCTCAAAGTGGCAATGGAATACTTATGTATGATGTTTGATCCAGAGAAGGTGGTGCATAGGATTAAAGATCTTCATCATGAGTATGTGTTCAAAAAGATTGATCATTGGATACTCTTTGAAAACTGTGGTGTGTACATGATTACAATTGACAAATGTTATCATGAATACTACCTAGTGGACAAAATTTATAGTCACAACAAGGAGAAGTTAACAGGGATGCTCAAAGCTAAGCTAGTATGCATAAAGGATTCAGAAATGGCTAGAATTGTGGTGAGAAGAACTATCAATCAAAGTCTGGGCCTAGATCCAAATTTGGGCAACTGAACCTGAGGTGTTGAAAGCATCTTGAAGATCAGATCTGAAGAACTTGACTTCTCTTCCTAAAAGTCAAGTTAGGGGGAGATTGTTGGGAACTGAAGAAATGCTAAGTATGGTTAATGCTGCTAGGTCAACAATTAGTACTTATGAGTTAATGCTGCTAGTTGAAGTTAATGCTGCTAGAACATGATTAATGCTGCTCTTCAAGATTAGTACTGCTGGAGTTACTACTGCTAAGAGATTAATACTGCTGATCTTGATTAGTACTGCTTATGAGATGGAGATCCGAATTACAAGAATGACAGCTGGATAGACTGAAGATATTCATGGAAGATATTCTGAAGATATTTTATTAATTGTAATTATCTTTTGTTCAGTATATATATAGAATTGATAGAATAGTTTCATTATTATTAGTTCTGAGTTTTTGTTTTAGAGAGAATCAACCTCAAGGCAGAGTTCCTAATTCTAGAGAAGTAGAATTCGTCTTGAAAGAGCTTGTTCTTCAAGATTGAGGTTGTGTGTGTAATCTTGTAACTTCAACCATTCAATACAAGTTTACAAGTTATTCATCATATTTACTGTTTGTTTACTGTGTTATTGAATATCAAAGTGTTATTCCGCAAACTTCTTTGATATTGTTTCTGAGTATTTATAATTCTTGTTGAGAATTCAATCCTAACAACTTCCGAGAACACCCAATCCAACACTTCAACCCGAGCTCCCAAACACGAACTTGAAGAAGATGAAGATGGAGGTTTTGTGGTTCGAGATCTCCACTAGCTAGGTGATGATGAAGTATGAGGGTTGAGGAGGAAAACCCTCCAAATAGGTAGAGGTTCGACATTTGAGGTTTGGGAGAGAAGAGGGAAGAAGATTTAGGGTTTTGATTTGAGAGTGATGAGGCAAATGGCTGAAAATCGGTTTTAATCTCGACAGTGCACTTCTGCGGGTTATGCCGCGAGCCAAAGTCACGTGCCAAGTCGCGGTAGCCCAAAACATCGGTTTTCTAGCATCATTCCCACCAGATTTGATTCCCGATGATTCCAAAGTAAAGCTTGCCTGAATCTATATACCTTTACGTCCCACGAGCCAACCGACTCCCGAAATAACACCTAGGGAAATCTCCAAAATTACGGTGTTACAGGAGAGGCATAATACTCAACACATAAGTCATCAATAGATAATTTCTGACTCATAATAAAGTTTACAAACTAGGAGGATCAACTCACCACTTAGGTTTTGGTGAAAACCTAGAAAACCCTAAATTTCTTGAAGATGGAGGTGATGATGATGAACTCTTGACCTTTGCTTCCAATACACCACCAAATACTCTTGGATATTCACAAAAAATAACAATATATCCTTGAAAATCTCTCAAAAATGAAATCATAGCAAAAAGAATCGTCAAAATCGGAGTTGAGATGAGAAAGATATGACCAAATGAAGAAATAGGCTGAATTAATGCATTGCACCCCGACTGCGAGAGTGACGAGTGAAAGTGACAGTGTCACTTTAGCTGTCACTTTCGCCCAAAATGTACCGTGGGCTAATTTTTCTCTACGAAAGTTCCAGGATATAATGTCAGTGTCACTTTAGCATGACACTTTTGCCCAAAAGGAGAGCCTTTTTCGCCCGTTTTCTTGGTCGTTCCTCGCCCGTTTTCTCAGTCGTTCTTCGATCGTTTTCTCGGTCGTTCCTCGACTGTTTTATTGGTACATTGGATGTTATTATGCCAATTATCATGCCATTGACGTAACTTCCTGGCACATTCGTTGGGATGACCAAACACTCGGTAAAGCCGGTGCAATTGTGACATATGTCACAACTTCATGACACTATAGTCGGGACGACCGTACTCTTAGTACCATTGGTACTATTATGACAGATGTCACAGCCACATGGAACTATAGTCAAGACGACCATACTCTTGGTGATATTGAAGCTATTGTGACAAATGTCACAACCACATGACACTATAGCCATACTCCATACTTGGTTCTTCCTTTACCGATTTATCCAGTTCAACATTTTTCCTCAGTTGAGGTAAAAATTTGGGTGTTACAATCCTCAAAACCTTAAAAGAGATTTGGTCCTCGAAATCTAGTTCATACAATTTTTTTAATTACATAATACTAAACACCAGTCCAATAATTGCCTGGTCATCTACTCCTCAGAAAAGGGTAACATTCTAAAGATATAAGCCTCAATAACATCATTTCGCAAAACGGATAATTCTTTTTCCTCCAAGGATGCGTCTCTATCCCAATTCATTCGTAAATGATCTTCGATAACCACTTGACAAACCTGCCATGATGATTTTCGTGAAGACTCTCACATCAAATATCCACCTCAATACTTTACACTCGTACCAGAGAGAACATCGAACCTTACTGGAGCAATTTCTAACCACATGATCTCGGTTGCCTCGCAACCTTAGGTGACATGTACTACCTCAAGGGTAGCTTGTGATCTCAACTTCTCATTGTCTAATTGTCCCAGCCCAACACGATTCTGAATCCGTAATCGAATGATCAACACCAAACTCAAAAAGTTCCCAAAATCCTTAATATTTCACCCTTGTTATTGGCAGAGCCTTCTTTCCAGGGACGTGCCAATACGCTCTCTAGAGAGTTAATTTATTCAAACTAGACTATTGTGCAACTCCAACATCATCATTTAGCTGATAAAGCCTTCACCATAACAAGAAAAATCTTAATCATCGATACTTAATTACTATCATCCAATATCCTTAAGGTTACTGTAACACCCGGAAAATCAAGGTAAGTATTTGATGTTCGTAATTTAAGTATTGTATTAAATTAGTAGGGATGGAACCCATAGACGTATAGTAATCTTAATTTGACTCAGTTATTGTATCACCCCGACTTATGAACAAGGAAAAAAGAGTGTAACGGACAGTGTTCCGCGCGGGTGGTCACGCGAGTGAATCCGCACGGAGCTCTATTCCCTCGTGACTCTAGAGGTCGGCACGCCTCCCCGCACGGGTCCAACCGCGCTACCATCCGCGCGGAGCCCTTGATGAAATTAAAAGGGGAATTCAGCCTCTTTCTTATTTATTTCATCCATCTACTTTCTCTCTAAGTTCTCTCCTCACTTAATACTCCTCAAGATTGATCTAAGAAAATTCAAAACCATCATCCATCACATTTATTGTAAGAATCAAGCTTCCTCAATCAAATATTTCAATCAAGGATCTCAAGTCTCAAGATAATCTTCTTCCTCCATCCATACTTCTAGGGTTTTCTATAAAACCTAGATAGTGAGTTTCTATCAACCATTTTCAAATGAGATATACATCTTAACATGCTATTTGCTCTTATTTTATGTTTATGTATTAATCTTGATCACCTGATAAGTTTGACTAAATCCTACTTTTGGGATTTATTGGAGTTTTGGTTAATATTCTTGGTGTGGGTTTTGATGAACTTATTATGGGCAATGTTTTGGTCATGAATGCGTGTTACCATGGGATTGATGGATATTATTGGTGAACTTGCATATTTTAGGGTCTTGGACCTAAAAATGGGATTAAACTATGTGAGGACTTATACATGTATCTTGCTGATATGGAATATGTATAGAGATGGATGTTGTATGTATATTGGATGAACCATGAGTAAGCACTAGGAGGATATAGTCCTAGGGTGCCACCATGACGGTATGCACCTAGACCTCCGCCATTTGAAGTAATGCCTGGGAGGTAGTCTTTAGATGTGTCGGGCCTTCGGGATGTTGCTCATGAGAGTGAACATTAAGGTACATTGACTTGCGGTGAAACTCATTGGTGTGATGGGTCTCTTCTATTGATTCCTGTATGGCTATTGTGTTTATAACTGTTTAATTAATCGTGTTATTATTGTTGAACTTACTAGGCTCGTTTGGCCTAACACTTCATTATCTTGATGTGTATCTCAGGTTCTAGCGGAGCGGCTGCCAAGGAGGTTTAGTTGACCTTAGATGCGAGCTTGGGAACATTTTGGGACGCCAACTATAGAAGACACATTTTGGAGTTTGGATAACAACTTGAGCTAATCTTGTTCCTAGTTTGGATTTAGATTAAAGGGTTGTTTTCCCTCATTGTTATTTATTACAAACTTGTAATCTCAACAGGCGTATATTGTTTCCCTTTTAGGGATGAGCTCGTGCTATGGCATGTTTTTATATACCACATTTCGAGTTCCAGAAATTTTTGTTTGTCCCAATTTTTGGGGTGTTACAAGTTGGTATCAGAGCTCTAGTTTAAGTGAACTAGGTGTCGACTCTAGTATACCTAGACTTAAGCTGTATGTACCTATGGTATCACTGTCCATTTGGGTAGAACATTCTTAGGTGGGGAGAGTACTAAGATTTCGGAAATACATTGATTGAAATTTATGATAATGACAACGAGAATTCTTATGTAAAATATGTTCACAATCTAACTTGGCCAGTGTTGTTATGAATTTATGATTACGTGAACATGCTTGAACATGTTATTGTGATGATTAATCTTTGTAGTAGTACGTATTGAACCGCGAATCTTCTAAAGAATTAATCGGTATGATCTTTATCATGTGTGACAGTTCACAATGGTAAACACAAGGAGTCGGGTGGTAGTGCCCGATGAAGGTAATGAGGCAAGTGTCACGGCTTCGGAGACTTCGAGAAGGGAAAATTCGATGGGTGCTCTAATTGTTCCCCAACGGATCATCCGGTTGGAGGGAGTAGTGGACCAAATTCCACAAGTAAACTTAGAGACCGAAAACCCAGTAGCACAAGAAGTGGGGCCCTAGTCAGTCCTATTGGCAAGTATCATGCAAATGATGAATTCTACAATGGATAAGCGGGATGAACGATTCATGAAGATATTAGAGGATCGTGATACAAGCAACCGAAGACCCGAAGCAATGGGAGACAATGCATTGGGACGAAGGATCATGTGATTAGAGCTGAAAAGAAGAAAGAAGGGGTTGCTCCTTTAAACCCTTTTTATGCAGTTAACCTCCAAAATTCTCCGGAACGACTAATCCAGTGGCGTGCATGAACTGGATACAGGATGTAGAGATGAGATTTGAGTCAAGTGAATGCGGTGACTCTCAGCGGGTAAAATTTACGTCCCAACTACTTCGAGGGGATGCATTGAGTTGGTGGAACGTTACCCGAAAGGCATTTACACCGAAGGTTTTGGCCAAGCTCACTTGGCCAACCTTCAAGAAGAAGATCATGGAGAAATACTGCAATGAGAGGGCTCTCGACAAGATAGAAGAAGAGTTCCGAAATCTAAAGAAGGGTAGTCTGTCGATCGTCGACTACTCAAAGAAATTTATGGAGAAGCTCAGTCTGGTTAAGTATTTAGCAAATGATGAGAAGTCAAAGATAAAGGCCTATTTGAGAGGTTTACAAGTGGAAATGAAGACAGGTGTGAGGAATACGCGGGTGAACACTTTGCAATAGGTCATAGAAGAGTCCCAGTAGGTGGAGGATGATATCCTCCAAGAAAGAGAAGAGAAGAGGTAACAAGGAGAGAAGCGGAAATGGGAAGGGCCAACCGGACCCGTTCGATCATCCAAACCCTTCAACGGGGGAAGGATCATGGAGCCACAACAGGAGGCAAAGTGGTGCCCCAAGTGTAAGAGCAAACACTTCGGGCCTTGTAATCCGAAGACCTTCCCTAGTTCAATGGAGTGCTTTAAGTGTGGATGGACGGACCACATGAGTAGAGATTGCACCTCCCGGGGAGTTTGCTACGAGTGCCGGGAGTCGGGACATACCAGGAGGGATTGCTCCAAGTTAGCAAGGGGCAATCAAGGAGCTTCCAGTGGGGTTGAATCAACGAAGGAAGTCCCACCGAAGGCGCCAAGCTGGGCATTCAAAATGATGGAGGATGAAGCAAGAGAGACGGTGGATGTCGTGTCGGGTACGTTTCTAGTGAACTCTCTACCTACCCGTGTTTTGTTTGATTCTGGTGCGAACCGAACATTTGTGTCTACCATGTTTTGCAAGAACTTCACCACCCATATTAGTATGTTGAATGATGTTCTAGTGGTAGAAGTAGTCAATGGGGAGCACATGTTAGTATGGGAATGCTTCGTTGGGTGTACCTTAGAATTAGATGGGGAGTCCTTCATAATAGACTTGTTACCGGTGAATATCGGGGGGTTTGATGTGATCATTGGGATGGATTGGCTAGCTGTAACACCCTAAAAATTGGTGTAACTTAAAACTTTAAAATTTTGGCAATATGACGACTGTAAATTGATAAAACCTGTTGTACAAAACCCGCCAAGGTATCCCAAGGTATCAACCCAAAAGGGGATATAGTATAATGTGCACAAACTCATTAAATGAAGCATAAAGTTACGACAACCTAAATAATCTAGATTTCTCTATCAGATTACAATCAGGTGTCGCTATCCTCCCAAAAAGGGTGACTATTCATCAAGTATACCGGTCTCTAGATCTCCCAAAATGACCGCTCTCGATCGCACGATCGACCACTCAATCCTGTAGGTTCCCGCCACTAGAGTTTCCTGTCATACATAACAACCAAAGAAACAAGTGTTAGGCTAAGGCCTAGTGAGAACGCATAAATATAGTTTAGTTTATAAATTATAGCCTCATTACAATAACACCGTATTTACACGACGGTCTATCAACTTGCTTCACCTATCATTAGAAGGGAAACACAATGTAATATTATCAACACGTTTATAATTACTCTCAAGTCATTTAACTTGGTTAGCATCAACCCAAACGAGATCTTTAGCTATTTGAGCACTCAACCCAAACCGGGTCTTTAGCATATACACAACATCAACTCTAACCGAGTCTTTAGTCTATTTACGGCCTCAACCCAAACTGGGTCTTTAGTCTATTCATGACCTCAACCCAAACCGGGTCTTTAGTCTATTTATGACCTCAACCCAAACCGGGTCTTTAGTCTATTCATGACCTCAACCCAAACCGGGTCTTTAGTCTATTCATGACCTCAACCCAAACCGGGTCTTTAGTCTATTTATGACCTCAACCCAAACCGGGTCTTTAGTCTATTTATAAACGACAACTCAAGTAAAGACCTAAAATCAACATCAAATCCCAAATACAACCAAACATACAACTTATTACTCTTCCATGGCTCTTGCTACATGTCTTGGCCAAATAGTATGTTTAATACTCTCCATTTGCCAATTTTACCCATAAATGGGGTTTTAGGTTAACTCCACATGAACAAGTAAACAATTAACCAAAATGAACATAAATACTAGCACAATATTAGACATGTATGAGAATGGAAGAGTTAAGAAACACTCACCTTGGTGACCCCTCACAAGAAAGTCAAAACCCTAGGTGAGGAAATGGAGAAATGGAAGCTTGAAGGATAGTAGCAAGTGGTACCCTTCTCAACAATCAACCCTAGAGGAGTATTAAATCCCCATTAATGCACCAAATAGGATCATAAATGAAGAGGGTAGAACTAGGGTTTGGACTTACCAAAAATCGCAGCTAGAAACCCTCCAATCTGCTCCCCAAATCAACAATAAGCTGAGAATTCCCGAAATCTGGCTTTTATACTAAAATCCCCCGTCGGCGACTATGACACGGCGACTATGCCCATGTCATAGTCGTGAGGCATTATCGCCCGCGTTGGGGCACGCTCGGTACACTCTCTGCGATTGTGACCAGGCGATAGTGACCCTGGCATAGTCGCCGGGCACTATCGCCGAACTTGTACCGAGGCCCCGTTGCTCTCCGCGACTATGCACTGCGACATTGACAAATGTCATAGTCGCCGGGCACTGTGGCCTGGTGTGTGAGTTGCTCGAAAAACTCCTTTTTCCACTCCAAGCCGATCAGATAACGATGAAATCAAACTGACCAATAACCAAGACTCAAAAGATTCGCATGCATTACGAGCCAAAGTTAATCTTATAATGACGCACAATAGGGAGAATACATACGAAATTTGGGGTGTTACAATCCTCCCCAACTTGGAAACGATTTCGTCCCCGAAATCCATACTATACAAACATATGAGGATATCTACGCTTCATGTCCTCTTCCGACTCCCATGTTACGTTCGTGCCTCGGTGATGTCTCCATTGCACCTTGACCATCACGACTTCCTTATGACGAAGTCTCTTAGTTTCCCTCTCCAAAATAGCTTCGGGTTCCTCAACACAGCGGTTGTCCTCCACACGAATTTCGGATAGTGGTATGACGCTCTCTTCCTCCGCCAAACACTTTCGCAAGTAACATACATGGAATGTAGGGTGGATTCCATCCATCTCGGGTGGTAAGTCTAGCTTATAAGCTTGTTGTCCAATACGTTCAAGAATAGTGAATGGCCTGAGGAAATGGGGACTTAGCTTCCCACGCTTCCCAAAACAGATCAAACCCTTCCAAGGAGATACTTTCAACATTACTCGATCCCCCACTTGGAACTCCACCGACCCTCTCTTCTTGTCGGCGTAACTTTTCTGACGGTCCTGCGCCGCTTTCAACCGTTCTCGAATTGATTTAACCTTGTCGGCCGTTTCCTGAACGATTTCTGGGCTGGCAAACTGCTTCTCCCCCGCCTCTAGCCAACATACGGGGGTTCTACACTTTCGTCCGTACAAAGCTTCAAAAGGTGCCATCCCAAGACTAGAGTGGTAACTATTGGTGTACGCAAATTCCACCAAAGGTAGATGGGTATCCCAACTACCACCAAATTCGATCACATATGATCTAAGCATGTCTTCAAGCGTTTGAATGGTCCTTTCACTTTGTCCGTCCGTTTGTGGGTGATAAGTCGTCCTTAAATTTACCCGTGTGCCCAACTCTTGGTGTAAAGCTCCCCAAAATCTCGACATGAACCGACTATCATGATCGGAAACTATCGACAAAGGTATACCGTTCCTAGAGACTACCTCGTCTATATAGAGTTTTGCCAACTTATCCATCGGCAAGGTTTCCCGCATCGCTAGAAAGTGAGCACTCTTGGTCAAACGGTCAACGATAACCCAAATAGTGTCGTTCCCTCTCAAGGTCTTTGGTAGTTTGGTCACGAAGTCCATGGTAATCTTGTCCCATTTCCACTCGGGTATTTCAAGCGATTGAAGGCTTCCATAGGGTCGTTGATGCTCGGCCTTCACTTGTGAACAAGTTACACATCGTTCTACAAAATGAGCTACATCCAATTTCATAATCGGCCACCAATACTGCAATTTCAAATCCCGATACATCTTGGTGCTTCCCGGGTGAATAGAATACTTGGATTTATGCGCGTCCTCCAAAAGGAGCTCTCGGAAACTACCACACTTTGGTACCCAAACTCGCCCATTGAAGCATTTGATCCCTCGACTATCTTCGGTCAATAGTAACCGTTGCTTGGTCATCACTTCTTCTTTGAGGTTTTCTTCCTTTAAGGCTTCGGCTTGCGCCCCTTTAATCTTTTCCATGAGACTTGACACCAACTTGATTCTTGTAAGTTTGGCTTGAAGTCTCCCGCTATACTCTTTCCGACTTAAGGCGTCGGCCACCACGTTTGCTTTACCCGGATGATAGAGTAATTCACAATCGTAGTCCTTGAGTAGTTCTAACCACCTTCGTTGCCTCATGTTGAGTTCCTTCTGATCAAAAACGTACTTCAGGCTCTTGTGATCCGTATACAAGGTATACTTTGTGCCGTAAAGGTAATGTCGCCATAACTTTAACGCGAACACCACCGCCGCCAACTCCAAGTCATGAGTGGGGTAGTTTTTCTCATGCACTTTCAATTGTCTAGATGCGTATGCGATCACCTTCCCCCTTTGCATTAGTACGCATCCAAGCCCCATTTTGGATGCATCGCTAAAGACCACAAAATCCTCCGATCCTTCCGGCAAGGATAAGATCGGAGCTTCACATAATTTCCTTTGCAAAGTCCGAAATGCTTTCTCTTGATCTTCGGTCCACACAAACTTTACATTCTTCTTGGTCAACATTGACAACGAAGAAACAATCTTGGAGAAATCTTGTATGAATCTTCGGTAATACCCCGCCATGCCTAGAAAACTTCGAATCTCGGAGGGGCTTTTGGGAGGTTCCCAATTCGTCATAGCTTCAATCTTGGCCGGATCCACCTTCACTCCATCCTTCGAAACTACGTGCCCTAAGAACTGCACTTCCTTCAACCAGAACTCGCACTTGGAAAACTTTGCATAGAGTTTCTCCTTCCTCAAGATTTCCAAAACATCTCGAAGGTGACGTGCATGCTCGGCCTCATCCCTCGAGTAGACAAGAATGTCGTCGATGAACACAATGACCGACTTGTCAAGAAATGGTCGGCACACGCGATTCATCAAATCCATGAACACCGCTGGAGCGTTCGTCAAACTGAATGGCATCACTAGAAACTCGTAGTGGCCATAACGCGTCCTAAAAGCAGTTTTAGGAATGTCTTCTTCTTTGACTTTCACTTGATGATAACCCGAACGAAGATCGATCTTTGAAAAGCAACCCGCTCCTTGTAGTTGGTCGAATAGATCATCGATCCTAGGGAGTGGGTATTTGTTCTTCACGGTCACCTTGTTTAACTCCCTATAGTCGATGCACATCCGCATGGTACCGTCCTTTTTCTTCACAAATAAGACCGGTGCTCCCCAAGGCGAGGAACTCGGTCTTACGAACCCCTTCTCTAAAAGGTCCTGCAATTGGCTCATCATTTCCTTCATCTCTGATGGGGCCAAACGGTATGGAGCTCGGGCTATAGGAGCCTCTCCCGGTGTTAGGTCGATCTTGAATTCCACTTGACGGTCGGGTGGTAAGCCAGGCAAGTCGTCCGGGAATACGTCGGGAAACTCCCTCACCACCCCAACATCTTCTAGCTTCTTCTTCTCGAGTTTAGCATTTACCACATATGCCAAAAAGGATGGACATCCTTTCGCTAAGCACCTTCGCGCCTTTACCAAGTTAATGATTTCTATCTCGCCTTTTCGTTTCACGTCGTACACGGTTATAGTCCCACCATTCAAGGTCGGAATTCGAATTAGTTTCTTCGTACAAAGGATTTCGGCATGGTTATTCGCTAACCAATCCATTCCGATTACAACATCGAACCCCCCGATGATCATCGGCATTAGATTGACCAAAAACTCTTTCCCCTCATTCTCTAATTTACAACCTTTCAGAACGTCTCGAACCACCACTTGGTCACCGTCCGCTAATTCTACCACTATAGCATTTTCTAAACTACTAGTGGGCACAGATAACTTTTGACAGAATGAAATTGATATGAACGAAAAGCTCGCGCCGGAGTCAAACAATATACGTGTAGGCACGGAGTTTAGAAGAAACGTACCCAACACTACATCAGTCGAAGCCCTCGCTTCTTCGGTAGACATTTGAAACGCTCTTCCCGTCGCTCTCGGAGGTTCCGTCTTCTTCGTTTCCTTTCCCCCAGTCTTCAACTTCGGACACTCACTCCGAATATGACTTGGTTCCTTGCACTCAAAGCATGTAATCCCTCGGACCGGGCAATCACGACGATCATGGCCCGCCTTTCCACATTTTAAACAATTTGACCCTCCTGAATTGCACGGACCAACATGTTTGCTCCGACACTTAGAGCACAATCTAGCTTCGCGTCCCGATTCGCTCCCACGGTAGTTGTTGTTGAAAGGCTTTGTCCTTCTTGGAGGTGCGGAATTTCCTTCCCACCTCCTTTTCTCAACTGGTCCACTCCTCTCTAATTTGTTTTGGCCATAGGAGTCTTCCACCAACTGAGCATCTTCGATAGCTTCACGGAGGGTAGAGGCTTTAGACACTCGAACAAGATTCTTCATCTCACTCGGCAACCCTTTGGTGTAGGCCTTGATCTTTTCCTTCTCGGTCGGGACCAGATGTCCCACCAAACCGAGCTTATCCATGAACTGACGATTATATTCTCTCAATGACAGGTTCCCTTTCCTCAGATTTCGGAACTCTTCATCCATTCGATCCAAGGCCCGTTCATTGCAAAACTCTTCCATCAACTTCTCTTTAAAGGTTGACCAACTCAGTTTGGCCAACACCGTGGCATCTACTGACGAGGAGTAAACATTCCACCATGTTAAGGTCGTTCCCCTCAACATCTGAGAACCAAAAATTGCCTTCTGACTTTCCCCGCATTCACTTGATCTGAAGGCCTGCTCCATCTCTCTTACCCAGTTCATACACACCAACGGGTCATCGGTACCCTTGAATTCTGGGGGTCGGCATCCAAGAAATGTCTTAAAGGTACAAGTCTTAGGCGGACCGGGAGGAGGAGTTTCATTAGAAGGGACAATGGGCTCCGAACCTCCGGATCCCGCCAAAATCACATTCTCTGCAACCGTTTCAGGTCTATGGTTACTAGCGTCCCGATCTTCCAGTAACTTCATAAACATTTCTTGTTGTTGCGCCATAGCTGCGTTCATGGCCTACATCATTCTGTACATCATTCTTGTCTCCGGTGTCACTTCTTCCATAATCGGATGAGTTGTAGCTATGTTACGATGGGGTATGAACTCCGGTCCTCCACCCAATACGTTTAACAGAGGTGGGGGCAAATCATTATTCGTTACCCTCGGTTGGTCGGCCATAGACGCTGTCGTATCCTGCCCTTCTGGCCGATTACGCGTATTGACCATAGTCTACCACACACGCGAGAATATAGGTAAGATAAGACTATACATCTATAAGCAAGGAAACATACTACCACATTCATTAATCATCATAACAACGGAAACAAGCATAATCACGTAAAACATCCTCATAATAACGTTAGCTAGGCAAAATTATGAACATGTAATACATAAGAATTTTCATCTCCATCACTGTAACTTTCAATTCGTGTAGTCGCCGTCGACTCTAAAACCATTCTATCTTAGGAGTTCTACCCATCTCACAATCATTGCCTAACACACTCAGTCTAAGTCTGGATATCTTACATTCATGCCTAGTTCACTTAAACTAGAGCTCTGATACCAACTTGTAACACCCTAAAAATTGGCGTAACTTAAAACTTTAAAATTTTGGCAATATGACGGCTATAAATTGATAAAACATGTTGTACAAAACCCGCCAAGGTATCCCAAGGTATCAACCCAAAAGGGGATATAGTATAATGTGTACAAACTCATTAAATGAAGCATAAAGTTACGACAACCTAAATAATCTATATTTCTCTATCAGATTACAATCGGGTGTCGCTATCCTCCCAAAAAGGGTGACAATTCATCAAGTATACCGGTCTCTAGATCTCCTAAAATGACCGCTCTCGATCGCACGATCGACCACTCAATCCCGTAGGTTCCTGCCACTAGAGTTTCCTGTCATACATGACAACCAAAGAAACAAGTGTTAGGCTAAGGCCTAGGGAGAACGCATAAATACAGTTTAGTTTATAAATTATAGCCTCATTACAATAACACCGTATTTACACGACGGTCTATCAACTTGCTTCACCTGCCATTAGAAGGGAAACACAATGTAATATTATCAACACGTTTATAATTACTCTCAAGTTATTTAACTTGGTTAGCATCAACCCAAACGAGATCTTTAGCTATTTGAGCACTCAACCCAAACCGGGTCTTTAGCATATACACAACATCAACCCAAACCGGGTCTTTAGTCTATTCATGACCTCAACCCAAACCGGGTCTTTAGTCTATTCATGACCTCAACCCAAACCGGGTCTTTAGTTTATTCATGACCTCAACCCAAACCGGGTCTTTAGTCTATTTATAAACGACAACTCAAGTAAAGACTTAAAATCAACATCAAATCCCAAATACAACCAAACATACAACTTATTACTCTTCCATGGCTCTTGCTACATGTCTTGGCCAAATAGTATGTTTAATACTCTCTATTTGCCAATTTTACCCATAAACGGGGTTTTAGGTTAACACCACATGAACAAGTAAACAATTAACCAAAATGCACATAAATACTAGCACAATATTAGACATGTATGAGAATGGAAGAGTTAAGAAACACTCACCTTGGTGACCCCTCACAAGAAAGTCAAAACCCTAGGTGAGGAAATGGAGAAATGGAAGCTTGAAGGATAGTAGCAAGTGGTACACTTCTCAACAATCAACCCTAGAGGAGCATTAAATCCCCATTAATGCACCAAATAGGATCATAAATGAAGAGGGTAGAACTAGGGTTTGGACTTACCAAAAATCGCAGCTAGAAACCCTCCAATCTGCTCCCCAAATCAACAATAAGCTAAGAATTCCCGAAATCTGGCTTTTATACTAAAATCCCCCGTCGGCGACTATGACACGGCGACTATGCCCATGTCATAGTCGCGAGGCATTATCGCTCGCGTTGGGGCACACTCGGTACACTCCCCGCGATTGTGACCAGGCGATAGTGACCCTGGCATAATCGTCGGGCACTATCGCCGAACTTGTACCGAGGCCCCGTTGCTCTCCGCGACTATGCCCTGTGACATTGACAAATGTCATAGTCGCCGGGCACTGTGGCCTGGTGTGTGAGTTGCTCGAAAAACTCCTTTTTCCACTCCAAGCCGATCAGATAACGATGAAATCAAACTGACCAATAACCAAGACTCAAAAGATTCGCATGCACTACGAGCCAAAGTTAATCTTATAATGACGCACAATAGAGAGAATACATACGAAATTTGGGGTGTTACACTAGCTAAGCACGATGCTGGTATATTTTGGTCCAAGAAACTAATTCGAGTACCCTTGCTTAAGGGTGGAGAGGTGATATCTACGGAGAGAAGAACCGAAAAGCCAACATGATTATCTCGTCAATCAAAGCACGAAAGAGGTTATCCAAGGGGTGTACTTCATACTTGGCTTACGTAATCGACGTGAAATTGGAAAAGAAGAAGGTGGAAGACGTGGATGTGGTGCGCGACTACCTGGATGTCTGTCCGGCAAATCTACCCGGATTACCGTCGGAACGTCAAGTGGAGTTCCATATCGACCTCACTCCAGGTGCTGCACCAATCGCTCCTGCTCTTTATCGTCTAGCCCTGACGGAAATGCAAGAGATGATGATGCAACTACAAGAACTTCTCGAGAATGGGTTTATATGAACGAGCTCGTCGCCGTGGGGAGCTCCAGTTTTATTCATGAAGAAGAAGGATGGGTCCATGCGGATGTGTGTCGACTACCGCGAACTCAACAAGGTTATCGTCAAGAACAAGTATCCACTTTCGTGAATCGACAACCTCTTCGATCAATTGCAAGGAGCGGGATGTTTCTCTAAGATATATTTGCGGTCCGGTAAACAAATCATGTCTAGCTCAGTTGGTTTTCCCAAGAGCGGTAACATCCTGAGGGGGATTGTGGATGGTATCCCAATCTACCCGGGTTCGAATCCAAGGGGAGTCTATTTGAGGGCATGACGAGTACCCAGTGCTTAGGTCGGTCCAGTCGTTGACTGGGCTACCCCCAGCCCAGTCTTAGACTATGGTTGGGCTCTAGGTTCAGCGTAAGCTGGGCCGGGACAGCGGCGGATTAGTGGGCTGCCCGTGGATGCCCGATACCGCCGGGGAGGTGTGCGTGCGTGTGTGCGTGCGTTCGTGGTAGTCGTTCGTTGGTTCGATGCAGCTATGCCTTCCAAAAAAAATCAAGTACGGGTGAAATAGAGTGATATTCCGAAGACGGCGTTTCGGACGAGATACAGTCATTATGAGTTCCTAGTCATGCCATTCGGGTTGACTAATGCTCCGTCCATATTTATGGACTTGATGAACCCAATATGCCGACCTTTCTTGGACAAATCGGTTATAGTATTCATCGACGATATTCTGATCTATTCGCGGGACGAGGTCGAGCATCGGAAACATTTGCGGGAGGTTTTGGAGATACTTCGAAAGGAAAGGTTGTTCGCAAAATTCTCAAAGTGTGAGTTTTGGTTACAAGAGGTCAAATGTTTGGGCCATGTGATATCCCAGGATGGAGTGAAGGTAGACCCGGCAAAGATCGAAGCAATGATGAATTCGGAACCACCGACGAGCCCAACTAAGATAAGAAGTTTCTTGGGATTAGCCGACTACTACCGATGATTTATTAAAGACTTTTCGAAGATCGCCTCTCCGCTCACGTCGTTGACAAGGAAGAACGTGAGGTTCCTATGGACCGAGACTCAAGAAAAAGCTTTTCGGACTCTACAAAGGAGACTATGCTATGCACCAATCTTGTCCTTGCCCGAAGGATCCGAAGACTTCGTGGTTTTTAGTGACGCCTCTAAATTTGGCCTCGGGTGTGTTTTGATGCAAAGGGGGAAAGTGATCGCGTACGCATCGCGACAACTTAAAGACCACGAAAAGAATTATCCTACTCATGATTTGGAGTTGGCGGCGATGGTATTTACCCTAAAGCTATGGAGGCACTACCTCAACGGGACAAAGTGTACATTATTCACCGATCACAAAAGGTTGAAGTACATATTTGACCTAAAGGACCTCAACATGTGTCAAAGAAGGTGGTTGGAGCTTTTGAAGGACTATGATTGTTAGTTGCTTTACCACTCCGGAAAAACCAACGTGGTGGCAGATGCTTTGAGCCGGGAGAGTTATGGGAGCGAAATCAAAATACCTCTTTCAAGGATCGACGTGATATCAAGCTTAATGTAGGACATTAAGACGAGTCAAGTTGAATCACTTCGTGAGGAGAACCTCAAAGCCGAGATCATGGTGAAGCAACGGGAACAACTAACGGAGGATAACCGTGGTCTCAAGTTATTTCAAGGAAGAATTTGGGTGCCGAAGGTTGGAGGGATTTGTGAATTGGTATTGGCGGAAGCTCACAAGTCCAAGTACTCTATACATCCCGGTAGCACTAAGATGTATAGAGATTTGAAGTTACATTATTGGTGGCCGATAATGAAGCTCGATGTGGCCAATTATGTGGAAAGATGCGTCACTTGCCTTCAAGTCAAAGCGGAGCACCAAAAGCCTTACAAGAGTTTGCAGCCACTAGCCATTCCGGAATGGAAGTGGGAACACATCACAATGGACTTCTTCACTAAACTACCGAGAACCTCGAGGGGTCACGACACTATTTGGGTAGTGGTATATCGAGTCACGAAGACCACACACTTTTTGGCGATGCGAGAGACGTTGCCGATGGACAAACTAGCTAAGCTCTACATTGACGAAGTAGTGTCACGTCATGGTGTTCCACTATCCATTGTGTCAGATCGGGATAGTCGGTTCACCTCTAAGTTTTGGGATGGGCTTCAGAAAAAGTTGGGTAGCGAGTCAAATTGAGTACGATGTATCATCCTCAAATGGACGGTCAAAGTGAAAGGACCATCCAAACTCTCGAGGACATACTTCGTTCATGTGTCATAGACTTTGGAGGAAATTGGGATTCACACTTGCCATTAGTGGAATTCGCGTATAATAACAGTTATCTTTCGAGCATCGGAATGGCACCATTCGAAGCGCTATATGGACGGAAATGTAGGACACCGGTGTGTTGGATCCAGGCGGGAGAAAAGAAATTTGCAGGACCAGAGATCGTGCAAGAAACGGAAGACAAAGTGAAAAATATCCGGGAGTGTTTGAAGGCGGCTCAAGACCGACAAAAGAGCTATGCGGACAAAAAGCGAAGACCGGTCGAGTTCCAAGTGGGAGAGCAGGTTATGTTAAAGGTGTCACCATGGAAGGGAATCATCCGTTTTGGGAAGCGCGGGAAGCTTAGTCCCCGTTTCCTTGGACCCTTCACCATATTGGAGAATATTGGACTTCAAGCTTATAGATTGGACTTGCCACTGGAAATGGATGGGATTCACCCTACATTTCATGTGTGTTACTTTCGCAAGTGCCTGGACGAAGAGGAAAGTGTCATACCTTTGACGGAGATTCAAGTGGACAACGAGAACCGATGCGTGGAGAAGCTGAAGACCATCTTAGAGTCGAAAACGAAGCAATTGCAACATAAAGAAGTAACTATGGTCAAGGTACAATGGAGGCACCACCGGGGTGCCAATGTGACGTTGGAGTCGGAGGAGAACATGAAGAATCGATACCCTCATTTATTTAGTGAATAAGATTTCAGGGACGCAATCCTCTTTTAGGAGGGGAGGATTGTAACGCCCGGAAAATAAAGGTAAGTATTTGATGTTCGTAATTTAAGTACTTTATTAAATTAGTAGGGATGGAACCCATACACGTATAGTAATCTTATTTTGACTCGGTTATTTTATTACCCCGACTTATGACCAAGGAAAAAAGAGTGGAACAGACAGTGTTCCGCGCGGGTGGCCACGCGAGTGAAACCGCGCGGAGCTCTGTTCCCTCGCGACTCCAGAGGCCGGCACGCCTCCCCGCGCGGGTACAACCACGCCACCATCCGCGCGGAGCCCCTGACGAAATTAAAAGGGGAATTCAGCCTCTTTTTATTTATTTCATCCATCTACTTTCTCTCAAAGTTCTCTCCTCACTAAATACTCCTCAAGATCGATCTAAGAAGCATCAAAACCATCATCCATCACATTTATTGAAAAAATCAAGCTTCCTCAATCAAAGATTTCAACCAAGGATCTCAAGTCTCAATATCATCTTCTTCCTCTATCCTTACTTCTAGGGTTTTTGCAAGTTTCTAGGTTTTTCTATAAAACGTAGATAGTGAGTTTCTATCAACCATTTTCAAATGAGATATACATCTTAACATGTTACTTTCTCTTATTTTATGTTTATGTATTAATCTTGATCATCTGATAAGTTTGACTAAATCCTAATTTTGGTATTTATTGGAGTTTTGGTTAATATTCTTGGTGTGGGTTTTGATGAACTTATTATGGGCAATGTTTTGGTCATGAATGTGTGTTACCATGGGATTGATGGATATTATTGGTGAACTTGCATATTTTAGGATTTTGGACCTAAAAATGGGATTAAACTATGTGAGGACTTATACATGTACTTTGCTGATATGGAATATGTATAGAGATGGATGTTGTATGTATATTGGATGAACCATGAGTAAGCACTAGGAGGATATAGTCTTAGGGTTCCACCATGACGGTATGAACCTAGACCTCCACCATTTGAAGTAATGCCTGGGAGGTAGTCTTTAGATGCGTCGGGCCTTCGGGATGTTGCTCATGAGAGTGAACATCAAGGTAGATTGACTTGCGGTGAAACTCATTGGTGTGATGGGTCTCCCCTATTGATTCCTGTATGGATATTGTGTTTATAAATGTTTAATTGATCGTGTTATTATTGTTGAACTCACTAGGCTCGTTTGGCCTAACACTTGATTGCCTTGATGTGTATCTCAGGTTCTAGCGGTGTGACCACCAAGGAGATTTAGTTGACCTTAGATGCGAGCTTGGGAACATTTTGGGACACCAACTATAGAAGACACATTTTGGAGTTTGGATAACAACTTGAGTTAATCTTGTTCCTAGTTAGGATTTAGATTAAAGGGTTGTTTTCCCTCATTGTTATTTATTACAAACTTGTAATCTCAACAGGCGTATATTGTTTCCCTTTTTGGGATGAGCTTGTGCTATGACATGTTTTTATATACCACATTTCCAGTTCCGTAAATTTTTGTTTGTCCCAATTTTTGGGGTGTTACAGTTACCACTTAAATTTCAACCACACAGGATACATCGGAAGTGCATTGAAGCACCCCAACGGTCATTGCCCTCAAAATCGAGTGTCGACACCTAACATGTCACTAAAATTCCAATCTTACATCTCTAACAACGAATCACAATATTTCCTTTATTCACGAAGGCTCATTAAGTGGGCACACCAATAACACATGACATGTCGTCGAACAAGCAGCCCATCAATTCAAACCCAACCATAGGCGATCAACCATACAAGGCTTAACCCCAAGATTTACCGAAAAGGGAAAGATCATCACTTACATAACTGAGATAATAACATAAATCTACTACCTTGATTATTCATATGTGAACAGACTCATAAGGTCGAATTCCCAAAATTCAAATCTACCCACAATTGGATCATCTGACTCTTCAATTCCCAAGGACTTCTGTAGTCCCTAATCACATCTCCTTTTGCTAGAGGGTTTAAATCTATAGCCCCGATTGAGTTTAATGTTTTTCAAACTAATATGCCAATTTGAAATTTTATAAAAAATTTCAACACGTAATCTTTATAACAATTAGTCGTACATGTAAAAACTTACCACTGCTTTCTCGATGGTTGCGCAAAGTGATTACCAATACCACACATATAAAATCATTTCAAAAGCCAATTGATCATTACTCACGGTAATAATGACAATAACAAAAGTTGCGCAACAAACTTTTCTAATGGACCACTATGGTCCTAACATGCATCAATTTATGCTGTGTACGTAAAAAATAATTTTCTGCACTAAAACAATGTGCAACAAATGTTTGTACAAACTCCAAAAGAGGAACTTCACAAATTCAAGCTCCAAAATTATCTCCTTTAACTATAATTGGCATGAAATAAAATTTCCAAAAAGACCCACGTATATTAGTTTATTTCCCAAACTTAGTAAAACGATAGGTGCATGCGATTTGGTCAAACGTAAAATAATTTAGATCGATTTCAAACCTTAGGTCGTACGAATAAAATGTTCTTTTTCCCAAAATAGTGGTTACAACCATGCATACCAATAAACCAATATATTGTATTAGCATGAACCGATCAAAATGGTGTCAACCACCGAAGAATGTACAAAGCAAAAGTTCAACACGAACCATTATAGGTCCTTCATATGCTTACTCACACCAATGCATAAATCAATTCAAATACTAAGTAGTGTACAACAAAATATACTTGTATAAAACTCAAAAGTGTAATTATGCGATATCAAGACTCTCAAGGCGTCTCTTACGGTTGCAAAAAGGCATGGACAAAACTCGCATGAGACAAGACGCTCACTAAAACTCATAGATTTACATGCACCATAATTAAAGCCTACGCATTTCAATGTTCACTCATGCGTTTCAAAATTTCGTAAAATAACACTCCATAAAACTCAACAAAACTACGCACAAAATAAAATTCTCAGGAAAACTCAAATACCAAAACTTGGAAATAACTCTTCGTCCAAAACCTTAACATATGTGGAGGAGATCCAATGTTAAAGTCATAAGTCGCAACTACTTATCCAAGACCCTAAACAACATCAAAATACGAACATCACAATATCTGAAAATAGTGTTCAACAACAACGAGAATAAAGAAAGTCTCAACAGAGTTTGCAACCACATGCAATAAAATTATTTTATGCATGTTTAAAATCATGGTTTAAAATCTTGTGTATGCTAAACATTTTTCCAAGATTTCGTAATATAATCCACATGATGATTTGGAAACATGAGAAATAATTGATACAATTTAATTTACAAATAAATTTCGTGCATGAGTTTGGTCGGCACTCAACGTCTCAAAACCACACTTCTCAATTTCCCAGTCACACTATCGTCATCTGAAAGCTCAAACTTCTTAAGGCAATGATCTAAAACTGCATCGATTAACCTCACACTTTCTCCTCGAATTAAGGTCGATTCATTAAGTCTAGGGTTCTAATTCAACCCCCAATTCCGACCCGAGACGGTCCACTTAATGTACTCATCATACTTATATAGTAACTCAAAGTGACAATGCTATAACATCAACTTTTCAAATGACTATTCACAAAGGAATCCTTTACCCCATCGATCATCATGTGAAGGTGATTCAAGCATATACATGCAACATGTATGTTCACCATAACACTGACCAGGTGCAATTATGTACGTACCGTACATGAAGATCCTTGCTACCCGCGTCATGATTCTCGATTCTAGTGTCTAATCATACAATCTCGCTTTCCTTTGCTTAGTAACACGCTAGTTTGAGTCTAAGCATCCAAATTCAATACCTAAATCTCTCAAACTTATGTTCTGATACCAACTTGTAACACCCTCAAATTTCTAAAGAGCGACAAATTTAAATTTTTCAATAATACTTCAAAAGATAAAATTTCTTACGACAAGTCCATACTTGAAATATGATTCTAGAATTAACCATCAACAAGATGAATATATACTTACGTAAAAAACTAATTAAAGATCAGGTGTTATTAAACCCAAATACAAATTGCTATTCCCAAGATAACTGCAGAAGGCTTCACCAAGCTACTCACCATCGAAAAGGTCTACTCCTATAAAATAAATCATTAAAATACTAATACTTATGATTTATTTATCAAAATACCCAAAATCCCAAATATGGGTGTTTTGCAAAGTTTATAAAGTCAAACGCTTCGAATAACTGAAACTCACCAAATAACTCAATAGTTGATAATCTCGTGCAAAACATATAAACATTTTAAAATGAACATTTTGGCATGTACACCATTTTCGCAAATCAACTTGAACTCACCTTGCTAGATTTAGGCTAAACCTAGATTTTTCCCTAACTTGAACTCCTTTGAAGAAATTTGAATCCTCAAGCCAAATCTTCCAAAAACCTAGATCCATAAGTTTCTAACCATCAATACACATATCCAAGCACTTAGAATCATTAGCCAAACATCTTATACCAAAATCTCCATTTTGGCCAAAAACCGTAATTTGACCTAACTTTTCTTAAAATCTTCCAAACCGAAATTGGAGAAACATAAACACTAGGAAGTCATCAATAGATAATTTATGACTCATAATAAAGTTTACAAACTAAGAGGATCAACTCACCACTTAGGTTTTGGTGAAAACCTAGCATGGCACTTTCGCCCAAAAGGTACCGAGAGTCTTTTTCGACCGTTTTCTTGGTCGGTCCTCTCCCGTTTTCTCGGTCGTTCCTTGACTGTTTTCTCGGTCGTTTCCTCGATCGTTTTCTTGGTACATTAGATGCTATTATGCCAGTTATCGTGCCATTGACGTAACTTCCTGGCACATTCATTGGGACGACCAAACACTCGGTAATTCCGGTGCAATTGTGACATATGTCACAACTTGTTGGATCCCAGATTCTTGTCTAGAATGATTTAAACAAACAAACATATGATAAATATAGCGGAATGATAGTCTCTGGAAAAGCAGGAACCACTAGTAGCAATGAAAGTTCTGGAGTTGTTGCAGTAAAGCAAAATCACTTGAACTAGTGAGTGCAAGAGTGTGGAAGGTTGATCTTCAGTATAGGTAGAATGCCTCTCTGGTTCAGTTATTCTTGGCTCTGGAGTCTCTTGTACATCAGTTTGTTTTGGTACAGAAGAGGAGGAGGGAGCATAGGCATTAGCTTCCTCTGTTCCCTATTCTCCCCCTCTTGAGCATCTGATGACCCATCGAGCATATCATCATCATCTTGGTCGTCAGAATCCTCAAACCTCTCCTTCTTAGAGGCCTCATCTGCATAGGAAGTTTTAGGAACCTTCCTCTTGAGCTTTAGTGCAGCCTCTGGAAGTAAGGCTTCTTCAAGCAATGACTTAACAGTTTTCGTGGTCTCTCCAGATTTAGCCACAAATTTTCTCGAGACAGAGAGCATCCATCTTGTGACTTGCTCCGAAAAGTCATGGAGATCAGACTTCGTGACCAAGTCTGCTGCAGTTCTTTGAGATTGAACTTGAGCGGGAGGAGCTGCAGTAACTGGTATGGTTGCGACAGCTTCAGAGATCATCTTTATCAACTCTGTCTTGAACTTCTCCAGATCTTCAGGGGTAACTGAGGGCACTACAGAGGATAACACTAGAATAGCTTTAATGATGTCAGCCTTGTCAGATCTAAGAGCTTCTGATAGTTGATCAGAGCGACCGCCGACAAGAGTTTCTAGAGCTGACATTCTGTTGTTGTTGGCTTCCAGTTGGGTCTTCAACTCAAAGACCTCTGAAGTAAGTTTGATCACTTCAGAGTTCGAGGCAGAGGCCTCTGAGGTCTTCTCTAGTGTAAGTTTAAGATCATTCAAGGATCTTCAGATTTCATCACCAAAGACTTTGAACTCTTCTTTGGTAACGAATTCAGAGAGGGGAACCGTGGACCCAACAAATGTGTCTAAGTCACCCTCGAGTTTAGAGGGGCCCTTCTGCAGAGGTGAGTTGAGGTTGCCTCTGGAAGGACTTCCTACCAATCCTTGAGAATCCTTTGAAGGGGATTTCTCTATGGTAGTTCTGATCAGATCCTCTTCCTCTGACTGAGATTCAGGGGAAGAAAATCTGATGTGACGAGAAGACTTGCTTTCCAGGCAAGTTAACCCTTGTGCAATTAAGTCATGCAACTGCCCCTCAGTTAGGTAGTCCCTATGTGAGATCCATAAGATCTATGGAATTAGGGAAGGGTCCTCTATATTATGAGCCACAGAGGCATCATTTTGTATGGGTTGTGGTGACGTACCTCGGGTGAATGGGTACTTATATTTTCAATAGATAAGTCCTTTTGAGAGGACAAATCTAGAAGTGTGGCATCCCCTTGGGTGTGAGTTTCAGAGGCAGAAGGAAGTTCCTCTGAGCGGTTTGCTTGGTTTGGGTTCGAGGTGTGCACCTTTTGTTCAATGTTCTTTGGTGCTGGACCACTTAGAACAGATTTCGTGCTTGCACTGGGTTAGGGTTTGGAAACGTACATGTGTGCCTCTCTCGGCATCTTTTGCTACCTTACGTCTCTCGGTTCTTAGGGCTGTAGAATGCACACTCTCAGAGGTACTCTCTGACTCACCCTCCTCTGCTCTGGTAGAGCTAATCTCTTCACTAGAGGCAGAGGGACTCTCTGATTTTCCTTTTTCAGATCCACCCTTTGGTTGCACTCTACGCTCATCCACATTGTCCTCGGAGTCCTCACTGTCTGACTCGGGCTCTGGTTCATATCCTAAATGTGTTGGGGATCCCATTATCGCTTCTGATGATTGGGCAACACTGCTAAGATAGAGATAGGTGAGGTGGGTCTCTGGAATGTATTTCTTCATGTTCTGAGGGAATATCCTTTCGTATGGGCAAGGAGTCATGGTTGTGGGTTTGAATATATTCATCACAAAGATTGGGGTTTAGGTCCTTCTTCTGAGAGCGTGAATTTAGTCATGGATCCTCTGATTATCAATGAAATGAACCATGGAAAAAGGACCGAGACTGGTGGTTTGCCCTTAGCCAGGGCCTTCTTCTTCCTATCCACAACAGTGTAGAGTTCAGAAAAGAGTAGGTTGGCCATGTCAATGTTTCGGTTGAAGAATAGGGCATACATGATGGCGAGTAGGGTAGGATTGGCTTGATCCTGACTGCTAATTTTGCAGGTTAGTGTGTGATTGAGCACACTAAACATGAAATTCCACACCGATGGAAGGTGTTGTCTCTTAAACTCACTCAATCTGGATATTTCTTTATTGTAACCTAAGTGGTAAAGAAATTGAAGAAGGGTTTCCTGCGATGGAAGTTTCTCGAACTTAGAAATTTCTAGGTCAAATGGTTTGAGGAGAAAAAGACGACGACGAAGAGTTTTAGGTGAAATTCGAAGAGAAACGCCTTTGTCTCCTGCATCAACATAACCTACCAGTCCTTTAGCTTCTTCATTGTACTCACTTGAGTACCACCATTGTTGAACATAGTTGAGGGGTACATTGGAATCAAAGCTGGTAATGGCGTCTTTCAATTCACAGGTTCGGAGAAATTCAAGTATAGGTCGATATTGTTCTTCAAACTTGGTGGGGCTAAGGTTCAGATGAAAGTTGTTTCCCTTTACAAGGATGTTGAACTGAGTAAGGTTTTGGTTTGGGACAATCCTGCTTGAATTGTCTGAGCTATTTTGATTCTGAGCCATTGTTGCAGGTTTTGAAGTTCTTGAGATTTTGAATGCTTAGAGAGAGAAGATAAAGTAGAGAGGGAAAGTCTAAGAGCGTAAAGAAAAAATGATGATCTGAAATGGGTTTTTATGGGTATGAGGCGTGTATATGAGGTTATGGAAACGACATTTATGAGTACCCATGTCAGAAACATTCCATTATCCATCTATTCACATAGTAACACATGGAGAGGGCGCCATTTGAAAGGACGCATACGTAAGACACCTGCCATCTTGGGGTTGTTAGTGAAACATGACAGTCACCCAAGTCAAATAACCCACACAAGTCAAATTTACAAATATTTACAAGTGTAAAAACTTTTCAGAGAAAGAAATGAACAGTCACAACTTCTGAAATTTTTGACAATTGTGCTTCAATCATTCAATCTTCTCAAAAATCTTTTTGAAAATCCAAAATTTGATTGGAGGTATATCCAAAAACACTAGAATTTAGTGCTCTGATGTATCTTTAGAGAAGATGATATCAGAGGCTCTGAAGAGTAGTATTAGAGACTACATAATAGACTCTGGAATTCGTTCAAAAGTTTATAATCAAGTTTAGGTTTTAGAAAGGTGAAAAATAAGAATGAAGTACAAACCTTCCCTTGTGATTCTGGAAAAAGACCCTTTTAGGAAAAATCAGAGGCTCTGATAGAAATATCAGAAGCTCTGATGTTATTACCTTCCATCTGTTTTGACTCCTCCTTGACAGATGATGGTTGTGTTATCCCCCTTAACGGATGAACAATTTATGTTGTTCTCTTCCCCTTAAATAGTTCTAGGTTTATAAAATCAGATGTTTGTGAACATGCTTTGTAATCTCAGAGGCTCTGATTCATGTATCAGAGGCTCTGACAAATATGCTACTTCAGGATATCAGAGGCTCTGAAGTGATGTGTTAGAGGCTCTGATCTTTGTGTTAGATCAAGTAGACATATTAAGCATACCCAACTTGTTGATCAATAAATTGAACCTTCGTTCATCTAAGGCTTTTGTGAAAATATCAGGAAGTTGGTAATCAGTTGGAACAAAATACATCTCAATTGTGCCTTTTTCAACATGATCTTTAAGGATGTGATACCTGACATCAATGTGCTTGGTCTTGGAATGTTGCACTAGATTAGGAGAGATGGCAATTGAACTTCTGGAATCACACAAAATGGGAATTCTGTCAAACTCAAGACCATAGTCTTTGAGTTGAGTTTTCATCCATATTACTTGTGAACAACAACTAGCAGCAGCAACATATTATGCTTCTGTTGTAGAGGTTGACACACAGTTTTTATTCTTAGATGACCAACTTACTAACTTATTTCCCAAAAGTTGACAACATCCAGAGGTACTTTTCCTGTCTAATTTGCATCCTGCATGATTTGCATCAGTGTAGGCAGTTAGTTCAAAACTAGAGAGCTTTGGATACCATAGGCCTAAAGATGGCGTGCCTATGAGATATTTAAACACTCTTTTTACAGCAGATAAGTGCGATTCCTTGGGATTAGCTTGATATCTGGCACAGAGACAAGTTGCAAACATTATATCAGGTTTGCTTGCAGTTAAGTATAGGAGTGACACTATCATGCCTCTGTAGTTCTTGATATCCACAAGTTTACCTGAAGAGCCAGAGTCAAGTTTAACTCCAGTGGCAATAGGAGTTTTCATTGGACATGAATCATTTAGTTTGTACCTTTTTAAAATATCAGAGACATATTTGGCTTGATTAATGCAGGTGCCCTCTGAAATTTGTTTTACTTGTAGTCCTAAGAAGAAGGTTAGTTATCCCATAAGACTCATTTCAAATTCACTTTTCATCAACTCTGAGAACTTGTCACAATACTTTTGATTAGTGGACCCAAAAATAATATCATCAACATAGATCTGTACCAGAATTAGCTCGTGTTTGTACCTTTTGATGAACAGAGTGGTGTCCACGGTTCCTTTTTCAAAATTATTTGCGATCAGAAAATTGGACAAAGTTGCATACCGTGCTCTGGGTGCTTGTTTAAGTCCATACAGAGCTTTATCAAGGTAATAAACATGGTCAGGAAACTCAAAACTTTCAAATCCAGGTGGTTGTTGGACATATACTTCTTCATGGAGTTTGCCATTAAGAAAGACAGATTTAACATCCATTTGATATACTTTGAACCCTTTGTGTGTAACATAAGCTAAGAAGATTCTGATTGCTTCTAGCCTAACCACAGGTACAAAAGTTTCATCATAATCAATACTTTCTTTCTGGCAATATCCCTTAGCAACCAATCTGGCTTTGTTTCTGATTATGATTCCATCTTCATCCTTTTTATTTCTGAATACCTATTTTGTTCCAATTGCAAATTTGCCTATTGGAAGAGGTACCAGGGTCCAGACTTTGTTTCTTTCAAATTCTTGAAGCTCTTCTTGCACAACATTAATCCAATTTGGATTTGCAAGAGCTTCATTTACCTTCTTTGGTTCAATGATGCTTAAGAAATTTGAAAAGAAACATTCATTGATTTTTGTAGATCTTATCTTTACACCATAAGATGGAGAACCTATGATTTGATCATGAGGATGATCCTTTGTCCATCTTGTTATAGGAGCATGAACATGTGGGGGTGTTTTAGCTTCAGAGATAACAGTGGGATGTATCTCTGTTGTGTTGTGCACTGGCTCTGAAGAGTGTTCTAGAGATGGTGATGATGGCTCTGGAATCTCTTCCACAGATGTTTCTAGTTCTCCTTCAACATTTGGTCTGATTGCCTCACTTAAATCTGCAATGTTTGAAGTAGAAGGTGTGTTATCAGAAGGACTAGAAAGAGTTGTACTTGAGGTCTGAGGTTCTTCTGATCGTGCTTTTTGATTATCTCTAAATATAAATTCAGAGTTGTCTTCATCATCAAAGAAGTCTTCAAATATTTTGTTTAGTTCTGACTCACTGAGTTTTGAAGAGTCAGAGGCTTCTTTGGTCTTAGATTGAGAATTTTGAATGTCAGAGCTTCTGGATTTTTTCTCATCAAAGATACATTGATGCTTTCTTGAATGGTCCTTGTTCTAAGATTAAACACTCTAAAAGCCTTGGAGGTTAGGGAATATCCAATGAACTTTCCTTCATCGGCCTTCTTGTCAAACTTTCCAAGTTGGTCTCTGTCATTCAAGATAAAGCACTTGCACCCAAAAACATGAAAGTATTTGATATTTGGTCTTCTGTTGTTAATGAGTTCATATGCAGTCTTTTTGAATCTTTTGACTATGGTAGCTCTGTTTTGAGTAAAGCAGGCAGTTGATACTGCTTCAGCCCAAAAGTTTGTTGGTAGATCAGATCCTGCAAGCATAGTTCTTGCAGCTTCAACTAATGTTCTGTTCTTTCTCTCAACAATACCATTTTGTTGAAGTGTCCTAGCTGTCGAGAAGTTTGGTGAAATGCCCTCTTCAGAGAGGTAATAATTGATCTTTGCATTTCTGAATTCTGTACCATTATCACTTCTCAAATTTTGAACTTTGCAATTGAACAAAACCTGTAATCTTTTCAACAAATTTATCAGAATCTCTGGAACATCAGACTTTACTCTGATGAACTCAATCCATGTATATCTTGAATATTCATCAATGAGTACAAGGATATACTTCTTTCCAAACAAACTTTGCACAAAGATTGCACCACAGAGGTCAACATGTAGCATGTGCAGAGGTCTAGGACAATTATTATCACTTTTGGTTCTGTGTGATGCTCTTTTCAGTTTTCCCATCTCACAAACAGAAAAAAGATGATCATTGTCAAACTTCAAAGATGGTAGTCCTGTAACTAGATTTAGTTTTACGAACTTATCAAGTGATGAAAAGTTCAAGTGTGAGAACTTTTTATGCCAGAGCCAGGCATCTTCATTATTCAGAGATACTAAATAGAGTTTCTCTGAATTAGTGTTTGTGTGCTTTGTGAAGTTCATGCGATACAGATTACCTTTTCTGTTAGCTTTGAGCATTTCCTGACCTGTGTTTGAATGTAACAAAGAACAATACTTCTTTTGAAATTTTACATCAAAACCATGGTCACAGAGTTGACTTATGCTGAGTAAGTTGTGCTTTAATCCATCAACATATGCAATTTTTGAGAAAGAAACATTTCCTCTAGATAACTCCCCATATCCTTTGATATGACCTTGCTTGTCATCTCCAAAAGTTACTGCACCTCCAAGTTTTTCTTTGAGTTAGGATAGTAACTTTTTATCCCCATTCATATGCCTTGAGCATCCAGAATCAAGATAACAGATAGGCATATGTTGTTTCTGCAAGACAGATTAAAGGTTTTTAGGTACCCATCTCATAATGGATTCATTCTTGTTTGGTTTTGTGGCTTTCTTTTCAATTTTTGGCTTTTCATCCTTTGATGTTTTGCCAAATTGAATTTTCTGATGCTTCAGAGGCTGAGTCTCTGAAGTTTTCTTCTTTTGAGATACATGCATAAAGCAATGAGGACCAGAGAAATGATTATTCAATTTGATCAAGAGATTGATGCAATTGCAATTAATAGAACATGATGAATTTTGTGCAAAGTTACTGATTTCATTAAGAACTTTGGGTACATTTTTCTTTTGAAACCTATCTGGTCTAACACTAGGAATTTTACAAGCATTCCTATCTAGTTCAGATTTCTTGGAATTGAAATTGGCCTTGTTTTGATGATTGTTCTTTCCATGAGCCCAAAAAGTCTCCTTTTCCTTTTTGCTCACTGTAAATTAGGAACATAATGGTTAATTGCTTTCCATTTTCCTTTTTGTTCAGGAGTAAATTTGATGGGTTTATAGGCATGAGATCTTGAAGTGTTAGTTTTACCCTTTGCTTTTTCCTTCATCTCTTTTTCCAATTCCAGAGAGGTTTTGGCTTTCAGACACATGTCCAGAAAATTAGGACATATTGGTACTCTGGGTATTTCTTTTAAAACAGGAACAAGTTTGTTTAAAAATCCAGAGCCAACAGTCTGTTTGTTTTTGTGAATGAACTTCTATGGAGTGAAAAAGATTTGTTCATCTACCTCTGAATCAGAATCGAGTCAAGAAATTCCCTTTTTACTTTGTCAGAGGTGACTATCACATTTACAACCCTTTCAAAAAAAAATTGTCTGTATTGAGCTCCCCCTTGACTTGATGTCTGTCTCTTCTGATTCTTGACATGATTTTGTCCTTTCATGATGTATCTGTTTGTCTTTTCTTGTTGGCTCCCACTTGACATGATATGGATCTTGTCATCACTGTATGAATATGCTCCCCTTCATATATGCATACAGGTAAAATGATATAACAATTTAGATCAATTTCTCCTTTTGTGAAAAATATAACATGTAAATCTTTCCAAATCTATACAATTAACACAATCTCCCCAAATGATATTCAATTAATGAAAACTCCCTGTAATGATATGACAGTCAAAGATCTTGTTAGAATCTTGACATTGAAGTCCGAGTCCTAAACTGATATGTTTAGAAGTCATTATCTTGAACATTGAAGTCTGAGTCCTAGATTGCTTTGTCTAGAAGTCATAATCCTTCTCACTCCTTCTTTAGTGTTGGTTCCTGCATCACAGGTTGAACAGGTTTTGATACCTAGATGAATTTGGGTCTATTCTGGTTAGTATGTGAAAACTTCTTTGAGCGGTTTCCACCTCTGTGATATGCAGTATATTTAAAGTTCTTATGAGAATAATACCTTTTTTGGATATGTGCTTTGTGTACAAAATCATCATTGCAGCAATAAGAACAACAAAGTTTGCTTCTAGCTAACCTGATCAGATGCTTGGTAGACTTGACAGCATCAGGTGTAAAAACTTTACCTTTTCCAGCTCTGTTCTTCTTTCTCTGTTCAGCTTGTGCAGATGATTTCTGGTATTTTGCTTATTCAGGTGATCCCTTAACAACCCAAATCATCTTCTCTTTCTTAGAATCTTTGAGTCCAGAATAAGCAACATATTTATCAGCAGATTTAACATAAAATGAACTAGAAGATTTAATCTGATTTGTTTTCAAGACATCTGATTTGACATTTTGCTTCTTGAAAACCATCTTTTGAAATAAGCTTGATACTGATTGAAATGAGCAAACCGATTCAACTGAATCATCATCATAAGAAGATAATACAGGTGTTTCAGATGCTAACTTGTCAGATAGATCAGCATTAGCTTTCTCAAGTTGTTTGATTTTGTCATTCAACTTGGATTTTTCATTACAAAGTTTATCAAATTTACTTTGCAAATCAAATTTACTCTTCTGTCCCTTCTGTATATCTGAAGATAAAGTAGCCAACTTGTCAGTGAGTTTAGAAATCTCATATTCTAAAAATTTTCTTTCAGTTTCAAATTCCTTTTCCAAGTTCTGATTTTTCGTAGAAATCTCTTTGAAAATCAAAGTATTTTTCTTTTCAGTACTTTTTCTTTCTTTATCAAAGACATCTGTTTCAGTAATAACAATTTTTTCAAATTCAGATACTTGTTTAAAAAGTTTGGCACACTTGATTTCTAACTCTTTCTTCTCTGACTCAACTTTCTTTGAAAGTTCAGATAACTTCTGGTTGAAAGATTTCTCAAGTTCAACTTTCTCATTCTTGAGTCTCTTATCTACTTTCTTTAGCCATTCTTTGCCTTTTGCTTGATATGTTGATAATTGTGTCTCAGCCTTTGTAAGTTTGACATTCAAAGTATCAATTTCTGCTTCCAGCTTTGAATTCTGAATTTTGAGCTTTTGATTCTCAGCCTCAATCTTTGGAATTTCTGGCATGTATGACAATGCACAATCCCTGTTTGTGAGAAACATAATTCCTTTTTCATCTGTGTAAGGCATGATTAATATTTCTGAAAAATATTGCTTGAAAATATCGTTAGTCAGAAAATTAGAAAAATCAGCAGTAAAAATCACAGAAAATCACTCAAAAAATGATTACAAGTCTAGAATTCGTATGAACTTGCAGAATTCGTATGAACTTGCAGAATTCGTATAGCGCTCACAACAAACAATTCACATGCAAGAATTCGTATGAAACAATTCGCATGGCACTCACAAGTAAGAATTCGTATGTACTAGAATTTGTATGGACACAATTCGCATGAAAAGTATATGAAAAGGATACGAAATCTGAGCTTTTCACATATAACTATGTGCGAATTCTGAGCTTTTCGCATGAAGGAGTATGCGAAATCTTTGAAATTCGTGTAAGATGTGCGAATTCCTTCCTTTGAAAAACTTCCAAGACTCAGATGCAAATTCCACACATTTCGTATATGTCTCTTGTGCGAATTTTACACTTCTCGTATAGCTCTTTGTGCTAACTCTTTGATTTTCGTACACTTCCTTATGCGAATTCTTTCCTTGACACTTTTGTCCTCTGTGATGTGCGAATTCTTCAGTCTGCGAGTTCTTTGTGCGAGTTCTTCATTTCTTATGTGAATTCCTTAGATCTTGAGTCAATTTTCACAAAATCACACTGATTTCCACTCAAACCTTGATGTTTAACTCTGAAAATTTGCAGTCTTGATCACTTTGACATCGAGAACAATCCCTTGAAATGAATTTTCCAAAAACAATCACAATTGAAACCTTTCGATCTATGGAAGTCCACGAATGGAAACTTTCTAAAACTAGAAAGATTGATCAAATTCTATCAATCTGTTGGTCAAATGAGTTTCTAATTCAAACAAGATTTGTTCTACTACAATGAACGATCACAGTGAACACAAAATTGCATTCAATCCATCACTATTTCAAGATCTTGATTTCAATGGAACAGTAGGCTTTCTAAAACTGTAAATTCATATTTTTCTGCTTCAAATCATGATGTTGATTTCTCTGATTGAATCTGATTAGGCTCTGATACCAATTGTGATCCCAGGTTTCAAGCAATTATGACAATCAAAGATCAAACATAATAAGAATCAAAGAAAGAATCTAGAGAGAATTTTAGTCACAAGATTCAGCTTAGTCATATATCTCACAAAGATAGTACAAACATGAATGATACAATGACTTAGACTACTGAATGAAAGTTAGACTCAAAACAAGACAAAGAAAGCTTTATATAGGGTCAAACAAGTGTTGACGTCTATACAAGCATACAATAGAAAAGTCAAATACAAAAGGTAAACTAACTTGAAAAATTGACTCAAAACATATCTAACACTGCGTTTAGAAATTTTGATGATGTTTTTCATGCAAGATTTCTTTTTTAAATCAGATAAGATATTTTCGTTATAAATCCTTTTAATGTCCTCTTCAAAGGTAGTTCTGACTCTTTCATCTGACTTTGGAGACAAGAGAGGTGCTTCTGGATCATGTTTACTCTGAGTTTTAACTTCAGAGGTACTTGCTTCAGAAACCTCTGGTATTTGAATAATGAAAGAATCAAATATTGCTCTGAGGTTTTATTGAAAGAACTTCTGAAGTTTCTTTATCTGTTTTTATATCAGATTTTAAGTATGTCTTTACTTCAGAATAAGAAATGTTTTTGAATTTCAGTTTTCTGAGTTTTGATCAAGGTTCTAAATGTCATGAGGCATGGCATGGAGGCGAGGTTAAGCCTCAAGCCTTACGAGTTATGGCGAGACCATGGCGTTTTCCAAGGCGTGGCTTAAGGCGGAAAATTTGTATATAAATTATATGTATAGTTGTGTACGTGTGTGTTTTTATCAGTGTCTTGAACAATTATGAACAAGTTATTAACAATTTAAATTCATATAAAACGATAAACAAAAGAATCTCTAAATCATAATCGATACTAATGGGTAAATTCCAATCGAATTTCAATGTACACAAATTCGAAGAATTTAAAGTACACAAATTTGTAACGCCATAACATGCCATCGCGGGCCATGGCGTGCCATCACGAGCTCGGCGTCGAGAATTTATAACGCCATAACGATCTCGATGCCTTATCTCGACGCCAAGGGGAAAAGTGTGGCAGCAGGGCCAAGGCGCATTTTTTAGAACCTTGGTTTTGATCCTTCAGAAGTTTTGACCTTTTGGAAGATATTAGAGTTTTCTAGAGATGGGAAATTAGGCTTCTGGATTTTTCCAATACAAAAAGTAGAAGACATAGATGTTTTCTTCTTTCCAATGAATGGATCCATTTCATTAAATCCTAAGCCCTGAGTGTCCATTTGAGAATTTATCTTGATATGCACATCTTGAGCATCTTGATAATTCTTGATTTGGAATTCTTTTCTTTCCAGAGATTGTTGTAAACTTCTCTTTCTTTTTGAAAAAAGTTAGTTAAAGCAACAGAGTTGAGCCTTTCATATTCAGATCCTTTTACTTCTTCTTCTTTTGCCTTTAAAACTTTTTCAAGTTCTTTGTATTTTTCAGAGAAAGACTTTTCTTTCGTCCTCTGAGATCTTTCAAGCTCAAATTTTTCATCAAAGATTTCTTTCTTTTCCGCCTCTAAGAGATCTTTCTCTCTTTTGTAGAAACTCAAGTCTTTTAAAACTTGTTTTCTCTTTTCTTTTTCTTTAAAAAGCTTTTGTTTCAGGCTCTGAAATTCATCAGTTAATTTGAGCACATCCATTTCAAGTTCAGATTTTGATGTAGATGAAGAGTGTACCTTTTCAGAGTTATCTTGAGATGATCCATCAGATTGGTCATCATCTGCCACTGCCATTCCACTGAGATTGGATGGGTTTGTTTCTCCATTAGAGGTTGAGTCAGAGATCCAATCTTCTATCTCTGCTACAAGTACCATTTCTTTCACATTGTACTTGTACTTGTTTGTGTAGTAGTCTTGATATTTGATAAGTCTACCCTTGCAGTTGTCAGAGAAATGACCTAACTTGCCACACCTGAAACATCTCCCATCATTTTAGTTAATGGGAAGAGAAGTACCTTCTGATTTATGAGTTGATGGTTGAAAGAATCTTTGAGGTTGTTAGAACTATTGTTGTGGTCTTTGATATTGGACAGGCTCTTAATAGTTGTACTGAATGGCCTTCTGATCATTGTACTTAGTTGATCTTGGATTTGAATAGTGTTCTTCCTTCTAGAACCTTCTTCTATCTCCTCTACTAACTATCTCCTTCTTCTCTTCTCTTCTCAAATACTTTCTTGCCAAATCTCTTGTTAAATTGATGAGTGATTAAAGCAAGAGATTGAGCAAAGCATTTATGTCTTCATCTTCTTCATCATCTGAGTCCGATTCTTTGACTTCATCTGCAATCATGGCTCTTTTTGACTTCCTTTTTGTCTCTTTTTCAGAAAATTTTTCTTTTGATGCTTTTGATCTCTTGATTTTACTATATTTGGGATTTTCTTCTGAAATTCCTTTATCTTTGGACAGTAAAGCAAGAGGTCCACCCAAGGAAGTTTTGCTCTTTTCTTTAAGAACCTCCTTTTCTTGAGTAACAAGAGTACCATAAATGTCTGTAAGTGTACATGATTCAAGATTTTGATTTGCTTAAAGTGACATAGACAGTTGCAACCATTCATCATTTAAGCTCTTCAAGAAAATTATATTGTTTTCTTCTTTGGATCTTATGACCCCACACTTTCTGCATTTATTTATCAAGACATTAAACCTGTAATATGTTTGTTGTAAAATTTCTTCTGGTAGAGCTTTAAAGTCATGATATTCATTAATGCACTGTGTCCTTCTATTCTTTTGAGTTTCAATGCCACCTTCAAGTTGATTTAACAACTGATCCCATATTTCTTTTGCAGTGACATATGAGTCAAGTTCTTGAAAGATGTCATTTCGGATGGCCATGATTAAAAGTCTAACAACTTTTGAGTCATTCTCCATTTTTTTCAGTTCTTCATCAGTAAACCCGGTTGTCTTTTTCTCAAAGTATGCAGGAATTTCTACAGTTGTTGCTGTTGCAGGAACTCTTGGAACCAAAACCATTGGTTGGAAAGGTCCTTGATTGATAGATCTCTTAAGATCTTTGTCCATTCCTTCAAGAAAATCAACCATCCTAATCTTTCATTGAGGATATTCATCTCTCAGAAGAGTAGGAGGTTTTGTTAAAGATCCAGCAGTATAAATAGCACTAATACTTGAGTTTGCCATTTTTGCAAAGAAGAAGAAGATGATGATCTAGAGAAAATGAAGCTTGAGATCTTTTAAACTGAAGCTAAAGTTGTTAGCTTTTAACACGACAGAGTACTTTGAGTAGTTTTCAAACAGTAAACATATAATGTTCTTAAATAAACAGCAGTTTAAATGAACATGTACAGAAATGAAAACTGAATCACAAGACAAGAATCAATCCGAGTAAACTAGATTTGATCTTATTTGATTTAAGAAAATCAAACAAGCTCTTATACCAATTGTTGGATCTCAGATTCTTGTCTAGAATGATTTAAACAAATAAACATATGATAAACATAGCGGAAGCAAATATTGTTTAAACCAAGTGTTTGATTCGTACTCACAGTAGAAGAAGATATATCCAAAGTAGAATAATGAACAAACAAATATTCACTGGATAATAATGTAGATTATCAAGAACACCATAAAGGTGGTTTAAATCTTACAAAATCTTCTTGTATAATTCATAGTACAAAAGAGTAATTCTTTATACAAGTAGGTAAAGGAAAAGCACATTCTTGAACAATGGGTTGCATGTCCTATTTATAGGACGAAAAGGTGAACAATGTACTTTCCTGACACACAAGACATGCTTGAACAATAATCTACCTAAAAGGTAAATCTTATCACTAGATGACATTTCTTCTGAGCTTGTGTCCTGACTTGTAGAAATCTTCAGCTTGAACTTCAAAGAGAGATGTCTTCATAGCTTTGATGTAGTGCCTTTGATGAAGCTATCTCTGATGTATTCTTTGTTGAAGTGTCTATCTCTAAAATGTCTTCAGAGGTAGGCTTGCTGTCTCTGGTGGTATACTCTGGAAGTCCTCTGGAAAGAACTTAAAATATTTTCAATACTTTTATATTCAGAATTGTGGCTAACACAACTGCATGGCACTATAGTCGGGACGACCATACTCTTAGTACCATTGGTGCTATTATGACAGATGTCACAACCACATGGCACTATAGTCGAGACGACCATACTCTTAGTGACATCGGTGCTATTGTGACAAATGTCACAACCACATGGCACTATATCCGTACTCCATACTTGGTTCTTCCTTTACCGATTCATCCAGTTCAACATTTTTTCTCAATTGAGGTAAAAATCAAGGTGTTACAATAATTACCCCATTCCATCAACAAAGTCGACTTATGCCTATGGATCCCTTACATTCTAGTCTAATATTCTGACCCTTCAAGATACACCAAAATATTCCCAACATAGATAAATTACCTACCATAATCCATCATATGAACAAATCCCATAATTTTGTCATCACAATCATAAATTTGGCCATCACCCATTGGGTTTCCAAAAACTCATCCAAACTAAAATAATTATTTTTTAGGTATGTAAAAACCAATCTCCATAATCATTTCATCATAATATCCAAAAATCATCAAAACCCTAGTTTTGACCTAACTTTTCCAAAATCAATCAAATGGGGAGAAATGTAGTAAGAACTTTGAATGAACATAGAAATAGTATTTTGACATGTATATAGTTTAGAAGAGTTGTGGAATGAACTCACAATGCTAGGTCTTCAAGAAAACCTAGGAAACCAAGCAAGATGATGAGGAGAGAATGTAGATCTTTATTTCTTAACTTAGACGTTTGAATCTTGAAGCTAGAGGTGAGTAAATGCTCTTTGAATGCTCCAACTTTCAGACCTAGGGTTTGCTTAAAGATTTAATGAGGAGATAGTAGGAGGAAGATAAAATTTAATGAGGTAAAAGGGGAAAATCCCGAATTTTGACTTGCATGTTTGCCCTGCAGCGTTGGCCGCAGTTTGGGGGCACGCCATAGGTCGCACGCGTGCTCAGGTCTTGAACCCTCCAGTGCGTTCCGCGGTTTAGGCCTCGGCTTGAGGCCGCGCAACTCGCTGTCTCTATCCTCAAACCCAAATTTCTTAATTCTACTTAGATACCTGAATTCCGCACAACACTACCAAGGTAACTTATTTCGGGTGTGATTCAAGTCACTAATTAAACTTGTAAGCGAAAACTACCAAGTATAAAATAAATTACGAGTATTACAATATGGTCTATCTAAACAGGCAGTAAGAATGCTTTTATCAATATTGGTCATAAAATGTATTATTATGGTTTTCCCGCAAGAGTAGTTATCTCTTGTGAGTCTGGTGGTTTCCTATTAGACTCAGTGTCAGTAAGATCCATGTTAGCCATTACTGAACTTTGATTATTAAGAAATCAAATATGCTTTGATACCAATTGTTAGTCCCGAAGGTTAAACAATATGGTAGAGGGGGATGGATACAATTTTTCAAAGTTTTAATGATTTTATTAAAAAAGCAAAACATGAAGATTATAAATTTATGTGTTGGCTTTACAGAACATCTTAATTGAATCTCTTAAATAGGGGTTTCGGTGTGTGAGATATGATTAAAACTCTACAACATCACAAATCTACTAGCATTTTTTTATGTTTCGTCCGTCGATCATCGATGCTCAATTCAAAGTTGAAATTTTTGAGGGATAAAATACGCAATCATACATATTCAGACGTTTGTCAATTTACAAAAACAAACAATCTTATTGATTTAGATTTCAGACTTCATCAGCACCTCTTAAAAATCAGAAGTGAAATCATATTTCAGACTTCAGGACCTCTTAAACAACAAACGTCATCTAATTGTCTTATTACAATGTTTATCTCATCAAATCTTCTAATCTGATTGGGGCTCAACATTTATTAATATATCTAATTGCAAAATAAAAATGATAATAATCAAGGGGAAAAATAAAATAACAAATTTACCTAAAAAGGGAATTTTTAAAATTTTAAAATATTCAAAAAGTAAAACAAAAAATAGAACATGACCTAATTTCTAGTATTTTAAAGAAGAAATGGGATAGTGGTACATTCGAAGTGCGTATAGCTTATCCCTTTATGAATCTAAAATGAATGCACTTTTTGTTCTTTCATGCTATTTAATGAATCTTCTTCTATATGTCCAACAGGTATCGTCTTGACGATTAAGAAATGCGTTTTAATCCATTGAGATACAAGAATCTTAAACCCCAATTCCTATGTCTTTTTCTCCCTGAGAAACCGAAGGACCCAGAATTTTTTTAATACGGTAGCACCATATAATATAGAGAAAAAATAATTATAAAAAACATTGTTTTTATCGACGAGTATTCATCTTTTCACCAATGTTCAATATCGTCCTATGTGTTTACAGACTAATTCCATTATTTCGAAGGATTTTTAAAATTTTTTATTTTATTTCGAGGAACTTTTACGTTTTTTATCGATTTCGAGGGATTTTTCCGGTTTTTTTTTGTTGATTTCAAGAGTTTTTTCCCGGATTTTTGGTTGATTTCAAGAGGTTTTTTTTGGTTTTTGGTTGATTACGAGATAGGTTGCACATTCTTGAACTTTTGAATATGATACGGTGACCCTTTTTTGGGTCCGTCCATGACTGATTTTTTAGATTTGCTGATCAAGAACTCATGAGATTCCCTGTTCATGATTTAGGTTTGGTTAATACCTATTGAATTGTTGAAATCAAATTGGGTATCTTCTTAAATACCAACTTTGTATTTCCCTGTCATTCATAACAATCTAATATTTTTTTTTCTAAAAAAAAATTCACTTTGATCGTAGTGGATCTCCTATTCCAAATATACAAATGTATAAAAGAAACTGGAGTTCGTAAGTTCAAGGTCTATTACCTACTTGAAATCCAATTCTTCAATAGATTTGCAAGAGATCACCTTCATTTATCTTATTGTGTAACATCCTTGGCCATGAAAATGGATTATTGGTAAGAATTTAAAACCTGGGTAAGACTTTCGGTCCTTCCCTTATCTCTAATCTAATAGGGTAAACTTATTTGTCCTAACCATGCTCGGTCAACAAGGTAAATGATATCGATAAGCGTTTATGAGATAAGCTTTTAATAAACGTCCCCTAAGTCTGTAATTTATGGACACTAACTTTTTGTTTCTATGTGATAAACAATTAAAATTGAACATGATTATCCAATTGGGATTTGTTTATTTGTTTACAAAGATGCTGTTTCCACGCTCAAACAAATTGGAGGTATATGATAACTTAAAGTTAATCCCATAATATAAGCAAAATGTCAATTAGTAGTTCCTTTTTTAATGCATAATCTTATCGTTTGTTTTTGATTGGGTATGATCTCCCTGGGCCTTTTTTGTCTTTATGACAAAGTGACAAGACTTTGGTTATTTTACTATGGCTTAAAAGTTAAAAGGGACATCTGCTTATATTCAATTCTACATTGGATTATGACTGCAAGTTGAACAATTTGTTTTACTTGAAAATTAAGTTGGCAGATCCAAAAAAGACCATCTTTTGCATGAGCTTATCAATCTTCGGAAATTCTACAACTTATCAGATTCGATGGGATGCATAAGCTCCAAGAGCGTTAAGCATACGCCTGGGTATGAAGATCCTGCCGTTCTTGCTGATGAAACCCCATGTGAGTTCTTGAATCAACTGACTTGCACATTTTTTATTTAGACTATCATATCGCCTCTTTTTGCCATGGTTGTGCTTAGATGGAGCTTCCTAATGCATACTGTGGGAATATGTGGAACCCCATTAGATTAATTTATAAAAAGATGGTATCAGGTCTACCACACTAGGGCTAGACTCGGACCATTTGTATTCCATATATGTTGGAAACTCTCTTCTCTATTTAAGGGTTCTTTTAGAGAGAAATTTGATAGGGTTCCACATATTCTTACACTTACATATCTAGTGATCTTGAATTGCAGTCACCGTGAGTGAAGTTGAGGCTTTGTATGAGCTTTTTAAGAAGTTGAGTAGCTCCATTATTGACAATGGGCTCATTCACAAGGTATTATTGGTCAAGTGATATCGATCTTATCTTAGTCTTCAAACATATCCATAGATCGAGCGTTAATCCTCTTTGCAAATATGATATTCAGGAAGAATTCCAGCTTGCACTCTTCAGGAACAGAAACAGGCGAAATCTTTTTGCAGACAGGGTATGTCTATAACTTATTATAGCATGTAAAATCTACTTTAAAGATTGGTCCTGTTTTACTAAACAAAATGAAATTTGTGTTGGTAGATATTCGACCTATTTGATGTGAAACGTAATGGAGTTATTGAGTTTGGAGAGTTTGTTCGATCTTTAGGTGTTTTTCATCCAAATGCACCCATACAAGAGAAGATTGAATGTTAGTTTCCTCGATCAATACGTCTTTGAGATCATTGATGTCTTTAATTTATGCCGTTTTCTTGTATCCTGACATTAAACTCTTCTCGACAGTTGCTTTTAGGCTATATGATCTTAGACGTACTGGTTTTATTGAAAGAGATGAGGTTGGTATTATTTACTTGTTCTTGTTCTTGATGATGAAGCCACATATTACCAAAATACACGTGTTAATTATCTTTTCGTGTAACAGTTGAAGGAGATGGTAATAGCACTCTTACATGAGTCGGATTTGGTAATTTCAGAAGACGTTATAGAAATGATTGTTGATAAAACATTTAGCGATGTTGATACGAAAGGGGATGGAAAGATAGATGATGAGGAATGGAAGCAATTTGTAGCAAAGAACCCATCTCTCATAAAGAACATGACCCTCCCATACTTGAAGTGAGTATCCAAAACGGCACCATTTTTCTTGATCTAAAATCTATCAGAGTCCCACATCAGCTAGACTTGTGTTGTTGGAACCCCTCTTGATATCAGAGTCAAGGTCTATATTACCCGAGGGAATTGACACTCTGGGACATTTGTACCCATCTAGCCTCCGTGGAAGGGAAAGTACCGGAGTCGTCCCATATCAGCTAGATTTGGGATCTTTTGGAGAGTGATCTGATCGGGTTCCACATATTTTAACAGAATTGATCTTCAATTGTGTAATAATCTAATATTTCAGATAGATTGGGAACAAAAGTTTTCAAATGATTATGGTATGTGCAGGGATATAACTTTGGCGTTTCCGAGCTTTGTTCTGAGCTCTGAATTAGAAGACTCGGAAATAGAGTTTGTCGAAAACATGAGATGATGGAGGAGTTATAGAAACGGGCTGTTTACGAGAGGTAATTGGGTTCGCCGGGCAGCAAAAAGGGGGAACCCATTGCTGGATGCTTCAGAAGCAGGCTACATGAGATTTGAGGATAAAATTGGCATATGCGGTGTGTATTAACTTAAAAGATTTGTGTTCAACAGTTCAATCTAATTATCTTGTTCTGTGAAGACAAAAATTATGTTTGTCCTTTTGGTGTAGATTGATGGATTGTAAACCGTTGTAACTTGTAAGATCACAAGTATTTATTGAATAGGGATGATAAAGGGCTTTGTTTGCCATTGATAAATTAGTTGTTAGCTTATAAATTAGTAATTTACATGACGCGTTGAAACATTAAATGGAAAACTACAAGGGTTTATTGAAAACAATAAATAAAAAAAACATCTGAAAGTTATGAAAACGTTACTTGAATTAGTTTTTTTAAACTAGTTTTTAACCAACCAAAAGGATCTCTAACGTTTGGTCATATAAACTTATCTTCTATAAAACAGTGTGTTTAGTTTTGGCCCACAAGTGTCTCTCATTATAATAAAAATACGTTTATGAGCATTTTTAATAGATTCTTTAAAAAATTGTCTAAAATAAAGAAACTAAAAGTTAAAATTTCTAAAAACAATTATATTCATCTTCAACGGATCCTTATTTTGGAGAATCCAACATTGATTATAATGTTAATATATTTTATTTAAACCACAAGGGTTTTGCCTTACTGGTTAAGGTCCTGGGGGATGTGGTGGAATATCTTATTTGTCTAGGGTTCGAATCTAGGCGTACACAATAATTGTGGCCACTAAGGTTTAATCAGGGTTAATATCTTACCGTCATAATTTGCCAAATGATTAGTTTAGGCATATTCTAGGACACCCTTCCAAAAAAAATTTATTTATCTATTAAAATATTATTTCCCTCTCTGAATATTTATTTTCTAAGTTTTCTATAGGTGTTTTCACTCGATAATCATTTTTTTAGTTTTGAGGTAGCTATTAGAGAAAAATATTGTCTCAAATTCCCATTTTTTTTCATTTTCTCCATTTTGGAGAAGCTGTTGGAGATCTCTAAGACGCCAAAATTATGTAAATTGTTAGATAAGTCCGATTAATTATTTATTAACATCAAGTTTACTGTTTTTATTTGTTTTTCTAAGCAAAGCTAATGTTTCAGGAGATCGACTACATGCAATGGTGGATCTACAAACTTAGGGGTTGTTTGGCAGTTGCTGAATGGTTTGGTGCAGAATGATTAAGAGACTCTTATGATATAGTGCGAAATGAAATATGGTTGTTTGCTAATTGTTTAGAATGAAATCAGGGCTCTGAATGGTTAAGGCAGGGTCAAGATACAAAATCATTCAGAGGGTTATGGAACCATTAAGAGCCAGAATTTTTTTTTTTTGTCAAACAAGATTTACCTCCTAACGATTCAGACGTTGCCTCTTAATGGAACCATTAAGAGGTAAACAAACAACCCCTTAGGTGACTGGTCCCTGAGGTATAAAAAATTCCGAAACCAAATTACTCACCCAAACCAAAACGATTTCAGGTTATTCGGTTTGTGGGTTAAACGATTCGGTTAACCAAATTAGGTAAATTTCGATTTCAATTATTTTTTACCATATCGGTTAACCGAATAGCAAAACATACTATTATTTAATTTATGTAATTTTCTTCTAGATGGATTGGTTTAAAGATATATAGAACTAAAATAACAAAAATTGAGATATATTTAGCAAAGTCATCAACCAACACTATCGTTATAAGAACTAACGGTAACAATATACCGACAGAATGACTGACAAGCAAGAGATAAGAAGGTTTCGTTAAAACGAATTAGACCACTAAAAGAATCATCGAAAATGACTAGAAAAAACTAATCACATAACAATAAAAGAAAATACCTACAAATTTTGAATTCTTTTACATATGAGTCCCCGGGGCTTTTCCCCACTTTTATCATGCTACGTAGACCTGGTAAACGTGTCGGGTCGTGTCGGGTTCGTGTCGGTTTCAAAGTTAAACGGGTTGAGAATGTCTAACCCTAACCCGGACCGTTTAATAAACGTGTCAGAAAATCTCAACCCTAACCCGACCCGCCTAACCCGACACGATCCGCCTAACCCGTTTAACATTTATAAATCTAAAAATTAAAAATCGGAAATTCACAAAAAAATGTACAAATCCAAAATTCAAATGAAAGCGTTAGAAATCCAAATTTTATAGTTCAAACTTATAAGTTCTAACCAAATCTAAAACATTAAAAATCCAAAGTATTAGAAAAAAAACTTATAATATATATATATATAAACGGGTTATTCGGGTCATTTTCGAGTTGAAATTTTTGACCCTGACCTTACCCTTTTAATTTTCGAATCCTGTCGTATCAACCCATTTACTTAAACGGGTTGAAATGTATTACTCAAACCCGTTTATTTCGTGTCGAGTTCGTATCGGGTTAGCGTGTCGTGTCATTTTTTGTCAGGTCTAATGCTACGCACACCCTTGACTACAAGAAAATGGTAAAATGAGACGTTTTTTTATAAATAAATAAAAAAACGCAGAAATAGATTATAACATGTGGTCGTAATAATAAGTTCATTAAAATATTATTCACACAGCGACAAAATAATATAAAATTTTATTACTACAAATTAATATTAAAAACAACCCAAAATATAACAGTTAACGTCATAGCAATTAAAAATCGTTAAAATCATCCCCACGTTTTATCGTTTTCTTAAAATTCAACATCCATAACTTTTTTTTATTTCTAGAGTATATTACTCTTTTGAATTTGATCTCTCTAACTAATATTCGTTATAAAAATTTGTTAACGAAATCACCTTTTGGTTTTTTTTACTGCTTTTTATTCTTTCCTATTTAGTTTCATTAAATTTTTGTAGTCATTTCTTCATCAATACTCCCACACGGCCAATCGGCCACCCTCACCTCTCCAGGTGACATAGCAACCAATTTCGAGATGGTTAGACTCCAAAGAACAAAGATTAAGAGGAACAAGAGAGTTGGGGTAATATTTTTCACACTTTATTTAATGATTCTCAAAGTACTTTAAATAAGAAATAAACTACGAAGATATCTCCCAACTCTATGAAAGATAACTCCCAAATCGGTGGACATGTATATCCATGACTCCTGACTAATTAAAGGATAACTAAGTAAAATAGAATAACTAATAAAGCTTCTCCTCCAAGTGAGCTCCATGTAGGTGCTAGTTTAGTGCTCCACGCTGGCCTTTTAACTTCTTTTCTTGTCCTGTTGTCGAGTCCATACGAGGGTCCAACAGTTTCTATTGTCGTATCAATGTCTCCTCCCAAGATTGTACCTTGTCCTAAAGGCCCTGTTGACCCGAATCAGAGTCTGTGGCGGCACGTAAGTGAGGGTATTAAGCACAAATTTCGTCTCTGCTTTCCCAAGTGACTTTAGTTAGGTCACGACCATTCTAGTGAACCACTTGATGTGACGTGCGGCCATGACTAGGGAAATTCATTCATTGATAATGGATTCCAAAATCAAGATGGGGAAGCCATCGATATAATTGTCTGGCAGCGTCAGTTAGATTGGAGTAACATTATTGTGGCATGGGCGTAACAGAGAGACGTGGAATGTTGGGTGGATGTGTGAGCCTGGCGGAAGGTCCAACCGATATACGACCTTGTCGATCCACTCGAGGACCGGGAACGAACCAAAATAAAGCATGCCTAACTTTTTATGAAGGTTTTTAGTCTAAGGACATTGATGTTATGGCTCTTGAGCCACTGCTCATTGTTATTTAGATGGATAGTGTCAAGCCAACGACGTTTAAAAAAAGGCAATGATTGGGAGGCAACCCCATTTTATTGCTTTATTTCCATTCATGGTGTAGTTGTCTTGTTTTGATGTGTGATTGTTTCTAGGTTCCACAAACTTCAAGTTTGGATTTCTAACACCCCCGCCCTAGTGCACCGAGGCACCTACTTACACCATGAACCATGTTGTAACACCCCGATTTTCGAAAGGTATCATTTCAAGTTAATACAGAAACCGATATATTAAGGAAAAATAAGATATTTGATTTTGGGCTTGAATTCTTGATTTTATAGTCTTGATGGATAAAGGATTCAATTACAAGTCCAACGGTACTTTCCGGAGCAAAAACGGAGCTATAACGAAGAAGTTACGGCCAAAACAGTATCGAGAAGAAAATCAGGAGGAAGCGAGCGACTTATGCCGCGACCTAAATCGCGAGACAAGTCGCGAAATCCACTGTTCCATCTTAAATCGCGAATTTTCAGCCCCAAACTTCATTTCCTCATAACTCTTGATCCACAACTCCGATTTGGGTGATTCAAAATGCTACGGTTTCGTTTTCGAGAGCTCTTCAAGGATCTAGCAAGAGATTAGAAGTCTATTAGAGTATACTAGAGTATTTTGTGGTGGTAAGTTTCTCATCTCTCACTATTCATCTTCTTCACCAAAGTTTTCTAGGGTTTCATCCACGCTTTGTTCTCCCTTTCATAGATTGGAAGTTTGTAACCATTTTGGTGATCTAGAAGTGTTTTGGTTGGTGGATTCAAGCTTGGGTCAAGGTAATATTCTATTCAGTTATGGAAGTTAGGGTTTCGATATCAGTTGAAGTATTCATGTATAAGGTTGGGGATCGATTATTTGTGGTTGATTATGTACATTTATGGTTGGAACCTTTTGGATCTAGGTTTTGAAAGATTTGGTTTGAAGAATCAAGTTCTTCAAGGAAAGCTCTAAGTGGGTAAAATCTAGATTTAGCCTAAATCTAGCAAGGTGAGTTCAAGTTGATTTGTGAAAACGTTGTACATGCCAAAATGTCTATTTTAAAGTGTTTATGTGTTTTACATGAAATTATCAACTATCGGATTTTGGTAACTTTTGATTATTGAAATGTTTAGCTTATTAAACTTGTAAATCACCCACATTTGGGATTTTGGGTATTTTGATAAAGGATCACAAATGAATGGGATTTTGATGATTTATTGCATGAATGGGCCTTTGGTTGAAAATACACTTTTAAGTGTTTGTCGGGTTTATGCATCATTCATGAAAGGGGATGTTTTATGAAGTATTACTTGCTCATTTATGTGAGGTACTTGAAAGAATGTGTATAGTCTCATTTTATGATTTCCATTCTTATCAGCAGTTAAACTTGGAAATGCATATTTGAAAATAAATGAGTCTTGAGGACATTTGTCCGGTTTTATAGCTCGTTGTGAAATACCAAGTATGATGGCGGTTAATGCGCATAATTTGAGAATTACATGTTTTGAGTGCGTTGGTCATTCAATTGGAGTCATGTACTATTTAGACTGTAATGCAGTGGATCCATAGGCATATGAGTCGGTCTTTATTATTTAAAAAGAAAATGGGCTATTAATTTTATGTTGGCCAGAATTAGTCTTGGGATTTTCGAGGAGATTACGGTGAGGGCTCGTATAGTCCAATACCCAGGCCTGGATCCGCGAGTTAAATTCTGAGCCTGTATTTTATGGGATAGTCACTTCCCATTTGTAGCTAGTTGAGACATTGGATCCTCGGGGGCGTTTGGTACGGTTATGTGAGACCGGTTACTAGCCATGGATCGTAAATGTAATCCTAGCGAATGAGCATGATTAGGATCCTCGGGGGTCCTCCCTCACATCTTAGTACGAGTCGGCGTGCTCGTGCCCATGGGTCTTAGTATGGTGAGCTCAATAACTTGGAATGTGGCCTACTTTTGTGTTCCGCTACTAGCCTTGGAATTCGGGATACCCCCGTCACCGTGAGGTGTTGTTTTGAGGTATTTGGTTTTTATCCTCGTTTTCAGTGACGTTTGAGATTTGGGTTATCTCCTTATGCTATAATTTTGGAAACTTGAGTTTACTCATATTTTGGTCGTTTGTTTTTATAAAGCTTATTCAAATGTCATTATTTGAGTATTACCATTATCTTCGTTTTGAGTAAGCATTGGATTACATTACTTCATGAAAGAATGTTTTGGCGTGGAGACGTCCATCTATGAAATGCATATTATTGTTAAATGAGTTGTTCCATTATTTCAAAGTAAATCATTTAAAAGGATCATGATTATAAGTTACAATATTTCCATTTTGCGTTTTCCTTTATAATCATGATATAAACTCTTGAACTCACTAGGCGTTAGCCTAACCTTTTTATTTGTCGGCATGTGCATCAGGTTTCATCTCGGGATTAGTTCTAGCGACACCGTGGAGTGATGAGTGCTAGTTGTGTGCTCGAAGAAGTGTTTAGCTTGACGAAGTCTTCCGCATTATTATTGGAGATAGCGATTTGGTATTGGGTTATAGTAACACCCGACTTTAGTTAGTCTTTATGTAAGACTTTAATTATTTTGTTGATGGTTCAACCTAGAAATGTATTTCAATTATGGTCTGGTAGTAAGAGATTTATTATCCTTTACGGTATTGTTGAAAATTTTTAATTAGTCGCTCTTTCCAAATTTGAGGGTGTTACAAGTTGGTATCAGAGCTTAAGTTTGAGAGATTTAGGTGTTGAATTTGAATACCTAGACTCAAACTAGCGTGATTTTAAGTGATTGAATGTGAGATTGCACAATTAGGCACTTTAAGATATGAGGATTCGAGGTGATTGGAGTCACTAGGAACGGGAGTCACACCGAAAATGGCAAGGATGATCATGTACAATAGGTTCATAATAGCACCTGGCCAGTGTTATGGTGAACCTACGAATTACGTGTGTATGCTTGAACTGCCTTGGTATGATAACCGTTGGGGTAGTGAAACAGTTTCTATATGGGTAGCCATTAGAAGAAGTTGATGATGATAGTATTCGTCACTTGGAGTGACGATAAGCATGGTGATTGCATTAAGTGAACCGTTTTGGGTCGGATTGGTTGGTTGGATTAGAACCATAGACTTATTGATCAATGTATTTCGAGGAGAAATTTGTGAGGTGAACCTATGAAGTCTGTGATCTTTGCCTTATGATGTTGAGCATCCGGTTGACGATAGTATAACTAAGAAAACGGAGGATCGTGGTTTTGAGGTGTTAACTGCCGATCAAATTCATGCACGAAATATATTTCTGAAATAAATTGCATCGATCATTTCTCATGTTTCCAAAATCACCATGTGGATCATACCACGAAATCTTGAAATGTTTAACACGCACAAGTTTTAGACCATGATCTTAAACATGCATAAAATTATTTTATTACATGTGATTGCAGGCTTTGTCGAGACTTTGTTTATTCTCATTGTTGCCTAACGTTATTTTCGAATATGGTAATGTTCGTATTTTGACACTATTTAGAGTCTTGGACAAATAACTACGACTTATGATCTTAATATTGGATCCCCTCCACGTATGTTAAGGTTTTGGACGAAGAGTTACCTTTCATTATTTGGATGTTTGAGTTTTATTGAGAAATTTAATCCATGCGATTTTGTGGAGTTAATGGGGTGACTTTAATGGCGTCAAGTGGTACCGTTTTCCTTGAGCTTTGTGTGAGTTGCATATAGTATGCATACATGTCTATTTGGATCTCCCGTCAATGAGTTTTAACAAACATTTTAGGACGATGAGAGCATATTATTATTTGTCTTTGAACGTGTAACCGACATAAATTATTTCATGTTTTTAACCAAGTGCATACGCATATCATCTTACTAGTTTTGTGAAATAAACGGTTGCATACAAGTTTTGTTGTGAAATCTTATTCCATGTTGCATTGGGCTAAAAGAGAGAAAACTTTGAGAGTTCGATTTCATGAACATGTTGTATTGGGTTTTGCAAACATTTTATTTGTACAGCCTAAAGTTTGGAACCAAACTAAATTACTCTTACAATTGCTCGAATCGCATGCTTATGTCTTTACTAAATTTTGGGGAATAAACTGATGTATGCGATTCACGTCGGGAAGTTTTATTTCATGACATTTCATGGTTAAATGCAAGATTTTGGGATTCGATTTCGTGAATATTTTTCCCTTCTGAAGTTTTGTACAAACGTTTCGTTATGCACTGTTTTAGTACGTAAAACTACTTCTCATTAATGACACCAATTTATACGTGTTGAGAACATAGCAGTTCCTTTGAAAAAAAAAAGATTGTTGAAATATCTTTCGTTGGTGTCAGTATTACCTTGATTATTGATCAATTATTTTCTGAAATGGTTTTATATGTGTGGCGGTTGTGACCACTCTATACACCTACCGAGATAAGGTAGTAGATTTTATTCGTACGATTAATCTTTATAAATCCTTTACGTTTTGAGATTTTATAAAAGTTCAAATTGGCATAGTGATGTGAAAAACCTTGAACTCATTAGAGCTATAGGTGTAAGCCCCTCGTTTTAGAGGTCGAGTTTAAGGACTAAAAGAGTCATTGGAGTTTGAGTCGTTAGACCTATGTTTTCTCCCAGCTAGTTAAGTAATGATCTTTGTGCTTCGTTAAACTTGCGGGTTCAAACCGTGTACGGTTGTTTGGGTATGGTTGGTTTTGAATTTGTGGATTAATGGTACGACGACATGTTATGTATCTATGGTGTATCACCTTAATGGGTAGCTGGGAATATTGATGATGTTAGGTTGGCTAGTAAGGATGTTTGATTTGGGTGATCATTTCCAAGAGTAGGTGTCAACCTTGAATCGACATTGCAGCTCGGGAGCGAAATGTTTAGTGGTATATCCACGTTAGCAAAATGGCCATTCCGAGCATAGTTGTTGGGTGCTTCAGTGTACTTCTGTTAGATCTGGTGTGTCTGCAGGACAAGCGGTAACCTTAAGGAAATTAGATGTTGTCAATTAAGAATCAATCATTGGTGTTTTGATAATTGTCAGGACTTTCGCTGATTTGGCAATCGATACTAAAGTGCATGGTGGGAGATTAGTGGTAATGTTTATAGGATACATTTAGTGAGAATGTCGAGGTAGACTTTAAGTACAAATCGTTTATCGAGGAGACCTTGACGCGTCGCATTTAGAGGTATCTAAGGGAAATGTTTGCTTTGGGGGTATTCTTGGTGGAAATGACTGAATAAGGACGTAAGTTACTCTTGAGGTAATATGAGCAACATAAGGTTGGGAGGCAACCGAGATTTAATGATTAATAAAATGGTTAATCAAGGACTCAACGTTCATCCTGACGTCGGTGAAGTATATTGAACATTGAGATTTAGGTTGTAACGGCACGTTATGAGAAACGCAGCGACAACCTCAACCGGAATGTAATCGGGTCCGTATATGAGGTAAAGTTTCGTGAAGGCATCCCTTTGGGATAGGGAATTAATCGATCTTTCAAGTGTAAATGTTGGGTGCTTGGTGATACCAGATTTCGAGGACGAAATCTCTTTTAAGGTTGGGAGGATTGTAACACCCCGATTTTCGAAAGGTATCATTTCAAGTTAATACAAAAACCGATATATTAAGGAAAAATAAGATATTTGATTTTGGGTTTGAATCCTTGATTTTATAGTCTTGATGGATAAAGGATTCAATTACGAGTCCAACGGTTCTTTCCGGAGCAAAAACGGAGCTATAACGAAGAAGTTACGGCCAAAACAGTATTGAGAAGAAAATCAGGAGGAAGCGGGCGACTTATGCCGCGACCTAAGTCGCGAGACAAGTCGCGAAATCCACTGTTCCAGCTTAAATCGCGATTTTTCAGCCCCAAACTTCATTTCCTCATAACTCTTGATCCACAACTCCGATTTGGGTGATTCAAAGTTCTACGGTTTCGTTTTCGAGAGCTCTTCAAGGATCTAGCAAGAGATTAGAAGTCTATTGGAGTATACTAGAGTATTTTGTGGTGGTAAGTTTCTCATCTCTCACTATTCATCTTCTTCACCAAAGTTTTCTAGGATTTCATCCACCCTTTGTTCTCCCTTTCATAGATTGGAAGTTTGTAACCATTTTGGTGATCTAGAGGTGTTTTGGTTGGTGGATTCAAGCTTGGGTCAAGGTAATATTCTATTCTCTTCATTTATGGAAGTTAGGGTTTCGGTATCAGTTGAAGTATTCATGTATAAGGTTGGGGATCGATTATTTGTGGTTGATTATGTACATTTATGGTTGGAACCTTTTGGATCTAGGTTTTGGAAGATTTGGTTTGAAGAATCAAGTTCTTCAAGGAAAGCTCTAAGTGGGTAAAATCTAGATTTAGCCTAAATCTAGCAAGGTGAGTTCAAGTTGATTTGTGAAAACGTTGTACATGCCAAAATGTCTATTTTAAAGTGTTTATGTGTTTTACATGAAATTATCAACTATCGGATTTTGGTAACTTTTGATTATTGAAATGTTTAGCTTATTAAACTTGTAAATCACCCACATTTGGGATTTTGGGTATTTTGATAAAGGATCACAAATGAATGGGATTTTGATGATTTATTGCATAAATGGGCCTTTGGTTGAAAATACACTTTTAAGTGTTTGTCGGGTTTATGCATCATTCATGAAAGGGGATGTTTTATGAAATATTACTTGCTCATTTATGTGAGGTACTTGAAAGAATGTGTATAGTCTCATTTTATGATTTCCATTCTTATCAGCAGTTAAACTTGGAAATGCATATTTGAAAATAAATTAGTCTTGAGGACATTTGTCCGGTTTAATAGCCCGTTGTGAAATACCGAGTATGATGGCGGTTAATGCGCATCATTTGAGAATTACATGTTTTGAGTGCGTTGGTCATTCAATTGGAGTCATGTACTATTTAGACTGTAATGCAGTGGATCCATAGGCATATGAGTCGGTCTTTATTATTTAAAAAGAAAATGGGCTATTAATTTTATGTTGGCCAGAATTAGTCTTGGGATTTTCGAGGAGATTACGGTGAGGGCTCGTATAGTCCAATACCCAGGCCTGGATCCGCGAGTTAAATTTTGAGCCTGTATTTTATAGGATAGTCACTTCCCATTTGTAGCTAGTTGAGACATTGGATCCTCGGCGGCGTTTGGTACGGTTATGTGAGACCGGTTACTAGCCATGGATCGTAAATGTAATCCTAGCGAATGAGCATGATTAGGATCCTCGGGGGCCCTCCCTCACATCTTAGTACGAGTCGGCGTGCTCGTGCCCATGGGTCCTAGTATGGTGAGCTCAATAACTTGGAATGTGGCCTACTTTTGTATTCCGCCACTAGCCTTGGAATTCGGGATACCCCCGTCACCGTGAGGTGTTGTTTTGAGGTATTTGGTTTTTATCCTCGTTTTCAGTGACGTTTGAGATTTGGGTTATCTCCTTATGCTATAATTTTGGAAACTTGAGTTTACTCATATTTTGGTCGTTTGTTTTTATAAAGCTTATTCAAATGTCATTATTTGAGCATTACCATTATCTTCGTTTTGACTAAGCATTGGATTACATTACTTCATGAAAGAATGTTTTGGCGTGGAGACGTCCATCTATGAAATGCATATTATTGTTAAATGAGTTGCTCCATTATTTCAAAGTAAATCATTTAAAAGGATCATGATTATAAGTTACAATATTTCCATTTTGCGTTTTCCTTTATAATCATGATATAAACTCTTGAACTCACTAGGCGTTAGCCTAACCTTTTTATTTGTCGGCATGTGCATCAGGTTTCATCTCGGGATTAGTTCTAGCGACACCGTGGAGTGATGAGTGCTAGTTGTGTGCTCGAAGAAGTGTTTAGCTTGATGAAGTCTTCCGCATTATTATTGTAGATAGCGATTTGGTATTGGGTTATAGTAACACCCGACTTTAGTTAGTCTTTATGTAAGACTTTAATTATTTTGTTGATGGTTCAACCTAGAAATGTATTTCAATTATGGTCTGGTAGTAAGATATTTATTATCCTTTACGGTATTGTTGAAAATTTTTAATTAGTCGCTCTTTCCAAATTTGAGGGTGTTACACATGTATCAGGCACACGTCATCAAATCATGGGAGATTTCTTGTTCCTTTTCTTCTTTACTGTTTTTAGATTGTGCCACATCATCCATATACTGAGGACAATATATGGTTTTGGTGTGGGCCAGGGAGTTATTTGTGATTATCTGTCAAGGCTTACATAGTTGGGCTAGTTGGCGCTATTTTTTTCAAAATTTTGGCTATTTTTGGGTAAAATTTAAGTGATACATATAAGTTGATTGTTTTTCTCCTTGTTATTACATTAACACCATAGCATGAATGGTTATGTGGTTTGCATGAGTAGTTTTGATTGACACATTTGAGATAGCCTTTGTGAGATTTGACAATTTTATAGACTAAATATGCACCTGTGCGATTTTTGAGCCATGATTGAACATTATTTTCAATCCTACTTTGTTTGTGTGTGCATTGAATCTTCCATGTTCATTTCACTTTAGAACTTGTGTTAGGACTCTTCAATATTGCATTTAGGCAATACTAGTGCGGAAATGAAAAATACCATCTTTGATGTTATTTTTAAACCATTTAGCCTAAAAAGCCAACTGTAACACCCCAAATCTTTTACAAACGACCAACAAAAATGGTCGGGAAAATGGTTGGTGAATGGTCGGGAAAACGGTTGGTGAACGGTCGAGCAAACGTCCGGAGAACGACCGGGAAAATAGTTGGTGAACGACCAGCAAAACGGTCGGAGAACGGCTGGAAAAACGGTCGGTGAACGGTCGAGGAACGGCCGAGAAAACGGTCGAGGAACGGCCCGACGATAGTGCCCGCGATAGTGACAAATGTCACAATAGCATGGCACTATTGCACAAAAAGGGGAATCCTCGGTACATATGGGGAGATTGTGCCCTATGGCACAATCGCATGTCACAATCGCGATCGGGGTCCAGAGGGTTAAATGCCCGATTTTCTAAGGTTTTCTTCATTTGGTCATATCTCTCTAATCATAGCTCCGATTTTGACGATTCTTTTTGTTATGGTCACGTTTTTTAGAGCTCTTCAAGGATATATCAAGAGGTTTGAAGTTCATTGGAGTATCCAAGAGTATTTTATGGTGGTAAGCTCCTTATCTCTCTTATTTTGTCAAATTGCTTGGAGATTTCACGTCTTCATCAAAGAAGACTCAAGTTATGGGGGGAAACCTAGATTTAGTCTAATTCTAGCAATGTGAGTTCAAGTTGCTTTGTGAAAACTATGTTTATGCCAAATGTATATTTTGAATAATAATGTGTTTTACTTGATATATATAAAATGTGTTGAGTATTTGACGAGGTTTTCATATTCGGTAAGTTTGGGTTGATAAATCTTGTAAAATGCCTATATTTGGGTTTTTGAATGTTTTGATAAGTAAATCTCAAGAATATGTTCTTTTGGTGATTTATTGTATAAATGGAGTTTATCCATTGGTTAATATAGAATCCAAGTCCTAGGTGTATCAAAAAACATTCTTTTCTCTCAGCGTATATAATAAAATAGACTGAAAGGGTCCACCCCGAAACCAAGGGGGTAACTAACAGTTGAGTCCTCTCCGAACTGCAGGAGTTAGTTAGCCATCATACGGCTCACCAACTTTACTTGCTAAGCTAAGGACGCTCCGCCTTATCTATAGAAGCAGTCAACTGACTTCTGAACGAATTCGCTCATTGGTTTGGTAATTGTAACACCCTCAAATTTGGAAAGAGCAACTAGTTAAAATTTTCGATATCACATCAAGTAAAGGGTAAAATTCCCTTTCTACAAATTCATACTTGGAAATACCTCAAATTTAACCATACATTTAATCCCAACAATCATTGACTCAAGGATTATACCAAGACTAAATAAAGTCGGGTGTTACTAAATCCAATCTAAGTTGTTATTCCCAAAGTGCGGAAGACTTCACCCAAACTACTCTCTCTTGTGCATATAACTAGCACTTATCTATTCACAATGTCGCTAGTACTATTCCCCAACCGGAACCTGATGTACACACCGACAAATCTAAAGGGTTAGGCTTAACGCCTAGTGACTTCAAGAGTTTTCAACATTTACATGAAACGGTAAACCGCAGAATGCTTTGTAAACAACGGTTTCTAAAAAGGAATGTACAAAATATAAACGTAACACCTTTCCCAAAACCCACTATTTTTGTGATGAAAATCCCAATACAAAACATTCTTTAATATATGAATTCAAAACCCAATACTCACACAAAACGTGAATAATGATAAATGCTCAAATGTTGAAATCCGGATAAAACTTTATTGTCCAAACTACCGAAATATGAGTAAGACTCAAGCCCCAAAATTATAACCTATGGAAAACGTCACCGAAAAACATAGATAAAACTAAATATGCTAAACAACACCTTTCGGTGACGGGGGAGACCCGATTACCATGGTTAGTGGCGGAACACAAAAGTAGGCCAGTTTCCAAGTTATAAAGCTCATCATACAAGGACTTGTGGCCACGAGTTCGCCGATTGGTAATAAGATGTGGATGAGGGCACTCGAGGATCCTAATCATGCTCATTCACTAGGATTATATTTTCGGCCCATGGCTAGTATCCGGATCCACATAACTGTACCAAGTTGCCCCCGAGGAACCAATGTCTCAATTACTTACAAATGGGAATAACTATCCCATAAAAACTGACTCCAACAGCCCACACCATAAAGCCCTCAATGACCCCATGACTAATCCCGGTCCTAACATGGGAACAACCGTCCAATTTAAAATAATAAAGACCGACTCTTATGCCTACAGATCCAATGCATTACAATCTAAAACGTTACATGACTCCAACGAATTAACTAACGCATTCAAAACATGTAACTCTCAAATAAGACGCAATTAAGTACACCATACGTCCAAGGCTCCTTATCGAGCTACTAAAACTGAACAAATACCCCAAAGACTCATCTGAGTAAAAATCAATCCCAAAATACATTATAAACGTTTGGCTAAAATACGTGAGCCAATATGGTTACATAAGCCAAATCACATCTTTGACTCTCAAATTCAAATTGGCCTTCGTCCCAAAACCAAAAAAGTTTACAATATTTGAAATGTTCAGAAGATCGGGAATGACCAAAATCAAATGACTCACACGTTCGTATTTTCAAAACGTACCATTACATAAACTATGCATATTTCCAACAAACACTAAAAGTTCATTTTGACCAAATAACTTCCATTTATAAAGTAAATCATCAGAACACCTTCATTTATGATTTATTTATCTAATCGCCCAAAAATCCCGAATGTGGGTGTTTTACAATATTTATAAAGTTAAATAATTCAAATAACCAAAACCCTCCAAATAGCTCAACAATTGATAATTTCATGTAAAACACATAACACTTTAAAATGGTCATTTTTGGCATGCACAATGTTTCCACAAATCAACTTGAATTCACTTGCTAGATTTAGGCTAAATCTAGATTTTATCCCAATATGAGTTCCTTGAAGAAAATTTGAATCCACAAGCAATTCCTTAAAACCCTAGATTCACAAGTTTTCCAAACATAAATATACATATCCAAATACTTAGAATCAATCCCCAAACATCTTATATCAAAATCTCCATTTTGACCAAAACCTTAGTTTTGACCTAACTTCCCCAAAATCCTCCAAATCAAAATTTGAGAAACATAAACACTAGGAAGTCATCAATGGATAATCTATAACTCATAATAAATTTTAAAAACTAGGAGGATGAACTTACCACTTAAGTTTTGGTGAAAACTTAGAAAACCCAAAATTTCTTGAAGATGGAGGTGATGAGGATGAGCTCTTGATCCTTACTTCTATTCCACCACCACATGAACTTGGATCTTCCAAAAACTAACAATATATTCTTGAAAATCTCTCAAAGAATAAACCATAGCACTTTGAATCACCAAAAACGGAATATAAATGAGAGAGATATGAAGAAATGAAGAATGGGGTTGAAAATCGCGACTTTATGCACACTAGTACCCCCATTCGATTGTGCCATGCTATAGTGACAATGTCACAATTGCTCAGATTGTATCGAGAGTTTTGGTCTTCAGCGATTGTGACATGCTATAGTGACAGTGTCACAATCGATGGCAATATAGTCGAACATGTACCAAACACTGTTTTGGCCATAACTTCTTCGTTTTAGCTCCGATTTTACTCCGAAAAGAACCGTTGGACTCGTATTTGAATTCCTCATATAGAAAGACTATAAAATCTGGTATTTAATCCCAAAATCCCATTTCCTCTATTTCTCTCAAAAGATCGATTTCTACGATAACTTGAAATAGTACTTACCCAAACACTACAGGTGTTACATCATTGTCATAATTACATGGCACATTCGTTGGGACGATCAACCACTTGGTAATCGTCGTTGCTATTGTGACATACGTCACAACTGCATGGCACTATAGCCAGGACTACCACACTTTCAGTACTATTGGTGCTATTGTGACAGATGTCACAACCACATGTGACTATAGCCGAGACGACCATACTCTTAGTACCATTGGTGCTATTTTGACAAGTGTCACAACCACATGGCACTATAGCCGAGACGATCATACTATCAATACCGTTGGTGCTATTGTGACAAATGTCACAACCACATGACACTATAGCCATACTCCATATGTGGTTCTTTGTTTACCGATTCACCCAGTTCAACACTTTTCTTCAATTGGGATAATAATTTATGGTGTTACAGTAATGGCTTAATATTTGATGATTAATGCATTTTGGTGTATTTAGTTTTATAGACTTTTGGAAAATGCACGTAATTGTGTTATGAGACATTTTGAAAATATAAGAGTATGATTTCATTTGGAAAATGATCTCTCTCTCAACCAATGACGAGTTTTTGAGTTAATTATATCGTTGAGATATGTATTTGCATAAACGTCGGTTAAATGTGTTTTATTGTTTTGATGATCTTTATTTGATGGTCAATTGAGTTTTTGGCTCGATTTTGACATAAAAGAGTCTTAGGGACATTGGTCCGGTTTATTTTGCTCTATGATGGACTTTTGAAGTTTTATGGAGCAAAGACATATTTATTGTTAATTCTATCTTTTAAGAGTGTTGGACATTCTTTTGGAATTATATGCATTTAAAGCATATTTATTTGTAAATTACACTGTTTTGAGGATGTTGGACATTCTTTTGGAGTAATGTAATTTAGACTGTGATGCATTGGATCCGTAGACATGTCAGTTAATCTTTATTTGATGGTCGAATGGGTATTGTGAAGTTGGACTCTGGGACCCATGTTTTGTGACCTTAAACTTCTCAAGTAGGCACTAGTTGGGTTGAGTCAGGAGGTGCTACCTTGGAGGTAGGCACTAAGACCTTCGCCGCTTGAAGGTAATGCCTTTGAAGTAGTCCTTAAGTGTGTCGGGCCTTGAGGTGGAATTCGTGGGAATAGACACTAAGGTCAACCGACTCTTGAGGTGAAAATTGTTAAGGAGTCGTAGGAGCATTTAGACGTCTAGTAGCAAAGTGTTATACGGTTAACGTTATACAAGTGGCATACTTATGTGTTCCCTTCACTTAAAATGGATACGGATCTCCCCCGTTGTTAAACAATATTTCCGGATATTGCAATATCCATTGCTTTAACATTGTTGGGTTTTGGCGAGTAACCGCATTTTATGAATTTGACTCATTGGATCCCCTCCATATGTCAAGGTTTTGAAATAAAGGAATTATTCCCATGTTTTGGTAATTGGATTTTAATCATATTCTATTTGTGTGAGTATTGGGTTTGGTTCCATGTTTATGGAGTGTTTCTATTCAATCATTTTATTACGAAAAGGGGGTTTTGGAAAAGATATCACGTTCTATTCTAATTACATTGCATATTGAGAATTGTGATTTAAATAATATGTTTTCTGCTTTTCCATTTTATATAATTGACAAAACTCTTGAACTCACTAGGCGTTAAGCCTAACACTTTTTATTTTCGGCATGTGCATCAAGTCCATGTTGGGGAATGGTACTAGCGACACTGCGAAGAGTTGAGTGTTAGTTAGACATACGAGAAGGTTGTGTCTATTGGATGATGTCTTCTGCACGTTTCGAGCTAGCAATTATTAATGAGTTTAGTAACACCCGACCTTTATTTAGTCCTTATATAAGACTTGGGTTTATTATCTGTTAAGGTTAAATCTAGAACTCCATTATAGGTATTTCAAGCATTGATTTGTAGAAAGTGATTTTATCCTTTATTTGATGTATTATCAAAAAATTTAATTTAGTCGCTCTTTCCAAATTTGAGGGTGTTACACCAACCCTTGCATATGTATTCCTTTTTTATCACCCCTTTTGAGCGTAATTACCCTTTTTGTTGTCATTACACCACATATTAACCTGTTAGCCAAACACTTCACCTACCGGACTTTGGGAATGAAGTTCTGCATATTTTTAGCGTGACTACGGGTTCCAAAAGGGTACCATGATATTGTAGAGGTTCCGGAAAAGAAAAAAAAGGAAAAATAAAATTTTATATATAAGTGGAGAAAAAAAAGAAAAAAAAGCACAAAAGCAAAAAGCAAGAAAATATGGAAAAAATGGATACCAATATTGAAAATAATTACAATTGTCTCCATAGTGTGCATAGCTAAATAAGAGCTCAAAATGAAGTAAAATCTCATTGCTTGGGTGTATAAAATATAGGAGTAGACATTTTAGTGTATGGTTTTATTTCTAAAGCCCAAAGTTTAGTCACTTGACCAAATTTTCCACTTTGACCCTTAGCCAAGTTACAACCCGACTAAAATACATTTTGATCCATACTTAGTGTTGACCATTAGCAATGGAGAAACGAGACCTAGTTCAAGCTTATGGTAGTGCATGTGCATGTGAATTGATGCCAATAGTGAAAACACTAACCTTTAGAGAGAACTGAGAGATAGAATAGATTTATACCCTTCGTGAGGTGTCTGTGAAGTTAGTTTATCTTCATCTTGGGTTTGTCTTGTTTGTCAATTATTGCTATAACAGTCAAATCACATTCGCATGAAAGTGCTATTATTATTTGTGAAAATTCAAAATCAACTCATGAGCCTTGTATCATATTAAATTTATAGTGTTTGCCTGAGGACGGTAAAAGTTCTAAGTGTGGGGATAATTTGATAATTGTGTTTTCATGCTTTCATTTATTTGTTAAAAAGTCCTATTTATGCTCTTTTTATTCCTAAAGTGCATTAATCTAATCCCATTGTTTATTTTGTCAAGTTCAGCCCCAAAAGAAGAAAACAAAAGCCCAAAAGGAGAAAAGCAAGAGCCCAAGATGATGAGCCCAACTTGTGTTTCATACGCCTCCTAGGGGTGTACGCAGGTTGGGTTGGGCGGTTTGGGACATTTTTACAACCCAACCCAATTATGGCGGTTTGGAAAAATCTCAACCCGACCCAACTCATTCAAAAGTATAACCCAACCCAACCAAACCCTTGTGGGTTATGGCGGGTTGGGCGGTTTAGTAGTTTGCATAAAATTGTAGAATGAAATACGATAAATATTACTAAAAATATACAAACGTTTAGCGAATCAAGAGGTTATTTGGTTAGCACTTAGCAGTGCTAAAGCTGTAAATGAACCAAACGTTTAGCGAACCGTTCGGGGAGAATTTCGTTTATATTCGTTTATTTAAGAATTGATCGAACATGAACACATTTTTTGTTCGTTTAGTTAAATGAACGAACATGGACAATGAGCTCGTTCGTTCATTTACATTCATTAACGTTCGTTCATTTATGTTTGTTAGCGTCTTTTTACTTATGTTTATATATATATATATATATATATATATATATATATATATATATATATATATATATATATATATATTATGATATTAGAGGAAGGATCATGCGAGAAGTTAAACATTTTACGAGAAGGCGAGAAGTGCGATATCATATATGATTACACGACCTGTGAGTGTGTTTAATCATATATGTTTAAACGTCTATGTATTGACAATATAACATGTATTTAATCATATATGATTAAGCTTGTATATCATATATGATATCGTACTTCTCACCCTCTCACAAAATGTTTAGCTTCTCGTTTGAACCTGCCCCTATGATATTAATATGTGAAATCATTAATTATATTAAAAGTTTAGAATTCCTTTTTTTATCAATTTCCTAAATTTACCCGGTTTTTCATTTTGTTATGTTATTTCATAACACAATGATGATTAATGATGGTTGTTTTTTGTTCATTTATGTTTGTTCGTTTATGTTCGCTTGTTTACGTTGTTTTAGCATCTTAACGAACAAACGTAAATGAACACGAACAAACACATTTTTCTTAATGAACAAACATAAACACAAAAGATTCCGTTTTTTTACCGTTCGTGTTCATTCATTTGTTTGGTTAAGTTTAATGAACGAACACGAACAAGCCTCCATTCGTTTGTATGGTTAAGTAAAATATATTATATATATATAGGGGTGGTTTCAATTGGAAACCAAATTTCATTGGAAACTTTGGAAACCAAATTTCATTGGAAACTTTGGAAACCAAATTTCAACCATTGATCTTTTTAATCGATGGTCAAGATTCATTTGAATTATATATGGTCATAAATTAATTAATTTATTAATAAAAGATAATAATAATATGTCAAACGGGTAAATGTGTCTTTTTCTTTTGTGTTTCAAATTTGGCAACAAAGATGAAATATGCTTAAATATAGAAAAGTGTATATTTCTTAAAAAAAAAAAAAGAGCATATCAAGACTACCTTTTATTACCTATTCATCAATATGCAGTATGTAAAAACCCAAATAAGTTTCATTATCATTATTGTTTCATTACCTTTCCATTATGTTTCACTATATCAAATCTGTTTCATCAGGTTTCACTATATTAATATTTTGTTTCATTACATTTCCATTATGTTTCACTATATCAAATCCGTTTCATCAGGTTTCACTATATTAACATTTTATGTTTCATCAGGTTTCACGATATTAATATTTTGTTTCACTATATCAAATCTATTATGTTTCACTATATTAATATTTTGTGCCTGGAGGTAATATTGAAGATTTCATATGAATATCAACTTTTATTCATTGGATGAATCAATCACTAATTCATAAGAATAAAAAAAATAATTTGATTTGTAGATTGCGTATGAATCAATTTGTGTTTACCTAAATTAAATGTTTCATATTTACATTAATAAAGGATCAATATTACCATATATAAAATACATTAAAATTAAATAATTAATATTATAATAATAACACTTACCATATATATTATGAAATTATGTAAAAGACTAAAATAACCTTATCAATTAAAAATAAAAGTAAAAAAAGGAAATTCAATGATTGGTTAATTTCGATTTCCAAAGTTTTCAATGTAATATTGGTTTCCAATTGATCCCTCCCCTAAATATATAATATAATATATTTTGGATTATAAATTTGTTTAAATAGACTGCTTTTTTTTTATTCTTGTATTATATAAAAATATATAATTTTATAAAAACTATATATTAGTGGCAGGTTGGGCGGGTTGAACGAAGCGTAACCCAATTTCAACCCTCCAAATTTGCGGTTTGGCGGTTTGGCGGGTGAGCGGTTTGACGGGTTAACGGGTTGGGTTTAATTGGATTGTTAGCGGTTTGGGTTGGGTGGGTTTCGCGGGTTGACGGTTTTTTGTACACCCTTAACGCCTCCTCCACACATTTTTTCATGGCCAGAGCTGGTGTCTTCTCTACGACTAAAGTCGCCCGAATACCTGCCGAAGACATTATTTCTTCCCAATCTAGACTTGTACACGACTTTCTCATTGTCAAAAGTCGCCGGAAACTCACCTTAGACAATCTGGTCGAAGGCTTTGTGAAGGTGCGATTCAGGAAACTTCATATGCGGCTAAAGCGTCATCCAAGTCGTGTCATTCTGAAAATCAAGGACCAAATCTGCGATTTTTCTTATTTGAAGACAGTTCTTAAAGGATTGCATATAAAAACGTGAGGCTAACCGTCGATTAAGGGGGATGAGGGGGACAAAAATGGCAGCATCTCGAAGAGGCGATTTGGGAGCTTTCATGTAACACCCCAAAAATAGGGATAACAAAATTTCCAGAAAATGGAAATCTGGTATATAATTTTGCCAAAGCAATTGAGCCTCCCAAAAACGGGGAAAGAATATTCAGTTGTTTTAAGTACAAGTTACAAATTCTAATAATGGGAAAATAACAACCTAATAATCTAATTTCATTCGAAATAAGATTACAATTCGGGTGTTATCCGAATTTCCCCAAAATGACGTCTTCTAAAAGAAATGGTGTCCCAAAAGTTTTCCCCAAGCTCACTCTAAGCCGACTATACCTCCTATCACCGGCACTGCTAGGACCTGAGATACACATCGACACCAAACAAGTGTTAGGCCAAAAAGCCTAGTGAGTTGTACAAGAAATAATATTCCAATCAATAGCATAATACTTATCAGCAGTTAACAAAGAATTTCTCATGTGTGGAGTCAATGGAGGAGACCCATAGCACCAATCAAGTTCCACCCAAAGAGTCAATATACCTTGATGCCAACGACCATGAGTGACATCCGAAAGGCCCGACACACCTGAGGACTACAACCATGGCATTACCCCGAATGGCGGAGGTCTAGGTACATACCTTAACGGTGGCACCCAAGACTATATCCTCCTAATGTCTACTGACTTGGTTTGTCCAAAAATATCATTAGTAGGTCTCAAGGCACATAATGCACATGAATCAATCACAATACTAACCATGGGTACAATATTAGACCATACGACTCAAACATTGCATATAGTTTATAACAAGACTAGCATGAATATATTATTACCAATGTAGTCAATATCCCACCTCATGGGGACTTGAGTAATAAATCACCCCAATATCATGGTACACAAACTTCATCAAACAATATCAAGCCACTATTGTCATGTACTTACCAAATTAATCCATTTTCCTAAGATTAGGTCAAGCCACCCATATGGACCATTGATCAAAGTTAACCCATACAAGTATATTTCCCACCTATTTCAGGTCAAAGAGTCCCAATACCAATTTAGGGTAACCCACCCACATAGATTATGAGGACTTAGACTTACACATAATAAAACCCACAAGAAACAAAGTTTAATGAATAAATAGCTCAATAAAGATGAATGACGATAATAAATAGCAAGATAGGATGTGTATCTAGTTTTAACAAAGTTTAGGAACTCACAATCTAGGTTTTGGCCAAAAAAAACCTAGAAAATAGCAAACCCTAGTTGATGGTTGAGGAAGACTTGGCTCCAAGGAGAGTGGATCTTGATGATAACACTTCAATAAATGGTCTTGAATGTGATTAGATGACCAATAAATGGTCTCACCAACCAAAACCCTAGAAATAAGTGAAGAGGGTGTGGTGTTTCCCAAAAATCGTGCTAAAAACGAGTGGAGAAGAAAAATGGATCACAAATCGGGCAAAGAGGGGTTTTGGGGACCTGCAGATGTCCCCGCGGTTTTGGCCGCAGCTAGGAGGTCGCGCCATAAGTCGCGCGTGCGTTCCAATGGGTTGAACTCTAGTGAGTTACGCGGCTTGGGCTGCGGCTTGGAACCCGCGCAGCAGCCCACGCAACACTCTGTTTCATGGTGCTAGTCATGGATTGAAAGATAATAATCTCACACATCTACGCACGGATATAAACATATATATAGGCAAGTTCTAAGCGAAAATACGGGCGTTACAATCTTCCCCACCTTAATTAGGATTTCGTCCCTGAAATCCCATTCTTGGAAAACAAGCGAGGGTAGCGGTTCTTCATGTTCTCTTCCTCCTCCCATGTAACGTTGGCACCTCGATGGTGCTTCCATTGAACTTTAACGATGACCACATCTTTATGCCGTAAATTCTTTACTTTTGACTCCAATATTGCTTCCGGTTCTTCCACACAACGATTTCCATTATCTACTCGGATTTCTGTCAAGGGAATCACACTCTCTTCTTCAGCTAGGCACTTCTGAAGGTAACACACGTGGAAGGTAGGGTGTATTCCATCCATTTCGGGTGGTAAATCCAACCGGTAAGCTTGTAACCCAATCTTTTCTAAAATGACGAAGGGTCCGAGGAAACAGGGGCTAAGCTTCCTACGCTTCCTAAACCGGATAATCCCTTTCCATGGAGATACTTTCAATATGACTCAATCGCCTACTTGAAACTCGACAGGTCTTCTTTTCTTGTCCGCGTAACTCTTCTGGTGGTCTTGAGTCGCCTTCAGTCTTTCTCGAATTTCTTTCACTTTGTCCGTCATCTCTTGAACGATCTCCGGCCCGGCGAATTGCTTCTCACCCGCCTTAAGCCAACAAACTGGAGTTCTACACTTCTGTCTATACAACGCCTTGAACGGTGCCATGCCAATACTTGAATGGTAACTGTTATTATAAGCGAACTCCACCAAAGGTAGGTGTGAGTCCCAACTCCCTCCAAAGTCGATAACACACGACCTTAACATGTCCTCGAGCGTATGGATGGTCCTCTCGCTTTAGCCATCTGTTTGAGGATGGTAAGTCGTGCTCAGATTTAATCTCGTGTCCAACTCCTTCTGCAGACTAGTCCAAAAATTAGATGTGAACCGACTGTCCCTATCCGACACAATGGATTGCAGAACTCTATGTCTCGACACCACCTCAGCAATATACAGTTTGGCTAATTTCTTCATTGACAAGGTCTCCCGCATAGCAAGGAAATGCGCGCTCTTGGTTAGATGGTCCACAATCACCCAAATGGTATCATGACCTCGTAATGTCTTTGGTAGCTTTGTCACGAAGTCTATGATGATGTTGTCCCACTTCCACTCAGGAATGGACAGTGGTTGCAAACTCCCGTATGGCCTTTGATGTTCCGCCTTGACTTGAAGACACGTGACACAACTCTCCACGTAGTTGGCCACGTCAAGTTTCATCACCGGCCACCAATAGTTTAACTTTAAATCTCTATACATCTTAGTGCGACCGGGATGTATAGAATATTTTGACTTATGTGCCTCTTCTAGGAGTAGTTCCCGATTTCCACAAAGATTTGGCACCTAGATCCGGCCTTGAAAAAGTTTAAGTCCGCGACCATCTTCCGTCAATAATCCGCTTTGCCTTACCATAACTTCGAATTTGAGATTTTCTTCTTTAAGTGCTTCCGTTTGACATGACTTGATGCTCTCCAACAAAATGGATACCACATCGACCCTAGTGAGGCATAATTTAACACCGCCTTCATAGCTCCTCCGGCTTAAATCATCCACCACAATGTTGGCCTTACCGGGATGATAGAGCAAATCGCAATAGTAGTCCTTAATAGCTCAAGCCACCTTCTTTGTTGCATGTTGAGTTCTTTTTGGTCGAAGATGTACTTTAAGCTTTTGTGATCGGTAAACAAGGTGCACTTCGTCCCATACAAATAATTTTACCATAATTTCAATGCAAAGACCACCGTCGCCAATTCCAAGTCATGAGTCGGGTAGTTCTTCTCATGGTCCTTTAGTTGCCGAGAAGCATAATCTATCACTTTTCCTCGTTGCATTAACACACACCCGAGTCCCATCTTGGAAGCATCACTAAACACGACAAAGTCATCTGATCCCTCGGGTAGGGATAGAATGGGAGCTTCACACAATTTTTCTTGAGCGTATGAAAGGCTTGATCTTGCGTTTCGGTCCAAAGGAACTTGACATTCTTTCTTGTGAGGGAGGTGAGTGGCAAAGCTATCTTGGCGAAGTCTTGAATGAAATGTCTGTAGTAACCCGCCAATCCCAAGAAACTTCGGATTTCCGTCAGACTCGTTGGCAGTTCCCAACTCATCACCGCCTCGATCTTTGTCGGGTCTACTTTCACTCCGTCTTTTGACACCACGTGGCCAAAGAATTGCACTTCTTGAAGCCAAAACTCGTACTTCGAGAACTTTGCGAACAATTTTTCTTTTCAGAGAACTTCCAACACTTCCCGCAAATGTTTCCCATGTTCGGCCTCGTCCTTTGAGTAGATCAAAATAACGTCGACGAAGACAATCACTGATCTGTCCAAGAAAGGGAGACACATGCGGTTCATTAAATCCATGAATACGGCCGGAGCGTTGGTCAAGCCAAAGGGCATCACCAAAAACTCGTAGTGACTGTATCTCGTTCGGAAGGTCGTCTTCGGAATGTCCTCCTTCTTCACTCTGACTTGATGGTATCCGGACCGAAGGTCGATCTTCGAAAAGTATCCCGCGCCTTGGAGTTGGTCAAAGAGGTCATCGATGCGAGGTAAGGGATACTTGTTTTTCACCGTGATCTTATTCAACTCGCGTTAGTCTATGCACATCCGCATAGACCCATCTTTCTTCTTCACGAACAAAACTGGGGCTCCCCAAGGTGACGAGCTCGGTTGGATGAATCCCTTCTCTAATAATTCTTGAAGTTGTGCCATCATCTCTCGCATTTCCATCGGAGCCAAACGGTAGGGAGCACGGTTTATTGGGAGCCGCTCCCGGAGCAATGTCAATTTGGAATTCCACTTGACATTCCGGCGGTAGTCTGGGTAAGTCCTCCAGAAAGACGTCCGGGTAGTCTTGCACGATCTTCACGTCCTCTACAGACTTCTTCTCTGACATGATCTAATTCTTAACACGAATAAACACTCAGAAAACAATATTAAAGGAGTTTGCGGAATAACACTTTAATATTCAAAGATCAATGAAACAGTGAATCAGAAATCACAAATTGTAAACTTTATTGAACGATTTAAAGCTACAAGATTTCACACACAACCTCAATATTGATGAACAAGCTCACCAATACGAATTCTACTTCTCTAGAACTAGGATTATAAACCTTGAGGTTGATTCTCTCTATGAAAACAAAAACTCAGAATCAAAAATTAATTCTAAACTATTCTGACTAAGTCTATACATATACTAAAGATAAAAGATAATTACAAAATATAAAAGATCTTCAGTATAATCTTCCATAGTTATCTCCAAGACTTTCCATGAATATCTTCAATCAATACAGCTGTCATCATTGCCATACGAAGTCTTCATCTCATAAGCAGTACTAACCATGTTCAGAAGCATTAACCATGTTCAGCAGTATTAATGAAGTTGGCAGTAGTAACCCTTAGCAGTACTAACTACTAGCAGTACTAACTATGCTCAGCAGTAGTAACTTCATCAAGCAGTATTAATCTTGTTTAGCTGTATTAATCTGTCTCAGAAGTACTAACCATGTTGTGCTAGCAACATTAACCATACTTGAACAATTCTTTCAGTTCCCAACAATCTCCCCCTAACTTGACTTTTAGGAAGAGAAGTCAAGTTCTTCAGATGCTCCCAAAACTCCATTATTCATATCCCTGTATCAGCATTCAACCCCAAACTTTGATTAATTGTTCTTTGGATCAAATACCTTGCCATCTCTGAATATGGTGCACAACCAAGCTTTTTCTTTAACATAGCATGCAACTTTAATTTGCTGTGGTTGTAAACTCTATCCACTAGGAAGTATTCTATGTGATTTGTATCCATAGTCAGTGCATATACTCCACTAGTTTCATATAGAGTCCAGTTGTTAACTTTTTGAAACACATTTCTGATAATATCCTTCACTTCTTCTGGCTTGAACAACATACATAGATACTCCATCACAAGTTTTGTGATTGGTATTCCTGGAGCTTTTAGTTGATCAGCATACAATTTCATTCCTACTTCAAACATCTCCTCTAGATCAGATATGGAGCATACTCTTACTATCTTTGCCCAAGTAGGATACACTTCAAATTTATCATCCTTCCTCTTCAGCCTGATGTACTCCTTTCCATCAACTTCCATAGTATCCCAGTGAATGATCTCTGGAGGCTTAACACCAATAGGTTCAGCTGATATAGGCTCAGGCACTTTGTCCATCACTACCATGTACAGATTCACATCAGCAGTACTTGATGGTTCTTCCTGTTCAACAGACTTAGGTGCCCCTTCTTCTTCAGCTCCCCTCTGTTCTTTCTCAGCTTCTTCCACTCTAGGTTTCTTAGCTGGTGTTCTTTTGGCCATCATTTTAGTTCTTTTCAATTTCCTCAAACTGTCACCTAGAGTAGCTTCCTTCCTTGGTGATTCTTGCTCATCAGGGAAAGGTTTTTGAATTTGAAGATCATGTCTTTCTTTCATCTTCTTTTCTGCTTCAACTCTTGCTCTGTCATTTCCTTGTAACTTGATCATCTCAGCTTCATACAAACCATTGATTTTTTCAAAAGACATCTTTGTGAACATTTCCTTTTTAACTCTCACAACACCTTTGAGAAAAGTAATCATCTTCTTTCTCTCTTGAGTGCCAAGGAAGGTCTGTGAAGGTTGTCTCTTCTTTGCCCCCATTCTGATCATTCCATGCTTCTTTAGAGTTGTAGCTTTCTTCTTTGCTATTTCTGTTGCAAGACTCTTTTGATAAGCTTCATTAAGTTCTGCAGCCAGAGCTTTTGCCATCTCCCTGTCTTTTTCCACTTGAACCTTTTCTTCTTGCTCAAGTTCAGCCTGAATCTTCTTGGCCAATGCTTCATCTGACTCAACCAACTTTTGCTTTTTAATTGGTTGATCAGATTCCACCATCTTAGCTTTGCCTTTGTCCTTGCTGTTTACTTTATCAGCACTAACTTTCTTGATAACTTCAACATTGTCTTTGATGACAACTCCTTTGGTCTTTGAAGTGACCTTAGGAGTATCATGTTTAGCTTTGATTAATGCTTCAGCTGTCTCAAGTTCTTGCACATTGCTGCTAAGAAGGTCTGTTAATACCTCTTGAACCATTTTTGTTGCTTCATTCAATTCAGCAGTATTAACAGTTTCTACTGCTTTGCTTGTTTCAGCAGCATTAACTGTTACTGATGCTTGTTCTGTTTCAGCTGCTTGTACAAATTCTGATTCTGTTTCTACTGCTTGCTCCCCCTCAAAATCAAATTTCTCCCCCTTATCTTTAGCATCTTCTATGTTTACATCAGCTTCTGACTCCCCTTTTTTGGGAGCATCATCCACTGGTTTCCTTCTCCTGAGCACAAACTGTTTCCTTTTCTTTTTCTGAACCAATCTCTTCACCATTTTCTTCAAGTTGGTAATCTGTACTTGTTGAGACAGAATCACCATTTTCATCTCTTCTATGTCTTTGCCTTGCTTGATTACATCCAGATTGATGTTGCCCATAGTTTCCATCAATTCATTATAGTCATATCTGTCCTCACCTTCTCCAGGAGTGTTACCCCCTTTTGAAGGATCATGGGATCTTTTAGTAGTGGAAGTCTTCTGCCTAGCAGAAGCACCCTCCACCCCCTTGGTTTCTTGGCACATGGGACCTTTGAATGATTGCTCATTCAAAGTTGGCATGGGGGAGGTCTTATTGATGTTACCACTGTCCTCCTCTGTGCTAGCAGGAGTAGTGCCAGCCTGCTCACCCATATGCTCAAACATCTCCTCAGTGAGCACCTCCTTGGGGTTGAGAGACACCCCTGTGGTTTTCCTATAGATATTCTCTAATGGAGAATTCTCCATTAGAGGGCTTAAAGGCTTTGTGGGTGAAGGTACAAGAAGGGAAGGAGCCTTCTTTACCTTTTTCCTGATGTATGTATTGGTGATTGGTGAAGTTGGTTTTTGAATAAGGAACCGTGGGATTGATATGGTGATTGAAGGTTGGGATTGGCTTTCAGTGGGATGGTCTAATGAGGGCCTTGACCCTGAAGCCATACCTTCTTCATTGTGGGACACCACTATCATTGTAGAGAACAATGGGGTGTCAACTCCTTCCGATTCCAATGGAGATCTCTTCATATTTGAAAAGACCTTACCTTTGGGGATTTTGGGTACATATACCTCATCAAATTGAGGCATATCCGTCAATTCATTGGTTATAACTGCCTGTACAAATCTTGGGTACATATAAAAACTCTTTTTGTTTCCCAAGTTTGACACAAGGTCATTGAAAATCATTTTTGAAAAATTGTACTTTCTTGCAGTGGCCAAGAAGACCAAAGCATAAGCAATGGTACTACTGAACTCACTCCATCCAGTAGTCTTTTTGGAAATACAGTGCATCAGGGTATGGACAAAGAACCGCCATTGGGGAGAAAATTTAGCTTTTGAGAACTTAAAAACACCCAATGGGCCTCCATACCCCATTCTAGTAAGAGTTGAAAACAGTTCATCATTAGAGATTGATGAGATACCTGAGGCATCGTCTAGACGTAGACTAATGCGAATTACCTCTTCAGAAACTGTCAAGGGTTTGTCACACACCCTTGTCTTGATAACTTACACACCATTTTCAGTAATAATGGTGGCATTTGCCCAGAATTGTTTTTGGTGCTCAATGTAGATGGATGGTGACACTGTAAGGGCATACGCGATATGGCTTGTTTTGAGAAAATCGACTATCTGGTGAAATCCATCAGCCTGCTTCGGCTTTTGAAGCATCGCGATTTCGTTGTGCTCATCAATGAACGCCATGGATGCCATTGAGCTTGAGAGTTCTTGCCTGTAACTTACGAGGTGCTTGAGAGAAAAAGGGTTAGAGAGCAGATGAATAGTAATCAAAGAGTCGTTATGAACTTTTAGGCGGGCAAAGAGTGTATTTATACGATTCGGTACATAAGCAGTATTAACCACTAGCAGTATTAACTAACTAGCAGTATTAACTGGGAGCAGTATTAACCACTAGCAGTATTAACTAACTAACAATATTAACTGAGAGCAGTATTAACCACTAGCATTATTAACTAACTAGCAGTATTAACTGAGAGCAGTATTAACCACTAGCAGTATTAACTAACTAGCAGTATTAACTGAGAGCAGTATTAACCACTAGCAGTATTAACTGCACTTACACTTTTTGAAGCTTGTGATGGTCTGAACAAGGCAGCATACTTCCTGAGAAAGATGATTAGAAACACCAAAAACAACCAAATAACAGGTATACAATCACTTTTTAAATATGAGCTCATTCAGAGTTGATCATGCCCACACTTGTGACCAAGAAAGTGAATCTTCCCACATCAAAAGCTGTGGTGAATAGATCAACAAACTGGCTGTCAGTATGAACTTTAGCAACTTGAATAAGCTTCTTTTCATTACAGTCTCTAATAAAGTGATACCTGATCTCAATGTGCTTTGTTTTGGAGTGCTTGACTGGATTGTTAACAATGCTTATAGCACTGCTATTGTCATAAAAGATTGGAGTGTGAATAAAGGTTACCCCGTAGTCCAGCATTTGATTCTGAATCCATAGAACCTGAGAGCAGCAACTTGCAGCAGAAATGTACTCAGCTTCTGTTGTAGATAAGGACACTGTGGTTTGTGTCTTACACTGCCAAGATACTAGTCTTGCACCTAAAAGCTGACATCCACCTGAAGTAGACTTTCTATCCATATTGGCACCACCCAAGTCACTGTCTGAATATGCAATCAAGTCAAAGTTGGATTCATAAGGATACCAAAGACCTAATCTAGGTTGCCCTCTTAAGTATCTGAAAATCCTCTTAACAGCTTGAAGATGTGATTGCTTTGGCTTGACTTGGAATCTGGCACACAGACACACTGGAAACATGATGTCTGGTCTTGAGGCTGTGAGATACATGAGAGATCCAATCATTGATCTATATAGATGGACATCAACATCCTCCCCCTCAAGATCAGCAGTGATTTGTTTATGAGTCTCCATAGGTGTGCTTGCTGGCTTTGAGTCTGTTAAACCATACTTATCGAGGATGTCTTTCACATACTTTGATTGACTTATAAAGATCCCATCTTTCAGCTGTTTCACTTGAAGCCCAAGGAAGAAGGTAAGTTCACCCATTGAACTCATTTTAAAGCTCTTGTGCATCAACTTTTCAAAGTCTCTACATATCTGATCTTGTATGGATCCAAAGATGATGTCATCCACATAGATCTGAACAAGTAGGATGTCCTTCTTACTCCTTTTAATGAAGAGGGTCTTGTCAATTATTCTCCTTTTAAACCCATTTTCTAAGAGATAGGTAGACAGAGTATCATACCATGCTCTTAGGGCTTGATGTAGACCATAAAGTGCTTTCTTCAGTTTGTATACTCTGTCAGGATATAATGGATTTTCAAATCCAGGAGGCTGACAGACATATACTTCTTCATCAATTGTACCATATAGAAAGACACTCTTCACATCCATTTGATATACCTTGAACTTCATGTATGAGGCATAGGCTAGAAATAGCCTAATTGCCTCTACCCTTGCAACTGGGGCAAACACTTCTTCATAATCTATGCCTTCTTCCTGAGTGTACCCTTGTGCCACAAGCCTTGCTTTGTTCCTGATCACAATTCCTCTCTCATCCTTTTTATTCCTGAAAATCCATTTGGTGCCAATAGCTCTATGACCTTTTGGAAGGTCTACCAAGTCCCAAACTTCTTGCAATATGAACTGCAGTAACTCTTCTTGCATAGCTTCTATCCAACTGGAGTCTTTCATTGCATAAAAAACCTTCTTAGGCTCAATCTGAGATAGAAAGCAAGAGGGTATTGTGTGTTGCTGATCCTGCAGCTCTTGAAGTCTGCTTTGATTCCTTGTTATTATAGGAGAAGAGATGTCTCCTATGACCAGCTCTGGAGGATGGTTCTTTTGAGTTCTAGTCTGACGACTAGGTTCTTCATTGATTCCCACTTCTAAATTGGACTCATTTAAGTCAGCTGAGGTGATCTCATCAGCTGCTTCTGGCTCTTCATGCACTTGATTCTCCTCATCTCTTGTTTCTTCTTCACTCTGAATTGGTTCAGTCATAGTCTCTTTTTCACATAAATCAACATGTTCCATTGTAGGTATGGGAAAGATCATAGACTAAGGAATAATGTCTTGTACTGGTACTTGTTCATCCCCTGATCCTCCACTTCCTCAACCTGCATGATCATCACTACTGACACCCAAAGAGTTAGTTAGTGAATCAATGTCAAACAACCACTGAGGACCTGAACCAATAGGATTTGGTGTGTTCTCATTGCATTTGACATTGTCACTTTCCTCAATTATTGTAGAAAAAGAATTAAATACTCTGTAAGCCTTACTCTGAGATGAGTAACCAACAAGAAAACCATCATCTGCCTTGCTATCAAACTTTCCTAAGTGAGTTTTGGTATTGAGAATGGTACAAGGACACCCAAAAGGTTTGAAAAATCCAATAAATGGTTTTCTTTTATTTAAAAGCTCATATGGTGTCTTGTTTTTAGGCTTGACTACTAGAACTCTGTTTTGGACATAGCAAGAAGTATTAACTGCTTCAGCCCAGAAAGTAATTGGAAGTTTTGAATCAGCTAACAGAGATCTAGCAGCCTCAATCAGTGTCCTATTCCTTCTCTCAGCAACACCATTTTGTTGTGGAGTCCTAGGAGAACTGTATTGCCTCTCAATTTCTTTTTCCTCACAAAAGGTGTTTAGGTCATGATTTTTAAATTCAGTACCATTGTTTGACCTAATGACTTTTACTTTTTGATTTGTTTGGTTTTCAATTCTTAGAATAAAGGATTTGATCAGTCCACTTGTCTCATCCTTAGTCCTTAGAAAATATACCCAGGTAAATCTAGAGTAATCATCAACAATAACTAAGCAGTATGATTTCTTACCTATACTCATAACATTTGTAGGCCCAAACAGATCCATATGCAACAACTGAAGAGAATTAGAGATAGTGTTCAACTCTTTGGACTTATGAGAAGTTTTGTGTTGTTTGCCTTTAAGAAAGGCAACAGAATGATTATCACATGAAAAGACTTTTGAAGGTAAACCTCTTACAAGGTTGTTTTTAAAAAGACTTTTGAAGGTAAACACTAGAAGCAGTACTAACCTTAGAAGTACTAACAGAGTTAGCAGCACTAACAGATTTAGCAGTACTAACCTTGTTAGAAGTACTAACAGCGTTAGCAGTATTAACATTAGAAGAAGTACTAACAATGTTAGTTTTAGCAGTACTAATACTCTTAGCAGCACTAACATTGGTAGCAGTAGTATTGCTTCTAGCAGCACTATCATTGTCAGCAGTACTATTTGTGGTAGCAGTACTAACAATTTTAGTGCTTTTAGGAATCCACATCTTGACACTCTCCTCAACAGTCTTTTTCTTCATGTAGCTTTTAGATTTAACAGATTTCTTAGCCACATGGCTCCTTTCATTCTTCCTATAACCAAAGGGTTTTTGCACAGATCTTTGAAAACTCATCCTTTGGTTTATAGGATTGAAATAACAGTATTTAGCAATATGACTGAGCTTTCCACAAATAAAACAAGGTTTTGGTCTATTGATTTTACTCAGATCAATCCCTTGTTTTTGTGCCCACTGATTATTCCAGTTTCTTTGATTACCCCTCCTTTTATCATGATTTAGGGGCTCAGATTTAGTACAAGCACACTGTTTGCAAGGAACAGGATTCACAACTGTGGTCTGCTTGTAATGGACCTTACTAGACTTTCCCTCAGTCTTCTCTATGTCCTTAGATTTTACCTAAATCTTTCCACAACCCTCATTAGTAATAATGTGATTCTCTAGAGGAATCTCATCACTCACAGTGTTCTCCTTACCCTTACCAGCTTCTTTCTCAGTTTTGTCCTCAACAACTACTTCATCTAAGGGATCTATCTCAGTGGCTCCCTCAGGAAAGTCCTTCCTATCTTTGGTTTCTAGCAAGTCTGATGTAGGAGGGATGTAGTTGTTGTTGTATGGTGGTGGTGTGGTATTGTACCCAATTCCTCTTCTCAGTTTGTCATGAAACTGAGTTTGTAGTAAAGAGTCCATTGCTTTAGAAGCGTTGGAAAACTTTTCCACATCTAGCTTAACCTTGGCTAGCTCCCCTCTCAACTTTTCACTCTCCTCTTTAGACTTTGTCAGTTGGAGTTCTAGATCCTTTTTCTCCCACTTCCAGTAGTTTGTGTCATATGAGTGTTGAAGTTCATTGGCTTGGAAACCTTTAATTTGTTCCTCAAACCTCTCAACAATTCTCACATAGTCTTTTATATCTTTTGCTAACCTCTTAAGGTCATCACAAATATTCTGGTTGTGATCCCTGTACCTTTTAACAGTGTCAATGCAAGTTTTAGAACAGAGATTAGAACTTACCTCAGTTGGGAGATCAGATACCTCTGCCATGAGAGCTTGATTTTGAATAGCCTCTTCTGCTTGATCACTCTAGTCAAACCCCATTCCTTGTTGAGAAACAAGGGCTAGAGCAGAGTTTCTGTTCTGGTTGAAGCTACCAGTCTGAGCTTGTTGGTGGTTATTGTGAGGCACTCCACTTCTGCATTCCCTGGCAAAGTGTCTCTTCATATGACATTTATAACATTCTACCTTTGACTTGTCAAATCCTGCTCCATCTTCTCTTCTTTGGGAGAAGTTATTCCTCCCAGTCCTCTTGATGAACTTCTTTACCCTCATGGAAAGCATGGCCATCTGCCATTTAATATCCATCTCTTCAAGATCATCAGGATGAAGTTGTTCCAAGTCATCATTGATTAAAGAAGAGTTTCCATGGCTGGACAGAAAGGCTTCAAAAACAGATTCAGTGCCTTTTTCTTGATTTGCTCCATTAGCAGCATTAACTGATTCAGGGTTAGTAGTAGAATCAATTGATGCTGATAGGAGTGCAGCATTATGAACATATCCAAAAGGCTTCTTCTTTGCCTCCACCTCAGATTCAAACACTCTAAGGTCATTGTACAGATCATCAAGTTCTTTTTCTTCTAGTTGTTCATTCTGTCTGAATGAAACAGTATACATGGTCCATTCATCTCCAAGGGACCTTAAGAACTTTCTGTTTATATCATCTTGATCAATCTGTACTCCCATAGTAGCTAGTTCACCAATCAGCTTGTTAAACCTGTCAAAAGTTTGAGTCATGGACTCATTCTTAGTAGACATAAAATTTTCATACAATTGCTTCAGTATTGCCTTCTGATTTCTCTTGGTACTTTTGGTACCAGAGAATCTTTTCTCTAGAGCATTCCAAAGCATCTGTGCATCTGTGCAATTGCAGAATTGGTGTTGATATTCATTGGGAATAGCCAAGAGCAGTGTGCTCAAGGCTTTCATCTCTGTCTGCCTTATCTTCTTTTCTGCATCAGTCTTTGGTGGTGTTCTTTTTCCATCTGCACCAATTTTTCCTTCATTAGATGGTCCATTCTCAATGATGTCCCACATAGAGTAATCTGTGAGGAGAATGTATTGCTTGATCCTTATCTTCCACATGTCAAACTCATTAGATCTGAGCATTGGAACCTTTGAGACAAGAGTACTGTTTGATTCAACTGTGTTCTCCATGATGAATGAAGGTTTCTGAGAATACTGGCTCTGATACCACTTGACAGGATCTAATTCTTAACATGAATAAACACTCAGAAAACAATATTAAAGGAGTTTGCGGAATAACACTTTAATATTCAAAGATCAATGAAACAGTGAATCAGAAATCACAAATTGTAAACTTTATTGAACGATTTAAAGCTACAAGATTTCACACACAACCTCAATATTGATGAACAAACTCACCAATACGAATTCTACTTCTCTAGAACTAGGATTATAAACCTTGAGGTTGATTCTCTCTATGAAAACAAAAACTCAGAATCAAAAATTAATTCTAAACTATTCTGACTAAGTCTATACATATACTAAAGATAAAAGATAATTACAAAATATAAAAGATCTTCAGTATAATCTTCCATAGTTATCTCCAAGACTTTCCATGAATATCTTCAATCAATACAGCTGTCATCATTGCCATACGAAGTCTTCATCTCATAAGCAGTACTAACCATGTTCAGAAGCATTAACCATGTTCAGCAATATTAATGAAGTTGGCAGTAGTAACCCTTAGCAGTACTAACTACTAGCAGTACTAACTATGCTCAGCAGTAGTAACTTCATCAAGCAGTATTAATCTTGTTTAGCAGTATTAATCTGTCTCAGAAGTACTAATCATGTTGTGCTAGCAGCATTAACCATACTTGAACAATTCTTTCAGTTCCCAACAATCTCCCCCTAACTTGACTTTTAGGAAGAGAAGTCAAGTTCTTCAGATGCTCCCAAAACTCCATTATTCATATCCCTGTATCAACATTCAACCCCAAACTTTGATTAATTGTTATTTGGATCAAATACCTTGCCATCTCTGAGTCTGGTGCACAACCAAGCTTTTTCTTTTAACATAGCATGCAGCTTTAATCTGCTGTGGTTGTAAACTCTATCCACTAGGAAGTTTTTTATGTGATTTGTATCCATAGTCAGTGCATATACTCCACTAGTTTCATATAGAGTCCAGTTGTTAACTTTTTGAAACACATTTCTGATAATATCCTTCACTTCTTCTGGCTTGAACAACATACATAGATACTCCATCACAAGTTTTGTGATTGGTATTCCTGGAGCTTTTAGTTGATCAACATACAATTTCATTCCTACTTCAAACATCTCCTCTAGATCAGATATGGAGCATACTCTTACTATCTTTGCCCAAGTAGGATACACTTCAAATTTATCATCCTTCCTCTTCAGCCTGATGTACTCCTTTCCATCAACTTCGATAGTATCCCATTGAATGATCTCTAGAGGCTTAACACCAACAGGTTCAGCTGATATAGGCTCAGGCACTTTGTCCATCACTACCATGTACAGATTCACATCAGCAGTACTTGATGGTTCTTCCTGTTCAACAGACTTAGGTGCCCCTTCTTTTTCAGCTCCCCTCTGTTCTTTCTCAGCTTCTTCCACTCTAGGTTTCTTAGCTGGTGTTCTTCGGCCTTATGCCTCCACAACCAATCCATGCCTATGACTAAGTCAAACCCACCTATAGTCATAGGTAACAAATCTACCCCAAAGTAGTTCCCATCAATCTCTAGAGTACAATCACTGAAACATTCACGAATGATCAGTTGGTCGCCTTTAGCCATCTCTACCACTAAAGCATCGGGAAGAATACTACTAGAAGTGACGAATTGCTTACAGAAAATATCTGACACAAAAGAACACGTAGCACCCGAATCAAGCAACACACGAGCGGGGAAGGAGTTTACTAGGAACATACCCGAAACGACATCGGTGATCTCCTTTGCCTCTTCGGTGGTCATCCGGAATGCTCGGCTTGGCACTCTCGATGATTGCTCGACTCTTGCCATTGACCCAAAAGAACTTCCACAGTTGCCACCCACTAGCTTCGGGTAATCCTTATTCATATGACCCGGTTCCCGACATTCAAAACTGTTAGTGCAAATATCTTTTGGATACAAGATCATGAAGTCTGAAGAATGAAAGTCAAGTCAAGTCAAAGCTCAAGTCAACTCTCTAGCAAAGTCAAAGTCTTTTGTAATAAATAGAAAAGTCAAAGTGTTTTAAGTGTTGTAAAGTAGTCTAGTATAAATAAGGGTTTTGTAAATAGGTATATGGCTAATTGTATCAGACAAGAGTTGTACGCATATTGTTCTAGTGAGAGAAAGTGTAAGAGTTCTCTGTATTCGAAATTCAAGATTAATAGAAATTGTTTCAATTGCTAATTGTGTCATCTTAATCGTAATTCTATGATAAGAACTTGATCTTGGGAATTATCAATTGGTATAAGAGCAGAATTCAAATTGAAATCATTCTAGAAAAATGAAGTTTCGCACTGTTTGTTGAGTAGTGATCGAATTTTCGAATTTTTGTGTGTAATAGTGTGATTAATTGAGTCTAGTGTGTTCGTATATTGTATTAGACAAATATTTAATTGATATGTAGTGATCTAGCACTGTAATATTGATCATTTTTTTAGATTTTATGAGTTTTCTTTTCACGAGTTCATACGAACTGTTCAGATTCAATTTGTACTTTTAATTGAATTTCTTTGAAATTCATCATTTGTAAAAGGTTCTAATAGTATATTAGATCAATTTGGTGAAGTTTGGGATCATAATGCGAAGATTTGATGGAGTTTTTGGCCGAATTAAAGTGATTTTAGTTCGAGATCTACGGAATTCGCATAAAATCTGAAGAACTCACATGGGATATTGAAGAACTCGCATAAAGAGAAGATTTCGCATAAATTTTGTCTGAAATTTTACAAGTATAGAATTCGCATATGTGTAGGATGAGAATTCCTCATAATTCGTACAAGCCTGTGTACGAAAATTCGGAATTCGCATAGCTCATTTATACGAAAAGTTTGGTGAAATTTTTTCTAAGGACAGAATTCGCATATGCGTGTGAAAAGTAAAGAACTCGCATATAGTGGTATACGAATTCCTAGAATTTGCATTGTGCTTTATGCGAATTGTTCAGAATTCGCATAAGGGTGATATACGAATTCATCAGATTTCGCATAGAAAGTTTGACATTTTTTTTAAGTATAGAATTCGTATCGATGCAAATTGTTTGAGTTTGAAAAAGTTTCTAAGTACAGAATTCGTATGTTTCTGTTGTGCGAAAAGCTTGTGCGAAAAGTTGTTTTTAGAATTAAGTCTAGATTTCGCATAGTGTTGTGTGCGAATTCTTAGAACTCGCATATAGCTTCGTGCGAATTCTGAATATTGTGCTTGTGTGTGAATTCTGAAGAATAGTTTGTTTGTGCGAATTGTTTGGTCATAGTGTGGTGTGCGAATTCCATACTTAGGAGATTTTTGGAAATTTTATTTCTGAAAATTCTTTCTGTATTTTGATTCAATTTGAACTAAAGATCATTTCAAGTTCTTATTGTACAGTGTTCTTGTCAGGATGACTTCCAGAGAGGCTTTAGCTATTGGTACGGATATGAAGCCACCGGTGCTCTTTAAAGGCGAATACGAACAATGAAAGATAGGTTCCTCGATTTTATAGACCGCAATGACTTAGGAGACTATATCAGATTATCTCTCAAGGAAGGAGTGATGAAACCTCCGACAAAGATTTTGTCCGCTGAAGGAGAAAATAGTGAGGAAGTAGTCAACAAGGAGTACCCATTGCCACTTACTGAATATTCTGATGAACAAAGGAAAAGAATGAAAGCTAACAGATTGGCGAGGTCGTTCATTCTGCAAGGGATTCGAAACGAGATCTATGTAAAGATTGATAGCTACAATGCCATGGGCAAAGAGACGTGGGATCAACTCGAGAAGATGATGCTCGGATCCAAGATCGGTAACCAACTGAAAGTCTCAAACTGCCTAAACAATAATGAAGAATTCAAGGCTAAGGAGGGTGAATCTCTTGAAGCAACCTATGATAGATTTGTGACACTTCTGAACGAACTCGGCAAGAACAGAGTCAAGAAGTCTCAAATAGAGCTGAATGTCAAGTTTCTGAGCATTCTACAACCCGAGTGGAAGAGGTTCACAAGGCAAATGAAGCAAATGAAAGATTTGAACGAGATACCACTTCACGAGGTATATGAGACTCTCAGGCAGAATGAAGAAGAGGTTGACGAGATTAAGGATGAGAAAAGGAAAGCTGAGAAAGTGGCTGCAGATCAAGTTGCTTTGGTGGTGAAAAAGAAAGAAAAGAGATCTGTGAGCATGGAGAAGAAAAAGAAGGTTGTAGTTTCTGAATCTGAAGAAGCTGAAAGTATGGAGGATTCTGACTCCGATGACTGTGAGAACCTGAAACAAGCCATGCTGTTATTGACAAAATCTTTCCAGAAGAAATTATATAAGAAGCCAGGGTCGAACAGTCAGAGATACTCATCGGGTTCGAGAAATTACGAGCACAAAGTGAGGATTGAAAGCAAGAGGTTTGAAGAGAAGAAGTCTGAAGAGAAGAGGTATAGGAGTGAGGAAAAGAAAGAGTCCGAGCCAGTTAAATGCTACAACTACGGGAAAGTAGGCCACTATGCAAAGGATTGTCGGAAACCAAATGTCCGCAATTCCGAATACTACAAGAACAAGATGCTTTTGGCCAAGCAACAGGAGGCTAGCAAAGCACTAATGGCCGAAGACGAGTACTGGCTTGATCACTCTGAAGATGATGAAGAGAAAGAAAAAAAGACTCATATATGCTTTATGGGTAAAAATGATATTAAAGCGGAAGCAGATTCTGATGGTGAAGACAATGAAGAGGTATGTGATATGTCTGAATCAGATTTCTTAAACCATATGAATGTCATGATGATTGAACTCCATGAATTACAGTCTAAGCTTAAACGCGAGAAAGGTATCAATAAAGAGAAATACCAGTCAATACTGAAACTCAGCAATGATATTGCCGAGAAGAACATATTGATTGAGGCTTTACACAAGAACATTGATACCAACGCAAAAGAGAAGACTATAATTCATAATCAATTGTCTGAAACTACTTCTAAATTTAAACTGTTTGAATTTGAGGTTAAAGAAGTTGCGAAAAAGTGTTCATCATTAAAGAAAGAAAATAAATCTTTAACTGAAAAAGTGAATGTTTTGGAGGAAAAAACTTTATACTTTGGATCAAACTGAGCAAAGCATTCACCTGAACAAACCTAAGAAGAGTAGTGAGTGTTGGGGTCTTGGTTACGAGAACCCACACTATCTCAAAAAGGGTATTTCTAAAGTGCCTGCCTTATATGATTTTGGATTTTAAAACTGGCACCACAATATCCTGAACTCAAAGTTAAAAGGACTAAACTTTCAGAAGAGGATGAAGCTAAGGAAAGGGAGAAAAGAAAGAACAAAACTAAAATGCAACTTCCATTTAGATATGAGAGGTTGAATTCTAGTTACAGTTCTGATCAATCAAAATTTCTTTTTAACGACTATTTCCAAAGTTAGTCTAGAAAGGAATTGGAGGCTAAACCGGTTGAAGGTAAGATTTATGTTCCTCCACTCGTGTTAGAAAGTAAACTTTCTGAACTCGAGAACACTCTGATAGAAGAAAATATTTTGACTGATCTAGAACAAATAGTGTTTTCAACTGTTTTTCTCAACACCGATTTTTCAAAATCCTCTAAAGCTTCAAAATCTGCTGATGTTAAGAGTCTGTTTGATGAAGAGTTTGATTTCCTTAACTCTGATGGTTGTTTAGATGATTGTGTTGATCAATTTGATTTTAATGCAAAACTTCATGATCATTCACAATTTATTATCAATTCTTTTGGATTGCCCAGTGTGTTTTAAAATGGTGAAACATCAACAAAAGTTAATAAACCAATCTCTGTGAATACCAAGGATGCCAAAGGTAAGAAGAAGAAAACTAGGCATTCACAGAAATGGACAACCACTTGTAAATCTAAGAATAAGCAGTCTTTCAAATCTCACAGTTCTAACTTGAAAAGTTCATATGTTTCAGATATGAGTAAGAGAAAGTCTGGAGTGAGATCATAATGGTGACCAAAGCAGAAAGTTGATGAGACTGTAAAATCATCTTCTGATTCTGATTGTAATAGAAAGACTAATAGTAAAACTGATGTAGTTGGTAATGTTGCTTTTCATAAACAAAAACTTGTGACTTCTTACAAGAGATATTCAATAAATCAATTAGTCCAATTATCTCCGTCTACTAATAGGACTTATACTTATAGTAGAAATGGTTTTGTGTCTCGTCAATATTCTGATGATTGGTTTGGTTCATATCATGTATATCATTCTCATGTTTCAAAAGATTTTCAAAAGAAAAGGGGACCCAAATTCAAATGGGTGCCAAAATCATGTGCTAACACTGTAGGACCCATCTATAAATGGGTATGTAAACTGATTGTTTCCTGATTTCTCATGTGCAAACCCGTCATATGTGGTACTTGGATTTTGGTTGCTCCAAGCATATGACTGGGCAGAAAGATTTATTGTTTAATTATACAGAGAAATTTTGTGGGAACGTACAATTTGGAAATGATTGGTTTTCACCTATTCTCGGATATGGTGATGTTATTCAAGAGAACGTAACAATCAAGAAGGTGAGTTATGTAGAAGGACTAGGACATAACCTATTCAGCGTTGGTCAGTTCTGTGACAAAGACTTAGAGGTGGATTTCAAGGCCAAGAGGTGTTATGTGCGAACTGAAGATGGAAAAGAACTCTTGGTCTGCATGAGAAAGTCAAACCTCTACATGATTAACCTGTCAAAAGACCAGACTGATAATGAGGTGTGTCTACTATCAACAAGCTGGTCACTGGTAATTTAGTGAAAGGACTTCCAGAACTCAAATATGTCAAAGAACATCTCTGTGCAGGGAGTGAGAAAGGAAAGATGAAAAGAGCCGCTCATAAGCCGAAGCCTGAGTCGAGTACTAGTTCTCCATTCGAAACTGTTGCATATGGATCTATGTGGTCCGATGCGAACTCAAAGTATAAACGACAAGAAATATGTGCTAGTGATTATGGACGATTACTCTAGATACACTTGGGTCAAATTTCTGAGATCGAAAGATGAGATGCCCGATGTCATAATCTCATTCCTAAAGACTACTCAAGTGAATCTACAGAAGACAGTAAAGCTTCTTAGAACGGACAATGGCACAAAATTCAAGAACAGAATTGTTGATGATTATCTCGAATCGGTCGGGATAACACACCAGTTTTCTGCTGCCAGAACGCCTGAACAGAATGGAGTTGTAGAAAGACGAAACCGAACACTAGTCGAGGCCGCTCGAACTATGTTGAGTCAATCAAAACTACCTCTATTTCTGTGGGCTGAAGCTGTGTCGACTGCCAGCTATACTCAGAATCGCTCCATTATCCATCACCGGTTCGGTAAAACACCGTATGATTTATTTAATAATCGAATACCAAGCATTAAAAACTTTCATATTTTTGGATGCAGGTGCTTCGTACTGAATGACATGGAGAACTTGAACAAATTCAGTCCAAAAGTTGAAGAAGGCATTTTTATCGGCTATTCACAAACGTTTGCAGCTTACAGAGTATACCTAAAGAAGTCATAGATTGTAGTCAAGAGCGTCAATGTTACATTCGATGAAGAGATGGCTTCTGTTCAAAGCAGTTCAGAACCCGTTCTTACCGGAGTATTAGCTTCTGGGCAAATCAGTCCAGAACCTGCGGTTAATGTTACTAAATCTGATAAAGCATCAACATCGAGATCTCATTTAACAGATTTAGATTTACTGTTTGAATTATTCTATGATGAATTTCTTGGTACTAGAGTGACTAAACCTGTTGTGGTTGACAGATCGTAAGATTCTATGAATAATCATCCAACCACTTCAGATATATCAACTGAATCAAATTCCTCGGTTCAGCAAGAAATTTCAATTCAAACGCCTACTCCATCAGTTGAAGTTGTACATGAAAGTGAAGAACCAGAAGTAACTTAATCAGTTGGATGTACTTCAATGACTACTCAACATACATCCAATGTCCAACCATCTGAAGCTTCTGCACCGTCTACTTCAACTGAACCCCTAACTGAACAAAATGAAGACGATAGTGGATTTTTAGATGAGCAACATGATCAATCTACATCTAATCCACTCCCTCATGAACACAAGTGGACCAAAGAGCACCCAATACATCAAATCATTGGAGATCCATCCAAGCCGGTTCAAACTAGGTCTGCTACACTAAACCACTGCATGCATGATTTATTCCGAGCAAGATAGAGCCTACACGAGTATCGGAAGCTCTAGCTGACTCAGACTGGGTGGCTCTGATGCAAGAAGAGCTTAATCAATTCGATGCACTTAAGGTCTGGAGACTAGTGCCTAAACTTGAAGGTAAGACAATAATCGGCACGAAATGGGTTTTCAAGAATAAGAAATATAAAGATGGTATCATCATAAGAAACAAAGCGAGACTTGTGGCTAAAGGATATAGGCAAGATGAAGGTATAGATTATAACGAGACTTATGCTCCAGTTATGCGCATAGAAGCAATCCGCATGTTTCTAGCTTATGTCGCACACAAGAACTTCACCGTCTACCAGATGGACGTAAAGACTGCCTTTCTGAATGACATTCTCAAGGAGGAAGTCTACGTCTCTCAGCCTGAAGGTTTTGTCAGTTCAAATAATCCAAATCATGTATACATTCTGGACAAAGCTCTTTACGGTCTGAAACTAGCCCCTCGCGCCTGGTATGAAGTCTTATCTAAATTCTTAGTCAAGTCGGGTTTTTCAAAAGGTAAAATCGATACTACTCTTTTCATTAAAAAGGAGAAAGCTGATATCATATTAATTCAAATATATGTGGATGACATCATATTTGGTTCAACCAATGCTAAGTACTGTAAGAATTTTTCTAACCTTATGGTGTCAACATTTCAGATGAGTATGATGGGAGAGATGAATTTCTTTCTTGGATTACAAGCTTCATCAAACAATATCAAGCCACTATTGTTATGTACTTACCAAATTAATCAATTTTCCCAAGATTAGGTCACGCCACCCATATGAACCATTGATCAAAGTTAACCCATACAAGTATATTTCCCACCTAATTCAGGTCAAAGAGTCCCAATACCAATTTAGGGTAACCCACCCACATAGATTATGACGACTTAGACTTACACATAATAAAACCCACAAGAAACAAACTTTTATGAATAAATAGCTCAATAAAGATGAAGGACGATAATAAATAGCAAGATAAGATGTGTATCTAGTTTTAACAAAGTTTAGGAACTCACAATCTAGGTTTTGGCCAAAAAACCTAGAAAATAGGAAACCCTAGTTGATGGTTGAGGAAGACTACGCTCTAAGGAGAGTGGATCTTGATGATAGCACTTCAATAAATGGTCTTGAATGTGATTAGATGACCAATAAATGGTCTCACCAACCAAAACCCTAGAAATAAGTGAAGAGGGTGTGGTGTTGCCTAAAAATCGAGCTAAAGACAAGTGGAGAAGAAACATGGATCACAAATCGGACAAAGAGGGGTTTTGGGGACCTACAGGTGGCCCCGTGGTTTTGGCCGCGGCTAGGAGGTCGCGCCATAAGTCGCGCATGCATTCCCATGGCTTGAACTCCAGTGAGTTACGCGGCTTAGGCCGCGGCTTGAAACCCGCGCAACACTCTGTTTCATGGTGCTAGTCATGGCTTGAAATATAAGAATTTCTCACACATCTACGCACGGATATATACATATATATAGGCAAGTTCTAAGCGAAAATACGTGCGTTACAATTCACCATCAATTTCTCATCACTTTTGGTAATTTCTTGCACATTTTGATTTGTTAACCTAGATTAGTCATGTGTGGCTAATTTCTTCCTTTAAACAATAGCTAAACTTTTGGTTTGGATGCACTTGCTTTGAGATTCCATTGTGATTGATTAGGACAAGTTTATTTATTGATTTTTTTTAATTGATGTAAACTTTACTTGAATGTTGATTGATTTGGAAAATTTCTTGATGTTCATGTCAATGTTTGTTAGTCAAATATTTAGATATCTAATTGTTTAGAGATTTTGACAAAGTGATAGTTGAACCAACTTGATTTCAATAAGGTTTTCGAGATGGGTTCATGAAATCTTGCAATCAAAGTCGTTTTATGCCGAGCTTATAACTTTCAATTGGTGTTTTTCTCGTCCAATACAGCTAATTGCACCTAGGAGTTTAAGAACTTGTTTAAATTCGTATTTGTGATTAAAATTTGATTAAAGAGCTTATTTTTATCAATGTTTAGTTAAAGAAAAACTTAGACTGTCACAACTTGTTGGCAATTTTAACCAATTACAATTTGTCCATTTTGTTACATACCCGGGATCAACGATAGGTATTTGTGTCCTTGTCAAAATAGGCTATTGTTAGACTTTTAGTCTATTGCATTTTTTTAATCATTTTGAATCGTATGTTTACTTATTAATCAATCATTTAAATTGTATGTTTACTTATTAATCAATCTACCCCCCCCCCCTTTTAATTTAATTTTAATTAATCGTATTTGTACTTGAACTAACCGACATTGATAGTTGGACTGAATCCATGTCGATCGACCTGGTTGACTTACCACTGTTGCAATTTTGATTGTCAACAAATGACTAGTTGGATAAATATTATTTGGTGGACTCGGCATCCGTCAACAATAACTAGGCCTTAACCGTTCCTAAAAGAATACGACACCTTTTTTAGCCAAAAAAAGACTGAGTTAGGTCTTAATCGGTTCTTAGTCAAAAATTTAGGAACAAATCCGAACTGATGTTCCTAACTAGTCCTTTTTGGTTTAAAGAAAATACATATATAAAAGAATGAAGTGTTTATTTTAAAAAATACCTTGAATTACATTTATTTATAAACTGTGACACCCGAAAATAGGATAAATAAATAACTATGAAAAAGAAAGGTGTAACACCCCAAAAATTGGGACAAACCAAAATTTCCGGAAAGGAAATGTGGTATTTAAAATTAATGCCAAAGCACGAGCTTTTCCCAAAAGGGAACAATAAACACCTGTTATAATTACAATTTGTAATAATTAAGCAATGAGGGATAACAACCCTTTTGTTAAGTCTAAATATTGTATCCAAGATTTAATAGGAAAGTCAAATATGTAAAAGTCAACATTGACCTTGTAATAGTTAGTCAAAACATGTTTAGTTTTTCTTAGCCATTAAGGCTTTGTATTAGTTAGTGAGTATATAAGGGTTTGTGTTGTGTAATCATGCAGTAACGAACTAGTCTAAGCATTCATTGTAATTCTAGAGGGTGTAATTCAAGATCTACTTTCTCTCTCTAGACTTTCTCTCTCTAGTTCTTGATCTTAATGATGATATCTTGAGTAATTAGCTTGATTGATTGGGTTTTTATGTTAAATAATTGGTATCAGAGCTGAACCAAACTTTTCAGAAAATATTTTATCATGATTTGAATTGAAATTTGGTGTTTTTGGATCGAAAATTTGAATTTTTCAAAAGTTTTTCAAGAAAACGAGTTTGTTACTGTTCATTCGAATTTTCAGTGAAAAATCATTTTTAATGCAAGAAATTGGTTTCATTGTGATCGATTTATGTTGGTGATTGATTGTTGTTTTGATTCCATCTTGAAATTCAAACAAAATCGGTTTCAATTTTTGATTTTTGAGATTTTCATGAAAAACGTGTTCTGTCACTGTTCTTGATCAAGATTATTCGATTTAGTGTGTTTTGATCAAAATTAGCAATTGAATTGTATTAAAAACTTGTTTTCGATCATTCTTGTGCAATTTGTTTGGATTTATTTAATTGTTTTGTTTTATATTGCAGAATTTTAAGTCTAGTGTTAGAATGCGTGTCATTCATGTTAGAATGCGTGTCATTCATAGAATATGCGGGTCATTCATGTTAGAATGCGGGTCATTCTATACACGCATTTCATCAAAGTGCGGATCTCTCTGAACACGCATAGCTTCAAGCTTCAGGACACGCATTCCTCATAATGCGTTTCCTTCTTGACACGCATTCCTCATAATGCGTTTCCTTCTTGACACGCATTCCTCATAATGCGTTTCCTTCTTGACACGCATTCCTCATAATGCGTATCCTTCTTGACACGCATTCCTTCCTATACATTTCTTGAAACTCTGTGACCCGAATTCCTCTGTGATCCGAATTCTTCTGTGACCCGAATACCTTGAGTTGTGCGAGTCTGGAAATTTTTTTTTGGTCATCTTTGGAAATATTTTTTTTTCTACATCACGAAATAACAAGTATTGTTCAAATTTCAATTTTCACGAAATATTTTTTTTAAGATTTCAGTTCAATCTGATTTCTGATTTTCTGATATACAGTTTGGAACGATCATTCATATCAAGCTGATGTACTCATTCAAGATGGGATATTTTGCTGAAATTGAAGAGAAGATTAGAAAGGTGGAATTAGAGAAGATTAATCTGAATTATGCTGTTGACTTTCACTCACAAAAGTCAAAAGAGCATTATGAAGAAAGCATCAGACTGAAAGAAGAACTCGGTACCTTAAAGAATATCAGTGTTGGGCAGAATGAAGAGAAGATAAAGAGATTGGAATCTGAGAACATTGAGTTGAGAAAGAATTTATCTGATTTGGAAAAACAGCTTGATGCAAATAAAGCTGATCTTGAAAATGAAAAGAAAATTTTTTCAAAGAAGTTCTCAGATTTCTCAAAGAAGAGTTATGAAGAAAAGAAGTAAGTGGAGATTAAATGCCTTAAGCTTTCTCAACAAATCTCAGATTTTGAGAAAGTACTGATATTGGAAAGAGAAATTTGCTCAGGAGAAGAAGGCCATAGAACAAAAGAATGTAGGGTTCTTTAAAGAATTATCTGGCCAGCGAAATGAGTCAGAAAAAGGGTTTGAAGAAGAAAGGTTAATTTTTGAGAATGAAATCAAGAAGCTAACTTCAAAATTGTCTGAACTGTCTGCAGATGCGCTGAAAGAGCAGAAGACGAAGTCTGAATTCAAGTCAAAGATTGACAAGCTTGTGAAAGAAAGAGACAACTTCGCCTCAAAGATCAAAGAGCTTGAAAAATCTGTTTCAAGTTCAAATCATAAATCTGTCTCTTCAAAAAGGTCAGTCAAATCATTTAATCAGATTCGTCACACTAACCTTTTCTATGATGAATTTTTAGATGGATCAGATACTTATCCAAGAAGAAGTTTCAAGAAAGAGAAACTGGTTTGGCAAAAGAAACCAGTCAAAGATGATAAGGAAAATGAGCTGAAAGAGAAGAAATCATGTGTAACTGTGCACAAAGCAAAGAAGAACAAAGCACCTAACGGTAAGAAATTTTATTGTTCTATTTGTTGTACACATGATCATTTTCATAAAACAAATGATCATTACTGGTATGGATCTTACTCTGTATCCCCCACACGCACTGCAGCTAACATTTCTGGACCCAAATACAAGTGGGTACCAAAACCGAAACCTGAATCTGTGTTGCAGGCAACTCACTCCAAGGGGGAGTAAGAAAGAAAATGGCTTTTGAACACAGCAGTTCAAAACCCGGACCTCAATGTCAAGAATATGGTTTCTAAGCACATCAGCTTAGGACCCGGTCTTCAAAGGAGTTTGACTTCTAAACAAAACAGTTTAGGACTCGTACCTCAGAGATCAAAAAGACCTTACTCCTGTGTTTTTGCATCCGATGGATATTGATGGTCTCCATCCCAAGTGAATTGATCTGATCTCTATCCTATACTTTTTCAATGCTAGATTTTTCTGATATTGATGGTCTAACAATTCAAAGGGAGTGTTTGATCTCTATCCTGTTTTAAATGATATATTTCAGATGCTTAATTTAAGGGGGAGTAAAGGTGATGACTTCTGGTTATTTCAGATCAGAACTCATTCTATAAACCGTTTTACTGCTTTCTGTCTTTTATTTTTGAATAAATAATATGAATAAAGTGGCTTCTGATCACATGACAGATCAGGACCCGTTCTTCAATGATCAAAGATGGATATTGTGCTAATATCCAGGGGGAGCTCAAAAGATTTAAATCATTTGATCATGATTTGAGGGGGAGCTGAAAAAGGTAAAAATCTTCTGATCTAGATCTCAGATTGTTTGAAAGAAGGACAACTTTCGAACATGAAAAACAATTTCTGAAATGTTCAAACCACTTCTTATTCTCAAAAGTTTTATGAATTTAGAAGTGTGCTTTTAAATGTTTTTCTAAAATTTTGAGCTTAATGTTTAACTGATCGTGTGTTTCCAAAGATCAATACTTGTGTATTATCTTGTCCATATACTGTCAAGTATTCATACACACCGGTTCAGTATTTTATTTGAAATTGTTATTACCATGTCTCAAATTCAAACAATTTTTCGATGGTAATACCCCCGTTTGAAGTTCAAAGTTGATGAGCATCATACATCTTTTTCATATTTGTACTTTCATTGATAAATTGTTTATATTTGTTCATATAAACAAATATCCAATTCTTTGATACCCTAACCATTTGATTTGATCTGATTGACTCATTGTCAGATTCTCAAAACAATTCTCTTGACTTCATATTCATTTATTCAATATCCTTGTTTTGAGAAATCTTCAAAGATCAAATGCTCAAATCTCATTCATATTTTTCAATGAGCATACATACACTGACATATGATTTCTTGTGCTTTACATGTCAAGAATAATCATTGACCAGCATGCACTTTTAGGAACATGGGATTCAGTGTGAGTGCTTAATAGATCTTCCATGGATTCACGATAACCAGTGTTTCCTACCCCGGAAGAAATCCTTTGAGTGATTGTGGGGAGAGGGGTTTAAAAGAATTGAGTGTGGGAGTGAGCAGAGGTAAAATGGAAATGAGAGATTGGTTAGACGTGAGCTTATATGTTTAAAAGAAAGAGGGTGTGAGAACAGAGTTAAAAGAATATCATAACTCTGCACCAAACATCTTTCTGAGCCGGGCAGCCACATTACTGATTGGTTCACATTTCTTTGGTGACCATCATTGAAATAGGCAAATAGCCCATGCCATCTCTTGCATACAACCCCACCAGCTACTCATTCTTTTCTTAAAAAGAGAATGTTTCACATTTTCTGGGGAAGCAACACATAATCTATCGGATCTTCTCTTGGAAGATACTGATATTGAAAAAGAAGGAAAGTTGCCCCACCTTCGACCCTTTCTCATGCACATTGAGTCCATGTATAATCATTGTTGTCTCAGTGATTTACATACTTTGAGCTTTATGAAACACAATCATTGTGCTAATTCTTTCAAAACACAAGCACGAGCACACAGAGAATATGTTTTTCTGTCAGAACATTCATAGAATTACCTTGTGTCTTTCAATGATTGAATGGAAGTCCTGGGGAGTCAACATCAAACCAACTCCTTACATTGTACATCCGTTGTACACAGTAACTTAGTGTTACTGACAGGCATTTCTAACTGTTTCATTTGTTGAATCAGGGTTACACGCTCATTATGTCTGAATTTGAAAAGATTCGGATATATACTGTTCATGATTCGGCTCTTTCAGATCAAAGTACGGCATTTATCAAAGGGGAGATTGTTTCAAAGGGGTTATCAAAGTCTGAGCTGAAATTGAAGAAATTTTGATGATCTGATGCTCACATCATCAAAAAGGGGGAGAACGATATAAAGATTCAATTTCAGAGTTCGAGTTCAAAGTTCAAGTCTTAAATTCAAAATGTTTCCGCTGCTGTTTCAAAGACTGATTCAAAGTCAAAAGTTTCTGATAAAGAATTTCAAGTTTCAAGAAGGTTTGTTCTTCCGAAGACGATTCAGTGATCAAAGTGATGAAGATACAATTTTGTTTAAAGACGAAAGATTTTTCAGAAATGAAGTTTCAAGTTTCAAAGCAGTTTCAAGAATTTCATGTTTTGTTCAAGGCATGTTGAATTTCCAAAGCTTCAAAGTTTAAAAAGACTTTCCAAGATTCTTCAAAAGCAGCAAAAGAGCAAAGTTTGTGAAAGCTTCAAGAGATGAAAGATGAAGAATCAAGAGCTGAAGATCTGCATCAAATTTTTATTAAATCTTGAATACAAAGGGGGAGATTGTTAAGTCTAAATATTGTATCCAAGATTTAATAGGAAAGTCAAATATGTAAAAGTCAACATTGACCTTGTAATAGTTAGTCAAAACATGTTTAGTTTTTCTTAGCCATTAAGGCTTTGTATTAGTTAGTGAGTATATAAGGGTTTGTGTTGTGTAATCATGCAGTAACGAACTAGTCTAAGCATTCATTGTAATTCTAGAGGGTGTAATTCAAGATCTACTTTCTCTCTCTAGACTTTCTCTCTCTAGTTCTTGATCTTAATGATGATATCTTGAGTAATTAGCTTGATTGATTGGGTTTTTATGTTTAATACCTTTAATCTAATTTCTATCTAGAAAAGAGATTACAACAAGTTGTCATCCAATTCTCCAAAATGTTCTCCTCCTAAGTGGCGTCCCAAAATGCTCCAAAGCTCACTTCTAAAGCTTACTACACCTTCTTGGCGGTCGTGCCACTAGAACCTGAGATACACATCAAACCAATTAAGTGTTAGCACAAACGAGCCTAGTGAGTGGAATAAAAACATGCATGATCATTAAAGAGTTTGTAAGTATAACAATCCATAAAGGAATCAATGGGGGAGACCCAAAACACCAACGAGTTTCACCTCAAGAGTCGATGTACCTTGATGTTCACTCTCACGAGCAACATCCCGAAGGCCCGACACATTTGAAGACTACCTCCAAGGCATTACTCCAAAAGGCGGAGATCTAGGCACATACCGGTAAGGTGGAACCCCAAGACTACATCCTCCTAGTGCCTATTCGTGGTTCATCTAATATTTAATACAACACCATATACATCTCATTTCAAGTAGAAAACATGTATATAATCTCGGAGAAATCCAACCCCATTTAGGTAAAAACCTAAATCACATAAATTCCACAAATGGTATTTGTCACCCATGTATATCACATGCTTATAACATAACATTTATCAACAACATAATCTCACCAATATTCACATGACAGTTTAACATCCAAGACCCCAATTATTATTCCCAAGATTCAAGTTCTTATCACAGTTTAATGCAAGGATAATATGAGAGTCAAACAAACAATTAACCTGTTTTCAATTCAATCAAGGATTTCGTATACAAAAGCTCTCTAACACTTTCTCTCTCTAGGTCACTATATCCGCGTACAACACTTACAAGATACTTCCACTTACAACTAAGCCATATCCCTATTTATACGCACACACTATCACACAACTAAAACAAGACATTTACAACACTTTGACTTTTGTTACAAAAGACTTTGACTTATATGCTTGAGAGTTGAGTTGAGCTTTGACTTTAGTCTTCAGTCTTCATCATCTTGTATCCAACAAATATGTGCACTAACAATCTCCCCCTTTGGATCAAGATCATCTCCAAAAATATTCTGCAATACAATCTCCCCCTTTCTGTACAAACCAAACTATCTCCCCTTTGATTGATCATTAGCAATTTTATCTCCTCCTTGTAATTTTCTTCCAGCAAAGATCATCTTCAGAAAAATAAACATTGAAGCACAAACTCTTTCAAAAATAATCTCCCCTTTTCTCGGATAAGGTTGGCTTCAAAAAAAACTTTTGTAATCTCCCTAAAGTCTGTAAGAACATTCATCAAGAATAGTATAGCAATCTCCCCTAAGGTTGTAGAAACCTCTTTCAGACTTCAGAAAGAAATTATCTTCAGATTCAACTCGGTTTGCTTTAGCAAATTATCTTCAAAGAAAATTTCAGTAAAGTCCAGCTTGCTTTCAGAATTCTTTGAACTTGCACTTTCAAACTTGTACAATTTGCAATCTTTGACAAATACTTTCAATGATCTTTCTTCAAATTTACTTTCTTGACAAAAATTTCTCCTTTAAGTTCCAACATTTCTTTATCATTTCCCACATTTCTTGATCATCTCCCCCTTTTGATCATGAAGCACATAAATCATCAAAACTATTCCAAGAAATGTCCTTAACAATCTGATCTGACCACTGATCTTTCACAAGAGCCTCTAACTATTTATCGATCCAAAAGATATTCATCCGAATCTTTGCAAATTCTGACAAATTATGAGTGTAACACCTGAATCAACAAATGAATCAGTTAAAATGCCTGTCAGTAACACGAAGTCACTGTGTGTAACAAATACACATTGGAAATGAGCTTTTTGATGTTCACTCCCCCAGGTGTTCCATTCAATCATCGAATAACACAAGGTTAAACTATGAACGTTTAGACAGAAAAATAAATTCTCTGTATATACGTGCTTGTGTTTGAAAAAATTTAGCACATGATGATTTCTTTTGTTAGGCTCAAAATTGTATAAACCATTGAGACAACAACAGTATAACACAGACTCAATTGTGCATGATCGAAGTGCGAAGGATGGGCAGACTTCCTTCTTTTGTAATATCCAGATTTTCCAAATGAAAACCATATAGCATATGTGCTGCATCCCCAGAAAATATTGAAACATCTTCTTTTTAAGAAAAAGATGAGTGGCTGGTAGGGTTTAAAATCAAGAGTTGGCATGGGCTAGTTGCCTTTTTCAATGATGTTCACCAAAGAATTGTGAAACAATCAGAAATGTGGTTGTCCAGCTCAGAAAAAGTTGGTGTAGAGTTTGATATTCTTTTACTCTGTTCTCTCACCCTCTTTCTTTTTAAACATTGAGCTCGCTTCTAACCAAACTCTCTTTACATTTTACCTCATCACACCCACACTCATATATTGACTCCTCACACTTTCGATCACTCAAGGATTAACTTCTTGGGTAGGAAACACTGGTTAACGTGAATCCATAGAAGTTCTGTTAAGTTCTCGCACAATGAACCCATGTTTTCCTAAAAGCATAATGTTGCTCAAACGGTTTAACTTTGCAGTTAAAGCATAGAAATACAAGTCAGATATATGTATGCTCAGTACGAAAATCATGAAGATTTGAGCATTTTTATCATGGAAGATCTTTCAAAACAAGTATATTAAATGAATGAAATGAATACAAAAAACTTGTTTGAAAATCTGACATTGTATGAAAAGATCAAATATGAATGATTTAACAATCAGGGTTTAGGTCATGAAAAATAGGAATTTGTCTAAACGAATCAAAATATAGACATTCTTGAAAGAAACATTTTGAAATGAAATCACGCTCAACAAATATTGAATATCAAGCTGGGTGTCTTACCATAAAATATGTTTCAAATTTGAGACATGGTAAGAACATATTCAATAAAAGTACTAAACCGGTGTGTGTGAATACTTGAAAGTATATGGAAAAGATAATACACAAGTATTTATCTTTGGAAACACACGACTAGTTTAAACAATTAAGCTCATGAAAAATGAAAACATTTAAAATCACACTTCTTAATTCATGAAATCTGTTTAAGAATCAGAAATGGTTTGAACATTTAAGAACATGTTTTCATATCTGAAAGTTGTCCTTCTTTCAGACACGGACGAGATTAAGATTAGAATTAGATCTTATGTTCAGTCTTAAATCTCATGAAGTCAGCTCAAAATCATAAAAGATATGATCATGTAAGCTCCCTCTCAAATCTGTAAACAGTCAAAAATTTGTCAAAGTACAAAGCTTTATTCACAAAACTTTATTTAAAAGTAAAAACATAAAGCAATAAAACATGTTAGGAACGAGTTCTGATCAGATGTAATCAGAAGTCATTTACTCCCCCTGAAATATTGCATTCACAATATTTAGCAATCAGGAAAAATAAGTACTCCCCCTTGAAGGTTGATCATCTCATTTATGCATCGGAGTACAATTTCATTCATGCATTGGAGTATAATCTCTTTTGACCATTGAAGTACGAGTCCTAAATTGTTATGTTTAGATGTCAAACTCCTTATCATTGAAGAACGAGTCCTGAGCTGAATTACTCAGAAGTCTAGGTTCTTTTCCTCCCCCTTGACTTGAGGTGTCTACAACACAGATGAATCTTTTGGCTTTGGTACCCACTTGTATTTGGGTCCATGTTTGTTAGTTGCAGTTCTTTTAGGAGTAATGGAATAAGAACCATACCAGTAATGATCAGAAACTTTATGAACAAAATCATTTGTACGACAGTCTTAATAATAACTCTTTTTATGAGCTAACCTGAGTAATTGATTTCTCGAATAAGCATGATCAGGTTTACCTTTTCGCACATTGTTCTTCTTGGCATGAGATGTATGCACAAATGATTTCTTACCATTCTTATCATCATTCTTCTCATCAGAAGCTGGTTTCACTTTCCAGACCAACTTCTCTTCTCCATACCTTCTTCTTCTTCTTCTTTTTCTTCTTCTTCTTCTTCTGTATGTACCTGAACCATCCACATTTTCTTCTTCTTCTTCTGTATGTACCTGAACCATCCACATTCCTATCATTGAAAATGTTAGTAGTACGAATTTGATCTTTTGAATTAACTAACCTTTTTGTGGAAACAGTTTTATGATGTGAACTTGTTGCTGTTTTGAATGAACATTCAGAATCAGCTGAATAATCTCTAGGTGTTTGGAGACTTAAATCTGAAGTCTTCTGCTCCGTCACAACCACCTTAGAGACAACTTCTTCAAGCTCATTTATTTTAGAAGATAAATTGTTTCTTTCTGCAATGAGTAGGTTAATCTTCTTCTGAAATTCAGACTTCGTATGTTGTTCTTTCAAAGCACTTGTTGATAGTTCATTCAATGACTCTGTAAGCTTCCTAATCTCTAACTCAAAGGTCTTTCTTTCTTCTTCAAAGTCTTTCTCAACATTTATTCTCTGATCAGATATTTCTTTGAAGAATCCAACGTTTTTCTGCTCAATCATCTTCTTCTCTTTTGCAAACTTGTTTCTTTCTAAGATGATCACTTTCTCAAAATCAGTCACCTGTTGAGAAAGTTTGGTGCATTTAAGATTTATTGCTTTCTTCTCTTCAAATGTTTTTCTTCAAAACTCAGAAAATTTCTTTGCAAACATTTGCTTTTCCTTTTCAGAATCAATTCTTTCTTTGGCAATCTTTTGTTCCAAGTCAGAAATCTTCTTTTTCAGCTCTTCATTAGCTTTTTCTAAAGCCTTTTCAGTTTCCTCATTCTTCTTGACACAGACTTCTTCCTTGAGTTTATCAATCTGAGCTTCCAGATCTGAGATCTTACTTTTCAACTCAATATTTTCTTTTTCCAAAACATTTATTGTCTCTTCATTGCTTTCACCATCTTTCAATTGATGAGAATCAGAGGTCTGCTTCAGAAGATCCTCATTAATCCTCTTCAATGCATTGACTTATTCCCTTAGTATTCTCTTTTTATCATGATATTTCTTTGACCTCTTTGAGTAGTAATCAACAGATGAAACGAGATTTTTATTCTCAGTTTTCAGTTTAAAAATCTGACCATCTTCATCATCTGAATATCCCATCTTGCTTTACACTATTTTATAAGAACTTGAAATGATCGTTAGTTCAAGTGAAATCAAAATACAGAAAAACTTAGAAATTTCAGAAATTAAAATATTCAAAAATCTCCTAAGTATGGAATTCGCACACCACACTTGGACAAAAGTAATTCACACACAGATAGAATTCGCAGACAACAATTCGCACAAACACCAAACTCCAAAATTCACACACACACAAACTTCAGAATTCGCACACCAATACAATCTAGAATTCACACACTACAAAATTCGCACGTAGTTATATGCGAGTTCTAAGAATTCGCACACAAAACTATGCGAAAACTACACTTAGAATTTTTTTGAAAAACTAACTTTTCGCATAAACTTTTCGCGAAAGCTTTTCGCATAACAGAATCATATGAATTATGTACTTGGAAAATATTTGAATCTCAAAGAATTTGTATCGATGCGAAATCAACACTTAAAAAAAATTCAACTCTTTATGCGAACTTTGAACAATTCGTATGAAGCTAGATGCGAATTCTTAGGAATTCGTATCCTTCTTTATGCGAGTTCTACACTTTTTGCATACAAGCATATGCGAATTCATTCCTTAGAATATTTTTCAGAAAACTTTTCATATAAAAAACTTATGCGAATTCTGACGTTTCGCATACAAACTAATACGAATTCTGAGGAACTCTCACAACACACACATGCGAATTCAGCACATTTCGCATATCACTATTATGTGAATTCTAGACTTGTGAATTTTCAGACACAAAATTTATGCGAAATCTCTTTGATGCGAGTTGTTGGTACAAGTTCTTGAGGTTTATGCGAGTTCTTCAGATCTCGACAAAAAATCACTCTGATCTTATCAAAAACCCATCAAATCTTCGAATTAAGATCTGAAACTTTGACAATTTGACCACTAATTCATCTAGAATCCATTATACCCAATGAATTTCAAAGAAATTCACTCAATCGTACAAATTGAATCAAATACAGTGCTTTCGAACTCGTGAACTATCAAACTAGTAAAATCCTACAAATTGATCAAAATTAAGTGCAAATCATTCTCAAACCTATACAAGATTTGTCTAAAACATAAAATGAAGTCAATTACAACCACAATTACACTCTAAAAATCTAAACTTGATCGAAAATCAATGAACAGTTCGAAAACCATTTTTCTTGAATGATTTCTATTAGAACTCTGCTCTGATACCAATTATTATTCCCAAGATTCAAGTTCTTATCACAGTTTAATTCAAGGATAATATGAGAGTCAAACAAACAATTAACCTGTTTTCAATTCAATCAAGGATTTCGTATACAAAAGCTCTCTGACACTTTCTCTCTCTAGATCACTATATCCGCGTACAACACTTACAAGATACTTCCACTTACAACTAAGCCATATCCCTATTTATACGCACACACAATCACACAACTAAAACAAGACATTTACAACACTTTGACTTTGACTTTTATTACAAGAGACTTTGACTTATATGCTTGAGAGTTGATTTGAGCTTTGACTTCAGTCTTCATGATCTTGTATCCAACAAATATGTGCACTAACACCAATACTCCTCACTATAACAAGTTAGGGTTTATTTTACCAAATGATTCACAACATGGAATAAAGTATAAAATAATGATGGTAAGTATGTAAGATATGTATCTATTAGAGCATATATTTGTTGGATACAAGATCATGATAACTGAAGGTCAAAGTCAAGCAATTCAAAGCTAAAGTCAACTCTCAAAGCAAAGTCAAAGTCTTTTTGTAATAAATAGTCAAAGTCAAAGTTACTTTTAAGTGTTTTGTACGCGTTTGTCTTTAATAGACATATGACTAGATAGAGTAGTTGTAAGAAACAAGTTGGAAGTTGAGTTGTATGCAGACTGAGTTCTAGAGAGAGAAAGTTTGTCAGAAAGCTTGTAATCGAAATCTTTCATTGGAATCAAATAACATGATGACTTCAAGGGAAGCACTTGCTATTGGAACTGATGTAAAGCCACCGGTACTATTCAAAGGAAAGTACGAGCAGTGGAAGGATCGCTTCTTAAATTTTATTGATAGAAATGATTTAGGGGACTATATCAGAATATCTCTGAAGGAAGGAATCATGAAACCCACTACGACTTGATGAGTACACAGATGAACAGAGAAGAAGACAGAAAGCTAATAGATTGGCGAGGTCATTTATTCTTCAAGGGATTCCAAATGAGATATACGTGAAGATTGACAGTTATAATGCCATGGGCAAACAGATGTGGGATCAACTAGAAAAGATGATGCTAGGATCCAAGATTGGCAACCAGCTCAAAGTCTTTAACTGCCTCAACAACTATGAAGAGTTCAAGGCCAAGGAGGGTGAATCTCTTGAGGCTACATACGACAGATTTGTGACTCTGTTGAACGACCTTAGTAAGAATAAAGCAGAAAATCACAGATTGAACTCAATGTCAAATTCCTCAACATCTTGCAGCCTGAGTGGAAGAGGTTTACCAGGCAAAGGAAACAGATGAAGGATCTGAACGAGATTCCACTTCATGAGGTGTATGAGAGTCTTAGGAAAAACGAAGAAGAGGTGGAGGATATCAAAGATGAAAAGAAGAAGGCTGAAATAGTGTTTGTTGATCCGGTTGCCCTAGTAGTAAAGAAGAAATCTGTGAGTCTAAAGAAGAAAAAGAAAGTAATAGTTTCTGAATCCGAGGAGGTAGACAGTGAAGAAAAATCTAACTCTGATGACTGTGAGAATCTCAAACAGACCATCATAATGTTGACAAAAGCCTTTCAGAAGAAATTCTACAAGAAGCCTGGTTCGAACAGTCAGAGATACTCCTCAGGTTCAAGAAACTATGAACATAAAGAGAGGATTGAAGGAAAGAGGTTTGATGAGAAGAAACCTGAAGAGAAAAGATACAGATCTGAAGAGAAGAAAGAGCCATAACCAACAAAGTGCTATAACTGTGGAAAGCTCGGACACTTTGCTAAGGATTGTAGAAAGCCTAAGGTCCGAAACTCCGAAAACTACAAAAATAAGATGCTCTTGGCCAAGCAGCAGGAGGCTGGCAAGGCTCTTATGGCTGAGGATGAATTCTGGCTTGATCATTCAGAAGATGAAGAAGAGAAAGAAGAAAAATTCCACTTGTGTTTTATGGGTAAGACTTTGATTGAAACTGAAGCTGATTCTGATGGAGAAGACAACGAAGAGGTATGTGATATGTCTAAATCAGATTTTCTCAAGAAAATGCAAGCTATGATGGTTAGACTCCAGAAATTAGAGTCTAAGCTTACACGCGAGGAAGGTATCAATAAAGAGAAAAACCAATCAATACTGAAACTTAGCAAGGATATTGCTGAGAAGAACGTGTTGATTGAGAGTTTACATAAAAACATTGATACCAACGCGAAAGAGAAGACTATAATTCACAATGAACTATCTGAAACTACTTCGAAATATAAACTGTGTCAATTTGAAGCTAAAGAGTTTGCTAAAAAGTGTTCATTTCTTTCAAAAGAAAACAAATCTTTATCTGAAAAAGTAAATGTTTTGGAGGAAAAACTTTACACTTTAGGTCAAACTGAACAGACTATTCATTTCAACAAACCTAAAGAGAGTAGTGAGTGTTGGGGTCTTGGTTACGAGAACCCACACTACCTCAAAAAGGGTATTTCTAAAGTGTCTGCTCTTTATGATTTTAGATTTTTAAACTGGCACCACAATACCCCGAACTCAAAATTAAGTGGACTAAATTGTCTGAAGAGGATGAAGCTAAGGAAAAAGAGAAAAGGAAGAACACAACTAAAATGCAACTTCCATTTCGTTATGAGAAATTGAATTATAGTTATAGTTATGATAAATCAAAATTTCTTTCTAATGACTATTTTGAAAGCTATTCTTCAAAGGAGTTGGAGGCTAAGCTTATTGAGGGTAAAATTTATGTACCTCCTCTCGTGTTAGAAAGTAAAATTTCTGAACTCGAGAACACTCTGATAGAAGAAAGGATTTTTTATTAATCTAGAACAAATTGTGTTTTCTACTGTGCTTCTAAATTCTGATTTTTTTTAAAACTTCCAAAGCTTCAAAATCTGATGATTTTAATGGTCTTCTTGATGAAGAGTTTGATTTTCTTAACTCTGACGGTTGTTTAGATGAGTGTGTTGCTCAATTTGATTTTAATGCTAAACTTCCTGATTATTCACAATTTGTGATTAATACTTTTGGTCTACCCAGTGTGTATCAAAAAGGTGAAACATCAACGAAAGTTGATGAACCAGTTTCTGTGAATCCCAAGAATGCCAAAGGTAAGAAGAAGAAATCTAGGCATTCACAGAACCAGAAAACCACTGGTAATCCAAAGAAAAGGCAATATTTCAAATCTCACAGTTTTAACTCCAAAGTTTCAAATGTTTCAGATGTGAGTAAGAGAAAATCTGGAGTTAAATCAGAATGGCTACCAAAGAAGAAGATTGACGAGAATGCTAAATCATATTCTGATTCTGATTGTAATAGAAATACTGATAGTAAAACTGATGTAATTGGCAATGTTGCTTTTCAAAAACCAAAACTTGTAACTTCTTACAAGCGTTATTCAATAAAACAATTGTTCCAATTATCTCCGTCTACTAGAAAGTTTTTTACTTCTCGTAGAAATGATTTTGCTTCTAGGCAATATTCTGATGTTTGCTTTGGAACATATCATGTCTATTCTTATCATTCATATGCTTCAAATGTTTTTCAAATGATCAAATGATCCATATACAAATGGGTGCCAAAATCTTGCGCTAACACTGTAGGACCCATCTATAAATGGGTACCTAAACCGATTGTTTCGTGATTTCTCCTGTGCAGACCCGTCATATGTGGTACTTGGATTCTGGTTGCTCCAAACATATTATCGGGTAGAAAGATTTATTATCTAATTATACAGAGAAATATTGCAGAACAGTTCAATTTGGGAATGACCAGTTTTCACCAATTCTGGATTATGGTGATGCGATACAAGACAACGTGACGATTACGAAGGTGAGCTACATTGAAGGATTAGGACATAACCTGTTTAGCATTGGCCAGTTCATGACAAAGACCTAGAGGTTAATTTCAAGGCCAAGAGGTGTTCTGTGCGTACTAAAGACGGAAAAGAACTCTTGGTCGGCACTAGAAAGTCAAACCTCTACACGATTAATTTGTCAAGAGTCTAGACTGACAATGAAGTGTGTCTACTGTCAAAAGCCTCACTGCAACAAAGTTGGTTATGGCATCAAAGGCTTTCTCACCTGAATTTCAGTTACATCAACAAACAGGTCACGGGAAAGTTAGTAAAAGGACTTCTTGAGCTCAAGTATGTTAAAGAACATCTATGCGCAGCGTGTGAGAAGGGCAAGATGAAGACAACCGCTCATAAGCCAAAGCCTGAGCTGAGTACAACTTCATACTTGGAGTTGCTGTATATGGATCTCTGTGGTCCGATGCGAACTCAAAGCATAAACGGCAAGAAATATGTTCTAGTGATTGTAGACGATTACTCGCGGTACACTTGGGTCAAATTTCTGATATCAAAGGATGAGACGTCCGAAGTCATCATCACATTTTTGAAGACTACCCAAGTGAATCTGCAAAAGGCAGTCAAGCTTCTTCTAACAGACAACAACACAGTCAAGCATTATATTTGTTGGATACAAGATCATGAAGACTGAAGGTCAAAGTCAAGTAATTCAAAGGTAAAGTCAACTCTCAAAGCAAAGTCAAAGTCTTTTTGTAATAAATAGTCAAAGTCAAAGTTGCTTTTAAGTGTTTTGTACGTGTTTGTCTTTAATAGACATATAACTAGCTAGTGTAGTTGTAAGAAACAAGTTGGAAGTTGAGTTGTATGTAGACTGAGTTCTAGAAAGAGAAAGTTTCAAAGTGTCAGTATACGAAATCTTGATTCTAATTAAAAGAGGTAGATTGATTTAATTTGTTGTTGTCATCTTGTTATTGAAATTGTGATTAGAATTTGAATTTTGGGACATAATAGTATCTCATTTAAAAATGGTTAGAAACACTCACAATCTAGGTTTTATAGAAAAACCCTAGAAACTTAGAAACCCCAGTACTTGAAGATGGGAAGGAGATGTTTAATCCTAGCTTGATACTATTCAATAAATGCTCCTCCAAGTTCCTTTAATGCTCAAAGGAAACTCTCAATAACCCTAGCTTTGCAATAAATGATGGGAGGGTTTTCAAGAGGGAGAAATCGCCCAAGGAGGTCTCAAAAATGGGTTCAAAAGTGTTTTTGGTGAGAAAATGAAAGATAAATTCTCCAGATAGGTTTTTATACACCCAGACCCCCTGTCGGCGACAGTGCCCGACGACAATGCCCTTGGAACTCTCGCAGCGGCATAGTCACGAGCTTCCTCTACGCTTTGGTACATCCCAAGCGATAGTGATCGGCGACAATGTCGTGTGTCACTATCACGGTGTCACATTCGCGCTCTCCCCATAGGTTACAGTACAAGGCCGACGACCTTGACAAGAGATTGTGCCCAAGGGCACTATCGCGAGTCACTATCGCCCCAACTCCCTCGAGGCCCGAAATCTTCGTTCTAAATCGTAACAGATCTCATGGTTAGACGTTCCCATACAGTCAACATAATAATAATTAAATTACGATTACTTTAACGCTAAAGGGCTCTAAAGCTACCAATTAGAGAAAAGATTAAATTATGATTGATAAATACTTACCTTGATTTTTTGGGCGTTACAATCCTCCCCTCCTAGAAAGGATTTCGTCCCCGAAATCATGACAATTCAAATAGACGAGGGTATCTCTTCCTCATGTCTTCTTCTAACTCCCACGTCACGTTTGCACGCTGGTGGTGCTTCCATTGAACTTTAACAATTGTCACCTCCTTATGTCGCAATTGCTTTGTCTTCGACTCTAAAATGGCCTCTGGCTCCTCCACACATCGGTTTTCGTTGTCCACCCGAATCTCTGTCAAAGGAATAACGCTTTCCTCTTCGGCTAAGCATTTTCAAAGTTAACACACATGAAATGTAGGGTGGATCCCGTCCATTTCCGGTGGCAAGTCCAACCTATAGGCTTGAACTCCAATCTTCTCCAATATTGGAAGGGTCCAAGGAAATGGGGACTAAGATTCCCGCGCTTCCCGAAACGGATGATCCCCTTTCATGGTGATGCTTCAACATAACCCGCTCCCCCACTTGGAACTCGACTAGTCTTTGCTTCATGTCTGCATAGCGTTTCTTACGATCTTGTGCCGCCTTCAAACGTTCTCGGATACCTTTTACCTTATCCGCCGTTTCTTGCACGATTTTCGGTCCCGCAAATTGCTTTTCTCCCGCCTCGAGCCAACACACCGGTGTTCTACATTTTCGTCCATATAGAGTTTCGAATGGTGACATCCCAATACTCAAATGATAGTTATTATTATGGGTGAATTCCACCAACGGTAGGTGCGAATCCCAATTTCCCCCGAAGTCTATAACATAAGACCGAAGCATGTCCTCGAGAGTTTGGATGGTCCTCTCGCTTTGACCATCTATTTGAGGATGATAGGCCATGCTCAACTTGCCTTCGTACCCAATTCTTTTTGTAGGCCATCCCAAAACATGGAGGTAAACCGAATATCCCGATCTGAAACGATAGATAGTGGAACACCGTGACATGATACCACTTCATCAATGTAAAACTTGGCTAACTTGTCCATCGGTAATGTCTCTCGCGTCGCCAAAAAGTGTGCGCTCTTCGTGAGTCGATCCACCACCACCCAAATAGTATCATGACCCCTTAAGGTCCTTGGTAGCTTGGTGACGAAATCCATCGTGATGTGTTCCCACTTTCATTCCGGTATGGCTAACGGTTGCAAACTTCCATAAGGTTTATGATGTTCCGCTTTGACCTGTAGGCAAGTGACGCACCTTTCCACATAGTTGGCCACATCGAGTTTCATTACCGGCCACCAATAATGCAACTTCAAATCTCTATACATATTGGTGTACCGGGATGTATAGAGTACTTGGATTTGTGAGCCTCCGCCAAGATCAACTCACGGATCCCTCCAACCTTCGGTACCCAAATCCTTCCTTGAAATAACTAGAGGTCGCGACTATCTTCGATTAGTAGTTCACGTTGATTCACCATGACCTCGACCTTGAGATTTTTCTTCGCGAAGTGCCTCGGTTTGACTTACTTTGATGTCTTCCACTAGGCTTGACATTACGTCGATTCTAGAAAGGGTTACCTTGACTTCGCTCCCATAATTCTTTCAGCTCAACGCATCCGCCACCACATTGGCTTTATCGGGATGGTAAAGCAACTCTCAATCATAGTCTTTCAACAACTCCAACCACCTTCTTTGCCGCATGTTGAGGTCCTTTTGATCGAATATATACTTCAAACTCTTATGGTCGGTGAAGAGTGTACACTTCATCCCGGAGAGGTAGTGTCACCATAGATTCAAAGCAAAAACCACCGCCACCAATTCCAAGTCGTGCGTAGGGTAGTTCTTCTCGTGGTCCTTGAGTTGTCGTGACACATACGCTATCACTTTTCCCCATTTCATGAGGACATACGCAAGTCCCAACTTGGAGGCGTCGCTATAAACCACGAAGTCGTCGGATCCTACGGGTAAAGAAAGAATTGGCTCCTCACATAGCTTCTTTTGGACAGTTTGGAAGGCTTGCTCTTGTGCCTCGATCAATAAGAATTTGACATTTTTCCTTCTCAACGATGTGAGTGGAGAGGCGATCTTCAAAATGTCTTGAATAAACCGTCGGTAGTAGCCAGCCAAACCCAAGAAGCTTCTTATCTCTGTCGGACTCGTTGGTGGTTCCCAATTCATCATTGCTTTGATCTTCGTCGGATCTACTTTCACCCCGTCCTTGGATACTGAATGGCCCAAGAATTTGACCTCTTGCATCCAAAATTAGCATTTTGAGAATTTTGCGAATAATTTCTCTTTCCGAAGAATCTCCAATAGTTCCCGAATGTGTTGACTATGCTCGGCGATGTTTCGCGAGTAGATCAGAATATCGTCGATGAAGACTATAACAGAGTTTTCCAAGAAAGGACGACATATTCGGTTCATTAAATTCATAAATACGGCCGGAGCGTTAGTCAACCCGAATGGCATGACTAGAAACTCATAATGACCGTATCTTGTCTTAAACGCCGTCTTCGGAATATTGCTCTCCTTCACCCACACTTGATGGTATCCGGACCGAAAATATATTTTGGAGAAACATCCCGCTTCTTGCAATTGATCGAATAGGTCGTCGATTCGAGGAAGCGGATACTTGTTCTTCACGGTGACCTTGTTGAGTTCACGATAGTCTATACACATCCGCATGGACCCGTCCTTCTTCTTCACGAATAAAACTGGAGCTCCCCATGGAGACGAGTTGGGTCGTATGAATCCCTTCTCGAGGAGTTCTTGTAGTTGCGTCATTATTTCTTGCATCTCTGTCGGATCTAGACGATAAGGAGCACGGGCGATCGGAGCGGCTCCCGGAGTGAGGTCAATATGGAACTCCACTTGGCGTTCCGGTGGTAGTCCGGGTAGTTCTTCCAAAAATACATCCGAGTAGTCACGTACCACATCCACATCCACATCTTCTATCTTCTTCTTCCTGAGTTTCGCGTCGATAACGTAAGCCAAATACGAAGGACATCCCTTGGCTAAACTCTTGAGCGCTTTAAGTGATTAGATAATCGTGTTGGTCTTTTGATTCCTTTCCCCGTAGATTATCACTTCCCCACCCTTTAATAACGGTACTCTAATCATTTTCTTGGAGCAAAGTATACCGGCATCATGCTTAGATAGCCAATCCGTCCCTACAATCACATCAAACCCCCGATAATCCGTCCCTACAATCACATCAAACCCCCCGATATCCGCCAGTAGCAAATCAGCTACAAAGGACTCCCCATCTAGGTCTAAGGTGTACAGGCCCGACCCTGTCCCATGGCAAATGTGGCTTAGGCCATGGGCAGCAGGGCCCATAAGGGAATCATAATTTTTTTTGAAGTGTAGGTATACTAGGCTAAGTTTTTGGGCCCCAACAAAAACTACCTTTTTAATTTTCCAATCAAAGAATCGATCAACTCATCTCGCCTATCAATCTCCATTGCGACGTCTTTCATCACGAGTTTCACTCTTGACTCTCTATCTCAACTCTCGCTTCTCAATCGCTAGACTAAAATTCTCGCCCCTAAATCGACTCTCGTCAGTCTCGTGGTTGCCCTAAATTGCTAAATCGACAACTAGAGGGGACACGGTGGTTGTGGAATCTTCCCTAATCAATTACTGGTACTGGACTCTATAGTTTCCCTAAATCGATTACTTGTTGGCTGCTGCCTGCCCTTTCTCTAAATCGACTCACAACTGCACATCACAATTCACAGCCTCACAGTCACAGGTGTATTCTTTCTATTTTCTTACTTCATTCTTGCGGCTTTGCCCTCTATGGCTCTCGACTCTCCTCTCTATCTCTAGCTCTGCTTTCTCGAACTATTCCTATTTCACTGATTTTGACTTCTGTCTTGTGTATTTGAGGAAAATTTTTAATTCTAATCATCTAATGCTTATGTATTGCGTATTGAGGTTTATTGTTTCCTGTTTGCTTTTTAGACTTCAGATTAAGTTTTTTTTTAATTTATTTGTTTACTGTTTATAATTTTATTGTTCTTTAGTTATTTACTGATTTGCTGTATGTGGACTATGTTGTTATGATTTATGAGCAAAGAAGGTAGCTAATAGCCCTTAATAGTCAAAACCAATCTTGATATTATTAAACAATCTATGGCTACAAAAAGTTTGAAAGGACTATTTAAAATTTGAATGGAGTAGCAGTTATAAGCATATTATCACTAAGATCACCTCCTATAGCATCTCAAAATTGAACAAGTAAGAAATTGAAGAATCTGAAATATAGTCAAGTTGGTCAGGGGATTCCCACAAGTTTTTTGTGAGCATAAGCCTGATAGAGAATATTTCTATCCAGGCCATAGTTTACATATTATATGCAAAAGAAATAAAGTATACAAAATTATGAAGAAAGAAAAATGCAAGCATAGAATGAAGTGGTGAAGGTTAATTTTAGGATTCAGTACCTGTAAAAGAGAGAAGAAGAGAGATAACACATAGTTGTGACCATTAAAACACAGATGGTACCAAACATACTGCTAATAAAACTAAATAAACCAACCTAATAAAAAGTCTCTAGAAGCAGAAGAAGAGATTATATGAAGTGAATTACATACATCCCAATAAATGAATTAAGCTCTTAACTTTACAGTTAGACTATGTTAAATAAGCATCGTTTTAGGTGATGCATTTTTTTATTATACGGGGTTTGGTTTATGTCCCTCGTTGTATCATCTTTGTTTTATTTAATAAGGAACGGTTCACACCAGAATCAAACAAAACACGGGTAGGTATAGAGTTTATTAGAAACTTACTCGGCACAACGTCCGTCGTTGCTCTCGCTTCATCCGCCGTCATTTGGAAGGCCCGACTTGGCGCCTTCGGTGGGATCTCTTTCTTCAGCTTAATCCCACTTGAAACCCCTTGGTGACCCCTTGCTAGCTTAGGACAATCCCTCTTGAAATGCCCCGTCTCCCGGCATTTAAAACAAACCGGCCCCCGGGAGGGGAAATATCTACTCACGTGCTCCTTTCGCCCACATTTGAAGCACTCGGTAGTGTTGGAGAAAGGTCTCAGATTACAAGGCCTGAAATGATCACTCTTACACTTAAGGCACCACCTCGCCTCATGTCGTGGCTCCACGTTCCTCCCCCCGTCGAAGGGTTTGGATGGTCGTGCGGGCCCTTCCCATTTTCGTTTCTCTCCTTGTTGACTCTTTTCTTCTTTACCTTAGATGATATCGTCCTCCACCAATTGGGACTCCTCAATAACCTCTTGCAATGTAGTCACCCGGGCGTTCCTCACACCCGTCTTCATCTACGCCGGCAAACCCCTCAAATATGCTTTTATCTTGGATCTTTTATCCACGGCTAGATGCTCGACCAGACTGAGTTTCTCTACAAACTTCTTTGCATAGTTGGCGACTAACAAATTGCCTTTCTTCAGATTCCGGAACTCATGTTCTATCTTGTCAAGAGCCCTCTCGTTACAGTATTTGTCCATTACCTTCTTCTTGAAGGTTGGCCAAGTGAGCTTGGCCAAAACCTCTGGCGTTAGCGCCGTTCGGGTGATGTTCCACCAACTCAATGCCTCTCCTCTAAACAATTGTAATGCAAATTTGACTCTTTGGGAGTTGATTCGAATGCCATTTTGTAGATCCCAGAACAGTGCAATTTATCAGCAATAATAATCAATGATGAACAATGAATAAACAACAACAGCTAGTCATATGATTAGATTCAACAATAAAGGGTTTAGGTTTACAGAGAGAATTTCTGATTAGCTTATGTAAACCTTACGACTAACTTTTCTGACAAATAATTCTCTTAACCTAAAACTAGGTTTAGCAACACTTTAAATATCAAACATGTAAGGCCTAATTACAATAACTTTGAACTAATTACAATTCAACCCCTGAACTTCTATTTAATAAACAAATAGCCCTAACAATCTCCCCCTTTAAATTGAAGTTCATAGTCACGCCAGTTAGGAACATGAGTCTTCTGAAATCCGAAATTGATCTTGAAATGTCACATTGAAGTCCTGTACTCCAGCCGTTCTTTAATCATGCCCAGTGCTTTGAGAACAAGACATTTGTAGTTCGGATCCAAAGGTTGAATCCCTTTGACATCTTGATCAATGGAGCGCTTCAGCTTGTCTCTAAGCAGCAATAGTGTACCATCACAGAACCGTGCAATTTGACTGAATCTGATGAACTTCATGTCACCTTTATCATTCACATAAGTCATGCCGAGTTCTGGAAATTTTACCACAGTGAAAGCAGGTACATTATGGGCGTCTGAAGGAAGACTAAGATCAGGTTTAAGCAGATTATCTTTGCTTGATTGCTTTCCAGCCCAATATGAAATCTTCAATGGAGGCAAGTTTCATCGCACACTTCATATATCTCTTAACTGCTTCAAGTGCGTCTGTAACTTCCCCAGGTCGAACGGTTCTAGTCTTCAAGTCTCGGAGCAGGAATAGAAGATCTTTCAAGGCTTGCAAAGTTAGATTCAGAAAAATACCACTGCCTATCATCTTCTCTTGTCACCACAAAGAAAGAATACTTTATGCTCATGAAGTGGCAAGAGTAAATCTGATCGACAGGTCTGATTCTGAGCTTTGTCTTGTTAAAGCCTTTTCTGAGACTTTTATGCATAAACACAAGCTCTCGCTGCTTCTTCCTGTCTGTCATTGACTGAAGACCATGTAATACGACCTCATCATATGGGCGGATCCAGTGGGCAAAGAGTTGTTTCTGACTTTCTTCGAGAAAATAAACATTTATTCTAACTCTTTCCCATTAGTGGTGGAACTGGCTGAGTACGTTCTGTTCCTGAAACTGGTGATGCTGGAGGAGATCGTCTGGGGAGATCTGTCTGAGAAAGCTCGGGAAGAACTGTTGCGTCAGTCAAACAAGGCACCTCGATAGAAGATTGTTCTGTTGGATGGTGATCTTGAGCTACAATTTCAAAATTCAGTAACTCATCTATCTCGGCTTGAAAGATTACCAACACTCTTTCTGTGTTGACTGGTTCTTCTGTGGGATCTATGTTAGAATACGGATCAACAATAATAGCCCAATTATCAGGATTGAACGATGAACCATTATCATGTTCCTCGGGCTTTTCAATCGTTGGAATGACGTCATATGGTACTAAATCCATGACATATTCCTGTGTTTGTCACTATCCTTCAGTTTGAGTACCAGAACCCATCTCTGTCTGATCCTATACCATACACATCCCTGTTTGTTCCTGCGCTGATTCTGGCTCGGATGTGCATTGGCGCTTCTCCCCCCTCATGATGATCAGGATCATCCTGGTCATCATGCTTGCGCTTGAGCCCTTTTGCCTGGCTTCAGCAGGTTTCTTCCAATCAAGGATGATACTCGTTCAGTCAATGCAGATATAGTTTGCTGCATAGACCGAATAAGTGCAAATTAGTGCTAGAAGGCTTCAGGAGAGATAGTGGGTGGGGGTGGGGGTGTAGGAGTAGATGTTTGGGATCGTAGGAGTGACAGTAGATCGGCATCTTGAGATGGTTTGGTTTGGGATTGGGCGAGGAGTTTGGCTAAGAGCATGGATTTGAGGTCATCGATGGATAGATTGGTAGGTGTATGGGAGGGTGGTGGTGTTGGAGGTAGTGGTTCAGGCTCAGGCATCGGTGCTTTGCCTTTGATCATTCTCTTTAGGGCGTCTACCTCCTCCCTCATTTCGGATCGCATAATGGAATGGACAACCTTTAGGGCGTCGTCTAGAAATTCCCGTGAGACGAACTCGGGGTAACTCACACCTGGGTCACTTAGACTTCCAGTTGTAGTGACGACTGTAGAAGTCGCACCGCCTACGGTCACAACTGGCGTGATGATGGCTGCGGTAGGACTTCCACCCAATCCTCCTAATCCAACAGAAGTTGGAGTTACTATGGGTGTTCCGGCTGGGCCACTAAGGCCTCCAGCAGTAGCCATAGAAAGTACTCGTGTCCTAGTCAAAGAAATGATATCATCGATTGTCTCTAGACACGGTGCACTGAATGAAGGTGAGGACTAGGGCAGCTGTCCTCTAGCTTCAATACCAGTACTCTCCAAGTGAGAGACCGGTAGTGTATGTGTTGAACCCCCGTGAGAAATTGAAACCAATATCTGTTGAGAGATGTCGGAGTGGCTAGGTGGGGTGTGCAACTGCATCGCTAGGTCCACGACATATTCTCAATACCCTGTCTCAACACATGAGACTGGGTAGCAGATGTGGTTACCTGTCTAATTGAGGGTAAGGGGAGATCAACCGGAGTTGGTTGCCTCATCACTCGTGTATGCTCGAAATTGTGTTTACTCTTCCTTTCCTTCTCTCTCCTCACTTCTTCATTTTCGACTTGAACTCCCTCTGCTCTCCTTATCTCTCCGGGTGAGGGCTAGTCATTGTCACCATCAGAGTCAGATGACTCATCACTTGATTCCGATGACACTGTTGCAGATTCAGATTGGGTGGCGATTTGTTCGGTGGCAGCCTCAGATTCGGTGTGGGAAGAGGACTGAATCTGTTCAGTTTCTGTCTTGGTGTCCTCTTCCGAGGTCTGAGTGGTTGTCTGCGATGGGGTAGGTGATTGGCGAGAAGTACTGGCCTAGCTGCGTCTAACGGCACTGCCCGCTTCATATCCCCTTACAATTTGTTCTCTCAACACACCCGGTCCGGGAGCCCCAGCTCTCCGGACTCTGCCACCTCTCGTGCGCGGACCCTCACGCCTCTCAGGTCGTGCTCCCTAGGGAGGTCCTTCCGGTTTTGGATGGACCATGGGAGCAGGTATGCCGAGTGCTTGCTTATATTCTGTCACACTCAGTGTCGTTGGACTAGTGTAGGCCAGTAAGCCATCTGGGATACGTCTAGTGACTATGTTTTGAAGTTCAGTACGAGTCGGAAGACGATGAGTGGGATGATGAGGACATATCAGATGTGATGATCGGCGAGCTATGGTTGGATGGAGTTGCATGTAGTTCTGGATTAAGATCTGAAGAAAACGCATGAACAGGATGAAGTTCCGACGTTTATTGGCGTTGTCTCGGACCTTTTGGTCTAGCTCGAACCATAAGATATTAGCATAATCCGCATGTCGGTGGAAGGCAACAGCATGGAAGAGTCTGAGAAGGTTGGCACTCGTCTGATCTATGTCCTTAGTGATGGCAGATAAGCAGTGGTTGAGATACATGAAGAGAGTGTACCAGATGGTAGGCAAGTACCGGCGGTTGAAGGATGATGGGAACGGGATAGGCACCGCATAACCGAGAGAAAGGATGTGAGCACACAACGTTGAGTCGGAGACAATAGGATCAAAGTTGTCTCGGCCCGGAAAGGAGTTAGCATTCGGTAGGCGGAGAAACTGTCGAAATAGCTCGCGCGTGAGTAGAACCGATGTAGTGTCAATCCTGGCCTCCAGATGGAATCCATCTTTTTCTTCAACGTGTGTCAGGGATTGCCAGAACTGCTGTAGATACAACTGAGGTACATCTGCAGTCTCCGTGAGAGCGTATGATAGAGGGTGGCCTCGGAGAATCTCGAGTATCACTTGGTGTTGGCCTTGAGGCTGAGAGACGTCCAAGTGAAAGTTGTTTGGAGTGAGTGGAAGGTACTGATTAGGATGAATCAGTGTTGCGTCAGCGATAGGATCAATTTCCTGGTTTGGATTATGAGCCATTGTACCTGTGAAAGATAAAACACGTGAGCACTTTGGTACTATGGAAAGAAATAAATCCCTTTAACACAAGTCAGTTTCCGTGGAAATCAATGTCCAATCAAAATCTCCAAACCCAAGACGGGAATCTAGCCTATAAGATAAAAATAAATAAACCGAACCTTAGCATCAAGAGATTAATCACAGCTTAGTTTATATTAGATAACCAAAGAAACAAAGATAACTTGAACAGTTCTCAAAATTCTCATAAGGAAAAGAGATCCCGGGAGAGCAAGGTCCCGGGGTTCAAGACCCCGGGAGGTATATGAGAGTTAAGTACCGAGAGATACGAGAATCCAGGCCCGGGACATATCGGGCGACGAAGGGTCCAAACCCGGGAACCGGAACACCAAACCAGGTGCGGCATGGGGATCAAGCCCCAGGAGTTCACCAACCCAGGGACCGGAGTGCACAACGCATGTACCCTGGGAGTTCACTACCCGGGGACCGGAAGAAGCATTATCCCGAGAGTTAATCATTCCGGGGACCGGATGATTGCATATCCCGGGAGTTCACCATCCCGGGGATCGTAGGATTGCACCCCCGGAAGTTTAGACGATCCAGCTCAAACACAATAAAAAAACGATTAAACAAATCGATTAAACATCGATTAACAATATCAACGATTGCAACCCTCCAAATCTACCGCAAGTTTACGGTGTCAATCAAGTAATATGTACTAAGTACGAGTATCGATCCAAGGAACTACGAGTTTAAGTACCACAAAGGCTACCACAACTACTAACTGAACTGCTGATAAAATTGGTTTGAGAATGATTAATTAACTACTTATCAAGAGACAATGAAAGCAAGCACGGAATACTATTCAACAACTGATTCAAACACCACAAAGAGAATACTTATATGACTAGGGAAAGGCTAGGGGTCGGATTTCATTTGGATTACACCAACAAATAAACAACACACATTCAATGACTCAATACACAAGGTTAAATTAGCAATTCCAATTATACTCACTACTCTCTCTCGAGCAATAGCAAGAATGTATCATGCAATATATATTGAAGTCTCTCAACAAATACACATAAACATTCAACTCATTAAGCATAAGAATCACAACCACAAACTAGGGTTTACTTGGTATATCTCTATCCAATATCTCACCCTAGGTTTATCTAACTTTTATCAAGTTATAAAACCAATTTCTCAAGAGGAAATACAACCAAAAGATGAATAAGATGGCCAATCTCATAAACAATAAGAACAAGATAGACAAACTTCAACCAACAAGTGTATTAACTCAATAAAATGCAATAATCATATATCTAACGGTATAAACCAAAATCCGTCCTTCCCCCAACCTCAAAAGGTTTAGTTCATGTTAATAGTAGCAAATATAACCATAGAGAAGAAGATGACAACACCCAAATACATCGTTTCTCAACAAAATACAAGTGTAATGATAAAACTCCCTCAATGATTGATACACACTACCAATTTTGAGCTCCAAAAGTTGTTTCCACCTTACCAATCAGTAAAAGTCTTCTATTCTGCTCTGAAAACTGTTTAGAACAGCTCCCCTAGGGTCTAGCCTCCAACAATCCCGAGATAACCCTAAACTTTAAGTTTATGCAGCTTTTTATACCCTCAGACCACGACCACGATAGTGCCCGGCGATTGTGACAATGTCACAATCGCCTGGCACAATCGCCAGGCTCAACATGCCCGCGGTACATCTTGGGTGATTGTGCCAGCGATAGTGACACATGTCACAATCGCCTGGCACAATAGCCAAGGTTATGATTTTCATTTTTTCTTCACTCGTTCACTTGGTTCGATACCGTCTTCAATCGGAACGTCAAAATGGAGTATAAGTAAGCATTTCCCCTTCCACTTGACATCCTGTATGCTACACAACACTTGCAAAAAATATTAGTCCAAAATACCAATTATTGCTTCAAGACGAGCCGTAAACTTATGATTCGTAGGATAAAAACCCGTCAGATAACGAAGTTATCACCCGGGGACCGGAAGAAGCATTATCCCGAGATTTAATCATTCCGGGGACCGGATGATTCCATATCCCGGGAGTTCACCATCCCGGGGACCAGAGGATTGCACCCCCGGGAGTTTAGATGATCCGGCTCAAACACAATAAAAAACGATTAAACAAATCGATTAAACATCGATTAACAATATCAACGATTGCATCAAAGATTTTGAACCCAAATGCATCGATTAACACATGTATTCCAAATAGCATCGGTCAAAAATTAACCTAATGAATAGATTAACAATATTCAAACTCATCCCCAACTGTTAAACTCCAAACACCAAAAACTCCATTATCAAATTTTTTTGAATTTGGAACAAAATTGCCGTCCTAAACAAACTTTAGATTATATACCAATCGAAATCGCCCCAAACGAAATCGTCGCCGACCATGGTGGCGGCGACTGTCGATAATCGGCCGACGAAATTCGTAACCCTAATCACTGGGTTGCCGCCGATAAAACAGCGGCGACGGCGTCGACCGGGATGGGTCGATTTCTTCTCCGGAGAGACATCGACCGAGAGAAAGATAGAGAGATCAAGAGATGATGGACGTACCTGAATTCGTCGATTGAGTGGAAGAGAGAGATAGCGAGTGAGAGAGTGAATTTCGATCAAGCGGAGAGAGAGAGCGACCGGGAGATAGAGAGAGAAAGATCGATAGGAGATAAAGAGGAGAGAGACTGGGGTGTTTTATCCCCCGGGTTGCGATTTAGGTCGGCCCCGGGTTGGGCCAGGAGACCTGGTGGGCCGGGTCCGGTTTGGGCCGGGGTCCGTTTTCTCCTCCTGTTCACTCTTAAACAAGAAATTAAAGAGATTTTTTTTTTGAACAAGCTAAAATATAAAATCTAATTAAAGAAATTAGATTAATAAAATGAAAGAACAAGCTTAGAATAAATAAAGAAAATGGCTCCCCCTCAAATTGAGAAACCGTATCTAAAAAAAATTGAGAAATGAAATACAAGAGAACTTACCTGCTCCCCCTCAAAATGCGAGCGATTAAAAACTTACCGAGTTCAAAGCAATGAGGCTCCCCCTTAACACATGAACAACTCGTGAAATCCACCACAAACGACATACGCTTTAAGCAACCGAACTAATGAACTAAAAGAAAAAGTGAAACACACCGAAACGAAAAACGAAGGAAACATAGAAAAATGGAAACGAACAAACTCGAACTTATTAATACAGAAGTTTGAAACTAGCACAGAACTTAACGAGTAAAATGCAAAAACCAATGAGTGTTGTCATGAGTATCTAGAGAAATATCCCTGGAACATTAAGCTACAGTCATTCGTTATTCGCAGTGGCCTTGTAGCTGTCAATGCAGGCATATATGTCGTTAGGAAGGCTTTGTAGAATGTAAGTCTTCGCATGCTTTTCCGCGTCATGCCGGCTCTTTTCTTGGGGTAAACTCACTGATTGATTTTTGGAGTTGGAGATCTTGTCGACCTTCGGTTTGGTCTCCTGGAAGGACTTTCATCGGCCAGGCTTGTGGACCCTCTTTCAGACACAACATTATCTCGTCATAGTCCGGTTTTGCTTCGATAAAATTCATGAATCGATCGTGCCATTGTGGGTATTCTCCCCGATAGAGCACCGGAGGTTTTTGATCCGAACCAATGGCTAGAGCATCCCTCGAATTCATCTTTAATGCACTGTAGCGATCATGAGACAAACTATTTAATCCAAAATAAACTAGACAAGTACCCGACGGCAAGGACCCGGGCGACAAGGACCCAGGGCGACAAGGACCCGGGAATAAGTTCCGGGAGAATGAGGTCCGAGAATGCAAGAACCCGGGAGAAAAACCCGGGAGATAGGACCCGGGAGATAGCAACAACCCGGGAGATGGATAACCCGGGCGACTAGAACTCGGGAGAAGGCAACAACCCGGGCGACAACAACCCAGGCGTAAGGGACTGTCCGGGCAACAACGACCCGGGCGATAGAGTCCGGGAGTAAGGGCAACCCAGGGCAAGGCAGGGTCCGAGTCGTGTTCTTCGATAAAAACGGCGATAACCAGATAATCAGATTAGGGTTTAAAAAATTACTTTAAACAGATTAATCAACCAAAAACGATTCCTAAATCTCACAAATTTGAAGAACTTTAATTTCAGAACTCAGATTTGATGATTTCAGAAAATCGATATGCAGATAAGAACCCAGAAAATCGATATGCAGATATAAACCCAGAAAATCGATATGACGGACCGAACTCAAAAACATGTTAATCCAGAAAATCGATATAGCATAAAATCAATATACCTAGAAAATCGATATAGCAGAAAATCAATATACCCAGAAAATCAATATACCAGCGACCGATATGCAGATATAAACCCAGAAAATCGATATATCAGACCGAACTCAAATCAACACTCAATCACAGCATGCATTCGAACAGACATCGATTTAGCCAAAATAAGCGATTGAAGGGTTTTAAACAAACCTTTTTTTATCAAAATTCTTGTCTCTTTGCTCTGATACCAATTGTAGATCCCAGAACAGTGCGATTTATCAGCAATAATAATCAATGATGAACAATGAATAAACCACAACATCTAGTCATATGATTAGATTCAACAATAAAGGGTTTAGGTTTACAGAGAGAATTTCTGATTAGCTTATGTAAACCTTACGACTAACTTTTCTAACAAATAATTCTCTTAACCTAAAACTAGGTTTAGCAACACTTTAAATATCAAACGTGTAAGGCCTAATGGGCTTTGAGGCCCAATTACAATAACTTTGAGCTAATTACAATTCAACCCCTGAACTTCTATTTAACAAACAAATAGCCCTAATACATTTCCACCTCTTGTATCCAGTGCATACAGGCCACTGGATTAGTTGTCCCCGAAAATTCTGGGGCTTGCTACATAAGAAAGCCTTGTAGGAACAACCCCCTTCCTTTTGCTTCTCAACCCTTATCGCTTACTCTTCCATCCCAATTGCGTTATTGGTACCACCCAATCCAATCACTGCATTGTCTCCTACTGCTTCATGCCTCCAGTTGCTTATATCACGATCCTTTAGCATCTTCATGAACTTTTCATCCCACTTGTCCATCGCATAGTTCATCGTCTGCATAATACTAGCCAATAGGACCGATTGGGGGTCCACTTCTTGGATGACCAGGTTCTCGGTCTCTAAGTTCACTCGGGGAACGTGGTCTCCCACCCCCTCTAACAAGGTGGTCCTTTGGGTACCCGCTGGAACACCCGTTGGAGTTACTCTTCTTGAAGTTTTTGGAGCCGAGAAACTCGCCTCATTACCCTCCTTGGGTACGACCACCCGATTACTTATGTTTACCATTGTGAATTGTCACACATGATAAAGATCATACCGGTTAATTCTTTAAAAGATTAGCGGTTTGGTACGTACTACTACAATGATCAATTATCATAACAGCAATTTCAAGCACGTTCACGTATTTATAAATTCATAATAGCACTGGCCAAGTGAAATCGTGAACGTACATTACATAAGAGTTCTTGTTACCATCATCACAATTTCTTAATCAATGCATTTCCATAGTCATAATACTCTCCTGTTAGCCCCAAATCTAAACCAATGAAAGTATTGAAAATAACTAAGTCTTCATCTAAAGACTTTCAAGGGACATCAACAAGTCTGTCTCTGAAGTCAGTTCAGAGTCAGTCTGAAGAAAGCAAGTCTGTCTCTGAAGTCAGTTCAGAGTCAGTCTCAAGAAAGCAAGTCTGTCTCTGAAGTCAGTTCAGAGTCAGTCTGAAGAAAGTATGTTTGTCTCTTAAGTCAGTTCAGAGACAGTCTCACGGAAAGACATCAGAGAGCTCCTCATCAGAGATCCTAGTTCAGAGCTCTGAAGATGATCACTCTGAATCTCTTGACAAAGAAGAACAGATGACACGTCACCTTGTGATAAGATTTACTTTCTAGAGTAGGTCACTGTTCAAGCATGTCTTGATCTTACCTCTTAGGTAAGATACTGTTCAAGCATGCTTCTATTTGTCAGATAAGTACACTGTTTGCTTTATGGTCCTATAAATAGGACCATCACCTTATTGTTTAAAGTGTGCTTAAGAAGTCTTATAACTGATAATATAAGTTGAATATTTTATTCAAAGAATATCTTGTTTATCTATTTGCTTTATGAACTGTGATATTTGAATCTCCTTTGATATTAAAGTATACTGTTTCCGCTGTTATTACTCTTATTATTTATATCATTGTTTTGAGATTAAATCTGGGATCCAACAATTGGTATCAGAGCCTTCTTTGTTTTCTAAACAAAGTAAGATCGCATCTGCATACTCGGATAGATTTACATCTCATTGATTCTAACTTTCAATATTTTTGCATGTTCAAATAAACCTGGTTTATTAAAGAACACCATATGCTCAAGATTTGATAGTAAATCACTGTTCAATACAAAAAGCATCGGTTCTTCAAATCTTCATCTTTTTCTTCAAAAATGGCAAACTCAAGCATAAGTGCCATTTATATAGTCGGGTCATTAACAAAACCTCCTACACTTTTAAGGGATGAATATCCCCAATGGAAGATAAGGATGGTAAATTTCTTAGAAGGTATGGACAAGGATCTTTTTAGATCAGTGAACGTTGGACCTCACATTCCAATGGTGATGGTACCAAGAGTTCCTGCAACAGCAGATACTGCTAAAATCCCTGCATATTATGAAAAGAAAACCACAAACTTCACTGATGAAGAAACTAATATGATGGATAATGACTCAAAAGCTGTTAGATTACTAATAATGGCCATTCCCAATGATATCTTTCAAGAACTTGATTCTTGTAAAACTGCAAAAGAGATATGGGATCAGTTGTTAAATCAACTTGAAGGAGGCCTACAAACCCAGAAAAATAGAAGAAATATATGCATCAATGAATATCATGATTTTCATGCTCTACCAGAAGAAATATTACACCAAACTTACTCAAGATTCAACATTCTTATCAACAAATGCAGAAAGTTTGGAGTGATAAGAACAAAAGAGGAAAACAACGTTCTTTTCTTGAAAATCTTAAATGAAGAATGGTCACAACTGTCCATGTCTATACAAGCCAATCAAGATCTTGAGTCATGGTCATTAACTGACATTTATGGCACTCTTGTTGCACATGAAAAGGAAGTTATGAAGCAAAAATCAAAACTGTCTTTAGGTGGACCCCTTGCACTTGTTTCAAAACAAATTTCGAAAGAAAACAACTGTGAAGAGTCACAAAAAAGTTTGGAAACAAAAAGAAGATCCAAAAAGGTCCTAATGGCAGAAGAAAATCATTCAGATTCAGACTCAAAAGATGATATCAATGCCTTCGCCAAATCTCTTGCATTAATAACTCATCAATTTAACAAGAAATTTGGCAAGAAAGTATTTGAAGGAAGGAGAGAGAATGAAGAAAGAAGAAATCCTGAAAGAAGATTTCAACAAGATGGTGTCAGATTTCAACAAGAACCCAGATTCACTCCATATAGTGATCAAAAGGGTACAAACTTCAACAACAATGATGCAACTCAACAATCAAGACCTCAACAATCATTTCAACCAAGGTATCCACAGCCACAGAGATATTTCAAACCTCAAGAACAGAAGCCAGAGACAAGTACTGCCACTCTTCCAACAAATCAAAATGATGGAAGATGTTTCAGATGTGGAAAAATAGGCCATTTCTCTGCAAACTGCAGAGGAAAACTTGTCAAAGATCAAGATTACTACAAGAACAAATACATGTACAACGTAAAAGATCTTGTAGCAGAAATGGAAGAGTGGCTATCAGACTCAACTAGTGACGACGAGGAAGAACCTACCAATTTCTGTGGTATGGCTTTTTCAGATGGAAATCAAACTGATGGAGCATCAGAAGACAACTCTGAAAAGGTAAACTCTCTTTACCCCTCTGACAGTGATCCTGAAATAGATGCTTTTAAACTAATTAATGAAATTCAGGATCTAGAGCAAAAGTTTCTTGAAGAGAAAAAGAAAAGAGAGCAAGTGACAAAAGAGCTCATTTTTTTCAAAAGAGAAAAGAATCTTCTGGAATCAGAAAAGAATGAAAAGAAAAAGAGAAATCCTTTTCAGAAGAAATAAGAAAAATTGAGAAAGTTTTAAAATGAAAAGAAGAAGAAGTAAAGAAATCTGAGTATGAAAGGCTCAATTCTATTGCCTTAACCAAATTTTTTCAAAAGGAAAGAGAAATCCTACATCAATCTCTAGATAGAAAAAATCTTCGAATCAAAAGCTATGTTAATGAACAAGGTGTTTTCGACAAAATAAAAACTCAAAAGGACTCTCAAGGGCTGGGATTCAATGAGTTGAATTCATTCACTGGATTGGAGAAAACTTCACTTTCTTCCACTTTCCGTATGGGAAAGGTCCAAAGCTCTGAAGGTCCATCTCTGAATAATTTCAAAAGAATGAAAACATCAGAGGGATCAAAAGAAAGAGCTCTAAATTTCAAAAATACTACATACTCTGAAGTAAAAAACTTTCAAGAATCTGTGTTACAGATAAAAGAAGAAACTTCAGAGGTACACTTCACAAAACCTCAGAGCTATGATCCCAAAGAAATTTTCAGATTTGATGCTTTCATCTCAAATGAATCAGAGACATCCGAACCAAGTACCTCTGATACAAGTACTTCTGAAAATGAATCTCAGAGTTCACTAAATCCGAATGCCCCTCTGTATTCACCAAAGTCAGATGAAAACATCAGAACTACATTTGAAGATGATGTTAAAAAGATATGGAAAGAAAATGTCATGGAGGACTTAAAAAGAAAAGAAAGCATGAAACGGATCATTAAAGTCTCTAGAACAAAAGAAATTGAAAAACCAATAGAGGTAGCTATCTCTATTAAAACTAAGAGAGACTTTCTTGATTCTGATTCAGAATCTGATCAAGAGATTGATGAACAGATTTTTTGTAAACCAAAGAATGTAATTCACAAAAAGATAGAAACTGTTGGGTCTGGTATTTTGAATGTTCCAATTTCAATTTTGAAAACCAAAACCAGAATTCCAATAAGTCCTGATTTTGCAAATATGTGTTTACAAGCAAAAACGTCTCTAGAACTTGAAAAAGAATTACAAGAAAAGGCAAGGAATAAAACAAACACTTCTAATTCTTACACCTATAAAACAATAAAATTCTCTCCTGAACAAAAAGGCAATTGGACAAAAATTAACCATATTGATCCTGTTTGTGCAGTAAGCAGCAAAGAAAAGAAGATGTTTTTGATCAAGAAAAAACAACTTGAAAAGAAGACTGTCTTTCAAGCAAAAAGGAAAGAAGTAGTTAGGGACACATGTAATATTCCTAATGCTAGTTTCAAAAGAAGTCAAAATGTAACAAATGCTTTTAATAAAAAGAAAAACTTTGTTCCTACTTCTTCTTGTTCTATTAATTGCAACTGCATTCATCTCTTGATCAAACTGAAAAATCATTTCACAGGATCACATTGTCTTCTGAATCAATCTCTGAAAAATATCTCAGAGGAAATGGTGAGTTGTCAAGAGGAAATGTTTTAGTTTCAAAGGTTGCTTATGTGGATGGATTAAAACACAATCTGATCAGCATAAGTTAACTTTGTGATCATGGTTTTGATGTGAAATTTCAAAGAAAATATTGTTCACTTCTCCACTCAGAATCAGGTCAAGAATTACTCAGAGCAGACAGAAAAGGTAACCTCTACAGAATGAATTTTACCAAAATCAACGAAACTGATTCAGAGAAACTTTGTCTTGTATCTCTGAATAGTGAGGAAGTCTGGCTCTGGCATAAAAAGTTTTCACATCTAAACTTTTCCTCACTTGATAAATTAGTTAAACTTAATTTGGTTAAGGGATTACCATCTCTGAAGTTTAACAAAGATCATCTTTGTTCTGCTTGTGAGATGGGAAAAATGAAAAGATCTTCCCATAAAACCAAAAGTGAAAACAACTGTCCTAGACCTCTGCACATGCTACATGTGGACCTCTGTGGTCCTATCTATGTACAGAGTCTAGCAGGTAAGAAATACATTCTGGTTCTAATTGATGAATTTTCCAGATTCACATGGATAGAATTCATCAGAGCCAAATCTGATGTACCTGATATTTTGATAAGATTGTTGAAAAGATTACAGGTTCTATTCAGCAGCAAAGTTCAGAAACTAAGAAGTGATAATGGAACAGAGTTCAAAAATGCCAAAATCAATTCATATCTATCAGAAGAAGGCATTACTCCTAACTTTTCTGCAGCAATAACCCCTCAGCAAAATGGAGTAGTTGAAAGGAAGAACAGAACACTTGTTGAAGCTGCAAGAACAATGCTTGCTGGATTTGATCTTTCAACAAATTTTTGGGCAGAAGCAGTGGCAACAGCCTGCTTTACTCAGAACAGAGCTACAATTATCAAAAGATTTCAGAAAACATCCTATGAACTCATTAACAATAGGAAACCTAATGTTAAATATTTTCATGTTTTTGGATGCAGATGTTACATTCTGAACGATAGAGAATCCCTTGGAAAGTTTGACAAGAAAGCTGATGAGGGCAAATTCATTGGATATTCATTAGCCTCAAAAGCTTTCAGAGTGTTCAATCTTAGAACAAGGACCATCCAAGAGAGCATCAATATCACTTTTGATGACAATAAAAGCTCTGAACAACAAGAAAGTCTCTCAACACCTATCTCTGAATCATCAAGAGAATCTGAATTAAACAGAATATTTGAAGATTTCTTTGATGAATATAACCCAGAAGTTATCTTCAGAGATAGACAAAGAGAGAATTCAGAAGGACCCTAAGAAACAGGTACAACCCTTTCTGGACCCTCTGAATTAACACCTTCTGTTTCACCAAATTCAGATCAGCAAAGTGAATCAGAAGAAGCTGAAGATCAAAAAGAGGATGATCAAGGAGTGTCTGAAGTAACTCCAGAAACAAATAGTGAAGAAATTCAAGAATCTGCTTCACCATCTCGGGAAACAACTTCAGAGCCTCTGAACAGCACAACAGAGATGTCACCAACTGTCATATCTGAAGCTCAAACTCCACCTCAAATCTTTGCTCCAATCTCAAGATGGACAAAAGATCATCCAATTGATCAAATCATTGGATCCTCATCAGAAGGAGTTAAAACAAGATCTGCAACAATCAATGAATGCTTCTACGTAAACTTTTTGAGCATTATTGAACCAAAGAAGGTAAAAGAAGCTCTTGAAGATCCTCATTGGATTTTTGCAATGCAGGATGAACTTCAAGAGTTTGTAAGAAACAAAGTCTGGACCCTAGTTCCCCTTCCCAAAGGAAAATTTGCAATTGGAACAAAATGGGTTTTCAGAAACAAAAAGGATGAGGATGGAATAATAATCAGGAACAAAGCCAGGTTGGTTGCTAAAGGATATTGCCAAGAAGAAGGTATTGATTATGATGAAACCTTTGCACCTGTAGCTAGGCTAGAAGCAGTCAGAATCTTCTTAGCCTATGCTGCACACAAAGGATTCAAAGTTTATCAAATGGATGTTAAATCTGCCTTTCTACATGGTAAATTAAATGAAGAAGTTTATGTCCAGCAACCACCTGGATTTGAAAGTAAAGAGTTTCCTAATCATGTTTATTATTTGGATAAGGCTCTGTATGGACTTAAACAAGCTCCAAGAGCTTGGTATGCAACTCTGTCCACTTTTCTGATTAAAAATGGATTTGACAAAGGCACAATTGATACAACATTATTCATCAAAAGGTACAAAAATGAGATGCTATTAGTACAAATTTATGTTGATGACATTATATTTGGCTCTACAAATCAAAAGTATTGTGACAAGTTTTCAGAGTTGATGAAGAGTGAATTTGAGATGAGCCTCATGGGAGAATTAACTTTCTTTCTGGGCTTACAAGTAAAACAAACTTCAGAAGGCACTTTCATAAGTCAAACTAAATATGTCTCTGAAATTTTAAACAAATACAAACTCAATGATTCAACTTCTATGAAAACGCCTCTAGCCACAGGAGTCAAACTTGACTCTGATCCTTCAGGACAATCTGTGGAAATAAAAACCTACAGAGGCATGATAGGTTCACTATTATACTTAACTGCAAGTAGGCCTGACATAATGTTTGCAACATGTCTTTGTGCTAGATATCAAGCAAATCCAAAAGAATCTCATTTATCTGCTGTCAAAAGAATTTTCAGATACCTAAGAGGGTCACCATCTTTAGGCCTCTGGTATCCAAAACTTTCAAGTTTTGATCTAACAGCTTACACTGATGCAGATCATGCAGGATGTAAGCTTGACAGAAAAAGTACCTCTGGGTGCTGTCAGTTACTGGGCAATAAGCTGGTAAGTTGGTCATCCAAGAAACAAAACTGTGTTTCAACTTCAACTGCAGAGGCAGAATATGTTGCTGCTGCTAGTTGTTGCTCTCAAGTAATATGGATGAAAACTCAGCTCAGAGATTATGGCCAACAATATGAAAGAATAACCATTCTGTGTGATTCAAAAAGTGCCATAGCCATCTCTGCCAATCCAGTACAGCATTCAAAGACAAAGCACATTGATGTAAGGTATCATTTCTTAAAAGATCATGTTGAAAGGGGAACAATAGAAATGTATTTTGTACCAACTGATCTCCAACTTAACATTGATGTAAGGTATCATTTCTTAAAAGATCATGTTGAAAGGGGAACAATAGAAATGTATTTTGTACCAACTGATCTCCAACTTGCTGATATTTTCACAAAAGCTTTAGATGAACGAAGGTTCAATTTTTTAATTAGCAAGTTAGGAATGTTAAATATGTCTACCTAACAAGGAATAAATTCAGAGTCTCTTGATCAAATAATCAGAGCCTCTGAACCAAGTAGCATATATCAATATAAGTCTCTGAATGTTCTCCAAACACATGACAAGGGGAGAAAAATAAAAAGTTGTTCTTTTGTCAAGGGGGAGAAAAAGAACTTTTCAGAAGACAACTCAGAGTCTCTGAATTTCATCTCAGAGTCTCTGAAATTGAGAAAAAGAATTTTTCAAGTGTCAACTCAGAATCTCTGAATTTTGTCTCTGAATCAAATTAAATTTATCTCAGAGTTTCTGAAAATGGTCTCTGAAGTCTTCTCAGAGTCTCTGAAATTAATCTCAGAGTCTCTGAAATTGAGGATTTTTTTTAAATCATCTGTCAAGGGGGAGTCAACAACTTTATGACCAAGTCATTCCTTAAACAAGAACTTTTTAATTAATAAGCAATTTTTTATATCATTTGAAATTAAAATTTCAGTTTAACTGAACCTTTTTATTACAAGTGATATCTTAAATTACTTCTTAAGGCGAAAGGTTTGTCTAGTCAGCACAAAGAAGTTATTTAATTTTTTATTAAAAAAATGGCGCCCCTTTCCTATTTTCTTGGAACCTACATTCGTAGGTACAACAATTTTCAAGGCCACGTGTCACAAAAAGGGATGAGTGAAAGGCCAAACGGCTTTATCCAAAGGGTCAAATCACTGCCGTTTCACCTTATGTACTCGAGTGTATCTTTTTCTAAATTTGGATACAAAACCAATTTAAAATCCGGATATTCATTTTTACAAATTACTCTCGAGCACAATCTCTCTTTCTCTCCAAAAAGAATTTGAACTTCATCTTCTTCACTTGAACTCAAAAATGGCGTCTTCAAATGAATGGTGCAAGCTTTTTTCCAAATCTAGCGAACCTTCGAGACTGTATCGTTTTCCAATCAAAGACAACAATCACATGATTCAGCTTGATTCTCCCAAATGTGAAGAACAATACGGAATAATCTGCGAGTTCTTCTCCAACTGTGAAGTGACTCAAGCCCTAACTGCTTTTACCAATGAATGTCCACTCTCGTTTGTTCAAGAATGGTATTCTTCCAGTCACTACAGCGATGCACATAACGGAATAATCGGCGAGTTCGACATATCTCAAGTTGTAAAATGTCGAATACTCATCAATCCTACTGTTCTAAGAGAAGTTCTCCCACTCCTAACAGCTGAGGAACTTCAAATCACGCGTTTTGAAAAACGTCCAACTTTTGAAACCCTACTACAGTTTATTCGAATGCTAGGTTACAATACTGAAATCACCAGATTGAGAAACTTCCGACGACAACACCTACCACCAATCTGGAACTTCATGTTCTCTGTCCTAAACCGCACTCTCACCTGCAAACTGGGGAGCATGGATCAAGCAACACCAGAAATTCTGTCAATCATGTATGCCCTATTCTTCAATCGCAACTTGGACATGGTCGGCATAATCTATGATATGATTCTGACATCAATAGAGAAGAAGAACAAATGCTTAGCAAAGGACCCTGAACAAACGACCCAATCATCCAAAGTTCCTTCAATAACATTCCCAAGATTTCTGTCTTTAATCATCCATGCGGCGATCGAGAAGCTTCATATTTTGATCGCCACTGAACAACCCAAAACTCCTTTCTACATAATGAACAACTTCAAACCAACGATTCTATCTGAAGGCTATCCAGAAGCAAGGAGGATCCCTTACCACATGCTGAATCAGGTATATCCTCAATCTGTAGCCTTAGCTTCTTATCTCAGTGTTGCCCAAGGACTAGAACCAGTTCTGGGAACCCCAACACACTTAGGTCCCGAACCTGGAATGGAGAGTAAGAGCATCTCGGCTTCAGAGGGATCTGAGGACCCTGAAGTATAGAGCTCTCACAAGAGTGAACCAGAGGGTACTCTTGCTAGAGAAACCGCAGTTAAGAGAGATGACAGAGCACTTGAAAGGGCTGTCAATGAGGAAGTAATGGAAGAAACCTCATCTGCTAGTGTAGAGGATAGCTCGACTAGCTCTGAGGAAAGTAAGGATGAATCTTCAGAGACTAGCTCTGAAGATTCTCAGAGAGAAGAGAGCAAGTCTTCTAAGGACTTGGAGAAACCTGAGAGTTCTTCCCCTTCCATACAAAAAGATGCCTCAAGGCACATATATTTTAGGACACCAACCCCATCTCCCAGTGCAACCACACAATCTAACATACCTGATCCAGAGGTAATTGTTATTGAATCAGAGGTGCACACCTCGAACCCAAATCAGCCGGCCACTTCAGAGGTACCTTTTTCCACCTCTGAAGTTCACATAACTGAGGAAACTCAAATTCTGGATAAGCCCTCTTCACAGGACTTAGCCAATACTTTAAGTACTCAGTTGCCTCAGAGTACATCCGAAAATCCTACACATAATGATGCCTCTGTGGCTCATCTCTCACCCTTTAGGATATCCAGAAGTAGCTGTCCAACTCAGGGACAATGGCTTGACCTACAAGCACAAGGATTGACTTTCCTGGATCGCAAGCTCAACTCCCACATTCACTTCCAGTCCTCTGAATCTGAGGAGGAGGACTTGGTTGAGAACAGAACACTCAGAGATGATTCTCCGGAACATCAAGGATTGAGTGGAAGTCCTTCCAGAGACAACATCAAAACAGCTCTGAACGAAGGCTCCTCTGAACTCGAGAAAAAATTGGCTACATGTGTTGTAACCAATGTACCCCTCCCTGAACTTCTCACAAAATCTGAGTTCCAGAGATTCTGTGAGGAAGTCAGAGGCTCCATGAATGAGCATAACTTTTAGAGAATTGACGGTTCAGAGACCTCTGCTCTTCGCTCTGAAAACATAAACCTCAGAGAAGAGGTTTCCACTCTGAAGACCCAACTTTTGGACTCCTCAAACAGAATCCAAGAGTTGGAACAAGAATTGTTCAGACAGAAGGCTCAATCATCTATGGAGATAGCCAATCTTAAAGCTCAGAATGCATCTCTTCAAAGTCAAGCATCTACAACCATCGATGTCCATAAGGCTCTACAAGAACTAAGGGACGAGGTAGTAGCCACCAGATCATCTTCACTCTCAACAGATCAAATGACCTCTATCTCTGACCTCATCAAAACTACAATTCAAGCCTCTGTACCAGAAGTCACAGCACCATCAGCAACACCACAGCCGCCACCTCGAACTTCTGAAGACCTCATCACTAAAAGTGACCTGGCCTCTTTCAAATCCGCAGTAATGAGCAGAACGCTGACTTGTTCTTCCAAGATCTCTACAATTGCTCAGAAGCAGGTCAAAGCTACTATGGAACTTCACAACTATAAATTAGAGGACCAGATTGCTGAAATCAAAACTGCGGCTTCAGAGGCAATCGAATCCATTCAGAAGATACTTCTGGATCCCAAAGGAAAAGGAATCGCTGAACCAAGCTCTCCCAAATACAAACGCAAGTTTTCTGGTGGGACTTGTAGCGATGCAGTGAAGAAAGCCAGATTTGATGATTCAGATGATGATGAGAACTCTGAATCACAAGATAGGGAGATCAGAGATACAACCGCACACACCTTTAAAGTTGCTCCCTCTGCACCAGTTCAAGAGAAGGAACCAGAGAGGAACACCATCTCTTCTAATGAAAACCGAACTTTGCAATCATTCACAGCACCGGTAATACTTTTCGCCTCATCAACACCAGGTGTTCCAATCACTCCAGTTACCGATGCAACTCCAGAGAAAATTGGAGCTCTGGAAGAGGAAGAAGAACAACTTGTAGACTTCTCTACATCCTCTGAAGATGCATTCTCATCACCCGAAAGACAACCAATGGTGATGAGAGATGCCTTTGACTCAGAGTCTGAGAAAGAACAGAAAGATTCTGACAGAGAGGAAGAAGCTGCTGGAGAAGAGATCGAAGTAATTGATGTCGAAGAGTATGTTTTCAAAAACGCTCAACCTCATCATATCTCAACAGCTTCAGAATTAAGAGAATATCCAGAGATAGATGGATATATCTCTTAACAGCCTTCAAAGATAACTCAGTCACAGCTCAAGGACAAAGAAACCATGGTTGTTGATGAACAGGCTCCTCAAGAGAATCTTGTTCAGAAAACAAGCATCGGTTTACCATCCAAGGTCTTCACTCATCCTCCCACATTCTTAGAATCCACTCCTGAAGCATCAATAGAAGATCACTTTCGGCATATCTACTGCGAGTTCAATATGGGAGACACACAAGTAATCCCTATGAATCCAAGAATCAGAGAGGATATGCCAGACTACGAACGAAGATTCATACAGGCAAAGACATCACCAAGAAAGGCGGTTCTCAACGATGCTCCAATAATAAAAGTTGAGAAAATCACTGAAAAGACATTCGCCTTCAACAAAATCATATATAGGCATTATATGGTGACTCGATCTGATCAGAAGATTTACGAGTTCAATGATAATGATCTCGTAAATCTAAATTCGTATGATCTCACTCATCTCTATGCCTATTGCTCTGCGAGATACGATTCAGGAAGAAGGGAGATAAGAATGGGCATGGTTGAAGTAAGACGGACAATGGAAGCTTACATCAAACACAGAGCCAAACGAGACTTTCAGATAGCTCTGAACTTGGGTGAACAAAAGCTCTAAGTGACTAAACCAGAGGAAACCATCGAAAACCTGGACAAACAGAAGACTGGATCAATCATTGAAGAACCTCTGGGTTTTATCTACAGAGTGAACCAAGAGAAGAAAATCTTTCTAGCTTCACAAGTAGCGAAGTATTCTGATGAAACCTTGAAAGGCGTACAAAAGATGATTCATGTAAAGCAAGAACGGCACAGAGCAGACCTACTGGTAAAACTAGACTTGGAAATTGGCTCAATGATTTACTTCAGAGAGCTAATCATGAAGTTTCATAGGATATGTTCTAGTGATAGGTTCTGAATTTTTTTGAATATTATTCTCTTGTAATTCCAAATTCTTATGAGAAGTAATATTTAAAGAGGATGACTTTCTCCTCTTCGCTTTCTAGTTAAATGTTCTATGTGTTCTTTATTTATTTTCAGTACTTAGGGGGAGATTGTTAGCCCCAAATATGAACCAATGAAAGTATTGAAAATAACTAAGTCTTCATCTAAAGACTTTCAAGGGACATAAACAAGTCTGTCTCTGAAGTCAGTTCAGAGTCAGTCTGAAGAAAGCAAGTCTGTCTCTGAAGTCAGTTCAGAGTCAGTCTGAAGAAAGCAAGTCTGTCTCTGAAGTCAGTTCAGAGTCAGTCTCAAGAAAGCAAGTCTGTCTCTGAAGTCAGTTCAGAGTCGGTCTGAAGAAAGTATGTCTGTCTCTGAAGTCAGTTCAGAGACAGTCTCACGGAAAGACATCAGAGAGCTCCTCATCAGAGATCCTAGTTCAGAGCTCTGAAGATGATCACTCTAAATCTCTTGAAAAAGAAGAACAGATGACACGTCACCTTGTGATAAGATTTACTTTCTAGAGTAGGACACTGTTCAAGCATGTCTTGATCTTACCTCTTAGGTAAGATATTGTTCAAGCATGCTTCTATTTGTCAGATAAGTATATTGTTTGCTTTATGGTCCTATAAATAGGACCATCACCTTATTGTTCAAAGTGTGCTTAAGAAGTCTTATAACTGATAATATAAGTTGAATATTTTATTCAAAGAATATCTTGTTTATCTATTTGCTTTATGAACTGTGATATTTGAATCTTCTTTGATATTAAACTATATTGCTTCCGCTGTTATTACTCTTATTGTTTATATCATTGTTGTGAGATTAAATCTGGGATCCAACATCTCCCCACCTAGGAATGTTCTACCCGTATGGACAGAAATACTATAGGCATAAACAACTTAAGTCTAGGTATACTAGACTCGACACCTAGTTCACTTAAACTAAGGCTCTGATACCAACTTGTAATACCCCAAAAATTGGGACGAACAAAAATTTCCAGAAAGGAAATGTGGTATTTAAAATATAGACAAACGAGCCTAGTGAGTGGAATAAAAACATGCATGATCATTAAAGAGTTTGTAAGCATAACAATCCATAAAAGAATCAATGGGGGAGACCCAAAACACCAATGAGTTTCAGCTCAAGAGTCGATGTACCTTGATGTTCAGTCTCACGAGAAATATCCCGAAGACCCGACACATTTGAAGACTACCTCCAAGGCATTACTCCAAAAGGCGGGGATCTAGGCATATACCGGTAAGGTGGCACCCCAAAACTACATCCTTCTAGTGCCTACTCGTGGTTCATCTAATATTTAATACAACATCATATACATCTCATTTCAAGTAGAAAACATGTATATAATGTTGGAGAAATCCAACCCCATTTAGGTCAAAACATAAATCACATAAATTCCACAAATGGTATTTATCACCCATGTATATCACATGCTTATAACATAACATTTATCAACAAACATAATCTCACCAATATTCACATGAGAGTTTAACATCCAAGATCCCAATACTCCTCGTTATAAGAAGTTAGGGTTTACTTTACCAAATGATTCACAACATGGAATAAAGTATAAAATAATGATTGTAAGCATGTAAGATATGTATCTCATTTAAAAATGGTTAGAAACACTCACAATCTACGTTTTATAGAAAAACCCTAGAAACTTAGAAACCCTAGTACTTGAAGATGGGAAGGAGATGCTTAATCCTAGCTTGATACTCTTCAATAAATGTTCCTCCAAGTTCCTTTAATGCTCAAAGGAAACACTCAACAACCCTAGCCTTGAAATAAAAGATGGGAGGGTTTTCAAGAGGGAGAAATCGCCCAAGGAGGTCTCAAAAACGGGTTCAAAAGTGTTTTTGGTGAGAAAATGAAAGATAAATTCGGCAGAAAGTTTTTTATACACCCAGACCCCCGTCGACGACAGTGCCCGGCGACAATGCCCTTGTCACTGTCGCAGGGGCATAGTCGCGAGCTCCCCCTACGCTTCGGTACATCCCAAACGATAGTGACCGACGACAATGTTGTGTGTCACTATCGCGGTGTCACAGTCGCACTCTCCCTATAGGTTACGGTAAAAGGCCGACGACCTTGACAAGCGATTGTGCCCAAGGTCACTGTCGCCCCAACTCCCCGAGGCCCGAAATCTCCGTTCTAAATCGTAACAGATCTCACGTTTAGTGTAGATCCCAGTTACAGTGCAATCACGAACAGTAATCAATGAAGAACAATCAATATGCCACAACTTCTAGTCATATGATTAATATTCAATAAAGGATTAGCTTTACAGAGAGAATATCTGATAAGCAAATGTAAACCTATTGACTAGAATGATAATGAATGAGACTTAACTGAATAATGAACTAAAACACACCTTATATATGGTACGCACGGGCTTAATGGGCTTTAGGCCCATTACCAACTTATCTTTCAAATAAATACACTTCGAACCCTTATAAATGCTTTATACAACTTTCAACACACAGGACTTTCAGTTCTAACAATCTCCCCCTAAAGTTGAATAAGGCATTTATCTTCTTAAAAACTTCAGGCATTGATCTTCTTTCCATCTTGAATCTTTGAAGAACTTTGGAGTTGCGTGTCTTCATGTCTTTTCAAACTCCCCCTTGAATAAAGCTCTTGGTCTTCATATTTCAACTTTGTAACCAGATTCAATGTACAATATCCTCGACTGAATGCACTATCACGCAACTTTCAACTGTAGAAACTCAGCACATCGGATCAGCACACAAGAAAGATAATGTGCGAGTTACGTGACATTCCACAGTGCAACTTCAGTTTAAAACAAAGAATTTGTCTTTGAACCGCGAGTTGAATTGCCTTTTAGCTCAAGAACTTGTTTCAATCAGCTCGTAGGAGGAAATGACTTGTAGCAGACACCGCATGATACGGGATAGAAGAACCAATAAAATATTTCCTGCTGCAATCTTTGAATCCAAAGGCTTTTCACCCTCAGATTTAAGATTTGACTTTGAAATTGAACTTTGTAAATCTCTCCCCCTTTTTGATGATTGTGAACATCATGATCATCAAAACTCTTCAATATCAACACATTCTTTGATCTCCTCCTTTGTGATGAACTAACAATCTCTCCTTTTTGATAATTTGACATTCTCCGCCCTTTGATCTGAGTATCCGTCAATTCATGAAATGTATATATCCGAATCTTTTCAAATTCAGATATAATAGGAATTGTAAACCTGAATCAACAAATGATACAGTTAGTATGCCTGTAAGTAGCACGGAGCCACTTTGTACAACGGATGTACTTTGGAAAGGAGCTTTTGTGATATTCACTCCCCAGGGCTTCCATTCAATCATCGAAAAACCACAAAGGAATTTTCTATGAATGTTATGACAAGAAAACTCACTCCTTGTGTGGACGTGCATGTGTAGAATGATTGAAGCTACTTAGCTTTCTCAGGCTCAAAAATGTGTAAACTGTTGAGACAACAACAGATATTACATGGACTCAATGTGCATGAAAGAGGTGCGAAGGTGGGGTAACTTTCCTTCTTTTTCAATATCTAAATCTTCCGAGTGAAGACTAGATAGCAGATATGCTGCGTCCCCAAAGAAAATGAAACATTTCTTTGTTAAGAAAGAAACGAGTGGTTGGTGGGGTAAAAACAAGAGTTGGCATGGGATCACTGCCTGTTTCAATGATGGTCACCAAAGAATGTGAACCAATCAGTAAATGTGGTTGCCCGGCTCAGAAAGTATTTGGTGCAGAGTTTTCATATTCTTTTAACTCTGTTCTCACACCCTCTTTCTTTTTGTCATTAAAGCTCACTTCTAACCGAACTCTCATTTACATTTTTCTGCTCAACACAATAAGAAAAACTCAACCGGATGAGTTATCTCCCCAACTCTTTGATTTATGACCCCTCACCCCTCAATCACTCTAGGATAACTTCCGAGGTAGGAAACACTGGTTTACGTGAATCCATGGAAGTTCTGTTTAAGTTCTCACACAAATCCCATGTAAGTCCTAACAAAAATAGTTACTCAACAATTTAACTGAACAGTTAAGTACAAAATGTATGATAACATTGTCAAAATGTATGCTCATGAGATTTGGACAATTGAACTTTGAAGATTTCTCAAAACAAAGATATTGAATGAATGAAATGAAATCAAGAGAATTGTTTTGAGAATCTGACAATGTATCAATCAGATCAAATAAAATGGTTAGGGTATCAAAGAACTGTATATTTTGTTTATATGAACAAATATAAACAATTTAGCAATGAAAGCACAAATTTGGAAATGATGATTGATGCTCAACAATATTTGAAAGCAAACGGGAGTATTACCATTGAAAAATTTGTTCGTTATGAGACATGGTAATAACAAATTCAAATGAAGTACTGAAACGATGTGTGTGAATACTTTACAGTATAAAGACAAGATGATACACAAGTATTGATCTTTGGAAACACATGGTCAGTTAAACATTAAAGCTCAAAATTGAAAAACATTTAAAATCACACTTCTAAATTCATAAAATCTTTTGAGAATAGAGAAGTGGTTTGAACATTTAAGAAAACGTTTTTCATGCTTGAAAGTTGTTCTTCTTTCAAACAATCAGAGATCTAGGATTAGAAGATATTTACCTTTAAGCTCCCCCTCAAATCATGATAAAATGATTTAGGTCAGATAAGCTCCCCCTGGATATTTACAAAATATCCTTATCTGAACACTGAAGAACGGGTCCTGATCTGTTATAATCAGAAACCATAATCTTGACACTTAAGTCTGGGTTTTGAACTGAGTTGTTCAAAAGCCATAGTTCTTTGAGGTACGAGTTCTAGACTATTTTGTCTAGAAGTCAAACTCCGTTGAAGTACGGGTTCTAAGCTGATTTACTTAGAAGCCTTAATTCTCTTACTCTCCCTTGACTTGAGGTGCCTGCAACACAGAATCAATTTTAGGCTTTGGTACCCACTGGTATTTGGGTCCATGAATGTTAGTTGCAGTTCTTGTGGGGGTAATTGAATAAGAACCATACCAGAAATGATCACTTGTTTTGTGAACATGATCATGTGTACAGTAGTAAGAACAATAGTATTTCTTATCTAATAACCTGAGTAATTGATATCTCGAGTAGATATGGTCAGGTTTACCTTTATGCGCTTTATTCTTCTTGGCTTTGTGTATTTGTACACATGATTTCTTTCCTTTCAGCTCATCTTTCTTCTCATCTTCAACTGGTTTCTTCTTCCAGACCAGTTCCTCTTCCTTGTATCTCCTTCTTCGTCGATGTGTACCTGAACCATCTATATTTCTATCATAGAAAAGGTTAATACTACGAATCTGATCAGAAGATTTAATTGACCTTTTTGAAGAAACAATTTTCTGAATTAAACTTGTGGCTGTCTTTTCAAGCTCTTTAATCTTTGAAGCAAATCTGTCTCTCTCTTTGACAAGAAGGTCAATCTTCGTCTCGCATTCAGACTTCGTTTTCTTCTCTTTCAGCACACTTTCAGATAGTTCAGATAGCTTCTCGGTAAGCTTTTTGATCTCAGCCTCAAACATGCTTCTTTCTTCTTCAAATCCCTTCTCAGCATCCTTTCTTTGGCCGGATATTTCCTTAAAGAATCCAACGTTCTTCTGTTCAATTTCCTTCTTCTCCTTGACAAACTTTTCTCTTTCCAAGATTATTACTTTCTCAAAATCAGAAACTTTCTGAGAAAGCTTGATACATTTCATCTCAACTGCTTTCTTTTCTTCACAACTACTTCTGGAAAAATCTGAGAACTTCTTTGCAAATGATTTCCTTTTAGTCTCAAAATCGGATTTGTCTTTAGCAAGCTTTTGCTCCAAATCAGATATTTTCTTTTGAAGCTTAGCATTAGCATCCTCCAGACTCTTAGTCTTCTCATCAAACTTTTCAACAGATACTTCTTGCTGGATTTGCACAATCTGATATTCAAAATCAGAGATCTTTCTTTTCAGCTTAGAATTCTCAGATTCCAATTCTCTTCCTTTTAATGCCACCTTTGGCCCTAACATCAACCATTCAGTACAATCCCACAACTCTTTTCCTGTCATTTTGTAAGTATTTATTTGACCAGAAATTTCACAAAAAATGTCACGAAAAAGTTCACAAGAAATACTATTTGTCATAAAATTTTGAGCTATATTATTAGCCCTCTGTCTTTTCTCCTGTTCCTCAGAAGAAGCTTCTGTTGGAATTTGGGATTGCATCTCTCCTTCAGTCAATGATAATCTGATATAGTAACCCAACTCATGTTCATCCACAAAAGTAAAAAAATCAACTTTCCACTCTTAATATTTTCCTTTGAACAGCAGCTTTGGTGAGTTCATCCTTTTTTGATCGTATCGAATAGAATTAATTCGATCCGGCTCTGAAAAGCTTGATATCCTGGGACTGAACTTGACAAGAGATGAAACTTGAATGGGTTTAAGCTTTAATCTTAAATGCACTGTAGCGATCGTGAGACAAACAAATTGATCCAAAAAAAATAAATAAATAAAAAGGACAAGGACCCGGTCGAGCAAGAACCCGGTCGAACAAGGACCCAGTCGAACAAGGACCCGGTCAGACCCGGTCGAACCCGGTCGAACAAGGACCCGGTAAGACCCGGTCGAACAAGGACCCGGTCGAGAACTATGTCGAAGCAAGGACCCGGTCGAAGTGAGGGTCCGGTCGACAAGACACCGGGCGCAAGGTACTGGTCAACAGGGGTCCGATCGAAGAAGTAAGCAAGACACCGGTCCTTTGCAAGGCACCGGTCGAAGGGGTCGGTCGAGTCTGGTCAAGACACGAGTCCGTCCAACAAGGAACCGGTCGCAAGCACCGGTCAACAAGGAACCGGTCGCAAGCACCGGTCGAAAGGGTTCGGTCGACAACGTCCGGTCACAGGGGTCCGGTCGCAGAGGTCCGGTCGATGTCAATAACAGATAAACACAATCCGATTTACGATTAAGAAGATTAAACATATCGAATTGATAGATAAGCTTAAATATAAACGATATGCAAACCCAGAAAATTCGATTTATGCAGAAAATTTAATCGATTTGCAAACCCACAAAACTTTAATCGACCAATAAGAAACAGTATGTAGAATCAAACCAGACTTAACCCAGAAATCAAATATGAACAGATAGCAGAAGCAATAACCAGGAATCAACCTAGAACCCAGAAAAACAAGATTTTGCAGAAAATCAATTTAGATCAACCCAGAAACTTGAATTAATTGATAATCAGAAACTTGAATTAATTGATAATCATAAAAATAATCGACCAAAATCCAATTAATTTGAATTCAGAAACTTGATAAAGTATGATTCCAGGACTCAGATAAGAATAAGAAGTCAATTAATCTATACTTAGAAATTCTGTCGACCAAAAACCAATTAATCGACCCAGATTAATCAATGTAACCCAATCGATTCTTAAAAAAATCAATTTGCAGCAAGTTCATATTTTAAGCAGTTCGATAACACAGATATGAACAATGTTAACCCAGAATCAAATAAGCAGATATGCAGACCGAATAAAACCACAAATCGATATAGCAGATTAACGCAAAGCAGATATTAACAGTCTCAAACCAGAAAATAATCGATCAATACGAATATTATCTAATAAGCGATTAAAGGGTTTTAGACAAACCTTTTCGGATAAAAAATTATGTCTCTTTGCTCTGATACCAATTGTAGATCCCAGTTACAGTGCAATCACGAACAGTAATCAATGAAGAACAATCAATATGCCACAACTTCTAGTCATATGATTAATATTCAATAAAGGATTAGGTTTACAGAGAGAATATCTGATAAGCAAATGTAAACCTATTGACTAGAATGATAATGAATGAGACTTAACTGAATAATGAACTAAAATACACCTTATATATGGTACACACAGGGGCCTAATGGGCTTTAGGCCCATTACCAACTTATCTTTCAAATAAATACACTTCGAACCCTTATAAATGTTTTATACAACTTTCAACACACAGGACTTTCAGTTCTAACAGTTAGACGTTCCCATACAGTCAACATAATAATATTAAATTACGATTACTTTAACGCTAAAGGGCTCTAAAGCTACCAATTAGAGCAAATATTAAATTACGATTGATAAATCCTTACCTTTATTTTCCTGGCGTTACAAAAGGAAAAGTGAAATAAATTAAAATAATTTTATCTTAATGGAGCAAAAATGTAAAGAAATGAGTATAGACGGTCAATTGTCATTTGATGGAAGATACATATGAATAAAATGAGTGTTCTTGCGTAGGACTTAAAACATAAATAAATAATATTATGTCTAGAGAGGGTGGAAAGTAATAGTCTGGTAGTTAAAGGGTGCAACTATTAGACTTTTCATAGTTGAGGGGCCTGTTTCGTCAAAAGTACATATCTGTTTCAAAAACTTTAACGTTGATGGCGACCAGTCGTTCTAGTCTGCTATTTTTTTTATATAAATGAAGAGCATCGGCTAGAGGTCATGGAGGTTGAAGCCATTCGTAAAACAAACGATTATTTAGAGAGAAATCAAGACTGAAAGAACGGAGTTAAGTTTCTCGGTTTATCAAAGATTTGAGGTAATATACTAAACCAAATATCATCATTTTTTTGTCTATGACTTAGTTTTTAAGAGTCTTATTGAACCCTATCGTATACGTAGGACTTAAAACATAAACATAAACATAAATAAATAAATAAATAATATTATGTCTAGAGGGGGTGGAAAGTAATAGTCAGGTAGTTAAAGGGTGCAACTATAAGAATTTTCATAGTTGAGGGGCCTGTTTCGTCAAAAATACATATCTGTTTCAAAAACTTAACGTTGATGGCGACCAGTCGTTCAAGTCTGCTATTTTTTTTATTTTTTTTGATATAAATGAAGAGCACCGGCTAGAGGTCATGGGGGTTGAAGCCATTCGTAAAACAAATGATTATTTAGAAGAAATCGGGGCTGAAAGAACGGAGTTGATTTTCTTGGTTTATCAAAGATCTGATGTAATACACTAAACCAAATCTCGTCATTTTTTTTGTCTATGACTTAGTTTTTAAGAGACTTATTGAACCCTGGTAGCCTTATGTTCCAGATTTGTGTTTTTGGGGGACGAGGTCAAAATTGATGTTCAAAGCTTTCTAAGTTTAGTTAAAAATCAAAGTTTTAAATGTGAAAATATGGCTCATTACTTGTCGAAAAATGGTGTTCTTTATGTCAAAATGTTGGTAAAAATATTACCAAGATTTTGGTGCAAAAAGAATGAATGAAAAAAAAGGCTAAAAACGAGTAAAAATGGAGCTTGAAAATGTTAAAAACGTGCAATCATGGCTGCTGGGCCAGGTCAAGATGTTGACCCGCGTGTGTTGTTGGTGGGTTGCGATCGGATCAAGGGTTGACCTGCAAGATGCCAGGCTCAAACCCAAGATCTCTGGGTTGTGAGACATGCCTTAACACCCAGCTTGTGAGTTACTTTGTTGTTAATCTCATTGAAGTTTTACTATTATTATTATTAGATTTCTAAGTTTCAGTAATTTGCATTGCAATCCTTGGAGTTCTAAAATTTGATTTTTAGCACAATAACTGTCTAAAATATTTCAGCAAGTTTATTTGCAGTTATAACTATATAGCAATTTTGACCCGATTTCAATTATTTGCATTTACGAAGTTACCAAGATGTCCTACAACTATATAACCAGTATTTCAAGCAATACCTTATGTATTTTGGATTTATTAAATATCTGAAATAATTTTACACTTGGGATTTGGTGTTTTAATTATTTATTTTGAAAGAGGTGGTTACAATAAATTATTTATTTATTTAAGTGATTTAATAAATTAGATTTAAAGTGTCGTAATAAGGAGAATGATTATTGAACACTTTTTTTTGGATTTATATAAATTATATATTATTAAGGAGCGGTGTTTATAATAAGTCGTTTAAATATTTAGATGATTTTAATAATGAGAGTAAAATGTCGTTATCGGACTAAAATAGTTATTAGGACACTTTAATTCGGAGTGGAGATTTATAAAATTTTAAAAGGGTTAATTTGACGTTTTGAGACGTCATCAAATTATCCACTTGAGGTTTGACTAGAGTTGGTCGAAGTTGATTGAGTTTATCAATGGTTGACTTTTGACCCATGTGGATTTTAAGACATGTTAGGATACTCGGATTTGTAGTTCGACTTTATGCCGGGTTGGGAATGACGATAGTTGACTTTTATTGACCTTTGGAAAAAAATAAGCCATTAATTGGATATTGTGGTATGTAATGTATATGTCTTCCATCAAGGGCTATCGGTAGTCGATCTACCCAATCATGTGAGTCTTTATGAGACTAACAATGGGATGCATACCTACGTACAAATTTATTTTAAGCATTATATGATTTGTATGGTGAATGTTATGCATGATAATGATTTAAATACATGTCATCAATATATGTTTACATGTATATGGAGTTTTGTGGAACATGCATGGTAATTGTTTTCCGGTTTTTAAACATATTTAGAATGCTTGAGTTTTCAGTTGGTTTATATTATACAAATGGTACATAGTTTGGAGTTTGGGATGTCACTTTGGTTTGTCACACTTAATGGGAGGCATGACCCTGAAATGAGTGATTGGATATGTGTGAGCTGTACACACACCAGGGAATGCCTGTTACATGACAGTACGACCCCATAATGGGTTATTGGCTATTGGTGAGTTGTACACACCCAGAGAATGCTTGCAACTTATCAATCCTTACTCATTGAGACAATTATGAGGTCTTGATTACTAAATGCATATTATTTTATGTGAAGCTTGCATGTTTGATATGTGTGACAAGATATGAATTCACTCACATAAACCATGAACTCAATAAGCTTTATAAGCTGATTATAGTATGCATCTCAGTGCCAGATAGTTCGAGGCTGGATAAGGGCAAATGACACACTTAGAGAAGCCTATTATTATTTTCAATCCAGTCTTTTGTTTAGACTTTTACTTGATGGATAAATTTTGTAACGCAACCAGGTACGGGACGAGTTAGCATTAAGTTACTTATTAATTGTTTTAAAGTTTTCCGCTGTAAACGGTTTTAATTTAGTCGTTATTTTGGAGTATTATGAAAATTTTGTTTTAGATTACGTAACATTCCTCATGGGAAAATATGGGTGTTACATAAACTGATCAATCGTAAGATATTAAAATTAGTTAAGTTATGACGTTATAAACTAATTAATTCTTTTGCCGTCTTCGTTTTTTATTTTTTTCTTATTGAATATTTTTCGTATCTCCAATTTGAATTTTATTTATTTTTGTCGTATTGGATATTTTTTCATCGATTTTAACCTTTTTTATGACTAAAATGAATCGTTTTTAGATCTAAAGCATCTGGTATTTCTTCTAATAAACCCTCGAATTTGTTTCTATTGCATGTTGGGTTTAAAATCGAGTGCACAAAAAAAAGAAAATATATCTTTAAAATATTTTAGAAAAAAATCTTACATTAATTCCATTATTGATAACCACAAATTATTATTTTGATATTTTTAAAATTTTTATTCTTAATAAAATAATTGGGCTAAAAGGAACGGGTCTTGACGGATAATTTTGGGTTTTGATTGGGCTTTTTTGAGTTTTTACCGGGCTTTGCCTGGGTCATAACTAGATAGGCTTTCAGTTAATCAAAGACTGATTTCTGGGCTTTATCCGGGATTTTTGGCCAAGGATCATGTGGTTCAAATTTTAGGACCAAAACAGGGTTTCATCAATAATCGGTCTTTGGTGCCTATCAATCCAAAATCAGTTAACTGGTTCTTTATACATCTATAATTCTATATTCTATAATATATTATATTAAAAAGAAAATAAGAATAGGATAAGAAAAGACCAAATTGCCATTTCGTTAACGAACCTTTTTAATTACTGTCAGTGGAATGGAAGGTATCAAAACCAAACAAAATTACAATTAAAATGAATTTTAGGGATCAAAACCAAAAAACCTGGAAAAGCACACGGACGAAAAATGAAGTTTACTAAAAATTAGAACCGATCACCTACGTTTGGCAAAAAAAAACTAGCTTATAAGCTAGTTTTTTTTCCTGGTACATGTTTGAATGACCATAAGCTAGCTTATTGAAAAACTATTCATAATAGTTTTTCAATAAGCTAGCTTATCAGCTACCAACTAGCTTATAAACTAGTTTGCCAAACAATGCCTAAATTAAACACGTTTGTTTTTTGTTTTGTCCTTGGCGAAGTTCTAGAACAAAGTTGTGGAGATGACGCCGTTAACCCCAGGGTGACCGTGTACTGTGTATAAACCAAAAAAATATTTGTGATTTGAACTTGGAATCCAAGTTACAGAGTTACGCTAAATGCCGTTGAGAATGAAGATGGCTAGCTCTCCATACTTTCCGTCCCAACGTCTTGTTCGGTGTTCACAATTCTCGAAGGTTCCTCCTCACTTCCCACTTTGATTTCGCCTACCTTCTACTACTAAAGATTTGTCATGTAAACCCTAGTAAACATTACTGCCAGCAACACTTTTTTCTTTCTAAATTCTTTCAGTTCTTGATGGCATACATGTAACATTTCCAATATATTTCTTGTTGGTGTATCTTTCATTTCTTATACATGTTAACTAGTTCAAATAGACATGTTCGATTACTTTGTTTCTGTTTTGAGATTTCTGTGATTACTTTGAAAATGTGTATTAATTGATTTAGGATTTAAAGATTATGATTTGCTTGTATAGTAAATTTATGATGTTTAATGTGTAGGTACCTAGGTAGGTACAAGAATTAGTAAGCCATCTAGTTTCAGAATGTCGATTGCAAGTGTTGGACTTAGTCCGGTTCTTGAAGATTATTTGAATTTCCCCGGCCATGTCTTGGATCAATGTGGTCTGTGGTCAAGAGAATCAATCTTGATCTTCTTAACTGTATCTGGTTCTGTGGTTCCAATACGAGTTTTGGAGTCTGATTCCATAGCTTCTGTAAAGCTAAAGATCCAAACCTCTAAAGGGATTTTTGTCAAGAACCAAAAGTTAGTTCTTGATGGGAAAGAGCTGGCGAGAAACAATTCTCGTGTTAGGGACTATGGAGTTACCGATGGGGATATATTGCATTTGGTACTCCGGTTATCGGATCTACAAACCATAACTGTTCGGACCATGTGTGGGAAGGAGTTTGATTTGCAGGTAGAGAGAAAGAGGAATGTAGGATATGTGAAACAGCAAATTGCTAATAGGGAGAAATATTTTGTCGATCTCAATGATCAAGAATTGATCTGCAATGGTGAGGAGCTTGAGGATCAAAGACTCCTAAATGATCTCTGTAGTAGTGATGATGCTGTGATTCACTTTTTGGTCCGAAGATCGGTTAAACTAAAGGCTAAACCAGCCGAGGGTTGTTGTGAAGTTACTATAATCGTGCCTGAATCTGATGATGGTCAAGCTAGTGGTATAATTTTAGAGAAGACACTGGCCAGAAAGGGGTTCGTGTTGGAACCGATGATTCTTAATCCCAAGACTCAATTACCAGCAGTGCTTAAGCAGATAATTGATTCCACATTTGATGGGTTAGAAAAGGGTCGTAAGCCAATTAGGTCGACAGAGGGATCAGGCGGAGCTTATTTTATGCAAGATTCATCTGGTAAAAAGTATGTCTCTGTGTTTAAGCCAATTGATGAGGAACCCATGGCTTTAAATAACCCTACTGGCCTTCCGTTGTCCACAAATGGTGAAGGGTTAAAGAAAGGGACACGTGTGGGCGAAGGTGCTGTTCGTGAAGTTGCTGCATATATCCTTGATCATCCAAGAGTGAAACCAGATACGAAATCTGGCTTTGCTGGGGTTCCTCCAACGATTATGGTCAAATGTTTACACGAAGCATTCACTTATTCAGGCGATTTTGAGTACTCTCCCACGAATGTCAAGATCGGGTCGCTGCAAATGTTCATAAAGAACTGTGGCAGCTGTGAGGAAATGGGCCCAAGTGTCTTTCCAGTCGAAGAGGTGCACAAGATATCTGTGTTGGACATTCGGCTGGCTAATGCAGATCGGCATGCTGGTAACATATTAGTCACTAAAGATGGTGAAGAAGGAAGAATTGTTCTTATCCCAATTGATCATGGCTACTGCCTACCAGAAACTGTAAGTTCTTGCTCATAGAATTCTTTTCCTTTCACTAAAAAACCAAACCAACAAACCCAATATGTCTGACTTGGAGGTGGGGTCTGCCTACCAAAAACTTGTATCATTTTCTTATCCTTTTCTTCTTGTTTTGGTGGATTTTATGGTGTCTGTAGTTTGAGGATTGCACATTTGATTGGTTATACTGGCCTCAATCACGGGAGCCATACTCGCAAGGCACAATCGAGTACATAAATTCACTTGATGCAGAGCGAGATCTTGAGCTATTGAAGTTCCATGGATGGGAAGTTCCAGTTGCATGTGCACGCACTTTTCGTATCTCTACGATGCTTCTGAAGAAAGGGGCAACAAGAGGGCTGTCACCATATACAATTGGAAGCATTATGTGCAGGGAAACACTGAAGGAGGAGTCACCAATTGAGCAGATAGTTAAAGAAGCAGAAGACGGGATCCTTCCAGGTAGTAGTGAAGATGCATTTATGGAATCTGTGTCGTTGATCATGGATCATCGGCTTGATGAATTCTGTTCACAAATGTGTGAGGTTATTGAGATGATGAGTGATCATTGTCTATTGGAAGAGCTGTAGTTATGTTGCCTGGGAGATAATCAGTCATTGTTCTTAAACATTGAGAAGTCCACCATTCCGACTTAATCAATGGTAAAAAGTAAGGAATGAGAATGTTTGTTATTGAACATTTGTCAAAGATCTTGAACCCAAACCTTGGTACCTTCATTGAAGCTTTTGTTAAAGGAGGATTTTAAACCTTCTTTGCATCTGAGTTTATGCCATACACGAGCCCCTCCTAGAAGCATACTGAATAAGTCACTTCCTATATCATTAAGCCACTATCAAAGAGTCATGTATAGCTGATCTAATAACTAATAAGGTGTGAGTTCCGTTAAGCTCATTAAGCTGCTAACAAACGGGCTTTAAGCTTCTTATGCACATATATCAATATACTGAAATAACCACCTACTAATGGTGAATGATCGTTTGAGAAGTTGAGTTAATGGTGAGAAGCGTGAGAAGTGAATTTGAACCGTTGATCTCTATTAATCTCAAACCCTCCCCTGAATTGTGGCTTAGAAGGGAATTGATCTGGTACATCTCGTTGCATCTTATCTCATACGGTATGAGTGTTCATTTCTCATCCAACGATTGATAACCACTTCTCATGCTTCTCACCGTTAACATCTCACCGGAACTCAACTCACCTACTAATACTGTTATCCATAGGCAACAAGTCAATAACATTCTGCTTCCATATCTTCTTATTTGGCAACATATTTTCACTGTCAATCCACAACCCTTAATTTTAATACACATCATTTGTGTTGTATTTGTTTTGTGAGGAACTTTTCTTGTACCATGGTGGTCCAGAACATATATGGGACCTAATTAATCTGATTCAACCAAGTCTTTTTACAACCAGCTGTTTATGTATTTGTTTGGAGATTTCAATGTTTTAGAAAACAGTCTGAGAAAGAAAGACCAGATACATACATGAATAAATTTTTTTTTTATATGAAATCATAGCTAAGCATCCTTAATTTGATTATTCATCACATCTACATCTACATCGTTTAATAATCTCGTCTGGAAGGATTCCATTTATACCATTCTCACATAGTCTTATTATAAGCCAATTTAAGGTTGTTTACCAACAAATTTTGGTAAGCGCTGTCTGGAGTAAGAGCTCTGTCTGAAATAAGATGCTTTGTCTAAAGTAAGCGGTTTTAGAAATTTGTTGTTTACCAAGTATGAAAAGTTAAGCTCTGACTAATATTTAATTACCATTATAACCCTTATTATAATTAAATGTTGAATAATGTATGATTATTTGTCATATGATATCTGGAACTTAAATATTGAATAATTATAAATTTCCTAATTTAAAATATATATTAGAAATGAAATATATAAATGAGATGATGAATTATTATATAAAAAATAAATCGTATGATATTTAAACTAGCCGTATTAGAAAATAAGAGAAACTATAAAAACAATATATCATTAATTTTTACTTATGTTTTAATTATATATTATTGATGATACATCTATAACTTATGTATTTAATAGTAGAAAATTGTGTTAAAAATTTAAAAGATATATATTGCTTTGTGACTATACCCCTTGGGACTCCCATCTAGTTTATAGAAATACAGTGTCGTCATTACCCTATCTAGTCTATAGAGAGTATTTTTCTACCTCCTTTTTCTACACCAGAAGAAAGAAAAAAAATGCATTGTGTGTTGCATATGCTATGGAGAATCCAGAGGAAGAGGACGCATAGAGAAGGTATTGATGCAATTCAAGAGGAAACGAGGGTAGTATTGGAAATGCTCGCCTCTGACTCTGTTAAATAAGACATCTACTTCTTACCATATAATTGGTTCGGTCAGCAATGGAGTCCAGTAAGAGGCTCTTAAGTTTGTTTGGTAAACATATCACTTCTTACCGCATTAAGAGTCTTTTTTCCGGTAAGAGGCAGTAAGAAGCAAGTAAACACCCCTAAGTAGGGGTGGCAAAAAGTGACCCAACCCGCCAACCCAACCTGAACCCAACCCAAAATTAGCAGATTGGGTGGAGAATTTCAACCAATTTAAGTTAAATGGGTCAATCTGTTTAACCCATTTATGTAAATGGGTTGGGTTGGGTTGAAATTGTCAACCTGATTTCGACCAATTTACAACCTTATTTCAACCAATTTACAACCTGTTTTCAACCCATTTATAATACTACCTAATATTTTATTTTTAATTATTATTCATTATTTATTATAATTAATAATTTAATATAATGTTTAAAGATTAAAAAATTATTTAATACTACATAAATGGTAATTCTAAATCATATTGACCACACATCAAAATTTGAAACCCTAATCGACTCCTCTCCCCCCTCATACGTCGCCTTCATGGCTTCATATTGAAAACCTTAGCCGCTTGGCCGCTCCATACAAAATCTCTTATTCTTTTCCCGTTCCAACTTTCACGGCGCTATGTGGAGCAATCATGCCAGATAAGATAGAAGATCAAGAGGAAAGTAATACCGAGAGTGAAATTGGAGTCGATGAAAGTGGAAGTTTAGTTACTTAGATACTTTTTTAAAACTATGACTTTGTGATTGTGGGAAACTCTGAACATTTTATCTTACTTTATGGTTGTGTTTTATTGAAAATTCGAACAATTTATTTGACTTTGTGTTGTGTATTTGTCATGAAATAAAGTAGTTTAATCCAAGATTGGATTCGCATAATTAAAATTTCAAACAGGATTCATACATCCCAAGTTTTGATTTCTGGTTCTCCATAACCCTAAAATTTATCGAGGCAAAATCGATGCGGCTGTCCTCCCCCCTCGACCTCTGCACTGTCGGTCGTCGACTTCACAGTTCGAATCCAATCCTCTCACGAATCCGATTTGTTGTGTTTCTTTGTTCGATTTCTGTTGAAGTTTAACATCTATCTGTTCGATAATGATAATCACATCTGTTAACATCGATCTGTTCGAAAATGATTTAGAGCTTATTCTCTTCTTCACGGGCGATTACAATTTCTCTGAATGGAGAGCTCAAATTTCTCTTGGTTAGATTGCAACGGGTAGAATTTGCATATATCTATGGAATTTTATATTATTTTCTTTCTACTTTTTGGTATTTTATTGATTAAAAAGCAAAAAGAGCATAGGTTCTATTTGGGTGCAAAGAAAACCAAAGGAAAAGAAGATGAAGTTTGGTGCTCTTTCTTGATGGGTGCTTGGCTTTTTCGAAATGCATCTATAAAGCCTTTTTCTCCTCTATTAATAATTTTCATTGTGGTTTGCAAGCCGAGCAATATATTCTATTGTAGATTACATATGTATGAAGTGTGCAAAATCTATGGGTGTTCCATAAGCATCTACAAGTTCTTTCTCAGGTTCTTATTGATTTCTTGGCAGGTTGTGAATGATGGTCTATGCGTTGAATGATTTCTATCACATCTCTTGATCCCATTACACTACATCGTTAAGAATTATGTGGCGAAATAATTTTCTATTCGGCAAGCATCTCTTTTGTTTTACTTACATTGAAGTTTCTATATCATTTATTTGTAGGTACGTTACCTATAATGGTTGTATTCATTTCAAAATTTTATGCAGGCAAATAGTGACTCCTTTGTGGTGAAAACTTTGGACAGGAAAACACTTTGGGAAATGCAAACTTGACATGTGGGTGTCTGTGTATCCTTTTCGTTTATAATAAAAAACAATCTTATTGTCCAACAGGTCATGTGGAATTCTAATTGATGTGTGCACTTCAATCTCTTCAAGTCATCAAGCCTGAGTTGCTAAAGAACGGTTTTGAGCATGTAAATAGGTACAACGTTCATTTTGTCATGGAAACAACTTCCTACCCCCAGCCCTTATCTATGTGAGATTTTCTAGTCTGTTTTGTTTCGTTTATAGAAGTAGAAATTCTCCTTTTCATCTCTTCAAAAATTGAAGTTAATAGGGGACCATGGTTGTGTGCCAACTCTTTTTATATAAAAGATATATAATTGTTATCTAATTCCTAGATTAGAAAGGGGGATTGCTGCTCTTTTCTTCTTTGGGTACGAAATAGAGAAGGGCTTGAAGTCACGAACGATGTGTCCATTGTAGAGCACCTCAAACATTCTGTATGCATCACAGGAGGATCTTATACTAACATCAAGGTACACTACTCTTTCAAGATTTATTGGATTAGAATAACGTTACATAGTTTGATTTTTGATGTCAAAGAAGATTCATAATAAATCTTATGAATAAAAAAACACATTCAAAGGCGGACCCAAATTTTTTTTTCAAGCGGAGGCACAAAATAATTGACATAATATACAATAAAATAAATCTCAACCGTAAAAACTACGTTCCATAAAATGATATATAAGTAGTTTTTTGCAATATCCACGTAGTTTCTTTTTCTTTTTTGCCCTCTCATTAAAAAAATTAAAAATAAAAGAGAGCCAAAAGATAAAAAGCAAAGAACACAGAAAAGCTATGAGCCTATGACTTCAATGGTGTAACTTCCTGGTTCACTACAAAGTATGATCTAATCTTGTTTCTCTTTTATCTAATTTAAATGGGTGCAACCATTTTTGTTGCTATTACTGTTTTGAGCATAAATGGTTTACTACAGTTTGTTTGGGTTTAGTTGCAGTCGTCCTTGCTGCAAATACAAAAAAGTTTTTGTATTTGCAGACGATGAGGGTGTGTGGAGCCATAAGGTGATCCCTTGTATTCATTCATACATAAATATTGATTTGTCATGTTTAATAAAGAGTTGTATTTATGTTTGTATTATTTTTATTCTTTCTGGACAAAGAGGAGGAGAGCAAGTACGCGCTGTCATGGTGCCTAAAAAATGTTGTAAATTAGAATTCCGTGGATACAATCGTCCTCCTCCACGTACCCCAAGTTTTCTATACAGCCGTTGTTGGAACATGTAGGAGATTGATTTTTTCGTATTTCACATAAACATATGAGCAATATTATTAGAACTAATTTTTTTTTGTTGATCAAGGTATTTGTATTCGACGGATATAATTACGACCATCGGTAAGTACAAGAATGAAGTAGTTGAAACTGTGATCGAGAAGGCCAAGACGCTTTGCAAAGACCCTCAGAAAGTGAGTTTTTTGAGCGTTAAATAATTAATCTTGTTTAGTGATATGATGAGGAGTGATTTGAGTTGTTAATTTGGAGGTGAAGGTGGAGGCGAAGGTGGAGGGGAAGGTGGAGGTGAAGGTGTGGCAGGGGATCGGAGGGATGTGATATGCGAGACGACAGATAAAATGGCGGTTGATATGGTGGTTTTGTGCAACCATGGGTATGGTTTGATCATGAGGTCAATGTGATCTCTATCCATGTTTTTATATGATTGCATTGAAATTGGGTGCATGGTATATTTGGGAGTGTGAGCAATCACAGTGTAAAGAAGATCAAGCGTCCAGTTTTGACAGTGAAGAAGCCCAAGAATTGTAGTGCAAATTCAACAGTTGAAGTTGGGATGATGCTTTAAGGAGTTATAAGTTGTACGAGTGTTTGAGGTTTGACATTATATATATGCCCTCTTTAATTTACTCCACTCCACTTCATTTAAATTTTTATGGTTAAGTTGGTGTTTTTGAAGTTTGTTTTGTAGGAGGCTTTGTAATTATGGGTGAGACCGGAATAAATGGCATGGCATACGTGTTACTCGTGGATCAAAAAGTCGGTTAAATCAATGACATTTTAGTCTTTTATCACCTTATTTTTTGTTTTTATCCTATAAAAATATTTTTTATATTCTTTTTGTGTGTGCATAAATATACACACACAAGAGGTAAGAATCCTACACATCCAGCCTCTGGTTTTGGGTTGTCGGAGAAGGGTGTTAAGATGAAGTCTCCGTTTGTGTGTTTGTATTTCTTTGTGTGTTTTATTTCATGTTTTTTTGGACGGTGCTTTGGATTTGGTTCAACTATGTATGTAGATCCCAGAACAGTGCAATTAACAACAATAATAATCAATGATGAACAATGATTAAACCACAACTGCTACTCATATGATTAGATTTAACAGTAAAGGGTTTAGGTTTACAGAGAGAATTTCTGATAAGCTAATGTAAACCTTAATGACTAACTTTTCTATCAATCAACTCTAAACCTAAAACTAGGTTAAGCAACACTTTAAATACCATACGCATAAGGCCTAATGGGCCTCAAAGCCCATTTACAAAAGATTTTAAAAGAATTACAATTCAAACCCTGAACTTCTATTTAACAAACAAATTGCCCTAACAATCTCCCTCTTTAAATTGAAGTTCATAGTCTCGCCAGTTAGGAACATGGGTCTTTCGAAATCCGAAACTGATCTCGAAATGTCGCATTGACGTCCTGTACTCCAATCGTTCTTTGATCAGGCCCAATGCTTTGAGAACAAGACATTTGTAGTTCGGATCCAAAGGCTGAATCCCTTTGACATCTTGATCAATGGAGCGCTTCAGCTTGTCTCGAAGTAGAAATAGTGTACCATCACAGAACCGTGCAATATGACTGAATCTGATGAAACGCATGTCACCTTTACCATTCACATAAGTCATGTCGAGTTCTGGAAATTTTACTACTGTGAAAGCAGGTACATTCTGGGAGTCTGAAGGAAGACTAAGATCAGGCTTAAGCAGATTCACCTATGCTTGATTGCTTTCCAACCCAATATGAAAATCTTCAATGGAGGCAAGTTTCATCGCACATTTCATATATCTCTTGACTGCTAGAGCGTCTGTAACTTCCCCAGGTCGAATGGTTCTAGTCTTCAAATCTCGGAGCAGGAATAGAAGATCTGATACCTCGAGGCTTGCAAAGTCAGCTTCAGAAAAATGCCACTGCCTACTATCTTCTCTGGTCACCACAAAGAAAGAATATTTTATGCTCATGAAGTGGCAAGAGTAAATTTGATCGACAGATTAGATTCTGAGCTTTGTCTTGTTAATGCCTTTTCTGAGACTTTTATGCATAAACACATGCTCGTGCTGCTTCTTCCTGTCTGTCATTTGTCATTGACTGAAGACCATGTCTGAGACTTTTATGCATAAACAAAGAGATGTTTTTGACTTTCTTCGAGAAAAGGAACATTTATTCTGACTCTTTCCCATTTTAGTGGAGGAACTGGCTGAGTACGTTCTGTTCTGGGAACTGGTGATGCTGGCGGAGATCGTCTGGGGAGATCTGTCTGAGAAAGATCGGGATGAACTGGTGCGTAGGTCAAAAGAGGCATATCGACAGAAGATTGTTCTGCTGGATGGTGATCTTGAGCCATAATTTCAAAATTCAATAACTCATCTATTTCGGCTTGAAAGATTACCAACGCTCTTTCTATGTTGATTGGTTCTTCTGTCGGATCTAAATCAGAATACAGATCAATAATGATAGCCCAATTATCATGATTGAACGATGAACCTCTATCATGTTCCTTAGGCTTTTCAACCGTTGCAATGACGTCATATGACACTAAATCCATGACTTGTTCCTGTGCCTGTCCCTGTCATTCAGTTTAAGTACCAGAACCCATCTCTGTTTGTTCTTATACCATACCCACTGTCTGTGCTGATTCTGGATCAGATGTGCATTGGCGCTTCTCCCCCTCATGATGATTAGGATCACCCTGGTCATCATGCTTGCGCTTGAGCCCTTCTGCCTGGCTTTAGCAGGTTTCTTCCAAAGATGATACTCGTTCAGTCAATGCAGATATAGTTTGCTGCATAGACTGAATAAGTGCAGGTTGGTGCTAGAAGGCTTCAGAAGATATAGTGGGTGGGGGTGGTGGTGTAGGGATAGATGCTTGGGATCGTAGTAGTGAAAGTAGGTCAGCATCTTGAGATGGTTCAGTTTGGGATTGGGATAGGAGTTGATTATTCATCAATCAGTGAATTTTACTGATGGTGAAGGATCGTTTGAGAAGTTGAGTTAATGGTGAGAAGCGTGAGAAATGAATTTGAACCGTTGATCTCTATTAATCTCAAACCCTCCCTGAATTGCGGCTTAAAAGGGAATTGATCTGCTACATCTCGTTGCATCTTATCTCATACGGTATGAGTGTTCATTTCTCATCCAACGATTGATAACCACTTCTCACGCTTCTCACCGGAACTCAACTCACCTACTAATACTGTTATCCATAGGCAACAAGTCAATAACATTCTGCTTCCATATCTTCTTATTTGGCAACATATTTTCACTGTCAATCCACAACCCTTAATTTTAATACACATCATTTGTGTTGTATTTGTTTTGTGAGGAACTTTTCTTGTACCATGGTGGTCCAGAACATATATGGGACCTAATTAATCTGATTCAAGCAAGTCTTTTTACAACCAACTGTTTATGTATTTGTTTGGAGATTTCAATGTTTTAGAAAACAGTCTGAGAAAGAAAGACCAGATACATACATGAATAATTTTTTTTTTATATGAAATCATAGCTAAGCATCCTTAATTTGATTATTCATCACATCTACATCTACATCGTTTAATAATCTCGTCTGGAAGGATTCCGTTTATACCATTCTCACATAGTCTTATTATAAGCCAATTTAAGGTTGTTTACCAACAAATTTTGGTAAGCGCTGTCTGGAGTAAGAGCTCTGTCTGAAATAAGATGCTTTGTCTAAAGTAAGCGGTTTTAGAAATTTGTTGTTTACCAAGTATGAAAAGTTAAGCTCTGACTAATATTTAATTACCATTATAACCCTTATTATAATTAAATGTTGAATAATGTATGATTATTTGTCATATGATATCTGGAACTTAAATATTGAATAATTATAAATTTCCTAATTTAAAATATATATTAGAAATGAAATATATAAATGAGATGATGAATTATTATATAAAAAATAAATCGTATGATATTTAAACTAGTCGTATTAGAAAATAAGAGAAACTATAAAAACAATATATCATTAATTTTTACTTATGTTTTAATTATATATTATTGATGATACATCTATAACTTATGTATTTAATAGTAGAAAATTGTATTAAAAATTTAAAAGATATATATTGCTCTGTGACTATACCCCTTAGGAATCCGATCTTGTTTATAGAAATACAGTGTCATCATTACCGTATCTAGTCTATAAAGAGTATTTTTCAACCTCCTTTTTCTATACCAGAAGAAAGAAAAAAAATGCATTGTGTGTTGCATATGCTATGGAGAATCCAGAGGAAGACAACACATAGCAAAGGTATTGATGCAATTCAAGAGGAAACGAGGGTAGTATTGGAAATGCTCGCCTCTGACTCTGGTAAGTAAGACATCTACCTCTTACCATATAATTGATTCGGTCAGTAATGGAGTCCAATAAGAGGCTCTTAAGTTTGTTTGGTAAACATATCACTTCTTACCACATTAAGAGTCTTTTTTTCCGATAAGAGGCAGTAAGAAGCAAGTACACACCCCCTAAGTAGGGGTGACAAAAAGTGACCCAACCCGTCAACCCAACCCGAACCAACCCAAAATTAGCAAGTTGGGTTGAGATTTTCAATCCATTTAAGTTAAATGGGTCAACCTGTCTAACCCATTTATGTAAATGGGTTGGGTTGGGTTGAAATATTCAACCTGATTTCGACCCATTTACAACCTTATTTCGACCAATTTACAACCTGTTTTCAACCCATTTACTACCTTTTTTTAACCCATTTACAACCTGTTTTCAACCCAATTATAATCCTACCAATATTTTATTTTTAATTATTAATCATTATTTATTACAATTAATAATTTAATATAATGTTTAAAGATTAAAAAATAATTTAATACTACCTAAATCGTAATTCTAAATCATATTGACCACACATCGAAATTTGAAACCCTAATCGGCTCCTCTCCTTCCTCATACGTTGCCTCCATTACTCCATATTGAAAACCTTAGCCCCTCGATTGCACCATACAAAATCTGTTATTCTTTTCCTGTTTTAACTTTTACGGCCCTATGTGGAGCAATCATGACAGATAAGATAGAAGATCGAGAGGAAAGTAATACCGAGAGGGAAATTGGAGTCGATGAAAGTGGAAGTCGAGTTACTTAGATACTTTTTTGAAACTATGACTTTGTGATTGTGGAAAACTCTGAACATTTTATCTTACTTTATGGTTGTGTTTTATTGAAACTTTGAACAATTTATTTGACTTTGTGTTGTGTATTTGTCATGAAATAAAGTAATTTAATACTTTTTGTTTCATTTAAAATTTAAAATTTTAATGGGTTAACCCATTTATTTAACAGGTTGGGTTGAGATAATCATAAATAGGTCAACCTGCTACCAACCCATTTAAGCAACAGGTTGGGTTCGGTTGGAAATCTCAACCCATTTAATTAAACAGGTTGGGTTAGGTTGAGATTTTCAACCCAATTAATAAATGGGTTGAACCCGAACCCAAACCAACCTGACCCATTGCCACCCCTACCCCTAAGTCACCAATCAATCATCTTCCCTTGAATACTCTATACCAAAATTTGCAAAAAATATAAAAAAATATAAAAAAATTGAACATAGTATGCAGCAGGATTATGCATGATTTTGGGAAGAAGCAATAATTTATAGGTTGTTGTCAATAACCATTCCACAATCAGTGATCGAGACCTCATTGAGACCCCAATAGCCCCATGTTGGATCCCATATTCTAGTCTTTAACAATGATTTAAGCAAATAAACATATAACAATAATAGTAACAACGGAAGCAAACAATGTTTAAACCAAGTTATATTCGTACTCACAGTAAATAAGATATATCCAATAAAGTAAATAATGAAGAACAAATATTCACTGGATAATTCAATGTAGATTATGAAGAACACCAAAAAGGTGGTTTAATCTTACAAGATGTTCTTGTACAATTCACAGTACATAAAGAAATAATTATTTTACATGTAGGTAAAGGAAATCACACATTGAGTAATAGGTTGCACGTCCTATTTATAGGTGTAACACCCCGAATTTTCGTTGTAATAATTTCTTCATTAGATTTCTAACCTTATTTATTTTTAATCTTAGTCATCTTGCGTTTACCGTTAGTCGTTAGCACCGGAGGTTGAACCCAACTTATATGCTAAAGAAATGCAAGGTTTTGGGCAAGGCAGTAGCTTGCGCGGCTTGCCCCGCGGCTTGGAAGCCACGGCCTAAGCCGCGTAACCTTCTGGATGTTTCAGCCTCAGTGACACGCGCGGGCTATGCCCTGATGTTCTTAGTCGAATTTCTTCCCCTTTTCCCTCATTTACTTTCTCATCTAACCTCTCTACTTTTTCTCTCAACCCTCATTACTCTATCCGAAATTTAGTGTTTCCCCATCTTGATCTATCATAGTTATTGCTAGAGGTTGGATGTACCAACCAAGGGTGCAAGATTTGAGCATTAAATCTCCATTGTCATCTTCTCCAAAGGGTTTTAAGCTAGGGTTTGGGTTTTCTTCAAAAACCCACTTGGTGAATTCCTACTATCATTTTCTAAACCTTATACATGTCAAAGATTACATTTTGAACTCCTAAATATCTCCTTGGTTTCGGATTTAAGTTTATTACATTTTGACCTAACTTGAGTTTTGGGAGATTTTAGGACCGTGATGCGAGCCTCAGACGGCACGAGGCGGTGGAAGATAATGTGTTGGTTGGTTCTGGAGGCACCGGGAGCAGAATCTGAACTGAAGAGCACAGGGTTGTTGGTGCTCCGAGAAGTGGGAAGAGTTGCTCCTACAAATCCTTTATGGGTTGTGAATCGCCAGAGTTCTCTGGTTCCGAAGACCCAATCGCATGTGTGAAATGGATCCAAGCGGTCGAACAGGCTTTTGGCTCCTCCGAGCGTGGGGACGATCAGAAAGTGACTGTGAGGGACTATCACTCAGGCCACCCTCTCTTCTACTGTGTTAGCTCAGCTATCGTGGGTTAAGTTCAAGAAGAAGCTTTTGGAAGAGTACTGTAGTGAGAGAGCCATGGATCGAATCGAAGCGGAGTTTCGGTCGCTTGAGAAATGAAATTTGACGGTGAGGGAGTACACCCGTCAATTTATGGAGAAACTGGGGTTAGTGGGCATGTGGCCTCAACTGAAAAGGAGAAGATAAAGGCCTATCTGAAGGGTCTGCCGGCGGACATGATGTCTATGGTCCGCAACTCGATGGCTTCTAACCTTCGTGAGACGATCGAGGAGGCGCAGTTCATGGAAGAGGTTTACGCGAGGGGTAAACCGGAGAAAGCTGTGGTGGTTGTAGATAAGAGAAAGTGGGAGAGCAATTTCGTACCTCCCAAGAGAACCCGACCTTTTGTCGGAAACCGAAGCTTCAGTGGTTATCAAGAAGCTAGATGGTGTCGGAGGTGTCATAGCAAGCACCATGGCAACTATAACCCTACTCCTCAACCTTCCAGCAAGTGTGGAAAGTCTGATCACGCCACTAAATATATCCCGATCAAAGGGCTTATCTGCTTCGAGTGCAAGGCACCGGGGCATATGAAGAGAGATTGCCCGAAGCTCAAGTCGGGAAGTGCTCCGGAGAAAAGAGAGAACCCACCTAGGGTTCCGGGTCGAGCTTTTCAGATGACGGCCGATGAGGCCAAGGCGTCCGCCGATGTGGTATCGGGTACGTTTCTTCTAAACTCCGTACCTGCTCGTGTACTATTCGATTCGGGTGCCCGTTTCTCTTTTATATCTGAGTTATTCTGTCAAAAGCTTGCTATGCCCACTAATAGTCTAGAGAATGCGTTAGTGGTAGAGATAGCAGATGGTAGTCAAGTTCTAATTCGTGATGTTCTGAGGAAGTATGCTCTCGGAATCGAAGGGAGAGAATTCCCGATCGATTTGATGCCAATGGTCATTGGAGGTTTTGATGTGGTGGTCGGCATGGATTGGTTAACGAGTAATCATGCCGAGATCGTATGTTCCAAAAAGTTGATCCGACTCCCCAATCCCTGTGGTGACGTTGTGATTTATGGAGAGAAGAGGAAAGGCGATATAGCAATCATCACCATGGTTAAGGCGCACAAATGCTTGGTGAAAAGATGCTCGTCCTTCCTAGCCTATGTGATTGACGCCAAGCTCGAGAAGCTAAAGCTGGAAGATGTGAAGATTGTGCGGGAATTTCCCGATGTCTTTCCGGACGACTTGCCCGGGTTACCACCCGATCGTCAAGTGGAGTTTCGGATTGATCTCGTGCTGGGAGCGGATCCTATTGTTAGAACCCCTTACCGGTTAGCGCCATCGGAGATGCAAGAGATTATGGCTCAGTTCCAGGAGCTTTTGGAGAAGGGTTTCATAAGACCGAGTTCGTCGCCTTGGGGAGCTCCGGTCTTGTTTGTCAAGAAGAAGGATGGCACGATGAGAATGTGAATCAATTACCGTCAGTTGAACAAGGCAACGGTGAAGAACAAGTACTTGCTTCCGAGAATAGATGACTTGTTCAATCAACTCCAAGGAGCGGGGTGTTTTTCCAAGATCGACCTACGTTCGGGATACCACCAAGTGAAGGTGAAGGGAGAAGACGTTTCGAAGACGACCTTTAGAACGCGTTACGGCCATTACGAGTTCCTTGTAATTCCGTTTGGCCTAACAAACGCACCGGCGATTTTTATGGATTTGATGAATAGGGTGTGCCGACCATTCCTCGACAAGTCGTTCATCGTATTCATTGATGACACACTCATGTATTCTAAGAGCGAGTTAGAGCACGAGCAACACCTTTGTGAAGTTCTAGAAGTGTTGAGAAAAGAAAGATTGTACGCCAAGTTTTCCAAGTGCGACTTTTGACTCGAGGTGGTGCAATTCTTGGGGCATGTTGTCACTCGAGAGGGAGTGAAAGTAGACCCCTCCAAAATTGAAGCCATTATGAATTGGGAGCCTCCCAAGAGTCCGTCCGAAATCCGAAGTTTCTTGGGTTTGGCGGGATATTACTGGATATTTATTCAAGACTTTTCGAAAATCGCTTCTTCCTTGACGGTGTTGACTCGGAAGAATGTGAAGTTTGTTTGGAACGAAGTGCAAGAGAAAGCGTTCCGGACTTTGCAAAAGAAATTGTGTGAAGCTCCAATCTTGTCGCTACCTGAAGGGTCGGAAGACTTCGTGGTCAATAGCGACGCTTCGAAAATGGGATTAGGATGCGTGTTGATGCAAAGAGGCAAAGTGATCGCCTACACCTCGAGGCAACTTAAAATCCACGAGAAGAATTATCCTACCCATGATTTACAGTTGGCAGCGGTGGTGTTCGCCTTTAAGCTTTGGCGGCATTACCTCTATGGCACGAAATGTACACTCTATACGGATCATAAGAGCCTGAAGTATGTCTTTGATCAAAAAGAGCTAAACATGAGGCAAAGGCGGTGGCTCGAGTTGCTCAAGGATTACGATTGTGAGTTGCTTTACCATCCCGGTAAGGCTAACGTAGTGGCCGATGCGTTAAGTCGGAAGGACTATAGCGGAAGTATTCAGGCTACCCTTTCGAGAATCGAGTTAGGGTCAAGTCTTGCTGAAAAGATCAAGGCATCTCAAGTAGAAGCATTGTTGGAAGAAAATCTTAAGGATGAAGTGATGACCAAGCAACGGTTGCTCTTGACGAAAGATAGCCGTGGGGTGAAACTGTTCAATGGTCGTGTGTGGGTGCCCAAAGTTGGAGGTAATCGGTAACTACTTCTTGAGGATGCCCACAAGTCCAAGTATTCCATTCATCCGGGGAGTACAAAGATGTACCGGGACTTGAAGTTGCATTATTGGTGGTCGGTAATGAAACTTGATGTGGCGCGTTACGTGGAGCATTGTGTGACGTGCTTACAAGTAAAGGCTGAACATCAACGACCGTATGGGAGTCTGCAATCCTTAGAGATCCCCGAGTGGAAGTGGGAGCATATTACCATGGACTTCGTGACGAAGTTTCCTAAAACTCTTCGAAGTCACGATACCATTTGGGTAATAGTCGGTCGATTGACTAAGAGCGCTCACTTTTTGGCTATGCACGAGACCTTAGCGATGGACAAGTTAGCTAAACTCTACATCGATGAAGTGGTCTCGAGGCATTGGGTACCCTTGTCGATCGTTTCGGATCGTGATAGTCGGTTTACTTCAAACTTTTGGGATGGTTTTCAGGAGGAGCTTAGTACCCGAGTAAAGTTGAGTACGACTTACCATCCACAAACCGACGGTCAAAGCGAGAGAACAATCCAAACGCTTGAAGACATGCTAAGGCCTTGTGTCATCGATTTTGGGGGTAGTTGGGACTCTCACCTACCTTTGGTGGAGTTTGCTTACAACAATAGCTACCACTCGAGCATCGGAATGGCACCATTTGAGGCATTATACGGGCGGAAGTGCCGAAATCCCGTGTGTTGGCTAGAGGCGGGAGAAAAGCAATTCGTCGGACCCGAAATTTTGCAAGAAACAACCGATAAGGTGAAAGGCATTCGAGAGCGTTTGAAGGCAGCTCAGGACCGGCAGAAGAGTTACGCCGATAAGAAGAGACGACCGATGGAGTTTCAAGTGGGCGACCGCATGATGCTTAAGGTATCGCCATAGAAGGGAATCATTCGGTTCGAAAAACGTGGGAAGTTGAGTCATCGTTTCCTCGGACTATTCAAGGTGCTCAAGCGTGTGGGCTTGCAAGCCTACCAATTGGAACTTCCACCGGAAATGATCGGAATCCATAATACGTTCCATATCTGCTACCTTTGGAAGTGTTTGGCGGATGAAGAAAGCGTCATCCCTTTTTCTGAAATAAGAATGGACGAGGGTAACCAATGTGTAGAAGAACTCGACGCTATCTTAGAGAAGAAGTCTAAGAAATTGCGTCACAAGGAGGTCACTATGGTCAAGGTGCAGTGGAGGCATTATCGTGGGGCCAATGTGACATGGGAAGCCGAGGAGGACATGAAGAGAATATATCCTCATCTGTTCGAGTAGTTAGGATTTCGAGGACGAAATCATTCCCAAGTTGGGGAGGATTGTAACATCCCGAATTTTCGTTGTAATAATTCCTTCATTAGATTTCTAACCTTATTTATTTTTAATCATAGTCATCTTGCGTTTACCATTAGTCATTAGCACCGGAGGTTGAACCCAACTTGTATGCTAAAGAATGCAAGTTTTTGGGCAACGCAGTGGCTTGCGCAGCTTGCCCCATGGCTTGGAAGCCGCGGCCTAAGCTGCGTAACCTTTTGGATGTTTTAGCCTCAGTGACACGCGCGGGCTACGCCGCGTCTTGGAGGTCGCGGCCAAAGCCGCGGGCGTGCCCTGATGTTCTTAGTCGAATTTCTTCCACTTTTCCCTCATTTACTTTCTCATCTAACCTCTCTACTTTTTCACTCAACCCTCATTACTCCTCTATCCGAAATTTAGTGTTTCCCCATCTTGATCTATCATAGTTATTGCTAGAGGTTGGGTGTACCAACCAAGGGTGCAAGATTTGAGCATTAAATCTCCATTGTCATATTCTCTAAAGGGTTTTAAGCCAGGGTTTGGGTTTTCTTCAAAAACCCACTTAGTGAGTTCCTACTATCATTTTCTAAACCTTATACATGTCAAAGATTACATTTTGAACTCCTAAATATCTCCTTGGTTTCGGATTTAAGTTTATTACATTTTGACCTAGCTTGAGTTTTGGGAGATTTTAGGGTTCCCAATCATTTTCAACTAAAATAAAGGGTTCCATCTTATATGAAGTAAAATGGAGTATTGCTTGCACATTTTATGCGAGTTACTCGAAGGAATGTATATAATCTCACTTTATGATTTTCATTCTTATCAGCGGTTAAACTTGGAAATGCATTTTGGAAATAAATGTTATTGGAAGCTATATGTTTAGCTTTGGTTAGTCACAAATGAAATTGTGACAAGTCTAGACTACTACTAGTGGATCCCTAGGTATTGAGTAGACTTATATTTTGGGATGTTTCTCCCCATTGTAGCTATGGAAGCATTTGATCCTCGGAGGCCCTTTGGTACGGTTATGTGGGACTGGTTACTAGCCATGGATCATAATGTAGTCCTAGTGAACGAGTATGACTTGATTTCCTCGGGTGCCCTCCACCACATCTTAGTACGGACCGGCGTTGTTCGTGGCCATGGATTCCAAGTATTTAGCTCATAACTCGGATTGTGGCTTACTCGGTGTTCCGCCACAATCCTTGGTAAAACGGGTATCCCCTGTCATCGCAAGATGAATTTTGGACCGAACAGTCCTTATGTGGCAAAGATTTCAATTGTAAACTCAACTTTCTTGAAAAGATTTCCTTTTGTCACATTTGCCTATATTTCTTCAAATAATAAATTGTATGTTCTCATTAGGCTTTAAGCCTAACATTTTTTCTCAAATGATGTGTATAACAGGTTCCCTTAGAGGTGGGTTGCCAAGGGTTTGAGTGACGAGAATGGGCTCGAGGCAATTTTTGATGATTAGTATTTGACGATGGGCATTTTGATTAAGTCCCTTCTTTTGGTAATTTTGGGTTGACAACCAATGTAATCTAGATAGTATATGTTTAGATTAGTTTGTTGTCGATTTATATATCTGTTTATAGGTTTTTTGTAAATGCCTTATACATTTGCCCCTCTTGGGTGGTTAATGCCAAATACAAACGTCATTTTGCCAAATTTTTGAATTTTATGCTACTCTAATTTTTAGGGTGGTACAATAGGACCATAAAGTGAACAATGTACTTTCCTGACACACAAGACATGCTTGAACAGTAACCTACCTAAAAGGTAAATCTTATCACTAGGTGACGTGTCTTCTGAATGTGTGTCAACACTTGTAGAATTTCTTCAGCTAGAACTTCAGATACAATGTCTTCAGAGCTCTGATGTAGGTGCCTCTGATGAAGCTATCTCTGATGTCTTCTTGCTGAATTTCTCTACCTCTGGAATGTTCTTCAGAGGCAGGCTTGCTCTCTGAAGGCTATCTCTGGAAGTCCTCTGAAATAGGACTTAGATTATTTTCAATACTTTTACATATCAGAGTTGGGGCTAACAATCTCCCCCTAAGTATTGAAAATAAAAAAATTGAAAAATAGCAGAGATAATTAACTAGAAAGCAAAGAGGAGAAAAATCATCCTCTATTAACTGTTACTTCTCACTAAACATTTAAGTTACATAACAAGAGAAGATTGCAAACAAAAAATTTCATGAAACAAGATTACAATCTAACACGAGAACATATCCTATGAAATTTCATGATCAACTCTCTAAACTGAATCATTGAGCTAATCTCTGTGCATAAGGATTCAAGAAGATCGGCTCTGTGTCTTTCTTTCTTTACATTCAACATTCGCAACACCCCTTTTAGAGTCTCATCTGAGTATTTGGTCACTTTAGATGCAAGGAAGATCTTCTTCACATTTGATACTCTGAACACAAAACCTAGAGGCTCTGCTACGATTGACCCAATTTTGCATTTATCTAAGTCTTCAATCACTTCATTTGGAGCAGTGACCCCTAGCTTTTCTTCACCAATATTTAGAGCTATTAGAAAATCCAGTCTGGCTCTGAGTTTGATGTGAGCTTCCATTGCTCTCTTTACTTCATATTCATCCATTCTGAAAACTCTTCCCTTTTCTGATTTTGCAAAGCAGAAGGCATAGAGATAAGTCAATTCATAAGGGTTCAGATTTACCAAATCATTATCATTGAATTGGTAAACTTTCTGATCTGAACGAATGACTTTATAGTGCCTTTAGAAGATTTTGTTGTAGCCATATTTCTTCTCAGAGATCTTGTTGATTTCAAGGATGGGTAGCTCTGAAAGAACATCTCTTCTTTGGCTTGTTTTATCTCTAATAAATCTCTTCTCTATTTCATCCATGCCATCTCCGATTCTTGGGTTTAGAGGAAAAACAAGTCTTTCCTCTAAGTTGTATTCACAATAGAAGTATCTGAAGGTGACTTCTATCGATGTCTTCTCTTCAGTGATAAGGAACTCTGGGGACTTTGTGTATGCGAAGAATGCAGGAATTCCAATGCTTTATCTCTGAACAGGTACTCTGAGGTTGATCTTTTAGCTTTAGAAATGGGAGGTACTTGTTCATCATCAACCACTGTTTTGTCTTCAGCAGACGGCTGTTGATGAGCTGTCTCTGGTTCTATTCTTTGGATTGCAGGGTGTGAGTCCGTGTCATTGAACACGATCTTTACCAGATAATCAAACAACAAATATATAGATTAACCAACCTGTTTCGATTACAAAATGATGGATTACAAGGTTGATGTTCTTCAATGTTTAAGCTCTCTCACTTTCTCTGTTGTTAGGTCGATATGATGATCTGAGATATGAATAGTTATGAGATAAATAATATCTCAAAACCTTTTATATCTCAAACATAATATCTCAAAATATAATATCTAAACTAATATCTAGATATTTAAACTAATATCCTAATATCTATTAACTAGATATTTAGGACAAACATAAAATACAATAAAAAAACTTTGACAATTATTACAAACTAACATTAGACTAATATCGAGAGCAACTTTTCAGCTTTAGCTTCAGATTCCAGTCTTCAGATGGGATGATCTTGAATCCAATAAATCTGGGATCTAACAATCTCCCCCTTTGGATCAAGATCATTACTAAACGGATTTAGCAATTCAGTCTTCTCTTTCAGCTCAGAAGTTGGAATCTCGTTCTCTTCTGTTTTAGCTCAGAATGCTTTAGCAAAGTATCTTCAAAGAAAATTTATCTGAAATCGGCATGTCTTCAGAATACTTTGATCTCTCGCATTTCTTGGTTTACTCTTCTCTTCTTCAATGTCTCTTGAGACACAAGTTGTAATGGACATTTCTTCAGTCTTTAGGTTCTCCCCCTTTTTGATGAAAAAAGCAACGCTTTCATCAAAACTGGCAGCAAGAAATGTCTTTCATTTGGAGCTTTTGATCCGTCAATTCAAAAGATATTCATCCAGATCTTTTCAAATCCAGACAAAATAATCGTGTAACAACTGAATCAACAAATGAATCAGTAAAAATGTCTGTCAGTAACACTAAGGGGATGTTCGTTTGTGGCTTAATGGGCTGTGTGGGAGATATGGCTGATTCGCACAGCCATATCTGGGTGTTCGGATGCGGCTGAATCGGCTGAAACAAGGTTGATTCGCTCAGATGAAATACCTTAGTCCTTTACATTCAGCTATTATGTTTTCCAAAATTACCCTCCACCCACCAACATTAAAATATAATAAATTCTCACCTACTTTGAATTAAAAGGAATTAAAAGAAACCCAACTACTCACGTAAAACACCTCCTTTTTATTTACTTCCATCAACATCAGATCTGCCATTGAAGTTGCATCGAAGAAGGTAAACATTTCATTTTCAAATCTGATTTTTTTCACCTTTTCATCAGATCTGCCATTGATGTTTCCATCTTGATTTCGTATTTGATTTTGTATTTTGCATCATACTTTCGAATCAGGGTTCTCTCCATTGAAGTTGCATCGAAGAGACAAGCTTTCTCAAAGGTAAACCCTTCTGTTTTTTAATCTATTTTCTTCACCTGATAAGTATCGATCAAGTTTTGATTTGTTATTTTCTTCACCTGTTTTCTTCATATTATGTATCGATTACGACTTCTTGATGCTGCGTTTTTTTGTTTACCTGCGTTTTTTTTAATCACCTCATGTATGGTGCGTTTTTTTTGTTCACCTGCGTCTTTTTTGAATCTGCGTTTTCAGATTTTTGCTGCGTTTTTTATTCTAATACACATGTATGCTGCGTTTTTTTGTTTCATCACATCTACGTTTTTTATTCTTTTTTGAATCTGCGTTTTTTTGTTGCAGTAGAGTGTATTTGCTCATGGATTCATTTGTGAATAATATTCATCTCATAATCTGCAATTTTGCTTTTTTTTTCTTGCATATATTTTGGGTACTTTTGTAACATGTATGCTGCGTTTTTTTGTTTCATCACATCTGTGAATAATATGCATCTCATAAGTATATGAATCACGGTTGTTCTGTCTATAATTGACTTTTGGGTACTTTTCCAATTCGGTTGTTCTGTCTATAATTGATTATTCTTGCAAAGTGTTGTTTTGGTTCTGGTCTTATTTTAGAATCATGTGTATATATCTATATGTGTATATATCTATATGATACGTGAAATACTTGTAGTTTAATTATTTAAATAAATCATTAGGTATGGAACAAATGGCCGATTCACAACAGCCGAAAAGGACTAGGATAAGCTGAAAAAACATGGCTGTTGTGAAGACCTTTTTAGAGGCTTGTATCCTTGAAATATCATTGAACAGAAAGGAAGGTGGAAGTCTAAAATCAATGTCTTGGAAGAAAGTTTTTGAAACTCTAAAACAGATCCACAACTTTGAAACTGATAGGAAGCAAATGCGTAATCATTATGACTATTTAAAGGGGAAATATGGGGCTTGGTTGAAGCTTAAAAATAAGACGGGGAACGTGTATGATCCTTCAACGAACTCATTTAATTTGACACCCGAGCAATGGGAACTCGAGATTCAGGTCACTTTCTTGTTTATTTTTTTCCTTCTATTTGAAATTAGTTTAATCGGTTACTTATAATTACATTGTTAATACAGTCAAATAAATATGTTGAATCGCTAAGGACAACTAACCTTCCATTCCCCGAGTTGTGTATATAATTGTTTGAAGGCGGTGTTTCCACGGGTGTTGGAAGCTTTGGACCGCTCTCAAATGATCCGGAGCCTACTGACGAGCCATTCTTTGTTTCCAACAATGAGGAAGTGGAGGTCTTCAATTTCCAACCCACATTCTTTGTTTCGAACAATGAGGAAGTGGAGGTCTCCAATTTCCAACCTACTGACGAGCCATTCTTTGTTTCCAACAATGAGGAACTGGCGATTATTTTTACAACTTTATGCTATCTTATGTTTTACAATTTTATAGATATGTTGACTTACAAAGAAGAACGTTTGTTCGTAATTCTATTGTTTTGGTATCTAAGACGAAGAAGGAATTCTTCAACGAGGATCGAAAGGGTACGTGATAACACTTCGGCTCTGAGTGGACATGCATATACGCAAGAGTTACTACAGGGATCTAGTTTGCAATGTCAACAGTTAATGCGTATGTCTCGTGAAGCATATGTGCTGATCCAAACTCTCTCAGTGATTTGATAACGACCCTCTTCTATACTTAGTGAAAATTACGTTTTAATATGTATTAGTGTTTCACCATCAGCGATCAAACTGAGTCTGTTCAGTTATCGCTGATAGTCTTTCTTATAAACATTTCTATGTATTAGTGTTTCACTATCAGCGATCAGACTGAGTCTGTTCAATTATCACTGATAGTTTCTGATGTAAACAGTAAACGTAATCCCTGAAGACAAGCCTCGCGTCAACAGATGTTCATAGCTGAATCGAAGACGAAGCTGCTGAACAAAGACAAGTCTACTAGTGACCTGATGCGGATATCAGTGAAGCAAAGACGAATCTACTTCTACGCGAAGGAACATGAGGAAAAGCTTCAGCGATCGCTGAACTCTTGATATCTCTGAAGAAAGAGATACTCAGCGATCGAATGTTCACTTAGCTTATGCCTCAAGTTTCCTTTTGTCTCACCTTGCACAACTTAGTACGATATGTCAGAACGGACATGTCTCTGCCATAATTCGTACAACACCTCTGTCAACTACACTGTTCATTGTCCGGCCGAAAGCATGTCTCCTAAAAGTCAGACTCCCAAAGCCAATCAGTACGCCACGTGTAAAGTGCCCTGCCATGCATTTAATGCAGAGGGTATAAATAGGAAGATCACCCCTTCATCTGAAGGGTGCTTAATCCTTGAACCCCGAAATAGAAACCTTTGTTTTCTATATCTCTTAATCCCCCATTCTCTGAATTTCTTGTGCAACCATCTTAGTGTTTCTTAAGTTTGTTTAGATTGAGTCTGTCTTAATCTTATTCCGCAACAAACATGTAAATTGTATTTGATTTATCAATAAACAATTTATTAAACCTTAATTCTTGTGTTTGTATTCGACCCCCCCCTTCTACAAACTTGTTAAGCACCTTAGGAACCAACAAGCGGTATCAGAGCGGTTTGTTTAATCTAATAAACAAGATCTTGCTTTATTCTCTTCTTTGCTATTCTAAATGGCACTTAACACAAACACAAACTACTATGATAATGGTTCACTTTCTAAACCTCCTCGATTTAGCAGAGATAACTTTTCTCTATGGAAAAATCGAATGATGCTATTTCTTGAAGGTGCGGATCCTACTATACCTGAATATATAGAAAATGGACCCTATGAACCTGTTAGAATTATAGCTGCAGTTCCCGCTACTGCCACCACTGAAGCTGTCCCTGAACGCTATGTCGTTAAGGAAATAAGACAGTGTAGTGATGAAGATAAAAAGAAGGTATGAATAGATGCAAGAGCAAAGACCATTATTTCAATGTCTCTGCCTGATGAAGTTTTCCATTCCATCATGCATCTGAAAACTTCTAAAGAAATGTGGGAAACCATATGTGTTCAATATGAGGGCACCACTGAAATCCAAGAAACTCGTAAGATTAACTTGGTAAGACAATATGAAAGTTTCATCGCTGGTAAGAATGAATCTCTCTCTGACGTTCATCAGCGGTTTAACTGCTTAATCATTGACCTAAGAACTGTTGGCAGGACCTATTCTAATTCTGAGGTCCTAACAAAATTCTTAGAATGTCTTCCTGAAAGCTGGGACAGTTATTCAATATGTCTTAAGCTTACAAAAGACTTAAATTCTCTTTCTCTCAGCACTCTGTATGGAATATTGCTCAACTATGAGCAATCGAATCTCCTGAAGAAGAATCTTGTAAAAGATTCTAAAGACTCCAAAAGCACTCCTGTTGCTTTAGTCTCTTCAGAGATAATTCCATCTCAGCGATCTACTCTCACCATCGCTGAGTTAGATTCTGAATCTGAGGATCTATCAGACCCTGATCTTTCAGAGTTTGATGAGTCCTTAGCACTCTTGACAAACTCTTTTAAGAGATTTTCAAGAAAGAGCAACTTCCGAAAAAGTAAGCCTCTCTTTCTTACTGAAAAGCCAAAATCAACGCTTGTTGATAAGGCTACTGCCACTTGCTATAACTGTGAAAAGATTGGACACTTTGACAGTGAGTGTAGGTCGAAAAAGGTCTTCAAACCTTCTACCTCAAGAAGATCCAGTGATGAAAAATACCTAAAGCTGAAGAACAAATATCAAAAACTGAAAAGCTATAAGCGAAAAGGTAAAGGTCTCATCGTTGAAGAACATGACTGGGCTGAATCAGAAGAATCAAGCTCTGATGAAGAAGTCGCCGCTAATCTTTGCCTCATGGCTGATATTAAAGAAGAAGTGGAAGAATGTTGGGAACTGAAAGAATTGCTTAAGTATGGTTACTATTGCCAGTACAATAGAGTTAGTACTGCTGGAGTTAGTACTGCCAGATCAAAGTTAATACTGTTGAATGATATTAATACTGCTCATGAAGTTAGTGCTGCTTATGAGATGAAGGCTTCGTATGGCAAGGATGACAGATGTATTGACTGAAGATAATCATGGAAAGTCTTGGAGATAACAATGGAAGATTATACTGAAGATCTTTTATATTTTGTAATTATCTTTTATCTTTAGTATATGTATAGACTTAGTCAGAATAGTTTAGAATTAATTTTTTTGATTCTGAGTTTTTGTTTTCATAGAGAGAATTAACCTCAAGGTTTAGAACCCTAGTTCTAGAGAAGTAGAATTCGTATTGGTGAGCCTGTTCATCAATATTGAGGTTTTGCTTGAAATCTTGTAACTTTAATCTTTCAATAAAGTTTACAAGTTTTGATTCATATTTACTGTTTTCATTGATATTCTGAATATTAAAGTGTTATTCCGCAAACTCCTTTAATATTGTTTCTGAGTTCTTTATTCTTGTTAAGAATTAGATCCTAACAAAGAAGCAACTGAACCTTCCATGAGCTACATATCATCTCAGGTATCTATCTCTACAAATCCCTCTCTGCCTGAAGCTGAGAGAAGTCGCGTTGTTGGTGTGCTGACGATTGACCTTTATAATGCTCTAAACGACAAAACTCAAGCTGAGAATAAAAATGTTCATTTAACTCAAGAGCTAGAGAAATGTCATGAAAAGATCAGAGAACTAACTCTTTTAGAAGAGAAGTTGAAAGATCAAGTCATTATAAATGAAATCATCAGCATTGAACGCGAACAAGCCATCGCTGCTCTAAAAGCAGAAAAAGCTCATGTTGAAAAATGGTGCAAATCATCAACAAAGATCTCCGAGATAATAAATGCTCAAACTCCTGAAAGTGATAAAACTGGTCTTGGCTTTTGGACACCACAGGATCAGCCCAAAGAAGAAAGTTCCATGCTTAAGTTTGGAACGTTTGTCACTCCTATCTCTGACACTTCTTATGATCAATTCTATCCTTCTTCTTCTAATTCTATCCCTGAGGAAAAATCCAAAGACACTAAGTCTGCGGATAAAGGAAAATCCATTCTTCTTCCTAAGAAGGCTACCAGGAAAGCAAAGTTGAAGGTTACTTCTAAACCTTCAGCAAATCAATCCTCTAGCTCTGTGATAGAAATATTTGATCTCTGTCCTCCAAAGCTAAAGATTGATCTTAAATGCACGAGATCTGAAGAAATGAAAATTCCTCCCAGATCTCATGAGAAAAGCCTTCTTGGACCTGGACCTGCTCATCTTAAACTTGCAAAACCTTCTACTTCTGGTCCTAAAACCATTTTCAAATACAGAAAATGTTATCACTGTGGTTTTACTGACCATATTGCAAGCAAATGTCCGACTGCCACCAAAGCTGATAAAACAGCTAAAGTAAAGAAAAATACCTCTAAGACTGAGAAGGTCACCAAAGTTGAAAAATCAACCAAGGTGAAAAATACCACTAAGGTTAAGAAATTAACCAAAGTGAAGATTACCACTGAAGCTGAATCTTCATCTGCTGAGAAGACTGCTGAAACTTCCTTATCCACTAACTCTAAAGGACCCATTGAAAAGTGGGTACCAAACAACGCTTAATATTCCTTATGTGTGCAGGGATCAAAGGGCATCTGGTATCTCGATAGTGGATGTTCTCGTCATATGACTGGACAAAAAGACCTGCTCACTGAATACAAGGAAGAGAAAGGTCCCTCTGTGACCTTCGGTGGAAATGGAAAAGGATATACCCGAGGGTTTAATGTCCTCAGCAATAGGACAACTACCTTTCGAAGAGTCGCTTATGTAGATGGACTGAAGCACAACCTTCTGAGCATCAGTCAGCTATGTGACAAAGACTACGAAGTTCGCTTTTCTAAGAAAGCATGTTCAGTGGTGGATGAGAAAGAAAAACTTGCTCTCAGTGGTTATCGCAGAGAAAATGTCTATGTAATAGATATGGACTCTACTATCACTGAAAACTTATGTTTTCTCTCTAAGGCCTCTTCTGATGTCAACTGCCTATGGCATAAAAGGCTCTCTCATCTAAATTTCAAAACCCTGAATTCTCTCTCATCTAAGGAACTGGTTTCTGGTCTTCCTCAGCACTCATATGCTAAAGAATCTCTCTGCTCAGCATGTGAAAAAGGAAAACAAACAAAAGCTAGTTTCAAGTCTAAACAAGTTTCCTCAGTGACAAGTCCTCTTCAGCTCTTGCATATGGATCTGTTTGGCCCTGTCAACATCCAATCAATAGCTGGAAAGAAATATACACTTGTCATTGTAGATGAATTCTCTCATTATACCTGGGTTATCTTTCTTCGCTATAAGAGTGATACTCCAGAAGAACTAATATCTTTTGTTAAAAAGATGGAAGTGCTGAATAATCTTACTGTTCGTTCAATAAGAAGTGATCATGGAACTGAATTCAAAAACAGTTCCCTGAACAATTTCTTTGAGAACAAGGGAATTTCTCATAACTTCTCTTCAGTAAGAACACCTCAACAAAACGGAATCGCTGAAAGAAGAAACAGAACGATCATTGAAGCTGCTAGATCAATGCTCAGCGATTCTCATCTCCCTACTCAATTTTGGGCAGAAGCTGTAAACACTGCATGTTTTACTCAAAACAGATCGCTGATAGTAAAGCGATTTGGGAAGACAGCTTATGAACTTTTTCATGGAAGGAAGCCTTCTATCAGCTTTCTTCATATCTTTGGTTGACAGTGCTATATCTTAAACAACAGAGATCAACTTGGAAAGTTCGACCCAAAAGCTGATGATGGAATATTTCTAGGATATTCCTCCATCTACAAATCCTACAGAGTTTTCAACAAAAGAAGACAATCTGTGGAAGAAACAATTCATGTCACATTCGATGAAACTCGCTCAGCGAACTCTAAACCAATCACTGACAATGAAGAGTTAAATGCTTGGATGTTTTCTCACTACAGAGAAACAGAACCTTTCTTCTCAAACCATCAGCATTCAGATCCTCCAGCCGCTGATGATGATCCAAACATTATACATTCTAACGTTGAATCCACCTCATGGGTTTCAGCTGAACCTCTTAACACACTACTACCATCAGATCTACCTTCGTCTGAAAACCTCTCTGATAACAACAGCATGTCCAGTACTCAACAGTTAATTGCTGATGAACCTCAAATGTCCTCATCAGTAATCATTCCAATTGTTGATCCAACCTCTGAGTTAAGCAATCATGCTCCTGCTTAGCGATGGACCAAAGATCACCCAATAGATCAAATTCTTGGTGATCTCAATGCAGGTATTCAGACACGACGAAGCTCAGGTAATATCTGTCTCTTTGTCAACTTTCTCTCTTTAATAGAACCAAAGAAGACTGATGATGCCCTCAGAGATCCAAACTGGGTCAGCGCTATGCAAGAAGAGCTGACTGAGTTTACTCGTAACAAAGTTTGGAATCTCGTTCCTAGACCATCTGATAAGATTGTTATAGGCACCAAATAGGCACCAAATGGGTGTTTAGAAACAAGTTAGATGAACATGGAATTGTAACTCGCAACAAGGCTCGAATTGTTGCTCAGGGATACAGACAAGAGGAAGGCATAGACTATGATGAAACCTTTGCCCCTGTGGCTAGGCTCGAAGCAATTCGACTATTCTTAGCTTATGCAGTTTACAAAGACTTCATTGTATATCAAATGGATGTAAAATCAGCGTTCCTAAATGGAAAGCTGAATGAAGAAGTCTATGTAGAACAATCTCCAGGGTTCTATGACCCTAAGTATCCAAATTATGTTTATAAATTGGATAAGGCTCTCTATGGTCTAAAACAAGCCCCTCGTGCTTGGTATGACACTCTCTCATCATTTCTTATCTCTGAAAATTTTGAACGTGACAAGATTGATAATACGTTATTTTTCAGAAAGATAAAAGGTCATATAATTCTTGTACAAATATATGTCGATGACATAATATTTGGTTCTACTAACCCATCTCTATGTACTCGCTTCGCTGAAAGAATGAAGAAAGAATATAAAATGAGTATGATGGGTGAGCTGACATATTTTCTTGGTCTTCAGATTAAACAATCTGACAAAGGTACTTTCATCAGCCAAGGTAAGTATGTTAAAGATATGTTGAAGAAGTTTGATCTTACACAAACTTCAGTGATGAAAACTCCTATGGCACCACCCCCGACACTTAACAAAGATCCTTCTGGAAAACCTGTTAATGTCACTGCCTATAGAGGAATGATAGGCTCCCTGCTATATCTTACAGCGAGCCGACTTGACATTATGTACTCTACTTGTTTATGTGCACGCTATCAATATGAACCCAAGGAATCCCATCTGATCGTTGTTAAGCGAATTTTCAGATATCTGAAGGGAACTCCTAACCTCGGTCTTTGGTATCCCAAATACTCAGGGTTCGATCTAACTGGTTATTCTGATAGTGATTTTGCAGGCTGTAAACTTGACAGAAAGAGTACCACTGGTGGATGTCAACTCCTGGGAGGAAAGTTGGTAAGCTGGACAAGCAAGAAGCAAAATTCAGTGTCCACTTCCACAACTGAAACTGAATACGTAGCCGCTGGAAGCTGTTGTTCTCAGATCTTATGGATGAGAAATCAACTATTAGACTATGACCTTCAGCTATCAAAGATTCCTATCTATTGCGACAGCACTAGTGCTATCGCTATAGCAAATAATCCAGTACTACATTCAAAGACGAAACACATAGAGATCAGATATCACTTTATCAGAGATCATGTGATGAATGGTGATATTGAACTTCACTTTATCCCTACTGACTTTCAGCTTGCTGATTTATTCACCAAACCTGTTGATGAGACAAGGTTCAACTTTCTCATCAGTGAACTTGGAATGCTGAATCTCAAAGAATAATTCTTCAGCGTTCATGCATTGTGTCAGTAATCATAAGTTCCCTTTTTATCATTCTCTCTGATAAACATTCTGACTCTCAGGTATGTTTTCTCAATCCCTATAACTGAATCATCAGTCAGTTAAAATGTTTTTCAAAATATAAACTTTAATCACTGAATTTTTTTTAAATGATTAAAAGATTTTTGAAAAATACATTCATCACTGATATTTCTTGTCAGTGATCTTTAAAAAGAAAATCTATCCCTATCTTTACCATCAGGGATACTTTCAAAAAGAAAATCTATCGCTGATTTTTCTTCAACGATAATTTCAAAACGGACAAATGAACAGTCTCTCTTCTATGACGTCATTTGAACCGACAATCCACGACATGTTTTTTTTTCCTGACACGTTCGTCCGTTGCCCTTCCATCCAATCAACTTCGTGGGACGTGTCCATGTCATGATGAGCATTTGTTTTCCCGCCTCTCACACTCTCTCTCCTCTCTCTCAAGTATAAAAAGAATGTTTTTCCATTCTTATCATTTTACGCTTTCTGGAAATACTTTCAAAGCAAGAATACTCTCTCAAGCATTCTAGCAATTCTCAAGCATTTGCATCATCCTCTTCAAAGATCAACAGGTTATTCTTGATCTTTTTCTAATTCTTATCTTAAATCTTTTTACATAAAACTCCATTTATGGGTTTATAAGATTCTAATCACATAAAATCATTTTCATTTTTGATTTTATTCTTTAAAAAAAAATTTATTTTGATTTTCTTCATTCAAAATCTTTGGTTTTTCTTCTTGTTCTTGTATATTATATTAAGAACACCTTGTTAATCTTTAAATTTGTTGATTTTGTATGTTTCTTTCCTCAAAAAGAAACTAGAAAATCTTCTTTATTTTTAGACTAAAACCTTTTCTTCTACTCTTTTATCTACTCATATTCAGAATGGCTCAATCTGCACTTGTCGCTTCTAAGAACGTCAAATTCGCACTCACTGAATCGGAGCTTCCAAAGAACAATCATCTCGCACGTCTCGATTTTGATGGTGTCAAGTACCCACATCTGAAGGAAGCCGCAACATTTCTAAAACAATCATGCATTGCTTACGCTATCACTGTGGATCCCACCCCCTCCAAAGCTCTTCTCCAGCAATTCTGGTTCACCCCTGAAGAAACCTCTATCACCAACAAAAAGGGTGAACAGGTTCCTGCCATTTCCTTCAGCACTGAACTAGGATCAGGGATGATGACTGCCGTAGGGCTGAGGAAAGCTCTGCGTTTTCCTGACAAACCCAGGAATGGATTCGATGCCTTGCCAACTGATGCTGAACTCATCCAATTCCTGGATGCCATGGAATACGCTTGGGAACCCAAGCCAATGACGACGATTCCCAACAAGAAGTTAGCTCTTGTGAAGAAGGCACTGATACCTTCTCAGCTTAACTACATCTTCTCACACTTCATTCAGTGTATGAGTGGAAAGAGTGGGTCACTGGACCAAGCCAGCAAGATTCAGGTCCAGATGGCTTACTTAGTGATCGCTGGACGAAACTTCGACTACGCAACAACTATCTTTGACGATCTCAAGTCAAAGATAGAGAAGACCGAAAGGGATCCCAAGGTCCCCTACGTACGCTTCATCTGCGCGTACCTGAAGTTCCTCTACCCTTCTACTTACCCCACCAACGCTGATGCATCTTTTCCAAAAGTGGGTCAGCGCTCCCTGGAGGTCAAGACGCTCCCCAATGAGGTAACTATATCTGAACTTTGCTCTCGTCTCTCTCTCCTCACTTCTTCGTCTTCAGCGGCCACGCAGGAGGTTCCTTCTTCTGCTATCCCTGCCGCTACCCCTTCCAAACGACCATCAACTGGTTCCCCTGGTCCTTCGAAGAAGGCCAAGGTGACCAAGGAGAAAAGTACCACTAGTTCAAGACCTAAGGATGTTTCTCAACAAACCTCCTTAGATGCTTTCGTGGGTCTCTCCTCCACATCCTCAGCGATAACCACTTCAACCGTGCCAGCGATCTCGGTCGCTGTCACAACAACAGTGACGCAACCTACAATCTCAGTTCAGCAACAACATGAGGTAACTACCCCTATACCTACATCTTCTATCCCCATCTCTAGTCCTTCTATTTCTTTGATCTCTAACTCTCCATCTATTTCTACTCAACCACAGTTTGGACCCATAGGACCTGAACATCAATCTTTTGAGGAATCGTTACAATTCTACAAAATGTTTGATAATTCAGGTATCCCTATAACCTTAAACACTTCTCCCAACTCACCATATAAGCCTGTTTCTCAAAAACTAACTTATATTTCAGGTCCTAGTTTGGCGACTATTGACACCAATGTCAACAGTTTGACTACCAAGGTGGAGGCTCTGACTGCATCTCTCAACAACACCACCAATGTTGTTCAATCAGCTGGTGAAGCTCTGAAGACGCTGACAGCCAACTGCGCCTCCAAAGCTGACATTTCTCAAATCGCTACTCTCCAAGAAGCTATTGTCAAAGTCAGGGAGGACTCACAACAACAGTTTGCAGCTCTGACTACAAAGGTTGATGCCTGTGAAGTCCTTTTTCAGCAGATCCTGACCCGCCTGAAGGAACCAGCTCCAACTCCTGCTCCTTCATTTACAGAAGACGATCGCACCGCTCTAGACGTAGCTGTGGAGTTTATTCATCAAGCTACGTCAGATATCCCTGTACTTGAAGACCGGCTCAAAGGACTGGAGGCTGAAGTCCAGAAGTTGTCCACCGCTGAGACCTCTACTCCTTCCCAAGATCTCTCCCTCCGTGATAATGACAAAGAGGGGGAGAAATCATCTGAAGAAAAATAGGAGAAAGAAGCTGATGCTGCTGAACAACTGAAGGAAACTCCCTCTCATGTTGAGGGGGAGATAGCTGCTGAGAAAGCCCCTCCTACAATCGCTGATCTAGTTGATGATGAGGAAGAGGAAGAGGATGAAGATGATGATGAAGCCCTTGATCTTGAAGATCAATTGGAAGAACCTCTTCTAGATGATGATGATGACGATGAAGAAGATCAATCCTTATGGTGTTCTTCAGCCGTCACTTCATCAGCGATAGCTTCGAAAGAAGTTATCAAAGCAGGGGGGAGTCAAGAGACACCTTCAGGAACCCCTTCCCAAAGCAAAGGTGCAACTGCTGAGGGAACCCTGAAGATGATTTCACTACCTGAGGAGAATCCTTCTCAGGTATGCCTTACTCTTGTTCCTTTATCCTTCTATAAAAATCCCACCCCTGTTTCTTTCTATCCTTTATCTCTCTTCTTACCTAAAAATAAATCTAACCTTTTTCTTTTTCTGACCAGATAGTTCTCTCCTTGCTTAAGGGTAAAGAGCTTCAAATAATACCAGCTGCTGAAGCTGATGACCAAATAATCCCAATCTCTGTCAGAGAGATTGATGAAGAGGATGAAGAAGAAGAAGAGTCCCTGCAACATCATGGAAGGCCCTCTAGACCATCTCACTGGTCAGAGGAAGAGAGAAAGAAAAGAACAGAGATGATCTCTCATCTAGAGAGTCAACGACGAAAGGTCCCCTCTCAATCATCAGATCTGGAGTTCCTGACTGAAGCTGAAATTGAAGAATACGTCAGGGCTGAGAAGCTGATTGCTGACTGTCAAAGAGATGCCTCTCTGGCTCTCAAAATTCAGTCTTCTCAAGTCAAAGACAAGAAGCTGAAAAGCAAACCAGTGGAAGTCCAGGTAGCTCTTTTGAAAGAGATTGAAGAGGAACGCTCCAAAGAAAAAGCGGTCAGCGATAATTCTGTCGATTGGTGCAAGCACAAAATTGACTATCGCTCTGACCCAATGAAGATCGTAGCTGTTGCTATCTCTGGAAGAAAGAAGAAGGATAAACTCTCTGTCACCATGGAGATTACCAGAGAGGATGGAAGCTGCAAGGCTATGTTCATTTCAAAGCTGGAAGACTTTGGCTACATGGAGTGGCTTGAGTTCAAAGATGCGCTGAAGAAATCAAAGTCTACATACAGAGGCTATGTTGAAAGGGTAAATGATGCCCTCATCAACAGAGTCGCTGCTATACTAAAGGTGCCATCTACTATTCCTCCAAAGTCCAAGCAAATCAAGAGAAAGCCTATCTCCTCCTCATCTGATAATGTCGCAGTGATCAGGAATGAAACCTCCATCAAATTCTCAAGAGAAGTTTTGTTCGGTCCCCCTCCTGATCTTTCAGTTCTGGATCTATCTCTGCTTCCTGGCGGACCATATGTTGCGGGACAAGTACTTGAAGAACCGTTTGGAATCTTCTTTAGAGATGACGAGGAATAACTCAGATTTCAAAGGGTCTCTGAAATCCCTATCTGTCCCCTCGCTCTTCTCAAGGATCTCATGTGCCTATGGTGTACTCTCTCTCCTGTTGCTGAGCCAATCATAGCGATCATTTGCAAAGAATCTTTAGAGAGAAGGCAAAAAGGAGAAGAAATACCTGAGTATTTGATCAATCCTCCTTAACCCTCTTTAGATAGCTGATAGATTAGTTTCCTTTCTTGTAATCTATTAGTTTAACTTACAGTAGTTAGTACATCACTTGTACTTGTAATTTTCATACCTTGTAATTCTTTTCTTGTATTAATGAGAATTTCAGTGAAGTACTTAACTCTATCAGTGCTGTAAAAGATCCCTCAAAATAGTAATTGGGACATGTATGTTATGAGTCCTGATTATTCCATCATTTTGAATTATAAAGTAATTTTCTTCAGTTACTTTCTCATTATCAAATAGGGGGAGATTGTTGATCCAAACTCTCTCAGTGATTTCATAACGACCCTCTTCTATACTTAGAGAAAATTACGTTTTAATATGTATTAGTGTTTCACCATCAGCGATCAAACTGAGTCTGTTCAGTTATCGCTGATAGTCTTTCTTATAAACATTTCTATGTATTAGTGTTTCACTATCAGCGATCAGACTAAGTCTGTTCAGTTATCACTGATAGTTTCTGATGTAAACAGTAAACGTAATCCCTGAAGACAAGCCTCGCATCAACAGATGTTCATAGCTGAATCGAAGACGAAGCTGCTGAACAAAGACAAGTCTACTAGTGACCTGATGCGAATATCAGTGAAGCAAAGACGAATCTACTTCTACGCGAAGGAACATGAGGAAAAGCTTCAGCGATCGCTGAACTCTTGATATCTCTGAAGAAAGAGATACTCAGCGATCGAATGTTCACTTAGCTTATGCCTCAAGTTTCCTTTTGTCTCACCTTGCACAACTTAGTACGATATGTCAGAACGGACATGTCTCTGCCACAATTCGTACAACACCTCTGTCAACTACACTGTTCATTGTCCGGCCGAAAGTATGTCTCCCAAAAGTCAGACTTCCAAAGCCAATCAGTGAACGCCACGTGTAAAGTGCCCTGCCATGCATTTAATGCAGAGGGTATAAATAGGAAGATCACCCCTTCATCTGAAGGGTGCTTAATCCTTGAACCCCGAAATAGAAACCTTTGTTTTCTATATCTCTTAATTCCCCATTCTCTGAATTTCTTGTGCAACCATCTTAGTGTTTCTTAAGTTTGTTTAGATTGAGTCTGTCTTAATCTTATTCCGCAACAAACTTGTAAATTGTATTTGATTTATCAATAAACAATTTATTAAACCTTAATTCTTGTGTTTGTATTCAACCCCCCCCCCCTTCTACAAACTTGTTAAGCACCTTAGGGACCAAAAATATGTGTTACTATGCAATCACTTTAAACAAAAGGGTTGGGTAAAAGATGGTAGATTTGTGAGTGTCGAAGAGAAATTAGCTATGTTTTTTACAATGATTGGACGTAATGAACGCTATCGAGTGATTAAACGAAGATTTCAACATTCCACCGACACTTTCCATAGTTGTTTTCATGAAGTTCTACGAGGAATGATGAAGTTTGCAAGAGAAATTGTATGTCCGGCAGCGTCTGAAACAAACACGCAGATTATGTCAAATCAACAAAGTCGTGTGAGAGAAATATTTCCGGTATGCTTTGTTAAAAATATTTGACATTTTTAAAAATATTTGTCTTAAAAATATTTGACATTTTAACGTGTTTTCATCAATGAAGGGTGAAATTGGTGCACTAGACGGGACTCTCATACATGCAGTCATACCTGCTAGTCATCAAACTGCATATAGAGGAAGAGGAGGTGGTCGATGCTACCAAAATGTTCTCGGCATTTGTGATTTCAATATGATATTCACATTTGTTTGGGCCGGATGGGAAGGTATAGCGCATGATTCTAGAGTACTTAATGAAGTTGCATTTAATCCAAATTATGGTTTTCCTTTTCCACCCGAAGGTATACGTCATTCTTAATTATATTAAACTTGTTTAATTTGAGATAATGTTTGAATGATTGCCTAATCAATTTTATTAAATTGTAGATAAATATTATCTTTGTGATGCTACATATTCCAACGCTCGAGGATTTTTAGCTCCGTATCGTAACACAAGGTATTGGTTAGCAGATTTTCGACGCAGACGTGCTTTAACTAAAGAAGAAAAGTTCAATCATGCTCATGCACAACTTCGAAATGTGATTGAACGTGCTTATGGTGTCTTGAAAGCTAGATTCCCAATCTTGAAGCAAATGGCTCCTTTTTCATTTACAAAACAAAGAAATGTGGTCATTGCGTGCTTTGCGATACATACCTTTATAAGAAAATGTAATATTCAAGATCAACTTTTTATGGAGTACAACGAAGACACAATTTTCACCAATGAAGAAGATATTGGAAGTGGAGAAGCGGAACTAGATGGATCACAATGGGGTGCTAATAGCACACAATATATGGCTAATTTGCGTGATCAAATTGCAAATGGACTAGTTTAAATGTTTGAATTTTTTAAATATATCCAAACTATGATGTTGACTTGTTCTTGTTACAAGTACTTATTAATGTTGTTTTGATTATAACATTGAATTCATATTATTATGTTTAATCAAGTTGTTTTTATTTAGAAAACTTTTAAATTGATTTTTTTTAATAATTATAAGTCATTTATTCTTTATTTTTATCAAACAGCTATTTTATTTAGACAAAAATAAAGAATGGGGGTAAAATGGTCATTTCTGACATTCAGACTGTTTATTCAGCATACTAACCGAACAACAACTTTTCTGTTAACATACAGACAGCTATATCCAGACAGACAACTATATCCATTCAGGTCTTAATAGAAGACGAACCGAACAACACCTAAGTCACTATGTGTAACGAATACACATTGGAAAGGAGCTTTTATGATGTTCACTCCCCCAGGGCTTCCATTCAATCATCGAAACACCACAAAGGCAATTTCTATGAACGTTATGACAAAGAAACAAATTTCTTGTGTGTTCGTGCTAGTGATAGAAAGAATTAAGCATGGATGACTGCTTATAGGCTCAAATTTGTGTAAACCACTGAGACAACAGTAAGTTAAACACATACTCAATGTGCATGATTGAAGTGCGAAGGTGGGGCAGACTTCCTTCTTTTCAGTATCCAGATTTTCCAAATGAAAATCAGATAGCAAATGTGCTACGTCCCCTTTGAAAATGTGAAACACTTTCCTTTTGAGAAGAAAATGAGTAGTTGGTGAGGTTTGATCAAGAGTTGGCATGGGTTAGTTGCCTGTTTCAATAATGTTCACCAAATAAATGTCAAACACTAGAAATGTGGCTGCCCGACTCAGAAAGTAGTTGGTGCAGAGTTCTGATATTCTTTTAACTCTGTTCTCACACCCTCTTTCTTTTAAACATTTAGTTACTCTCTTTTTCTGTATACCTCATCACACAATCCACACTCATTTCTGTTCGACTTCTCACACTCAATCACCATGAATTAATTTCTTGGGTAGAAATCACTGGTTAAGGTGTTTCCATAGAAGTTGTGTTAAGTCCTACCACAATGAAATCATGTTATCCTAGAAAGCATGTGATGCTCAATTTGGTTTAACTATTTCAGTTAAAGCACAAATTAGATCTTGAAAACATTTAAAAGCACACTTCCAATTCATGAAATCGTTTTGATATTCAGGAAGTGGTTTGAACATTTAAGAACAATGTTTTCTATGATTGAAAGTTGTCCACTTTTCAACCATATATGAGATTAAGATAAAGGATTATACCTGTACGTGCGATCTTATATCTCATGAAGCTAAGCTTAAAGTCATAAAGATATGATCTTGTAAGCGTTTCTCAAACTGCAAAAGTCTTAAAGTCAAGTCCAAGAAAAATTTATTCACATTGAATTAAAAGACAAAAAGCAGTAAAACAATGAAAGTACAAGTTCTAATCTGAAATAATCAGAAGTCGTCACCTTTTTACTCCCCCTGAAATTATGCATTAATTATCAGTGTAAAAAATGAAAGTACTCCCCCTTGATGGTTGATTTCCTCATTCGAGTATCGGAGTACAATTCTCATATCAGCATAGGAGTAAGGTCTTTTGATCACTGAAGTGCGGGTCTTGAACTGCTTTATTCAAGAGCCATACTTCGTTGAAGTACGGGTTCTAAGCTGATATACTTAGAAGCCTTCGTCTTGACATTTAAGTCCGAGTCTTGAACTGTTGTATTCAAGAGCCTTTGTTGACATTGATGTCCGGGTCTTGAGCTGATTTACTGAAGAACCATCATTCTCCTACTCCCCCTTGACAGTAGGTGCCTGCAACACAGAATCATCCCTTTTCTTTGGTACCCATTGGTATTTGGGTCCATGAGTGTTAGTTGCAGTTCTTATGGGGGTAACTGAGTAAGAACCATACCATTAATGGTCACTCGTCTTATGAACAGGATCATGTGTACGACAATAAGAACAATATAATTTCTTACCTGACAAACTGATTAATTTATCTCTCGTGTAGACAAAATCAGGTTTACCTTTATGCGCATTGTTTTTCTTGGCATTAGGCGTATGTACACATGAGTTTTTACATTTCAGCTCATATTTCTTCTTTGCTTCAACTGGTTTCCTGTTCCAGACCAGTTCAGTTTCTTTGTAGCTGTTTCTCCTTCTTTGATGTGTACCTGAACCATCTGTATTTCTATCAAAGAAAAAGTTAGAATTACGAATTTGATTAGAAGATTTAACTAACCTTTTTGAAGAAACAGATTTGGATGTTAAACTTGCAGCTGACTTGAATGAGCATTCTGAATCAGCTGAATCATCTCCAGGTGAGTGGACAATTGACTCTGGAGTCTTGTGCTCAGTCACCACCACCATTGAAATAATCTTTTCAAGCTCGTTAATCTTTGAAGAATAACTGTTTCTTTCTTTGATAATAACGTCAATCTTTGTCTCAAGCTCACACTTCTTTGTCTTCTCTTTCAGTGCACTCTTAGAAAGTTTAGATAGCTTTGCATTAAGCTTTCTAATTGCAGCTTCAAAGGTGCTTCTCTCTTTCAAATCCCTTCTTAGCATCATTTCTTCCATCTGATATCTCTTTTAAGAATCCAACATTCTTCTGATCAAATGCCTTCTTCTCTTTAACACTCTTTCTTGAAAAATCTGATAACTCTTTGCAAACTCTTTCTTATCTTTATCAATTCAGATCTTTCTTTGGCAATTTGCAGTTCTAGCTCAAATATCTTCTTTTCATTAGCACACCCTGTTTGCTGAAACTTAACAATCTGATCTTCTAAGACTGAGATCTTGTCTTTTAACTCAGTGTTTTCAGTTATCAGACTCTGTTACTTATCCTCAATGCTTTCACCATCTTTCAAATGCCGAGAGTCGGAAATTTGCTTCCGTAGATCCTCATTGATCTTTTTTAATGCATTGACCTTTTCTTTCAGTACCTTCTTTTCATCACGATATTACTTTGACCTCTCCGAACAATTTGTAGCTGAATAAGCAAACTTCTGAAGATCTATTTTGAGTTTTTCAATTTTATCATCATCTTCAGAAAAATATTCCATCTTGAATATCTCTCCATCAGAATCTTGTTTCTGGATTTTAGCTTCCAAGGCAGAAATCTTTCCTTTGTAAAGTACTGGTGTATTCGCATCCATACTGATTGAATTAGTTTCGTTGGAATTCATTATGTTCGATAAGAAACTGTTCGATTGAACGTTAATCCAAATAAAATCAGATAAAATTCAGAAATAAAATTTCCAAATTTAACCAAGTCTGGAACTGGCGCAAAAAGCTTAATTTGCGCTACTTGAAGGTGGCGCAAAAGTCAAACTTTGCGTGTGAAGAGGGTCGCGCGAGTTGGAACTTTGCGCGAGTGAAGGTTGGTGCGAAATAGAGTTTGCGCTAGATGTGGTTGGCGCAAAACAGAGTTTTGTGTGAGATGTAGTTGGCGCAAAACAGGGATTTGCGCTAGTAGTGGGTCGCGCGAAATGAGATTTGCGCTAGTCGAAGGTCGCGCAAACTGAAGTTTGCGTGAGACGTGTATGGCGCAAAGTGAGTTTCGCGTGAGTAGTTGGTCACGCAAAAATGTGTTAACGACCGGAGAGATGATCGACCGTATAGATGTTCGACCGGACTGTTGCGTCGACCCGGGGTTTTACGACCGAGGTTAAACGACCGGATTGGAAATTGTGTACGACCGGATTGTTGTGTGACCGATGAATTCTTCGACCGGTGTGGTAACTTGCGACCGGGACCGGGGTTATCGACCGGAGTTCCTCGGACCGGTATGGATTTCGACCGGTGTTCGATCTACTTCGTTAAATCGGCCCTATAAATTCCAAATTGACCTATCTGTTTGTCGAATTACAACACCAAATTATGACACAATGATCGACTAATCAACTACAACACTTTACAACCTATTGATTTCGAAAACAACCACTGTTTAAAGATTTTGATCAATGACACAATGTTCTTGAAGAAATAAAGAACACAGAGAGTTTGATAATTTGATTTTGAATCTGGTTATAGCTCTGATACCAATTGTGAGTCCGTGTGATTGAACATGATCTTTACCAGAAAACCAAACAACAAAGATATATATTAACCAACCTGTTTCGATTACAAAATGATGGATTACAAGGTTGATGTTCTTTAATATTTAAGCTCTCTCACTTTCTCTCTTGTTAGGTCTATATGATGATATGATGATCTGAGATATGAATAGTTATGAGATAAATAATATCTCAAAACCTTTTATATCTCAAACATAATATCTCAAAATATAATATCTAAACTAATATCTAGATATTTAAACTAATATCCTAATATCTATTAACTAGATATTTAGGACAAACATAAAATACAATAAACAACTTTGACAATTATTACAAACTAACATTTGACTAATATCGAGAGCAACTTTTCAGCTTTAGCTTCAGATTCCAGTCTTCAGATTGGATGATCTTGAATCCAATAAATTTATGATCTAACACAGGGGTTGATGGTGGAGTCTCATTGATTGCAGAAGAGATCATGACATCTATCTGCATGTTGTCTTCATTTTGTTGCTCTGCCTCTAATGTATCAAGTTGGTAAGGTTGAGCATTATGATATGCGTACTCCACCTTTTCAGCATCTTCATTATCTTCATAATCACTCCCAAACGCATCCCTCATTATTATCTGTTGGCATTCTGGGGAGGAGAAAGCATCCTCTAAAGGGATGCTGGAATAATCTATAGTTCTTCATCCTCATCCTCAAGAGCATTAATCGTCTCTGGAATGGCACTTACCACATGAATAAGTGGTACTTCTGAGGTGGAAGGTGCTAGAAGTATAACTGGTACTGGAGAGCATAGAACAGTTGAGTGTAGTTCTTCAGCAGAGGTGGGATTCCTCTCTAGTTCATTCAGATCTTGTGCTCCAAACTTGGTGCGGAGGAGGAAGGGGGAGTAGAGGCACTAGCTTCCTCTGTTCTGATTTGAGATGTTGGTCTCTCCCTCTTTTGATGCTCTGACAACCCTTTTGGCTTATCATCATCATTTTGGTCATCAGATTCATCAAATCTGGCTTTCTTGGAAGCCTCCTCTGCGCACGTAGTCTCTGGGACTTTCCTCTTAAGCTTTAAAGCAGTCTCTGGAGTCAAAGCATCATGGAGCAAGTTCTGGAAATTTGGTTGTCATTGACTAAAAGTTCCATCTGCTTGTCTTGTATTTCATTTTTACACAAAACTTGGTTGTCATTGACTAAAAAGTCAATTTGGAAATTCGTATGTATTATTTAGACGTCCACATATGTTTATACATGTTTTTCAATAAAAAAATTTTTACCAAAATTGTAATCGATTTTCTAGTCATTATGTGATCCATAATTGTGATTTTCCTCCTTTTAGTTTTGATTTTGTTTGACTGTTTAAAAAAGCAAATTTTGGTTTTAGTTAAAAATGTCAATTCATTGAAAATTGTATTTTGAAAACATAACTAAAAAATTGATTTTGCTTCAATGAACATTTTGCAGAAATGAAGAGGAGAGGATTGATGATAGGAATACATACATATATATGTATGTATGTATAAGATGTAAGTGATCTGGATAAGATGAAACTGAGAATAGATTTTACCCAAAACAGAAACAATAAAAAAACCCTAACAAAACAGCCAAAAACCCATACAACGGTGAACAATGCAAATTTTCTTGTGACATAGGTCGCACAAAAAGTCAGCGAGACACCGTTTCCATGCAAACATTCCAGAGACCCACACGACTTTTCCGGCGACTTAGACCGTGTGGGAGGCTGCGTTAGGCACTGTTTCACAACCAATAAAAATATGATTTTTAGTGTTAATGCTATCTTTTGACTGTTTAATATATGTGTAAAACCCATACAACAAGACCAAATCTTCCTTAGCTCATATAATATCTTAAACAACTCAATAAGATGATTAGAACTTATAAACTAAGGAAGACTTTATCACATTTCCTATGTGGGACAAATGATATGCCTTAAGAACTTATATATATATATATATGTATATATATATAGGGTCAGGTTCACGTGAGACCAAGTTGTTTCCGTGAGACCGCGTGAGACCAAGCCTTAAAACATGAAACTTCACACCGAAACACTGTGAAGGTAAAAAACATTCGAACCTTCATAATGTAATCACACTATGAAGGTAAAAAAACCTAAACCAAGTTAAAAAAAATCAAACCTTCACAGATAAAAGACTGTGAAGGTATATCCGAACCTTCACAGTGAAGACGCTGTAAAGGTAAAAAAAAAAAGAACATTCACAGCGAAAAACACCGTGAACGTAACATTTACGGTGTTTTCTCTATGAAAAGTTCAATTTTTTTACATTCACAGTTTTTTGGTGTGAAGTTTCATACTTTAAAGTTTGGTCTCACCGGTCTCACGGAAACTGTTTGGTCTCACGCGAACTTAAGCCTATATATATATATATATATATATATGGGTTCAAATGAGAATTGCTAAATATATGAGAAGTAGAGAAGTAATCATAGCCCTTCATACTTAGTGATTCTCGTAGATTGTTTACAATTGGTCTTCCTTTTCTACTTCCACAACAATCTGTAAATTCTGTTTTTTGATTTATCGATAATCAATAAACAAAATTTTAAAGTATAATTTATGTGTTTGTATTCAATCCCCCCCCCCCCCCCTTCTGCAAAATTAAACCCTTGTAGATTCCTTTTCGGGACCAACAAGTGGTATCAGAGCAGTGATTAAGGAATCTTGCTTATCTCTTTCTTGTTATTCTTAACATGGCACAAACCGCAAACACCAACTATCATGATAATGATTATCTTGCAAAACCTCCACAATTCAGTAGAGATAACTTCTTATTCTGGAAAAATCGTATGTCTCTTTTTCTAATAGGTGTAGATCCTGAGATTCCTCACTACATTGCAAATAGACCCTATGTTCCATTTGTTCTTCCTACTGGAGTCATACACGAAAGGAGTGTGGCTAAACAAGTGCACCAATGGATTGATGAAGACAGGAATAAATTAGCTATTGATACAAAAACTAGAACTATTTCCATAACACTTCCTGATGAGGTAAATCATTCTGTAATGAATTTAAAAACCTCCAAAGTTGTATGGGACACACTTTGTGTCCAATATGAAGGTACTACTGAAGTACTAGAGACAAGAAGAATTAATCTAATAAGACAGTATGAAAGCTTCATTTGTGGTAAAAATAAATTTTTATCTGAAGTACATCAAAGGTTTAACTGCCTTTTGATTGACCTTAGAACTGTTGGCCGGGAATATTCAAATTCTGAAACTCTAATAAAGTTTCAAGAATGACTCCCTAAAAGTTGGGACAACTACTCAATCTGTCTTAAGTTAAGAAAAGACCTCTCTCATTTACCTCTCAGTACTCTTTATGGGATTTTGCTCACTCATGAGCAATACCGACAGCTGAAGAAATATCTCATAAGAGATTCAAAAGACATTAAGAGCATACCTATTGCTTTAGTCTCTTCAGAGATGGATCTTCCTCCTCATCTCTCAACTTTAACCATAACTGAGTTAGAACCTTCTAACTCCGAGGACTTATCGGATCCTGATCTATCAGATTTTGATGAGTCATTGGCACTCTTGAAAAACTATTTTCGAAGATTTTCCAAAAGAAGCAATTTCAGGAGAAATCCACCGCTGACCATCGCTGATAAGCCAAAATTAACTATGGTTGATAAATCTTCAGCGACATGCTATAACTGCGAAAGAAAGGGACATTTTGCCTTTGAATGCAGGTCCAAGAAAGTCATCAAAACTTCTTTATCTATACGATCCCAAAGTGATAAGTACCTTAAGTTAAAAGGCAAATATCAAAACTTGAGAGATTACAAGCGAAAGGGAAAAGGACTTATCGCTGAAGATCACGATTGGGAAGACTCAAATGAAGAGTCAAACTCTGATGAAGAAGATGCGGCCTATCTCTGTCTTATGGCCAAAATTGGTGAAGAAAAAGAAGAAACATTTGAAGTTTTTTCTTCCTCCTCCACTCAAGCTTCTATACCATCTTAGGACCTGAAGGGTATCTGGTATATTGATAGCGGATTCTCTAGACACATGACTGGTAACAAGTCCCTGCTAACAGAATACAAGGAAGAAAGTGGTCCCTCGGTGACTTTTGGTGGACATGGAAAATGCTACACCAAAGGATTTGGTGTATTAACCAATGGAGTGACTACCTTTAGAAGACTCGCAAACGTTGAAGGAATGAAGCACAATCTTCTCAGCATCAGTCAACACTGTGAGAAAGACTATTCAGTGCATTTCTCAAAAAGAGCTTGTACTGTCAGTGACAAGAATAGAACTCTTGCTCTCACTAGTACTCACATGGAAAATGTCTATGTGATCAACATGGACTCTTCCAACACTGAAAATATTTGTTTTCTCTCCAAAGTTGATTCATATGTCAACTAGCTACGGCACAAAACACTCTCACATCTGAACTTCAAGACGATGAATGGACTTGTAAGTAAGGAGCTTGTTACTGGCTTACCTTAACACTCAGGAATCTCGATGTTCAGCTTATGAAAAAGGGAAACAAACACAAGCCAGTTTCAAATCCAAACAAGTGTCTTCAGTAAGCACACATCTACATCTACTCCATATTAATCTGTTTTGATCTGTCAACAAACAATCCATCATTGGAAAGAAGTATACTCTCGTCATTGTTGATGGTTTTTCTAGATACATCTAGGAAAATGGAAGTACTAAACAATATGATAGTTTGGTTAATAAGAAGTGATCATGGTACTTAATTCAAAAAAGTACTCTTGATAACTTCTTTAAGACTAAGGGAATATCTCACAACTTCTCAGCTGTAAGAACACCACAACAGAATGGAGTTGCTGAAAGAAGAAATCGAACCATCATTGAAGCCGCTCGATCTATGCTCAGTGAATCTCATCTACCAACCCAATTCTAGGATAAAGTTGTCAATACTGCGTGCTTTACTCAAAAACGATCACGGATTGTAAAGCGGTTCAAGAAAATAGCCTACAAACTCTTCCATGGAAGAAAACCAACTATCAGCTTTCTTCACATCTTTGGTTGTCGATGCTATATCTTAAACAACAGAGATGATCTTGGAAAGGTTGACCCCAAAGTTGACAATGGTATCTTCCTAGGATACTCTTCAATATCTAAAGCCTTAAAAGTATTCAACAAAATAAGACAAATTGTTGAAGAAACCGTACATGTCACCTTTGATGAATTTCGATCAGCAAATTCAAGACCTATTCTTGAAAATGAAGAACTGAATGAATGGATGTTTTCTCATTACAGAGAACCTGAATCATCCTTCAGTAATCATTCAAAAGCTGAAACACTTAACGCTAATGAGGATCCAACCCTTATTCAAAGCATGACAATGTTAGAGCTAAACCTACTTCTTGGATCTCGGTTGCTCCAATTACCTCTATTCTTCCCTTAAATTCATCTAGCAGAGCAGATTCACAATCGAGTCACCCCTCAAATGATGAATCACCCTCAACTTCTAAGTTACCTTTAGAAAGCACAACTCAAGATCCTGAACCTCCTCAATTTCATAATGAGGAAAGAAGTAGTAAAGAATCAAACACTGAAGTTTCGTCCTAAACATCTGAGCTTCGTCCAAATGAAGCCTCAGAACCTATTCTTCAATTACCTTCTTAGAGATCGACTAAGGGTCACCCAATTGATCAAATTCTTAGTGATCCAAATACAGGTATTCAGACTCGATGTAGTTCAAGTAATATCTGCCTCTTTGTTAACTTTATATCTCTTCTCGAACCAAAGAAAGCTGATGAATCCCTTCAAGACCCTAATTGGGTCAGTTTTATGCAAGAAGAGCTACGTGAGTTCGAAAGAAACAAGGTTTGGAATCTTGTTCCTCGTCCAGATAGTAAAACTGTTATAGGTACCAAATGGGTATTTCGAAATAAAGTAGATGAACTTGGTACTTTGATCCACAACAAGGATAAACTTGTTGCTTAGGGATACAAACAAGGAGACGACATAACTATGATGAAACCTTCACCCCAGTGGCTAGGATCGAAGCAATTCGATTATTCTTATCCTATGAAGCTCAGAAAGACTTCAAAGTATTCCAAATGGATGTTAAGTCAGCCTTCTTAAATGGAAAGTTGAATGAAGAAGTCTATGTAGCATAGTAGCTCACAAAGACTTCAAAGTATTCCAAATGGATGTTAAGTTAGCTTTACTAATTGAATAGTTGAATGAAGAAGTCTATGTAGAGCAACCCCCGGGGTTCCTTGACCCTATGCATCCAGGTTATGTCTATAAACATCCAGGTTATGTTTATAAACTAGATAAGGCTCTTTATAGGTTAAAACAAGCTCCTCATGCTTGGTATGAACCCTTTCCTCCTATCTTATCGCTGAAAAGTTTGAACGTAGAAAGATTGGTAGTACCATATTCCTTAGAACAATCAAGGTTCATATCATTCTTGTTTAGATATATGTCAATGACATTATATTTGGATCCACGAATCCTTCACTATGTGTTTGGTTTGCTGAACGTATGAAGAAGGAATATAAAATGAGTATGATGGGAGAACTTACATATTTTCTTGGTCTTCAGATCTGAAAAAGGAATATTCATAAGCCAAGGTAAGTATGTTAATGACATGTTGAAGAAATTTGATCTTACTCAATGTTTAGCGATGAAAACTCCTATGGCACCACCACTGACACTAAACAAGGACCCAAATGGAAACCTGTGAATGTCACTTCCTATACAGAAATGATCGGCTCTGTATGTATCTTACAGCTAGCCGACATGATATCATGTATTCTACATGTCTTCGTGCACAATGTCAATTTAAACCCAAGGAATCACATCTAATCGCTGTAAAGCGAATCTTAAGATATCTGAAGGGTACACCCAACCTAGGTCATTGGTATCCTAAAGACTTAAAGTTCGACCTAACTGACTATTCAGATAGTGATTTTTCAGGTTGCAATCTGAATAGAAAAAGCACCACCGGTGGTTGTCAGCTTCTAGGTGGTAAGCTCGTAAGTTGGACAAGTAAGAAGTAAAACTCAATGTCCACATAGCTGAATATATAGCTACTGGTAGCTGCTGTGCTCAGGTCTTGTAGATGAGAAATAAACTCATTGACTATGACCTTCAACTTTCAAAGATTCCTATCTACTATGACAACACTAGTGCTATTGCAATAGCCATCAATCCAGTGCTTAACTCAAAGACTAAGCATATTGAGATCATATATCATTTGATCAGAGATCATGTTATGAATGGAGACATTGAACTTCATTTCATTCCCACTGAGTACCAACTCGTTGATATCTTTACAAAACCTTTTGATGAAAGAAGATTTAATATTTGGATCAACGAACTTGGAATGTAAACCTGGACGAATAAATCTTCAACTCTAAGCATAACTCAATATGAATGATTCCCCCAGTTTCTCCGATTCATTCTTTGATCTCTCACCAAAATGATCTTCAACTCCCAAGGTATGAGTGTTGTTTCCTCGTTGAAGATCCTTTAGTGAGACACTTTTGAAAATTGAAAGATAATCCTTGACCTTATGTTTAGGTGATTAAAAGCTTTTCCAAAAAGAATTATCACTGACTTTTTCTTATCAGTGTATCACTGTTAAATATGAAACTAAATCACTAAATCTCTTCAAGTGATTAAATGATTTTTGGAAAATGAAAAGACGTGTATTTATGACGTCATTTTTGATAACCGCTGGCACACGTTCTGACACATGTCCGCCCGCCCCCTTTCCATTTTTTTGACCAATCATACATTAGTTACGTGTCCTAGTCTCTCTCTCTCTCTCTCTCTCTCTTTCTCCTATAAATTCAACTTTGTTTCCAAATTTAAATTTTACGCGAACAAAAACTTTCTAGAGCATTCACACATTTTCTCTCTCACCAAAAACACCAAGAACACACACAAATCTTCGTAGCATTCAACACTCAATCTCAGTTCTCATGATTATACTTGATCCTTCTTACTATTTCTACTTGAAGTCCTATTTGATCTTAATCTTTTGATAAACCAAGATTAAACAATACGTTTTCTTATAAAATTATCTTCTTCGTGATTTTTTTTCTAAAACCCTAAAAACCGGTTGCAGTTTTTAGATGAATGTATAAATGTTTTTTTTCTACTTATATATTTTCCCTTAACGAATTTTAATGGTTTTCTTTGTTTATTAAATCATATATCTGGTTCAATCATCCTGTTTCTCTAAATCATTCCATTTTCAGGGAAATGGTCAAAATGCTCTGAGATTGAGAAAGGATTCTTTATTTCCCTTGCAATACCAAAATCTCTTTGTGGTATTTTCTTGTTCTAAATCTATGGTGACTCACTGTAGCAAACAATGGCATCTGAATCAACTGTCATGAAGCCTCCATGCATGAAGTACTCCATTGCTGAAGTCGACTTCAAGTCCAACAATCACCAAGCCCTAAGCCCTACTCTCATTCCCAAAGAAAAACCTGCTCCCCACCTAATTGAAGCTACTGAGTTTTTGAGAAATAGGCCCATCAGCTATGCTCTCACTGTGTATCCTCCAGGATGTAAGTCTCTCCTTCAACAGTTTTGGCAGTCTACCACTATCGCTCAAAAGAAGAATAAAGCAGGAAAAGAGATCACTCCCATCTCCTTCATCACTGAACACGGTCATGGAGACTTTGGACTCGCAACCCTTAGATCTACACTCACTCTCCCTAAGACGTGAATCTTGTCTGGCAAAACAAAATGTCTGCCTCTTAATGACTCTAAAACTTTCTGAATGATTTTGTATCTTGGGCCCCCTTTAACCATTCAGCACCCTAATTTCATTCTAAACGGTTACCAAACAACCATATTTTATTTTTCACTATATCATAAAAGTCTCTTAATCGTTCTGACCACTTAATCATCCTGCACTAAACCATTCAACAATTGCCAAACAACCCTAGCAGTTAACAGTATTCCAACAATTATCAGTTAGACCTATGTAGCAACTGGAGTTCACTCTTTTATGCTAATCAAGAGGTATACCTTCTCTTCCCATCTCTTTATTCAATGTTGTTTCAGTTGGATTTTTATCTAGCAGCATCAGTGATTTTGTTTGAAATGACCATTTCGATCTCTATGGTCTATGGAAATAAATGGTATAGTGTGATTTTGTTTGAAATTACTATTTTGATTTTGCTCTGATCGATTATGACTTTTGCACCACATATATCTTGGTCGATTGCAAGCGACTTTCATAGTATATTTGTTGATTGATTAGTGTGAAAATGTATTTTGCACTAGCATTGTTTACGTATTAATGTAACTTGGAAGAGCCATTGATCACCTTACATCTAAAACTTGTATGAATTGCATTCTCCGTATGTAGATGACAAGGTTTACCGCATTTTTTGACACGAAGATAGCAAACTTGAAGTAATCTCTTTTCACCTTCATGTTGCTCAGTGCAATTGTTCATTGTTACTAGCATAAAAGGATTATGGGGCAAAAATTTTACAATTTTGTTGAAACTAAATCCATATTCTAGCGTTCGAAAATGATGGGTTTTTTTTATTGAAAATGATGGTTTTCTTGATCTATCTTAGGTAAATTCAAAGCTCTAATGTGAAATTAGTACTAATAAACATTAATTTTTTTGATTATTTGCATGATTTAAGCATAGCCCAGATGGGGATATTATCGATTGGGTACACATCTCTTACCAGCTCTGTTGATCTCCCATTCCTCAAAGACCATAAATCCAGTTTTGTAACCACCTTCAAGATTTGCGTGTATCATTCTTGTTTTTATTATTTTTGTTGAATTTCCAGTTTGATCTTTATTCGATATGGTTTTTGGGGTTGATTTCGATAAGACCTAACTACCATTCACAAGGGCGTTATGATGAGAACAAGTTGAAAATGGAGTACAAAGAAAGAGTAGACAATATCAACTGGTTGTAGTATGTGCCCTAAAGATTGTAGTATAGTGTTAAAAAATTCAAACGTAACTACAAAAAGTTTGAAAAACAAACAGGTTAGATTTATTGCAAAATCTTCCACAATGCTTTATTTCTTACTCAACAAGAAATGAAAGCAAACATGTTAGATTTATTAATGTGATGTCTTAGAATGAAATAACATATATGTGGTATCTATATACTAGCATCTTTAGTAGACACTACAACATGAGTCCCTTTTAAGATTTAAATGTTAAGTTATCCATCTCATGAAAACATTATTTCTGTAAACAAGTAATCGAACACATGCTATTGATTTTTGAAATAATTTATTAGTTAAGTACAATTTAATTGGTTTCTATGAAGAGGCATCGATTTGGTTGTGTTAATATCCATTCTTTTGCCATTGAAATTTGCTTTACTTCTAATTAACTAGGTGCATATGATTGATCACTCGAAACTCATCCTTTACAACCATGTCCTTTCCAGCTTGTAGAAAATCGAAGTTTCATTCCTCCAGCACCAAGTGAAGTTGCTAATTGTCGATAGAATTGATGCTCTTGTTTCGGGATATCCCTTGAACACATACCTCTGTAAGAAAATCTATCTTTTAATTAGTTGTATCTTCTAATGGTGAATGTTTTTATGCAACTATCAAATTGTTCATTTTCGAATTTCCAACTTCTTTGAGAGAAATTTAATTTGGTGTATTTTGTACATATATATTCATTTCGTGATAGAAACTTAACCTAACATTTTATACTACTTCAAATTTAATAAAGATGGAAAAACAAACCAAACATCCCAATGCAAAATAATATGTTAAATGGCATTGTTTCAGAGATAGTCTTTAGCCCAGTATATTGGTAAATTACTTGGGTAAATTATTTTATAGATAGGCCAAAAACAGTCTTATATTCCCATCAAACTCGAAATAAAAGGTAGACTGAAAAGAAAATGTATCTTGACGAAGGTTTCAGATACGTATCTGCTCGAACGTACAACTCTAATCCTCTCACCGTAGTAGTTTTAAACTACAGGAACATGCATCAGAATAGGCTCATCAGCAATCACAAGTGGTGGTCAATATTCCTCTACCTCTTTTGTTGGGAGTGCGATAAAATCATCCTTGGGCATATGGATTATCACATTATCAGGCTAAGGCGTCTCTGTACCAAGCTTTCCATAAGGGCCCCAATCGAGCATGATCTTCATTTTGATACCAAGAACACCTTGAACACAGAATGGAGTACCAACTTATTTGTTAGTTGATGATATGATGGGAACATCTGTATGAAAAATAATTACACTGAAAAATTCATTTTGCTTCATATCCTACTTGTGTGTGTGTGCGTGCAAACAAGGTCAAATAAGTAAATATATAAAATTACATTAAGCAAGGATAGATGTGTTTGTTGTAATAAATCAAGGTCAACAATAAAATATAAAACAGTTAAAAGTTACATTGAACTGTGAATTGTGTTGTTGATAGCATCATTTATAAGTTCCCAGTTTGGTATATAAAGGTCATTTTTGTACTTTGAGATGTAAATTCTGTGTTTAAAGGATAAAGAAAAATTACTTATGTGAAGTAATTAATATTCCATTATACAATTGCCTAAAATTCTTTTTTATCTCCTAAAGCCTTGTTGTGCTTTGAGTTCTTTATCTTTTTTTTTTCTAGATTAACGTGTCAATCATAATAGTTAAAGATGGAGAACTAAACACAAAAAAGGAAGTTTGATACTAATTATCACATTGATGCCCATTTGGTGGTTTAGTCCTAGAAAGTAGTAACAAAGTGTAGTCGACTGGTTTGATGACAATAAAAAGAAACCGACTAGTAAAAGACTTTCATCTTTGATGATAATAGCATGTTTCGTTACAAATAGGTAAAGCTAAAAGGTGGACTCAACTTATTTTTACATTTTCATATTTTACGTCCTGTTGTAACCAAAAAAGTCTTAATACAACATATGAACTACCAAGCATTTCAAAGATATATTGAAATAATTTCATATTTAAAATATGAATGAATCTTGATAGAACATGTGCATCCCGCCGTATTGTGCAGGCACACATCTAATATATATAAACTAGTAGAGGGAGGTTCATTTGTTAACCATAAAATTGTTGTTAACTTTGTGAACCTAAACCAACCAATAGAATTGCATCTTGATGTGTTGTTTTGATTCTATGTGTAATTAATGACAAATGGTAGGAAGGGAAATCATAATGTATACAATATTTAATCTACTTATATGGGAGTTGCAAAAATTAAAATTCCACGATTCTAACTAATTGTTTGATTTAATTTTTTTTTTCCATAATCAATTACATGGTAAAATCATATGAACATCACAAGAATTCAAGTAGCTAGTGGTTTCAATTCAAATCTTTGTCCATATTCATCTTAATTCCCAAATCATATAAACGTCACAACAAATGAACGCAACAACATCCACCGACATTATGTATTCTAGGCTCCTTAACGACGTCGATAGAGGTGAGTTCGTTGAAAATTTATCATATATGGAAACAACAACATTGCATGAGGCCAATGGAAATCTACTTAATAGGAATGAGCACCAAAATGAAAGCAGCGGTAATTGCAATGTGGATATAGTCGAATCGAATAACAAATTTTGTGTTGGTAAGTTTTTTTTTGAATGATTTCGAGTTGTTTTGATTATTTAGTTTTATGATGTTTTCATTCCCACCATTTTATGAACATATGGGAACAATTAATTAAGCATCCCGTTAGTTTCGTATCTACATCGTTGATCACAGAAGTTCATATGTAAAATATTATTTTTCATTTTATGGAGGAGTTGGGTGTGTGTGGCCTTCATCCATATGTTCATTAACATATGGGAATCAACTGTGCACATCCTGAACATTTGTGAACACGACTGTATGATTGAATTGATGAAGACTTAGTCCCCATGTCAGTTACCAGCATGATTTCTGCAAACATCCATGTATGATTGTCCCTTAAACCAATCATACAAAGTGATATTCACCGACTCCACCCAGTAACCTTCAAATGCATGCATCTTCATGTTCATGGTGAACATGTGTGTAAGTGCATACTTGTGAATTATACATAATTTTAAAAAGTTGGTTTTGGACTGTCAAATGTGTATGAACACATGTGTTGCACGTAACTGATGTTTTATTGTTCTAGTTGAACATATCAGTAAGGTAACTTTCATACGTGTTCATATCACGAGTGCATGCGATCATGAATAATGTGTGGACATACTGTTGATTTTATAACATCATCTTCACATGGGATAGATCAAAAATGCACATACTTTTCACTTTAAAACGTCATGTTCAAATGGCATAGAACAAAGAACATAACTATTAATGTGTCAAATATTGTTTCTTTTTCTAGATGACGTTGTAGATTTCGATGTTGTGGAGTCTTTTGAGGGAACCAAGTTTTTATCCCAAATGTCGATGATCATATTAAACCGAATCTCAATTACATGTTTAATTCTTTGAAAGAAGCAGAAGCAATGTATAGAAAGTATGTGGACAAGGCTGGGTTTGATGTTCGATTGAATGCCAAGAAGACGAATAAGTATGGTGATATTCAGACGAGGTGGTTCGTATGTAGTAAAGAGGGCATTCCAAAGGAAAGAAAATTTGACTCCCTTGATATTCGGTCGGGTGATAGGCGATATCGTAATTAAACGGTCAGGATGAGAGACGTGTGTAAAAAAAGGATAGGCTTCGTTATGAAATATATGTGCTTGTGGAAGAGCATAACCATGTTTTATTTAACTCAAATGACCGTCGATTCTCTAAGAAGAATAGACAGATGCAATATACCGACTATAAACATGTTTTAAATATTTCTAGTTATAAGATTCGTGCGACTAGAGCCTATCGGTATCAAACTATTCTGAACGATGGGTTTGAGCAATCCCGATCAACGTTTGTCAATTAAAAACACTTTAAGAGGGATTATGTTTCATTTGTCGGTAATAAAGATGCAAAGATGTTGATAAACAAGCTTGCTAATAGGCGCGATCTAGTTCCAGAATACTTTTACGAGTACAAGTGCGATGGACGGGAGTTGAATGCGATTTTTTGGGCGGACGAAGTTTCTCGTCTCAACTACAAAGAATTTGGTGATGTAATCTCGTTCGATGGAACTTTCTGAACCAACATGTGAGTTAAATGTTTAAATTGACATCTATCTCCGTTTTATAGCGATCCTGTTTAACACTGATGTATGGGTTGTTGGTGTAGGCATCTGATGATTTTTGTCCCATTTTTGGCTGTTAACAATCACAAAGCCTCTGTGGTTGTTGGTTCGGCGTTGATAAATGGCGAGATGATCGATAACTTTACTTGGGTTCTCAGAGCCTTTTTGGAGTGTCATGGGAAGCAACCAGTTTTTGTCATTACAGACCAGTGTGCGACAATGAGAAAAGTTATTCCCTTGGTGTTCACAGATTCGAAACACCGGTTGTGTATGTTGCATATTATGAAAAAGTGCCTAATAAGGTAAGTACGTTGGTTTATTAAATTATAAATTAGAAACATGTACTTTTTGAAATGTGTTTGCTACATCATTTGTTGTTGTTATATTTGCAGGTCAGTATTGCATTGAAGCATAACCCAGAGTTTAAGAGGGTTATTAACAATCTCGTTTGGAATGTCAAGATTGGCCCAAAAGAATACGAGGTACAATGGTAGAGTATGATCGAGAAATATGGGTTGGTGGGTGATAAGTGGTTCGATGAGATGTTTGAGATCCACCAGTCTTGGATTCCAGTTTTACAAGGACACCCCTATGGCCTTATGAAAACGACATCAAGGTCCGAGAGTGCTAATGCGTATGTTAACATATACTTATCGTTTTTCTTTGATTTGGTGCAATTCCTTAATAACTATGATATTGCTATCGAGAAGCAAAGGTATGAAAAATCCATTAATGAATCTGTAACAAGGACCATGACTCCCCCGGTATGCCATCCCTTTAGGGATTGGGGTTCATGCATCAAAGATATATAGTCTCTCAATCTTTTTCGACTTCCAAAAGGAAGTTAAGATGGCACTTTGTGGGTGCGTAATCGATGTTGTTGAATCTCAGGGTGAATTGAAGACGTTCGTAATAAGTCAGACATCCAAGTCATCTCCTTCTCAAGTCAAATATACGGTAATTTTCCATGTATGTAGAACTTCTCTTGATGGGAATGTGACTGGTTATTATCGTTGTTTTTTAGCTGGCCCGCAATAACTCCGAAAACACGGTCGAATGCCGGTGTAAATTCTTCGTTCGGAATGGTTATTTATGCTGCCATGTACTAGTTGTCCTTATATTAACGATAAGGTTGATTGCATTACCGAAAGATATATATTACGTCGTTAGACCCGACAGTTGTCCAACTGCAATCTGCGAGTGTTAGATACGAAGAGGGGGATACAGAAAAAGAGAAATGCATTCGAGATGTTTACCCCAAAGTTGACGATATCGTAAGTCAAGCATGGAATGACAAATCGTTACTGTCTAAACTAGATGAGATACTTCATAATTTTAAAATCGTTGTTGAAATGAAACTCCCATATGAAGATCCATTGCAACAAAAGATTGATGCAATTAAAGAACATCTTGGGGTTGATGTTCCTGATGTTGTGAATATGTTACCCCCATCAGGCATCCGGAACAAGGGTTGTGGCACCGGGAAAAGGTTGGTTAGTGTTTCAGAGAAGGTGCAGTCAAATAGCAAAAAGCCGAAGCACAAATGTGCAAAGTGTGGACAATCTACCGGGCATGACTCCCGGAATTGCCCCAACGTTTGGAATTCATTATATTGGTTGCAGTCAAGAATTAGTAATAGTTATTAGTATTTATGGGTCATAAGTGATAGTTATTAGTACTTACGGATAGAGTACGGTGTTCGGACCTTGAATACATGGATGAACACATGGATTTTCATGTAAGAACATAATTGTTCATACATGTTCATTCATGTGTGCTTTTTTGCATTATTCCAAACATTAATATTTAACGTTTTGCTTAAAATTTTAATAATTTAAACATTATAATTATACCAATATGTTAAGTACTTTGGTGAACCAAAATATGCTCCTCCCCCAACTATAAAGGTATAATTATATATAATGAAACTAAATGTTGGTCATGAATTCAAGAATTCACTGTGGTTCAGTTAGTGTGCATGCATGTTGAAACGTTCAACTCATGTCAGAAACACAATACACAAAAAAAAAAAAATGAAACACATTTGTACTGATCAACAAAATTACTGTAAATGTTCAACTCAATAACTAAAGATATCACATTTGATCAGAAACATATCCATTTGAACAGACATACACTTGATCACAATGGCCTTATGCTATTTAAGGAACAAATTCATAAATACTAGACCTACCCTTTTATTGTAATATGGTGTGATAAAAGGAATCCTCGCTATCTACACCTATAATATCCATGCCATCATGCCTATGGAGAGATTCTCTATGGTTTTTTCAACCATAGGGTGATTATATATGGAAAGACTCAAAAGGAAATATGGAAAACTGAATCATATCAATGGAAGAAGAGGGTTCGGGTAATGTTAATATATAAAGCAAATCCTAAAAAGATACTTTCCTTTTAAATTGAATCTGTAAATCATAACTATACTGTACCATAACCACAAAAGTCTACCGACATCTCCCTAACCCCAATTCGGTGTTTCCATCCCATACCAACCACACTAAGGTGGTAGTTCACATTCTTCAATGTTCATTCTTGTTCATATAAAATAGGTAATCTTCACACGTTCAAACGTTTCATTAACTCACTTGTTAACCTTTTGTTTTTCAGGTTCATGGCTGATCACAACCAACACCAAAATGGTGTTAACCTTATTGGCAACCACTCCAATCAAGTGGTTGTCATCGATGCCCTAATCCGAGAAAACAAGAGGCTTCTTACCGAGCTCCGTCATTTGGAGGCGACAAAAAAAGATACAGTTGAAGAGTTGGACTAGACGAAGGTGCTACTAGAGGAGTAGGGAGGAAAAAGGGATGACTTCAAGGAAAATAAATTGGGGTTGCAAGAAGATCTGTGGAAGTCCAACCTTGATCTCACGGTCCTCAACGCGAAGTATGATCAACTCTGTTGGGAATGTACTTGCCGAACGCACCGTTAATCTTATGCGTTATGACCCTAGTATTTTAAACTTTAATTATGGATGTATCAAATGTATTTGATTTAAGAATGTTATCGTGAAGTATTGATGGTTGGAATGGTAAGGGTTATTGGTAATGAAAACCATGTTTCCATATGGTTTCAAATTTGAAACATGGAGAATTTTAAAACACATAAAAGGACACAATCATCTTCATTATCATAAAGAGATGTCGTATTCTAATAAAAAATGCCAAAAATAAAATAAAAATAACACACAAGTGTTAATCGATCAGAGGAGGTTATAAGCAATCATAACCTCTGAAAATTGACAATTTTGCCTTAATCATAACACGATTACACCTTTTTATACCTAAACATTTAAAATCCTAAATCTGATCAACAAAATCATTCAAGAACAATCATTTATATTAGGCACTCAGATGTATCCTCAGAGACAAAGTTCAGAGTCTCTGGTAGATAGCATCATAAACATAACATAAAGCAGTTTGAATCAGATTTGGTTTTATTTCTTAGAAAAGATTTCTTGAGTGTAAGGAAAGAACAATAACATCTATAACAAGAAACGCATGACTACATCTTACAAAACAGTACATTTTGGAATGTGATATGTTCATAAAGGTTCATTGCAGCCATACATACATAAACCCATGAAAAGGTGGTTGAACTCAGTTTGTTCAATACGTCCAGTCACACACACATACACTAACAACATGTGGGTGTACATTGAGTGAACCATAGTACCATACAATGAACATAAAATCATTTTGGCATGTGATATGTTCCTGTCTTTGTAAATGAGAGGAACATATGTTGGTGATTTTAGTTTCACCAGGCATTTAAGGCATTTAAGTGTAATTGGTTATAACACGAGTACTAATGGGTTTCAAACTGTGATCTAATACAAGTTAGGTGGTGCGGAGTGCACACTTGTTATAAGACGAGTTTGATCCCGGATACGATGAAATGGCGGGGGTCAAGGGGCAACGCCCCTGGCTGAGATCCAAGAGGCAGAGCCTCTTAAGGCACGTCAGAGCCTCTTAAGGCATAGCAGAGCCTCTCAAGGCATGCCAGAGCCTCTGATGGGCGTCTCTGGACCAGAAGCTCTGGTGTCTATTTTTGGACTAAATCTGCATTTACTGAACATTTAATGCTCAGTTATTTTCTGCCCTTAATTTTAGCTAAATTGATTGTAACCGACTATAATTCATCGTAATTTGCAATCATTGCCATTTCCGTTATTTCCTATTTTACGAATGGGACTAGTATATATACCGTATATACTTATGTTTTAGACTCACGATTGTAAACAATCTCTACATACTCTCCAGCAAATTTGATCTCGTTTTTGTGCTTAAAAACGTGAGTGTTCTTGAGTTTTATCCCATATTGGATTTCGTGCAACCCAGGCATAGGGTCGAAATACCAATTCGGAAAGTGACTTACACGATTCTCAAGAAATCCGGTCATCTGATCGACTACTTTTCCCCCGATCTCTGACATTCGAATTGGTATGTCGATCATGGCCGATTATGTGAAAGAGATGACCTCAAAGTTTGGAAAGCTGGAGAAGTTTGAAGGCACTGACTTCAGACGTTGGCAGAAAAAGATGCACTTTCTGCTGACCGCTCTGAAGGTAGTGTATGAGCTGAGTACACCCATGCCAGAAGTGATGGAGGATGAGACGCTGGAGTACACAAGGAGAAGGAACAAGTGGGAGAATGATGACTATATCTGTAGAGGACACATTTTAAATGGTATGTGCGATTCTCTTTTTGATATCTACCAAAATGTGGTAAGTGAGAAGGAATTATGGGATTCCCTCGAGTCCAACTACATCGCTGAATATGCTTCTAGTAAGAAGTTCTTGGTTAGCGATTTTAACAACTATAAAATGGTGGACTCAAGGCCCGTAATGGAACAATATAATGAACTCCTTCGTATCTTGGGTCAATTTTCACTACACAACATGCATGTGGATGAATCTATTGCTGTGTCGAGTGTGATTGACAAACTACCACCTTCTTGGAAAGATTTTAAGCATAACTTGAAACATCAAAAAGAGGAACTGTCATTGGTTCAACTTGGGAGTCATTTGCGCATCGAAGAATCTCTTCGGGTGCAAGAAAATGACAAATCCAAGGGGAAAGTTGAATCTGGACAACCCTCTGTTCACATGGTTGAGGAGAAGAAAGCCAACTCCAACAACAACGAAAAAGGCAAGAAACGTAAGTTTGATGGACCCAACAAATCCGTTAAAAAGAAAAAGGATTTGGTGTGTTGGAGATGCAACAAGGTGGATCATCACAAACGTGATTGCCAGGTGACGTTGAACAATAATGGTGCTGGTTCGAGTGGAAGTGGATCGGGGTCTAATGATCGCGATCAAGTGAAAGGAGGTCAGTTTTTGACTAACTTTGATAATTCCATACAGAATTATGTTTCACTTATACCTGAGTATTTTTATGTGCACAGGATGATGATTGTGCATGGTGGATCGACTCGGGAGCGACAAGCCATATTTGCAAGGATCGTCGGTGGTTCGAGAAATTGACACCGGTTGAAGACGGTTCGGTGCTGAATATGGGAAACGAGTCGAGTGCACAAGTTTGTGGAGTTGGAGTAGTTAATTTAGAATTTTCTTCTGGAAATAATGTTAAAATTTTTGATGTTTTGTTTGTGCCTAGAATTCATCAGAACTTAGTGAGTGGTAGTTGTTTGAATAATCTTGGATTTAAGCAAGTGTTTGAATCGAATAGGTTTATCCTATCTCGAGGTGGTCGTTTTATTGGTTTTGGATATTTGTGTAATCGCATGTTCCGTTTAAATGTGGTTAATAAAATTATATGTTCTGAAAATTATGCTTTTGTATCGTCATCATCTTCTTCTAAAATTGTTGATTGATTCAATGTTATGGCATGCTAGATTGGGTCATTTGAATTTTAGAAGGATGCATGAAATGTCAAAAGATGGATTAATTCCAGCCTTTGACATTAATGCGGAGAGGTGTTATTGTATTCCCAGATCAAATCAAGCTATTCTAACACTCTCAATCAAGATTATGATATAACAATGTATAATTCTAGAGAGAGAGTAGAGAGAGAAAGTTCCACACGTTTATTGATATTACAATGAATGCTCTTCTTGGTGTTTACATGATTACAAAACAATACAAACTATTTATATGATCTAAGAAATTCTCAAGTAACTTGAATAAGGATCCACTCAAACTCTCAAGTACATAAACACTCAAGTACTAAAGCACTATCTAAAACTAATGTTGACTTTCTCACTATTTGACTTTCATGACTTCCTTTGACTATTCAAATACAAATGCTTTCTACAAGACTTTCCTAATTAAATCTTGTATATAATTTAATACACTAACATTCTCCCCCTTTGTATTCAAGATTTAAAAAAAAATTGACACTAAACTTCAGCGCTTGATTCTTCAACTTTTGTCTCTGACATTCTTTAAAACTTTGAAGCTCTAACAATCTTCAGTCTTTGAAGAATCTTGAAAAATCTTTTGCACTTTGTATCTTTGAAAAGCAACATGTCTTGAATGAAACTTTGAAACTCTTTGAAACTTCGAGGAATCTTTGAAAACTTGTATGTATCTCCATCACTGTGATCTCTTGACTGTCTTTGAAAAACAAACTTTCTCGAATCATCTTTGAGACTTGAATCATCTTTTTTTTTCAGAATCTTTTGAATCATCTCTGAATTTTCTTTTTCAACAGACTTGATTGAATTTTGAACTTTCAATCTTTGAAATTGATCTTTGTAGACTTCTTCCCCTTTTTGATGATTGTGAGCTTCATAATCATAAAAACATCTTCAATTTCAACATTCTCTTTGATCATCCCCCTTTGTATTCAACATAACAATCTCCTCCTTTATGATAATTTGACATTCTCCGCCCTTTGAGATACATTTGACATTTTCTGCCCTTTTGATCTGAGTATCTGAATCATAAACTGTATATGCCCGAATCTTTTCAAATTCAGATATAATGAACGTGGTAACCCTGATTCAACAAATGAAACAGTTAGGAGTGCCTGTCAGTAACACAGAGTTACTGTGTACAAAGAATGTACAATTTAAGGAGATGGTTTTATGATGACTCCCCAGGACTTCCATTCAATCATTGAAAAACACAAGGTTTATCTATGAATGTTCTGACAGAAAAACAAATTTTCTGTGTGCTCGTGCTTGTGTATGAAAGAATTTAGCACAATGATTGTGTTTCATAAGGCTCAAATTGTGTAAACTGTTGAAACAACAACAGGTATTACACGGACTCAATGTGCATGAAAGAGGTGTGAAGGTGGGGAAACTTTCCTTCTTTTTCAATATCTAAATCTTCCGAATGAAGAATAGATAGCAAATATGTTGCGTCCCCAAAGAAAATGAAACATTTCTTTGTTAAGAAAGAAACGAGTGGTTGGTGGGGTTAATGCAAGAGTTGGCATGGGCTCACTGCCTGTTTCAATGATGGTCACCAAAGAATGTGAACCAATCAGATTTTGTGGTTGCCCGACTCAGAAAGTGGTTGGCGCAGAGTTTTCATATTCTTTTAACTCTGTTCTCACACCCTCTTTCTTTTTATCATTTAAAGCTCACTTCTAACCAAACTCTCATTTCCATTTTTCCGCTCCACACAATGAGAAAAACTCAACCGGATGAGTTATCTCCCCCACTCTTTGATTTTGACCCCTCACCCCTCAATCACTCAAGGATTACTTCCTGGGTAGGAAACACTGGTTTACGTGAATCCATGGAAGTTCTTATAAGTTCTCACACGAATCCCATGTAAGTTGTCCTAAAAGAATGGTTATTCAACAGCTTAACTTTAACAGTTAAGCTCAAAAATGATAACAGTGTCAGAATGTATATTCATTTTAAAAATATGAATGAAATTTTAGCAATTGAACTTTAAAGATCTCTTAAAACAAGAATATTGAATAAACGAAATGAAATCAAGAGAATTGTTTTGAGAATCTGACAATGTATCAATCAGATCAAATAAAATGGTTAGGGTATCAAAGAATTGGATATTTTGTTTATATGAACGAATATAAACAATTATACAATGAAAGCACAAGTTTAGAAATGATGATTGATGCTCAACAATATTTGAAAGCAAACGGGAGTATTACCATCGAAAAATTTGTTCGTTATGAGACATGGTAATAACAATTTCAAATGAAGTACTGAACCGATGTGTGTTAATACTTTACAGTATATGGACAAGATAATACGGAAGTATTGATCTTTGGAAACACATGGTCAGTTAAATATTAACGCTCAATAATGAAAAACATTTAAAGTCACACTTCTAAATTCATGAAATCTTTTAAGAACAAGAAGTGGTTTGAACATTTAAGAAACTGTTTTTCATGTTCGAAAGTTGTTCTTCTTTCAAACAATCACAGATCTAGATCAGAAGATTTTTACCTTTAAACTCCCCCTCAAATCAGTATATCATGATTTGTTTTCTTTTAAGCTCCCCCTGGATATTTGCAAAATATCCATGCCTGAACATTAAAGAACGGTCCTAATCTGTCATGTGATCAGAAACCACAATCTTGACACTTAAGTCCAGGTTTTGAACTGTTTTGTTCAAAATCCTTAGTTCTTAACACTGAAGTACGGGTCTTGAATTGTATTATCCAAGAGCCTATGTTCTATGCTTCCCCTTAAACCTTGGGTGCCTGCAACACAATTTTAGGTTTTGGTACCCACTGGTATTTGGGTCCTGATGTGTTAGTTGCAGTTCTTGTGGGGTTTACATAATATGAACCATACCAGTAACTAACAAAATTTTTACTTACAAAGTCATGTGCTCCACAGTAAGAACAACAAATCTTCTTTTGAGCAATCCTGATCAAATGATTAGTAGAGTAAAATGTATCAGAATTACCAAAAGAGTTACCTTTATGCGTTCTGTTCTTTTTGGCATTGGTTGTGGATGCAGATGCTTTGTCTTTCCTATTCTCTTCTGAAGAATCCTTCACTCGCCAGATCATCTGATTTTTCTTCGATTCCTTTCCAAGAGATTTAACGTAGAAGCTCGCTGGTCCATCAACAAATTTGTCATAGAATAGATTAGATGGTCTGATCTGATTTGATTTGACGTTGATTGGTTTGACACTTTTGTGTTTCAAAACATTTTTATTATGAATAGAACTTGAAGCTGTTTTGAAAGAACAGACTGATTCTGTTGAATTATCAACAGGTGATTGACTAATCACATCAGTTGTTACTTTATCAGACAATTCAATGTTTGCAGCTTCCAAGTCATTTATCTTTTTAGTCAAAATGTTTCTTTCAGAAGTTAGTGTGTCAAACTTTTGTTTCAAATTAGATTTAGCCATATGTTCTTTTTGGTAATCTGATGACAGAACAGTTAATTTGGATGTGAGCTTAGATATCTCAGATTCAAAATGTGAACGTTCAAGCTCAAAATCTTTTTGTAAGTTCTTGGTTTTATCAGAAATCTCATGGAAGATCCCAACGTTTCTCTTTTCAATGTTTTTCTTTTCAAGCTCAAAAGACTTCTTGTTTTCTTTAAAAATCTGTCTTTCTTTTTCAAGTAAGTCATGTAGAGTAGAAATCTGTTTGGGAAATTCAGAATTTTTATCTTCAAGAACTTTTCTTTCTTTGGCAAAAGTGTCTCTTTCAGTTATTATTATCTTTTCGAATTCAGACACTTGCTTAGAAAGTTTTAAACATCTTAGCTCCAAATCCTTTTTCTCTTGTAAAGTTTTCTTGAAAATTTCAGATGACTGTTGAAGTGAATATGTCCCCAGTTTTGATTTTTCTTTATCTGCTTGGATGCTTTTTGACAGTTCAACATTCTGTATCTCCAAGGCAGATATTTTGTCTTCAAAAGCCTTAAACTTGTTTTGAAGCTTGACTGATTCATCTTGCAATTCTGATGATTTCTGTTCAGTCGTCTTCAGTTGGCTTTGAAGATTTGCAATCATAGACTCTTTGACCTTGATTGCTCTCTCAACAGTCTTTATCAAATCATCTTTCCTTTGAATATCTTTCTCTTGATCTGTAATCTCTTTTTCTCTAGCCTTGATGATACCTGCACAATTAGATTTAGCATGATTAGCACACTTTATACAGTCAGGAGTTTTATCAGAGTTTGACAAATTAAATTTCAACTCCTGAATCTGTTTAAGAAACTTTGAATTCTGATTTTTCTGATTGTCTCTTTCTGCTTCTAATTTCGGTATCTCAGGCATGTACAAGATTTCCATATCTCTAGCTGAAAGTACAGTATTTCCTCTCTCGTCTGTCTTTGGCATCTTGAATAGAATGTTACCTTAAAAGAAAATGATCGTCAAAAATCAGAAAATTATGATCACTATCAAAATATGTCCCCCTCCGCAGACTTGCGCGTTTAACAAACCCGCAGGCTAAAACTCGCAGATGGAATCTCACACAAACTCGCAGATCAAAGAGCAAAACACGTAGACTTTGACTTGAGTGTTCTAAGAACTCGCTAATAACGCCTTGCGCGTTTGAGATCGAAATCTTCAACTTGCACGTTCTTGCGATGAACTTGCGCGTTTTACAGATCTTGCGCGTTCTTGGGTTTTCCTTGCGTGTTCTTGACCTGTTCGATCAAAAATCAAGTAAAACTTGATTTCTGATTCTGAAAATCAAGTAAAACTTGATTTCTGATTCTGAAAATCACACAATTTGTCCACGATACAATGCGAAACAAAATTACAACACTGAGATTACAAAAGAAATCGAAAATTACAGTGATTAAATCAAATTACAGTGTACGACTTCAACTATTCACGAAACCAACATTTTGATCAAATTGATCAATCTAAAGATGAAATTGGCCTATGTGATCTGAACGAAAGTTGATCCTATTGATAAAACGTACACAATCAAATCAAATTCTTGATTTAATTGTGCAAAAACACGAAAAACTAAGATCAAACAGTGACTTTTTCACATTCAAAAAAAATATCAAGAAACTTCAAATTCGATCTTCAATCTGCTCCTTCTTGTTTGCTCTGATACCAATTGTTATTGTATTCCCAGATCAAATCAAGCTATTCTAACACTCTCAATCAAGATTATGATATAACAATGTATAATTCTAGAGAGAGAGTAGAGAGAGAAAGTTCCACACGTTTATTGATATTACAATGAATGCTCTTCTTGGTGTTTACATGATTACAAAACAATACGAACTATTTATATGATCTAAGAAACTCTCAAGTAACTTGAATAAGGATCCACTCAAACTCTCAAGTACTTCAACACTCAAGTACTAAAACACTCTCTAAAACTAATGTTGACTTTCTCTCTATTTGACTTTCATGACTTCCTTTGACTATTCAAATACAAATGCTTTCTACAAGACTTTCCTAATTAAATCTTGTATACAATTTAATACACTAACAAGAGGTGCCAAACTTGCATGCTCACAAAAGTTACAAAACAACCTTTTCCGAACGTTAAACGGAATACGGATGTTTTGGAGCTTGTACACAGTGATCTGTGTGATTTTCACTCCACTCTTTCCTTGGGAAATAAGAAGTATGTTGTCACTTTTATTGACGACAATACTCGGTTTTGTTATGTATATCGTTTGCATGCAAAGGATGAAGGTTTAGATAAGTTTAAAATTTACAAAACCGAAGTCGAACTACAATTGGGTAATTCGATTAAATGTCTTAGAATTGATCGGGGAGGGGAATATATGGATCCCCAATATTTTCAATCAGTTGGTATCATCCATGAGACAACGACACCATACACACCTCAACAAAACGGGGTTTCCGAACGTAAAAATCGAGTTATAAAGGAAATGGTAAACTAGATGCTTTCTTACTCGGGATTGAGTGAGGGATTTTGGGGAGAGGCCATGTTAACGGCCTATTATGTTTTGAATAGAGTTCCAAATAAAAGGAACAAAAGAACCCCATATGAACTTTGGTTCAAGAAAACTCCGAATTTGAATTATTTTCGAATTTGGGGTTGTCGGGCTATTGTAAAACTATCTGAACCCAAAATAAAAAATTTGGGTGAACGTGGAATTGATTGTATATTCATTGGATATGCAGAAAATTCCAAGGCTTATAGGTTCTACGTAATCGAACCTAATGATTTGGTGTCGATTAACACCGTAATCGAGTCGCGTGATGCGATTTTTGATGAGATGTGATTTTCATCAATGCATAGGCCTAAGGACCTGATTCCTAGCACCAATAAAGTGCAAAATCCAGAAAGTTTAAATGGTGTTTCAAATCCAGAAATACAGCAAGTCCGGAGAAGCCAAAGAGGCCGAATTGCCAAAAATTTCGGTCCCGACTTCCAACTGTATTTGGTGGAAGGTTCAAGGGATGAGCTTGGGCTTCAATACTCTTATTGTTATAGTATTGAGGATGATACAAAGACTTTCAAAGAGGCGATAGAGTCTCGAGATGTCGCCTTTTGGAAGGAAGCAATTGATGTCGAAATGTCATCAATTGTTGAGAATAATACTTAGGTGTTATCGGATTTGCTTCCAGGTTCTAAACCACTTGGATGCAAATGGATCTTCAAAAAGAAGATGAATGTTGATGGGACAGTTGATAAATTCAAGGCCCGATTAGTAATTCAAGGGTTTTGGCAAAAACCCGGTATTGACTATTTCGATACGTATGCTCCGGTGGCACGTATTTCGACTATTAGATTGTTACTCGCCTTGGCGGAAATACACAATCTGATTATCCATCAAATGGATTTGAAAACAACCTTCTTGAATGGTGATCTTCAAGAGGAAGTTTACATGAAACAACCGGAAGGTTTCGTTATGCCCGGAAACGAACATAAGGTGTGTAAACTTGTGAAATCCTTGTATGGGCTGAAACAAGCACCTAAACAATGGCATCAAAAGTTTGATGAAGTTATTTTGTCATGTGGTTTTGCTTTAAACCAATGTGACAAATGTATTTATAGTAGATTTGATGGTACTGGTGCGAGTGTGATCATCTGCTTGTATGTAGATGACATGTTAATTTTTGGGACTGACCAAAATCATGTAGATGAGACTAAGAAATTGTTGTCATCTAAATTTTCCATGAAAGACATGGGAGAGGCTGATGTAATCCTTGGTATAAGGATTAAACGGGTTAACAAAGGGATTGTTATGACGCAATCACATTATATTGAGAAAATTCTCAATAAGTTTAATTACCGTGAGTGTTCTCCCATAAGCACTGCCATGGATCCAAGTGTGAAATTAATGCCTAATATGGGCAAGGCTATTTCACAACTTGAATACTCTAAGTCCATTGATAGCTTGATGTATGCCATGACAAGCACCAGGCCCTATATAGCTTATGTCGTGGGACGATTGAGCCGGTATACTAGTAATCCTAGTACTCAATATTGGCAAGCGGTTCAAAGAGTATTCAAATATCTCAAGGGAACCATGGATTATGGTTTGAGTTATTTAGGATATCCTTCGGTTTTATAAGGTTATTCAGATGCAAGTTGGATATCCAACAAGGAGGATCATTCCTCAACGAGTGGTTGGGTATTTATGCTTGGAGGAGGTGCCATATCTTGGGCATCTAAAAAGCAAACTTGTATTGCAAACTCAACAATGGCATCTGAGTTTGTTGCACTAACCGCCGCCGGTAAAGAGGCGGAGTGGCTAAGGAATTTAATTTATGAGATTCCGTTGTGGCCAAAGCCGATTGCACCTATTTCAATCCATTGTGACAGTGTGGCCACTTTGGCTAAGGCTTATAGCCAAGTTTACAATGGTAAGTCTAGACACCTGGGTGTTAGACATAGTATGATTAGATATTTAATCATGAATGGTGTAATCTCCGTTGAGTTTATTAGAACGCAACAAAATTTGGCAGAACATTTAACTAAAGGTCTGACAAGAGACTTAGTGCACAAGTTTGCGATTGGGATGGGATTAAAGTCCTTATAAATTTATAAAGGTGAGAAACCCAATTCCCTTATAATATGACATTAGAAGTTGAATTCAATGTGGAAAGCTCACACTTATAAAGTGGAACACAAGTTGAATCATCCCAGGTATGTGTTCAGTCCTGCAGTGGTTAGGGTGAAGTTTACCTTCTTAATAATTCCTTTGATAAAGTGTATTTGCAGGTACACGAAGTAAAGGAATTACCTATGTGATTGTGAAGTGTAGCCGTATTTCAAAAGGTTGGGGACTTGGCCTTTATACAATCATGAGAGGATTAGGACACACGACTTTGTAATTGTGTCCATTTTTAATTTGATGGACGGATAGGAAATTTGTATGTATTTTATCTTCAGGTATTCAAATAAGTTGATGGGTTCAATCCTTGGGACACCTTGATTCTCGAATATTTGGAATGTGTAAAACACTAATGTGGAAATTCAATCGTTTCGATATTTTCATTTATGTGCAAGTTTGGTTTGTTTAATTTAATGTGTTATTTCATGGGTTACACTAAAATGGGGGAGGATTGTTGGTGATTTTAGTATCACCAGGCATTGAAGTGTAATTGGTTATAACACGAGTACTAATAGGTTTCAAACTATGATCTAATACAAGTTAGGTGGTGCGGAGTGCACACTTGTTATAAGATGAGTTTGATCCCGGACACGATGAAATGGTGGGGGTCAAGGGGCAACGCCCCTGGCGGTGATCCAAGAGGCAGAGCCTCTTAAGGCACTACAGAGCCTCTGATGGGCGTCAGAGCCTCTCAAGGCACGTTAGAGCCTCTGATAGGTGTCTCTGGACCAGAAGCTCTGGTGTCTATTTTTGGACTAAATCTGCATTTACTGAACATTTAATGCTCAGTTATTTTCTGCCCTTAATTTTAGCTAAATTGATTGTAATCGACTATAATTCATCGTAATTTGCAATCATTGCCATTTCCGTTATTTCCTATTTTACGAATGGGACTAGTATATATACCGTATATATTTATGTTTTAGACTCACGATTTTAAACAATCTCTACATACTCTCCAGCAAATTTGCTCTTGTTTTTGTGCCTAAAAACGTGAGTGTTCTAGAGTCTTATCCCATATTGGATTTCGTGCAACCCAGGCATAGGGTCGAAATACCAATTCGGAAAGTGACTTACATGATTCTCAAGAAATCCGGTCATCTGATCGACTACTTTTTCCCCGATCTCTAACAACATATAGTACCAAAATCATAGAATACCATTATAAATATTCATTGCCATCATAAAATACCATTATAGTACCAAAATTAGGAGATTGAAGGTGCATAGAAGCAGGTACTTCAAAACAACATTTAGTTAAAACCAACTAAAATTCATCAACCAAACATCCAAATTCAGTAACATCCAAAATCAAATCCACCCGTGTCGGTAGTTTCCAAAAAACATAAAAGTGCGAAAGTATATATCAATCTAACAGGATTGATAACCAATCAAGTTCTAAGATGATTCCAAAATGATGAAGCAAACTTGATCCTACATTGAAATTGTTATATAAGGTTACACCTTACCTAGTCCACTCCTTGGTCACCCCTTTTTTTACCTTGCATTGATTGTCGTCTCCATCGCAATGAATCTTTGGATTTCATCTATAATCGACAACTTTATGATGTTCACGTCACTTATCTTAGCCACATATTTTGTACGTAGGTCTCTTAATTGCTCCTTTTGTTTGGTGCTCTCCTTGTACAACCCACTGTCCCACTTGCGTACATCCAATCCCATATATGTCTCCATATGACACATCAACATAACACCACTATCTTCCCTATTTTCTTTCATTTTCCATCGCATCTTCAAGATGTCCTGGTCAATTTCTTCGTACGGGTTCCCAGCCAAGTGTCCTTTCTTTTTAGATGCATTACGATCAAATCTTACTGTTGGAAACAAAATAAGATTAATAACAAGTTATTTGTAATCAATACATGTGTCACTACTCGTTATGCACAATAAGATTTACATACCAACGGGTAAGTCTGATATGCATACAAGTCCTCAACTGATCCTTTCTGCTCGTAATTGTCTATGGCGACGATGAAGGGGTGTCTCAAATTAAGCATCACCAAAAGGCCACACTTCTGATCTATAACTAGGAAGAATACCTACAATTTATGTTAGTGACACCACAATAGTCATTATCTACTAATACATGTAGTCTAACAACTAATTTCGTTGCAGATATATGGGTATGATCGTCTTACCAAATCAATATTCCGCATGCTTATAACTTCATGATCGCTATTTTAAAACTGAATTATGTTCTTTCTAAAGGTTTCATACCTTTGTCTGATGTTCTTATCTTGGTCGATAGACAACGGATCCATCTGCACACATATATTAAACTATATCATAGCAATGTTTAATAACAAATCAATATCAACCAATTCCTTTGTTGAGAGAGTATTAATACCGAGATCTCCTATGTGAAAAAATATTGTCGCGGAGAGTCGTCATTCCTAAACATCTCCTCGTGGTTTAAAATTATTTACCACCCATCTATCACCTTACTGCTAACATATGATCTGTGTGCTAGAGTTTTAATATCCTCCCGTTTAATCATTCTTGCCATACGTGAAACGAAAACGGTATCGCTGCATTATGAAGACACATTAATTAAAACATGAGTAATAAACTTGGTTCGGTTAATTATATTAAACAACTCTTAATATTTAAACATTTTACTCACATGCTTCCGCTAATCCCTTTCATGATCCAATCTTGGACCCTTCTTTCATCGGCTCTAACATCAAACTTGACTGCCCGTTGGATGTACGGTGACCTTAGTTTCTCTCCCAATCTTGTCCGCCTCTTTTCATATCTTTCGTTTCTATCGGTTGGTTGATATCCTATATTTTGATTTGGTTCCTTTCCTTGTTTTTCTTTCTGGGTGGAACTGAAACCAAGATCAAAGCTTGGTGTAGAGAAGTTTGCAAAGGTGACCAGGCGACCTGAGTTATTATTACCCTCATTACCTACAACCCCAACCCCCTTACTCATAGAATGTTCACTCGATGTACAAAACAAGGTATGATCGTTCCCACTATATGCAATTCCTTTCCCCATCCCGCTGATTGGTAAGATAGTAGCATGCCCTGTGTTCCGGTGTCGGTCCTTGTTCCTTCACATCTGGGTGGGTTTTTTTGGTTTGACAACCTATCACATTACGCATGTAGTGTTGGGCTAGACCAAAACTATGATAATGGTGACATCATACCGGGGTTCAATATGGTTGCAGCTTGTGGTGGTGTAACCTCTACAAGTGCGAGACTATCATCTGGTGTTCTGTATGAGGATGGTCGTTCGCTTGTCACAACTGGAGTCTGTGCGGTCGGGTTCATCGTGTCAACTGATTCTTCTTGGAGTCCAGGAATATCCCACTTACTATTCTTGAACGTTGATGCAAATTTGGCCTTTATTATATCAAACTCTGTGTTTCCACGAAATCTTTCTATTGCATCCTCCATAATAGTCTCTGTTTCCCACCGGGCGAAATCAAGTTCAATGATTTTCTTGTCTAGAATCTGTACTCAGTCCTGGAATGTTGATGATGTTAATAACTTTACAATCAAACATCACAATTGAAAAAAAGTTGTAAAACAACTAATATTGACATATAGGGCTTAAATTGTATGGACAATAATGAACACACACAATTCATGTACCAAGTGTAGAACATGAGCAATGGTGCACACACATGGGTGAACGCATGTGTTCCATGATGCAGACAACTATTTTCAGTACACACAACAGTGAAGAAAAAGAAAAAAAAAATGGTTTGCTTTAAAAAGTCAACAAATTTTCAGTAGACACAGATGATTATTAGCCCACCAGGTTCACTGTTCATTTATGTGTGCAGACAGATGCACATTATTTTCTGTATACAAGAAGACCACAAACTCAGATCCAACTTCATTAAACACCAGTGAAGAAATCATATACACAAGGGTAAATAGGTGAACATATGAACATATGATCCCAATTTCAGTTTTTTTCCGTAAAAGCATGACATGTTTCCTATTTATTCAAAAGGATCGCAATTAAGAACAATATTTAACTAGAAACAATAGTTAACCGATGAACATATGTTCATTCGCTGCCACTTTTCATATTAATTAACAATCTGATATCTGGTGAGTAAAGCGTTATAATGGGTTTTTTTGGCTAAATATGCAACTAGTGAGTATGGATAACAAATATGTACATAAAATCTAGAGTATTGGTGTAGAATTGACCTCCTCATTCAAATCGTTGCAAGGTTTCCTTAATGGCTCCGTGTACCATAATTCCTATCAGTAGAAGTAGTACCTTGAAGGTTGGCATCCGACACCCTTATAATTACGTTGCCCAACCCACCCTCATCTAATTCAATGTCTTGTCATCACCGAAGTAGTTCCAACGTCCACCTCTTCATTGTTGGTTTAAGTGATTGGATGTCTAGTTGATCACAAACCATTGACTCAACGTACAAAAGTTGCGTGCATGCAATTAATAGAAAAATAATTGGTATCTTATAGGACTTCCACATAATATTGGAATGATTAGTGATTTTCAAATAAGGAACATACCATCAGATACGTGAGGGGCCTTGCGTAAAATGACTGAAGGTTGTCTCGTTTCCAGCCAATCTTACTAACCTTCAGACAATCGAACACATACTTTGACCAGTCGGTTTGGTATCCTATCTACACTATGGATGCGTGACATGAACCCAATGTTGCAGCAACCTACACGTCTGCATTCGTCAAGGGTATTAACCATGATGACGAGGAAGTTTAACTTGAAATTCACACCAAAATATATTCGTCAAGGGTATTAACCAAAATATATTCGTCTACAGGAATATATTGATCCCTCATCTGTAATGTCATCCAGGTTGTGTCAAGGTTATCGACCACATAAAACCCTAACTTACAGGGTATCTCATCCAATGTTATATCTAACAAAGAACCCAACCCAATCTCCCTAATAGCTTCCCTCTGTCTCTCATTCAGGGCTTTCACTGTATCCCACAAGGTTTTAGGTGAAGTCATCATTCTTAACCCTTATGCATTCTTTGAATGATTCCCCTCCGCCGCCTTCGCCTTATTAATCCCATCCACCGTGATCTTTTTTGACACTTTCGTCACTCTAGCATTCATTGATTTGGATTCATCCTCAAAAGTCACTGTCCGTAGGCATTCCTTTGTGCATGAAACATGTCATTGCAAGAGATATATAACCATTAGCCAAAAATATATTGAATTTAAGAAAAGGTTTTGCATATTTTTAATCTAAATATATAATTGGAAAAATAATTGATGGATTACCCGATGTCGTTTTGTTCGCCTTAACCTCATCATTCGCAACAATTGGAAGAATGCCATCTTCTGATCCAATACCAACTTTTGATACTCGTTGCTTGTTGATTGTTTGTGCATCCAGCTTGCCGACCCCTGTATTAGCATTCACAAATATTTATTTCGAACTATATATGAAGTTCCATCATCTTCCATGTATGAGTTGTACATACATCTAATAGGGCAGGAATTTTTGTGAATTAGTACTTAACAAAATGAAATCGGTCTACAAGCCTATATACTAACACATGGAAATTCTAAATAACATTAATATGAAAATTGTAATCGTTTCATGATCTAGAATCAAAGGAATTGACTGAATGGAACAAAATATGGTGTATTGTAACAATATTACGTGGGCTTTATGAAATGGGTTTGAACTGTAAAGGGGTAAGGTTAAACCTGTAACATCAGACAACAAGATATCAGAACCTGTTGGGTCCTTCCTCTTACCTGCCAATTTTTTTAATTGATGATATCAATGGAGACACCAAAAGTTAATTCATGATAGAAACATTTATGAACTGGTGCAATACACTTATGATTTCCCTGTAAACATTGTTCCCGTACCTTTTACGAAATCCACGTTTTGTGATTGTTGTTCACATATCCTTTCCTTTCTTTGTTTGGAATCGTATATTTTCCCGTCACTGTTGCAAGATAAAAAAATTGAGTATTATTATTAAGAAACGGGGATGGGAATTATAAGTATTTTACTATATTAGATTCGTGACTGGATTTGACAGTACTAGTGTTATCATAATCAATTGTTAAGATATACTGGTTTTGGTAACATGTGTGTTCATAATTTATATTATTTAAATTTGTCACGAAGCGGATTAAGGTGTGTATCTGATCTCGTGTAAATCGTACTGTCGGGTGGTTGTTTATATCACGAACCGACTTCACATGACTCCACTAACAAAAACAAAATTTCTTGTCACATAATTCGGAAATGGAATAATATAGTGTGATCATTTACATAGTTAAGTCGTGTTTTCAATAGGCATGCTTTCCCGTAGTTATTAATTTATTCACTGTATTGTTTAATAAAATTCTGTTGACTATCGTATTGGTATTTATAAGCATATACATACTAACGCTTTTAGTGTTAAGAATACCTTCTTTTTCTCGGCTAAGACGTCCTTTATCAGGTCCATCCAAATTTATGTCTTTTCTTTTCCCTGCATCGAAATAAGATAAATGATCAAGCTTACGTCAACCAAGATTCAAGTTGTTAGTGTATTTTATTGTATCCAAGATTTAATGAGAAAAGTCAAGTCTAGCAAAGTCAACAAGGTCAAAGTTTCTAAGTCAAAGTTTTAGTCAATCTTGTAGTTTGTTTGTTTAATCTTGTGATAGCATCCTTGGTATAAATACCTTAGGTGCTTTGTAATCTAGTAACTAGATGAACACATTGTAATACTTGTGTCTTGTGAGATATATGATTGTTACTTTCTCTCTCTACTCTCTCTCTAGACTTTCACTGTTAATCTTGAATGTTAAATCTTGTTTTAGATTGAGAATTGCTTGATTTGATCTGGAATTTACATTTTCAATTGGTATCAGAGCGAGATCAAACAATTTCAGATTGATTGGATTACCAAATTTGGATTAATTTTGAATTTTTGATTTCACGAACTCGGTTTCTTGAAAAATCACTGTTTGATCAATTTTTTTTCTTGAAAAATTGTTTTTAGTGCAAGTAAATGGAATAATTTCATTCGATTTATGATTTGGATCATTTCTTGTATTGATCATATCACAAAATTTGCATTAAATCAGACTCAATTTTTGAATTTTTAGATTTTCTTTGAAAACGAACTCGAACACTGTTTTTGAATCAGATTGTTGCATTTTGATGTTTTTAATCAAAATCTTGTGATAGAATTATGTTCTAATTGATAAATCAATCATCCTTGTGCAATTTCATGTTCTAATTTGCAGGTTTACATCGATTTGGATCGATTTCGTGGTTATATCTGTCAAAACGCGCAAGATCCACAAAAAGCGCAAGTTCATCGCAAGAACGCGCTATCAGAGACGTGGGAGTTTCAGAAACGCGCTAAGTAAGGCTTGCGAGTTTCTCAGAAACGCGCTAGAAGAGGCTTGCGAGTTTGAATTTCTTGAAAAAATTTCTAAGTGTTGAAACGCGTTACCAACGTCATGCGAGTTTGAGTTTCGCGCTAACAACACCTTGCGAGTTTCTAGTTTTGCGCTTTCAGTGGCTAGCGAGTTTCTACTTTTGCGCCAACAACGTCTAGCGAGTTTGTGACTTTTGCGTTACCAATGGGTTGCGAGTTTCATAGTTTCGCGCTACAAGTGTCTAGCGAGTTCTAGTTTCGCGATACTAACTACTAGCGCGTTTCTCAGTGAATTGTGCTTAGCGAGTTTAGTGTTTAGCGAGTTTTGGTGATCTGCGAGTTCCAAAGATAGATTTTTTTTTTTGAAATTAAATTTTTTTTTGGTGATCCAAGTTTGACTTTTTAGTCAACATTTCTGATTTGTTTGGGAACGATCATTTCACATCAAGCTTATATATCTTTCAAGATGCCAACTACAGATGAGAGAGGAAATACAATACTGTCAGCCAGAGACATGGCAGTATTATACATGCTTGAGATACCTGTTCTAGAAGCAGAAAGAGACAAACTGAAAAATCAGAATTCAAAGCTTCTTAAGCAGATTCAGGAGTTGAAATTAAATTTGTCAAATTCTGATAAAACTCCTGTTTGTGCAAAATGTACTGATATTGCTAAATCTGATTTTGCAGGTATTATCAGTGCAAAAGAGAAAGAGATAAAAGAACAAGAGAAAGAGAAAGAGATTAAAGATAGAGAGAAAATGATGGAAATAAAAGATAATACCATTCAGTCTCTTGAAGAAGTAATCAAGTTTAAAGAGTCTATAATCACGAATCTTCGAAGCCAACTGAACAGAAAAACCTCAGATTCCGGCGAGATTCCGGTCAGATCTAGATTTTCCGCCGAATGAACTTTCGAAGCTCGTATCTACCTCGTTTTTTGACGAAACTCGAATCTAAAAGTTGTAGAATTCTCGAAATTCGATAACGAATAGATCTATGTAACTCAAATCGCCTCATGCAAGAAAAAATTCGGATCGAAAATTTGACGCGAAGAACACCGAAAAATTCGAACGAAAAATTCGAAAAACCTCAAAACTCAACGAAATTTGAATCCAAAAATTGTAGTAGATCTGTAATCGTATAAGGAGCAAATCTTCAAGAGAAAATGAGATATGAAGGCACTTTCATGTAGATCGGGCTAAAAAACACGAAATGTCGAGATCCGGTAATCGTTTCGATAAGATTTTATCGTTTGGCTCTGATACCACTTGTTAGGTCCATGATATCTCACATATAAAGTGTTTGTGTAACTAGAATAGAATATGAATGGACTATTTATTCTAGAGAGAGAAATTAAATCTAATCTAGAGAGAGCACATGAGATTAGAGAACTACATCTTGAATTATAAAATGATAATGTGAATTATTACAACTCAATACTCCTATTTATAGTCCACAACTACCACTACCCTTGTTACAACATTTAATCACTAAAGCCCAATAGGCCCAAGGCCTTTTACAATTATATTTACTTTCCAACACTTTATATAAAATATTACACTAACATTCTCCCCCTAAAGTTTTGTAAAGTAAATCATCTTCAACCTTCAAGCTTCTCTCCCCCTTGATTTTCTTGAAAAAACTTTAGTGCATGCATTGACAATTGTAGGCTCGGCTCCCCCTTGAAAGTTTCTCTCATTCTTTGTTTTCGACTTTAAAACCGGATCCGATGTACACCGTAAGCTCGACTAAGTGCACTATAACACATCTCGAAATGTAGAAACCCAACTCGTTCCAATAATCTCACAAGAAAAATGACGAGTGAATTTGACGTCACAAACCGTGTGCATCCTTAGTTTTTAACAAAGGAACCGTTGTCAACCGTGAGTCGAGTAGGAGTTCGGCTTGAGAGTCGTAACCGAGATGCTCGAAGAAGGAACGATAGGCATACACTACAATGGTAAGGGATGAGGAACAAATTTGGCCAAACTTAACTGACTTTTGGACCAAAAATGTTAGAAAACTAACTGGTGACTAACGGAATCGTTAAATCACTATTCATCATCTTCTTTAAAATAAAACCCACATGAAATCACACAATTTTAATATTCTTCACTTTTTCTTTTCTTCAAAACACATTCAATCCAGCTTAATATTGCATCCAATAGCTTTAAGTAACATCAAACAGTTTGTCACCGGCGAAGTAACAACAAAAATCCGGCAATGCAACAAATTTTTCCGGCGATAACAACCATTTTCCGGCGAACTTTTTCAAACAACCAAAGTCTCGAATTCTTGCTGGAAAATGTGTAAAAATCTTGTAAACATATCGACATGATGAGCCAAATGAGATCTGGACTGATATTGCAAATAAAATCCGACGATACAGTAACTTTCCGGCCAACTACAGTTTTCCGGCGAACTCATTCCAATAGCTCACAAATCGTCTAATTTCTTGATCAATTCATGTAATTACCTTGCAAATATGATTGACATGAACACACAACCAGATCTGGACGAATTTTTGACAAAATCACAGCACAAAACTCGTTTTTCCGGGGAGGTGATGTTCAACAAATCATAAAACTCGATTTTTTTGTTCAAAAATACTTCAAACAATTGAGAATGACATGAATAACAGATCTGGAAGAGATGTGACAACATCAACGCTCAAAACCTCAAATTCCGGTCATATTCCAGCGAGATCTAAAAAATTCCGGCAAAACGACTTAAAATGCTCATAACTCGCTCAATTTTCGACGAAATTCAAATCCGAAACATGTAGATCGATCGAAATTCAAAAAAGAATAGATCTTGACAATTCAAATCGATTCATGCAACGAATTTTCGGATCGATAGATTTGATGCGAAAAAAGATACCGAAAATATCGAAAAATCTAAAAAATTATCGAAATGCGATTCTACGAATTGAGATAGATCTGGAATACGATTAAGAACAATACTTTAAGAGGATTTAAGAATTTGGTGAACTTACAAGTAGATCGGGCTTAAAAACGCATGAAATGTCGAGATCCGATAATCGTTTCGATAAAAATGTTATCGTTTGGCTCTGATACCACTTGTTAGGTCCGAGATCTGGATCATTTCATGTTTGTATAACAAGATAGGATAGGAGAAGGACTATTTATTCTAGAGAGATAAATTAAATCTAGTCTAGAGAGAGCACATGAGATTAGAATACTACATCTTGAATTATAAAATGATAATGTGAATTATTACAACTCAATACTCCTATTTATAGTCCACAACTACCACTACCCTTGTTACAACATTTAAGCCCAAGCCCATTTAATCACTAAAGCCCAATAGGCCCAAGGCCTTTTACAATTACATTTACTTTCCAACACTTTCTATAAAATATTACACTAACATTCTCCCCTAATGTTTTGGAAAGTAAATCATCTTCAACCTTCAAGCTTCTGTTTTCTTACTGAATACATTGCCATATGTTTTCAATATGATCAAAAATAGCAAACAAGCATGATCTGGACGAATATTACAGAAAACTCCGGCAAGAACAGTGGTTTTTCCGGCCATTCCTTTTTCCGACGAGATGATTAACGGTTCGTCCAACAACTCAAAAAAAATCATGCGAGAAATTCTTGCAATCAACTTGTAAACTGATCAAAATAGGATAAGAACCATATTTGTAGCGATATGACAGTTAAGAGTTTTGGAGCTGATTATAACAGCCTCGCTGGAAAAACGACCGGTGGCCGGAAATTGACTGTATCGCCGGATTTTTTCAGCAAAATCGATCCACATCTGTTCAATTCTTTATTTTGATCGTTTTGCAAGTATATGGCAAGAGATTCCAGAAAGAATTCGAATGTTTTTGAGCTATTTGTTGACTTCACCGGAAAATGTTTGTTATAGCCGGAAAATGTTTGTTATGGCCGAAAACTTACTGTTAATTCGCCGGCGTACAACCTGTTTCACGATGCATGTAATTTTTTTTTGCTGATTCATTGAAGCTCTTCGTTGGCACATCATTTTTGAAGCATATTGAAAAGAAAAAAGTGAACAGTAACTATGATTTCATGTGAAGAAGAAGGTGAATAGTGAACTAACGGACATCCGTTAGTCCAGTTAGTTTTCTAACATTTTTGGTCCAAAAGTCAGTTAAATTGGCCAAATTTGTTCCTCATCCCTTGGTGCACGATCCATCGTTCCCTCTTCGAGCAACAAGTTTACGACTCTCAAACGAAAATTCCTATTCGATTCGCGTTTTAACGACGAATTCGTGGTTAAAAACTAAGTATGCACCGGTTCGTCACGTAAAATCCTCTTGTTGTCATTCTTGTGGGCTTAACGTAACAAGTTGGATTTCAACATTTTAAGATGCTTCGAAGTGCATTTAGTCGAGCTTATAGACTACCTCGAATTCGGTTTTAAAACCGAAACCGCAAGAGTGAGAGGAACAACAAAGGGGGAGTCGAGCCTTTGATTGTCAAAGTTGCGCCAAAGTTCGTCAAGTAAATCAAGGGGGAGAGAATTTAAAGCTTCAAGAAGGATGATTTACTTTCACAAACTTTAGGGGGAGAATGTTAGTGCATTGAAAGTTTGGAAAGTAAATGTATTATAAATTGTAATTGTATAGAGCTTAATGTGTAAGGGCTTGTGCTTACATGTTGTAGAAAAGGTGGTAGGTAGGATTAGTGTCTCTATAAATAGATGGTTAAGGCCTTGTAATCATTTGATAATTGCAATTTACAAAATGTAGCCTTTTAAGAATTCTCTCTCTCATTAGTGTAGTTTTCCATTTATAATAAATGTTCAATAAATCCTAATCCTATCTCATCCTACTTAATCAATTACAAACACTTGAGATGTCTAGATCTAGGGTCCTACACAAGTACAATTGTTACATGATAATATACCAATTCAATACCAAAATACTCAATTCTATAAAGGGTATTGTGCATTATGATGTCTCATTTTAATGGTTAAGAGGCCACAAAATGTATATGGCTCAAGATGCGAATATAAACGTTCATAATGGGATTCATTCGATTGTAAATGTTGGTATTAACTACACGGACTACACACGCAATCAATGAGGGGTTAAACATACTTGTTCCTAATGTTTTTCATTATATACCGTTTTTAATATTTTTCATTGCCAATGCATATATCGATAAATTCTACCTTTCACATCCCGGTCCTTTGATACATTATCAGACCCATCAATAAATATGTTCTCCCGTTTATTTGCATCAAAGTTCATAATATATAACAACTTAGTATAAACACATTTCATTACTTATAGTTTCCTATTAACTTATGTCTTTAAAATGTATAGATCAACATCGAGATGTTGAGCTTTACGTGTGACGTATCATCCGCGAACAAATGTGATTCTACTATTGCGGATTTTTTAAATGGTGGTAAGTGTGTGATATAGGTTTGTTCATATTCGTGTGGTCAATTGACTTCACTAGAGGTTGGTGAATCTTAATATGCATCTATTTTTGGTTGTCGGTGATTGTAATGACAACATCGATGCTATATGAACATATGTGAACCTACAACGAAAAATAGCGTACAATCCTTTGTATATCATCAAAGCTGATAAGGATCATCGTGAAATAAGTATTATGTCCCATGTCACCATATTTTTTAGCATGATATAAATGAAATAATGAATTATGTGTTTCAAGTGTAAATCCGTGATACACTGATTTACTGGATTGAAAATAAGACTTCAATTCTCAAAAACGAACAAAACTAATTAATAGGCAATGACTACGATTGTTGACCAAATTGAAGCCACTGAATCCGAATTCAACATGTTTCTGATCTATGTCTAAATGAGAGTATCAATATTTAAAGAATGCCTGCACATGATCAATCATGGCATAATAATACAAACTTGGAAATCTTATACCTTTTGCATGTCGACCTTTCAATCGTTGATTAGATACATCGCTAGATATGTTCTTAACTTTTTCTGCACAAAAAATCAAATATGGCACCGATTAGGTAAAACAAATTTTATTTATTAGAGTTCAGTGGTAATTTGACTAGTCCATAGAACTTTCTTGACTGATCAACCAACAAAAAGTAATGAGAACATGATAAAACATACAAATACGCTTTCCGTATATCAAAGTGCAAGCCTAATAAAGGAGCGAACAATCACAAAGATTTTTGAAATTAACACATGGAAACAATCGAATTACGGGTCAACGTCTTCCATTATTTACAAATTGTTCGGTAATTGTCAATAACTGAGGTTTTGTATATATGCCTGATTGAAAATATTTTTTTCATTCGAATCCTTGTTGAGAATAAGGATGAAAATACAGAATACTATACAGGCTATCAAAGTCCAAACCTTTGTAATGGAATGCGATTCAAATTCAAGATATTGCCCAAATTATACCATGTATGAACAATATAGGAGGGGTTGGTGAAATAAGAACATGTATAGGATCCTATATGGTGTAGTAACATGAACAAAGAAATATGAAGAACGAAATATATCATCTAATTGAATTGAAACTATGTTGCACTCTAGTGAACGCCCTTGCGTATGTAGGCAGGTAGACCATATAAAGCATGAATGAAGCTTAAAAAACCAAATTCACATTTGCGTTACAAACAAGTGTCTATATATTTACAAATATGGTTAACACACATGACCACCTAGTATTGTAAACATGGTCAAGTTGGTCAATTAGTGTGCATATTTCTCAACTAGATGTAAATATATAGACACTTATTTGTAAAACCAATGTCAAGTTACTTTGTGTAATCGTTATTCATACCCGTCATGGTCTACATGCATTCATACATTTGGGTGTTCATTAGTGTGCACCATAGTTTTTTCAAAGAATGAACATGAACACTAATTAACCTATACAATCAGTTAAATGCAAACTTATATGTACAACATGATTAATGTGAACATCCAGACATCCTTGTACCTTAGAAAAAATCTATAAAGTGATAAACACTTAGTCCTCCCTTAATCTCCAACCAACTGCACACAATCAGGATGTAGGTGTACATTGTATGCAACCATACATACATACACAAACACATGAAAAGGTGGCTCAACTCAGCTTGTTTAGTGTGTGTAGTCATACACGCATACACTATCAGCATGTGGGGCTGTTCGGTAACAGCTTAATGAGCTATATAACAGGTATGGCTGATTCGCACAACCATACCTAGCTGTTCGGTAGGAGCTTATTCGCTCAGACGATGGCTGATTCGCTCAGCTACAAAAACCATGTCATATAGACTCAGCCATTAAATTCCTTTAATTTCCCCCAACTACCCTTCTCTTCTTCCCAACCTCTAGACCAGATTACACCATCGACCCATCTGCTTCCTTTCTTCCTCCTCTGGTTAGCCCTTAAAAACCCTCTCGATCTCCATCTTTCTATGGTTGATAGGTTTGTTGAAAGTTTTTTTTTCACAATGAAGAAGAAGCAACCTGCTGGATTGTCACCCTCTCGATCTCCATCTTCTTCAATTCTCACCCCCTGGAATGAAGCTCGATCTGCAGGATTGTTAGGTTTTTTTTTCACATGAAGAAGAAGAAGCAACCTGCTGGATTGTCACCCTCACGATCTCCATCTTCTTCGATTCTCACCCTCTGGAATGAAGCTCTATCTGCTGGATTGTTGGGTTTTTTTTTCACATGAAGAATAAGAAGCAACCAGTTCGATTGTCACCCTCTCGATCTCCATCTTCTTCGATTCTCACCCCTTGGAATGAAGCTCAATCTACTGGATTGTTGTTTTTTTTTCACATGAAGATGAAGAAGCAACTATTTTGAAAGTGGGTTTAGGTGCCTGTTTGCTCAGATTGATAAAGTAGAAGAAAAAGCAACCTATTTTGAAAGTGGGTTTGGTCACATTGATTAGTTTCTTTTCATTATTTTAAATGTGGGTTTATTCATATATATATATATATAGTGGAAAGATATTTTGCAACCCTGAAAAAGGTTGCAACCCTTTTTATTTTTATTTTTATTTTTCTGTTTTTTTTAATAAAAAATATTGGGCCCCATATCTATTGTAACCGTCGATCATAAATCTGACGGTTAAGATGTGGGTTGCAAGGTTTGCAACCTTTTTAAGGGTTGCAAATTAAACATATATATATATATATATATATATATATATTGTTCTAATAAATCTTGTTAGTTTTAAAAATGCTTTAATTGTTTTTATTTTATTTTATATAATCTAGGGGTAAAATGGTCATTTCTGACATTCAGACTGTTTATTCAGCACAACAACCGAACAACAAGTTATCTGTTAACACTCAAACAACTATATCCATACAGACAGCTATATCCATACAGGTCTTAACAGAAAATGAACCGAACAACCCCTTAATAAGGCTTTTAAAAAATTTCAATCTCAACCGTTGATTTCTAAGATCAAGGGCTTGGATTGGTTCATAAGGTTAACACAAAAAATGTGGTTAACAAATGAACTGAAAAGAATGAACATGAACACTAATGAACCTATACAATCAGTTACGTTGTGTTCTCGAAACTCTTTTTACGAAGGAAAGGAAAGGGAGGGAAAGGGGAGGAAATTAAAAAAAACTCGTGTTCTCGAAACCATTTTAGGAGAGAAAGGAAAGGAAACGGAAGGAAAATAATGATAAGTTTCTTCCCATAATTTTCCTCTCAAATGTGGGAGGAAAGGGAAGGAAAGAAATTAAAACGATTTAAAAAATTACTAAAATTACAAAATTACCCCACCTTTCATTATAAAGAATATATCTTTAAAGGGTATATTTGTAAAAATGACATCTTTCCTTTCCTTTCTCTCCTGTTCAAGAACATAAAAAACTATTTCCTTTCCTTTCATTTCCTTTCCTTCCCTTTCGAGAACACAAATGAAAAAACTATTTTTCTTTCCTTTCTTTTCTCTCCCTTTCTTTTACATCCATTTATTTTCTTTTCTTTCCAAATTAGAGAACACAGTGTTAGTGTGCACCATAGTTTTTTTTCAAAAGAATGAACATGAACACTAATGAACCATATTGTGCACCATAGTTTTTCCAGTTAGAGTGCACCCTAGTTTTTTCAATAGAATGTGTTCATTAGTGTGCACCAAAGTTTTTTCAAAGAATGAACATGAACACTAATGAACCTATACAATCAGTTAAATGTGAACTTATATGCACATCATGATTAATGTGAACATCTAGACATCCTTGTCCCTTAGAAAAAAATCTATAAAGTGATAAACACTTAGTCCCCCCATTAATCTCCAACCAACTGCACAAAGTCAACATGTGGGTGTACATTGTGTGCAACCATACATACATAAACACATGAAAAGGTGGCTCATCTCAGCTTGTTCAATGTGTGCAGTCATACATACATACACTATCAGCATGCAGGTGTACATTGAGTGCAACCATACATTGAACATAAAATCAAATTGTGGGTGTTCATTAGTGTGCAATCATACACACATAGACCAATGAGAAGATAGGGTGAACTTATACGCACAACATGAATGATGAAAGCATCCATGTATGCTTGTCTCCTTAACAAACTCCTGTAAAAATGATAAACACTTAGTCCCCCCCCCCCTGATCCACAACCAACTGCCCAAAATCAGCTTGTGGGTGTACATTGTGTGCAGTCATTCACACATACACGCATGAAGAAGTCGGTTAACTCAACTTGTACATTGTGTGCAGTCATACACACATACATAATCAGCATGAGGGTGTTCATTGTGTGTAGTCATTCATAAATACACACATGACAAAAGTGGGTAAACTTAACTTGGCATCCTGTGTGCAGTCATACATATACACAATCAGCATGTGGGTGTATATTGTGTGTAAACTTAATCATGCTAGTTGATTGTCTTAACATATTTTCAACTGAATTATCTCCAAGTTTAACCTAGATGAAAATATAACACAATATAATATACTATATTTATTATAGTACGATATACTTATATTATGGTTAACATGTCTGTTCTTACATAGTAATATAAGATAATGTAACATATTAGACTATAGTATAAGAGCATTTCCAATGCAAGGTTCTTACAATAAAAAAGTGAAGTGACTTGTTGGAACTACCATTGTGAAAAGTTCTTATAAAAGCCTCATCTTTTTTCAGGTTCTTAAATAAGATCCATGGTTCTTACCTTAATGTTGGTGTGAATTGATATAATTTCTAGTTTTATTTTAATTTCTTTACTTTATAATTATTAAGTTGAAAAAAATACATAGAATCCACAAAAGGAGGTTCTTATAAGATTTACCATCATAGTTCTTATGTTGATGAGTTATGAGTAAGATTACAACAAAAAGTGAAAACCATGTTCTTATAGACGGGGTCTAGTCATGCTAAATCAAGTAGTTCGACCGACTCGACTGGTCCAGTCATGCTTATGGATAGAGCTAGACCAGATCCAGCCTGGTACGACTGTGTCGGTCATGCACATTGATACTGACTGACTGGACCAGTCAGTCAGAATGGGTCCAATCATGTTAATAAAAAAGGTCGACTAGAGAATTTTATATAAGTTCTTATTTTGATGAGTTGGGAGTGAAATTACAACAAAAAGTGAAAACCAAGTTCTTATAGACGGGGTCTAGTCATGCTAAATCAAGTAGTTCGACCGACTCGACTGGTCCAGTCATGCTCATGGATAGAGCTAGACCAGATCCAGTCTGGTACGACTGTGCCGGTCATGCACATTGATACTGACTAACTGGACCAGTCAGTCAGAATGGGTCCAATCATGTTAATAAAAAGGGTCGACTAGAGAATTTTATATAAGTTCTTATTTTGATGAGTTGGGAGTGAAATTACAACAAAAAGTGAAAACCAAGTTCTTATAGACGGGGTCTAGTCATGCTAAATCAAGTAGTTCGACCGACTCGACTGGTCAGTCATGCTCATGGATAGAGCTAGACCAGATCCAGTCTGGTACGACTGTGCCGGTCATGCACATTGATACTGACTAACTGGACCAGTCGAGTCCAATCATGTTAAACAAAAATAAAAAATAAGATATATTTTATGGATCATAATCAGCCCAAAAACATCCACAATAAGATATCCAACTATTCAATTACACCGATTAAACAAAAATCCAAAATAACATTCATTTAAATAACTTCCATAATGTTGCCCATGAACCTTTCAAGAGTGAAAATAAAAACTTGGTTCCGTATAGATCAAAGTTACCTGCATTGCTATTTGAAAAAAAATTAATAATTAGATTAATTAAATATATAATAAAATGATTAAAACTAAAAATAAGTAAATTTATTTACTTTGCTTGTTGAAGCACTTCCCTCCACATTTTGTTGATTGTCACCGACTTTCTCATCAATTAGTGAATCTAGCTTAGATTCCAATGATGAATACTTTTGATCTATGTGGCTCTGCAACTTAGATATATTGTTATACATTTCTTTCTCCAACTTAGATCCAAAGGATTTCATGTCATGCTCTATCTTGGTTTCCAAATCTTCAAATTTCGCATCTATATACCTCTTTAGTTCATCGACCAAAAAAGAAGTGTCTACGGTCACTCTCTCTGTTTGACATGGTCTGGATGGACTATCACAAGGGTCATCAGGAGAAGAACTATTTATCTGAACAGAAGTTCGAATAGTTTGATCAACATGGGTAGTTCCACCCACATGTACATGGGGATCAAAAGCATCAACAACATCATCGTGCCACGTGATTGAGCGCCCTGAAAGCAATTGTTTTGTCAATTCCCTCAACATTATTACCTCAACATGTTCACTATCATCATCATTATATATGTTACTAAATCCTTGCATATAAGGTGATTGTAATTCCTTGTCGGTTGGTGTAAGAAGGCCAATTATATCCTGAAATATAAGAAATTAAGATGTCATGTTAAAAAACTTATTCATAATTAAGCATCACATAATAATTGACAAAAAAACATGCATTATAGTTGCATTTAAGTTGCAACCTGTGATTTGCCCAAGGACGCCATTATGTCGCTATACGATGGAGATTGTTTTGATTTCCAAGTAGTCTTCCAACTGCAAATCCTTGGAACTCCTTCGACATCCAATCGTTGAGCAAAAACATTTGCAATAGCAGGTATACACTCTAATACCAATATCTGTATACATGAAAAATTTAAGCATATCACTATGTGTTCACATATAAAGAATCCAGACGGTGGTAAAGTAGGAAAAAGTTCGCTTACCGCTAATGGAAGCACAAAACCAGTATAAGACAATGTGGATGCTGTGATCCCATCTTTGACCAACTTTTGTGCTTTCTCTTTAATTGACTTTGTAAGTTGCCTCCGCAAGTGTAGAAAAGAGTCTTTCCCCCAAGGATATTGAATAAACATTTCAATATCATCCACCATACCCAATAAAAAAGGATCAATACCACTAGTGGATTTGTCCCCTTGAAAAAGAACCGCAGAGACAAATAAAAGCATAGCCATTTTTATCTTTTCCATGTTCATGCCACTAACACTTTGTGATCTTTTTCTCTTTTTCTTGGTACACATCTCCTTCAATTTTCTTTCAACATCTCCAATAGTGATAGTAGTATGTTGAGGGAAATGTTTGTTCCTAAATTCTTCAGATTTAGCCTGCTCCTCATAACCCGTAGGATAGTCTGAACATCTTAATCCAGATATTAGTGTGTACTCTAAAAGTGAGAATCTAATTGGTTTTCCATTCACAACAAACCATATTTCGTTCCCTCTTCTACAATTGACTCGTCGAAGGAGTAGCAACCACATCATTTGACTTGAGTGTTGATAATTAGTAGGGACATTAATAAAATGGCCGAACGGCGAACTTGTCTTAAACCATTCTAATTCAGGTGAATTATCACCCAATTCCTTAACAATAGTGTCGACAACTTTATTCAAAGAGCACTTGATGCTTATCTTGCAATCAAAATGTTCTTTCTTATCCAGAATAGGAATCAATGGACTAGAATTTTGAACATCAGCTTGAACATTCACCTACAAATCAATGTATATATTTATATAATAAAATATGTTTTGCAAATAAATATTAAATTTATTATAAAAAGGACTTACGTGCTTATGCTCTTCAATCTCAGTATCTTTTTGTCTACGCGTAACAGGTTCACCCCGAGATGGTGAGCTAGATTCATTGGCATTCGTTCCCTCTTGCATCATCATTCTTTATATGCCATTAATTTAGAAGAAATCATTTGTTAAGCAATTTTAGAAGAAATCATTTGTTACAATAACTAAAAAAATATACGCTACTAGTAGAAATATGTCATAAACGAAAGATGTTATAGATCATAAAAAATTCTACTAACATAATCCGGTCTAATTATTTGACTAGCACTGTCTCACCCGACTGGACCAGTCGGGTCCAGTATGACCCTACTTGATATGTTTATCCTATGAAAAATTATATTTACTTCAAATCAAATGTGGCAATGTTGTGGCAATGTTACAACTGTTAATTTGTCTACTCTACCAAAACCGTATAAAAATGGATACATGAAGCAGGAGTCTAGCTTTCTCTCTATAAGATACAAGAAAGTCACATACCGGTAATCTTGATTTGAATCAAGTGGTAAACTTCTAAAAATAAATTATCAAATGAACGATTTTGCTACAAACTTTTATCATTATTTCCTTCAAGTATATTTAAAAACTTTCTATCCAGTAATGTCTTTTGGAAAGTGAAGGTTTTTGTTTCTATCCTTCATTTTAGGTTCATTTGCGGAGGAAGATATTGGAAGGCATGGTGTAACCATGCAATCTCTTCCAGGGAATGCAACTGCTAGTAAAGGACTGGAGGTTGCGGTTACCAACCTTCAAGAATACTGCAATGGTACTTTGTTATTAAGTTTTGAAGTTCTCTTTTCCTGTGTTCATGAGTTATAAAAACTATGACCTATACCTCACCTACTGCATGCACAATATCTCATTATGTTGTGAATATTTCACATATATCATTTACATGCGACTTTGGACCACTTAACTATCCATCTCATGGTTCAGTTTAATAGGCCAAATCACTCTCATTACTGGTCACTGAGGGGCCGTTTACCCAAATGCTTACCCGGTAAGCACTTATCGATAAATTTCGACACACTAACTTACTTTACCGGGTAAGATTGTAAGCATCACGATGGTATTATATACCATAATTTATCCGGTAAACGCTTACCCGGGTAAGAGTTGTGGAGAGTCTTACCGGGTAAGACTCTCCATCCTTATCATGGCTCTTACCAGGTAAGATTCTATGCTCTTGTCAAGTTCATCCGCTAAGGTAAATCCCCCGGTAAGCTCTTACCGGGTAAGCATTTTGTAAATGACCCCTGAGTCTCTGCTGAAGACGTGAAGTTATTCATTTATTGTTGAATAAATATTCAAACATGCTTATCAACAGCGAATCATTAGATATAATCTCTGCTTATGAATTGATATTGGATTATGGCTAATTGCCTTATACTCCCTACATCCTAATGTAAGTGTTCTCTTATTTTAATCTTGTTAGTGGAGTGCTTCTTCTTCTAAATTTTTTTTTCTGAAAAGCACTTTTATACAAACACCTCCGACTAAGAACAAATGGTGCAAAGGGGAAGATTTGTAAGAAGCAAACCAACCCAACAACAACTACACAACACAAAACACAGGACCAAAAACAAACTACCAGACACCCACAGCGACAAAACCAAAAACAACGGCCAAGAACAACTAAAACAAGGACCCACAGTAACTACACAGGACCGAAAAACTTAGTCTATTAAAAAAAACCGATATTAATCAGTCGTCTTCTAACACAGTAACAGAGAGAGAAATAAACCAAACCAAATTGAAGAGCGGCGGTCGAACTACAGAAGAGCGGCGGTCAAACTACAGTAGATCGGCGGTCGAACTACAGACGAGCGGTGGCACGACGATGGAGACGATGGGGAAGGGAGCCACAGGGAACGATGGAGACGATGGGGGAAGGGGAGGGACGTGCACTGTGAAAACGTGAAAAGGGGAATTAGGAGGAGTGAGTTTTACGTCTCCTCTTTTACACTATTAGGAAACTTAATTATTTTAGTCATAGGGGTAATTTAGTAATTTGATTAATTATAAATGATAAAAAATAATGTAAAATCAAATTAGAATAGAAGGAGGTCAGATTGTGAAATCTCTTTTATGAGAAGGTTATATAACTAAATAACCCACCCTAGAACAAATTAAGCCTTACCTTTTAATCGAGGTTTATTAGCTTCTTCTCCTCCCAAATTAGACATTGATATGCAGATTATTGTTCACTGGATTTCTCGACTTAGCATCTGCAAGGTTGAATCGGTGAGTGATTGCCAGAAATCGGTCGTGCGTTACAAATTTTTTTACCCAAAATACCCTTATCACCATGGTTCATTCCCATTTTCATCAATTGTACATTTACTGTCTGTTTGTTAGCAGCTTAATGAGATTCACAACTTATTCAGTAAGCTATGTATGACTGTTTGGTAGTAGCTTAATGATATAGTGGCTTATTCAGTAAGATTTCAAGGGCGAGCTTTATGCAGAAAGCCAAGTTTTTTCTAAACCAGTCCATCCCATTAAAAAATACGTTCCTTCCATATATGAAAAAAACTCTCACAAATAAAAAACTTCCAAATCTATACAGACAGATTAATCCACACAGACAGATTAATCCATACATAACTTAATGGAAAACCAACCAAAAAGCTCGGTGGCGTTTGTTTTTTAAGTGGTGTTGAAGTCTCAAGTCTGATTTCACTTCTGATTTTTAAGTGGTGGTGCTGAAATCTGATTTCACTTCTGTTTTTCAAGTGAGCATTCAATCTCTCAAAAACAAACAAATCTCACCTACAAAAACAATAATTAAACAAATGATGTTGCTAAATTAAACATTTTAAATCAAACCAAGAACAACAACAGCAAGAAAAAAAGCAAGATATGGAGAAACCATCCAAATAAATCGACATAAATCGAACAGCAACAACAAGAAAAAAAGAACAAAGAAGCAAGATCGAACAAAGAAGCAAGATCTGGATAAACCATCCAAATAAATCGAACAGCAGCATCAACAAGAAAAAAAAACGAACAACGCAATAAAAACAAAAATCGATGGAGAAACAAAAATCGAACAACAAGAAGAAATGGAATCGATTTATAAGATGGACGAGAAACAGGGAAACAATCGATTTCTGAGATGGACGAGAAACAGGGAAACAGGGACGAAAGGTAGAACCTGATCGATCGGAAGGAAGAAGGAGATGGAATCGTTGATCGAGAGAGGCGTACGTGATTAGAATCTCGGATGGAGGCATGGGGTTGGAGATCGTTTTCAAAAACAGGAGGCGAGAGAAGTGGAGGCGATGAGGAATAAGAGGAAATAAGTGGTTAGTTTACCACTTTTTTGTCCAGATGAGTTTAAGTGATAAGTGCGTCTATAAAGTTAAAAAAAAACAAACGGTTTGAATTTAAAAACGTCTGACCGAATAAGTGATAAGTGGTCATTAAGAGGTGAAATAGAAAAAACAAACAAGGCCTTAATAAGGCTTTTAAAAAGTATTAAATCTCAACTGTTGATTTCTAAGATCAAGGGCTTGGATTGGTTCCTAAAGCTAACACAAAAAATGTGGTTAACAAATGAACCAGAACTATAATATATATACTAGTAGGGTGCGTATATTTTGCAAACCATGTATTTTGAACAAACTTTGTGAACCATTTGTAGCCAATCATTTTAATTAATTTAGTAATTATTTAAGTTAATTTGTTAACAGGCGTTAAGTGTATTCACATAATTTTGAATTTTAACTGTGTGTGTCCCACAATATGTGCAAATCAAGATGATAACAACAAGAAATCGATTAAACGTGCCATATGTATTTCTTGAATTAAACAGTGTACAATGCTTTCTCTCTTTCTCTCAATATTTCTCTCTCTAAGATATTTCCTCTCAAGATGCTTCTTGTCTAACAAAGAAGACAAAACTATTTATACCTACAAGATTTACAAGGAAACAAAATTAGTTGACAAAAGAAGACTTTGACAAATATCCCTTGAGTTTTGACTTTGACTTTAGCAATAGAGGCTTTGACTTGGACTTTGATTTTAATTCCTATGATCTTGGAACCAATATATTTGTGCACTAACAATCTCCCATTTGGATTCAAGATCATCTTCAAAAAGAAATTTAGCATAAACGAGCAATCTTCCCCTTTGTAGATCTTTAACAACTTCAATCTCCCACTTTAGCATCTTTACAAAGATAAGCCTTTAAACTCCTCCTTTGGAGTCAAAACGAATTTCAGCTTCAAAGAACGATCTCTCTCTTTGTAACAATCTTGAAGATTGCAATATACTCCCCCAAAGTCTGAGAATGTTTTCTTCAAGACCAATAACAATCTGCCTAAGGTTATGAAAACCTTTTACAGACTTTAGATGTGAAATTATCTTCAGATTTAGCTCATTTTACTTCCGCATATAATCTTCAAAGAAATTTTCTCTAAACTTCATCAATCTTTCAGAACTTTTTGAACTTTCTATTTCATTCTGAGCATTCTCCCCATATTTCAGAAATATAACATTCAAATATGTCATCTCTTGATCACTTTCTCCCTGGAACTATCACAGTCTGTTCTTCAGACAACATTTCTTGACTATTATTTTCTCCCCCTTTTTGATGATGTAGAGCATAGAAATCATCAAAACTTCATACAAGAAATGTCATGTATGCACTCTCTGACCTCTTTCAGTATCTGATCTTTTCAAACAAACATCTGAACCATCCGTCAATGCATAATGTATTGATCCGAATCTTTTCAAATTCAGACAAATAGAAATGTAACCCTGAATCAACAAATGAATCAGTTAAAATGCATGTAAGTAGCACAGAGCCACTTTCTACAACGAATGTACGTTAGAAATGAGTTTTTTGATGTTCACTCCTCCAGGGCTTCCATTTAATCATCGAATGACACAAGGTTATTCTATGAATGTTCCGACAGAAAAACATTTTTTCTCTGTGTTCGTGCTTGTGTATGAAAGAATTTAAACATGAATGTTTAATAAAAGGCTCAAAATATGTAAACCATTAAGACAACACTAGTAATACATGGACTTCATTGTGCATGATCGAAGGTCGAAGGTGGGGCAGACTTCCTTCTGCTTCAATATCCACATCTTCCAAATGAAGATGAGATAGATTATGTGTTGCGTCCCCAATCAAAGTTGAAACATCTTCTTGTTAAGAAAAAGATGAGTAGTTGGTGGGGTATAAAGCAAGAGTTGGCATGGGCAAGTGCCTGTTTCAATGAAGTTCACGAAAGAATTGTGAAACAACAGTAATGTGGCTGCCCGACTCAGAAAGTGGTTGGTGCAGAGTTCTGATATTCTTTTAACTCTATTCTCACACCTTTTTCTTTTTAACATTTAAGCTCACTTCTAACCAAACTCTCTTTTACATTTTACCTCATCGCAGACCCACACTCTGATATTGACCCCTCGCCTCTCGATCACTCAGGATAACTTCTTGGGTAGGAAACACTGGTGATAGTGAATCCATAGAAGTTCAGTAAAGTCTCACACAATGGGCATGTATGTTGTCCTAAAAGCAAAAAGTTGCTCAATAGTTTAACTTCAACAGTTTAAGCATAAAATATATGTTAGATGTATGTATGCTCAATAAGATAACCATGAAGATTTGAGCATTTTAAACATGGAAGATTTTCTCAAAACCAGGAAATTGAATGAACGAAGTGAAATCGATAGATATGTTTTGAGAATCTGACAATGTATGAAAAGATCAAATATGAGTAATTTATCATTAAAAGTGTAGGTCATGAAAAATTGGATGTTGTCTATATGAACAAGTATAAACATTCTTGAAAGAAACGGGTTGAATGAATTAACGCTCATCAAACTTTGAATGTACAAAAAGGAGTGTCTTGCCATCGAAAATTAGTTTTAATATGAGACATGGTAAGAACATAGTCAATAAAGTACTAAACCGGTGTGTGTGAATACTTGACAGTATATGAAAAAGATAATACACAAGTATTTATCTTTGGAAACACAAGGTTAGCTTTAAACAATAAAGTTCATGTATGAAAACATTTAAAATCACACTTCTGAATTCATGAAATCTGTTTAAGAATCGAGAAGTGGTTTGAACATTTAGAAACATGTTTTCATGTGTGAAAGTTGTCCATCTTTGAAACACAATGAGATTAAGAGTAGAATAATCCTTACGCTCAGCTTTAATCTCATAAAGTCAGCTCCAATGTCATGAATGATATGATCATGTAAGCTCCCCCTCAAAAAGACGTCAAAGCAACAAAGTCTTATTGAAAACAAAAACATTTATTGAAAAATATAGACATAAAAACAGTAAAACGTTTAAAGAACGAGTTATGATCTGACGTAATCATAAGCATTCAAGATATTGTGGCCGAAAAACCAGCACCATAGCCCCTAATTTGAATCCGTGGATAGAACCGCACTGTCGGTCCTTTGAACATTCTTAATTATGTTGATCTTCTTTTGTTTAGGAAAATCCAATTTGAAGATAATACACCCAACTGATGAAATGAGAGAGCACTACCTAATTAATAAAAAAAATACAATTTTATAAAATATATGATAAACAAGGGTATAATAGTCATTTTTATTTGGTCAGCGCTTAATACGAAACATAAAGTAAACACACAATTTTGGGTTATCACTTAACTGAGTCAGACCTCTTATCCTAATTAGACCTCTTACTCACAAAATTTGGTAAACAGTCCCTTATTCTCATCGTTTTTGCGCCCTACTCCACGGAAACCCCCTTATTCTTCTCGTCATTGTTGCCCCCTGCTCCTCCGTCAATAGTCGTACGTACTCTAGCTAACCCTATTATAGCATATCTTGTAAAACCCCTTACTCTCTTTTTGCCTCACGTTATTCCCCCCCCCATTATGGTTTCTCATCTCAGTGGGATACTAATTATATACATTAAATTGCCACCCCTTGATTCAGGTGAACTACTTCTCTTTTTCTCTACTCAAAATCTCGAAGAAACTCCAAAGGAATTTAGGTAAGTATCACTTAAACTCCCATCAGTTTGTGTGGTCTACTATTTTTAGTGTAGATCACACAAGATGCAAATTAATAATGACCCATCTTTTTACCTGCTTCTCATATTTTTGGAGTTATTCCATTATTGTGAATACACATTCTATTCCCAGGCTGACATCAACTTTAGCAACGCATTTGGTGCCAAACATGCCTATAAGATTGTCAAAACATCCACCAACAACAATTGAACCAACCTGAGTCATGCGTTTAAGCATAAGAATACAGAAGAAGGTAATTCTCAACTCGAGAAACTTTCACAGAAAAGGTCATTGGCTCAACGGAATCCAAGTTAACGGTAGATCCCAATCTTCATGGAGGTAAAGGGTTCAAGCCTCACAAAGGTGAGAAGTGTGTGTAAGTTTTGCCATATATAATTATTATGTACTTAAAAAGACCGTATATATAAAGCTCTGAATAAATGTAGAGCAAAAAAAATCCAAACTTGTGTAGCCCCTTTGAAAACAACATCAAATATGACTCTTGTGTAGTAATCAAGGCCTCTTGCCAAGTTCAAATCCAAAACCACTTTGTCAACACATCTTGAGTTGTCCAACGCTTGGAATAGCTTCTCTAAGTCGTTCAATGCTTGATTGGATGCATCATTTTTTAGAAATTCACTTCCTTCTTTTTTGAGTTCCAATAACAATTTCAAAGGGTGCCCCTTAGCTTCACAAATGAACCAATTTTTTCCCACCGTCTCCGCATCTAATCCTTTCTCTTCAATCTAACAAATATAAAGAGTATTAATAACCATTACATGTTATGAAACAATAAGATTGCATTGGTACAACCAGTGACAGACCCAAGATTTTGGCTGAGTGGGTGTATCTTTAAATCGGATCAAATGTGTAACACCCTGAATTTTGGAGTTGGGTGAAAAGTTGACCGTTACCCAAAGTTCAAGGGGGTTAAATGAAACTTGGATTTAAATATATATCAACTATTGAGATATTTAAAATATCTCAGATTGATACTTGTTTTTGAAGACCAGAGAGAGAGAAAGAAAGCTTTGAAGTGGGTTTTCGATTTCTTGTCTTTTGAGGTAGCATTCGTTAGGAAGAAGAAATCTGAGGTGAGTTCCTACTAACCTTTCTAAACTGTTATATATGTCAAAGGTTGTGTTTTTAACTCCAATATATCTCAACGGTTTTGGATTTTCCGTTTTTTTTACATTTGATGTAACTTGGGGTTTCGATATATTTTAGGGTTCCCGAACACTTTTGACTAAAATGATGGGTTCCATCTTGTTGAAGTAAAAGAATGTTTTACTTGCCCAGTTGTGTGGCTTATTTGAAAGAATGGATATAATCTTGTTTTATGATTATCTTTCTTACCAGCAGTTGATCTTGAAAATGGCATTTTGAAATATAAATGTTTTGATAGCTATTTATCTAGCTTTGATGGTCACATGAAATATTGTGACAAGTCATGACTATACTAGTGGATCCCTAGGTATCGAGTCGGCTTATTGTTGGGATGTTTGTACCCCATTGTATGTAGCTAGATGCATTTGATCTTCGGGGGCATTTGGTACGGTTATGTGAGACCGGTTACTAGCCATGGGTCAAATGCAGTGTAGTGAACGAGTATGACTGGTTCCTTGGGGGCCTCCCTCACATCGTAGTACGGACCGAAGCGTTCGTGGCCATGGTTCCATGTATTTAACTCATAACTCAGATTTGTGGCTTACTTTGTGTTCCACTACAATCCTCGGTAAATCGGGTAATCCCCGTCATGGGAAGATGTGTTTCAGACTGGTTGTCCTTTTGTACCAAAGAACTCCATTTGTATAACTAAACCATTGGAATGATTTAATTTGATACATTTGTTTATATCTTATTGAAATTTATAAACTGTATGTTCTCACTAGACTTTAAACCTAACACTTTTTCTCAAATAATTTGTATAACAGGTTTCTCTTAGCGATGGGTTGCACAGGGTTTTGAGAGTCGAGCGTGGACTCGAGGCATTTTGAGATGACTATTATTTGGTGTTGGGCATTGTTTAAGTCCCATCTTTTGGTGATTATGGATTGTCAACTGATGTAATCTAGATAGTTTTGCTTAGATTAGTTTGTTGTCAATTTCCATAACCGAACACAGGTTTATGCCAAATATGAATGTCGTATTGCCATATTTCCAGGCTTTAATTTACTCTGAATTTTAGAGTGTTACAAGTTGGTATCAGAGATCTAGTTTAAGCGAACTAGGCATGAATGTAAGAGGTCTAGACTTAGACTGAGTATGTTAAGAATTGATTCGCGAGTTTGGGTATAACTTCTAAGATGGGTAAGTCTTAGAGTCAACGGAAAGTACGTTTATCAGGCGTTGTGGCGATAGTGACGAGAACCTTTATGTGTTATATGTTCATAATTTCACTTAGCTAATGTTATTATGAGGATATTGTACGTAAGTGTGCTTGAACTGCTGTTACTATGACAATTGTCAATGTGGTAGTACGTTTCCTGTGTGTCTATCCTATCTCTTTCTTATCTCTTTCTCTTTTCTGTGAAGCGGTTTAGAATGGTGAATACGCGTGGTAGACCACGTACGATTGTTGATGGTGTGGAGGCAACAGCCTCTACCGCAGGTCAGCCAGAAGGCGTTGAGGTTATTGAACGTGCTTCTGTTCAGCAAGGACTAGGTGGGGGCCTAGAGGTCATTCCGCAAGTAGACCTGGCCTCGACCCACCCAGTCATCGGGAATGCTAATTCCCAGTCAGAGTTGATGGCCAGCATGATGTCGGCAATGAGGGAAGAAATGGCTAAACAGCAGGAGTTTCTGCTGAAAGTGATAAAAGATCGCAATGTGGTTGGATCTGGAGGCACAGGTACTGGAATCGGGACTAAGGAGCCCATTGTTGTTAATGCTCCGAAAAGTGGGAGGAGTTGTTCCTACAAGTCATTTCTGGGTTGCGGGCCGCCAGAGTTCTCTGGTTCTGACGACCCAACAATGTGTGTGAAATGGATCCGAGCGGCCGAGCAAGCTTTTGGATCTTCCGAATGCGGAGATGATCAGAGAGTGCGGTTCGGTACCCAATTGCTTAGGGACACTGCACTTATTTGGTGGAATATTATTCAATCCACCCTATCTCCAGTTGTATTGGCTCAGTTGTCTTAGGCTGAGTTTAAAAAGAAGTTGTTAGAAGAGTTCTGCAATGAAAGAACAATGGACCGAATCGAGAAGGAGTTCCGGTCCCTGGTGAAAGGGAACCTGACGGTGAGGGAATACACCCATTAGTTCATGGAGAAGCTTCGTCTGGTGGGGCACGCTGCCCCAACAGAGGAAGATAAGATGAAGGACTATCTCAATGGCCTACCAGCGGACATGCAATGCATGGTCCACAATTCTAAAGCTTCTAACCTCCGTGAGATGGTCGAGGAAGCTCAGTTCATGGAAGAGATGTTCGCGAGAAGCAAAACTGAGAAAACAGTGGTGGTGACTGATAAGAGAAAGTGGGAGAGCAGTTATGTACCTCCCAAGCGAACCCGACCTTTTGTCGGAAACCGCAACTTCAGCGATTATCAAGAAGCAAGATGGTGCCCGAAATGTCGAACCAAGCACCATGGTAACTGTAACCCTACTCCTAGATTCTGCTTCAAGTGTGGTAAGAATGATCACATCGCCCGCGACTGTTCTATCGCGGGGATGGTCTTCTTCGACTGTAAGGCACCGGGGCATGTGAAGAGAGATTGCCCGAAGCTCAAGTCGGGTAGCGCACCGGACAGAAGAGAAAACCCATCTAGGGTTCCGGGTCGAGCGTTTCAGATGACGGCCGATGAGGCCAAGGCATCCGCTGATGTGGTATCAGGTACTTTTCTTATAAACTCTGTACCTGCTCGTGTTTTATTCGATACGGGTGCCAGTTTCTCCTTTATATCTGAATTGTTCCGTCAAAAGATTTCTATGGCCACTACTAGTCTTGAGGATGCATTAGTGGTAGAAATAGCTGATGGTAGTCATGTTCTGATCTGTCATGTTCTGAAGAAGTGTACTCTCGAAATCGAAGGGAGAGAATTCTCGATCGATTTACTGCCAATGTTAATCGGGGGTTTTGATGTTGTGGTCGGCATGGATTGGTTGTCAAACAATCATGCCGAGATCGTATGTTCCAAGAAATTGATTCGACTTCCCAACCTCTCTGGCGAAGTCGTTGTCATCTATGGTGAAAAGAGAAAAGGTGAAGTGGCAATAATCACAATGGCAAAGGCACGCAAGTGCTTAGTGAAAGGATGTTCGTCTTTCCTAGCCTATGTGATCGATGCAAAGTTAGAGAAATCAAAGCTGGAAGATGTGAAGATTGTGCGTGAGTTTCCAGACGTCTTTCCGGACGACTTGCCCGGGTTACCACCCTATCCTCAGGTAGAGTTTCGGATTGATCTTGTGCCTGGAGCAGCACCAATCGCTAAAGCACCTTACCGTTTAGCGCCATCATAGATGCAAGAGATGATGGCACAACTCCAAGAGCTATTGGAGAAAGGCTTTATAAGACCGAGTTCGTCACCTTGGGGAGCTCCGGTCTTATTTGTCAAAAAGAAGGATGGCACAATGAGAACGTGCATCGATTATCGTGAGTTAAACAAAGCTACAGTGAAGAACAAGTATCCGCTTCCGAGAATTGACGATTTGTTTGATCAATTTCAAGGAGCGGGTTGTTTTTCCAAAATCGACTTACGTTCAGGTTATCACCAGATGAAGGTAAGAGAAGAAGATGTTCCGAAGACAGCTTTCAGAACGCGTTACGGCCATTATGAGTTTCTTGTAATGCCTTTTGGTCTAACGAACGCACCAGCAATATTTATGGACTTGATGAATAGAGTGTACTGACCATTCCTCGACAAGTCGGTCATTGTATTCATTGATGACATACTCGTGTACTCCAAGAGTGAGTCAGAGCACGAGCAACATTTACGTGAAGTTCTGGAAGTGTTGAGAAAAGAAAGGTTGTACGCCAAGTTTTCCAAGTGCGACTTTTGGCTTAAAGAAGTACAGTTTCTGGGTCACGTGGTCACTCGAGACGGAGTGAAAGTGGACCCCTCCAAAATTGAAGCTATGATGAATTGGGAGTCTCCTAAGAGTCCGTCCGAGATCCGAAGTTTCTTGGGTCTGGCGGGATACTACCAGAGATTTATCCAAGACTTCTCAAAGATCGCTTCTTCCTTGACAGTTTTGACTCGGAAGAATGTGAAGTTTGAATGGACCGAAACACAAGAGAAGGCGTTCCGGATCCTTAAAAAGAAGTTATGTGAAGCTCCGATCTTGTCATTACCTGAAGGGTCGGAAGATTTCGTGGTTTACAGCGACGCTTCGAAGATGGGGTTGGGTTGTGTGTTGATGCAACGAGACAAGGTAATCGCTTACGCCTCGAGGCAACTTAAAATACACGAGAAGAATTATCCAACCCATGATCTGGAGTTAGCGGCGGTAGTGTTCGCTTTGAAACTTTGGCGATATTACCTCTACGGCACGAAATGTACTCTATACACGGATCACAAGAGCCTGAAATATGTCTTTGATCAGAAAGAGCTGAATATGAGGCAAAGGCGGTGGCTCGAGTTACTTAAAGATTACGACTGTGAGTTGCTTTACCATCCCGGTAAGGCAAACGTGGTGGCCGATGCGTTGAGTCGGAAAGACTACAGCAGAAGTATTCAGACTACCCATTCGAGAATCGATCTAGTGTCTAGTCTTGTTGAAAAGATCAAGACATCACAGGTAGAAGCACTGTTAGAAGAGAATCTCAAAGATGAAGTCATGACGAAGCAGCGTTTACTCTTAACGGAAGATAGTCGTGGAGTAAAACTGTTCAGCGGTCGTGTGTGGGTACCCAAGATTGGGGGTAACCGTGATCTGTTGCTTGAATATGCACACAAGTCCAAGTATTCCATTCATCCGGGAAGTACCAAGATGTATAGGGACTTGAAGTTGCATTATTGGTGGCCGGTTATAAAAACTTGATGTGGCGCGTTACGTTGAGCGTTGTGTGACATGGTCGCAAGTTAAGGACGAACATCAGCGACCGTATGGGAGTCTTCAGTCTTTAGAGATTCCCGAGTGGAAGTGGGAGCATATCACCATGGACTTCATGACGAAGTTGCCTAAAACTCTTCGAGGTCACGATACCATTTGGGTGATAGTTGATAGATTGACAAAGAGTGCTCACTTCTTGCCTATGCGCGAGACTTTACCGATGGATAAGTTGGCAAAGCTTTATATCGATGATGTGGTCTCGAGGCACGGCATACCATTGTTGATCGTGTCGGATCGTGACAGTCGGTTCACTTCGAACTTCTGGGATGGGTTTGAGAAAGAACTTGGTATTCGAGTGAAGTTGAGTATGACTTACCATCCGCAAACCGACGGGCAAAGCGAGAGAACGATCCAAACTTTGGAAGACATGTTGAGGTCTTGTGTCATCGATTTCGGGGGTAGTTGGGACTCTCACCTACCTTTGGTGGAGTTTTCTTACAACAATAGCTACCACTCGAGTATTGGAATGACACCTTTTGAGGCATTGTATGGGCGAAAGTGTCGAACTCCCGTGTGTTGGCTTGAAGCGGGAGAGAAGCAGTTCGTCGGGCCTGAGATCGTGCAAGAGACGACCGATAAGGTCAAGGTCATTCGTGAAAGAATGAAAGCGGCTCAGTATCGGCAGAAAAGCTATGCCGATAAGAAGAGACGACCGATGGAATTCCAAGTGGGCGACCGCGTTATGCTTAAGGTGTCTCCATGGAAGGGCATTATTCGGTTCGGAAAACGGGGGAAGCTGAGTCCCCGTTTCCTCGGACCTTTCAAAGTGCTTAAACGGGTGGGTTTGCAAGCCTACCAGTTGGAACTGCCACCGGAGTTGAGCAGAATACACAACACGTTTCATGTTTGCTACCTCCGGAAATGTTTGGCGGTAGAAGACAGCGTCATTCCCCTTCCAGAGTTAAGGGTAGACGAAGGTAACCGTTGTGTGGAAGAACCCGACACCATCTTAGAGAGAAAGTCTAAGAAGTTGCGTCACAAAGAAGTCACTTTGGTCAAGGTGCAGTGGAAGCATCACCGGGGAGCAAATGTGACCTGGGAAGCGGAAGAGGATATGAAGCGTAAATATCCTCATCTTTTTGTGTAGTTGGATTTCGGGGACGAAATCATTCCCAAGTTGGGGAGGATTGTAACACCCTGAATTTTGGAGTTGGGTGAAAAGTTAACCGTTACCCAAAGTTCAAGGGGGTTAAATGAAACTTGGATTTAAATATATATCAACTATTGATATATTTAAAATATCTCAGATTGATACTTGTTTTTGAAGACCAAAGAGAGAGAAAGAAAGCTTTGAAGTGGGTTTTCGATTTCTTGTCTTTTGAGGTAGCATTCGTTAGGAAGAAGAAGTTTGAGGTGAGTTCCTACTAACCTTTCTAAACTGTTATATATGTCAAAGGTTGTGTTTTTAACTCCAATATATCTCAACGGTTTCGGATTTTCCGTTTTTTTTACATTTGATGTAATTTGGGGTTTCGAGATATTTTAGGGTTCCCGAACACTTTTGACTAAAATGATGGGTTCCATCTTGTTGAAGTAAAAGAATGTTTTACTTGCCCAGTTGTGTGGCTTATTTGAAAGAATGCATATAATCTTGTTTTATGATTATCTTTCTTACCAGCAGTTGATCTTGAAAATGACATTTTGAAATATAAATGTTTTGATAGCTATTTATCTAGCTTTGATGGTCACATGAAATATTGTGACAAGTCATGACTATACTAGTGGATCCCTAGGTATCGAGTCGGCTTATTGTTGGGATGTTTGTACCCCATTGTATGTAGCTAGATGCATTTGATCTTCGGGGGCATTTGGTACGGTTATGTGAGACCGGTTACTAGCCATGGGTCAAATGCAGTCTAGTGAACGAGTATGACTGGTTCCTTGGGGGCCTCCCTCACATCGTAGTACGGACCGAAGCGTTTGTGGCCATGGTTCCATGTATTTAGCTCATAACTCGAATTTGTGGCTTACTTTGTGTTCCACTACAATCCTCGATAAATCGGGTAATCCCCGTCATGGGAAGATGTGTTTCAGACCGGTTGTCCTTTTGTACCAAAGAACTCCATTTGTATAACTAAACCTTTGGAAGGATTTAATTTGATACAGTTGTTTATATCTTTTTGAAATTTATAAACTGTATGTTCTCACTAGGTTTTAAGCCTAACACTTTTTATTAAATAATGTATATAACAGGTTTCCCTTAGCGATGGGTTGCACAGGGTTTTGAGATTCGAGCGTGTATTCGAGGCATTTTGAAATGACTATTATTTGGTGTTGGGCATTGTTTAAGTCCCAACTTTTGGTGATTATGGATTGTCAACTGATGTAATCTAGATAGTTTTGCTTAGATTAGTTTGATGTCAATTTCCATAACCGAACACAGGTTTATGCCAAATATGAATGTCGTGTTGCCATATTTCCAAGTTTTAAGTTACTCTGAATTTTAGAGTGTTACAAAATGCCAGCAAAGCCGCTCGATATGTTTTTAGCCGAATTTCAGCTATTGGGCGATATTTTAAGTTTTTTGGTCGATTTCAAGGTATTTTTAAGTTTTTTTTATTTGACTTCGAGAGAGTTTTTGGGTTAATTTTGAAAGAATTTTTCGGGTTTTAGCTGATTTTTAGAGAATTTTTCTGTTTCATTTAATTTTTAAGAAAATATTGAAACCCAAAAAAGTTTATGTTTCATTTAATATGTACTTCTTGTTTTTTTTCATATTTACATTATTTGTGTGTTACTCCCTTCTTACACTAGATTCAAAAGTAACTAAAAAAGAAACATGTGTAAAGGGTTGGGATTGAACCCCATACCTCAACTAAAGGGAGTTTTAACTCAGCCACCACAAACCATCCCACCAATTGCTTATTTGTGTTTTAAATTCAGATTTAAAATATTTTAGTGCACCCTTAAAATCAAGTGGGTGCACCTTCAAGAAACCTATTTTTTTTATTTTACGACAATCAAGTGAGCGGGGTACACGGACCCCCCTCCCGTGGTTGTAGGTCCGTCCCTGGGTACAACACATAGATATAATACTAAAAGATTGCAAGGCTACACCATGTAGGGGTGCTCAAATTTCCGACCAACCCGACCAACCCGGCCAACCCAACCCGAAAAAACCTAAAAAAACCCAAACCGAATTAACCCGACATGTAATCGATAAATTTTTTTACCAAACCGCATTGAATGGGTTGGAAACGGGTTAGGCCCAAACCAAACCGGCCCAACCCGACAACCCGATGGACAAAGGCGATAAGTTCATTTTTTCACAATTCACATTACAGTATTTCACAAACATGTTGCCGCCTCTAATTTCTACTAGTCGGCTTGCCCAACTCGCTGTACTTCACATTTTCAAGACATACCAGAGTCGAGGGTTACTGAACGAGAGTCGAAGGCATCAATCGATTGAAATAAAGTCTTCTCCATCGATTGAAATCAAGCCGAAATCGAGAGTTACTGAGCGAGTGTTGCGCTGGTTCGAGTGGTTCAAGTCTTCCCCTTCGATTGAAGTCTTCTCCTTCGATTCGATTGAGGTACTGTTTTTTTTTCGTTTTGGTTTTCTCCTTAATACAAATCGAACTCAATAACTACTAAATAAATTCAGATTCACGCTGGCATTGAACTCAAGTTTTAGTTTTCTCCTTTTCCTTCGATTAAATCAGGTTTTCGTTTTCTCCTTTTCCTTCGATTGAATCAGATTCACACTGGCATCGATTGAATCAGACTCAGTCATTCAGAGGTACAATCGGTTCAAGTATTCTCCTTCGATTTAAAGCACAGACACAAAGGTACTGTTGTTCAAGCTTTGTTTTTTAAATATGCAATTTAACATGGAAATTGGGTGTTGGGTTCAAGTCTTCTACTGTTGTGTTTTAGTTTTAATCTATAATTTGCATGTTGGATATATACAGATTGTTTATTTTACTGTTGTGTTTTAGTTTGACTTTGTTTTTACTGTTGTGTTGATGTTGGGTGTTGGGTTTAAGTCTTCTACTGCTGTGTTTTAGTTTTAATCTGTAATTTGGATGTTGGATATATACAAAATGTGTGTTTTACTGGTGTGTTTTAGTTTGGAACTTTAGATGTTGGATATATACAGACTTGTGTTTTTACTGCTGTGTTGATGTTGGATGTTGGGTTCAAGTCTTCTACTACTGTGTTTTTCATATATATAGACTCTAATTTATTGCTATAATGTTGGTGCTATTTTCATTTACTACTGCTGTATTTTTCAATTACATACAGACTCGAATTCTCAATGGATCAAAGTGCTACAACAGGTATGTAATTTATGAAATGATTAATAAATGTTTCAAACCGACTAACCCGACCAACCCAACCCAACCCGCACAGTTTGGGTTGGGTTGGGTTGCACTTTTGATTGGGTTGGGTTGAGATTTTTCAAACCGCAACGATTGGGTTGGGTTGTTAAAGTGCCTTCAACCCGGCCAACCCAACCCGTGAGCACCCCTAACACCATGTCACAATAATCTTTTAGTTGTCCAATTGAGCCAAGATTCCCTAATCTCAATACATGTGATAGTGTCTAACGAGTTATCGTTAGAAGAAGGGTATTGATAGACTTATAGGACCCATAGTAATTGAATCACATTAGTCTATTCGATTTAGTTTTAGTAAAGAATGAATAGATTCGATTAAGCTTAGAAATCTTTTCTCCAACCAACCAGTTTAGTTTGGTTCAAGATTTGTAGTACCAAATCAAACTAATTCAATCCATGTATTTTAAATTCATTTTTATATAATTTTGTATAAATAAATGTATTTCCTACAAAGTGACTGAAAAATATTTTGTACCATTTACGTTTTACACAATAAATTATAATAATTCTAATTACTAAAATCAATTTATAACGTATCAATTTTTTATAAATGATAAATAATTCTTATTTGATTGGAGCAAAGTGGGATCATCGACTCTTTAAATATTGATTTAAGCCATGAAACCAAATGAATCAAGAAGCGACATGTGGTGATGTGGAACATTGCCATGTTGTTGTACATATCCAAGTTCATATGTTGCACAAACAAAACGAGAGTTTAGGAAAAGTAGAACAAGTACAAAAAGGCAAAAAAAAAAGAAAAAGGTTAAAACAAAGAATGGACTATCTAATCATAAGGACCAATATTTTGAATCATTACCACTTGTCTCTACAGTGTCATCTACTAATATAGAGAGTTATATGAGGGACTCAAAGACTAGTTTTAGTTTACATGTTATGTCATTCATAATTTCTTGTGCTTATGCTATTTTGATGGCCCACTATGTCAACAAGACAATTTATTTGAATAGTTGAACATGTTATTTGTGGTAGCATATACTTCGTTCATTCCAAAATAAATATCTATATTATTATTTTAGTTTGTCACAAAATAATTATCTACTTTTAAAAGTAATTTGTCTGCCTTCCCATTATACCCTTAGTTATGTTATGGATAAATTTTATCTCTACAATTAAGGTTAAAATTGTACTTTGATTAATTAAAGGTGTAATACATACATGTTCTTAAAACTGTGTGCATTTTTTATCGTGGACATTTATTTTGGGACGAATGGAGTATTTGTCAGTCGGTTAATATGTCTATAGTTAGATTAAATTAATGAATGTGAGACATGGTGGATCTGCTCTATGTCGATGCAATGCATTTGATCGTGCAAAAATGATATTGTTTATCAGCTATTTATAATCAATAGTGCGAAGTATATTCACAGAAATGGCGGCAATTACAAATTACCGATGCCTCTTTACAGATGACTGATATGTTCTTGCGTTGTGAAATGTTAGTAACCAGTTTTCCTAATTGTTGTAGGAATATCTAATTCATTGTTATTCTAAGAGCATCCACAATATGTGGGTTTTTCATCAAGTTTTTTCAGAGTTTTTTTCTTCCACATTATTGTCACCTCAACAACTTACAAACCTCTATATACCTCCACTATGTGAAAAAACTCATCCAAATTTTTTCATTGCCTTTTCAAACTATTCAGGTCCTACCATTTTAACTTTATATCATTTATATTCTAATTTATAAAAATAAATACATTCAAAGTATGTCCAATAAAAAAATAAAAATTAGGTTATCAAGAAATATATAAAAATTGTATAAAATGCATGTAAAATAAAAATTAAAAAATGTTAAACTTGAAAATATGTATAACTGAAAATAAAAATTGGGTCATTAAGAAATCTGTTAGAATTGTATAAATATGTCAAATTTGAGATATTAATTTAAATATATAAAAATATAATTACTTTCATTATATATTTATTTAATAATTTTATTTAAATATATTTACTTTAAATATATTAATAAATAAAACTAATTAAGTATGAAACTTTTTTAAAATTTTATAAAATTAAAACTGATTAAATACGAAAAACCTATGAAAAAACAGATCATGCAGTTACGAACTATGTCGAAAAACTTCATGAAAAAACTCAAGTGAAAAACCTCTCCACTATATGAAAACCTCAAAAAGAGGTTTTTGTTTTTTGAAAAATTTCTCAAAAACCTCCCAAAAACCACATTATGAATGCTCTTAAAGCATCGACAATCTTGATGTTTTTCACTAAGGTTTTTCATAGTTTTTTTCTTACACATTATCACCACCTTAACAACTTAAAAACCTCTACTATGTGAAAAACCCCACCCAATCTTTTTTCATAGATTTTTCAAAAATTTTGTGTCCCACCAATTTAACTTCATATTATTTATATTCATATTTATAAAAATAAATATACTAAAGTTTATACAAATACGTATTTATTTATATCGAGAAAATATTAAATAATACTTTATATTACAATACTTGAAATAAATTATACAACAAAAAGTTCATTTAAAAGTATGTACAATAAAAATAAAAATTGGGTTATCAATAAATCTGTAAAAATTATATAAAAATATGTACAATAAAATTTAAAAAAAAATAAATTTAAAAATATCTACAATCAAAAATATAAATTGAGTTATTAAGAAATCTATAAAAAAATGTATAAAAGTATGTCAAATAAAAATTAAAAAAATTAATTTAAAAGTATGTATACTAAAATATAAAAAACGGATTATTAAGAAATCTGTAAAAATTGTATAAAAATATGTCAAATTGAGACATTAATTTAAATATATAAAAAATATAATTACTTTAATTACTTACTTATTTTACATTATTTATTTAATAATTTTATTTAAATATGATTACATTAATTATATTCATAAATAAAACTGATTGAATATGAAACTTTTATAAAAATCTATAAAATTAAAATTGATTAAATACGAAAAACCTCTGAAAAATCAGGTCGTGCAGTTACGACCTATGACGAAAAACCTCACCAAAAACCTTACGTGAAAAACCTCTCCACTATGTGAAAAACCTCAAAAATGAGGTTTTTGCTTTTTGAAAAACCTTCTAAAAACCTCCTAAAAAGCACATTGTGGATGCTCTAAGTTTTTCTCAAAATATCTTGGTGGTATGTCTTTATTGTGATCCACGAGCCACTTAAAAATTATATGTGTATGAACCTCTCTTTTCTTCGGTTACCAATTTTAAAATTTATGTACTTCAATGTGAAGGTTGAATTATCTTTTAGTTCCAAATAACTCAGTTCCAAATAACAGTATTCACAACTGGGTTTCACTTGATATCATTTCCATAATCTTTTTTTTGTCCTTTTTACATTTTTGCATTTCAAACTGTTCCTTTGTAGCTTAATTTCTTCTACCTTTTGAATTTACTAAACTGTGACTTCTTTTATGAATATGTTATTGGAATATTAGGTGAGGTTTTTTCTTTTATAGGATGGTGAATAAAGTTAATGTATAATCATGCATCCATCCCGATCAAGAGCGTTTCCTCTAGGCATGTGAGCATTCGTTAATTACTTTTGGTATAGTTATTGTCTTTGTGTATTGTTTGTCTATGCCTTCTTAAGTCTGTCGTCGAATCCTATGAATAAATTTGATAGATGTTTTGTAATTTGTCTAATACCAAAATAAAAGAAGACTAGGGGAGAAGGGATGGGATGGGATGGGATGGGGTCGGGTGGGGGTTTTCATTTGGCTGTTTTTGCCTGTTTTTGTCTGTTTTTGACTAAAAAAATATCTTCTTAAAGCAAATTTATTTGGAGTTGATCAACAACATATAACCATCCTCTATAACTACTTTTGTTCCAAACTTGAGTCTAGTTTCTAGAAGTTTGCAAAGATAAGCATAAATATAATTGTGAGAGATAAATTTGCGTAAATTGTGTTCTAGTACATAGACAAGAGTCTGTTTCAGAGGCACGGTCTTTTGTTAGATACAATACTTCACAGTATTGCATTTTATATTCCTAAAAATAATTTCTTCAATCATTTATTTACTTTTTAAAAAGTATACACTTTAATTTAATCCCCCACCCGTACTTCATTTTTATTTGATTACCCTTTCTAATATTGAGATATTTGGAAGTATATCATAGGTATTATAGGCGTCTCAACATATGTTGAACATTTGTATTTTACCGATATATATCTTGTTTGTTGTTGGCACATGTCCGAGGTTTTGTTCTTCTTCTTTTTTACTTTAAAGTTACAAGCTTTATATTGTTCAAATTGCTGCTTATCTGGTTTGTTTATTCTAATCTCATGTTTTTTAATATTCCCTCATAGTTTGTTAGTTGCTTCATCTGATTAATAGATCCTTTATTTATTTTTTCCTTTAAATTATCTTTATGGTTGGGTCATATCTATAGGCTCTTTTAAGATGACACACCACCCCTTCTAAAATGAGAAATAATATTACGACAATGCCAATTGCCAATGATATAGAGTTTCTAGCGATTACGATAGGAAATCTTAATCTATCGTTTGGGTTCTTAACTCATATAATTGTTATATTATTTTTTTACTAGTAGTTGGTTCATATTACTGTCTTTTTCTTTGATATCCCAAGGCTTTTGTAACAATTTAATTTTCTTTTAACTAGAACTATTCTAGTTTAGTGGCTTAAACATCTACTATTATTTCCTTTACAGATTGAAGTCGAAAAGAAGAAATCAACAACAATGGACATAATAATCAAGAAGCTTACATTTGCGCAAATGAAAGGCCAAGAGATGAGAAAAATGATGCCACAAAGTGGTGTAAGTCAGGCTCCCAGAACTTCTACAAAATCATGTTCTTGCGCAAATATGCAAAGATTTCTCTGATTTGCTGCTTTCCTTCCCATTACTCCTAACATCATTCCTGAATTAGGTGACTTTCAATTCTTGTTTTTATTTGTAACTCTTGGTGAACTATGAAGTTCTCAACAAGAGGTGATATTGGAATTGCAGTGATTATCAATGTGCCATTTTAATATTCAAATGTAATAAATTGGATTATATATATTTTTTGTTTGCCTTTTGTCCTTATGAACTGTATATGTATGCTTGATTTACATTTAGGCGAAAAGGTTTTGTGTGGAGGTCGCGACCTCATATGAGTTTCATGTCACATTTTTTGCATCTAGATTGTGAACATATTCTTAATTATTTGAGTTCATATATGTCATGTATGAGGTCCAAATTCTTAAGCAATGATGTATTGGAATTGTTAGTCCATGTACATAATTAACATACAACTATAGGGGTAAAACATATTAAATACTCATTAATTATTTGGTCTTATTTGTGCATGATGGTTCCTAAAGATTTTGAAGATCCAAACTGGAAGTATAATTGAGATTCACGTTCCTAGCTAAGCAAAGGGAAACAAAATGGCATTTCTACATGAAGGATTTTTGCTTTGATGCACATATCAACAACTATTCTGATAGAGTTACATATTGTTTCCTGTTCAACCCAAAAGTGAGCCCTACTCCACTTAATTCTCAAGGAACGACAAATGAAGTAGATGCTCAAGTATTGAGAGTGCGTGAAAAGGAGGATACACATCTCTGAATGTCGTTCAACAAACCGTTTGACGAGAAGTTCGTTTATAATCATTTATCTAATAAATGAACAAACATGAAAACACTTTTTTGTTCGTTTAGTTAAATGAACGAACATGTTCATTTAAGTTCGTTTACGTTTGTTTATACATAAATATAGTTATATATTATGACATAAAATTAGCATCGAGAAGACAGATAATAGAACTAAACATGAAACATGAATGCTATTTTGAGTTATAGGATTCAAAACGGAGATCCTTCACGCAACATCGTGCGCGGGTATATGACTAGATACATACCCCTTTGAATATATCTGTAATAACCATATAAAGAGATGAGAGGTTCATACACATATACATTTTTGAATATGTATCTATGTTGTTAGACTCATGGAGAATATTTACCTCATTTTTCAATGAAAAAGACAGTGAATCACAATCTTGTGATCTAATTCACATATGAATAATGGTTCAAGAAATCTTGAAAAACAATTATGTAAATAGGACGAATGGTGAATTGGTTCTGTCATCATATGCCACAACATATGCAACAATTGGTGAATGTTGTTAGGGTTTGAAGAAGAATCCGGTGACACATTGGTTGAAACTGAAACAAAGCCAAATTAACATTCACCAACTGTTAAAAACATGATCTTTGACATGGGCTTTTCACAAATTATTCAAAAGTTTTCACAACTCCCATAATTAAAAGAAAAATCGAATCTAGATTTATCACATAAGTTGATGTATGCCGAATTGATCGAAAGGGATCCCTAATTGTTACAAAGGTGACCTTAATATGAGAAATTACAAGCCAACTTCACACCAATAAACAAAAATAATTAGCCACTTCAACCACATGAAGTTATTTACAAGAATGATCCAACTCTAACGCATGACGAAGCCAAGGAAAAACAAATCTTTGGACTTAAAATTTAAACACAAAGAATCTTATATGTTTTTCTTTCTATTAGAGCAAAGAATCTTATATTTGTTTCTAAGTTTGAGATTTAATATTAATTTTTTGCATATTGTGGGAGGGACAATAGCCATGCAATAATTTTTTTTCGCGCTTGTTAACACAAGTATTAAGTGAAAGACTAGGTCACTAAATTGTTCCAATATGAATGTAAGCCAAAAATACTAAAAACACTACAGATATAGCATATCAATTGCTTCTCTATTGAGCATGTATTTACGATCTCCCGACAAATATGTGCTTTGGAATTCTGTAAAATCCCCCGTCCCCGTGGTTCAGAACGGGTGATGTCACGAACGGGACTTAACATAATATATAACTAATTTAGAGCTACTAATAAACTCTAAACATATATTACAATCCAATATCTTACACTTCAAAAAGTGTTTATAAACTTAGAACGTTTATATAATAAGGCAAGTCTAAGAACTCCAAAATTTCACGCTCGATCTCAAGTCCCGTCCCCGTAAACGTCACTTCGAACCTGTCGTGCCAGAAAACAAAAACACGGTTGAGCACAGGGCTCAGTGAATGGATTATAATATAAATTCGTAAATAATAATGAAAACATGGATAGCGAAGCAAAAGACTTAAAAATTCATTTCGAAGAATGTTCTTGAAACTCAAGTTCATAGCAAAAGAAATGTTCAGTAATATTCAAAGACAATAATTTCAAGAACAGTTCACACATTAATTTCAAAATTTAATATAAATAAAGTCTGTCAATTCCTGTTGTGTTCGTGGGTGGCCAAACCACACGAACTAATGGGTCGGCGTGCGGGCACACACACACGAATCCCCCGTGAATTTAACCGCAGTCACATATTCTGTGAGTAAAAGTTCTAGAATCGATTCATCCGCCCTAGAGCCAACAAAGTCGGCCAAGTCCCCCATAGTGGGTTCACGTAAGCCACATAGGCTTAACTCTAGTGGACCGTCATCTGCAGGACGCCATGACAACAAAGCCGCCATAGAAGGCATCCCAAATAATGTGCCCATTTATTGGGTTATTCTAAAATCAGCGAAAACTAAACATATGCCACTTACCCAAATGACAATCATAGAAATTATAGTTAATATACTTCACAAGTTTCACAACAATTCGATACGAAACAGATTTTAATAAAACATCAAAATGTTTAAACAATTGATTCAATAAACCAAAATCAATGTGTATGTGTGTGTATAGTTTCACATTTGTTGATCACGTTCGGTTGATCAATCATAAGGCGGTAAACCACCTTTCGGAAGGGTCAACTACAACAAATAGTTTCCCACAATTCAAAAGAAATGAAATTCATACCTTAATCGAATTGAGATGCAACACGTGATCAACCGAGACTCAGGATGAAGTTTAACCTGTTCGATTGCCTATTTAAACTATAAATTACTATTACTCGCATAACATAAAACTCAAAGCTTATTATCCTAAGTTTAATCACAAAATTATATTCTCTTAGACATTAAACCAATCACTTGGTGTGCGGTTAAACATCTAGATACAAATATCATCGTTTTAATTCTAAACTTTACCCGTTTGCAATTTTGACAAACCTAAGCATTTCTAAACATATAAATTAACATGACTTTGCAATATCTAATCATAATCTACCAACTAACTTCAACTACCCAAACTTACCAACTTAAATAACTTAAGAAGAAATTTATACCTCTAGGAAGGATTCGTTGCGTAGATTCCGAATATATAATTGCATCGTTGTTTCCTTCAACAATTTGATAGAAAATCTATAGAGAAGATGGAGAGTTTTTTGAACGATAAATTGAAATTGATGGCGGTTTGTAACACCCGTAATTTTCGGTAAGTAAGAATCACCCGAACCTCTTTGATTCTTGTAAGTGGTGGGATTCACGTTGGGAAAACATTATTCAAAACCCCCAAGAGTGTCGATGGTCTTGGTGTCGAAAAAGGTCAAATTTCGGAGCTCGGGGGAGGTTGGGCGATAGTGCCCGCGACAGTGACAAGTGTCACTGTCGCGGGGGTGGTACCACCCGCGGTACACTTTCAACGAGAGTGACCTAGCGAGAGTGCCTTGGGCACAATCGCCGACGACCCCTGGTCCCTTTAAAACTCGATTTTTGAGTAGCCCCTTCTAATTCTTTTAACCCCTTTCACCCTCTTCTCTCCAAAATCGACCCTCAAAACCTAACATCAGATTTTACGCATCCAAGACACCAAATCTAATGTGTTCCAAGTGTTTCTCCACCACCCAACAAAGATTGGAAGCTAGGGTCAAGAAGCTCCATCTTCATCTTCATCTTCAACCTCAAACTCTATTTTAGGGTTTTCTAGGTTTTTGTTAAAACCTAAGTGGTAAGTGTATCTTCCCCATTTCTAAACCTTGTTATAAGATATAAATGTTCTCTTGATGATTTCCTAGTGATTGGTTTATCAAACTTCGAATGTGACGATTTTGGAGAAAATAGTTCAAAATTAGTGTTTGGCCAAGTTGGGGATTTTGATGTAATATGTTTGGAGATTGATTCTAAATGGTTGAAGGAGTATATTTATGGTCGGAAACTTGTGAATATAGGTTTTTGGAAGATTTTGCTTGTGGATTCAAGTTTCTTCAAGGAAGCTCAAGTTGGGGTAAAATATAGATTTAGCCTAAATCTAGCGAGATGAGTTCAAGTTGATTTGTGAAAACGTTGTACATGCCAAAATGCTTATTTTAAAGTACTTATATGTTTAACATGAAATTATCAATTGTAGAGTGTTTGATGGGTTTTGATTATTTGAGAAGTTTGGCTTTATGAGACTTGTAAAACACCCATGTTTGGGATTTTTGAGTATCTTGACAAATAAGTCATTTTAATGTATTTTGATGGTTTAATGCATAAATGGAAATCGTTTGGTGAAAATACACTTTTAGTGTTTGTCTGAGTAAAAGGTTTGATTTTCTTTGTGTTATGGGACGTTTTGAAAGATTAAAAAGTATAAACCCATTTGGAAACCAGTTGTCCCAATCTGAACTGCATTGGAGTCTACACGTGTATTTTGGAGTGTGTTTGCATGACGTGAGTCATTTACGTTATTAATTTGGGGACTGTTAATCGTTGGTCAAAAAGGGGTTTTGAGCATTTTAACTCGGTGTTGACTTAAAAGAGTCTTGGGGACACTTGTCTGGTTTTAATGGCTCGCTGTAGAGTTGGTTATGGTTTACACACTACTGCACCGTGTTGCATATTTATGTTTATTACATGCTCGAGTGCGTTGGTCATTCTTATGTAGTCATGTAATGTTAGACTGTGTTGCCTTGGATCCATAGGCACGTAAGTCAGTCTGTTTTGGATGGTCAATTGAGTATTTCAAGGTTGAACTCCGGTACTCATGTTTTACGACCGAAGACTTTACAAGTAAGCATTAGGAGGATTGAGTCTGGTGGTGCTACCGAGGAGGTAGGCATTAGGACCTCCGCCGCTTGAAGTAACGCCTGGGAGGTAGTCTTTAAGTGTGTCGGGCCTTCGGGATGGAGTTCTTCAGAATGTTCATCAAGGTCAACTGACTTGTGGTGAAACTTGTTAAAGAAATCGTAGGGACACTTGGGCTCGTTATGTGGATTTTGACATTGAATTATGGCTCGCTTATGGTCACGTGAGTATTATGTGGATTTTGACAATGAATTATGGCTTGGGTATTTTACCCCACCCGCGTTTGGGTGTTTTGGGGTGTAACACTTCATCTATGTTTCTTAAATGGGAGTCAATTCATGTTATCGACTCGAGTAAGTTTGAGTTGCACCATTTTATAAAGAATGTTTGAAACGAGGTGTCTATCTTTGAAAATCCATGGTATTGGAAAAGAGTCATTTCCACGTTTTAAAGTACATTCTTTGAATTGTCATGATTTTAAGTGAAGTTCATTCTTTTAAAAATATATTTACTCATGTAAAACTCTTGAACTCACTAGGCGTTAGCCTAACCTTTTTATTTGTCGACATGTGCAACAGGTTCGGTTGGGAATAGTTCTAGTATCTCAGTGAAGGGAGGAGTGCCTTTTGTACGCTCGAGGAGTGAGTAGCTTGTTGAAGTCTTCCGCATTCAGTTATAGAGAGCAGCTTGTATTTCGGTTAAGTGACACCCGACTTCAATTTAGTTGTACATATTATTGGAGTTTATAATTGTCAAGGTTAATTATAGAATTCGTAGTTGAGGCATATAGAGTTTTGGATCGTAAGAGGAAGTTTCATCCCTTACTTGATGTTATGTTTAAAAATTTTAATTAGTTGCTCATACCAAATTCGAGGGTGTTACAAGTTGGTATCAGAGCTTAAGTTTGAGAGAATTAGGTGTTGATTTTTAGCGCCTAGACTCAAACTAGTGTTCTGTAAAGTGATCAAAAGTGAGGTTGCACCATTAGTTACTTTAAGATAAGATACTTTGGGGTTGATAGAGCAGCTAGAAATGGGAAACTTGTCGAGGATAACAAGGATGATCATATACGGTACGTTCATAATGACACATGGCCAGTGTTTTGGTGAACCTACATGTTACATGTGTATACTTGAACTGCCTTGGTATGATGACCGTTGGGGTAGTAAATGAGTTTCTAAGTGTGTAGTCAATAGAAGAGTTGGTGCTTATAGTATTGTCACCTTGGAGTGATGGTTAAGTACGATGAATACACTAAGTTGACCCTTTTGGGTCGGAATTATTGGGGGAATTAGAATCATAGGCTTGATAAATTGGCTTTATTTCAAGGAGAAATTGTAAGTTAATCAAATTAGCGTGATTATTGCTTTGAGATGTTTGATGCATCTGGATGTCGATAGTGTGGCTAGGAAAATTGAGAAGCGTGGTCCTAAGATGTTGAGTGCCGACCAAATCTATGCATGAAATCTATTTCTAAAATAAGTTTGCATCAATTGTTTCTCATGTTTTCAAAGCATAAAGTGAGTTATGTTACGAAGTCTTGGTAAATCATTTAGTGGTAAATCATTTAGTACACATCAGATTTTAACGTGAATTTAAGCATGCATGAAATTGTTTTGTTGCACGTGGTTGCAAATACTTTTATTGAAAATATCTTCATCCCCGTTTCGTGTCTAACGTTATTTTTGGGCATTGTAATATCTTTGTTTAATGTTATTTAGGGTATTGGGCAAGTAACTGAGAAATTTAACCTTGACATTGGATCTCCTCCACGTATGTTAAGGTTTTAAAGGAAAAGTTATTCCCGTGTTTTCGCGTCGGAGTTTTCTTAGAAATTTTATTCCGTGTGAGTTTTGTCGAGTTTTATGAAATATTATTTTGTGATGTTTTGCTACGCGTGACTGAACTAGAAATGCGTAAGTTTAGTTTTATGGCGTATAAATTTACGAGTTATTAGGCGTCTTGTCTCATGCAGGTTTTGTGAATAGTGTCACTTTATTTTACATTGCAACGAAAGGGAAACTCTTAGAATTCTAACATTTTAGACATATGGTCGTTTTATGCTTTTATGTTGGGAAACGAAAATTTTGACACCGCTCGATTTTAGCGTTAATGAGTTTTATGAAAATTCAGTTGGGTTTTATAGCATTTATTTTACGATATTTTGCGTCGGGTAGATAAAATTTTGGAACGCGTATATTTGATTTATTGTGTACTTTAACTTTAGGGTTGTTGTTTAACATCATCGTCTTATGCGGGTTGTGCACGAGTCATTTTGCAACCGTATGGGATGTTGTTAGATCACATATTTATTGGATTCAAGATCATCAATTCTGAAGATTGAAATCTGAAGTCAAAGCTGCAAAGTCAACTCTCATCAAATAGTCTAGGTTATTTTGTAATAAATGTCAAAATTTATTTTTCCTTGTATTTTGGGCTTTTATGTCTTTTTCCTAAAATAGGTGTGTGGGCCTATTAGGCTCTACGGTTGTTTTGTGTAAGGGAGTGCCAAGAATAGAAATCAGCCGCCACATTCATATTAGAGAAAAAAAGAGAGAGAGCTTAATGAGAGAAACACATTCAAGAGAGTTTGTAACAATTTGTTTGAGAAATCAATATCAGGTTTGCTAATATCTTGTTTGTGAATATATATATCTCTTATTTGGGTTAAGAAACTGAAATTTCAGGGACAATCAATTGGTATAAGAGCAAACCAGATTAAAATCAAGTTTTTCCAGAAAATATTGGTTCGACACTGTTCATCATCTTCCAGAATCGATTTTCGAATTTTTGTGTGTTTTTCGAGTTGAAATCATTTGGGTTTTGTTCGAAATCAGATTTATATTGAGTTTGTATTGATTTTCTTGAGTATTGCACTGTAATCGATCATCTATTTGATGATTTTTGTGTTTTTGTTCTTCACGAGTTCTTGTGCACTGTTCCATCAATCGATTCCTCTAAGAGTGTTTGTTTTAGAAATTTGTTGATTGTAATCTGTTCTAGAGGTGTTTGTGAGCTTATTCTCAAAGTTTGGGTTTGCAAATCGAAGATTAGATAGGTTTTTGGGATTATCAGTGTCGATTTTCGAAGTACAGGGAAGAACACCGAGTTTGCGCCAGTTCATCAAATTTGCGCCAGTTCATCGCTATTTTCTCGCCAGATTCAAGGGACATTTGCGCCAGCCTCATCTAGCGCAAGTTGTCCTTTGCGCCAACTTCACTTGGCGAGAATCTCTTTTTTTTTGCGCCAGTCGAAGGAGACTCCGGTCACAGCACACCAGTCCACACCGGTCGCTGCTCACCCCGGTCGCGGACACCTGTCGGGACACCGGTCGCGGACACCGGTCGGGGAAACCGGTCGAGGACCCCGGGCACACAAGGCACCAGTCAAGACCCCGGTTTGCGCCATCAACTTCTCGCGCAAACCTCCATCTCGCGCTACCCGCTTTTCGCGCAAACTTGACATTTGCGCCAGCTTCGTCTCGCGCAAACCTCCAACTTCTCTACTTCCAGGATTTTGCGCCAACTTCACTTAGCGCAAAATCTTTGTTTGCGCCATCTTCACTTAGCGCAAGTTGACTTAACGCAAAACTATCTTTTGCGCCAACCTCTATTAGCGCAAAATTGCCTTTGCGCCACAGCCCTTGGCGCAATTCTGTCCTTAGCGCAATCTCTCTTTTTGCGTCAGATTTTTTTTAATTATTAATCTGTATTTATTTGATTTTATCTGGACTAACGATCAAATTCTAGTTTCTTATTGCATATTTATCAAAAACAGGATAACTTCCAGAGAAGCTCTCGCCATTGGAACCGATGTAAAGCCACCAGTTCTCTTCAAAGGAGAGTACGAGCAATGGAAGGACAGATTCTTGGATTTCATCGATAGAAATGACTTGGGAGATTACATCAGAACATCCCTAAAGGAAGAAATCATGACACCTCCTACCAAGACGATCACTGTAGTTGGAGAGAATGGTGAAGAAGAACAGAGAGAGTATCCTTTACCTCTTGATGAATACTCTGATGAGCAGAAAAGAAGACATAAGGGTGACAAATTGTCAAAATCATTCATTCTCTAAGGCATACCGAATGAGATTTATGTCAAAATTGATAGCTACAACGCTACTGGAAAGCAGATGTGGGATCAATTGGAGAAGATGATGCTCGGATCAAAGGTCGGCAACCAACTCAAAGTATCCAACTGCCTGAATAACTATGAAGAATTTAAAGCTAAAGTTGAAGAATCTCTAGAGGCTACATACGACAGATTTGTGACCTTGTTGAACGAGCTAAATAAGAATAAGGTCAACAAATCTCAAGTTGAGCTGAATATAAAATTCCTCAGCGTCCTCCAGCCTGAGTGGATAAGGTTCACTAGACAAAAGAAGCAGATGCAAGATCTGAACGACATTCCACTTCATGAAGTCTATGAAATTTTAAGACAGAATGAGGAAGAAGTGGATGAGATCAAAGATGAGAAGAAAAAGGCTAACAAGACAGTTACTGATCCACTGGCTCTGGTTGTGAAGAAGAAAAAGAAGAAGATGATAGTTTCTGAATCAGAAGAGGATGAAGGTGAGATTAACTCTGACTCTGACGACTGTGATAACCTAAAGCATGCTATGCTTATGTTAACCAAGGCTTTTCAAAAGAAGTTCTACAAAAATCCTAGCTCGAACAGTCAGAGATATTCATCTGGTTCAAGTAACTACAATCACAAGGAGAAAGTTGAAGGAAAGAGGATAGAGGAAAGGAGACCAGAAGAGAAGAAGTATAGAGCTGAAAAGACCAAGGAGGCAGAACCTACAAAGTGCTACAACTGTGGCAAATTCAGACATTTTGCCAAGGATTGCCGCAAACCCAAAGTCCGAAACTCAGATTACTATAAGAACATGTTGCTTCTAGCCAAGCAACAGGAGGCTGGAAAAGCATTGATGGCAGAGGATGAATTTTGGCTTGATCAATCTGAAGACGAAGAAGGAGAGAAGGACGAGACAACACACCTGTGCTTGATGGGTCATATGAAGACAGAAACAGAAGTTGATTCTGATGGAGAAGATAACGAAGAGGTACGTGATTTAACCGAATCAAATTTTCTGAAACAAATGCATGCTATGATGACTAAACTCCAAGAATTAGAGTCTAAACTTAAGCGTGAAAGAGGTGTTATTAATGATAAAAATAAATCTATACAGAAACTTAGCAATGATATTGCCGAGAAAAATGTATTGATTGAAACTTTGCACAAAAACATTGACACCAGCGCGAAAGAGAAGACTATAATTCATAAAGAGTTATCTGAAACTGTTTCAAATTATAAAATGTGTGAGTTTAAATCTAAAGATCTTTCTAAAATGTACTCTTCGACTTCAAAAGAAAACAAATCTTTAATTGAAACGATGAATGCTTTGGAAGAGAAATTATATACTTTAGGTCAAACTGAACACACTATTCATTTGAACAAACCTAAAGAGAATCCTGATTGTTGGGGACTTGGTTACAAGAACCCACACCACCTAAAAAGGGGTATATCTAAAGTGCCTGCTCTCTATGATTTTGGATTTATGAAACTGGCACCTCAATACCCTGAACTCAAAGTTTTCTGGACTAGTCTGTCTGAAGAGGATAAAGCCAAGGAATATGCTAAAAGAAAGAGCACAACTAAAGTTCAACTTCCGTTTCGTTATGAGAGGTTGAATAATAGTTATATTTCTGATAAATCAAAATCTCTTTCAAATGACTATTTTGAGAGTTATTCTGTGAAAGAATTGGAGGCTAAGCCCATCGAAGGTAAGCTTTATGTTCCTCCTCTCGTTTTGGAAAGTAAAATTTCTGAACTCGAGAATACTCTCACAGAAGAAAGGATTTTGATAGACTTAGAACAAACTGTATTTTCTACCGTGTTCAAATATACTGAGTTTTCTAACTTCACCAAAGCTTTAAAATCTGATGATAAGTCTGGTTCACTTGACAATGAGCTTGGTTTCTTAAACTCTAAAGGTGTTTTAGATGATAGTGTTGCTCAATTTGATTTTAATACCAAACTTCCTGATCATTCATCTTATGTTGTTAATTCTTTTGGATTGCCCAGTGTGTTTGAAAAAGGTGAAACATCAACGAATGTTGATAAATCAGTTTTTGTGAAATCTAAGAATACAAAAGGTAAGAAAAGTAAATCTCAGCATTCACAGAAACCGATCACCACTGGAAAGTCAAAGAAGAAGCATTCTTTTGATACTCACCATTCTAACTCTAAAGTTTCAAATGTTTCAGATTTGAGAAAGAAAAGGCTTGGAGTTAAGTCAGCATGGATACCGAAACAGAAAGATAGACGAGAATGCTAAATCATTTTCTAGTTTTGATTGTAATAAGAAGACTACTAGTAAAGATGATTTGATTGTGGATGTTGCTATTTCTAAAACTAAACTTGTTGATTCTTGCAATAAATATTCCATACAACAATTATTCCAGTTATCTCGTTCTACTAGAAAATTTTCAAATTATGACTGATATGATTATGCTTCTCGAAAATATTCTGATGTTTGGTTTGGCACATATCATGTTAACTCTTATCGTTCTAATTCCTCATATGTTTTTCAAAAGAAAAACGGACCCAATTTTAAATGGGTGCCAAAATCATGGGCTAACACAGTTGGACACAAATACAAATGGGTACCAAAGAAAAAGGCTAAATCTGTGTTACAGGCATGTCAAGTCAAGGTTGAGTGAAAGAAATGGTGGCTCTTGAATACTACAGTTCAAGACCCGCACTTCAATGCTCAAAAGTCTTTACTCCCATTTTTTATATGGGTATCTAAACCTCGTGTTTCTTAATTTCTCTTGTGCAGACCCGTCATATGTGGTACTTGGATAGCGGATGTTCCAAGCATATGACCGGGCAGAAAAGTCTGTTGACTAACTTTACAGAGAAATATTGTGGCACGGTTCGATTTGGTAACGATCAGTCTTCATCAATTCTGGGTTATGGTGATGTGGTACACGAAAATGTCACGATTAAGAAGGTGAGCTATGTTGAAGGCTTAGGACACAACCTTTTTAGTATTGGGCAGTTCTGTGACAAAGAGTTATAGGTGAATTTCAAGGCCAAGAAGTGTTTGGTACGCATTGAGGACGGGAAAGAACTCTTGGTCGGCACTCGCAAGTCAAACCTCTACACCATCAACTTGTCAAAGGTCCAGACTGACAATCAGGTGTGTCTACTCTCAAAAGCATCGATGCAACAAAGCTGGCTATGGCATCGACGGCTTTCTCACTTAAATTTTCGGTACATCAACAAACTAGTCAGTAGAAAGTTGGTGAAAGGACTTCTTGAACTCAAGTACGAAAAAGAACACTTGTGTGCAACATGTGAAAAAGGGAAGATGAAGAGAGCTCCACACAAATTGAAGCCTGAACCGAGTACCAACTCTCCGTTAGCGTTGTTGCATATGGATCTCTGGGGTCCTATGCGAATGCAAAGCTTAGGCGGAAAGAAATATGTGTTAGTTATTGTGGACGATTATTCGCGATACACGTGGGTCAAATTTCTACGGTCAAAAGATGAGACACCCGAAGTTCTCATTACATTTCTAAAGACGATCCAAGTGAATCTGCAGAAACCAGTCAAGCTTCTCCGAACCTACAACGGCACAGAGTTTAAGAACAAAACAATTGAAGAATATCTCGAATCGGTCGGGATAACACATCAATACTCTGCTGCACGTACGCCTGAACAGAATGGAGTAGTCGAAAGGCGAAACCGTACGCTAGTCGAGGCCGCTCGCACTATGCTCAGTCAATCTGACTTACCTCTATTTCTGTGGGCTGAAGCTGTGTCGACTGCGTGTTACACTCAAAATCGGTCCATGATACACCGCAGATTTCAAAAGACTCCGTATGCATTGATCAACAACCGAACACCAACCATTAAATATTTTCATGTTTTTGGTTGTAAGTGTTGTGTGCTAAATGACAGAGAGAGTCTGAACAAGTTCAGCGCTAAGGCGGATGAGGGCATCTTTATCGGCTATTCTTCTACATCTGCTGCATATCGAGTATACTTAAAGAAGTCAAAGACTGTGGTCGAGAGCGTAAATGTTACATTCGATGAGGAAATGGCTTCTGAACACGACAGTTCAGAACCTGTCATAACAGGAGTATTAGCTTCTGGACAAATCAGTCCAGAACCTGTGTCTCAAGCGAACAAATCAGATGAGGCATCAACGTCTACTAATCATCTATCTGATTTAGATATTTTATTTGAACTGTTTTATGATGAATATCTTGGATCTAATGTGAATAAACCTGTTGTGGTTGACAGGATTGAAGATTCAACGTTTAATCATCCAACCACTTCAGATGTTTCTACTGAATCAAATTCCCCGGTTCAGCAAGATATTCCAGTTCAAATGTCTACTCCAATAGTTGAAGTTGGATCTACTAATGATGAGTCAGAAGTTGCTGAGTCAGTAGGATGTGATGTAAGGACAGATCAACAGACTGAACAAGATATACCTACTGAAGCTTCTGCACTAATTACTTCAACTGAATCTCTCCCTCATGCTGTTCAAACTGAAGAACCTGAAAGTGGATTTTTAGATGACAACCATGATCAATCTTCATCTACTCCACTCCCTCATGAACATCGCTGGACCAAAGAGCACCCTCTTCACCAAGTAATTGTAGATCTCAACAAGCCGGTGCAAACTAGGTCAACAACTTTGAATCAATGTATGCATGACTCTTTCCTCAGCAAAATAGAGCCTACTCGAGTATCAGAAGCTCTTGCTGATTCGGATTGGGTGTCTGCCATGCAAGAAGAGTTAAACCAGTTTGAAGCCGTGAAGATTTGGAGGCTAGTGCCAAAACCAGAAGGAAAGACCGTGATTGGAACTAAATGGGTATTCAAAAACAAGAAGGACGAAGATGGTATTATCATAAGGAACAAAGAAATACTTGTTGCCAAGGGATATAGGCAAGAGGAAGTCATAGACTACGACGAGACGTATGCTCCAGTAGCGCGTATAGAGGCAATCCACATGTTTCTATCCTACGCAGCTCACAAGAACTTCACCGTATCAAATGGACGTGAAGACTGCCTTTCTAAATGGCATTCTTAAGGAGGAAGTCTATGTCTCTCAACCAGAAGGGTTTGTAAATCCAGATAAGCCAAATCATGTCTACATCTTGGATAAAGCCTTGTATGGTCTGAAACAAGCACCTCGTGCCTGGTATGATGTTCTATCTCAATTCTTGGTCAAGTCAGGTTTTTCAAAAGGTAAAGTCGATACCACTTTGTTTATTAAAAAGGAGAAAGTTGATATTATTCTTATTCAAATATATGTAGATGATATTATATTTGGTTCTACAAATCATAAATATTGTAAGAACTTTTCAAATCTCATGGTGTCACGATTTCAGATGAGTATGATGGGAGAGATGAATTTCTTTCTCGGATTACAAGTAAAACAGTTTTTAACGGGGATTTTCATTAATCAATCTAAGTACATTTTTGATATTCTTCAGAAATTCAAAATGGAAAATTGCAAATCAATTGGAACCCCAATGGCACCAGGTACTAAGATTAACACTAATCCTTTGGGAAAAGTTGTTGATGTTAGGACTTATAGAGGTATGATAGGGTCTTTAATGTATCTTACTTCAAGTAGACCAGATATAATGTTTTCAACATGCTTGTGTGCAAGATATCAGGCTGACCCTAAAGAATCCCATTTGGTTGCTGTCAAACGGATTTTTAGATATCTGAAGGGGACTGCAGATCTTGGTCTGTGGTATCCTAAGGATACAGGGTTTGAACTAACTGCTTATTCAGACGCAGATCATGCAGGGTGCATGTTGGACAGGAATAGCACTTCAGGCCACATTCAATTTCTTGGAGACAAACTCGTTAGCTGGGCGTCAAAGAAACAATTATGTGTTTCCACATCGACTGCTAAAGCAGAGTATGTAGCTGCTGCCAGTTATTGCTCTCAGGTCTTGTGGATGCGAACACAGCTTCGAGACTATGGATTCAAGTTTGATAAAATACCGATCTATTGTGACTCGAAGAGCGCTATCGCCATATCAGCTAATCCTGTGCAACACACTAAAACAAAACACATTGATGTCAGGTATCATTTTATAAAATATAATGTAGAAAAAGGTACAATAGAACTTTACTTTGTAAAAACTGATTACCAACTTGCAGATTTGTTTGCCAAACCTTTAGATGAAAAGAGATTCAATTTTCTTGTATCTAAGCTTGGTATGCTAAATCTCAAGGTCTAATCAGTAATTACCAATTAAAGTTTCTTTTATTGTAATTTTTCATCATTTCTTTATCATTATTTCGGAATGATATATGCTCTTTAATTGTTTGTTCATGATCTCAGGGGGGGGGTGAGAAGTACTTCATAGATGATCATTGTTATTTTGAGGGGGAGCATATCTAATTTCTGCATTTACTTATCTGTCAAATTTTAGTGATGCATGATTTTAGGGTGAGCTTTACAAGTCAAAGAAGTATGGCTATGACTTCTGATTACTTCAGATCAGAACTCGTATTTTAATTGTTTTACTGCTTTATGTTCTTTTAATTTCTGTGAATAAAGTTGCTTTGACTATGACCTTAAGACTTTTGCAGTTTGAGAGATGCTTACAAGATCATATCTTTATGACTTTCAGCTTGACTTCATAAGATGTAAGATTGCACTCAAAAGGTATAATTCTTCATCTTCATCTCATATATGGTTGAAAGAAGGACAACTTTCAATCATAGAAAACATTGTTCTTAAATGTTCAAACCACTTCCCAATTCTTAAACAGATTTCATGATTTGGAAGTGTGATTTTTAAATGTTTTCATTTTTATTTTGTCCTTCAATGCTTAACAAACCGTGTGTTTCCAAAGATATATACTTGCGTATTATCTTGTCTATATAATTTCAAGTATTCACACACACCGGTTTAATTCTTTTGTTGAATAAGTTATCCCCATGTCTCATATTAACCAATTTTTTGATGGTGATACACCCCGCTTGTATTTCAAAGAATTTTTTAGCTTCATTTCATTTCGAAACGTCATTTCAAGAATGTCTATATTTTTGGTTCATATAGACAATATCCATTATTCTTGACCATAAGCCTTGATTGTTATATCATTCGCTTCTGATCATTTTTCATACAATGTCAGATTTTTCAAACAAGTCTCTTGTATTCATGTTCATTCATTCAATTTACTTGTTTTGAAAAATACTTCAATGTTTCAAATGCTCAAATCTTCATGATTATATTTTGAGCATACAAACATCTGACTTGTATTTGCGCTTTAACTGATAAAGTTAAATCATCTGAGCAACACATCCTTTCTAGGAAAACATGGGATTTATTTGTGCTAGGACTACAATGAACTTCTATGGATTCACGTTAACCAGTGTTTCCTACCCAAGAAGTTAATCCTTAGTGATTGAGTGCGAGGAGTCAAAAGAAATGAGTGTGGGTTGTGTGATGAGGTAAAATGGAGAGTTTGGTTAGATGTGAGCTTAATGATAAAAAGAAAGAGGGTGTGAGATCAGAGTAAAATAATATTAAACTCTGCACCAACTACTTTCTAAGCCGGGCAGCCACATCACTAATGTTTCACAATTCTTTGGTGAACATTATTGAAACAGGCACCTAGCCCATGCCAACTCTTGACATTAACCCCACCAGCCACTCATTTTCCTCTTAACAAGAAAATGTTTCATTTTTCAAAGGGGAGCAGTACATTTACCATCTGATTTTCATTTGGAAAATCTGGATATTGAAAAGAACGAAGTCTGCCCCACCTTCGCACTTCAATCATGCACTTTGAGTCTGTGTTTATCTATTGTTGTCTCAGTGGTTTACACAATGTTGAGCCTACATAAGCAATCATCTGTTCTTAATTCTTTCTATCACTTGCACGAACACACAAGGAATTTGTTTTCTTGTCATAACGTTCATAGAAATTGCCTTTGTGGTGTTTCGATGATTGAATGGAAGCCCTGGGGGAGTGAACATCATAAAAGCTCCTTTCCAATGTGTATTCGTTACACAAAGTGACTTCGTGTTACTGGCAGGCATTGTTAACTAATTCATTTGTTGATTCAGGTGTTACATTCTAATTTTGTCTGGATTTGAAAAGATCTAGATGAATATATTGTTCGAATTGGCAGTGAATCAGTGGCTCTTGAAAGATCAGTATTGTCAAAGACATTTCTTGTGACGAAGTTTTGATGATTTCAATGCTCAATTCATCAAAAAGGGGGAGAGATAATCAAGAAATAGGGGAGAACTCAAGATTAAAGAAATGTCCAAGTCAGAAAGTTTCAAAGTTTTTGAGAATTTTTCTTTGAAGATAATTTGCTAAAGCATTCTGAGCTAAATCGGGAGATAATTTCTTTCCATCATATGAAAGAGATTTTATCTACATCTTTTGGGGAGATTGCTACATTTTTTAAGACAAAGAGGGAGATTGCATCTTCTGAGCTTAAAGAGAAGATTGAATTGCTAAATCCTTTAGTAATGATCTTGATCCAAAGGGGGAGATTGTTAGATCACATATTTATTGGATTCAAGATCATCAATTCTGAAGATTGAAATATGAAGTCAAAGCTGCAAAGTCAACTGTTGGGAACTGAAGATGTGTCTAAGTGTTTAATACTGCCAGGCTTTCATGATTACTACTGCTGAGCCAGATTAATACTTCTTCAAGAAATTAATACTGCTGAGCATGGTTAGTGCTGCTGGTGAAGATTAATACTTTTCAGAGTGTTAATGCTGCTGTGACTTAATACTGCTTATTTGATAGTCAAGATATGCGCAGATCAAGGCTTAAAGAAAAACATGGAAGGTTGAAGATAACTATGGAAGAATATACTGAAGATCTTTTAAGTTTTGTAATTATCTTTTATTTTCAGTATATGTATATATGTAGTCAGAATAGTTTTCAATACACGAGATTTTCTAAGTTTTTGTTTTAGAGAGAGAATTAACCTCAAGGTTTACAATCCTAATTCTAGAGAAGTAGAATTCGTCTTGGTGAGCCTGTTCATCAAGATTGAGGTTTTGTTTGAAAGCTTGTAACTTTAATCATTCAATAAAGTTTACAAGTTGTGATTCATTCTTTACTGTTACATTGATATTTTGAATATTAAAGTGTTATTCCGTAACTTCTTTAATATTGTTTCTGAGTTTTATTGTTCTTGTTAAGAATCAAATCCTGACGAGTGGTATCAGAGCCTAGTATTCTCAGAAACCTTCATTCATCATGGACAACACAGTTGAATCAACCAGTACTCTTGTTTCAAAGGTTCCCATGCTCAAACCCAATGAGTTTGACATGTGGAAAATTAGGATCAAGTAGTACATCCTCCTTACAGACTTTTCTATGTGGGACATTGTTGAGAATGGTCCCTCTGCTGAAGGAAAAATTGGACAAGATGGAAGAAGACCACCTCCAAAAAACTGATGCTGAGAAGAAAGTGAGACAATTGGAGATGAAAGCCTTAAGCACCCTGCTTTTGTCCATCCCTAATGAATATCAACATCAGTTTCACCACTGCACTGATGCTCAGATTCTATGGAATGCTTTAGAGAGGAGATTTGCTGGCACCAAGAGCACTAAGAGGAATCAAAGGGATATTCTCAAGCAGCAATATGAGAATTTTACATCTTCAAAGAATGAGTCTATGACTCAAACTTTTGATAGATTCAATAAATTAATTGGTGAGTTGGCTACTGTTGGAGTTCAGATGGAACAAGATGATGTCAACCGAAAGTTTCTCAGATCTCTTGGAGATGAATGGACCATGTACACTGTCTCATTCAGACAGAATGACATGTTGGAAGAAAAGGAACTGGATGATCTGTACAATGATCTGAGAGTGTTTGAATCTAAAGTGGAAGCAAAGAAGAAGCCTACTGGATATGTTCATAATGTTGCACTCCTATCAGCATCAACTGATTCTACTGCTAACCCTGAATTAGTTAATACTGCCAGTGGAGTAAATCAAGAAAAAGGCAATGAATCTGTGTTTGAAGCCTTTCTTTCCAGCCATTGGTAACTCTTCTTTAATCAATGATGACTTGGAACAGCTTCATCCTGATGATCTGGAAAAGATGGATATTAAATGGCAGATGGCCATGCTTTCCATGAAGGTGAAGAAATTCATCAAGAGGACTGGGAGAAACAACTTCTCTCAAAGAAGAGAAGATGGAGCAGGCTTTGATAAGTCAAAGGTAGAGTGCTACAAGTGTCACATGAAGGGACACTTTGCCAGGGAATGCAGAAGTGGAATGTCTCAAAACAACCACCAACAAGCTCAGACTGGAAGCTTCAACCAGAACAGAAACTCTGCTCAAGCTCTTGTTTCTCAACAAGGAATGGGGTTTGACTGGAGTGATCAAGCAGAAGATGCAATTCAAAATCAAGCTCTCATGGCAGAGGTATCTGATCTCCCAACTGAGGTACATTATAATCTCTGTTCTCAAACTTGCATAGACACTGTGAAAAGGTACAGGGATCACAACCAGAGCATGAGTGATGATCTTAAGAGGTTAGAAAAGGATAGAAAAGACTATATGATAATTGTTGAAAGGTTTGAGGAACAAATTAAAGGTTTCCAAGCCAATGAACTTCAACACACATATGATACGAACTACTGGAAGTGGGAGAAAAATGATCTAGAAATCCAACTGACAAAGTCTAAAGAGGAGAATGAAAAGTTGAGAGGAGAGCTAGCCAAGGTTAAGATGGATGTGGAAAAGTTTTCATATGCTTCTAAAGCCATGGATTCTATGCTAAAGGTCCAAATCCATGATAAGCTTAAACCAGGAATTGGGTACAATACCACACCACCACCATACAATAACAACTACATCCCTCCTAAATCAGACTTGCTGGAGACTAAGGATAGGAAGGACTTGCATGAGGGAGCCACTAAGGTAGATCCTTTAGATGAAGTAGTTGTTAAGGACAAGACTGAGAAAGAAGTTGGTAAGAGTAAGGATAACACTGTGAGTGGTGAGATTCCCTTAGAAAATAACATTCTTACCAATGAGAGTGGTGGAAGGGATTGGGTCAAATCTAATGGTGTTGAGAAGACTGAGGGAAAGTCTAAAAAGGTCCATTACAAGCAGACCACAGTTGTGAATCCTGTTCCTTGCAAACAGTGTGTAGGTAAGAAATATGAGCCCCTAAAACATGATAAAAGGAGGGGAAATCAAAGAAATTGGAATAATCAGTGGGTTCAGAAACAAGGAGTTGATCTGAGTAGAATCATCAGACCAAAACCTTGTTTCATATGTGGAAAATTGAACCATCTTGCCAAGCACTGTTATTTTAATCCTATGAACGAAAGGATAAATTTTCAAAGATCTGTGCAAAAACCCTTTGGTTATAGGAAGAATGAAAGGAACCATGTGGCTAAGAAACCAGTGAAATCTAAAAGCCACATGAAGAAAAAGACTGTAAAAGAGAGTGTCAAGATGTGGGTTCCCAAAAGCACTAAAACTGTTAGTACTGCTACCACAAATAGTGCTGCTGACAAAGATAGTGCTGCCAGAAGCAATACTACTGCTATCAATGTTAGTGCTGCTGAGAGTATTAGTACTTCTAAAACTAACATTGTTAGTACTTCTTCAAATGTTAATACTGCTAATCTTGTTAGTGCTTCTAACAAAGTTAGTACTGCTAAACCTGTTAGTGCTGCTAACTCTGTTAGTACTTCTAAAATTAGTACTGCTTCTAGTATTTGTGCTTCTAGACCAATCATCTTGACAAAGTACTCCAGTAAAGAGTTTTCTGAATTTAAAAATCACATCAAAAAGGAGTGCAAGTACTTTGATGAGAAAGGGAGGCCCAAGACCACTTTGGCTTGGGTTCCCAGTCAATACTAATTGATTCATCTTATGTGCAGGGCAACCAGCAGCTCAAGGGAAAGAGCATTTGGCATGTTGATAGTGGTTGCTCTAGGCACATGACAGGGAACATGGCTTGCCTCAAGAATTTCAAAAAAATTGATGGAGGGCATGTTGCCTTTGGTAATACTCCAGATGGAGGTAAGATTAGTGGTAAGGGTGATGTAACAAAAGGTAAGATGACATTTGAAGATGTTTTCTATGTTGAACAGTTGAGGTACAACCTGTTAAGTGTATCACAGGTTTGTGACAAAAACCATAGTATATTATTCACTGATTCAGAATGCATTATTCTTGCTCCTAAATTCAAGGTAGTTGATGAAAAGATGATACTACTAAGAACTCCTAGAAAGGATAATGTCTATTGTTTGGACATGGAAAATGTTTCAAATGATTCATCCCTAAACTATCTTGTTTCAAAAGCTTCTTTGGATGAATCATCACTTTGGCACAGAAGGATGTGTCACATGAACTTTAAAACAATGAATAAACTTGTTAAAAACAACCTTGTAAGAGGTTTGCCTTCAAAAGTATTTTCATGTGATGATCATTGTGTTGCTTGTCTCAAAGGCAAACAACACAAAACTTCTCATAAGTCCAAAGAGTTTAACACAATTTCTTCTTCTCTTCAGTTGTTGCATATGGATCTGTTTGGTCCTACAAATGTCATGAGTATAGGTAAGAAATCATACTGCTTAGTTATTGTTGATGATTACTCTAGATTTACTTGGGTATATTTTCTAAGGACTAAGGATGAGACAAGTGGACTGATCAAATCCTTTATTCTAAGAATTGAAAACCAAACAAATCAAAAGGTAAAAGTCATTAGGTCAGATAATGGTACTGAATTTAAAAATCTTGATCTAAACACCTTTTGTGAGGAAAAAGGAATTGAGAGGCAATACAGTGCTCCTAGGACTCTACAACAAAATGGTGTTGCTGAGAGAAGGAATAGGACACTGATTGAAGCTGCTAGATCTCTGTTAGCTGATTCAAAACTTCCAATTACTTTCTGGGCTGAAGCAGTTAATACGGCTTGCTATGTCCAAAATAGAGTTCTAGTAGTCAAGCCTAAAAACAAGACACCATATGAGCTTTTAAATAAAAGAAAACCATTTATTGGATTTTTCAAACCTTTTGGGTGTCCTTGTACCATTCTCAATACCAAAACTCACTTAGGAAAGTTTGATAGCAAAGCAGATGATGGTTTTCTTGTTGGTTACTCATCTCAGAGTAGGGCCTACAGAGTATTTAATTCTTCTTCTAGAATAATTGAGGAAAGTGACAATGTCAAATGCAATGAGAACACACCAAATCATATTGGTTCAGGTCCTCATTGGTTATTTGACATTGATTCACTAACTAACTCTTTGGGTTTCAGTAGTGATGATAATGCAGGATCAGGAAGTAGAGGATCAGGGGATGAACAAGTACAAGATATTATTCCTCAGTCTGTGATCTATCCTATACCTACAATGACCCCTGTTGAAATCTGTGAAAGGGAGACTGTTACTGAATCAAGTCAGAGTGAAGAAGAAAGAAGAGATGATGAGATTTTAGAGCATGAAGGGTCAGAAGCAGCTGATGAGATTCCCTCAGCTGACTTAAATGATTCCAATTTAGATGTGGGAATGAATGAAGAACCTAGTCTTCAGACAAGAACTCAGAAAAATCATCCTCCTGAGCTGGTAATAGGAGACATAACTTCTCCTATGATGACTAGGAATCAAAGCAGACTTCAAGATTTGCAGGATCAGCAGCATACAGTACTCTCTTGCTTTCTATCCCAGATTGAGCCTAAGAAGGCTTATGAGGAAATGAAAGATTCAAGTTGTATAGAAGCCATGCAAGAAGAGTTGCTACAGTTCAAATTGCAAGATGTTTGGGACTTGGTGGACCTTCCAAAAGGTCATAGAGCAATTGGCACCAAGTGGATTTTCAGAAATAAAAAGGATGAGAGAGGAATAGTAATAAGGAACAAAGCAAGGCTAGTGGCACAAGGGTACACTCAGGAAGAAGGCATAGACTATGAGGAAGTTTTTGCTCCAGTTGCAAGGGTAGAGGCAATTAGGCTGTTTCTAGCCTATGCTTCATTTATGAAGTTCAAGGTATACCAGATGGATGTGAAGAGTGTCTTTCTGTATGGAACAATTGATGAGGAAGTATATGTCTGTCAGCCCCCTGGATTTGAGAATCCATCATATCCTGACAGAGTATACAAACTGAAGAAAGCTCTCTATGGTCTACATCAAGCCCCAAGAGCATGGTATGATACTCTGTCTACCTATCTCTTGGAAAATGGGTTTGAAAGAGGAATAATTGACAAGACCCTTTTCATTAGAAGAAGTAAGAAGGACATCATACTTGTTCAGATCTATGTGGATGCCATCATCTTTGGATCCACAAAAGATCAGATGTGTAGAGACTTTGAAGAGTTGATGCACAAGAGCTTCAAAATGAGTTCAATGGGTGAACTTACTTTCTTCCTTGAGCTTCAAGTGAAACAGAAGAAAGATGGGATTTTCATAAGTCAATCAAAGTATGTGAAAGACATCCTAGATAAGTTTGGTCTATCAGACCCAAAGCCAGCAAGCACACCAATGGAAACACACAAACAAATCACTGCTGATCTTGAGGGGGAGGATGTTTATGTCCATCTTTATAGATCAATGATTGGATCTCTCATGTATCTCACAGCCTCAAGACCAGATATCATGTTTCCAGTGTGTATGTGTGCCAGATTCCAAGTCAAGCCAAAGCAGTCACATCTTCAATCTGTTAAGAGGATTTTCAGATACTTAAGAGGGCAACCTAGATTAGGTCTTTGGTATCCTTATGAATCTTCTTTTGACTTGATTGCATATTCAGACAGTGACTTGGGTGGTGCTAATATGGATATAAAGTCTACTTCAGGGGGATGTCAACTTTTGGGTGCAAGACTAGTATCTTGGCAGTGTAAGAAGCAAACCACAGTGTCCTTATCCACAACAGAAGCTGAGTACATTGCTGCTGCAAGTTGCTGTTCACAGGTTCTATGGATTCAGAATCAAATGCTGGACTATGGAGTAACCTTTCTTCACACTCCAATCTTCATTGACAATAGCAGTGCTATTAGCATTGTTAACAATCCAGTCAAGCATTCCAAAACAAAGCACATTGAAATCAGGTATCACTTTATTAGAGATTGCAATGAAAAGAAGCTCATTCAAGTTGCTAAAGTTCATACTGATAACCAGTTTGCTGATCTATTCACTAAAGCCTTTGATGTGGGTAGATTCACTTTCTTGGTCACAAGTGTGGGCATGATCAACTCTGAATGAGCTCATGTTTAAAAAGTGTTTGTATACCTGTTATTTGTTTATTTTGTTTGGTGTTACTAATCATCTTTCTCAGGAAGTTTATTTGTTAATACTGCTAGTAGTTAATACTGCTAGTAGTTAATACTGCTAGTCGTTAATACTGCTAGTTAGTTAATACTGCTAGTCGTTAATACTGCTAGTTAGTTAATACTACTAGTAGTTAATACTGCTAGTTCGTTAATACTGCTAGTTAGTTAATACTGCTCGTAGTTAATACTGCTAGTTCGTTAATACTACTAGTTAGTTACTACTGCTCTCAGTTAATACTGCGAGTGGTTAGTACTGCTTTAACGGAAAATAGGGTTAATACTGCTTCTTTCCCGAATCATATAAATACCCTCTTTTCCCGCCTAAAAGCTCACAATGACTCTTTGCATACTGTTCATCTTCTCTCTCACTCTTTTCTCTCAAGCAACAAGTGTGCTCCAGTCCAGTATCCTCAAGAACGATGGCATCCATGGCGTTTATTGATGAACACAATGAGATCGCAATGCTTCAAAAGCCGAAGCAGGCTGATGGATTCCATCAAATAGTCGATTTTCTCAAGACCAGTCACATAGCATATGTTCTTACTGTGTCACCACCAATTTTCATCGAGCACCAGAAGCAATTTTGGGCCAATGCCACCGTTGTTACTGAAAACGGTGTGCAGATCATCAAGACAAGGGTGTGTGACAAGCCCTTGATAGTCACTGAAGAGGTCATTCGCATCAGTCTACGACTAGACGATGCCTAAGGTATTACTTCTATCCCTAATGAGGACTTGTTTTCCAATCTAACAAGAATGGGGTATGAAGGCCAACAGGGTGTTTTCAAATTTTACAAAGCAAACTTTTCTTCCCAATGGCGGTTCTTTGTTCATACCCTTATGCACTGTATCTCTAGAAAAACTACTGGATGGAGTCAGTTCAGCAGTACCATTGCTTATGCTTTGGTCTGCTTGTCTACTGCCAGAAAGTATAATTTCTCAAAAATGATTTTCAATGACCGTGTGTCAATTTTGGGAAATGAAAAGAGTTTCTATATGTACCCAAGATTTGTCCAGGCACTTATAACCTCTGAATTGACGAATATACCTCAGTTTAATGAGGTATATGTACCTAAAATCCCTAAGGGCAAGGTCTTTTCAAATATGAAAAGATCTGCCAAGAACTCGGAAGGAGTTGACACCCCATTGTTCTCTACAATGATGGTGGTGTCCCACAACCAAGAAGGTATGGCATCAGGGTCAAGGCCCTCACTAGACCATCCCAATGAGAGCCAAACCCAACCTTCAACCACTATATCACTTCCTCAGTCCCTTGTTCATAAGCCAACTCCTGTTTTAACCAAAACTTATGCTAAGAGAAAGGTACACAAGGCTCCTTCCCTTGTTGTACCTCCTACAATCCCATAACCTCAAAGCCCTCTAATGGAGCATTCTCCATTAGAGAATATCTATAGGGAAACCACTGGGGTATCTCCCAACCCCAAGGAGGTGCTCACTGAGGAGATGTATGAGCATATGGGTGAGAAGGTTGCCACTACTCCTGCTAGCACAGAGGAGCTCAGTGGTAACATCACTAAGACCTTCCCCATGGCAACTTTGGGTGAGCAATCATCCAAAGGTCCCAGGTGCCAAGAAACCAAGGGGATGGATAGTGCTTCTGCTAGGCAGAAGACCTCCACTACTAAATGTTCCAATGATCCATCAAAAGGGGTTAACACTCCTGGAGAAGGTGAGGATAGATATGACTATCATGAATTGATTTCTGCCATGTCCAAAATGGCAACTGAACTGGATTCTCAGAAGCGGGTTGTAAATGAGCTCAAGAAAGTCATCATCAACCAACAAGCAGAGATAAGCAGCTTAAAGAAGTTGGTTCAGAAGGTGGTCCAAAAGAAGAAGAAACAAAGGTTTGTGCTCAGAAGAAGGAATCAAGTGACTGATGCTCCCAAAAAGGGGGAGTCAGAAGCTGAGATCAACTTGGAGAAGGAAATACATGGGGTTAACACTCCTGGAGAAGGTGAGGATAGATATGACTATCATGAATTGATTTCTGCCATGTCCAAAATGGCAACTGAACTGGATTCTCAGAAGCGGGTTGTAAATGAGCTCAAGAAAGTCATCATCAACCAACAAGCAGAGATAAGCAGCTTAAAGAAGTTGGTTCAGAAGGTGGTCCAAAAGAAGAAGAAACAAAGGTTTGTGCTCAGAAGAAGGAATCAAGTGACTGATGCTCCCAAAAAGGGGGAGTCAGAAGCTGAGATCAACTTGGAGAAGGAAATACATGGAGTTGAGGGGGAGTTTAATGTACAAACAGAAACAGGGTTTGTGTTTGAAGAAGCAGCAGTAACAGAGCAAGCAAGCAAAGCAGCAGAAACAGTTAATGCTGCTGAATCAAATGAAGCAGCATAAATTGTTAAAGAGGTATTAACTGACCTCATTAGCAGAAATCTGGAAGAATTTGAGATAGTTGAAGCTCTAATCAAGGCTAAACATGATACTCCCAAGGTCACTTCAAAGGCCAAAGGAGTTGTCATCAAAGAAAAGGGCGAGGTTATCAAGAAAGCAAGTATTGAGAAGGTTGCAAGTAAGGATAAAGGCAAAGCCAAGTTAGTGGAGTCTGACCAACCACTTAAAAAGCAAAAACTGATGGAGTCAGATGAAGCTTTGGCTAAGAAGATTCAAGCAGAACTTGAGCAAGCAGAATCAGTTCAAGTGGAGAAAGATAGAGAGATGGCAAGAGCTCTAGCTGCAGACCTTAATGAAGTATATCAACAGAGCTTGGCAACAGAGATAGCACAGAAGAAAGCTGCAACTCTAAAGAAGCATGTGATGATCAAAATGGCTGCTAAGAAGAGGCAACCTTCAAAGACCTATCTTGGTACTCAAGAGAGAAAGAAGATGATCACTTTCCTCAAAGGTGTTGTGGGAGTCAAAAAGGAGATGTTCTCAAAGATGCCATTTGAACAGATCAAAGGGTTGTATGATGCAGAAATGACTAAGCTTCAAGGGAATGAAAAAACTAGAGTTGAAATGGAAAAGAGGATGAAAGAGAGTAATGACTTTATAATAGAAAAACCCTTTCCTGATGATCAAGAAACTCCAAAGAAGGAAGCTACTCTAGGTGAAAGTTTGAAAACTTTGAAAAGAACTAAAATGATGGCAAGAAGAAAACTTGTTAAGAAACCTAGAGTGGCTGAGGAAGTAGCTGAACAAAAGGTAGCTGAAGAAGAAGGGGAACCTAAGTCTGAAGAAAAGAAAGCTCAATCTCAGGAAGAACCATCAAGTACTTATGATGTAAATATGTACATGGTGGTGATGGAGAAAGTGCCTGAGCCTATAAATGCTGAACCAGTTGGTGTCAAGCCTCCTGAGATTATTCACTGGGATACCATGGAAGTAGATGGTAAGGAATATATCAGGCTGAAAAGGAAGGATGAAAAGTTTGAAGTGTATCCTACTTGGCCTAAGATAGTAAGAGTATGCTCCAGATCTGACTTAGAGGAAATGTTTGAAGTGGAGATGAAACTATATGCTGACAAGCTGAAAGCTCCAGGGATACCAGTTACAAAACTTGTGATGGAATATCTGTGTATGTTATTCAAGCCAGAGGAAGTTCAGCATGTCATCAGAAATGTGTTCAAAACCATCAACAACTAGACTCTGTATGAAAGAAGTGGAGTATATGCACTGCTTGTGGATACAAGTTATTTTGAATACTTCTTGGTAGATAGAGTTTACTACCATAGCAGATTAAAGTTGCATGCTATGTTGAAGAAGAAGCTTGGTTGTGCACCAAATTCTGAAATGGCAAGGTACTTGATCCAGAGAATTATCAATCAAAGTTTGGGGCTGAATCCTGATATAGGTGTATGAAAATGGAGTTTTGGGAGCATCTGAAGAACTTGACTTCTCTTCTCTAAAAGTCAAGTTAGGGGGAGATTGTTGGGAACTGAAGATGTGTCTAAGTGTTTAATACTGCCAGGCTTTCATGATTACTACTGCTGAGCCAGATTAATACTGCTTCAAGAAATTAATACTGCTGAGCATAGTTAGTGCTGCTGGTGAAGATTAATACTGCTCAGAGTGTTAATGCTGCTGTGACTTAATACTGCTTATTTGATAGTCAAGATATGCGCAGATCAAGGCTTAAAGAAAAACATGGAAGGTTGAAGGTAACTATGGAAGAATATACTGAAGATCTTTTAAGTTTTGTAATTATCTTTTATTTTCAGTATATGTATAGATGTAGTCAGAATAGTTTTCAATACACGAGATTTTCTATGTTTTTGTTTTAGAGAGAGAATTAACCTCAAGGTTTACAATCCTAATTATAGAGAAGTAGAATTCGTTTTGGTGAGCCTGTTCATCAAGATTGAGGTTTTGTTTGAAAGCTTGTAACTTTAATCATTCAATAAAGTTTACAAGTTGTGATTCATTCTTTACTGTTATTTTGTAATAAATGTCAAAGTTTATTTTTCCTTGTATTTTGGGCTTTTATGTCTTTTTCCTAAAATAGGTGTGTGGGCCTATTAAGCTCTAGGGTTGTTTTGTGTAAGGGAGTGCCAAGAATAGAAATCAGCCGCCACATTCATATTAGAGAAAAAAAAAGAGAGAGCTTAGTGAGAGAAACACATTCAAGAGAGTTTGTAACAATTTGTTTGAGAAATCAATATCAGGTTTGCTAATATCTTGTTTGTGAATATATATATATCTCTTATTTGTGTTAAGAAACTGAAATTTCAAGGACAATCAGATGTCTTAATAGTCGTAATGTCACACGATTACATCTTGAGTTTTACACAAGTATATTTGTACACTATTTGGTATTTGGATTGATTTACACTTGTGTGTGAGTAAGCATATGAAAAATCTAGGAACCTTCGGGTTGAACTGTTGTTTTGAGCATACTTCGATTGTGGATTTTATTGTTATAGTCCCACGCAATGCACTATATTGATTTACTCGTATTCATGGCATTATAGCCACCATTTTGGGCCAAAGAGCGTTTTATCCGTGTGGTTAAAAGTTTGATGTCGATCTGAACTATTTTATGCTTGACCAAATCAGAAACACTTATCGTCTTGCAAAATTGTGAAATAATCTGAGGTATGCGGGTCTTGTCGGGAGGATTTGTTTCCACGTCATTTTATGGTCAAAAGGATAAATTTTGTAGCTTGAAATTATGAAGTTCCTATTTTGAAGTTTATACAAATAATCTTTCATGTCATTTTACGACATAGATTGATGCATGCTAGGACCATGGTGGTCTCTTTGAAAAAGTTTTGTTGTGTACCCTTGTTTACTATCATTGTTAGCGTGAGTAACTATTAAATGCTTTTTGAAATATTTTTTTTTGTAATAAGTGTGGTGTTTATTGGCACTTCATGAAATTATCGAGTAAACAGTAGTGGGTTATACGCATATGATAAATTGTTATAAAACTTTTGCGTTTAAAAGTTTTACAAAATTCCAAATTGGCATATTAAACTGAAAACCTTGAACTCATTAGGGATATAGTTTTAAAACCCTGTCGTGAAAAGAGTTGTAATTAGGGACGAGAGGAGTTCTCGGGAAGTGAAGCGTCGAATGATCCGACTTGTGGTTAGCCTTGGATTTTTGGTTCCAGTTTATGAATCGATGCACGCATGAATAATTGTGGTATTAGAATTATGCATTCTCCCAGTTATGTAAGTTATGATCTTATCCTTTTGGTAAAGTTTCGGGATAAAACCTTATGCGGTTGTTTAAGAAGGGTTGGATTTGAACTGATGGGTTAGCTATACAGTAGCATGTTATATGTTGGTGGTGTATCATCTTTGTGGACATTCGGGAATATTGAGGATGTATGGTGCGTTTTAAAACTTTATGTTTGAAGTTTTAATTCCAAGTTAAGTGTCAACTTTAAATCCTTCGGGGATCGGCTCAGTGCAAGCCGACTTGTTAATTTTAGGTCAGTAATCCTTGGAGGGTTTGGAAGTATTCCAGTTGGATTGCGGAAAATGTTAGTCTCACGGTGGTGGGACTTAAAGAAGGTTAGGTGTTGGCAATTAAGTGTAGATCTGTATGATTTTATTGACCGGTAAAGGTTATATCGACTAGATGATTGGTGTTATTTTCGGTTTGGAAGTCGTGAAAACATCGGACTGGAATTCACCGACCCTCGAAAAGCGTATCGGTGCGTCCTTGGAAGGAACGCTTTACCAATTATAAGGAATTTTGGAAATTCTTTGGGTTGGTATGATCATCGAAATACGAATCGAGAATCGTGTTGAACTAGTACAAGCTTGTCAGGGAGAGATTGAGATCACAAACTACCCTTGAGGTGGTGTTTGTGTCACTCAAGGTTGGGAGACAACCGTAGACTAATGCTAAAAAGCTACTTTAGTAAGTTAATCATTCACTCGAATGTAGAGGTGGGATGTGCCCAGGGGGACAGTTATCGGGAGTATCAGCATAAGGATATGGTGGCAGTTCTAGCATGTGGAGTAAAGGCAATCGCTTGCGGGCAACGTTTCATTGGAATCTAGATTTCGAGGACGAAATCTCTTTTAAGGTTGGAAGGATTGTAACACCCGTAATTTTCAGTAATTAAGGATCACCCAAACCTCTTTGCGTCTTGTAAATGGTGGGATTCACGTTGGGAAAACATTATTCAAAACCCCCAAGAGTGTCGAAGGTCTTGGTGTCGAAAAAGGTCAAATTTTGGAGCTCGGGGGAGGCTGGGCGATAGTGCCCGCGACAGTGACAAGTGTCACTATCGCCGTGTCAAGGTCACGGGGGTGGTACCACCCGCGGTACACTCTCAACGAGAGTTCCCTGGGCACAATCGCCAGGCACAATCGCCGACGGCCCCTGGTCCTTTAAAACTCAATTTTTGAGCAGCCCCTTCTCATTCTTTCAACCCCTTTCACCCTCTTCTCTCCAAAATCGACCCTCAAACCCTAACATATGATTTTACGCATCCAAGACACCAAATCTAATGTGTTCCAAGTGTTTCTCCACCACCCAACAAAGATTGGAAGCTAGGGTCAAGAAGCTCCATCTTCATCTTCAACCTCAAACTCTATTTTAGGGTTTCCTAGGTTTTCGTCAAAACCTAAGTGGTAAGTGTATATTCCCCATTTCTAAACTTTGTTATAAGATATAAATGTTCTCTTGATGATTTCCTAGTGATTGGTTTATCAAATTTCGGATTTGATGATTTTGGAGAAAATAGTTCAAAATTAGGGTTTGGCCAAGTTGGGGATTTTGATGTAATATGTTTGGAGATCGATTCTAAATGGTTGAAGGAGTATATTTATGGTCGGAAACTTGTGAATATAGGTTTTTGGAAGATTTTGCTTGTGGATTCAAGTTTCTTCAAGGAAGCTCAAGTTGGGGTAAAATATAGAGTTAGCCTAAATCTAGCGAGGTGAGTTCAAGTTGATTTGTGAAAACGTTGTACATGCCAAAATTCTTATTTTAAAGTACTTGTATGTTTAACATGAAATTATCAATTGTAGAGTGTTTGATGGGTTATGATTATTTGAGACGTTTGGCTTTATGAGCCTTGTAAAACACCCATGTTTGGGATTTTTGAGTATCTTGACAAATAAGTCATTTTAATGTATTTTGATGGTTTAATGCATAAATGGAAATCGTTTGGTGAAAATACACTTTTAGTGTTTGTCTGAGTAAAAGGTTTGATTTTCGTTGTGTTATGGGACGTTTTGAAAGATTAAAGAGTATAAACCCATTTGGAAACTAGTTGTCCCAATCTGAACTGCACTGGAGTCTACACATGTATTTTGGAGTGTGTTTGCATGACGTGAGTCGTTTACGTTATTAATTTGGGGACTGTTAATCGTTGGTCAAAAAGGGGTTTTGAGCATTTTAGCTCGGTGTTGACTTAAAAGAGTCTTGGGGACACTTGTCCGGTTTTAATGGCTCGATGTAGAGTTGGTTATGGTTTACACACTACTGCACCGTGTTGCATATTGATGTTTATTACATGCTCGAGTGTGTTGGTCATTTTTGTGTAGTCATGTAATGTTAGACTGTAGTTGCATTGGATCCATAGGCACGTAAGTCAGTCTGTTTTGGATGGTCAATTAAGTATTTCGCGGTTGAACTCCGGTACTCATGTTTTAAGACTAGAAACTTTACAAGTAAGCACTAGGAGGGTTGAGTCTGGTGGTGCTACCGAGGAGGTAGGCATTAGGACCTCTGCCGCTTGAAGTAACGCCTGGGAGGTAGTCTTTAAGTGTGTCGGGCCTTCGGGATGGAGTTCTTCGAAATGTTCATCAAGGTCAACTGACTTGTGGTGAAACTTGTTAAAGAAATCGTAGGGACACTTGGGCTCGTTATGTCGTGAGGTGTCATGCGATTAACGTTGTAAGAGTGACATACTTTTGTGTTCCTCCACTCTCAACGGATATGGGTCTCCCCCGTCGTCTGTCAAATGTATTTTATATGTTGACGTCTTACTTTGTTATCATTTGTCTTATGTGGTCGACAGTGAATAAGGACCTTAATATTGGACTTTCCTCCACGTATATTAAGGTTTGAATGAAGTATGTCATCCCCATGTTTTGATATTTGGTTTCCTTTCGCTTATGGTCGCGTGAGTACTATGTAGATTTTGACAATGAATTATGGCTTGGGTATTTTTCCCCACCCGTGTTTGGATGTTTTGGGGTGTAACACTTCATCTACTTTTCTTAAATGGGAGTCAATTCATGTTATCGACTCGAGTAAGTTTGAGTTGCACTATTTTATAAAGAATGTTTGAAACGAAGTGTCCATCTTTGAACATGCATGGTATTGGAAAAGAGTCGTTTCCACGTTTTAAAGTACATTCTTTGAAATGTCATGATTTTAAGTGAAGTTCATTCTTTTAAAGATATATTTACTCATGTAAAACTCTTGAACTCACTACGCGTTAGCCTAACCATTTTATTTGTCGACATGTGCAACAGGTTCCGGTTGGGAATAGTTCTAGTATCTCAGTGAAGGGAGGAGTGCCTTTTGTGCGCCCGAGGAGTGAGTAGTTTGTTGAAGTCTTCCGCATTAGGTTATGGAGAGCAGCTTGTATTTGGGTTAAGTGACACCCAACTTCAATTTAGTTGTACATATTATTGGAGTTTATAATTGTCAAGGTTAATTATAGAATTCATAATTGAGGCATATAGAGTTTTGGATCGTAAGAGGAAGTTTCATCTCTTACTTGATGTTATGTTTAAAAATTTTAATTAGTTGCTTTTATCAAACTCGAGGGTGTTACATGGTTCATGGTGATTGAAAAAAAGAAGATGACGATGATGTACTTTACTTTTAATATGGGTTTGCTTTTCTTTTTCTTTTATTATTATTATTATTATTATTATTATTATTATTATTATTATTTCTTTATATATAATTATAAATAGTTTGGTTAATTAACGGTTTTAACCCCTCAACTATCTTCGGTTGCCATTTTAATTATGGTTCAATTCGGTTAAGAATTATTATACGTTTTTAAAACCGATTCTTACAATTATTCCCCACCTTAAAAGAGATTTCATCTCCGAAATCGAATTTAGATAGGAAACTTACATTAATTAAAGAACTCAGGGTACTTCCGTCGCATATGTTCCTCAGTTTCCCACGTCGCCTCACGTTCCGAGTGATTCTTCCATAGAATTTTTACAAAAGGAATCACTTTCTTCCATGTACCTCTCTCATCACGATCAAGAATCGCTTCAGGTTCCTCGCGATAAGAAATATCAAGTTCTATGTTTTCCAAAGGATATTCAATGACGTGTAAGGGATGATAGTTGTACCCTCGAAGTGAAGAGACATGCACGTTATGTATATGAGATAATTGCGGCGGTAGGGCTAACCGGTAAGCCCAACTCCAACCCTTGCTAGAATTTCAAAGGGACCAATGTATCTCGGGCTCAACTTTCCTTTGAGACCGAAACGTCTGATGCCACGAGTTGGGGAAACCTTTAAGAAAACTTTATCTCCCGGTTGGAACTCGATAGGTCGTCATCGCTTGTCGGCGTAGCTCTTTTGACGAGCCTGAGCCTCTTTCATCATTTGACGCGCAATTTCGACCATCTCGGTAGTAACTTGTACTAGTTCTGGGCCTTTGAGAATACGTTCTCCAACTTCATTCCAACAAGTCGGTGTTCGACATTTTCCGCCATAAAGTGCTTCATACAGGGCCATGTCGATACTCGACTGCCATCTATTATAATAGGAGAACTCTATTAGGTACAAGTAATTATCCCAACTTCCATGCCATTCCAACGCACATGCTCGGAGCATATCCTCCAATGTTTGAATCGTACGTTCAGATTGCCCATCAGTTTGCGGATGAAAGGTTGTACTAAAATTCAAACGCGTGCCCCAAGCTTTATGTAAACCTTCCCAAAATCGAGATGTAAAACGTGGGTCTCGATCGGAGGTAATCGATACAGGAGTGCTATGGAGACGTACAATTTCAAGTTAGAATACTTCTGTCAATTTATCAATTTACCAAGTTTGTCGAGTAGTAAGAAAATGAGCCGATTTCGTCAGTCGATCAACTACTACCCAAATTGCATCGTGTTTCAAGGTGGTGCGGGGTAGTCCGACTACAAAATCCATAGTTACATATTCCCATTTCCATACGGGAATGTTTAACGATTGGAGAAGATCACTCGGACGTGCATGTTCACTTTTAACTTGTTGACAAGTGAGACAACGAGATACAAAGTCGGCGATATCTTGCTTCATTCCAACCCACCAGTAATGGTTCTGTAAGTCGCGATACATTTTTGTTGTACCCGGGTGAACAGAAAACATAAATTTATGAGCTTCGGTCAGAATCTGATCTTTAAACTCAGAGTTATTTGGAACACAAAGACGATCCCGAAACCACAACACATGATTATCATCGATTATGAACTCCGAATTAACATTCTCTTGTGTCTGTTGGAAGTTTTCCCATAATTCACCGTCGTCTTGTTGGGCTTATTTTATCCGAGAAATTAGAGTCGGTTCTACCATCAGATTCGATAGAATTTCCGTTTGCGAACTCGGATAGATTTCTAGTCCGAACCGTTCGATCTCCAAAGCTAACTCTGTAAGAACAAGTAACGAGGAAACCTGTTCCACAACTTTACGACTTAAAGCGTCGGCGACTACATTAGTCTTACCCGGATGATACTGTATATGAACATCGTAATCCTTTAGAAGTTCGATCCACTTCTGTTGACGCATATTTAACTCTTTTTGAGTAAATATATATTTAAGCCTCTTGTGGTCGGTGAAAACTTCACATGTCTCACCGTACAAATAATGACGCCAAATTTTGAGTGTGAAGATAACCGCAGCCAATTCGAGATCGTGAGTCGGATATTTGACCTCATAAGGCTTTAATTGACGTGATGCATATGCGATCACTTTGCCGTTTTGCATAAGAACACAACCGAGACCTTTCTTTGAAGCATCACTGTAAACTTGAAAACCTCTGGTGCCAGACGGTAATACAAGAATAGGCGCAGTAACCAATTGATGCTTCAGTTCCTCGAAACTAGATTCTTGTTCGGAACTACAATTGAATTTAACTCCTTTTCGAAGTAATCGGGTTAACGGTAGAGATATTTTAGAAAATCCTTCAACGAATCGTCTATAATAACCGGCCAGACCCAGAAAACCACGAACTTCAGATACGTTCGTAGGTCAAGACCATTTAGTGACGGTTTCAATTTTTGTTGGATCGACTTTAACACCTTCCGCAGAAATTACGTGTCCGAGAAAAGACACTTGATCAAGCCAAAATTCACACTTGGAACGTTTTGCATATAAACTTTTCGTTCGAAGAGTTTCCAAAACGATGTGAAGATGCTGATCATGTTGCTCTCTTGACTTTGAGTATATCAATATGTCATCGATAAACACGATAATAAAGTCATCGAGATAATCCTTGAAAATCCGATTCATAAGATCCCTAAAGACCGCTGGAGCATTAGTTAGCCCTAAAGGCATTACTAAGAATTTGTAGTGTCCATAGCGAGTTATGAATGAGGTTTTCGGAATATCACAATCTCGGATACGAAGTTGATGGTACTCGGACCGAATATCAATTTTGGAAAAGTATCGTGCCCCTTGTAATTGATCGAACAGATCGTCGATTCTCGGCAACGGATACTTGTTACAGATCATTACTTTATTAAGCTCCCGGTAATCAATACAAAGACACATCGTACCGTCTTTCTTTTTAACAAAGAGAACCGGAGCTCCCCAGGGTGAGACAATGGGTCTAATGAAACCTTTCTTTAATAAATCATCAAGTTGACTTTTGAGTTCTTTCATTTCAGTTGGAGCCATTCGATAGGGAGCCTTGGAAATAGGAGAAGCTCCCGGAACTAGATCGATGATAAATTTGACTTCCCGGAATGGTGGTATACCCAGTAGATCGTCGGGAAACACATCAAGATATTCGAAAACAACATGTATGGGTGTAGAAGTAGGGAATACCTGTTCGGGATCTTGTAACGAAGACAAAAAACCTTCGTTACTTTGCTATGTATACTGCTTCACAGTAATAGAGGTTAAAGCGCTAAGATCTTCTTTTGGAGTACCTCCTTGGAAGAATGCCTCTGGTTTGTCAATATCCCCAAACAATATTTGTTTGGCGTTACAGTATATAGTTGCATAGTGGTGTGACAATCAGTCCATCCCCAATATTAATTGAAAGTGGGACATATGCATTGGAAGTAAAGTGACCTCCTATGCGATCTCCAATAAATAACGGACAGTTTGAAAATCGAGTTAACACACAGATTGAAACACCCATAGGAGTAGATATCACAACTGGAAATTCGGTGGTTTGCTCATAAGGTTTTAACCAGTATTCTAATTGTTCTGAAACAACAGAGTGTGTTCCCCGGTATCAAACACGGCAAAAACAGATAAATCAATTAAGCTAACATGGCCTGCTAAAGGTATGTAGGCATCATACTTGACATGGTCTGACGGACCACATCAGCAATATTAGGTTCACTTGTAACCCCTACTGGGTTGGGGTTTGGGTTACCCTCAAGTTGAGATCTGGATTTGTGAGGGTGACCACGTCTCGACATTCCCTAACACTGAACAAGATCAAGATTAGAATCAATACAGTTACGGATTAAAAATCAGTAAATAGAATAAAATTCTAGTCTACCCGTTCTAATGTCTACCCAATCCTCACAGGTCAAACCTGGTTAATCTACAAGTCAAAACCTATGCTCTGATACCACATTTGTAACATCCCCCGTCCCCGTGGTTCGGAACGGGTGATGTCACGAACGGGACTTAACATAATACACAACTAATTTAGAGCTACTAATAAACTCTAAACATATATTACAATCCAATATCTTACACTTCAAAAAGTGTTTATAAACTTAGAACGTTTATATAATAAGGCAAGTCTAAGAACTCCAAAATTTCACGCTCGATCTCAAGTCCCGTCCCTGTAAACGTCACTTCGAACCTGCCGTGTCAGAAAATAAAAACACGGCTGAGCACAGGGCTCAGTGAATGAATTATAATATAAATTCGTAAATAATAATGAAAACATGGATAGCGAAGCGGAAGACTTAAAAATTCATTTCGAAGAATGTTCTTGAAACTCAAGTTCATAGCAAAAGAAATGTTCAGTAATATTCAAAGATAATAATTTCAAGAACGGTTCACACATTAATTTCAAAAATTAATACAAATAAAGTCTGTCAATTCCTGTTGTGTTCGTGGGGTGGCCAAACCACACAAACTAATGGGTCGGCGTGCGGGCACACACACACGAATCCCCCATGAATTTAACCACGGTCACATATTCTGTGGGTAAAAGTTCTAGAATCGATTCATCCGCCCTGGAGCCAACAAAGTCGGCCAAGTCCCCCAGAGTGGGTTCACGTAAGCCACATAGGCTTAACTCTAGTGGACCGTCATCTGCAGGACGCCATGACAACAAAGCCTCCACAGAAGGCATCACAAATAATGTGCCCATTTATTGGGTTATTCTAGAATCAGCGAAAACTAAACATATGCCACTTACCCAAATGGCGATCATAGAAATTATAGTTAATATACTTCACAAGTTTCACAACAATTCGATACGAAACACATTTTAATAAAACATCAAAATGTTCAAACAATTGATTCAATAAACCAAAATCAATGTGTATGTGTGTGTATAATTTCACATTTGTTGATCACATTCGATTGATCAATCACAAGGCGGTAAACCACCTTTCGGAAGGGTCAACTACAACAAATAGTTGTCCACGATTCAAAAGAAATGAAATCCATACCTTAATCGAATTGAGATGCAACACGTGATCAACCGAGACTCAGGATGAAGTTTAACCCGTTCGAGTGCCTATTTAAACCATAAATTACTATTAATCGCATAACATAAAACTCAAAGCTTATTATCCTAAGCTTAATCACAAAATTATATTCTCTTAGACATTAAACCGATCACTTGGTGTGTGGTTAAACATCTAGATACAAATATCACCATTTTAATTCTAAACTTTACCCGTTTGTAATTTTGACAAACCTAAGCATTTCTAAACATATATATTAACATAACTTTGCAATATCTAATCATAATCTACCAACCAACTTCAACTACCCAAACTTACCAACTTAAATAACTTAAGAAGAAATTTATACCTCTAGGAAGGATTCGTTGCGTAGATTCCGAATATATAATTGCATCGTTGTTTCCTTCAACAATTTGATAGAAAATCTAGAGAGAAGGAGGAGAGTTTTTTGAACGAGATATTTAAATTGATGGCGGTTCATGGTGATTGAAATAAAGAAGATCACGATGATGTACTTTACTTTTAATATGAGTTTGCTTTTCTTTTTATTATTATTATTATTTCTTTATATATAATTATAAATAGTTTGGTTAATTAACGGTTTTAACCCCTCAACTATCTTTGGTTGCCATTTTAATTATGGTTCAATTCGGGTAAGAATAATTATATGTTTTTAAAACCGAGTCTTACAATCAGTCACTATAAATGCAATGACCTTACATATAATATAACACTTGTGTAAATTTATAATGAATATCATATATCTTCGTCTATCGATGATAGTGAAATTTGGTTTTGCGTTATATATTACTGTTGCAGAACAAAATCAACTTACAATACAAGACCTTATACTCCACAAAAAATGACAAAAGGTGTGAATAATGATGTCTCCCACGTTGATGTAGATTTACAAAAAGGTATGTAGACCATTTATAATATAGAAAAAAACATTTTGCATAGTTTTCATGAATTAACCATTCATAATGTATATGCCATTACAATTATTGTTGTAGAAAAACAAAAAAACATATAATTGAATATATTATGCACGAAACAAGGAGAGGATAAAAATGAGAAGAATAGCTAATGATGAAGGGAGTAGTCAATCTACATCACTTATAAGAAATATGAGTGCAATGGAGACGTCTCATATGACTATTAAACCTTCAGAAAGGTGCCATTAGGTAAATTCCTAAATCAAAGAATAATTACTTTAACAAATTATACCAACAAAAGTAAAACAAATTAAATGACCTTATGTGCATAAAATATAACAAACTTGTGTGATATTGTATCAAGAAATAACTGTGATATCGCAACATCCCATCATCAAGTTCTTAATGAATTGATTACTGGGGAACCCTTGTAACTGCAGTAATCATTCCTCAACGAAGGATGATTGATAATAGACATTATTATCAAGGATGCAAGGAAAGGAACAATAGGACAACATGTGTTAGCATACAAGGAAGCTCTCAACCTTTGACAACTACCATTCAAACCACATAAATGCGAAATGTTGATGGTCGAGAAGGAACGCCACAAACATCTTCGGCCTTAGCCCATGAGAACTTCAACGGTATGAACAATATTTTATAATACCATTTTCAAATATTTTGTAAACCATGTAATATTATTAACCATTTTGGCATTTAAAATTGTAGATGTCGGGCCTTCTACTCAGGTTAATATCGTATCATCATTCAATGATGACACTCTTCGCCATGACCGATACGATTTTGTTTATGATGGTGACCCTACAAAACATCTTGTCTTACCGGAACATAATGCGTTTATTTACTGTGGAGTGAAACAGTTTAGATTTGAATCATGTGCCTTTTGTTGCATGAGTGGGAAGATAAAGTTGGCATACTCACCCATTCTTAAAGACGTACACGAACTTTTCACATCCCTATCTGAATTGGGCAAAATCTTTAGGCACGACATACGTGCATACAACACGAACTTTTCCTTCACATCAATTGGTGTGACATTGGATAGTTCAACGACCAATATGACATAATCAGGAGTATATACTTTCAATGCACATGGTGAAATATATCATAAAATTGATCAATTGGTTCGAAGGGATGGACAACCTAGGCACTTACAATTATATTTTTATGATGATCAATAAAAGTTTTCACATAGACTCCAAATGGCCAAATTTTGATAGACACATTGTTAAAATATTAACATGTGTTCTTGCTACAAACCCGTATGTGATAACATTTTGAAGCCTTGCTGAGTTACGACCTCTCGACAAGTACAGAGTCACTTTGAACACATCAGTCGAACTAGACCCGAGGGTATACAACCGGTCGACCACATTTGAGGTCTGATTAAAATAAAATGTATCATATGTGTAATATACATACATATTATACACCATACTCAATTCTACCATTCTACAACTTGGTTGGGATTTGGGTTGAAGGCAATGATAACATCACCGCATACAAGAGAAGTATTATTGTATACGGGAGATCTGACTACAATCAAACAATCCAACCTATATTAATTTACTTCTTGTATGATCCTCCATATATATATATATATATATATATATGGTTAGGTTCCGGTGAGAATAAAAGTTATTATGAGAACGGTAAGAAGGGGTCTTCACCCTTGGACGCACATTAGGATGAGATGAACCGAGTTGCACCTGATCAATCCCCATATCAAACTCAATTCATGGGTGGGTTTGAGATTAAAAGTGATCAAGGGTCCAGATCCCTTCTCACCTTAACTCTTCTTCTTACACGATCCTTCGTCTATATATATATATATATATATATATATATATATATATATTGATAAGTAGGGGTTCAAACGAGAACACCCTATTTTACGGAAATGCGAGAACACTTCTGGGTCTTCAAATTATTTAATCCATAATAAAAATTAGAATAAATGAAAATAAATTAGTAGTTATCAACAACTTATAGTTATCGTAAATTTGTCTTTATGCCTTAAATGTTGCTAATATCATCAAACATTTTTATGTGGATGCCTTCATTGTCGATACATGATGTGATAATGCGGTGATAATGATAAGATTTTGGGTGATAATAATGTGATAATGTTTTGATAAATCGAAGATTGCTTATGATATGATTTTGTTGTGATAGTTATTTGATAATTATATGATTTTGTGGTGATAATATAGTGATAATCAAAGACCAGGATGATCACGTCCTTAATCATCGCTCTATCTGTTCATTATGTGATTTTGTTGTTGATAGTAATGTGATAATGCTTTGATATACATTGTGATCCGTGAGTATATTATCTATACGTGATTTTAGAGATAATGAAGTCACCAAGATTATTGCTAAATACGAAATCACATGATTATCCTTTATAATTTACTTTATTTTCTTTCAAGTTTAATTACGGGATAAATAATTTTGAGACTAGAAATGTTCTCACCTTCTCGTAAAACAGGGGTGCTCTCGTTTGAACTCCTCCCTTTATATATATATATATATATATATATATATATATATATCACAATACAAACAATATTTCACTATAGTTTCTATGTGGGACAAACTCTCACTAGAGTATATATACAACAATCCCCCACTTAGGGGTTGTTTTGCAGTTGCTGAATGGTTTGGTGCAAAATGATTAAGTGGTCAGAATGATTAAGAGGCTCTTATGATATAGTGCAAAATGAAATATGGTCGTTTGGTAACTGTTCAGAATGAAATTGGGGTGCTGAATGATTAAGGGAGACCCAAGATACAAAATCATTCAGAGCGTTTTTGAACCATTAAGAGGCAGACTTTGTTTTTGCCAAACAAGATTCACCTTAACGATTCAGAGGTTGCCTCTTAATGGAACTATTAAGAGGTAAACATACAACCTCGTAGTCTTCACTCAACATAATCAATTATGCGTAAATAAAAGTATATTATGATTTGAACTTTAACATAGTGTAAATTATTCAAGACTCTAACTAAATCTATGGCGGCTTATAGATTTTGAGCCAAGATTTATATATTTAAAACGGAAATAATTACACAGATAATTGGTTACCAAGAGATGTTCATAATCATACAGCATCATTATGACCATGTGCTCAACCTGGATTCATGAACATTTACAAAAGTTAATCTAAACTTTTGTTAGAAGCGGCACCGCCTCTTATGTTCATACAGGTGAAATTCTTTAAACATTGAATTTCATTAAGAGTTTATCACTTACGCTTAAAACATATACTAGATTTAATTAGTATGAATGTGAGATCCCACATCGGCTAGGAGGGAGAACAAAGTCCTCCTTATAAGGGTGGATGGATACCTTCCTTGCTTGAGGCCTTTTGCCTGTCACAGGGTGCGGTCTGGGTGCGTCCCGCGTATGCCTGTGCGGGTAGGAACAAAACCGTGAGTGGTGCCGGCATGCTTATGCAGAGGGTATCCGCAAAGCGGACAATATCATGTACGGTGGACTGGGATGTTACAAATGGTATCAGAGCCAGTCACCGGGTCAATGTGTCAGCGAGGACGCTGATCCCACTTAGGTGGGTGGATTGTGAGATCCCACATCGGCTAGGAGGGAGAACAAAGTCCTCCTTATAAGGGTGGATGGATACCTTCCTTGCTTGAGGCCTTTTGCCTGTCACAGGGTGCGGTCTGGGTGCGTCCCGCGTATGCCTGTGCGGGTAGGAACAAAACCGTGAGTGGTGCCGGCATGCTTATGCAGAGGGTATCCGCAAAGCGGACAATATCATGTACGGTGGACTGGGATGTTACAATGAACCTTGTTGAATATCAATAACTTGTTATTACAACATTGAACTTTTATCTAGGGGTATACTAAGAAAAAGGTTGGGTTTCCATTGTTGCCAACTAATCAAATAGGTCTTAATCTCATTTCACGACTTCTTCCAAATACCATATCCTTTGAAAGTCCGTTGGTAAAAGGATCAGCCTAATTCTTACATATTCTTACCCTTACATATGTAATTGTTATTATCCTGTCGAACTTTCTCACATATGCATGTGTCAAACTAATATGTCTAGATTGTCCATTATAAACTTTATTATAGGCTCTAGACAAAGTTGTCTCACTATCACAATGCAAAGAAACGGCTGACATCGCTTGTGGTAACAAATTTATATCCAATAGCATATTTCTAAGCCATTATGCTTCTTTGTTTGCCACCGCTAAGGCTAAAACTTCAGATTCCATGGTGGAATGTGTTATATAAGTTTGTTTATTTGAGGCCCAATAAACAACACCTCCACCAAGCATAAAAATCTAACCACTCATGGATTTGTTATCGCTATTACCGGTAATCCAACTACGTCAAAATATCCTTCTAGTTCTAGAACTGTAAGAAATTCATAGTGTAAACCTAGCTTAATAGTCTTCTTTAAATAACCAAACACTCTTCTGATGGCTTCCCAATGTTCTAGACTAGGATTAATAGTAAACCTTGAACGTTTGCAAATAACATAAGCAATATTTGGTCTAGTACAATGTGTAGCATACATCAAACTACCAATTTTACTAGCATATTCATGTTGAGTAACAACTCTTCCACTATTCTTACTAACTTTACTGGAAGTATCATATATGGTATTTGTTAGCATTTTTTTTCAATATAGTGACACTATTTTAAATAATAACCCCCATTATTTTTCTTAACTTTGATCCCTAAAATTGTATCAACCTCATTTAAGTCTTTCATTTGGAACCATGAACTTTGATACCTAAAGTTGTATCAACATAAGGCATACAATCACACAATAATCCTATCCGCTGAATTATGTGTGAAACCATTTGTTAGTATAGCATAAACAAATTTCTGATGTCATTGTTGATGAGCTTGCTTCAAACCATATAAAGATTTAACAAGCTTACAAACTTTCGTTTCATTAACAGGAAGTTTAAACCATTCAGCCTGTTTCCTGTACACATTTGCATAAGTATAAAATTCTCATGCCATTTCTTGGGTTGTGAGGAGTCCCTAATCAAGGAGTCCCTAATCAATAAGTCATGTTCAACAACTAAACATGTTCTTCAACAAACATTATGCATAAAATTATATGAAAAGAAGGGGGAGGATTAAGACTAGATACCACATGATGATAAGATAACACATATATATTAAGAATACACATATATATAGGTTCGTGTTTGTAACTGATTTGAATAAGATAATACTGAAAATAATTTTATCCAAAACATAAACAATGAAAAAAATATGTCAAAATCGTACAACATTGAGCAATGTGACTTTTCGAGAGGCTTAGGTCACACAGCAAGTCGCGTGAGACACTGTTTTCGTACAAACATTCCAAACACCCACGCAAACCCTCCGACAACTTAGGTCACGCAGAATGTCACGTAGGCACTGTTTCACAACCATGAAAAATCTGATTTTTAATGCTAGTGTTATATTTTGACTGTTTTATATATGTATAAACTCCACACAACAAGACCGAATCTTCCTTAGCTCATCTAATCTCTTAAACAACTCAATAAGATGATTAGAACTTCTAAACTAATGAAGACTTAATCACACTTCCTATGTGGGACAAGTGATATGGCGTAAGAACTTATATATATATATATATATATATATATGTATATATATATGTATATATATATATGTATATATAGCTCATAAAACAAGCAATATTTATTGTCCTTTCTAAGTGTGGTAGAAACTCATTTGAAGACTATATATACAAGAGCATGCTCTAAAAAAAGGCTTTTTCCTTTATTTAACTACCGGTAGTTAACCAATTTTAATCAGTTTGCTTACCATTTGAAAAAAATCGAACAAAGTGAATTTGCATTTAGTCTTGATTCATCTACTACATGCTTCCCAAGACAATTTACTTTCTTTACACGTTTTGCGAAGTACCTTTTGATTCTTTGTATTCACTTGTACTTTCTTGATATCAATTTTACAACATATAAAGCGAAAGATATTTCTTACATAAAACTAAGTTCATTAGTCATTAGTTTTACGAAGAATGTTTGTCAATCATCAAACTTGCATCAAGAATCTCTTCGTGATATTTGATGACAAACTTATGGCATTAATGCATTATAAGTATATAAAACAAAATTATAAGGTCGATAAAACTATTTTCAGTGACAGAATCCCCATTAACATCTCCTAATATACAAATATTTGCAGTGACACATCTTTTTTGGTAAGCAAAGTCGAAGAAGAACTACAATGACAGGTTGAGTGCGGCCAGAAATAAAGCTGTTAGGCAGGCCGATTAGTGTGAACATTGGTATGACACCGATGACGTATATAGCCAATATTTCGGTCATGAAGACATTAACCCCCCCCCCCCCCCCCCCCCAAGTCCCTTAGTCGATATGGGATGAGATGATCAATCACTGAAACACGTCCGAGTAGATATCCAAGTCTATTTGAGTGTGGCGAAACCGCCACACCTTGGTAGACGGTGATGTCGCCACACATACTGGTGGATTTATCTCGTGCCTACAACATAGAAGGCGAATGGTAAGACCTTAAAGATGAGTATAAAATACGTATTTTTTCTTATGTCATAAATAATTACTAATTGAAATGTTTGGCCTTTGTAGCATGCACAACAATCATCTATTTTAGCTATTGACCTGTTTGAGACGAGTTCAGAGTCGTCACCGTCGAAGAGCGGGAGCGGGACACAAGGGGACCAAATCATTTCCCCATGTAGCCTAATTGTGATAACGTTTTTGCATACTTATTATAGTGTTTAGCTCATCGTATATATCTAGTTTGGGTTGCTATTTATTGGGACTATGTTAAGATTTATTTAATTTTAATTCGTTTTATATATCTAGTTTGGGTTGTCATTTGTTGGGAAAACGTTCGGATTTATTTAACTTTAATATGTTTTGTTATCTAGTTTGGGTTGTCATTTGTTGGGCAAACATTCAGATTGTTTTCCCAAATTATGAAATGCACTTGTGACTTTTTATAACTTTAGGATTAGTATCAGGCTAACCTTAGGCACACGTGTTGGTGATTCTAGTTTCATCAATCATTTTCTGCGTACTTGTGATTTACTAGATCGATTAGGTGATAAGCAAACAATGTGAGTTAAGAGGTGGGAAGTGCACACTCACAAATGTTGCCTCTTATCACCTTAGATTGCCAAAAAGTGGGGATCAGGGGGGATGCACCCTAAAACCTATGAGGTTTTTATGAAGAGGTTTAGTTAAGAAATTAAAGTTTTGGGACGTTTTTGGTGGAATTTAGAACGTGGAAACCTTCTTGAATTTAGTTCTGAAACTTATATAATTTAACTCAAGTATGAATAAGAAGATTTTGGACTCAGACCCTCTGAGTCTTTACTTGGCTTCTAAAACCTTGACTCAAAGCTTCTGAGCCTTCTGATCAAATCCTCTAAGCTTTCAGCTCAGAGCTTATGAGTCCTCAAAGTTTCATCCTTCTGAACTTGGTTCTTCAAAGTGTAACGCTTCTAACTCAGAGCTTCTTAGTCAATTATAATTGTCACTTAATCTTATGCGTAAGCGGTTGTAACTGTTGCCCAGTTACATGTTAACCACCTAATCGTCCATAACCATCGTTCTCTCTTATAAAACACATAAACGGTTAATCTGGTGTATATATACTCGAGTTTTGTGCCTTAAAGCGTGTATGAATTTTCTGGATTATCCTAGTACTAATTTCATGTAACCAAAGGCATCTATAAGGTCAAAATATAGTATTTGGAAAGTGAATTCCATACACGATCCAGGAAATTATCCAAGTGATTACAACCATAAAAACTATATTCCCAAACAAGAGGTACGGGGAGGATGTCGGTGTTTATCCTCGTTGATCTGGAGTTGTGGACGCAGGCAACAAGCGATAGAAAATGAAGGTTCTTGTTCGACTTCATTGACAACATATATCCCAAATGAAACTTGACGGGGTCGTGTAGTAGCACCGCTGCATCGGGTGCTAGCTCGTCCGTTGATCTTCGTGTTTGTATTTTTTTCACATTATGATGTCTAACTTTAATATTATGTTTATTACTTACGTTTACGTTGTTTTATATTTGCAGGTTCAAGTATTAGAGGAGCAAGTTGAAAAGTCCAGGGGTGGACGCCCCAGAGCGGCAGAACAGGAAAGACAAGAGATGGAAGAGGCAAGGAAGAAGGAAATGGATGAGATACGACAATTGGTTGAGAAGTTCATGCGATCTCATTTTAGTTCGTCGGATGGTCCACAATAGGATTAGTTTGTTGGACATTGTTTATCGTACAATTGTTTTAATTTGTAGTTTGTATTTTTAACCGGATATTTGTCGTTTTACTTTGAATGTATATTTTACGTTCTAGTTTGTGTCGTTTATAGTTTTTATATAATTTTGTAAATTATAGGAATATAATTTAAAAAACAAAAAAACTATTTTTAAATACCGGAAGAATTGCCAAATTAGTGGGTAAAAGGGTGTTAGCCTAGTGGTAAGGCATGTGGACTAGCTAGTAGCGGTCTCATGTTCGAACCCTGGGAGACGCATCCTGGAGGTACGGGGGCTTCGACCCCGGGCTGCATGCTTTAGCAGTCGGGCTTCGGCCCATATTGTCAGGGATTAGTCTGGGCCCAATGTGGTCTGGGATACCCTCTCCAAAAAAAAATATTTGTCAAATTATTATTTAAAAAATAAAAGAAAAATCCATTGGTAATTCAATTATTTAACGGTAGATTATCGACGACCATTTCTATAACTGATTTTATTTTTTATTATCTAATTAATTAAATCAACGGCGGATATATTTATTCGTGATTCAATATGCCAATTTAATTAACTACTAATCAGAAATTAAATTATTTTGAAAATAATGTCAGTGGTGATTTAACGGCAGACGAAATCCACCAATAATTACAAATCCGTCAATATTATCGTCGATAAAAACCTGCAACTTTGTAATGGTTAGAGCACCTCCAATGGGAGGTTATTGTAAAAGCTTTTTACTATTCCAATAAGTTATTGGAATAACTTAACCATAAGGGCTATGGTGTGATGGTAAAGGTTTGGGGAGTTCATAGCGTTTAACCCGGGTTCAAGCCCACTCGTAGCACTTGTGACCACTGAGAATAAACTCAGGGCTGCACGCTTTAACAGTTGGATCAAAGACCCTAATTGTTACCCTTTCCAAAAAAAAAAAAGTTATTGGAATAACTTTTTACTCTTGCAATGAAAAAGTAATTGAAAAACTTTTTATAAAAGCTCATAGTTCCTCAACCGGTTAATATTGCATCACTTCAATTTACATTTTACCACTCTAAATTTTTACTTGGCAAATTCCATCCATACGCCCTCGTATAGAAACCTACCCATTTTCTCATACCCCTCTAAAGTAAAGTACAAATAATTCCTCAAAACAATGAAATATCATTTTCATTTTTAACCCTTTTCAATGATTTTCATTTTAACCCTTATATATTTTTTATTTTTTATTTTTAACCTTACATATTTCTCTATTAATCTCCTTAATTTTCTATTTTAAATTTTATATCCTAATCATATTAATTAATTAATTAATAAGGTATCAACTAAAATCGTATCTTTTAGTACCATAAATTTAAAATATCGTATCTTTTAGTACTAAAAATTAAAAATATCGCGCGATGGACAATATTCTAAATCACATAAAATCGAAGACACATACTTATCTAAAATAATGATGGCAACAATCCGCCAACTAGAGATGGCCGAAAATCGTAACCGGTCCCAAAATTGCTTTTCGTTACCTGTTCGAGTCTCAGTCCAGACCAAAAAATCAAGGCCCGGTTAACCTTCTTCATAACCGGTTATGAGAAACGATCTGGGTCCCGGTCTCAACAAAAGAAACCAAGGCCCGTTAACCTTCTTCATACCCGGTTATGAGAACCGGTCCCATTCCCGGGCCCAAATCGGTACCAAATATTTTTTTTCTCACAAAAATCAATTTGAACGTAAAAAAAATATTGTTTGAAGATTTTCTTCTTTTTGGGTGATTTCTTACTGAAATACCTCATGCAAATACAATTTAAATGTTATAGATGTTTTTATAATTACGATCTTTGAGATTTAGTATTGGAATATGTTATTCCTAGTTCAATCAAGTTCTAATCGTACAAATCAAACAAACAAGATGAATCAAATCATATGTCATTGACTAAATCACATATTACAATCTCTCACTTTCTCTCACTACATTCTCTCTCTAGAATGATATACAATGATGCTCTTCTCTAATCTGCTATGTGTACAATATGTTGCTAGACTTACATATTACAAAGGACAAACACTATTTATACCTACAACTAATACAACACAATACTTTGACTTTATTAACAAATGACTTTGACTTTCCATGGGAGTTGACTTTTCAGCATTTGACTTCTTGTACTTTGACCTTCAATCTTTATGATCTTGAATCCAACAAATCTGTGTTCTAACATTCTCCCCATTTGGATCAAGATCATTACAGAAAAAGATTTAGCAATTCAATCTTCTCTCTTTAAGCTCGATTGGAATAAACTCCCCCTTTGATCAACCTTATCTTCTCTTGTAGAATCCTTGTCAATCCAGAAATGATTTTCTCAAGAACAACATTCTCCCCTATTCATATAAAACAAATTTGCATTCTCCCCTTTCTTTGATTAACACAGAATCTTCAACAACTTTCAGCAATCTTCTCAAAGTCTGTTCTTCAAGAATAAAATCATTCTCCCTAATGGTTATAAACAAACCTCTTTCAGACTTAGCTCTGATTGCTTCAGCAGATGACCGTCAAAGAAAATTTCTGTAAAATGAGCATATCTTCAGGAATCTTTGACTTTACATGTACAATCTTTCAAACTTAGAACTTTATCTTCTTCAACTCTTTAACTTTGAAACTTCTGAATCTGACATTTCTTTAATTCATCTCCCCCTTTTTGATGAATAGAGCATCTACAACATCAAAACTTTCACCAAGAAATGTCTTTGACCATTCTGATCTGACAAACGGAGCCTCTGAGTCATTGCCAATTCGAACAAAGTATTCATCTAGATCTTTTCAAATCCAGACAAAATATTCGTGTAACACCTGAATCAACAAATGAATCAGTTAAAAATGTCTGTCAGTAACACAAAGTCACTGTGTGTAATAGATACACATTGGAAAGGAGCTTTTGTTATGGTCACTCCCCCAGGGCTTCCATCCAATCATCGAAACACCACAAAGGCAATTTCTATGAATGCTATGACAAGAAAACAAATTCCTTGTGTGCTCGTGCAAGTGATAGAAAGAATAAACACATGATGATTGATTATAAAGGCTCAAACTTGTGTAAACCACTGAGACAACAGTAGATAAACACAGAATCAATGTGCATGATTGAAGTGCGAAGGTGGGGCAGACTTCCTTCTTTTTCAATATCCAGATTTTCCAAATGAATACCAGATATATTATATGATGTGTCCCAAAAAATATGAAACATTTTCTTTTTTAGAAGAAAATGAGTGGTTGGTGGGGTTTTAATCAAGAGTTGGCATGAGCTATTTGCCTATTTCAATAATGTTCACCAAGAAATTTGAAGCATTAGTAATGTGGTTTCCTGACTCAGAAAGTAGTTGGTGCAAAGTTTGATATTCTTTTACTCTGTTCTCACACCCTCTTTCTTTTTATCATTGAGCGCACATCTAACCAAACTCTCTTTTCCATTTTACCTCATCACTCGACCCACGCTCATTTATTTTTAACTCCTCACACTCAAACACTACGGATTAACTTCTTGGGTAGGAAACACTGGTTAACGTGAATCCATAGAAGTTCATTTAAGTTCTAGCACAAAGAACCCATATTTTCCTATGAAGCATAATATTGCTCAAATGGTTTAACTTTATCAGTTAAACTACATATATACAAATGTCAGATGTATGTTTGCTCAGAGATAATCATGAGAATTTGAGCATTTTAAACATTGAAGATATTTCAAACAAGTAAATTGAATGAATGAACATGAATGCAAGAGACTTGTTTGAAAATCTGACATTGTTTGAAATGATCAGAAATGATATGATATAGCAATTAAAGCTTATGGTCAAGAATAATGGATATTATCTATATGAAACAAAATATAGACATTCTTGAATGAAACGTTTTAGAAATGAAATAATGCTCAATATTCTTTGGAATTCAAGCGGGGTGTCTTACCATCGAAAAAAAATATGTTTTAAAAGTTGAGACATGGTAAGAACAAATTTGAACAATAAGTCAAACCGGTGTGTGTGAATACTTGAAAGTATATAGAAAAGACAATACATAAGTAATTATCTTTAGAATCACACGGTTTGTAATCGTTTAAGCACAAGTAAAAATGAAAACATTTAAAATCTCACTTCCAATTCATGAAATCTATTTAAGAATCGGGAAGTGGTTTGAACTTTTAAGAACATGTTTTCAATGATTGAAAGTCGTTCTTCTTTCAACCATATATGAGATTAAGATAAGAAATGTAACCTTTGTTGTTCAGTCTTAAATCTCATGAAGTCAAGCTGAAAATCATAATGATATGATCTTGATAGCTTCTCTCAATCTCCAAAAGTCTCAAAGTCATGTCAAAGCAACTTTATTCACAAATTTATTGAAAAATAAAATGACATAAAATAGTAAAACATTGAATGTACGAGTTCTAATCAGAAGTAATCAGAAGTCATCATTCTTACTCCCCCTGAAAATATGCATCTGAAATTTATCAGTAAAAGACACATGATAGAGATCTACAACTTCCCTTGAAGTGTAGTTCATCATATCTTCCGAATACATATTTCCAGAAAAAATTTATGTACTCCCCCTTGAAGGTTGATTTCCTCTTCTGAGTATCTGAGTACATTCTATTATCATCTCGGGAGTAGCATCTTTTGTTCTTTGAAGTACGAGTCCTAAACTGTTGTGTTTAGAAGTCAAACTCCGTTGAAGTACGGGTCCTGAACTGATATATTCAGAAGCCAAACTCCGTTGAAGTACGGGTTCTAAGCTGATTTACTCATAAGCCTTGGTTCTCTTACACCCCCTTAACAGTAGGTACCTGCAACACAGAATCAGTTTTCGGATTTGGTACCCACTGGTATTTGGGTCCATGTTTGTTAGTTGCAGTTATTATGGGAGTAACTGAATAAAAACCATACCAGTAATGATCACTAGCTTTGTGAACATGATCATGTGTACGACAATCAGAACAATAGTATTTCTTACCTGGCAACCTGATTAATTGATCTCTCGTGTAAATATGATCAGGTTTATCTTTACATGCATTGTTCTTCTTGGCTTTATGTGTAAGTACAAATGACTTCTTTCTTTTCAACTCATCTTTCTTCTCATCTTCAACTGGTTTCTTCTTCCAGACCAGCTTTTCTTCTTGATATCTTCTTCTTCTTTTATGTGTACTTGAACCATCTACATTTCTATCATAGAAAATGTTAGTTATACGAATCTGATCATAAGATTTAACTAACCTTTTTGAAGAAACAGATTTCTGATGTGAGCTTGCAGCTGTCTTGAATGAGCATTCAGAGTCAGCTGAATCATCTCTAGGTGTGTGGATTTGTTACTCTGGAGTCGTGTGCTCAGTCACCACCACCATGGAAATGATATCTTCAAGTTCTTTTACCTTTGAAGAGTAACTGTCTCTTTCTTTGACGAGAAGGTCAATCTTCGTCTTGAATTCAGACTTCGTTTTCTGCTCTTTCAGCGCACTTTCTGATAGTTCAGATAGCTTGTCAGTAAGCTTCTTGATTTCTGCTTCAAAAATATTTTTTTCTTCTTCAAATCCATGCTCAACATTCTTTCTACCATCAGATATTTCTTTGAAAAACCCAACATTCTTCTGTTCAATTGCTTTTTTCTCATTTGCAAACTTTTCCCTTTCCAAAATGATTACTTTCTCAAAGTCAGACACTTGTTGAGAAAGCTTGATACATTTAAGCTCAACCATATTCTTTTCTTCACAACTCTTTTTGGAAAGTTCTGAGAACTTCTGTGCAAACTTTGATCTTTCTTTTTCAAAATCAGATTTGTCTTTGGCAAGCTTTTGCTCCAAATCAGATATATTCTTCTGAAACTCAGCATTAGCATCTTCCAAACTTTTAATCTTCTCCTCATACCTTTCAACAGATGCTGCTTGTTGGATTTGGATAATCTGATCTTCAAATAGAGATTTTTCCTTTCAACTCAGTATTTTTAGCTTCTAAACTCAGTAATTTTTCATCATTCAGCCCAGAAGTCTGTTTCAGAAGTTCTTCATTAGCAATCTTTAATGTACGAACTTTTTCTCTCAGTAGCTTCCTGTCATCAGAACATCTCTTTGCTCGCTTTGAATAATAGTCAACTGACAAAGTGAGATTTTCTTTCTCTAATTCGAGCTTGGCAATCTTCCTTTCATCATCATCAGAAAAATATCCCATCTTGAATATCTGTTTCAACAAGAACTTGAATATGATCGTTAGTCCAAATGAAATCACGCAAATATAGAAAACTTGAAATAAAATTCAAAAATGAAATTTTCAAAATTTAACAAGTCTGGAATTCGTAATATAACCAAAGACACAATGAATTCTCAAGCTACACAAAGATACACATAATTCACAAGCTTGGTTCAGAATTCACAACTCACACACCTGCGAATCCTTAGGAATTTGCAAGATACACAATAGCGAATTTTGTCCTTAGAAAACTTTAGACAAAAACTTTTCGCAAAGAACACTATTACGAATTATTTCCTTAGAAATAATTCGATAACCAACTTTTCGTAAGAAAGCCTTCTGCGAATTCTGATAATTCTCAACACTCAGGCTTGCGAAACCTTTGCTTTTCGCAACACTCACAGATACGAATTCTAAGGAATTCGTAAGATAGCCATCTGCGAATCCTTTCCTTAAAATTTTTCAGATTAACCCTCTGCGAATTCTAATGAATCTACGAATCCTTTAAGATCTTTACGAACTCTTGACACTTTGCGAATTCCTCATGGATCTTGCGAGTTCTTCGTGATTTTAGCGAATTCTCCAGATCTCGATGAAAATATCCTTTGATCGACTCAAAAACCAATCAAGACTTCGAATTTCACTTTGAAACTTTGATAATTCAATCACCTAGACATCTAGAACCTAATTCTAGCAATGAATTTCGATCTTAATCACAAACAATTACAATTCGATTCAAATACAGTGCGATGAAAACTCGTGAACTCAAACTTCTAAAATCTCAAAAAATTTCAATCGATTACAGTGCAATACTTGAATTAAACTATAGACATTCGACCTACAACACTTTTCAATCACTAATCAATCGATTACAACTCGAAAAACACACTCAAAATCAGAATTGATTTCTGAACTTTTCGAACATAGAGTCGTTGAATTTTCTTGAATGATTTCAAATTGGATCTGCTCTGATACCAATTGTTAATCGTACAAATCAAACAAACAAGATGAATCAAATCATATGTCATTGACTATATCACAGATTACAATCTCTCACTTTCTCTCACTACATTCGCTCTCTAGAATGATATACAATGATGCTCTTCTCTAATCTGCTTCGTGTACAATATGTTGCTAGACTTACATATTACAAAGGACAAACACTATTTATACCTACAACTAATACAACACAATACTTTGACTTTATTAATAAATGACTTTGACTTCCCATGGGAGTTGACTTTTCAACATTTGACTTCTTGTACTTTGACCTTCAGTTTTTATGATCTTGAATCCAACAAATCTGTGTTCTAACAGAATACTTATAAAAACTCGAAAAACGTAATAAAAAAACTTTTAAAACTTTAAAAAAAAACTTGAAAATCTTGTAGAAATATTAGAAAACTTGATATATAATTTATAAAACTTAATTTTTTTTAGAAAAAACCGGGTTGTGTATAATCGGTACCGAGTCGGGCCGTGAAATTTCCTAAAAATTGTAACTTGTTGCGGACCATCGGGGTTGGTCGGTCCCTATCCTCCGTCGGTTCCAGGCCGAGCTGGGCCCATTTGGCTATCTCTACCGCCAACTAGAGGTGGCCAAATGGGCCCGACCCGGCCCGGGGCCGCCAGAAGACCGAGACCAGTAAGGACCGGATATAGGATCGTCGAACATAACCGGTTAAGGATTTGGTCGAATTCATGGGCCCGGCCGGGCCCGAACTGAATTTTTAAAATTTCTTGACCGTTTTATAGCCGACGGTCATATGACCGTTTTGATGAATTTTGACCATTTTTCCATCTTTTAGCCCCCCTAACACTATAAATAAGTCATATGGGGTAAGATACCAACTTACAAAACGCAAAAAAGCATTCACAATTCTCGCTATATGTAACATCCTCAAATTTGAAAAGAGCTACTAAATAAAACTTCGATAAAATAACCAAATAAGGATAAAATCCCTTTCTATTAATTGATATTTGATAAACTCAAATATAATTCTAGATTTAACCTCAACAAATAATAAATCAAGTCTTACATAAAGACTAAATAAAGATCGGGTGTTACTCAACCCAATACAAATTGTTATTCCCAAAACGCGGAAGACTTCACCAAGCTGATCACTTCTCGTGCATGCAAATAGCAATTATCTCTTCACAGTGTCGCAAGTACTAATCCCCAACCGGAACCTGATGCACATGCCGACAAATAAAAATGATAGGCTAACACATAGTGAGTTCAACATTTTCATCATGATTAAAATAGTTTGTTAAACGAAAAGAGTGCAACTTAAATCATGATTTCCAAAAATAAGGGATTTGTATTAAATATGCAAACAACCAATTTTCCAATTCCTACAAATTCTTATGGCGAAAGCTCCAAAATGTATAGCACTTACCTAAAATGAACTCAGATCCGAAACTCGCTCATAACGTGAAAACGTATTAAATTTCCAAATAACATAAACGAAAATAAAACTCTATTATTCAAAACCTTAAAACATGAATGAGGCGTAATATGAAATCCATAAATCATGGAAGAACAATCTATATAAATATAATATGTCACCGAAAACATGGAACTAAGCCCAATACTCACGCGACCATAAATTGGAATGAAATCCAAATATCAAAGCATGGAAGTGACATATTTCATTCAAACCTTAATATACACGGGGGGAAATCCAATATTAAGGTCATCATTTGCAGTCAATCGCACAAACCCAACGATAATAAAGCAAGAAAATTATAATATCTAAAATATTGTTGGCCGACAACGGGGGAGACTTGTATCAATTGAGAGTGGAGGAATACAAAAGTATGTCACTCATACAATGGTAATCATATGACATTTCACGAAATAAAAGCCCAAGTGCCCCTACGAATCCTTTCAAGCTACACCTAAAGAGACAGTTGACCTTAGCAAATATTACCATGAATACCACCAAAGGCCCGGTGAGGCTTACAACCATGGCATTGCCCCGACATGGCGGAGGCCCCAAACGCCCATCAACACGATAGCACAACCGGACTCATCCCTCATAGTGTACACTTGAAAGGTTAAGGTCATAAAAATGGGTCCTGGGGTCAAATCCCGCAACACCCAATTGACCATCAAATAAAGACTGACTTATGTACCTATGGATCCAATGCAACACAGTCTAAAATTTCATGACTACATAGGAATGACCAATGCACTCGAGCATGTAATTATCATTAATATGCAACCAGCTGAAAATCAAAAATGGGACTCTACATCGAGCCATTGAAACCGGACAAATGTCCTCAAGACTCTTTTAAGTAAAAACCGGGCTTAATGCTAAAATTCAATAGACCGACAAATAGCGGTTCTCATATAATAAAATGCATTTAAACATCGTTTATATAAACACATACTTCGAAGATATGATAGCCTAAACTCATTATGAATTGGGACGAATGATTTCCAAAAGGACTCATACCCTTATGTTTACAAAATATCCCTTAATATGAAAGTGTGTGTTTTCCAATTATTCATAAAACCAAATACACCAAAAATGCATACCATTGATTAAACTTTATTCCAATAATAAATTGCCAAAAGGGACGTATTTATAGTAATTACTTATCAAAATACCCAAGAATCCCGAATGTGGGTGTTTCACAAGATTTTAAAACCAAATATCCCAAATTAAGTAAAAATCATCAATTACTCCAACATTTGATAATTACCAGGTAAAACACATGAACACTTTTAAAATGGACATTTTGGCATATACATAGTTTTCACAAATCAACTTGAACTCACCTTGCTAGATTTAGGCTAAATCTAGATTTTACTCCAATATGACCTTTCTTGAAGAAACTTAAATCCACAAGCAATTCTTTCAAATACCTAGATCCATAAGTTTCCAAACATAAATATACATATCTAAGCACTTAGAATCATTCCCCAAACATCTTATATCAAAATCTTCATTTTGACCAAAACCCTAATTTTGACCTAAATTCCCCAAAATCATCCAAACCAAAAATTTCAGAAACATAAATACTAGGAAGTCATCAATGAAGCATTTATAACTCATATGAAAGTTTAGAATAGAGGAGGATGAACTCACCACTTAAATTTTGAGCAAAACCCCCCAAAATCCTACAAATCTCAAGAAATGATGATGAACACTTGATCTAGCACTTGAGGTTGTAATCACTAGCTTTGAAGATGAAGGAACACTTTGATTTCCACAAAAATAGCCCCAAAATGAGTTAGGGTTCGAACTAGGTGAAAATGAACCGATTTGGGAGAGAAGGGATAGAGTTTGAGAAGTTAGAAATGAGAACACAACTGAAAATCGCATTTTTAATACTCTGGTACCCGTATGCGATTGTAACATGCTATTGTGACAGTGTCACAATCGCTCCGGTTGTACCGAGAGATTTAGGATTTCTGCGATTGTGACATGCTATAGTGACAGTGTCACAATCGCTGTCACTATAGTCGATAATGCACCGAACACTATTTTGGCCATAACTTCTTCGTTTTAGCTCTGATTTTGCTCCGGAAAAAACTGTTGGAATCGTATTTGAATTCTTCATCCAACAAGATTATAAAATCTAGTATTTTAGCCCAAAATCCTGTTTCCTCTATTTCCGATAAAAGGTAGATTTCTACACTAACTTGAAATTGTACTTACCCAAAAGTTGTTACACTATAGTTCGTGATTTCGGCTCATATTCATTTCTAGCAAGTTCTCATCTCTCAATTCTCATATATTTCTCTATTTATCTTCCAAAATGGTCGGTGAACATCATGATGCATCAAACAAAACAATTGCCCAAGTTCTCGCCCAGCACGGACGAAAGTCCGAGGTTTGGAATTTTTACAAAATGGTGATCCTCACTAACAGGAATTAAAACATGCAATGCAAAATGTGTGGAACTCTCCTTACGGTGGAAGAAAATACAACCTTAAGGCGGCATATCGAAAGAATGTGCCCAAGGTTGAGATCGGGGGTGATTCAAGTCAACCGATACTTGACAATCAAGGTCAAATATGGTCGTTTGATGCCTATTTGAACCGTAAAAAGACAACACAATGTGTCATTCAAATGGGGTTGTCGTTCGGACATTTCGACAATTCTAACATTAGGAAGTTGATCCAAAAAACGCTACAAGACGGTAAGTCGTCAAACTCCTAGACGTGATGCAACTAAAAAATGGAAAATTTGTAAAAATGAAATGCGAGAAATGTTTTCTCTTTTCCCTAACGACGGTTCTTTAACGTATGATATATGGAGCGCACCACATGGATTTTCGGTTTCTTATATATGCGTAACGGCACATTGGATTGAGCCGCAATTGTAACAATAATGCAAACGTGTAATCACGTTTGAACCGTTTAGTGCGCCACATTCGGGTGATCGCCAATTTTCCATTATTAAAAAAAGTCTTATGTTTTATAATTTATATTCTAAAGTCATTAGCATTTCATTTGATAACGCTAGTAATAAGCGATGTGTGGAGAAATTAAAGTTGGCTTTGACCCCTATTTAGACAGTCAATTATTGCATACAAGTTGTTGTGTACACATAATAAATTTAGCCGTTCAAGACGGTTTAGATACTTGTAAACACGTAATAGATAAGTTTAGACTTATGTTACGGAGAATTTTCACAAAAGCTAAAAAATTTATGCGGCATACAAAAATATTCCGAAGATATGGTTGTCGAGCTTTGAGACCGAACTTTGATATACCCGTTCGATGGAATTCGACTTATTATACGATTGAAAATTTTCTAAAACAAAAAAAATTATATTCAAACATTTTATAATATTCATTATGTCGATAATACTATTGGAAATCAAGATTGGGTCGTGCTTGACGGATTATACGATATTTTGGGCGATTTTAAAAATGCAACAACACTTTTATCCGGTATTTATTATCCAACAAGCCATTTACTTTTAAATCAATTATATATTTTGGTAAGTAAAATTTCACAATATAAAGACCAACACGATTAGGGAAGGTTGATGAGTTCAATGAAATCAAAGTTGTTAAAATATTTTCTCAAGACCCCCTTCTCTTTTCTTTGTGCCACGGCGTTAAACCCGTATTTAAACATTACCAGTGTTGTTTTAATTACACAAAGATGTATGGATTTTGGTTTAGATACGCCTACCAATAATACTTTTTCAAAGGAACAAAAACGTGTGTTTAATCGTAATTTGAAGAATTATTTGATATTAATAAAATCTATCATGGGGGAGGAAGCGAACAAAAAAGCTCTTCAAGTCAATTATTTATGGGTTCTAGTTCTAGTTCTAGTGATCATCGCCAAAACCTGAAAAACTTAATGACAAACTTAATTAACGAGGTTTTGAATGAATCGAGTAATAAAACCAGATTTGATAATAGCGATATGGGTGAACTAAATAACTACGTGCGTACTAATTTTATGGTTGCATGCCCCATAAAAGTGTCGAAGATTTTGAAAAAATAAATTTATTAGAATTTTGGCAAGAAAAGCAACCTCAATTCCCGATTTTGACATGTATAGCCCGTGATATATGATAACTCTCATTTTGAGCGTTATTTACATATCGTTTGCGTGTGTTTTTCTTCCATTTAAGTTGTCTATTCCTCTTTATTTGTTTGTGTTTCTTCCTCTTATTATTTTATTTTCATTTGGAGTTGTTGATGATGTTTTTATGGTTAAGTGCATCCCTTTTCGGTTAAAAACCCCACTGGTCGGTTTGTGGGGACATTTTGCCCACTGTGGGCACTTCTGTACTTTTTGGCAAGGACGAAGTGGGTATGGTCCTGGAAGTATGAGCTGTGAACCACATGATTTTTGATATGGAAATCTCAAGAAAACCATTTGTAATCATGGTGTATTTTTACCCAAATGATTTTTCTCATTTGATTATAGATTTTCATCTATAAATACAACACTTGGGAAGACTTCTACATGATCAACCATCATCATCACCAATCAACAAAGCAACAATGTAGAAGTCTAGCTTTCTTTGCATTTTAGTTGTCATTTTATTATTTAAGTTGTATTTTAATTTATAGTCTTTAAATTTCTTGCATTTAATTTATGCATTTACTTTCCATCTAGGTTTGTAGTTTATTTCTCTTTTTATTTTAATTCTATTATTATGAACTAAGCACCTCTTTGGGTGTGGGTATGGGTCGAACTTGAGACTAATAGGCAAGACTTGGTTGTTACCATTATTGCTAGCTCTTAAGTTTGGTCACTTGAGTCAGGACTTAAACTCAACGTAGATAAGTTGATCACTTTGAAGTGTTAATATTAGATCTTGACCCCGAGAGGGGAGAATTCGAAATACGGCTTAATTGATGCACAAAGATTTAAGTGAGTCTTTGATAACCACGTAGAGATACGGGTTTTTTATGATTTACTAAGGTTGAAACGTTGGTCGAGATTTATATCACAAAGAGATTTGGGTATAAATCTTCATACTGGTAGAACTTGATTTTTCTCAACTTAGTTAAATCGGCAAGAATAAGAGTTAGTAACAATGAACACTTTATAGGCACTTTGTTGGACCGGTCTATAAAAATACGATTTTGAGAGATCGGGATTTTTATAGACATTTCGTGCTACAAAGTGAGTAACCATTTTGTTACTACGTATATCTCAAGGAAAATTTACACTCACGCTTATTTTTATTTACTTGTTTAGTTTTCGTTGTTAAAAACCTAAAACTAGCTCAAAAATATTTCTTTCTTCTGTCATTGAAATCGATGTATTCTCGACTTAGGACTCGAAACTTTGAAGTCCAATCCCTGTGGATACGATCTCGGTATATTTACCACTTTATTACTTGTAGCGATCATAGTGTCAGTGTATACCTGTACCTCCACTGTGGCCACTTTGTGGACCTATACGGTTTTCCCCTACCAATATACTAACAATCCAAGCTAGTACCGTAGCTTCGAAGTCCATTTTTTCTCTTAGTGGCAGGATCATTTCGGTACTTCGTACAAGACTAACCTCATAGTCGATAGAGTGTTGTGTATGCTTGAAGGATTACTTAGATAGCGTTGAAAGACTTCAAGACAAGACATCACCCGTGGTGGAGATTGAAGGAGTGGAAAAAATTTGGAAGAAAACGAAATCGCTATGGGACTAAGTACGCCGCCAACTATCGATACTGAAGGTAGTGTCTCACAATATGACGATGATGAATAACTCGGCATTGATGACCTCGATGACAAAACGACTCTACAAATACTTCCAACCTACGAGACTCTTCAATTCAATCCACCATTTGAATAAGTGTATTTTTTTAATAATTAACTTGATTCTAAATATTACCATTAACTCGAAGTTATAATAAAAATTATTTTTAAAGTGTATTTGAATGACCCAACAATATTTTTTAAAGTGTATTCAAGTATTGTTAAAAAATTTTAAAAAAATACAAAGGACCAATTTTGGCCAAGCCCAGACCGGTTACCCGAACCGGTTACAAATACCCTTAACCGGGCCTAGCTATTTTTGCTCAAACCAGGACCGGTTGCCAGCGACACTGTTTCGGCCTAGGACCGGTTTATGGCCACCTCTACCGCCAACCTAACCCAATCCGTAAGAGTTGGTTTGGATTACACTTTGTAACATATTGGGTTTGTACTGAGACTTTTTCAAACCATCATAATTGGTTGAGTTGTTTAAATGCTTCAAATCATAAGTAAAATTTTGATAATAGTTTTTTATTTAATTTCTTTGCTTGTTTTTTCATTTTTCATTTTATACCCTTAATCATATTTACGACAACAAGTTAAATAAAAAAATATTAATTATTATGCGAGTTTTGAAGGTATCAATGAAATAATTATAATGGTATAATTTGAAGAAAAAAAAGTATTTTAGTTAATATGTAATAATTATGTATTTTAATAAGATAATATAAGGATGTAAAATGAATAATGATAAATGAAAAGGTAAGGGATATAATACAAAATAAATAAAATAACTATAAGAGTATAAAGTGCAATTTAAAAATAATTTTATAAAAAATTACACGTATTCATAAAATTTAATAATATAATTAAATTAAAAAATATTCAATAGTTGGCTCGTTTTATATGTAATGATGAAAGGATTACAATGGTGTTGATAAGATAACGGTGTAAAATGAAAAATGAAAAAAAATAAATGATATAAAACAAATTAAATAAATAAATATATAAGAGTATAAAATGTAAGTAATAAATTAACTTCATACCATTTATGATATATAATAATATGTTTACATTAAAAAATATTCAATAATGGACTTATTTTAAAGGTATTGAGGAGCCGATTATAATGATGCAATTTGTTAAAAAAGAAACGTATTTTAGTTAATATATGATTTTGTATGTTAATACCATAGGGGTGTAGAATGAAAAATAAAAAAATAAGGGGATATAAAGTAGTTTAAATAAGTAATTATAAGAGCATACAAATGTAATTTTGAAATTAATAATGATAAGGTCTACCGTTGACTTTGGTTTATGAGGGGAAGTAGGTGGTAGAAGGGGGTATAAAATCTTATAGGGGTATTTTAGCAACTCCTTTTCATTTTATCCCTCTCTTCCAAAATGGTTTTTTGCTTTGGAAAAGTTTTTTAAGAATAAGTTTTTGTTAAAAAAAATAATGGAAAACTAACATAGATAAAACAATAAGTTGTTTGACAGGTTATGCATTTGGATGATCTTAGAGCATCTCCATCAGCTTCTCCAAAATGGAGAAAATGAAGATTTTGAGTAACTTTTTGTTCCAACAACTTCTTCAAAACGGAGAAATAGGAGAGTACGTGTAATTTTCTCCAAATTTGGAGATATCCCTAAAAATGATTACCAAAAGAGAGAAATGATTTTTTTATTATATCTTATTAATGAGAAACTTTGAAATGAAATGTTTAGGTGAGATAAAAGATATTTTATTAAATATATAAAATATTTTAAATATTGTAGGATAAGTGTACCATCGTTTAATATGACGATAGAGATAGAGAAAAATATATCAGAGTTAGATTAGAACTGAAATATTTTATAGCTATCTACTTGTAACTCATCCCTTATTTAAATGGCTTATGATTAATGAGAATTACAAATTTCATTCTCTTTATTTTACAGTTGTTCTATTTCGTTTTTCCTTTAACACGTTATCAGCACGTAAGCTCAAATATTAGCTTCTAATGCCGCTTTCAACTGCCGCTAAAAATAAGCGAGTTGCTATGTCCGGTTTCCACTGGTGGACAACTTGCATCCTCCTACCAAGTACAAGTACACATATTTATTTTTTCAACTCTTTATACATATGAACGATTAAAGAATTGTGCTAATTTGTTTTAATGATTTATTTTGCTTTGCTTTTCATGTGGATTTGGTCTCATGATCACACCCTAGTTTCACTATTTTTTTTATTTATTTAAAAGAAAAATACACACCTTACTTTTTTGCCTTTCATGTGGATTTGAAACTGTAATTTATTTTAAACGTTTGATTAACTAGCAGTGTGCCCGTGCGATGCACCGGGTGAGTAAGGTGTGAAATCTGATTGTAAATGGAAATGAAAATCCCCTGGAAGTGTAGAACAGTTGGTAAAAGGGTTGAGTAACTTCACTCAAATTGATCAATCAACATTTCAGTATACCCCACTTATAACCATGGTCGAAAACCCATGCAACCAATTGACCAAAATCAAGAGACCAATTTGAATATTCATAATGAAACTTCAGCTATTCTATAATACTCCTTGGCATCCATCGCATTATAATTTATTCATATTAAGACACCATTTTCATTACAATTCTCTCAGATTGTGCATGTGTTCATCCAAGGATTGTTGCTTTTGAGACTGAAAATACAACCCCCACCTGCAAACAAACAGGAAAATTTAATAAAGAACACTCACATTTTATGATTAACCAACTTGGCAACATTCATTTTTGGTCTAAGAAAATAATAGTGATTAAATCCAAAACAAAGTTGTACATATACTAACAAACATACAAAATAGATAATTTAAGGCTTCCAAAATTGTGCTATGTGCATCAACATCAATAAACCTATACCCATTTTGCTCCCATATTCCTAAATCAACATACATTTATGATCATGGGTTTAAATCACAAACTTATCCAGAAGCCTTGGTGCACAAGGTGGTCTAAGAGCATCTCCAATCGAACGCCAAATCAGGGTTTTTGCCGGTTGGAGGCCCCCAATCAAACGGCAAACGGCAAATTTTTTTGCCGGTCTTCACATTTGGCCGGCATATTTGCCGGTCACTTTCCACACGGCAAAAACTCTAATCCAGGGACCCCACCACTTTTTTTTATTTTTTTATTTTTAATATCAAAATTCATTAAATATATAATAATTTGTTTTTTAAATTAACATATTTATATTAAATAATGTTATTTTAATATAGGGTTTACAAATTTGGTGTTTTTTTTAGAGGATGGTTGGAGTTGCGATTTTTTTTTTTGTTGATGGGCCCACCAAATTTGGTGTTTTTGGTGTTTTTTTTGTGCTAAGGTTGGAGATGCTCTAAGAGGGGTGCACCAGGAATAAAAACATTTTTACTGCAAACTTTTCTTGGTTGTTCTCATCAGTTCATTTCTCCTTTGTTGTAAATTTTCATCAGATGCAATGTTGCAGTCTTGCGGAGAGGGTGATGGTTTTGGAAATGCTAAAAGGATGACTTATATTATTCTTCTGATCCATGGTTTTTTGTCGTTGTTTTATAATGATTACTTTTTCTCATCGGGGAAATGTAACTTTCATTGCTGCTATTTATCCTTGAATTGGTGGAGCTGATGATATGGTTCATATTGAAGTCCCAAATTTGCAACCGGAGCTTCTAGGTTATTTCGTTCAAAAAGACAAAAGTGAGACAGAATTGGTGAGATATACCTTTGACAATGATGGTTCTATTGCTTACGAGGTAAGTATTTATTAGCAAGAGCTGCCACCCTTACTTACATTGTCGAATAACGGTCTCGACTCTCAAAATAATAGTACCTAAAAACTAATCTGCAACTATCTAGAACCACTTAAAATGAGCAGGAGCCAAAAAGGAACCAACAACCAATATAATATACAAGCATGTCTAAACCAACCTCTAATCCAACTCTGAATCATAGAAAAAGATCTGATCACTTTAATCCAAACCTTTAGCCACATAACTGAAGCAATTTAGCCAAAAGCCATAGCAAACGGGTAAGTCATAGATAACAACCCCCACTTGAGATTTTTCCATCTTTAAAACCATGGAAAAAACAACTTATAGATATATCTCTTAAGCTAAGAGACCATATCTCTTAGCTTATAGATATATCTCTTAAGTCATAGATAACAACCCCCACTTGAGATTTTTCCATCTTTAAAACCATGGAAAAAAACAACTTATAGATATATCTCTTAAGCTAAGAGACCATATCCGAGCATTGGACCAAATCAAGAACTGCTCAGCATGCACCATCACCAAAATTCTGATAATCATCTGGAACAGACCAAGCCACAATCCAGCAACCAGTATATGAATAAATGTAATTCCAAAACTGATCAGATTTAAGCCCATAGAGCTTACATCCTTTTATTATCAAACCAAGTTAAACTTGCTCGATTTGAATTAAACACCAAGAATAAAATAAATCATGAAACCTAAAATCTTCAAGCTTGTAATGGGATGTGAAAATGAAAAACTAATGCATTTCAACATCAAAAAGTTCCTTAACATCTTCAACATTACAATATTTGAAACATTACAAGCAAACTATTACAACGAATGCACCTCCTCGAATTTGTTGGCTGCCAACTTTGTTATTAAAGTTATTTGTCTCACATTCCCTATTTAAACATAATCATAGACCATGTGTTTGCAAACCATTTGGAAAGGCAATAGTAAAAACCAAGCCCCAACATCAGCAGATCACCTTAGATCTAAACACCTAATCTGCATATGTTTAATTGTCACATAAAAACAAATATGTAGAAGAAAGAGTAGGATGCCCTTAGACTGTTGCCTGGTGTAGTTCGAAGAAACAATTTCGTAGAAGAAAAGGTCACCTTTGAGTTTGTCTTCGCACTTGGTCAAGTATTAGCTGCAAAATCAAAATAGAAATCTAAATTGAAATATTAACATAAGCACCTGAGTTGGGTTTTGTCAGTGTATGTGAACGACTGAGTTGAGTTGGGTTTAAAAGGACCATAGCTCGTCGAAATCAACCGAGAACCAATCGGTAAATCAAAACACGATTTAATATTTAGATGCAAAATCAAAATAGAAATCTAAATCAAAATTTAAGAAAACCTGAGAGCGATAGTTATATGGAGCTCGCTGTAGGAAATTAGAAGATAGGGCATATTGTGTTTGGGATTTTACTGGTACCATACCGTGAGTAAAAGAGGAATCGAAATGGGAAACAATCTATAGATGGTATAGGATTTGAGACATGAATCAAAGGAAGAGCGGGATAATGTATTTGGGAAAAGATTTTGAAATTTTGAATTTGAATTTGTTTGCAGCTGGAGTCCGAACATGGCAAGAAAAGCTATGAATTGAAGAAAGCAAAAGATGCAGCAACCCAATATTGGTGGTGGTGGTGGCTGCATCAAGAGTTTGTACCTTATGTATAAGAATTTGTAATTCATATTTTTTGGAATCTATTGCATAAAAGGGTTGTAACTTGTGTCTTTTGACTTGTGATTAAGAGTTTTAGGCTAAATGTATTATAAGGTAGTATATATATATATATATATATATATATATATATATATATATATATATATTAGAAGCGTACTCGAAATACATCACGATTTTAATGTTTCATTTTATTTTTTGTTTTTTTGTTGATTTACAGTACGATATTGGATGGTTTTGAGAAAGTGATAATGTGTTTTTTATAAATTTGTTTAATTCAGTCTTAATAATATAATGTTTTTTATATAAAAAAAATTAAGTATTTTGTTAGAATTCAATGATTATCTTATATATTTTAATGATATCTAGAAAAAATAACCAATTACATATTTAATAATATAATTAAAACAAATTTATAGTAATATAATATATTAATTAATAGTGATACATGGAAAGGTCGGCATAAAAGGAAGGTCATGCACATACCAAATTGATGTGTGTTAGAAGCTTGCACTAGTAATATGTATCTTGTGCTTTGAAACTTGTAAATTAAGAGATTTTTAAAATCTTGCATAAAATGATGGTACTTTATGCCTAATAATTTGTATTTAAAAGTTTTTTATCCGTGTTTTATAATATAGTATAGATGACTGAAGTTTTGTTTGCTATAGTTATTTATTTAGGTATTCTTGAATAGTTTATGATATTCGGTATATTTAGTTGGTTAACTTAGGGGTCGTTTACCAAATGCTTGTCCGGGTAAACGCTTACCAAGCTTATAAAGTTATATTACATTAATCGATGAATATGACAATGACTAATAATCTTACCCGTTAAGAGCGAAAACAATGGTCGAGAGTCTTACCCGATAAGTGAGTGCAGCGGCTCTTACCCAGTTAGCGCTTACCGGGTAAATTTTTGCCTACGATATCATTTTAATGGACTAAAATCTTAACCGATAAGATAAGTGATAGTGTCGAATTTAATCGATAAGTGCTTACCGGGTAAGTATTTGGGTAAACGGCCCCTTAATCATATTATTATTATTTACTTATTTAAATAAATTATTACATCTCGTTATTTATGATGATTAATACATTGGTGATATTGGATGTTGTAAATTTCAATTTCAATTCAATCTTATTGTTGAAATTAATATTTATAGATTTAGTTTTGAACCAAAAAAAAAAAGTTATTATTATTATTGGGTTTGTTAGAATTATTTCATATCTAAATTTTCTTGTACTTAACATTTAATTTTGTTATTGATTTAATTTGCATTTGAACCAAAAGTTTGTCATTATTTATCGGACCATTATTATTTTAATTGTTTTAGTTTTTTAAGTCAATTATTTTAATTTGGTATTAAAATGTTTAGTAATTCTTCTATAGATTTTATGTTTTATCCACATAATATTTAAATGTTTATTTTAATTATAAGTTCCTACTTATAATTCTTATAATTAATATTTGAAAGTTACACTTTCAGCCCCATACTTTTGGCCTCTTGCCAAAAGTTATTAAAATCTTAGAACATATAAAATTAACCGTTATTAAATACATAAATTCAAATGTTTTTCTTGATAATAAATCTTAATATTTTTTGACATCTTGCCAAAAGCTCCCAAAAAACCAATATGGTATTAATTTTTTTGAACTCATGTCAAAATTTACTAAATATATAAATGTTATACATGTATTTCATTAATGAATTAATCGCAATAAATTGTAAAAGATTTTGTCAAATGCCTGTAAATAGCCTAAAGGTGTATAGGGACTTAAGTAATCTATGTGATTCCCCTCTTACATGCAAATCCAAAAATGTTTGAGCGATTTATTTTATATATTGAAATACTAATATTGAACAATTCAATACAACCATGATAATGAAATTTTACATGCATCATAATTTATTGTCTTGTGAAAAGAGAAAAAGTTTTCACATATTATCCTTATTTACGTAAATGGTTGAAAAAAAAGGCCATCAGTGATTCAATTTCCTAAACTCAAACGAACTTGAGTACGAATATGAATATCAAATGTAAAGACTACTTTTGTTGGAAAGGTACAAGAATATACCTAAAACTCATCAACTCCCTCTTGACCCTAAAAACCAACCTCCTGAAAAGGTATAAGCAAATACCATTATGTTTTGATACGACATATAAATCCTAACTTTCATAGGAATACATTTACTGGAGACCCCCAAAAAAATGTGGAATGCCCCGAAAGGGAGAATCGTTAGTGTTCATGAACATGTACTTCCTGAACTAATCGTTCCGCGAAATATAACCCACTTGCTCGATTACAATAAGATAACTGATTTCAACAAAAAAAATGTTGTGTTCCAAAACGCGTCCCAAAAACTCATAGAAGATGACATAATTCATAATACCATTTCCATCTTTCATATATCAGTAATGAAACAGTATAAATTGGAATATAACCCTTAGAGAAACTCATCAACTTACTGCAAATGGTTGAGAGAGATAACAAGACTCTTTAAAGAACAACACTAGACATGTTGGGACAAAGAAAATTCCCGAGATCAATAATGAAAGGGTTAGAGGTGGAAACAACTCCAAAGGACAGTGAGTTAAAAACAATCTCACACATGTGATATTTATACACCATGTGGACGAGACCCTAGGAAGGATCTGGGTCATGGTAGGAGCCGAGAAGGATTTTTCAATACTTGGAATAGAGATACAACTACTGCTCCAGGTGATAATGGACAACAAAAAAAAATGCACTAAAGAATGCTCCTATCGAAAAGAGAACAAGTTGAAAATGAACTATATCATATTAATTTAAGATTGATTGATCATAGGTTTCTTTGAAATTTATTTGAAGTATTAAAATTAATTTCTTTTGCTTAACTAAAATCGAATATGTAACCATTAAAGATGTAAATAAATATATCAAAACAAATACAAAACTCCCGATCGATATTCTCCGCTCCGTGTAGGAATGTATCAAGGAGAACTTGAGGTTTTTTGAGACCTCCCATATAATCTAAAGAGATAGAGTGATATTTATTTTATAATTCATCCAACCAAAATATTTAGATAATGTACTGTCATTTTCTTGTTGGTACAAGATTAATAGTCACTAAAGCACTATATTAATAGAAACCTTGTTAATATATTCGTATCAACTGGAAATCGTATATAAGAATGGAAATGGGTATATGTACACCAACTCTAACGATATGAAAGGAACATATATTAAAAAAATTAACGTGTCAAATTAGTGGATTATCTAGGTCATTAAATCATATTTTGTCACCAATAAAGAACTTTGGGACAATGACAGATATATGTTTCGACATGATCACGTGGGCACCATGGTCATGACATAGTGATCCATGCATTGCAAAATACACATAGACACATTCTCTTTCGAGTGAAAGGCAAAATGAGGCAAGTTGCAACTGTAGACTTCTACAGCATAAGAAGCAACACTACCATCATAATATGCCCTCTCGAATACCTAAAAATTTTGTATACCCTGATTCTTAGCCAAGACAGGAATTAGACCATCATAAAGCTAAATACATAATACAAAAATATCCCATTCTTACAACGAATATAAGGTGATATTTATGGACATAAACATCCAGAACGCGGGCCATTAAAGTACTTTATGGTTCTGGTTTCGACACGATGAACGCATATCATATGATTATCCACATGAAATGTTGCACTCCCAGCACTAGATATACGTTTAAGGGCTCACCACCCTGATTATCTCATCAAATCTACATGACTTGGAATGATGGAGAATTTACATCATAAGGATTTGATGATGTTAATTCCCAAATTATCAAGTTCTAATCTAAATGCAATTAACAACAACAAAATGATTCAATTACTCAACCTGTTTTTCAATTTCAATTCACAAATTTCGTATACAATCTATCTCTGTTCACTTTCTCTCTCTAGAAACTCCACAACTGTTAACCGCTTGTTTCAACCACAAACTCTAGTCACAAGTCTATTAAACAGAAAACAAAATGCACGCTTACAAACACACAAAACAAGACTTTGACTTTTGACTTTTATTACAAGGGACTTTGACTTTCACTTTGAGAGTTGCCTTTGAGCTTTGACTTGCTTGACTTGACCTTCAGTCTTCATGATCTTGTATCCAACAAATATGCTCTAACAATCTCCCCCTTTGGATTCAAGATCATATCTAAAAGATTTTGCAATGCAATCTCCTCCTTTAAGCTCAATTTGTGCAATCTCCCCCTTTTCGTACAAAATTACAATCTTCTCAATTGTCAGAATATCATCAGATTAAATCTCCTCTTTCTTTGATAAATCTGTCTTCAAAAACTCTTGTAATCTCCCCAAAGTCTGTCTTCAAGAATAGTAACAATCTCTCCAAGGTTGTAAAACCTTTTTCAGACATCGGAAAGAAATTATCTTCAGGTTTCGCTCAATTTGCTTCAGCAAAATGTCTTCAAAGAAAATTTTCTGTAATCTTTGCTCGCTTTCAGAAATCTTTGAACTTTCTGTTTCAGCTCTGAACAATCTTTAACAATCTGAATCAAACACTTGCAATTAACTCTCTTCAAACTTTCTTTAACAACTTTCTTTCACAATCAATTCTTGACCATTTCTTCCATCTTTAACATTTCTTGAATGCTTCTCCTCCTTTTTGATGATTGGAGCATGAGATCATCAAAATTGTCACAAGAAATGTCTTTAATCTGTTCTGACCACTGATATTTTAACACTGAGCCTCTGATTATTCATCGATCCAAAAAATATTTATCCGAATCTTTGCAAATTCAGACAAATTATGAGTGTAACACCTGAATCAACAAATGAATCAGTTAAAAATACCTGTCAGTAACACGAAGTCACTGTGTGTAACGAATACACATTGGAAATGAGCTTTTGTGATGTTCACTCCCCCAGATCTTCCATTCAATCATCGAATAACACAAGTTTATTCTATGAACGTTTTGACAGAAAAACGAATTTCATGTGTGTACGTGCTTGTGTTTGAAAGAATTAGCACAAATGATTGCTTTTTAATAGGCTCAAAATTGTGTAAACCATTGAGACGACAATAGTTACAGATACTCAATTGTGCATGATCAAAGTGCGAAGGTGCGGTAGACTTCCTTCTTTTTCAATATCCAGATTTTCCAAATGAAAATCAGATAGATAATGTGGTGCGTCCCCTTGAAATATGAAACATTTTCTTGTTGAGAAGAAAATGAGTACCTGGTGGGGTTTTTATCAAGAGTTGGCATGGGCTAGTTGCCTGTTTCAATGATGTCCACGAAGAATTGTGAAACACCAGCATTGTGGTTGCCCGACTCAGAAAAAGTTGGTGCAGAGTTTGATATTCTTTTACTTTGTTTTCACACCCTCTTTCTTTTAATCATTAAGTTCGCTTCTAACCAAACTCTCTTTCACATTTTACCTCATCACACAACCCACGCTTAGTATTTTGACTCCTCACTCTTCGATCACTCAAGGATTAACTTCTTGGGTAGGAAATACTGGTTAACGTGAATCCATAAAAGTTCAGTTTAAGTCCTCACACAATGAACCCATGTAATCCTATAAGAATACGTTGCTCAAAATGGTTTAACTTGGCAGTTAAAGCACAAAGTACATGTCAGATGTAGGTATTCTCTTGAAAGTAATCGTGAAGATTTGAGCATTTTAAACATTGAAGATAATTCAAACAAGTATATTGAATGAATACAATGAATACAAGAACTTTTTTGAAAACCTGACATTGTATGAAAAAGATCAATATCTATACGAATCAAGATATAGACATTCTTGAAAGAAATGTTTCGAAATGAAATCATGCTCAACCTTTGAAGATCAATCGGGGTGTTTCACCATCGAAAAATTTGTTCAATTTGAGACATGGTGATAACATTTACAAGAAAAATTCAACCAGTGTGTGTGAATACTTGACAGTATATGGAAAAGATAAAACACAAGTATTTATCTTTGGAAACACACGGTTTGTATATCACTGAAGCACAAATAACATGAAAACATTTAAAATCTCACTTCTATATTCATGAAATCTTTTTAAGAATCAGAAGTGGTTTGAACATTTAAGAACATGTTTTCATATCTGAAAGTTGTCCTTCTTTCAGATACGTATGAGATTAAGATTAGAAATAAACCTTTTCGCTCAGTCTTAAATCTCATCAAGTCAGCTCTAAGTCATATATAATATGATCGTTTAGGCTCTCTCTCAATGCTGCAAAAGTCACAAATTCGCCAAAGCACAAAGCTTTATTCACAAATTTTTATTAAAAGTAAATGACATAAAGCAGTAAAACTTTGAAATTACGAGTTCTGATCAGATATAATCAGAAGTCATATACCACACTCCTTATCTTTTACTCCCCCTGCAATTATGCATCAGAAAATTTATCAGTGATAAACATATGCAGAAATATGAACTCCCCCTCAATTGTATGTAGATCATCTTAATTTCGTCTCACACTCCCCCTGAGATCATGAAAAAAATCTTAAATGCAGATATCTTTCATATCAGAAATAAAGAAATGAAGAAAAATAACAATAACAAAACTTTAGTAGGTAATCACAAATTAAGTCTTGAGATTTAACATACCAAGTTTTGAAACGAGAAAATTAAATCACTTTTCGTCGAGAAGCTTGGTAAATAAATCAGCAAGTTGATAATCTGTGTTTACAAAATAAAGTTCTATTGTACCTTTTTCCACATTATCTTTGATAAAGTGATATCGAAGTACGTCGATGTGTTTGTTCTTTGTATGTTGAACAGGATTCCCAGATATGGCAAGCGCGCTCTTCGAATCACAGTATATCGGGATCTTGTTGTATTTTAAGCCATAATATTGGAGTTGTGTTCTCATCCACAACACTTGAAAACAGCAGCTCGCCGCAGCGATGTACTCTGCTTCAGCTGTTGAAGTAAATACACAGAGTTGTTTCTTTGAATCCCAACTCACGAGTTTATCACCCAGAAATCGTATGTGACCCGATGTACTTTTCCTATCAAGCATACAACTTGCATGGTCTGCATCTAAATATGCTGTCAGTTCAAAACTTTATCCTTAGGATACCACAGACCAAGATCTGCAGTGCCCTTCAGATATCTAAAAAATCTTTTGACTGCAGACAAATGGGATTCTTTTGGATTAGCCTGATATCGAGCACATAGACATGTAGAGAACATTATATCTGGCCTACTAGAAGTTAAATACATTAAAGAACCAATCATCCCTCGGTAGGTTCTAACATCGACAACTTTTCTCGAAGGATCAATGCCAATCTTAGTTCCTGGTGCCATCGTGATTCCAATAAGTGTACAATTTTCCATTTTGAATTTTCTAAGAATATCAAAAATGTACTTTGATTGATTTATAAAAATCCCTGTTGAAAATTGTTTGACTTGTAATCCGAGAAAGAAATTTTTCTCTCCCATCATACTCATCTGAAATCTGGACACCATGAGGTTTGAAAAATTCTTATAGTATTTTGGATTTGTTGAGCCAAATATGATGTCATCCACATAAATCTGAATTAAAATGATATCGGCTTTTTCCTTTTTAATAAACAAAGTAGTATCGATCTTACCTTTAGAGAAGCCAGACTTGACTAGGAATTTAGATAAGACTTCATACCAGGCTCGAGGGGCTTGCTTCAGACCATAAAGAGTTGTGTCCAGAATATACACATGGTTCGGTTTCTCTAGATTGACAAAGCCTTCAGGCTGAGAGACGTAGAATTACTCATTGAGAATATCGTTTAGAAAGGCAGTCTTCACGTTCATTTGATAGATGGTGAAGTTCTTGTGAGCAACATATGCTAGAAACATGTGGATATCCTCAATGCGCGCCACTGGAGCATAAGTCTCGTCATAGTCAATACCTTCCTCTTGCCTATATCCCTAGCCACTAGCCTTGCTTTATTACGGATCACGATTCCATCTTCGTCCTTTTTGTTCTTGAATACCCATTTTGTGCCGATGATAGTCTTTCCTTCAGGCTTAGGCACAAGTCTCCAGACTTTGAGTGCTTCAAACTGATTCAGCTCATCTTGTATCGCAGTTACCCAATCTGAGTCAGCTAGAGCTTCAAATACGTGTGTTGGCTATATCTTGATCAGAAATGAGTCATGCATACACATATTTAATGTAGCAGACCTAGACCTAGTTTGCACCGGTTTAGATGGATCTCCAATAATTTGGCTTATCGGGTGCTCTTTGGTCCACTTATGTTCATGAGGGAGTGGATTTGATGTAGATTGATCATGATTTTCATCTAGAAATCCACTTTCAGCTTCATCAGGTTGCTCAGTATTTGATAGGGGTGCAGTTGAAGTGTTTTGTGCAGAAGCTTCAGTTGATACATCATTATCTGGTTGTTGATTAGTCATTACAGTGCAACCAACTGACTCAGCAACTTCTGCCTCCACGTTAACGTTCACAGCTTCAACTGTTGGAGTATGCATTTGAATTGGAATCTCTTGCTGAATCAGGGAATTTGATTCAGTAGATATATCTGAAGTGGTTGGTTGATTTCTTCATGAATCTTCTGATCTGTCAACCACAACAGGTTTAGACACTTTAGTTCCAAGAAATTCATCATAAAACAATTCAAACAAAAGATCTAAATCAGATAAATGAGAATTAGATGATGACGCTTCATTTGATTTATTCACAGTAGGCATAGGTTCTGGACTAATCTTCCCATAAGCTAGTACACCAGTTATAACGGGTTCTGAACTGTCTTGAACAGAAGTCGTCTCCTCATCAAATGTGACATTTACGCTCTTTACTACAATCTTTGACGTCTTCAGATAAACTCTGTAAGATGTAGACGTTTGAGAGTAGCCGATAAAGATGCCTTCTTCTGCCTTAGGACTGAACTTGTTTAAGTTCTCCTTCTCATTCAGTACAAAGCACCTACATCCTAAAATATGGAAATGTTTAATGCTAGGTGTACGGTTATTTATCAAAGCATATGGAGTTTTACCAAACCGGCGGTGGATTATAGAGCGATTATGCGTGTAGCTAGCAGTCGACACAGCTTCGACCCATAGAAAGAGAGGTAGATCCGCTTAACTCAGCATAGTTCGAGGGACCTCGACTAGCATGCGGTTCCGTCTTTCTACAACTCTGTTCTGTTCTGGCGTTCTGTCAGCAGAATACTGATGTGTTATCCCGACCGATTCGAGATAATCTTCAACAATTCTGTTTTTGAATTTTGTGTCGTTGTCAGTTCGTAGAAGCTTGACTGTCTTTTGCAGATTCACTTGGGTAGTCTTTAAGAACGTGATGATGACTTCGGGTGTCTCATCTTTTGATCTCAGAAATTTTACCCACGTATACCGCGTAATCGTCGACAATCACTAAAACATATTTCTTGCCGTTTATGCTCTGTGTACGCATAGGACCACAGAGATCCATATGCAGAAGTTCCAACGATGAACTTGTACTCGGCTCAGGCTTTGGCTTATAAGCGGCACTCTTCATCTTTCCCTTCTCGCATGTTGCGCACAGATGTTCTTTCACATATTTAAGCTCAGGAAGTCCTTTTACTAACTTTTCGGTGACCAGTTTGTTGATGTAACGAAAATTCAGGTGAGAAAGCCTTCGATGCCATAACCAGCTTTGTTGCAGCGAGGCTTTTGACACTAGACACACCTCATTGTCAGTCCGGACTTTTGACAGATTAATTGTGTAGAGGTTTGACTTTCTCGTGCCGACCAAGAGTTCTTTACCATCTTCAGTACGCACAGAACACCTCTTAGCCTTGAAATTAACCTCTAGATCTTTGTCACAGAACTGGCCAATGTTGAATAGGTTATGCCCTAAACCTTCAACGTAGCTCACATTCGTAATCGTCATGTTGTCTTGAATGATGTCACCATAACTCAGAATTGGTGAAAACTGATCATTTTCGAAGCGCACAGTTCCGCAATATTTCTCTGTATAATTAGATAATAAATCTTTTCGCCCGGTCTGCACAGGAGAAATCACGAAACAATAGATTTAGGTACCCATTTATAGATGTGTCCTACAGTGTTAGCGTAAGATTTTGGCATCCATTTGTTTATGGACCCTTTGATCTTTTGAAAAACATTTGAAGCATTAGAATGATAAGAATATACATGATATGTGTCAAACCAAACATTAGAATATTTCCGAGAAGCATAATCATTTCTTTTATAATTAGAAGACTTTCTAGCAGACGGAGATAACTGGAACAATTGCTTTATTGAATAACGCTTGTAAGAAGTTACAAGTTTTGGTTTTTGAAAAGCAACATTCTCAATTACATCAGTTATACTATCGGTTCCTCTATTACAATCATAATCAGAAAATGATTTAGTAGTCTTGTCAATTTTCTTCTTTGGTTTCCATTCTGATTTAACTCCAGATTTTCTCTTTCTCACATCTGAAACATTTGAAACTTTAGAGTTAGAACTGTGAGATTTGAAAGATTGCTTTTTCTTTGGTTTACCAGTGGTTTTTTGTTTCTGTGAATGCCTAGATTTCTTCTTCTTACCTTTGACCTTCTTGGGATTCACAGAAAATGGTTCATCAACTTTCGTTGATGTTTCACCCATTTCATACACACTGGGTAGACCAAAAGAATTAATCACAAATTTGGAATGATCAGGAAGTTTATCATTAAAATCAAATTGAGCAAGACACTCATCTAAACAACCTTCAGAGTTTAAGAAATCAAACTCTTCATCAAGTAGACCATTAAAGTCATCAGGTTTTGAAGCTTTGGAGATTTTAGAAAAATTAGAACTTTTAAGCATAGTGGAAAACACAGTTTGTTCTAGATCAATCTAAATCCTTTCTTCTGCTAGAGTATTCTCGAGTTCAGAGATTTTACTTTCTAACACGAGAGGAGGTACATAAATCTTACCTTCAATAGGTTTAGCCTCCAACTCTTTTGAAGAATAACTTTTGAAATAGTCATTAGAAAGAAATTTTGATTTATCAGGACTGTAACTATAATTCAACTTCTCATAACGAAATGGAAGTTGCATTTTAGTTGTGTTCTTCCTTTTCTGTTTTTCTTTAGCTTCATCCTCTTCAGACAATTTAGTCTACTTAACTTTGAGTTCAGGGTATTGTGGTGCCAGTTTTAAAAATCCAAAGTCATAAAGCGCAGGCACTTTAGAAATACCCTTTTTGAGGTAGTGTGGGTTCTCGTAACCAAGACCCCAACACTCACTACTATCTTTAGGTTTATTCTAATGAATAGTCTGTTCAGTTTGACCTAAAGTGTAAAGTTTTTCTTCCAACACATTCACTTTATCAGTTAAAGATTTATTTTCTTTTAAAAGAAACGAACACTTTTTAGCAATCTCTTTGGAATCAAATTGACACAGTTTATATTTCGAAGTAGTTTCAGATAATTCATTGTGAATTATAGTCTTCTCTTTCGCGTTGGTATCAATGTTTTTATGTAAGGCCTCAATCAATACGTTCTTCTCAGCAATATCCTTGCTAAGTTTCAGTATTGATTGGTTGTTTTCTTTATTGATACCTCTTTCATGCTTAAGTTTAGACTCTAATTCCTGGAGTCTAACCATCAAGGATTGAATTTCATTAAGAAAATCTAATTTAGTCATATCACATACCTCTTCAGTGTCTTCACAGTCAGAATCAACTTCATCTTCACTCACTGTTCTACCCATAAAGCATAAGTGGGCTTTTTCTTCTTTCTCTTCTTCATCTTCTGAATGGTCAAGCCAGAACTCATCCTCAGCCATAAGAGCATTGCCAGCCTCCTGCTGCTTGGCCAAGAGCATCTTATTTTTATAGTACTCGGAGTTTCGGACCTTGGGCTTTCTGCAGTCCTTTGCAAAATGTCCGAGTTTTCCACAATTGTAGCACTTTGTTGGTTCTGGCTCTTTTTTCTCTTCAGTTCTATACCTTCTTTCCTCAGGCCTCTTCTCGTCTATCCTCTTTCCTTTTATTCTCTCCTTGTGTTCATAGTTTCGTGAACCCGAAAAATACCTCTGACTGTTTGAACCAGGCTTTTTGTAGAACTTCTTCTAAAAGCCTTTTGTCAGCATGTGCATAGCCTGCTTCAAGTTCTCACAGTCATCAGAATCTGAGTTTTCATCACTGTCCACTTCCTCGGACTCAGAAACTACTACTTTCTTTTTCTTCTTGAGGCTCACTGACTTCTTCTTAACAACCAGGGCAATCGGATCAGCAACCACCTTCTCAGCCTTTTTCTTTTCCTCTTTGATCTCCTCTACCTCTTCTTCGTTTTGTCTAAGAGTCTCATAGACTTCATGAAGTGGAATCTCGTTCAGATCTTTCATCTGTTTCATTTGTCTGGTAAACCTCTTCCACTAAGGCTGGAGGATGCTGAAAAATTTGACATCAAGCTCTATCTGAGACTTTCTGACTTTGTTTTTGCTGAGCTCGTTCAGCAAAGTCACAAATCTATCGTAAGTTGTCTCAAGAGATTCACCCTCCTTGGCCTTGAACTCTTCGTAAATGTTGAGCCAGTTGGAGACTTTGAGTTGATTGTCTATCTTAGATCTGAGCATCATCTTTTCTAATTGATCACACATTTGTTTGCCCATTGTGTTGTAACTGTCAATATTGACATAGATCTCATTAGGAATGCCTTGGAGAATGAAAGATCTAGCCAATCTATCAGCTTTATGTCTTCTTGTTTGTTCATCTGTGTACTCCTCAAGTGGTAAAGGGTACTCTCTTTGTTCCTCTTCACCATCTTCTCCTACAACTGTGTGAGTCTTTATTGGAGTTTTCATTAGTCCTTCCTTTAGAGATATTCTGATGTAGTCTCCCAAGTCATTGCGGTCGATGAAGTCTAGGAAGTGATCTTTCCAATGCTCGTACTCTCCTTTGATGAGTACCGGTGGTTTTACGTCAGTTCCGATTGCAAGTGCTTCCTTTGAAGTCATCATGTTTTTAAAATATTCAATAAGAACTTGACAAATGACCGTTAGTCCAAGTGAAATCAAGTAATACAGAAAAAAACTTAGAAAGAAATTCAGAAATGAAATTTCCAAAAATCTCCAAATATGGAATTTGCACAATAGAGTGAAGTACAAAGAATTCGCACACTACAATTCGCACAACTACAGAATTCGCACAAAAAAAGAAATCAGAATTCGCATGCAACCAGAATTCGCATGAAGTGTTATGCGAGTTCTAGGAATTCGCATACAACTCTATGCGAGTTCTAGACTTAGAAAAATATTAGAAAACAAACTTTTTGTAAAAGCAATTCGCACAACAGAATTATGCGAATTCTGAACTTGAAAAATTTTAAACAACTTCTTATACGAATTCTAAGGGATTCGTATATCACAATGATGCGAATTCTAAGAATTCGTATGCTACAATATGCGAATCATGTACTTTTCGCACAAATGACTTATGCGAATTCTTGTCATAAGCATTTTTCACAAAACTTTTCGCAAAACCAAGCTATACGAATTCTGAGGATTTCTCAATACACACACATGCAAAATCTATGCAATTCGCACAACACCCATCTGCGAATTCTACACTTGAATATTTTCATAATCAAATATTATGCGAAATCTAATGGGTATGTGAAATCCAATGAGTCTGAGAGATCTTGATGCGAGTTCTTGAGGGTTCTGCGAGTTCTTCAGAACTATGCGAATTCTTGAGATATCGATGAAAATACGCTCTGATTTATTCAAAAATCCATCAAACCTTCAAATTTCGATCTGAAACATCGACAATTTGACCACTAGAATACCTAGAATCAATTTCGATCAATGAATTTCAACAAGAATCACTCAAAAATACAATTCGATCCAATAAAGTGTTTACGAACTCGTGAACTCAAAACTCGTGAAATTTCAAAAATTGATGATCAATTACAGTGCAAGACTCCAACTAACCAATACAAGATTGATCTAAACCACTATACGAACACACTGAACTCAATTACAGACCCAAATTCACACAAAAATTCAAAAATTGATCTATGACTCAGAAACTCAGTGTGACTCCATATTTTGATAGATTTCAACTTAGATTTGCTCTAATACCAATTGTGAATTCCCAAATTATCAAGTTCTAATCTAAATGCAATTAACAACAACAAAATGATTCAATTACTCAATCTGTTTTTCAATTTCAACTCACAGATTTTGTATACAATCTATCTCTGTTCACTTTCTCTCTCTAGAAACTCCACAACTGTTAACCGCTTGTTTCAACCACAAACTCTAGTCACAAGTCTATTAAACAGAAAACAAAATACACACTTACAAACACACAAAACAAGACTTTGACTTTTGACTTTTATTACAAGGGACATTGGCTTTCACTTTGAGAGTTGACTTTGAGCTTTGGCTTGCTTGACTTTGACCTTCAGTCTTCATGATCTTGTATCCAACAAATATGCTCTAACAGATGATTATTACATATGTATTGGGATTAATGTTGAGTTTCTTATACCCTATGTGTATATATAAAATGGTCTCGTAGAAGTTGTTGTCAAAAGAATATCGATGGAATCTAGGGCATTGGTTATGTGCACCAATTTACCTACATCTGAATGGGGTTATGCAATTATTATATGCATTTTTTTTTTCGTTTTTAGACCCACTACTAGATAACCAGTCTCATGCGTACCAGTTAGTAACTGGATATAAGTCTGATATTTTACATTTACGCATGTTTGGTTGTGTAGTATATGTGCCAATTGCGCCCCCACAACGCATCAAAATGGGTCCTTAAAGAAAATTTGATATATGTTGGATATGAATCCCCAACAATTATCCGCTAATCAGACTCGTTGGCTAATGATCTATTTACCACTAGATTTGCGGGTTGTCACTTTGATGAGACGATCTTCCCGTCGTTTGGGGGAGATAGAAAAAAAAATTTAGATTGGAACGACAGGAAGTGTCATTGAATACTCCCACTCTGTCTCATTTAATCCCCAAAACTTCACAACGTAATGTTGAAGTCAAACGAATCAGACTTTATACCTGATACGTTTAGTGTTATTCCAAAAGTGACAAGATCACATATACGAGCTGCAAATATACTCTCAAGGTCAAAAGTCCCCAAACAAGGGCACAATGTCGCTGGAAAGTGTGTTGCAATCACACATAGTAGAGGTGTGGTTTAGGTCGTAGCTCCTAGAAGGAAATAGAGAAAGCTACTTGGTTCGATAAATACTCATCTAAAGGAAGAGAGAGAGTAAGGCACAACTATTTATCATCAATACATAAACCTCTCATAAGATTGTCTCTGAATATAATTATGTCTATGAATCATTACTGGAGAATGCTCCGAAGTTAATATTGATTTCAGCGATCGAATAAATCTCAAATGAATTATGAGAGTGCATATGAGTCGATGGACAGATCATAATACTCATTGATGATGTATCCGTATATACTATTACTCATGAGATGATAGAGCACATTGATTCGAACCATGCTCAGTTGAAGAATGTCAACAAAGAGCAAATTGGCCTACGTTAAAAGAAGCAATCCAAGAGAATTATTTTATTTGATAAAGGAACGGGTATTTGGTCTAGTAGTGCTAACCCACCAAATGTAAAGCCAGTAAGACATAGATAAATCATTTGTCGTAAATTGCAATGAGAATAATTAAGTCATAATGTATGAGGCTCTCCTTTGGCGCAAGGTTTCTCATAAACGCCCTGGATTGACCACGAGAAGACTTACTTTCTCTTGATGGACGTTATAATGTTATGCTAATTAATTAGCCTAGTAGTTTTCAGATGACCGAAAATGCAGCTCATAGATGTGGTTACTACGTATCTCTATGGGGATCTAGATTCAGAGATATATAAAAGTGTTTGATAACATTATATTACCGTAATCAAGTAACTCTAAACCATATAGTGCATTTGCCATAAAATTGAAATTCTCACTTTATAGATTAAATCAATCTAAGCTGATCGCATATGTCTAGAAAATTTTATCTTGGAAAAACTTGGTTTAGTCTAACTATTTGAGATAGGACACGGGGTTTGTAAAATATTAATCCACCGATCACATATGTCTAGAAAATGATCAGGCAATTTATTATAGACAAAGTGCATCCGGTTAGCACTCCCATGATCGGTAAAAGTGTTAGATATAAGGACAGATCTATTTCGTCTAAAGGATGATGACAAAAAAGTGTTGGGAGTTGGAATTCCCTATATAAGTACCATACGTGCATTATCGTACTAAGCACAATACACTTGACCGTATATTGTATTTCTCAGTAGAAACGTTTTTTTGCACAACTTGTGCATAGTGTAGGTCCCACTTGAACTTGTTAGCTAGATTTAACTTAGTGCCAACACAACATCATTAGAATGATATCAAGTTAATGTTTGGGAACCATTGACATGAGAGTTTGCTTTCCTCATAGAAATAAAATTGGGATTGATAATGAAACGCCAATACCTACTTAGAATGTAAGCAGCAAAAGTACTAGCTCTTATAGAAAACACCAAACAATGTGTTGGTAAATATTAGGTATTTGTCTGACCCATACAAAGGTTGTTCCCAAAATGGATAAGGAATTACCAATCGAACACACCGAGTGCATGGAAGTAAACTAAACAAACCCTTCTAACTACCACCTTGAACTATTCCAAGAATATTACTCTCTATGAGATAATTAAAGAATGTATATGATTAAGGACTATTATTATATGTAACACCTCAAATTTCTAGCATTTTGATTTTTGAGTTTGCGGACATCCGCATAAAGCCTAAGTCGGACATTCGTGTCAAACTGGAAGTCCGTGTGATTCTACGGAAGCAGCAGAAAAGTTTGGAGTTCTGTCGAGTCAAGGTCGGACATCCGTATACGATTCCAGTTGGATGTCCGCATAGGCTTCCAATCAGATATCCGCATAGGCCTCCAGTCGGACATCCGCATAGGCTTCCCGTCAGACATCTGCATAGGCTTCTAGTCGGACGTATGCATGGCCTCAGACGGATTTTGTCCTTTCTACTTTTCAGCTTTTCCCTCTCCTCTCTCCTACTTTTTAACCAATATTAGACATTTAGACCTGATCTCTCTCTTCTCCAAGTCGACCTTCTTCCTCCAAAAACCCCAAATCCCTCATTTCCTCTTCATCCTTCTCTCCCAAACAAAACCCCACACCATTTCTATGAATCTTAACCATTTTGGGACTTTTCCTTTGGTTATGAAGGTGTTTGTTCATCATCAAGCTAGGGAATGAAGGCTAGGAATAAGAGTTATTCATCTCCATCTCCATCTCTATCTTTAAGAGATTTTAGGGTTTTCTATGTTTTCATCAAGATAAGTGGTGAGTTCATCATCCTCCATTCTAAACTCTTGTATGAGATAATAATGTCCCATTTATGATTTCTATGTATTCCTATTTCTCAAATTTCGGTTTAGATAATTTTGGGAAAGTTACGTCAAAATTAGGGTTTTTGGTCAAAATGGAAATTTTGAGATAAGATGTTTGAGGAATGATCCTAAGCACTTGAATATGTATATTTAAGTTTGGAAACTTGTGAATATATGTTTTGGAAATATTGCTTGTGGATCCAAGTTTCTTCAAGGAAGATCATATTAGGGTAAAATCTAGATTTAGCCTAAATCTAGCAAAGTGAGTTCAAGTTATTTTGTGAAAACTATGTACATGCCAAAATGTGTATTTCAATGTAATAATGTGTTTACTTTGTATTTATCAATGTGTTGAGTATTTGACAAAGCTTTCATATTTGATAAACTTGAGTTGATGAATCTTATGAAATGTCTATATTTAGATTTTTGGATATTCTATCGAGTAAATCTCATAAATGTGTTCTTTTGGTGATTTATTGTACAACTGGAGTCTATTTGACGATTTATGAATTTTTAGTGTATTTGATTTTATAAATCGTTGGAAAATACCTATTATTGTGGTACGAGGCATTTTGGAAAATATAAGGGCATGAGTTCATTTGAAAAATGGTTTGTATCAACCAAAGATGAGTTTTTGAGTTAATCATATTTCCGATCACTGTGTTTGCGTAGATGTTGGTTAAATGTGATTTATTGGTTATATTTACTTTTATTGTATGGTCAATTAAATTGTTAAGCTTTTGACTCGGTTTGACTAAGATGAGTCTTGGGGACATTTGTTCGGTTTTAATAGCCCATTGTGGAGCTTTGAGTATGATTGCGTTTATTGCGTTTCATTTGAGAACTTCTGTGACTAATAATAAGATAAATTACTTATTTCATTTTGGAACCTTCATAGATTTATCGAATCGGTCTACATGTTTTGAGTGCTTTGGTCATTCAATTAGAGTCATGTAATGTTGTAGACTATAATGCAATGGATCCATAGGCATATGTGTCGTCTTTATCGTTTTAAAAAGGACCGGTGTTCCCATGTTGGGACCAGGATTAGTCATTGAGGGCCTTATGGTGCGGTCTCTTGAAGTCGAACATCTGCCATTGACCATATGATGTAATTTATGAGTCAGTTTTTATGGGATGGTTATTTCCAGTTTGTAACTAGTTGAGACATTGGACCCTTGGAAGGCAACTTGGTACGGTTATGTGGGACCGGATACTAGCCATGGACCATAAATGTAATTCTAGTGAATGAGTATGATTAGAATCATTGGATGCTCTCCCCCACATCTAAGTACGAGCGAGTTTGTGGCCTTAATCCTACTATGATGATCTCACTAACTTGGAAAGTGGCCTACTTTTGTGTTCCGCCACTAACCATGAAAATCGGGTCTCCCCCGTCACCGAAAGATTTGTTTTGGGTATATAGTTTTATCCATGTTTTTCGGTGACGTTTGAATATGGAGTGTTCTCCATAAGTTATAATGGGGCTTAAGTCTTACTCATATTTCGGTAGTTTGGACAATAAGGTTTTATCCGAATTTCAATATTTGAGCATTTATGTTATTCCCAATATTCAAGTTCTAATTGATACAAACAATCAAGATGAGAAATCCATATGTCATTGATGAATCAAAGATTACAATTTCACAACTTTCTCTCACTACTCTCTCTCTAGAATGATATACAATGACTTCTTCTCTCATAAGCTCTCTCTCAATCACACACTAAAATTCACACACTTACTTACTTGCTTACAAAGACTTACAAGGGAAACAAGGTATTTATACCTCCAACAATTACAAAGAAACAAAACACACTTACATTGACTTTGACTTTATTAACAAAAGACTTTGACTTTAAGTGAGAGTTGACTTTTAGCCTTTGACTTCTTTACTTTTGATCTTCAATCTTTATGATCTTGAATCCAACAAATATGTGCTCTAACAATCTCCCCCTTTGGATCAAGATCATTACTAAAAGATTTAGCAATGCGATCTTCTCTCTTTAAGCCGATTTGAAGTAACTCCCCCTTTGAACAATCTGTATCTTCTCTTGTAATCTCCCCTTTGATACAAACATGATTTAAAACTCCCCCTTAACACAATGAAATTCTTCTTTGATAAGCTTTGTCTTCAAAAACTTTCAGCAATCTTCCCAGCGTCTGATCTTCAAAAATAGTAACAATCTCCCTCAAGATTATAAACAAACCTCTTTCAGACATTGAAAGAAATTATCTTCATTTACAGCTCTGAATGTTTTCTCCAACTTTCTTCAAATAAAATTTCTTCAAAATCTGCTTGCTTTCGAGATTCTTTGAACTTTCTCTTATCAACTTTGAACAAACTTATCTTCAACAATTCTGAATTTTTTTAATTCTTTCAGCAAACTTTCTTTAACAACTTTCTTTCACAACTTCAATATTGCATTGAATCACACATTTCTTGATATCTTCTCCCCCTTTTTGATGAATAGAGCATCTGATCATCAAAACTTTCTCCAAGAAATGTCTTTGACATCTTTCTGACCACTGATCTTTCAAACTGAGCCTCTGATTCAATGATCCATAACCAAGTATTCATCTAGATCTTTGCAAATCCAGACAAAATAAGAACATGTAACTCCTGAATCAACAAATGAATCAGTTAGAATGTCTGTCAGTAACACGAAGTCACTGTGTGTAACGAATACACATTGGAAATGAGCTTTTTGATGTTCACTCCCCCAGGGCTTCCATCCAATCATCGAAACACCACAAAGTAAATTTCTATGAATGTTATGACAAGAAAACAAATTCCTTGTGTGCTCGTGCAAGTGTAGAAAGAATTAAGCACGATGATTGCTTTTCAATAAGGCTCAAAGTTGTGTAAACCACTGAGATAACAGTAGATAAACACAGACTCAATGTGCATGATTGAAGTGCGAAGGTGGGGTAGACTTCCTTCTTTTTCAATATCCAGATTTTCCAAATGAAAACCAGATAGATTATATGCTGCATCCCCAGAAAAATATGAAACATTTCCTTTTTAAGAAGAAAATGAGTGGTTGGTAGGGTTTAAGCAAGAGTTGGCATGGACTATTTGCCTATTTCAATAACGTTCACGAAGAAATGTGAAACATTAGTAATGTGGCTGCCCGACTCAGAAAGTAGTTGGTGCAGAGTTTGATATTCTTTTACTCTGTTCTCACACCCTCTTTCTTTTTAATCATTAAGCTCACTACTAACCAAACTCTCTTTTCCATTTTACCTCATCACACCCACATTCATTTCTTTTTGACTCCTCACACTCAATCACTAAAGGATTAACTTCTTGGGTAGAAATCACTGGTTAACGTGATTTCATAGAAGTTCATGTAAGTCCTAGCACAAAGAACCCATATAATCCTATGAAAGCATAATGTTGCTCAAATTGTTTAACTCTAGCAGTTAAAGCTCATATACAAATGTCAGATGAATGTATGCTCATAAAATATAATCATGAAGATTTGAGCATTTTTAAGACATTGAAGCATTTTCAAACAAGTATATGAAATGAATGAACATGAATGCAAAAGGCTTGTTTGAAAATCTGACATTGTATGAAAAATGATCAGAAATGAATGATATAACAATCAAAGCTTAAGGTCAAGAATAATGGATATTGTCTATACGAAACAAAAATATAGACATTCTCGAAATGACGTTTCGAAATGAAATATCGCTCAAAATTCTTTAAAGTACAAGCGGGGTGTCTTACCATCGAAAAATTGTTTCAATTTAGAGACATGGTAAGAACAATTTGATCAAAAAACTTAAACCGATGTGTGTGAATACTTGAAAGTATGTAGAAAAGACAATACGCAAGTATTTATCTTTGGAAACACACGATTTGTTAAACATTGAAGCTCAAAAATAAAAATGAAGACATTTAAAATCACACTTCCAAATTATAAAATCTGTTTAGGAATCGGGAAGTGGTTTGAACATTTTAAGAACAAGTTTTCTATGATTGAAAGTTGTCCTTCTTTCAACCATATATGAGATTAAGATAAGAAATTAACCTTTCCGTGCAATCTTAGATCTCATAAAGTCAGCTGTAGTCATTAAGATATGATCTTGATAGCTTCTCTCATTCTGCACAAGTCTCAAAGTCTAGTCAAAGCAACTTTATTCACAAATTTATTCGAATGTAAAAGACATAAAGCAGTAAAACGATTAAAGTACGAGTTCTGATCTGAGATGATCAGAAATCATGATTCTTTACTCCCACTGAAAATATGCATCTGAAATTTATCAGTAAAAGGCACATGATAGAGATCTACAACTCCATTTGAAGTGTAGTTCATCATATCTTCCGAATACATATTTCCAGAAAAAATTTATGTACTCCCCCTTGAAGATTGATTTCTTCTTCTGAGTATCTGAGTACACTCTCTTATCAGCCCTGGAGTAGCATTTCTTTTGATTACTGAAGTACGAGTCCTAAACTGTTGTGTTTAGAAGTCAAACTTCATTGAAGTACGGGTCCTAAGCTGATTTACTTAGAAGCCTTGGTTCTCTTACTCCCCGTTGACTGTAGGTGCCTGCAACACAGAATCAGTCTTTGTCTTTGGTACCCACTGGTATTTAGGTCCATGAATATTAGTTGCAGTTCTTATGGGAGTAACTGAATAAGAACCATACCAGAAATGATCACTAGTTTTGTGAACATGATCATGTGTACGACAATAAGAACAATAAAATTTCTTACTTGACAACCTGATTAACTGATCTCTCGAGTATACATGATCAGGTTTACCTTTTCGCACATTGTTCTTTTTGGCTTTATTCTCATGTACACATGTCTTCTTTCCTTTCTTCTTAGCTTTCTTCTCATCATCAAGTGGTTTCACCTTCCAAACCAGCTTTTCTTCTCTATATCTCCTGCTTCTTCTTCTTTGTGTACCCGAACCATCTATTTTGCTATCATAGAAAAAATTAGTAGTACGAATCTGATTGGAAGATTTAAATGACCTTTTTGTAGAAACAGTTTGCTGATGTGAGCTTGATGTTGGCTTATTAGAACCAACTGAACTATTTCTAGGTGAGTGGATTTTTGACTCTGGAGTCGTTTGCTCAGTCACCACCACCTTTGAAACAATCTTTTCAAGCTCTTTTACCTTTGAAGAATAACTGTCTCTTTCTTTTACAATAAGATCAATCTTCGTCTCAAATTCAGACTTTGTTTGCTGCTCTTTAAGCACACAAGTAGATAGCTCAGATAACTTTGCAGTTAGGTTCTTTATCTCTGCTTCAAATAAGCTTATTTCTTCCTCAAAGCCCATTTCAGCATTTGTCCTCTGACCAGATATTTCTTTGAATATCCCAACATTCTTTTGCTCTATGGTCTTTCTTTCCTTTGCAAACTTTTCTCTTTACAGAATAATTACTTTCTCAAATTCAGAAATCTGTTGAGAAAGCTTTAAACATTTCAGCTCAACTGTTTTCTTCTAGTCAGCACATTTTCTGGAAAAATCTAAGAACTTCTTAGCAAACTCTTTCTTTTCTTTCTCAAAAATTGATCTTTCTTCAACAATTTGAAATTCTAATTCAAAAATCTTCTTTTCATTAGCACACCCTGTTTGCTTAAACTTGACAATTTGATCTTCTAAGTCTGAGATCTTGCATTTTAACTCAGTGTGTTCAGCTTCCAAAAACAAGACATTTTCTTCATTAAGCCCAGAAATCTGTTTTAGCAGATCTTCATTAATAGTCTTTAAAGCACTACTTCTTCTCTCAGCATCTTCCTTTCATCATTGTATCTCTTTGATCTCTTTGAGTAGTAATCAACTGAGGAAGCAAGATTTTTGTTCTCTAATTTGAGCTTTTCAATCTTCTTTTCATCATCATCAGAAAAATATCCCATCTTGAATATTTGTTACAAAAAGAACTTGAACTTGATCATTAATCCAAATGAAATCTCAAAAATACAGAAAAACTTGAAATAAAAATTCAGAAATTTTGATCACAAAAAGAACTATGTCCCCCTCCGTAGAAGCTCAAAACTCACAAATCACTGTGGAACTCGCAGAAGCTCAAAACTCGCAGAACACTGAAACTCGCAGATTGTTGAAACTCGCAAGTCGCTGAAACTCGCAAAATACTATTCACTGATAAACACGCAGATAGAGACGTGCGTGTTTGAAAAACTCGCTAGTCGTTACTAGAGCGTTTTGACCAAACTCGCTAACCACTGTTTACTTATAACTCGCAAGTTGAGGCGTGCGCTTTTCTTGAACTCGCAGATGCCTAGATACGCGTTTGAACAAACTCGCAAGTCAAATGAACTCGCAGATCACTGTTCTGCTGGAACTCGCACCCTTAGACTTGTGCGTTTGTAGAACTCGCTAGCCACTACATGCGCGTTCCAACACTTAGAATTTTTTTTTCTCAAAACTCCAAACTCGCAAACTTCAACCAGCGAGTTTCTAGAACTCGCTAATAACGCCTTGCGTGTTTTGTCCAAAAACGATTTCCTTCAGCTTGCGCGTTCTAATGACGAACTTGCGCGTTCTTCAGATCTAGCGCGTTCTTCAGAATATCGACCCAGAAATTGATTTTTCCATCTGTTTTGCGATCAAACCTTTGTGAATTGGTCTGAAACTTTGAATGGATGCTCGATTACAATACTAGAACATATTACAATGCAAGAATTTCGATCTAAAACTCAAAAATTACAAATTTGATTTAAACACAGTGTCAAGAACTCGTGAACATAAAAACCACAAGAATTCGAAAAATTCGAATTGATTACAGTGCAATTCACAAATCTTTCTATACAAACTCAATCTATTACACTTTTCGAACAAATCCTAATCAAATACAACTCCAAAATCGCACAAAAACTCAAAATCAGTTCTGGACACCGAAGAACACAATGACGAATACTTTCTTGATCTGATTTCACTTTTGGATCTGCTCTGATACCAATTGTTATTCCCAATATTCAAGTTCTAATTGATACAAACAATCAAGATAAGAAATCCATATGTCATTGATGAATCAAAGATTACAATTTCACAACTTTCTCTCACTACTCTCTCTCTCTCTAGAATGATATATAATGACTTCTTCTCTCATAAGCTCTCTCTCAATCACACACTAAAATTCACACACTTACTTACTTGCTTACAAAGACTTACAAGGGAAACAAGGTATTTATACCTCCAACAATTACAAAGAAACAAAACACAATTACATTGACTTTGACTTTATTAACAAAAGACTTTGACTTTAAGTGAGAGTTGACTTTTAGCCTTTGACTTCTTGACTTTTGATCTTCAATCTTTATGATCTTGAATCCAACAAATATGTGCTCTAACAATTTATTATTATTCACACTTTGTGTGAGTATTGTGTTTCATATTTGAAAGAATGTTTCGTATTGAGGTTTTCATCAGAAAAATAGTGGATTTTGGGAAAGATGTTACTTTCATATTTTTGTACATTCCTTTTCAGAAACTGTGGTTTAAAAAGCATTATTCAGTTTATCGTTGCTTATAAATGTTAAAAACTCTTGAACTCACTAAGCGTTAAGTCTAACCCTTTTTATCTGTCGGCATGTGCATCAGGTCATTGATGGGGGTGGTACTAGTGTCAATGCGAAGAGCTGAGTGCTAGTTAGACACACGTAAAGGATATAGCTAATGGGTGATGTCTTCCGCACATTTGGAGATAGCAATTGTTGATGGGCTTAGTAACACCTGACCTTTATTTAGTTTTTGGTATAAGACATGATTTATTATTTGTTGAGGTTATATATAGAACTCCCTTGGAGGTATTTCAAGTATTGATTCGTAGAAAGAGATTTTATCCTTCATTTAATGTATTATTGAAAATTCTAAATTGGTGCTCTTTCCAAATTTGATGGTGTTACATTACACATATTAGAGGAGCTGGTAATTTTGAGTTCGACCAATATCCTACTTGCATATATGGAAATAATTCATTATGTATCGAATAAATAAACATAAGATACATCAAGGGTGATAACACAAAACATATTCTGCTTAAGTTTTATAGAATCAACAATAACAAATTCTCCTCAAGATTCAAATGAATCAAGTAAGATGCCAGGAGAATACGACATATTGTTTACCAAATCATCACTTAAAAAACCATATTTGGGAAACAAGTAGAAAGTATTAAAATGCAAATGTTTTCCAAACTCTCTAGATTAATGCACTAATCAGGGGGGAGTAGTAGAGAAAAGGGGGAGTCTACTATATATAATATTGGTTTATGTTGTGTTATTTCCTTCACTTAAGGTTTTATATTTTTCCATTGGGTTTTGTTCCTTGGTTTAAGGTTTTAGTGAGGCAACAATTTATATACCGTCATGATTTCCTAACTCTCATGATTAATGTACGAATCTAAGAGAAAATTAGACTAAAAGAAAAGTCTATGTATTGCAAAGAAATTGGTGCGTTGTACTCTTTTCAACTTCCTTTTTTTATCCCACCGAGTTTTTATTTCAGCGTAAGGTTTTAACGAGACAACAGTTGTGCACCATCACGCCTTTGGCTCGGCACAAGGGGGAGTGTTGTAGGATAAGTGTGTCATCGTCTAAAGGATATGACGATGGATAGAGATAGAGATAAATATATCAAAGTTAGATTAGAATTGAAATATCTTATAGGTATCTACTTGTAACTCATCCTATATTTAAAGGGCTTATTATTAATGAGGATTACATATTTCATTCTCTTTATTTTACTATTGTTCTATTCCGTTTTTCCTTGAACATTAATAATATAATCAATGATTTATCTCCAAAATATGGAATCTTTTTGGAGATGGTGAATTTTTTTTGAAAATTTTAACTATTATTTCTCCATTTTAAAGAAAATTTTGGAAAATCTATTGGAAATGCTTCTATAACCCAAGCAAAATAAGGTCAGACACACTAGATCCTTGGAGTGTCAAACCGTAAAAGAATTAAACCAAAATTTGGAAGTTAGAATGCGGACAAGTTTACGGATAAATGTGGATTTCCATGTGGTCTTTATAGATGAAGAATTCAATTACGAGTCCAACGGTTCTTTCGGGAGCAAAATCGGAGTTAAAACGAAGAAGTTATGGCCAAAACAGTGTTCGGTACATGCTTGGCAATAGTGCCTGCGATTGTTACACTGTCACTATAGCATGTCACAATCGACGATGTCAAAAAACAATCAGTACAATCTTACAGATTGTGCCCGCAATTGTGACATTATCACTATAGCATGGCACAATCACCTGGAGGTATCAGAGTGCATAAATTCGCGATTTTCAGCCTCATTCTTCATTTCTTCATAACTCTCTCATTTCAACTCCGTTTTTGGCGATTCAAGTTGCTATGGTTTCGTTTTTAAGAGATTTTCAAGGTTATATTGCTAGTTTTGGGAATATATAAGAGTATTTGATGGTGTATTGGACGCAAATATCAAGAGCTCATCATCATCACCTCCATCTTCAAGAATTTTGGGCTTTTCTAGGTTTTTATCAAAACATAAATGGTAAGTTCATCAATTTCACTTCCAAACTTATTTATGAGTTATAAATGCTCTATTGATGTCAACCTAGTGTTTTATTTCTCCAATTTCAGTTGGGAAGATTTTGAGAAAAGTTAGGTCAAATTAGGGTTTTTGGCCAAAATGGAGATTTGGATATAAGATGTTTGGGGAATGATTCTAGACACTTGGATATATGTATTTATGGTTGGAAACTTGTGGATCTAGGTTTTTGGAAGTTTGGCTTGAAGATCCAAGTTTCTTCAAAGGAGCTCAAGTTGGGGAAAAATCTAGATTTAGCCTAAATCTAGCAAGGTGAGTTCAAGTTGATTTGTGAAAACGGTGTACATGCCAAAAATGTCAAATTTTAAATGTTTATATGTTTTACATGAAATTATAAACTATTGAGTTATTTTATGAGTTTGGATTATTTGAAGTGTTTAACTTTATAAAATTTGTAAAACACCCACATTGGGGATTTTGGGCATTTTGACAAATAAATCACAAGTATTTGTGTTCTAATGAGTTATTTTGTGGAAGTAGATATTTTGAATATAAATGTACATTTAGTGTGTGTTTTGGAGAAATGATTGATTTTATGTTATGGGACGTTTTTGAAAGAATAAATGGTATAGAATCATTTGGAAAATGATTTGTCCCAATCTAAATTGTGTTGGAGTTATTCATGTATTTTGGAGCATGTGTTTGCATAAACGTTGGTCGATTACGTTTTATTTCATTTTGTGGATTTTAGCATATGGTCATTTGATTGGTTGAACTTATGGCTCGGTTTTCGTCTTTGTCGGGTCTTGGGGACATTTGTCCGGTTTTAATAACTTAAGTGAAGCTTTGGGGGTGAGTTGCATTTATCGCACTTTATTTTGGAGAATACATGTTTTGAGTGTCTGTGTCATTCATTTGGAGTCATGTATTTTAGACTGTAATGCGTTAGATCCATGGGCATGTAAGTCGGTCACATTTGATAGTGAGGAGTCTTGATTTCTCACTTTGGGAAATATGTCGTGTTGGCATTGTTGTTGTCCTGGTTGTTTTGTAGAGATGAACCTTTATGGGTTGTACTTCGGGACCATGAGTTTTGTGTTTTAATGTTCTAATTCTTGTGCACGAAGGTAATACATCATGAGTTATCAAGTAAGGAGTTGAGGCTCCTATTGTGAATGCTAGGGAGTAGGCACTAGGGGTCGAATGAGTACCCTGAGGATGAAACTCCACTAGAGAACAAACAGACAATAAGATCGCGTATCCTTGAGGTGTAGCTTGGCAGAGCAGGCAATGGGGGATACAGTGTAATTGGGATTTGAAATAAAGTCCGACTGGAGGTGTAGCTTTTTAAAGCAGGCAATACAGTCACGATCTGAGGTGTAGTTCGACAACATGATTATGTGGCTTAACTTTGTGTTCCGCCACGAACAATGGAATCGGGTCTCCCCCATCACCAGAAGTTGTTATTTGGGTATTAAATTTTATTATTTTATTATCCATGTTTTCGAGGACGTTTTATATATATGGATTTTTGTTCATGATTTATGGGTTGAGTATCATGCCCCACCCGTGTTTTGGGTGTTTCGGGAAATAAAGTTTTATCCGCGTTTTATAGATTGGGAGTTAACCTTTTATTCACGTTTTGAATGAGTTTTTGTTCAGATTTACTTTACAAAGGAATGTCTATGTTGAGATACTTGTCTTTAAAAATGTGTGTTGTTGAAAAACGAGTCGTCTAATATTTAAAGTAAATCATTTTGAAAGATTATGATTTAAACCTCATTATTTCTCCTTTAACAAATACATTTATTCATGTTGAAAAACTCTTGAACTCACTAGGAGTTAGCCTAACTTTTTTATTTGTCGGCATGTGCATCAGGTTTCGGTTGAGTAATGGTACTAGCGTTATTGTGAAGAGATGAGTGCTAGTTGCATGCACGAGTGAGAGTAGTTTGGAGAAGTCTTCCGCATTAGTTTTGAGAAAAGCAGCTTGTATTGGGGATAAGTAGCACCCGACTTCAGTTTAGTCCTTGCTTAATAATGGAGTTATAATTGTTGAGATTAATTGTAGAATTTTTATATTGAGTTTTGATTTGTAGGAAGAAGTTTGTCTTTTATTTGATGTGATATCGAAAATTTTTATTAGTTGCTCTTACAAAATCTGAAGGTGTTACAATTCAGGTCTTTTTTCTAAAAAAAATTATTAAAAAATATTTTATATATCTAATCACAAATCAAAATTCTTATAATAAAGTACATATTAAATTTAAAAAGACGGATTATTCAAACAACATTAAATGAAGATTAAAAAAATATCGATTATTCAAACAGTTAAAAAAAAACTATTGCCTAATCCTACAAGAATAACAGGTAATTATATGAGCAACTACAAATAAAATATTTGTTGTCCAAAAATATAGAAAGTTGTGATGTATTAACTTTTTTTCTTATTCCAAGAACTATATGGAATATTTCAAATTATTATGTATCTAATCATATGTTGATTATTATATCAATTAATTATTTTATTCACAATTACTGATAATTCAATTTAATAATTTATCATAGAATATTAACTTTTAAGACGTGATTATTTTTTTCATAGAAAAATTATTGATCATAACGAGCATATTTTAATATGTAACTATCACATGTTAATCGTACTTAACTTCCAATACCTTGTCTTTATATTTCAATTTCCAAAATAAAAAATACATGAACTTCTTTTGATTTTTTATACGGTGAGAATTTTTAACGCAAAATTTATTTTGTCAATTTAATATTTTTTAAGTTAAGTATATGTTTTTATTTAATATGTACATTAATTTATGAATTTTGATTTTTGACTGGATATATAAAGTATTTTTTTAATAAAAGGAATTAAAAAAAATCGTGAATCACAATAAATTTTAGAGTGAATTACACTTTTGATCTCTATGGTTTACCCAAAGACTAATTAATCCCTCATAATGGTTGCTAGCTGACGGTGTTAAGTGTTCACTCTAGGGACCTTGAATGTTATGAATGTTATGAAATTGAAAGTTAGGTGTCGTTTGTTTTTTAAGAGGTCTAAAGTCTGAAATCTTATTTTAGTTATGATTAATAAGAGGTGGTGTGTAAAAAGGTCTGAACGATTCAGACTTAAGAATCACTAAGAGGTTTTTTTTTTTAAAAAACAAACAACCCCTTAGGGATCATGACTGTAAATAGTTTGTTTTAGGAATCAAATACAAAATTTGAGCAAACCATAATGATCACCAATGTAATCATTCTATTTTATAAATGTAATAAAATATTATTTCACTATTATAAAAACTTAATATTAATATTTTTATTGGTAGGAATATAATACAAATGTGTTTATCTCTCATGGTGATCATTTTTTTAAAAGTTCTCCAAATTGGAAGAATTTCACATACTTTCTTCTTCTTTCTCTATTTTGGAAAATCTGTTTGAGCAAATATTTGCCCAAAATCTCCATTTTTTAAATTTTGGTGAATCCATTGGAGATGCTCTCGGTGATCTGCTAGTACTCAACATAGGCTAGTGCGTCTAAAATATATTATTTCAATTTCTCGATTAACTTCAACTTTGAAAGTATTAAACTAAACTGGAAAAATAAAAAGAAAATCCACCATATATGCTAACAAATCAATTCTAACAAGTAAATCAATTTTTTGAATATGAAAACCAGTATGATATCTTGTAGTTGTTTTGAACAACCCTAATGCATATATGCAACGTCGTGTATTGTCAAATCTAGCCAAAAACATACGGGGAAGATTTTAACCTCTTATTCTTAACTACTGTAAGTTTTAATGACATGGATTGCCCCCACTCATCATCAATTCATATGTCTACTCTTATTTGTGGTCCTAAAAAGCATTAAATGTTTATACAACTTGTGAAAACCGTGAAAAAGTTGTAATTTTGAAAGACTTTTGAAGTTCGTAAAGGATAATAACATTTTCGCCTTCTAGGTTTTAAATTTTGTAAGCTAATTTCATATGACAATGAAAATCAAGGTTACTATCATCGAATCATTACTACGGATAAAATTAAAAAAATGAATAAGCATTCAAATAATTAAGAGGTAAACAAAGCATTATATTTCCTAGATGTAAAGCCCCAAACCCAGAGTTATAGATCGATCAATTAACTTCTAAATCAATTTAAAAACATAATAAAAGTTATTGATAAACCAAAAATACTCATAAATCTAAGTTTTCTATTCACATGTGATGGTTTGTCACAACCTCCTCCTCACTTGTTACATGAACTAATATAAACACAGAGATATTAGTTAGAATCATACGAGAAGCAGGTTTAAGCCCCTCTACTAGTCTCAACTGCTACTGAGTGAATTTTGAAATGCTTCCTCATATATGGTTCATGGAGGCGGATTTTATATAGGGTCAATTGTTATTGCCAATAATCACAAATTCTTCCACTTGAATTTTAGGGGGCGTTTGGTTCACATAATGGAATTTAATGGAATTAGAATCCATCGAAAGAATTTGACTTTGAAGAAATTGAAATGGAATTTGACCACGCGTTTGGTTGGTAGGAATTCAATTCCTTCACTTAAGCCAAGGAATGATTAATTCTTTAAGGTGTGGAATTCAATGGAATTGGAAGGATTTCATCGTTTTCATTCCGCGAACCAAACGTGCGCTTGGAATTTGGTCAATTGAATTAGTCATTCCAATTCCTTCAAATTCTATCCAATTCCATGAACCAAACTGCCTCTTATATGTATTCATTATAACTATCCGACATCATTCTTATCAATCAAGATGTGAGATTCCCATATATTACATTAATTAATACCCAAAAACAATTAACATATATCAAAAAGTTACCAATTCTAACTATCATTTAATTGTAATTTCGTAATCAAATCATTATTGAAAATTATCTAAAATCGTTTCATATTTTGTTTTTGTTTTCCTTCGAGAACAAGAAAAGTGGAACACATAAAAATAGATTGGTTGGTATTACCACTAATTTCAGTGGTGGGTGCATGTCCTTTACCTCCAACCAGCATTTGACACGTTTCCAAAATAGCCTACAACAGTATATGCACAACGTACAACCCTTTAAGCGCTCTTTACCTTCAGGACGAAGCTACTTTGTACCACTCAATTGGGTGATGACTTGTTAAAGTGTGGTTCTTGATGACATAAGCATTACTTCACGAAATTAAACTTCTAATTTTTCTATTTTTTTAATAACATGATTTATTTTATTTATTTATTAATAAAGGGTATTTTAATATATATGTATATATTCCATCAACAAATGCTACATGTTATTAATGACGTGATGTTGCATTGTTTGGCTTTATTTAAAAAATAGATAAGTCGGTTTTGATTTGCTAAAAAACGAAATCTCAAATGTAATCAATAATAAGAAGAAGTTTCGTATTTCTATAACATTTGATGTTATTAATACTAATAAAATATAGGTTTCCTTTTCAAAGATAAGGATGGATCATTTTTTATAAGTAATTTATTACTATAATTTATTCTAGATTTAAAAAGAATGGTTTAGGTAGCACATATTGTTTGGATATTGAAGAACGATTTTTATGATATCTAGAAGTTTCTGACTTTAAATCTAGAGCAGGGATATTAGATTTAAATCTGACGTAGCGTAGGTTTGTGGAAGGATCGATAAGCGTCTAAACTCTTTTACGGTTGAGAATTACGGAACGTAAAACTCGAAATTAAGAGAGAACTCTTAAAAAGCTAAACTTTTATTGATTGATAACTTGATAAAAACGTGATAACAAATAAACCTATTTATAACCTAAACTAGGAAAAAGATTATTACGAAAAATAAATCTAATCCTAATCTAAATAGAAAAGATAAATATTAAATCTAATAATCTAAAGATAATTAAAAAAAAGATAAATAAAGATAATAAAATAAAGGAATAAATTAAAACGAAGTTATGGATATTGCTTGCAACGTGTCATGCCATGGATGATTTCCAAATTGTGGAAGGAATTGTGGTCATGGAAGGAGTTGTAGATTGTATAGCCGCCAACAATGTTTAACGCACGAACCTGCTTTTGGTATTGTTTGCATTTCTCGACTCGTTTTCGATTTCTATTGTAACCCCTTTTATATTTGGCGTTTTCTCTTTGCCTTTTTTTATGATGCCAAATTCCGAGCATCTTTCGAGCTCGTTTTTCTTTTCGTGCCCGTTTCTCTTTTTCCTAATTATTCCCAAAAATCATTATTAACTATCGAATCCTCCCTGTATCAGTCACCCTCACTTGAAAAGAACTCGTCCTCGAGTTCACTTAAAAATACCTTCATCCGACCCGTAAAACATTCTTCTCTTCACAATAATTGGATCCACCTCCCGGTTTTCAAAATTCGAAAAAAATGACCAATTTTCAAGTTTCAAAGGACATCGTTGAGGTTGTTTCCATACAAGCGATATTTTATCAAACTCGAAAGGGTAAGAGATTAGAGTAACTTTACCGGGTATTGTTTCGATTTGATCCAGAGCTTTGGGTGCGGTAATAATGGAAGTGTCACATTCAGAATCATCGTTCTTGACTTCTTGTGACAACGGTTTCGTTGGCTCGAGAATGTCTTCCATTATCTCTCTTTCGGTTTCTTTGACGGTTAACCCGAAATCTGTTGCCGACTTTTTAGGATCAGTTTCTTCTTGCGATTCTATGGTAACGACTTCATCTTCAACTTTGTTCGGTTAGACTTCGTCGTCTTGTTCCGATGGCTTTTTCGGAATGGGTGGTTGTTTGACCAGGGAAGTAACTGAACCCATAGTACGGTTATTGTTGTTGCTCTTCTTGTTGGTGCTTTCATCGAAGCTATTAACCGGAGTCATGGCGATCTTTTGGTCGCCCCAACGGAATAGTACGAGGTTGTCTCGACCCCTGTAAGTAGCATTATTATCGAATTGCCACGGACGACCCAATAGAATGTGACAAGCATCCATATCAAGGACATCACATAGTACCTCTTCTCGATAGTGTTTGCCAATTGAGATAGGTACCCGACAAGTTTGTGTGACTCTAACTTGAAAATCGTTCTTGATCCACCCAAGAGAATAAGGACATTCATGGGGTTGAGTGGGTAGATTAAAGTAATCGACCACTTTTTGGGATACTAAATTTTCGCAACTCCCGTTATCAATGATGAGGTTACATACCTTTTTATGAACGGAGCAATGCGATCGAAAAAGATCTTCGTGTTGGCTTTCTTCTTTTGACGAAAGAAGTATTCGTTGAAGTACGATATGGATTTTTTCTTCTTCCTCCTACTTTTCGGATTCGGAACTCGAGAGATCGACCCGGTTACGGTTGCCATTGCATGGCGCCATATCCGGTCCTTCAAGCCTGTCTCTTCTCCAACGATTGTCATTGACAATGTGGGGTTGAAGCCTGTTAACAGCCGCTGTCAGATTAGTGAATGATGTGGATAAGGCCACATGCATCTCTACTAAACTTGCTTTGGTAGCGGGTCGGTCGGCCATTGTTAATAAAAGAGACATGAGAAGCCTGCTCTGATACCAACTGACGCAGCAGGGAATAGCGCGGAACGGATCGACAAACGTCTAAACCCTTTTATGGTTGAGAATTACGGAACGTAAAACTCGAAATTAAGAGAGAACTCTTAAAAAACTAAACTTTTATTGATTGATAACTTGATAAAAACGTGATAACAAATAAACCTATTTATAACCTAAACTAGGAAAAAGATTATTACGAAAAATAAATCTAATCCTAATTTAAATAGAAAAGATAAATATTAAATCTAATAATCTAAAGATAATTAAAAAAAAGATAAATAAAGATAATAAAATAAAGGAATAAATTAAAACGAAGTTATGGATATTGCTTGCAACGTGTCATGCCATGGATGATTTCCAAATTATGGAAGGAATTGTGGTCATGGAAGGAGTTGTAGATTGTATAGCCGCCAACAGTGTTTAACGCGGGTTTCATGCGACCCAAGTCGCATGGAACCTGCTTTCGGTTCTGTTTGCATTTCTCGACTCGGTTTCGATCTCTATTGTAACCCCTTTTATATTTGGCGTTTTCTCTTTGCCTTTTTTTATGATGCCAAATTCCGAGCATCTTTCGAGCTCGTTTCTCTTTTTCCCAAATATTCCCGAAAATCATTATTAACTCTCGAATTCTCCCTGTATCAAAATCAATCCAACTCAACTTGACTCAATGATCAAACTCATCTATCTGTAGTTGATATATTAAATTACAAAATTATCAAGAATAGTTTTATAAGGAAAACTATATTACGAACTTCAAAACTAAATAGTCTTTTTTCAACGCATTGGTATGTACTTTGTAATAATGACATTAAAATATTATATAATGTCATCAATTTTGGCAAATAATATGCATTAACATGAGAAAGTCATTCAATGAAAATATAACTTTAAAATGTCATCCAAGTTCCTAGTTTGTGACATTTACATAAAATGTGACCAAAATGGCTAAATATGAATAAAAAAAACATTTCATTCATATTTATTTGATGATAAAATATGAAATATAAATATTTGAACAAAAAAAACTCGTAACAAGAGCGGAACGACGAACGTCATTAGGAGGTGACGATGGTTGTCGGTGTGATGGCTAGGGATGGGGAACCATGGTGGGGTGGGGGGGTTTGGTAACTTGGCATGAATTGTACTATATATACATGTTTTTAATTTCTAAATGTCAAAATAAAATTTTAATTTTGATTCCTTAAGGCTAGTCCTAGAACGACAGTTCCTTTCCTGTGTAAATATAACTAAAAGTCAGCAAGAATTCTTTTAAATATTTTTTATTACTTAGGGGTTTGTTCGTTTGTTTTTTTATTAAGCTATTAGGGTGTGTTTAGTACAGAGATTTGAAGGCAGAGAAATGGAAATGAACCCTAATTCCTTTGTTTGGTAAGTCAGAGAAAAGAAAACCTGAGAAATAAATGATTTCCATTTCTCTACTTTTATTTCCCCCCAAAATGAAAAGAAATGTGAGAATTGAAAAATTGGATTATCTGGGAATTGAAAAAAAGACACGGAGGGTTCCACGGTAACCCAACCAAACGGGGTCGGTTTTGGATTAAATTTTGTGCGATGCCTCGTGAACATAAAAAAACATGATCCCAAAAAACAATTTCTCGTTTTTGGGTCGGGATTTTCCCGGGGCCCGACCCGGGCTCGGGTTTTGACGGCTCCCGGCCCAAACGGGGTCGGTTTTGGACGAAACTTTGCGTGATGCCTCGTGAACATAAGAAAACATGATCCCAAAAAAAAATTCTCGTTTTGGGGTCGGGATTTTCCCGGGGCCTGGCCCGGGCTCGGGTTTTGACGGGTCCCGACCCAAACGGGGTCGGTTTTGGACGAAACTTTGCGTGATGCCTCGTGAACATAAGAAAACATGATCCCAAACAAAATTTTCACGTTTTGGGTCGGGTTTTTTTCCCAGGGCCCGGCCCAAACGGGGTCCGTTTGGGACGAAACTTTGCGTGAGGCCTCATGAACATAAACGAACATGATACCAACGAAGAATTTCTCGTTTTAGGTTCGGGATTTTCCCGAGGTCACGGGATGACTTCGAGTTGGTCGTAACTCGACCAAACGGAGTCGGATTTGGACGAGACTTTGGATGAGGCCTCGTGATCATAAACGAACATGCTACGAATGAACGTCACGTTTTGGGCTCGGGTAGCGTTCGGGGGCCAATGCCGAGACGACTTCGGGTTTCTCGTTCCACATAGCGTCATGCGGGTCGACCAAGGCACCGTGCGGGCTTGCTTAGGCCTGGCCAAGCCGTTCCACATGGTAGAATCGTATACCGATGGTTCCATAGGATAATTGTTTATCGTTGAAGTACTTGAACTACTTTTTTTTATGGTTTCACTATGTTGAAGTAATTATGTTTTGGTATGACTTTGGTTGGAATGATGTTGAACTTCTCTTTGATTTAACTAATGGATTTTAATTATTAATTTATGCATTTTAATTATTAAATTATGCATTTTAATTATTAATTTATGCATTAGTTATTAATTTATGGATGCAAATGATAGGTTGGTATAATTCTCTGTTGAAATCTCTGTGCTCCCAAACAAGAGAAATGATTCCCTGTTACATTTCTCTACTGAATTCTCTGTGCAACCAAACAGGAGAGTCAATTCCTATTCTCCAGACCAATTTTCTTTCTCTGCAATTCCATTCTCTGCAATTCCATTCTCTGTACCAAACACACCCTTATAAATTAAATTGTTTGTAGAAATTTAGTTATCTATATGAGACTGTTATTTATTTATTATATTAAATAAACAATCGAAGTAACAGAAATAACAATTTAACCTTAAATTCAAAAAAATTCATATTTATCTACCACTACAAAATATTTATATATAAATACTGTAATATTTACTACTAGAAAGCATAATATTTATAGAAATATTTTATTATGGTAACTTTAATTTATTATAAAAATAGAAAGTAATTATATATATTCAAACACAAAGACAGAACAAATTAATTGCTAAGTGAAATAAATAATATTGATAAGCATATAAAGTATAAGGTATTACATAAAAATTGAAAAAAAAAGGATGCATAATTGAGATGCAGTCAGAGGGTATTAAAACAAACATGGGTTAGATGTTTACTAAGAGGTTGTTTTGTTGGTTTTACATCAAAGTTATGTTTCGTAAATTAATTGTTAAACTAGTTGGTACTTAATAATCTAGTTGATAAATGAATTATGTTTGACGAAAATTAGCTGATAAACATGTAAAATGACCAAAAAATGCGTCTTGAAAAGAAAGTCAATTACAATATTTCATAAATATAATTAAAACAAATTTCTAATAATGTAATATGTTAATTAATACAAGAAAGATAGTAAAAAAATTAAATAATATAATATATTAATTAAAAGAATTTAAAATTGATTATTACATATATATTATAAATAGTTATAACTTTAATTTTTTATGTAAATTTCATAAGCATACTTAGAATTGTTATATTTGGTTTCTAATGACTAAATATATTAAATAATAATTTAAAAAATAATAATATAAAAAAATGATATAACAATGATTCTAAATAATTAATAAATTGATTAATAACTTTCAATTAATAATTATTACTATTAATTAGTATCTATTAATATTGTAATACCCCTTAAATTTAGAAAATAGCAGACAATTTAAAACTTCACAAATTCTTTAAATACATAGATTTCATAATGAAATACTTAAAGTTTACAAAGCAAAGAAGACAAAATGGTGTATCATAGTTTTAAATTGGACCATCGAACTCCTCAAACTGAATTAGAAAGGGGCTGTTTGGTTGTGGCTTAATGGGATGTATAGCCCATATAGCTTATTTGCTCAGCCATACATTGGTGTTCGGAAGTGACTTATTGGGTCATAAATGAGCTTACTTGCTCAGCCTAATTTATAGAGTCATATCCATTCAGCCCTCTTTTTTCCCTTCATACCCTTGTGATAAAACCAAAAAAAAAAATAAAAGAAAAAAAACACCCGCCTCTTCTCCTCAACAATGGATCACCCGCCTCTTCTCCTCAACAATGGATCGCCTGCCTCCATCAAAGAAATTATCGATCTCTCTATCCCTCCTTCGATTCTCCCTCCTTCGATGCTTGTTGGTGGTCACTAGATTTCTTAAACTCTAGGTGTGTCTCTATTTTGAAGTTGCGGCTCTCCTCCGACGTCTCCTTTGGCGCCTCCTCCAACGCTCTTTCCTCCCCCCTTTAGCGTTCTTCGGGTTGCCTCGCCTCCCTGCTAGAGATGGCAAAGTACAAATCGATGTTGGGTTGGTTTTGGGTTTTAGGTTTTAGTTTGATCTACCGATTTTTTTGAGTTTTGCAAATTTTGTAAAAAAAGTTTGATCTACAGATTCATGGGTTTTGGGTTTTAGGTTTTGGGTTGGTTACTGATTTTTTTTCTTTTACAAAACTTGTAAAAAAAGTTTGATCTATATAAATTTTTTTGTTGTTCATAATCTGTTTTTTTCTTCTTTATTTGCTTATTGTTTATCATTTGCTTGATGTAATTAGATTGATTTGCTTATTGTTTATGTGTTTGTTGTAATGATGAAGACAATTTATAACCTTAGTAAAAGCTTGGCTCTTTTGGGTTTGCTTGATGTGTTTGTTCTAATGATGAAGACAATTTTTAACCAAGTCTGAATGTGTTCTTTGCGAGGTTGAATGTGGTTTCATACTTGTGTATTGGGGCTGCTTCATGGAAATTGCTACATTTTGTTTACTTTCATGGAAATTGTTGTTGTTTTGTAAAATTTCATCAACAAATGATTAATGTAAAACAAAATGGTAAAATGGTCATTTCTGACATTCAGACTGTTTATTCAGCACAACAACCGAACAACAACTTAGCTGTTAACATACAGACAACTATATCCATACAGACAACTATATCCATACAGGTCTTAACAGAAAACGAACCAAACAACACCTAAGTCGGGTGTTACTAAATCCACCAAATTTGCTATCTTCCCAAAACCGGATGACTCCTCTAAAACCATCCTACCGAAACCTCTACAGAGCTCCAAAGGTCGTTCAGATCCCTCTAAGACCTGATATACATGTCGATAAGAAAAGGGTTATGATTAACGCCTAGTGAGTTAAAACAATTTTCATCATATAAAACCAAGATTCTAAATGGCGTGATGTGTGGAATGGCGGCAAGGCCAAACCTCAAGCCTTAGGAGCCACGACGAAGCCATGACGTTTTCAAGGCGTGACTTATGGACTCAAATTTCTAATCCATATATAATATTATATATAAAAACATATGTTTTGTACAATTACTCAATGAGTCAATAGTAATAAGCAAGTTAAATTAGGTTATATATTAAAAACTAGCAAATAAGAAATTAAAAACGTAAAGAAAAATCAAATATCGCATTACGAATACTGCGCATTAGGCCATGGCATGCCACATGCTTAATGTGACGTGAGACACAAGTCATGTGCCATGGCGCGCCATGACGGCTGTGTGGCGAGTTTTTTAGAACAATGTATGAAACATAAATTGGTTAACACGAACATTTTACTTTAAGCACGACCATCCTTTAAAACAAAAGTTATAAGAGCTTTATTTAAGAAAATGTTCAAATGGTCTGCCATATTGGTACTTAGGATGAACCACACGGAGGCGATCTCGAACATAAAAAATATATATAATTTTGAAAGAACTATATCCAAAAAGATTGTTATTTCCATCCAAAATACACATTTAGATAAATAACCAATATCCAGACTCACCTAATACACACACAAGACGCTATTCCAGAATATCAATTACATAGATAAAACAATATATTCCAAACACCAAAAGCATGTGCAACAAAGTACCTAAAAATTACACATTTCGGTGACGGGGGAGCCCCAATTCCATTAAATGTGGCAGAAACACAAAGTTAAGCCACTTATCAACGTTCTCGAGTTCCACCTCGGCCATGGATCCCCATATACGACTCCATTGAGCACCACCGCAAGATTCCTACAATGGCCCGATGGTCTACTCGACTTCTAGATGAGTCTCACCACAAAAGTCACCAGTCTCCGTATATGGCTCCAATAAGCACCACCTCAAGACCTAGCCCCGTATACGACTCAATCGAATACCACCGCAGGCTCACTACCCATGACTTAGGGACCACTTACTAGACTTAAGTATGGACACCAAACCTCCATGTTTAATAATAAACAAACTCCTATGCCTATGAATCTAATGCATTACAGTCTAAAATTACATGACACCAAAATGAATAACTAACACACTCAAAATATGTAATATCCAACAAATATGTAATAAATGCATTATACGTCCAAAGCTCCATATTGAGCTATTAACTTCGAACAAATGTCCCAAAACTCATTTGAGTATAATTTTAGCCAAAAGCCCTTGTAAAACACTTCCCTATTTTAATAAAGCCAATGTAAACCATATAAGCCGAAAAGACTTATTTTCCAGTATTTAACAAATACATGGCACCTATAACATGAATAGATCCATAACCGACACTTCACTAAAGCAATATGGCCAAAAGGCCCAAACCTTATGGTTTGTATTTCCAAAATCTTCACAAAACCAGAGAATGATCAACCTCAATGGTTTATACCTTTAAGGTAAAAAACAATTAAAGTGACAACATCAAAACTCATTAGTGGGTGGAATCCCAAAACAACCCTTGACTCTAAATACGATCAATAAACACTTCAACTCGTTCAGCAAATCCATTGAAAACGTTTTTAACCCAAGTTACCCTTGTTAAGAGTTAAAACCTTATTTTGCCCAAATTTTCCAAACATCTAAGAAATCTCATTTAGTTGATTAAATATCTTTTGATATCTCAAAACACCCAATAAACATTATAAATCATCACCAAAGATTTGATAATCCAAATAGGGCTGTAAACGAACCGAACGAACACGAACGGAGGCTTGTTCGTGTTCGTTCGTTTAACTTAACCGAACAAACGAACGAACAGGAACGGTAAACGAACGAAATTTTTTGTGTTCATGTTCGTTCGTTAAGAGCTAACCGAACATAAACGAACGAACATAAACGAACATAAATGAACATAAATGAACACAAATGAATAAAAAATAACCACCGTTACTCATCATTTCGTTCGTAAAAAATAACATAACAAAAAAAAACGGATAAACTTAGGAGGGGTATAAAAAAAGAATTTTAAAAAATTAATTTAATTAATGCTTTGACACATTAATGTTATAATATATATAAATATATTTATATATATAAACAAATATAAACGAACATAAATGAACGTAAACAAATGTAAATGAACGAACATAAACGAACGTAAACGAACGTAAACGAACATAAATGAACGAACATTAACGAACATAAATGAACGAACGTTCACGAACGTAAATGAACGAACGAGACCATTGTTCAATTTCGTTCATTTAACTAAACGAACAAAATAAATGTGTTCATGTTCGTTCATTTATTAAATAAACGAACATAAACAAACTTCCCGCCGAACAGTTCACGAACGGTTCGCTGAACGTTCGGTTCGTTTACAGCCCTAAATCCAAATATACACAAATGTTAACAAAATCTATCAAATATGAAATAAACTTATAGGAATATGTTCAAAACCTAAAATGAAGATATTTTGACATGTATATTATTTTGAAAATTAACTAGAACTTACCTCACTAGATTTAGGCTAAATCTAAGTTTTCCCCCCAAAACTTTGAGTTTCCTTATGGTGAGAACTTGAGATCTACAAGCAAGCCTTCCAAATCTTAGCTCCAACAATTTCAAAGGGTTTCCTCTACCTCAAGAGACACAACACCTAAGACATGGATGTGAGGAAGAGGATGAGATTGTAGAACAAACACAAAACCCTAACTTTTAGATTTGAAGGATGAGAAGTTTACCTTTATCAAAACTCTTGAATCTACCAAAATTACTCCCCTAAGGCCTCAAAATCGGACTCTAATCCCACAAAATGCTCCAATATGAGAGAAAATAGTTTGGAAGAACGTTTTAGTGAAGAACTGAGGAGACAAAGGCTGAAAATCGGGTTTTATGTTCCACTGGACCTCCCGTGCGATAGTGACACGCGATTGTGCCATTGACACAATCTCCAGGAACAATAGCCCCACATGTACCGTGAGTTTTTCGTGCGTTTCACCCTCTTGAGCCTTTTTCTCCCAAAAAATGATACTCCAAAACTTTCTAAATTACATATATTACACCAACTAATAAAGTGGCCATAAACATGCAACAAGGCATAAACTTTTGCTTATCGAATTTTCCTGGTCTTACAATCTTCTCCACCATGAAAATGATTTCATTCACGAAATCTTACCTGAAATACTCTCTGATAAACGCATTCCAGACTCTAAGTGGCTTAGAAACATTTCTAACAAAACCAAGACCTACCGGTCAACCCGTCTAGCCGCAATTGGGGTTACAGGCCGAATGGCGATATCTCTTTAATACTCATTACTACTTTTGGTCACCCAATTCTCAAACTTAAACATTGTACTTTCTTTCTTTCGAAAGACGTCTTCACTTAATGATGTTTATAAGCGTTACATAGGAGATGGCTCATTTCGATGATGGAAATCCATTCAAATTGCACTCTCAAGATTTTATGCGTGACATCGGTCTACACAAGACTTCAACTGTTCACCAATTTTCACGGCTAAGTAAGATGTACTCATCCAAGTAACTTTAGTAGAGCCCATGGTCCATTTCCCAACCTCACACCTTCGGATAGCCCCTCTAAAATCACTGGCTTAGTATCAAATGACTGATAACAACTTTAAGAGAGAAACCTTTCCACAAATATTACCTTCTATAACACTACCTTTCAATAAGTCTAAGGCTAGATGCCACACTCCAACTCTCAAGGTTCCCACTTTCGATGATGGTGACCGATTTTGTCTTAAATATCTTTCAAAATGCAACATAAAAGACTTACAATTATATTCTTAACACAGAGTTGAATTTAGACTTGAGACTAAAGCATTTCTCGCAAACAATTATGCAAATAACAACTAAATTTTTTGTCTTTTTCTAAAATCGGCACCAACAAATTTCTGAAATTGCAACCTCTTGGTACCCTATCCTTTTTTATTGTAGGTTTGTCGATAACAATCTGACTTATGGTAAAGATAATCCATCCATTTGCGATTAGAAATACAATTGATTAGGAAGGACTTCATTTCAACTATGAATCATCTACACATCTTCCCGTTTGTTAGCCCCCAACTTGGCCAAATATCGGTTTGCTGCAAGGTCAGACCAGATTTTCGACACATTAAGGTGTTAACTTCTTCCATACTTCAAAATTCTAAGCCTAGAGCCCATCTAAACATCAAGTTTCATAATGATTCTAAACCTGTTAAATCAATAGTTAAAACCTTATTCTATAGATTCTTCCCTTACGATTTCTAAAGTTCAAACATTGATTTCTTACCATGCCTAACTTAGCTATCCATGCCACTTCCATTACCAATACTTTTTCACATACACCAACAGTATATAAATATACCTCCAACTAACGGTCAAACTGCACCAGCAATTAACATTGCACACTAAACAAATCGCATGCAGAGACTCCCTTATGGCTAACGGCTGGAAAACAAGGCATACATTCGATAAGCGATTAGGATATGAATAATTGAAACGTTCCTGCACTCACTTTCTTTCCCAGGCACTTAACACAAACTGTAAAGGAGTATTCCCAAGAGGTAATACTAACACACTCAAAAACCTCAAGTAACCAAGTCTTTCTGGTGAAACATCTTTCAGGTGAAACCTCAACTTCGTGCACTGGGAAATAAAACTTTAACCATATGACTTATTATTTGCCTCATCAATCCTTCTTACATGATGCTCTAAAATTTAGCAGTTATCAACACACCAACCACTAAGCGATACAACAACGACCCATGTCCAAGAGTGACTCATAAGCAACCATCAAAATGAACTAAAAGCGAAGTTAAAGGGAGACATGCTTGGTTTCTCCCTCGCAATCACCCTTGCCTTGGTATACTTCGGCTGTTGTCCGTTTGCTCGCCGATCTTCGTGCACAGACAATCCCTCTTGATGTGGTCTGGTTCTTTGCAAACGAAACATATCGTACCCTTGATGGAACATTCTTGGTGTGAGTAGCCCAACATCCCGTATTTAAGACATGCCACAGGGTTGGGATTACACCTACCCGCATGTTTAACTCGACACCATTTTGGCCCTCTATGATAGCTAACTTCTTTTCCATCGTAGCGGTCATTGGGCTCTCGAGATTAACCCGACTGGACTTCCCATTTCCTCTTTTCTTTAACCTCCGTCATTTCCTCCTTACTCTGAGCATATGCATCCTCCATGAATTGCGCTTCCTCTATTGCTTCGCGGAGGGTGGAGGCCCTAGAATTTCAAACCATCGCCATTATGTGGGCTGACAAACCTTTGAGATAGGCTTTGACTTTTTCCTTTCACTCGAAGCAACATGTCCTACCAGATCCAGTTTCTCCATGAAGATATTGGAGTACTCTCTCACAGGCATGCTCTCTTTCTTGAGAACTCGGAACTCGTCTTCTATTCGGTAGGTTTCTCTTTCGCTGCAATATTCTTCCATCACCATCTTTTTGAACGTATCCCAAGTTAGAAATGGAATGATGGAAGCTCCAAGAGTGGACTTGTGACATTACACCACCTGAGATATTGGTGTCTTAGCATTTGAGAGGAAAACTTCACCTTCTGTCCCTCCTCACACTCACTGGAGCCTGTTCAATATCTTGAATCCAGTTCATACACATTACTGGGTTGTCAGTTCCCGAAAATCCGGTGGCTTGCTACACAGAAAGGTCTTATATGAGCAAGTTTCCCACGACATTTGACGTCGAAAACAACATGATCCTCTGTTCGATTACATTTCTGGTGCCACCGAAAACACCATGCCATTCTTAGGGACAATCTCGTGTCTCCATAGCTGAATTCATCAATTGTACCACGTTGGTTAACACCTCATTCTATGGGTTTACCTCCTAAATATTTGGCTTTGTGGAAATCAAATCCACTCTCTGTACGTGCTCTGGTCCCCGCCCAACAATGGCGGTCATGGTTGGGGTAGTGTGTGGTTGGCTCCCACGTTTTGATTTGGAGTTGACACATTCTCCTCTTGGCCATCCCCTTGCATATGTGGTCTACTCTGCGCATGTTGTAACACCCTAAAATTTGGAAGAGCGACTAATTTAAAATTTCATAAATACACAAAATAAAGGATAAGTTCTCTTTCTACGAATCAGTACTTGAATTACCTTAAATATAATATCTATATTTAACATCAACAATTGATGATCCAAACCTTACACAAAGTATAGATTAGGGACATGTGTTATTAAAACCCAATAACAGTAGCTATCTCCGAATGTGGAAGACATCATCAAATAACTAGATCCTTCACGTGCGTCTAACTAGGACTCAATTCTTCACAGTGTCGCTAGTACCTTTCCCCCAACAAGTACTTGATGTACATGCCGACAAACAAAAAGGTTAGGCTTAACGCCTAGTGAGCTCAAGCAGTTTTCATCATAATTATAAAATGGTAAGATTGAAATACTTCTTATTTACAACATAATTCCCATATGAACTGTATTTATCGTAAAAGCAACTTCCAAAACCCACTATTTTCTTGATGAATACTCTAAATCAAAACACTCATTTATATGCAACCCAAAACTCAATACTCACTCAACCAAACATAATGCTTGATATTCAAATACTAAAAAAAATGAATAAGACTCAAGTATCTTAAAGCAACCAAATATAAACATTAAGTAACAATTGGAGCGTCAAATCGTGGGTACGCTTCATACCCAAAATAACACAAAAGCATGGTTAAAATATCATATCCAAAAATCACCTTTCGGTGACGAGGGAGACCTGATTCTAATGAATGTGATGGAACACAAAAGTATGTCACATATTTATGTTACATGAGCGTCACTTACATATTACACATTCATTTACATCAAACTCTTCGATTCTTTAGTTAATGAGTTAACAAGCTCAACAACTCCATGTCTAGTGCTTGTGGAGTCCCAAGTTCAACCATACTAGGTCTGTACCTTAGATTATCCAAATTCGAGTCTAGACTTGTTCACTATAAAATTAGATTTCACTGCTCATTGGCCGATGCCTGACTCCAGGAGTCCACACCTTACTTTCCAATAGAGACCCAATGCCTATTTTAAGTTACAATGGGTAAATTAGTATCCCGAGACAATTTCCACAAGAAATTACATTTTGCTGGTCTACAACCGATGCCCAACTCAAAGAGTCCACACCTTACTTTCCAATAGAGACCTGATAGGTTTAATTTATTAACCTTATTACATCACTTTTTTGTTAGATTTTTCCTTTGTTTTATTTGCCCAATATACCCCTTTGAGTCACTTTTATCTTTATTTTAGCACTTTTATCATCTTCTAAGTTTATCATGAATTAATGGCATTTTGTCTTAATTTGGATCTAAATTAGATCTTGATTTAATTTGTGTAGATTTTGGAAAATACTACAACTTCTTGGAGGAATCATTTATTGCTGATTTTAAAGTTGTAGGAGTCTTATAGGAGTGTGAGGTGGGCTTATTTTTGATGTTTGGGCCAAAGAATGTTGATGGGTCGAGGCTATTTGTTGATGGGCTGAAGACTATGGATCATCAAAGACTTTTGTTACTTAGAGCCCAAGTTTGATTATTAGTATAAATATGTATATTAATCCCTGAAATTCAAGTTCTAATCACAGTTTAATAGCAATGACAATATAAGAATCAAACAAACAATCAACCTGTTTTCCAATTCAATTCAAGATTTCGTATACAATGTTCTCTCTCAAATTTTCTCTCTCTACAATTTGTCCTCTTACTTGACTTACAACACTAAGAACTACTAACCCCTTCTAGTAATATCCCTATTTATACGCACACACTCAACACAACTAAACACTATACAAGATTTTGACTTTGACTTTTATTACAAATAGACTTTGACTTGCTATAAGAGTTGACTTGAGCTTTGACTTGGCTTGACTTTCAGTCTTCAGTATTCATGATCTTGTATCCAACAAATATGTGCACTAACAATCTCCCCCTTTGGATCAAGATCATCTCCAAAAAATATTTTACAATACAATCTCCTCCTTGTTCAAATTCTGACAGATATAATTAATTTCAGAAATGTAACCACTTAAGCAATCTCCCCCTTTGTCAGAATATAATCAAATTCAATCTCTTCTTATCTTCAAAAACAGTTCTGTATTATCCCCAAAGTCTTTGAACAACACTTGCAAAAAACTTTAACAATCTTCTCCAAAGGTTATAGAAACCTCTTTCAGACTTCAGAAAGAAATTATCTTCAGATTCAGCTCGGTTTGCTTTAGCAAATTATCTTCAAAGAAAATTTCAGTAACATCCAGCTTGCTTTCAGAAATCTTTGAATTTGCTCTTCCAAACTTGTACAATCTTTTACAACTTACATTCTTTGACACAAACTTATGATAAACTTTCTTCAAACATTGCATTTCTTGAACTTAGCTTCGCCTAAATTCATTTCTCTCATTTCTTGATCATCTCCCCCTTTTTCATGATTGTAGCACAGAAATCATCAAAACATTCACAAGAAATGTCATGTACCAATCTGACCACTGATCTTTGACAAGAGCCTCTGACTATTTATCGATCCAAATGATATTCATCCGAATCTTTGCAAATTCAGACAAATTATGAGTGTAACACCTGAATCAACAAATGAATCAGTTAGAAATGTCTGTCAGTAACACGAAGTCATTGTGTGTAACGAATACACATTGGAAAGGAGCTTTTTGATGTTCACTCCCCCAGGTCTTCCATTCAATTATCGAATAACACAAGGTTAAACTATGGTTAAACTATGAACGTTTAGACATAAAAACGAATTTTCTGTGTGTTCGTGCTTGTGTTTGAAAGAATTTAGCACTGATGATTGCTTTTGTTAGGCTCAAAATTGTGTAAACCATTGAGACAACAACAGTATAACACAGACTCAATTGTGCATGATCGAAGTGCGAAGGTGGGGCAGACTTCCTTCTTTTTCAATATCCAGATTTTCCAAATGAAAACCATATAGCATATGTGTTGCATCCCCAGAAAATATTGAAACATCTTCTTTTTAAGAAAAAGATGAGTAGCTGGTGGGGTTTAAAGCAAGAGTTGGAATGGGCTAGTTGTCTGTTTCAATGATGTTCACCAAAGAATTGTGAAACAATCAGAAATGTGGCTGCCCGACTCAGAAAAAGTTGGTGCAGAGTTTGATATTCTTTTACTCTGTTCTCTCACCCTCTTTCTTTTTAACATTGAGCTCACTTCTAACGAAACTCTTTTTTTCATTTTACCTCATCACACCCACACTCATATATTGACTCCTCACACTCGATCACTCAAGATTAACTTCTTGGGTAGGAAACACTGGTTAATGTGAATCCATAGAAGTTCTGTTAAGCTCACACAATGAACCCATGTTTTCCTAAAAGCATATGTTGCTCAAAATGGTTTAACTTTCCAGTTAAAGCACATAATGTGAAATACATGTCAGATGTATGTATGCTCATAAAGATAATCATAAAGATTTGAGCATTTTAAACATTTAAGATATTTCAAAACAAGTATATTGAATGAATGAAATGAATACAAGAAACTTGTTTGAAAATCTGACATTGTATGAAAAAGATAAAAAATGAATGATTTATCATGAAAATCTTAGGTCATGAAAAATTGGATATTGTCTATACGAAACAAAATATAGACATTCTTGAAAGAAACGTTTCGAATGAAATCACGCTCAAACTTTGAATTTCATGCGGGGCGTCTTACCATCGAAAATTTGTTCCAATATGAGACATGGTAAGAACGTTTCCAACATAATATTAAACCAGTGTGTGTGAATACTTGACAGTATATAGAAAAGATAATACACAAGTATTTATCTTTGGAAACACATGGTTTGTTTAAACAATTAAGCTCATGAATAATGAAAACATTTAAAATCACACTTCTAAATTCATGAAATCGTTTTAAGAATAAGAAGTGGTTTGAACATTTAAGAACATGTTTTCTATGATTGAAATTCGTCATTCTTTCAACCATATATGAGATTAAGAGTAGAATATTTCCTTACGCTCAGCTTAAATCTCATTAAGTCAGCTCTAAAGTCATATTGAATATGATCGTCTAAGCTCGCTCTCAAATCTGCAAACAATCACAAAGTCTGTCAAAGCACAAAGCTTTATTCACAAAACTTTATTGAAAAATAAAGACATAAAGCAATAAAACATGTTAAGAACGAGTTCTGATCAGATGTAATCAGAAGTCATATTCCTAACTCCTTAACTCCCCCTGAAATTATGCATCAGAAAATTTGCCAGTTATAGAATATATGCCAATTATATCAACTCCCCCTCAAATGTAGATTATCTTATCATCTTCACACACTCCCCCTGAAATCATGAACGAACTTAAATGCAGATATCTTTCAGATTAAAAATAAACAAATGAAGAAAAATAACAAAAACTAAACTTTATTAGGTAACAACAGATTAAGTCTTGAGATTTAGCATACCAAGTTTTGAAATGAGAAAATTAAATCTCTTTTCATCAAGTGGCTTGGTAAATAAATCAGCAAGCTGATAATCTGTGTTTACAAAGTAAAGTTCGATTGTACCTTTTTCAACATTATCTTTAATAAAGTGATATCTCACGTCCATGTGCTTGGTCTTAGTATGTTGAATAGGGTTTGCTGATATGGCAATTGCACTCTTAGAATTGCAGTAAATCGGGATCTTGTCGTACTTAAAGCCATAATCTCGGAGTTGTGTCCGCATCCACAACACTTGAGAACAGCAGCTAGCCGCAGCTACATATTCTGCCTTGGCTGTTGAAGTAGATACACAGAGTTGTTTCTTTGAAGCCCAACTCACGAGTTTATCGCCAAGAAATTGTATGTGTCCCGACGTACTCTTCCTGTCAACCATACAACCTGCATGATCTGCATCTGAATATGCTGTGAGCTCGAAACCTGTATCTTTAGGATACCACAGACCAAGATCTGCAGTGCCCTTGAGGTATCTAAAAATACGCTTGACTGCAGACAAATGGGATTCTTTAGGACTAGCCTGATATCTTGCACATAAGCATGTAGAGAATATTATATCCGGCCTACTAGATGTTAAGTACATTAAAGAACCAATCATACCTCTTTAAGTTCTAACATCGACAGCTTTTCCAGAAGGATCAACACCAATCTTAGTTCCCGGTGCCATCGGGGTTCCAATAGGAGTAAAATTTTCCATTTTAAATTTTCTAAGAATATCAAAAATGTACTTTGCTTGATTAATAAAGATCCCCGTGGAAAATTGTTTGACTTGTAATCCGAGAAAGAAATTCATCTCTCCCATCATACTCATCTGAAATGTTGACACCATAAGGTTAGAAAAATTCTTACAATACTTAGCATTAGTTGAGCCAAATATGATATCATCAAAATATATCTGAATTAAAATGATATCAGATTTTTCCTTTTTAATAAAAAGAATAGTATCGATTTTACCTTTCGAGAAGCCTGACTTGACTAAAAATTTGGATAACACTTTATACCAGGCGCGAGGGGCCTGGTATAAAGAGCTTTGTCTAGAGTGTATACATGATTAGGTTTCTCTGGATTGACAAAACCTTCAGGCTGAGAGACGTAGACTTCCTCCTTTAAGATGCCATTTAGAAAGGCAGTCTTCACGTCCATTTGATAGACGGTGAAGTTCTTGTGTGCGGCATATGCTAGAAACATACGAATAGCCTCGATGCACGCAACTGGATCATAAGTCTCGTCATAGTCAATACCTTCCTCTTGCCTATATCCTTTAGCCACAAGTCTTGCTTTGTTTCTGATTACGATACCATCTTCGTCTTTCTTGTTCTTGAAAACCCATTTTGTGCCAATTATAGTCTTTCCTTCAGGTTTAGGCACTAGTCTCCAGACCTTAAGCGCTTCAAATTGATTCATCTCATCTTGCATCGCAGTTACCCAGTCTGAGTTAGCTAGAGCTTCAGATACTCGTGTTGGCTCTATCTTGCTCAGGAATGAATCATGCATGCATTGGTTGAGTGTAGCAGACCTAGTTTGCACCGGTTTAGATGGATATCCAATGATCTGATGTATTGGGTGCTCTTTGGTCCACTTGTGTTCATGAGGGAGTCGATTATATGTAAATTGATCATAATGTTCGTCTAAAAATCCACTTTCAGCTTCTTCATTTTATTCAGGATTAGGTAGGGGTCCAGTTGAAGTATTTTGTGCAGAAGCTTCAGTTGGTTGGACATTTTATGTCTGTTGATTAGTCGTTACCGTGCATCCAACTGATTCAGCAACTTCTGGCTCAACAATTTCATGTACAGCTTCAACTGATGGAGTAGGCGTTTGAATTGAAACTTCTTGCTGAACCGGGGAATTGGATTCAGTAGATATATCTGAAGTGGTTGGATGATTTCTTCTTGAATCTTCCAATCTGTCAACCACAACAGGTTTAGTCACTTTAGTTCCAAGAAATTCATCATAGAACAATTCAAACAATAATTCTAAATCAGATAAATGTGATGTAGACGATGACGCTTTATTCGATTTATTGTCACTCATTACAGGTTCTGGACTGATCTGTCCAGAAGATAATACACCAGTAATAACGGGTTTTGAACTGTCTTCAACATAAACCATCTCTTCATCGAATGTGACGTTGACGCTCTCAACTACGATTTTTAACTTCTTTAGATATACTCTGTAGGCTGCAGACGTTTTAGAATAGCCGATAAAGATGCCTTCGTCAGCTTTTGGACTGAACTTGTTCAGGTTTTCCTTGTCATTCAATACAAAGCATCTGCATCCAAAGATATGAAAGTGTTTAATGTTAGGTATTCTATTATTTATTAAAGCATACGGAGTTTTACCGAACCGTCGGTGGATAATGGAGCGATTCTGAGTATAGTAGGCAGTCGACACAACTTCAGCCCATAGAAATAGAGGTAGATCTGATTGACTTAGCATAGTTCGAGCGACCTCGACTAGCGTTCTGTTTCGTCTCTCTACGACTCCATTCTATTCAGGCGTTCTGGTAACAAAGAAACTGATGTGTTATCCCAACCGATTCGAGATAATCTTCAACAATTTTGTTCTTGAATTCTGTGCCATTATCCGTTCTAAGAAGCTTGACTGTCTTCTGCAGATTCACTTGAGTGGTCTTTAGAAATGTGATGATGACTTCGGGCGTCTCATCTTTTGATCTCAGAAGTTTGACCCAAGTGTATCTCGAGTAATCGTCCACAATCACTAACACATACTTTTTGTCGTTTATGCTTTGAGTACACATTGGACCATAGAGTTCCATATGCAGTAACTCCAAGGTAGAACTTGTACTCGGCTCAGGCTTTGGCTTATGAGCGGCTCTTTTCATCTTGCCTTTCTCACACGCTGCACAGAGACGTTCTTTAACATAATTGAGCTCTGGAAGTCCTTTCACCAAATTACACGTGACCAGCTTGTTGATATACCAAAAATTCAGGTGAGAAACTCTTCGATGCCATAACCAACTCTGTTGCAACGAAGCTTTTCATAGTAGACACACCTCATTGTCAGTCTTGACTTTTGACAAGTTGATTGTGTAGAGGTTTGACTTTATCATTCCGACCAAGAGTTCCTTACCATCTTCAGTATACATACTACACCTTTTGGCTTTGAAATATACCTCTAAGTCTTTGTCACAGAACTGCCTGTAAGGTCATGATTTCACAATTAAACAATGTATAAAGATTGACATGAGATAGATTGGGTTAGAAATTGAATGTATTATTCACAACCTAGAGAGAGAAAGAGTTTCTCTCTCTAGAAACACTTACAAATTTGAAAGGCTACATTGTGTATGGAAAGTTACAAACAAACTACAAACATTCTCCTATTTATAGCCCAAATATCCTATATACAACTAATAAACCCAACCCATATGCTAATGACAAGGCCTATTGCACTATGAATTACTTTACAAAACTTTCTAAATACAGTACACTAACATTCTCCACCTAAAGTTTTGTAAAGGAATCATCCCTTATCAGCTTCAGCTCTTCTCCCCCTTGATTTCTTTGAAAAACTTTAGTGTTGCTTAAACTTCAAAACAACTCCGGCTCCCCCTTGAAAGTAGCTCTTATCCTTGAAGTATCAACTGAAATATCAGATTCGATGTGCACAATAACCTCGACTGAGAGCACAAAAGACAACTTTTATCTCTAGAAAATTCAACACATTCGTTATGCCCACAAGAAAGAAATGTGTGAATTTTGACGTGACAACCAAAGTGCATCTTCAGTTTATAACATCAAATTTGTCTTTGACCGCGAGTTGAATAGGAATTCAGCTTAAGAACTTAATCAAGTACGCTTGTCGGAGGATGCAACTTGTAGCAAACACTACTAGGCAGGGTAGAAGATTTATCTAATATCTGCTCAACAACTGATGAAGAATGCTCTGAGAAAAAAATTTTGACAATTAAATCTCATAAGGCAACTTGTCGCAAAAATGGGTGTGAACAGTAACTTGTCACGCAGAACAAAGGCACACAACTCGCAGATCAAATAACTCGCAAAGAACTGTTCATGTGTTATGCGCGTTTTTGAAACTCGCAAGCCTCTACGTGCGCGTTTTTGAAACTCGAAAGCCTCTACGTGCGCGTTTTTGAACTTCTCGCTGACTAGACTTGTGCGTTTAGAACTTAGAATAATTTGACAATATCGAAACTCGCTAAGATTGAAACTCGCATAATACACAAACTCGCAAGTCACTGTTCATATTACTTCGCGCTAACAAGCATGTGCGCGTTTATGGTTCGCGCAGAGCACTACTTGCGCGTTTCTATGCCATTGCGCGTTCTTCCTTTCCTTGCGCGTTCTACAGCGTGCGTGTTCTTCAGATGAACTTTACGTGTTCTTCATATGAATCTTGCGCGTTCTTGAGATCTTGCGAGAAAACAAGTCTGAAAGCTTAAAATCACCAAATCTTTCACATATCTTCGAATTTTGAGATGAAACTTTGTGAGCATGTTCGAAAATCACTTCTGAACAACATTGTAGTTGATGATCTTGTCTAAAAACATCTCAATAACAGAATTCGATCACAACACAGTAAACTATATTTCGAACACAAAAAAATCTTAAAATCGACTAATTCTTCTAAATTGATTGAAATCACACAATGTGATTGATTACAAAAGATTCGACTCTAAGCATATAATCAATCTAGCATCAAATCTCGATCAATTAAGCTCTAAATCAAGAAATAAGAATTTTCGTAGTTACTGTTCATGCGACCAAGTATTGTTCCATTGAAAAGTTGCGAAAATCGATCGTTTCGATGAATAATTTCTTCGATTAGGCTCTGATACCATATGTAAGGTCATGATTTCACAATTAAACAATGTATAAAGATTGACATGAGATAGATTGGGTTGGAAATTGAATGTATTATTCACAACCTAGAGAGAGAAAGAGTTTTTCTCTCTAGAAACACTTACAAATTTGAAAGGCTACATTGTCTATGGAAAGTTACAAACAAACTACAAACAATCTCCTATTTATAGCCCAAATATCCCATGTACAACTAATAAGCCCAACCCATATGCTAATGACAAGGCCTATTGTACTATGAATTACTTTACAAAACTTTCTAAATAAAGTACACTAACACTGTCCAATGCTGAATAGGTTATGTCCTAAACCTTCAACATAGCTCACCTTTTTAATCGTTATGTTCTCTTGAATCACATCACCATATCCCAGAATAGGTGAAAACTGGTCATTTCCGAATCGAACTGTTTCACAATATTTCTCTGTATAATTAGACAATAAATCTTTCTGCCCGGTCATATGCTTGGAGCAACCAGAATCCAAGTACCACATATGATGGGTCTGCACAGGAGAAATCACGAAACAATTGGTTTAGGTACCCATTTATAGATGTGTCCTACAGTGTTAGCATAAGATTTTGGCACCCATTTAAATTTGGGTCCTCTTTTCTTTTGAAAATCTTTTGAAGCATGAGAATGATATGAATAGACATGATATGTTCCAAACCAAACATCAGAATATTGCCGAGAAGCAAAATTATTTCTATGATAAGTAGATGACTTTCTAGCAGACGAAGATAATTGGAATAATTGCTTTATTGAATATTTCTTGTAAGAAGTTACAAGTTTTTGTTTATTAAAAGCAACATTCTCAATTACATCATGTTTACTATAAGTTTTTCTATTACAAGAAATATCATAATATGATTTCGCAGTCTCGTCAATCTTCTTCTTTGGTAGCCATTCTGATCTCACTCCAGTCTTTCTCGTATTCACATCTGAAACATTTGAACTTTTAAAGTTAGAACTGTGAGATTTGAAAGATTGCTTGTTCTTTGGCTTACCAGTGGTTGTCCGTTTCTGTGAATGCCGAGTTCTTTTCTTTTTACCTTTGGCATTCTTGGTATTCACAGAAACTGGTTCATCAACTTTCGTTGATGTTTCACCTTTCTCGAACATACTTGGTAATCCAAAAGAATTGATTATAAACTGTGAATGATCATGAAGTTTTGCATTGAAATCAAATTGAGCAATACAATCATCTAAATCACCATCAGAATTTAAGAAATCAAACTCTTCATCAAACAGACTTTTAACATAATCAGATTTTGAAGCTTTCGAAGTCTTTGAAAAATCAGAATTGCTAAACACAGTTGAAAACACAATTTGTTCTAGATTAGTCAAAATCCTTTCTTTTGCCAAAGTGTTCTCGAGTTCAGAAATTTTACTTTCTAACACGAGAGGAGGTACATAAATTTTACATTCAACTGGTTTAGCCTCCAACTCCTCTGTAGAATAACTTTGGAAATAGTCATTTGAAAAAAATGTTGACTTATCAGAACTGTAACTATAATTCAACTTCTCATATCTAAATGGAAGTTGCATTTTAGTTTTGTTCTTTCTTTTCTCCCTTTCCGTAGCTTCATCCTCTTCTGAAAGTTGAGTCCACTTAACTTTGAGTTCAGGGTATTGTGGTGCCAGTTTTAAAAATCCAAAATCATATAAGGCAGACACTTTAGAAATACCATTTTTGAGATAGTGTGGGTTCTCGTAACCAAGACCCCAACACTCACTACTCTCCTTGGGCTTGTTCAGGTGAATGGTTTGCTCAGTTTGACCCAAAGTTTAAAGTTTTTCCTCTAAAACATTCACTTTTTCAGATAAAGATTTGTTCTCTTTCTTTAATGATGAACACTTTTTCCTAATTTCTTTAGCTTCAAATTTACACAGTTTATACTTTGACGTAGTTTCAGATAGTTCATTATGAATTATAGTCTTTTCTTTCGCACTGGTATCAATGTTTTTGTGCAAAGCCTCAATCAATACGTTCTTCTCAGCAATATCCTTGCTAAGTTTTAGTATTGACTGGTTTTTCTCTTTAATGATACCTTTCTCACGTTTAAGCTTAGACTCTAATTCCTGGATTTGAACCATCATGGCTTGCATTTGATTAAGAAAATTTGATTCAGACATATCACATACCTCTTCGTTGTCTTCACAGTCTGAATCGGGTTCAACTTCATTCTCTTCCTTACCCATAAAACACATACGAGCCTTTTCTTCTGTATCCTCTTCATCGGAATGATCAAGCCAGTATTCGTCCTCGGCCATAAGTACTTTGCCAGCCTCTTGTTGCTTGGCCAAAAGCATCTTGTTTTTGTAGTACTCGGAATTGTGGACCTTAGGCTTCCGATAATCCTTTGCAAAGTGGCCGAGTTTTCCGCGGTTGTAGCACTTCACTGGCTCGGGCTCTTTCTTCTTCTCTTCATTTCTATACGTCTTCTCTTCACGCCTTTTCTCTTCCATCATTTTTCCTTCAATTCACTCTTTGTGTTCATAGTTTCTTGAACCTGAAGAGTATCTCTGACTGTTAGAACCAGGCTTCTTGTAAAATTTCTTTTGAAAGGATTTAGTCAACATTAGCATAGCCTGTTTCAGATTCTCGCAGTCATCTGAGTCAGAATCCTCTTCACTTTCTATCTCATCAGATTCAGAAACTATAATCTTCTTCTTCTTCTTTAGGCTCACAGATTTCCTTTCTTTCTTCTTTACTACCAGGGCAACAGGATCAACAATCATTTTCTCAGCCTTATTCTTTTCATCCTTAATCTCCTCCACCTCTTCTTCATTTTTCCTTAAAGTCTCGTACAACTCGTGGAGTGGTATCTCGTTCAGATCCTTAATTTGTTTCATCTGCCTTGTGAACCTCTTCCACTCAGGCTGCAGTATGCTCAGGAATTTGACATTCAGTTCAATCTGAGATTTCATGACTTTGTTCTTACTTAGCTCGTTCAGAAGAGTCACAAATCTGTCATATGTTGCTTCAAGAAACTCACCCTCCTTGGCCTTGAACTCTTCATAGTTATTCAGTCAGTTTGAGACTTTAAGTTCATTGCCGATCTTGGATCCTAACATCATCTTTTCAAGCTGATCCCACATTTCCTTGCCCGTGGCATTGTAACTGTCAATCTTGATGTAGATCTCGTTCGGAATTCCTTGTAAAATGAATGATCTAGCCAGTCTGTCAGCTTTACTCCTTTTCCTATGTTCATCTGAGTATTCTTCTAGAGGCAGTGGGTATTCCTTGTTGACTATCTCCTCAACATTTTCTCATTCAGTAGACAATATTTTGGTGGGAGGTTTCATCACTCCTTCCTTGAGAGATATTCGGATATAGTCACCCAAATCGTTGCGATCAATGAAATCTAGGAAGCGGTGCTTCCATTGTTCATATTCGCCTTTGAAGAGCACCAGAGGCTTCACGTCCGTACCAATGGCTAATGCTTCCCTTCAAGTCATTCTGTTTAGAAAACTGTTTCAATTAGAACTTGAAATGATTGTTAGTTCAATAGAAATCAGAATACAGAAAACACTTAGAAAGAATTTTCAGAAAATAAAATTTCCAAAAATCTCCTAAGTATGGAATTCGCACACCACACTAAGACAAGCACAATTCGCACAGAGAATTCGCACACAAGCAAAATTAGCCAAGAATTCACACACTTAAAACTTCAGAATTCTCACACTTCATAATTCACACGTAGTTATATGCGAGTTCTAGGAATTCGCACACAACACTAAGCGAAATCTGGACTTAGAAAAAGAATTTAGAAAAAATCAACACTTTTCGCATACACATTTCACATAACAGAATGCTATGAATTATGTACTTGGAAAATATTTGAATCTCAAAGAATTCGTATCGATGCAAAATCAACACTTAGAAAAAATTTCAACTCTTTATGCGAACTTTGAACAATTTGTATGAAGCTAGATGCGAATTCTTAGGAATTCGTATCCTTCTTTATGCGAGTTCTACATTTTCGCATACAAGCATATGCGAATTCTTTCCTTAGAATATTTTTCACAAAACTTTTCGTATAAAGAACTTATGCGAATTTTGACGTTTCGCATACAAACTAATACGAATTTTGAGGAATTCTCACAACACACACATGCGAATTCAGCATATTTCGCATATCACTATTATGCGAATTCTAGACTTGTGAAATTTTCAGACACAAAATTTATGCGAAATCTCTTTATCTGCGAGTTCTTGATGCAAGTTCTTGAGGCTTATGCGAGTTCTTCGAATCTCGACAAAAATTCACTCTGATCTTCTCAAAAACCCATCAAATCTTCAACTTTCGATCTGTAACTTTGACAATTTGATCACTAATACATCTAGAATCGATTACAATCACTGAATTTCAACAAAATTCACTTAAGCATACAAATTCAGTCTGATACAGAGCTTTCGAACTCGTGAAACTAAAACTTGTAAAATTTTACAATTCGATCAAAATTACGGTGCAAGAGTACTACAAATCAACTAAAGATTTGTCTAATACACTATACGAACACACTAGACTCAATAAATCGCACTATTTCACACAAAATTCGAAAATTGATCAAAAACTCAACACACAGTGCAAAACTCCATTTTCTTGATTGATTCCAATTTGAACTCTGCTCTGATACCAATTATTAATCCATGAAATTCAAGTTCTAATCATAGTTTAATAGCAATGACAATATAAGAATCAAACAAATAATCAACCTGTTTTCCAATTCAATTCAAGATTTTGTATACAGTGTTATCTCTCAAATTTTCTCTCTCTACAATCTGTACGCTTACTTGACTTACAGCACTAAAAACTACTAACCCCTTCTAGTCATATCCCTATTTATACGTACACACTCAACACAACTAAACACTATACAAGACTTTGACTTTGACTTTTATTACAAATAGAATTTGACTTGCTATAAGAGTTGACTTGAGCTTTGACTTGGCTTGACTTTCAGTCTTCATGATCTTGTATCCAACAAATATGTGCACTAACAATGTATGTCATGTATGGATTTAAAAAAATAACAACCGTTTGGGTTAAACACTTAATTAGTTTACTTTGCTTTCTAGTTGTTGTGCTAGACTCCTTAAGAGTCTAAGCTTTTGTTACTTGCAAGTATTAAATCTAAGTTGCCATTTGAAAATTATTTGTTCTACTCTCTTGCTTTTGGATTGAAGTTTTCATCAATTTTCGGTTACATTGTGAAATTAATCTAAAGTACGAGGCACTATATTAGATTTAGTAATCTCTTTAGTGACTCGAGATTAATTTCCATCGGTGGTATTTTTCAAAGTTTTCAAAGCAAGCGTTCATGATTTCAAAGTTACTTCACTTTTCGGTTGGTTATTTGGGGTTAACTTACACCGATGGAAATATATTGGATCCTTATCCTATTAAAGCTTGTGATTAGTTCCCAAGTAATTACAAAGCAGTTTTCTACGAGTTTTAAGGTAAGAATTCGTTGTTGTGACGTAACTTGCATGACAAGTTTCATAACTTGTTAACCAAGTTACTACAACAATCCTGCAATACTTTTATGAATTTCTTTACTTCCTTTTTCTGCTTTGAGTTTTACATTACTGTCTTTTACTTTTTCGCACTTCACTTTACTGTCATTTACATTCCCGCACTTTACTTTCTGCAATTTACTTTATTGTCATTTAACTTCCCGTACTTTACTTTCCTGTCTTTTCCATTTCCGTTATATACTTTCTGTAATTTACTTTCATGTTATTTACATTTCTGCAATCTACTTTTAGTATTTTCCATTTCCGTTACTTACATTTCCAGTCCTTACATCATTCTAAAGAAGAATCCGAGCAATGATAGGCTAATCGCCTTAGCTTGGGGTGTAAGGCAGAGTTAAGACTGAAATTGGTGTGAAAGAAAAGAGGTGTTTTAAATATAACATTGTTATCTAACTATTTCTTTCAGATGATTAATGTTTCATTGAAGATTACATCTAATTAACTGACAACTAATTTTGTGTATGAAAATGCATTAACTTTCAGAGTTAAGATAAATATGAAAAACATGAGATAAAATGAGAAGGCTATAAATAGCTTTAGTACCTGAGAATTGCTAAACTCCTGCGGTGTAGGATGGTAACACTGTGTTGTGCTAGGATTCACGACGTTTAACATAAATGATGTCGTATAGATAACACGTGAGCTCTTGTGTGTACTCTTAGGAGTCCATCTGATCCGATAGTTGATACTGTGACAAAACTGTAGGACCATCCTGTGGTACTATAGGATTATCCAGGTGCTATAACTTCTTTTTACCGAATCACTTATTTTTTTGTGTTAACAAACCTTTGCACCATTTTCTTCTTCTCTACGACTGATTTTTAATTGATAATACAAACAAACCACTCATAAAGATTTTCTCAAATTCGCCATCTGAAATTAGTTTTTAAAGATTGGACTTTTGAAAAAGAACTTTCACAACCCTTCCCTGTGATGGTACTTTTACCATTATTACTTGTGATGAGACGATAGTAAACCAAGGTGTATAATTGTACTGGGTTCTATTTTACATGAATCTCTGAGGTTTCATAAATCAATCATAACAAGACCCAATGCCTATCTCAAGTTATGTTACGGGAATGCTCATTCCACCCAAACTGACTCCTATGCCTATGGATCCATTGCATTACAGTCTAAAACATTACATGACTCCAAATGAATGACTAACGCACTCAAAACATGTAATTCTCAAATCAGATGCAATAAATGCATATCATAACCAAAGCCCCACATCGAGCTATTAAAACCGGATAATCGTCTCGAAGACCCAACAAGGTCAAAGCCGAGCCAAAAGCTCACAATTAAATTGCCAATACATGAAAGTCATCATATGAAATAAGACGTAATAGATCAACGTTATGCTATTACACTCCAAATGTTTGATTAACTCAAAACCCATCATTATCATTTTCCAAACGGTTTATAAAACCAAATGCACCAAAAGTGCGCTTTCATCAAAGGACTTCCATTTTATAAAATAAATCATCAAAGAACATACTAATGTGATTTATTCACCAAAATATCCAAAAACCCCAAATACAGGCATTTCGCAAGATTTATAAAACTAAAAGTGCCAAAGATGCAAAACTCATCAAATAAACAACACATTTGGTAAACATCAAATAAAGAACTTTAAAACTCTATAATAGACATTTTTGGCATGTACATAGTTTTCAAACTTAGGTTCCAAACTCAACCATTAGCCTCCAATGATGTAGATTCCACCATTTCCAGTCATCTTCCATAAGAAGCTAGGTTTCCAAATAGCCCATTTCCTCAACTCTAGAAATGAACCAACAACAAGTAAATCCTTTAGATCTACAATGTAACACCCCTAAAATAAGTTTAAATTTAAACCCGAATAAAGTCTTGGGTAAAGACTTAAATAAATAACTCGCCCAAAAGGGGAAATATTATGGCGTTTACAATACAAAGTACAAGATATAATTTAACGACCTACTACCCTAAACTAGACTAAGCTTAGATTAAGGACGGGTGTCACTATCTCTTCCAAAAGAACCATGTTCCACAAAACAATCGCCAAAGCTATTCTTCACAAAAACGTGCCTCTACCAGCGACTCAACTCTCCACTTAAACCCGATGATTCACACTGTTAGAATGACCTGATATACATGTCATTTTAAGAACAAGTATTAGGCTAAATGCTAGTGATATCAAACAGTTATAAGATGTATATCTGAAATAATCAAAACGGAAATATAGCTTTAAATCAATACATTGTACCATTTGAGTCAAAAATTGTTTCCGGAAGAACTCATGTACATTTTGCAATGACAAGGGAGGCCCGATTTCCACGATTAGTGACGGAACACAAAAGTAAGCAACAATTCATCTTAAATAAGTCACACTCAAGGATTATAGTCGAAATGACATATCAAGCTCAACCACTCCTAGTCTATTGCTTGTAGAGTCTCAAGTTCAACCACACTAGGTCTATACATTTTACTCTATTGGTCGGTGCCCGACCATATAGGCCCATAACTTAGTTTCCATAGAGACTTAATGCCTATCTCATGCTACAATAAGGGAATTCAATATCCCAAGACAATTCAACACAACAATACTCTATGCATATGGATCAATTACATTATAGTCTAACATAAATATACCACTAAGATATATGGTATCATTGTTTAATACCTAAACATTTAGATATAGGAAAGTACCAAGTACTAAATCCACATTTTGTTATAATATCATAAGTACGGAAAAATGCTCAATGGGTTCCAAAACTCATCAAAACTTGAGTTAGGAAATATTTAAGTATATGGAACCATTATCCATAACCATTTCATCGAAATGTCCAAAAATTATCCACACCCTACTTTTGACCGCGGTTTTCCAACATCAACCAAATAAAATAAATGAGTAGTAACAACCTTGTGAACTCACAAACATGCGTTTAAAACTTGTTAAAACATGCATGGGAGAAGTATCCTCAAGTAATCTCAAAACCCTAAAATCTCCCAAATTCCTCAAAATGAGGTTTAGGTTAATGAAATGAGAAATGTGATCAAGAGAAGTTTGGGTGGTCAAATAATAATGTTTTAACACGTATAAGGTTTGAAAAGTTAGTATGAACTCAAAAATTAGATTTTGATAAAAACCTAGAAAACTTAGAGATTTCTTGAATATGATGGTGAGAACGTGAATTGTTTACATCTAGCTTCCAATCTTAAATGATGCAACCAAATCTTGGAGGAATGAGGTAGATGGAACCTTCAATGCACTCTAGGTTGACATAAATGTGGGGAATCAAGTTGAGAGTGATTGAGGAGAAGTAGATGAGAAGTTATGGTGTGAAACTCCCCAAAATCGGACTTAAAACCCCTCTGCTACCCATGGGCGATAGTGATCAAGCGATAGTGACAATGTTACAATCGCCAATCACAGTCGCCACATATGTACCGCGACCCACACCCCTCCTATGATTATGGCCTAGCGATAGGACCAAGCCACAGTCGCCAGGCACTCTTGCATGGTTTGTAGCGCAGGGTGCCTTTCCTCCGCGATAGTGCCCTCGGCGATAGTGACAGTATCACAATCGCCGGGCACAATCACCCCACCAGTACCGAGACTCGAAAACCCAAATTTCACACCCGAATCTCTTTCGACACTCATTGATATTAAAAGTAAATAATCAAGACACAAAACCTACAATTGTAGATCACAATTCGAGTCATGAAGTAACTTCTATTTACCAAAATTTACGGTTGTTACATACAAAGATCCTCATACTAAAGCTTGGAATATTCAAGGAAACTTACCACTTCAAGATATTGAGGCCCTCTACCCAAAACCATCCATGGAAACCCTCAAACTCTACAAATCCAAGATTTCAAATACCAAATCTTAATGCCTCTTTAGGATTAATCTATCATAGATGCTCCAGATCTGATACCAGAGCTCCCAAAAATCGCACCAAGAAGGAGAGAAATGGAGAGGGGAGAAAAATTGGATAAAACCTTAAAAAAATCGGACCTTTAAAACCTCTAAACCCCTTCCCGTGGCCTTGGCCGTTCGTCGACCGTTCTTTAGGAAATCACGGGTGTTACATATGTACCATGTCAGTGTGACACACATGAGAATGAGGACATGAGATTACACCAATACTAGCACAACAATTAAAACGTACCATTACATTCATCAATCATCGTAATAATGGTATATTCAAGCATACTCACGTAACAACATATTCGTAATAGCATTATCTAAGTGAAATTATGGACACATTATACATAAGAATTCTCGTTACCATCATCACAATTCTTAATTAGTTCATTTTCGTCGACATCTGTAACCCTCCTATCTTAAGAGATCTACCCATAACTTATCATTGATAACTTAAAGTCTCAGCTTAAGTCTAGGCATCTAAAATTCATACCTAGTTTACTTAAACTAAGCTTTAATACCAACTTGTAACACCTCTAAATTTAGAAAATAATAGACAATTTAAAAACTTCCAAAATCCTTTAAATACATAGCTTTAATAACAAAATACTTAAAGTTTGCAAATGAAAGAATATAAGAAGGTGTATCAGTGTTCTAAATTGGACTATCTAACTCCTTAAATCGAATTAGAATAAGTCGGGTGTTACTAAATCCACCAAATCTGCTATCTTCCCAAAACCGGATGACGCCTCTAAAGACATCCTACCGGTGTAACAACCTGAACATTTATACATACAGTAAAATAAAATTTCTGTCTAAATACTGCCCCAGGCTTACATTTCAGAGTACTAGGTATACAACTATATCTTATTACACAACTGAGTTCAAAAAGTAAACTATTGCAGGAAGTCTTCTATCTCCTGGAAATAGCTCACATCTTCTCCTTACCCTTATCTGTACCTGCTACTTGTCGATAACCTGAAACAAGATTATAATTTTGAAAGAGCGAGGGTTAGACCAATGGTCTAGTAAGTCCCCTCCAATCACTAGTGCAACAGTTCAAATATTAATTAAAACATTTAAACAAAGCTTTATATCTTAAAAACATAACATGCTCTTTTAATCAAAAGTTAAAATACTTTATGCTTCGCAGGCATAACTCAATCTACTGGCCATCACTGACCACTTTTTACGCTTCGCAAGCGTACCTTAAGCTACTGACCAACATTTCCGTCAAAGACGGTATGTCTGTCTTGCACTGCCTTATTTTAGGGACACACCCTAATGGCATAAACGGGCCACACTCCCCGGTATAAGTAGGCGGGTCACACTTCCCGACTTAGGTCAGACTTCTGACTCAAATGTATGTATACACCTAGTCCAGACTATATATAAAACAAGTTTATATAAACTGAGCATAAACATGCCAAACTGATTAAATCAATCTTTTGCAATAATTCTGCATAACTTTCAATACTATAAATGCGCAGTATATAAAACCCACATTTATCAAATAACTGCTAAAATCATAAAAGATTTAGTTTGAAAGACTCACCTCTGATTCTCCTTGATTAAACTCTGACTTCTACTAATTAACACCACCTACGATGGTATTAAAAACAAAGGTAAGCTAACTTGAAACTAACACTCTTCCTTTCTAAAAACTCATCAAATACAATCTACTGCTATTATCCCGGTCGAAACCACTCTGATCAATACCTCTTAGGACAGATTAACAAAATACCGGTCGAATACATACACTGGTAAACACCGGTCGGTTTACTACACCGGTCGAGCCACTATACCGGTCAACAACAACATATCGGTCAACAACTTTATCGGTCGACTACACTTTACCGGTCTACCGATACCTTTACCGGTCCTTACAATCTATCGGTCAAACAACATACCGGTCGACCTTGGTCCCGGTCGACATTATATCAGTCGTTCCAGTCCATAACTATACCGGTCAATATCATCGTTCCGGTCCTATACCGGTCGAGTTCATACTAAGTCGGTTTACAGTAAACTCAAATCCATGAATCGATTGGAAACACGGATAAAAGCTTAAATAACACAACTATTTACCGACTATAACATGCAGATAGAAGTATTAAGCTAGAATCATACCTCTATTTAAATAACACAACTATTTACCGACTATAACATACAGATCGATTCCTCAAGATCTCTCTCTTTCTCTCTGCCTTCTTGCTTTGCGTTCTTTCTCTCTAAGTCGGTTTCTCAAAACTCAGATTTTCTAATATGAATACAAATATCTGAGAATTGTGATTATATATAACCAATGTTTCAATAAACCCCCTGAACTTTGGGTCTCGCTTAACTTTTCACCCAACTTCCAAATTAATAAATATTTTGGATCCGGATATTACAACCGGAACCTCTACAAAGCTTCAAATGTCGTTCAGATCCGTATAATACCTGATATACATGTCGATAAGAAAAAGTGTTAGGCTTAACACCTAGTGAGTTAAAGTTGTTTTCATCATATAAAACATAAAATGGTTAAAACGAACATTTTACTTTAAGCACGACCATCCTTAACATAAGTTATAAAAAAGACTATATTCACAAATCTTGCTATTTCCAATCCAAAATACTAACTTAGATAAATGACCAATATCCAAACTTACCCAATACACTCACAAGGCGCTATACCAAAATATCAATTATATAGATAAAATCATATATACCAAACACCGAAAGCATGGACAATAAAGTACATGAAACTACACTTTCAGTGACGGGGGAGTCCTGATTCCATCAAATGTGGCAGGAACACAAAGTTAAGCCACTTATCAACGTTCTCAAGTTCCACCGTGACCATGGATCCCCATATACTGCTCCATTGAGCACCACCGCAAGATTCCTACAATGGCCTGAGGGTCTACCCGACCTCTAGATGAATTTAACCACAAAAGTCACCAATCTCCATATACAGCTCCAATAAGCACGACCACAAGACTTAACACTCGTATACGACTTAACCGAGTACCACCACAGGCACTACCCATGACTTGGGGACCACTCACTAGACTTAAGTATGGACATCAAACCAGCACGCTTTATAATAAATAGACTCCTATACCTATAGATCCAATGCATTATAGTCTAAATTACATGGCATAAACTTGAATGATTAACGCACTCAAAACATGTAATATCCAACAACTATCAATAAATGCATTACACGTCCAAAGTTCCATATTGAGCTATTAACTTCGAACAAATGTCCCAAAACTCATTTTAGTATAATTCAAAACAAAAGGCCTTGTAAAACATTTGACTATTTTAACAAAGCCAATGTAAACTACATAAGCCGAAAAGACATATTTTTCAGTATTTAACAAATACATGGCACCTATAACATGAATAGGTCCATAACCGACACTTCACCAAAGCAATATGGCCAAAAGGCCCAAACCGTATGGTTTGTATTTCCAAAATCTTTACAAAGCCAAAGAATGACCGACATCAAGGGTTTATACATTTAAGGTCAAAAAAGGATTAAAGTGCCAACATCACTCATAAGTTGGGTGGAATTCCAAAACAACCCATGACTCTAAATATGGTCAATAAACACTTTAACTCGTTCAACGAATCCATTGAAAACATTTTTAACCCAAGTTACCCTTGTTAAGAGTTAAAACCTTAGTTTGCCCAAATTTTCCAAACATCTAAGAAATTGCATTTAGTTGATTAAAATATCTTTTGATATCTCAAAACGCCCAACAAACATTATAAATCATCAACAAAGATTTGATAATCCAAAAATACACAAATATCTATCAAATATGAAATGAACTTATGGGGATATGTTCATAACCCAAAATGAAGATATTTTGACTATATAGTTTTGCAATGCAACTAGAATTCACCTTACTAGATTTAAGCTAGATCTAGGTTTTCCCCCAAAACTTTGAGTTTCCTTATGGTGAGCACTTGAGATCTACAAGTAATCCATCCAAATCTTAGCTCCAACATTTTCAAAGGGTTTCCTCCACCTCAAGAGACCCAACACCTAAGATATGGATGAGAGGAAGAGGAGGGGGTTGAACAACAAACACAAAACCCTAACTTTTAGATTTGAAGGATGAGAAGTTTACCTTTCGTAAAACTCTTGAGTCTACCAAAATTACTCCCCCAAGGACAAAAACGAACTCAAATCCCACAAAATGCTCCAAGATGAGAGAAAAGAGTTTGGAAGAACGTTTGGTGAAGAAATAAGGAGACAAAGGCTGAAAATCGTGTTTTATGCTACACTGGACCTCCCGTGCGATATTAACATGCGATTGTGCCAAGGGCACAATCCTCAAAGTGTACTGTGGCCATTCCCTTCTAAGCGATAGTGACACGCGATTGTGCCATGGACACAATAGCCCCACATGTACTGTGAGTTTTTCAACCTCTTGACCCTTTTTTCCCCTAAAGATGATACTCCAAAACTTTCAAAATTACATATATTACACCAACTAATAGAGTGGCCATAAACATGCAACAAGGCATAAGCTTTTGCTTATCGAATTTTCCGGGTGTTACAAATATTATTAATAATTAATTTTATTACTATTTTTTATAATTAATATTTATGTATAGTTTAGTAGTAATAAATAATAATTAATATTAATGAGGGTTATAATCGAAAAAAATGATAAAAAAAACTCCTAATAAGCTATTCCAACTAGTTTATCAATAAACTAGCTTATAAGCTACCTTATAAGCTAGTTTATATCCATTCAAACGTGTACTAAAAAAATAAGCTAGCTTATGTTTGTCAAACAATGCTACGAGGCTGTTTGATTTTTATCCATTAAGTTCTGAATTATTAAGTTATTTTAAACGTTAATATGTCTAGATAAATTAAAATTAGTTATTATTTGATTTTTGTCCTAAACAAATAGTCTGTACAACAAAAAAAAATACCATTTTAACCTTGTGTCAACATAATTATTGAATGAATATAAACTATTTGATAACTATTTAAAATGACAAAAAGTTTAACATAATATGAATTATTTATAGTAAGATAAATATTATGTAAATTCAAGGAGTTTCTAACATAACACACTTAAAGTATATTTAAAACAATCAAATATTATTGTTTGATTACAATTTTTTTAATTTATTCATGTTGGCAAGCTATATTTTTTAATGAGACGTGTGATTAAAAATTGTAGGACAAGGGTATTTTTGGAAAAAGTTCTAACTTAATGCATTAAGATATGATGAGTTAACTTAACATGTTAAGTCAATCTCTTAAAGGGCGTTTGGTTCGCAGAATGTTTTTGGAATGAATGAAATATGTCAAAGGAATTTGACTTTGAAGGAATTGGAATTGAATGTTATTAGGTTTGACCACCTGTTTGGTTGACAGACATTGGAATGAAATTTGTTAAAAGAATTGAAATATGTATGTTTGGTTCACAAAATGTAGCTTTGGAATTGGAGTGAAACATTTTTAAATGACCAAAAGACCCTTTTTGAAAAATTTGAAACCAAAATCCAAATATGGTGGGTGGTGGTCGACAGTGGTTTAGATCGGTGATGGTTCAGAATGGTGGTGGTCGAAGGTGGTTCAGAACGACGGTGGTCGGCGTGGTTCAGATCAACGGTGGTTCAGAATTGTGGTGGTCGACGGTGGTTCAGATCGGTGGTGGTCGGCGATGGTTCAGATCGGTGTTCAAATCGATTTGGTCTGCGGTGGTTCATAAAGGTGGTGGTCGGCGGTGGTGGTCGTCGATGGTTTAGAACGGTGGTGGTTTAGGTCAGTGGTGTTTTTTTGGGTAATCGTGGGTTTCCGGGCCAGCTTACGTGCACCGACTAATCCCCGGGCGACCACGAATGGCCTGGAATCATCGCAGGTGAACCTCCATGGCCACAAGAGCTTTGACAGCGCCTGGATTTGAACCCTGGGTAGATGAGATCTTCCACTACATCCCCCAAAGGCTTGGTCATTGGTGTTTTGCGATGGTTCAAATCGGTGATGGTCGGCGGTAGTTCAGATCGGTGGTGGTCGACGGTGGTTCAGATCGGTGGTGGTCGGCGGTGGTTTAGATTGGTGGTGGTTTAGAACTGCGGTGGTTCCAAACGGTGGTCGATAGTGATTCAGATCGGTGGTGGTAGGCGGTGGTTTAGAATAGTGGTCGGTGTTGTTCACACCGGTGATGGTCAGCGGTAGTTCAGATCAGTGGTGGTCGACGGTGTTTTAGAACGATGGTGGTTCAAATCGGCGGTGGTTTAAATCGGTGGTGGTCGGCGACAGTTCATATTGGTGGTGGTCCGTGGTGGTTCAGAATGGTGGTCAGCAGTAGCTCACATTGATAGTGGTCGCCGGTGGTTCAGAATGGCGGTCGACGGAGGTTCATATGGGTCTGGGTAAATCAAGTAGGGAAAATAGGTTTTTTTTTTTGAGAATATGAGATGGAGTGTAATTGAATTCCTTCTCAATTATGATGGAATGACTAAATCCATGAATGGTAGAATATGTGGAATTCAATTCCATTCAATAGTAAACCAAACGCCTAAATGGAATTTGGTCAATGAAATTGATCATTCCAATTCCTTTAGATTCGTTAGGAATCCTGCAAACCAAATGCCCTTTAATATTAAGTTAAAATCAAACACCTTAATATAACTTAACCAATTACGCTTATTAACTTGAAAACAAACACCTCTTAGATCTTGTGTGGATAAAGTTGTCTGTGTGAAGTAATCCGTCTGTATAAATTGAGAAGATTTTTGTTTGAAAAAGTTTTTTCATAGATGGAATGAACGTGTTTTTTTAATTAGGAGGGACAGGTTTGGAAAAAAATACTTGTTTTTCTGCATAAAATTTTCCTTAGAAGCTTACTAAGCAAGTCACTTTCTATAACACTAAGTAACTATTGAACAGTCATGTAGACTAACCGAAGTTCTATTAAGCTTATTAAACTACTAACAAACAGGCACCAACACTTTTTAACCAACTGATCAAATAAGCTATTATCTCTTTCATTAAATCATAACCAAACGATCTTGTATAACTTCTCAAATAACACATACATGAACATCAAAGTCGTGCATCCCATCAAACCATTACCAAGCAATCCTTCAATTTAGTATTTCTTATATCGAAAATTGAATTATATGGCATAATGGTTTTTTTTTAATCGTCTTTTAACTTAATTTCAGTTTATTTGAACGATAACAACATAAAACTTGATGATCCTTTTTCACATTAGCTTTTTTTGTGAAATATTTAAGACTTACGCAAAATATTGTTTCCTTAAATATAAAATGTAACTTTTATGAAAATTATAACATCGAAAAGAAAAAGGCTAAAATACTGGTAGATCTAACTTTTTTTAAAACTTAGAATTTAAATCTTACCAAAAATAGAAACTATCATATTGAGTTGTCATATATATATATATATATATATATATATATATATATATATAACACTTATGTATTAAAAGGTAAAATGTTGAACCACCTCTCCTTATTGTTGCCGAAATGACTAACCCTGTCCATACGTAAATAAATTTTGCCATTTACCAATATACTATGACAACCACCGACAATAATAATTCACAAATGCTACAATTGTCATTATCACCCCCCACCCCACACGCTGTTCCAACTTTAATTCTATGCCAAAATTACCGTGTCACCCTTTTTTCGTTATTCCAATTTTCACCCAAAAAATTAGCAAATAATTAATTTTATCGTCATCGCTACTGCGATAACCCAGCCAAGAACGCCACTCCGGTCGCCGGCAGCCACGACGATCCATATATAAACTTTCCCACCGTGAACCGGCTTGCTTCTATGGCCGATGTGATCACCCGATAACCCGGCCATTTCACCCGCTGCCCGATGGCCCCACCCGGCCCATAATTCATGTACTCACCGTAATACAACGTATCGAGTGCAAACGTTCCGTCCCATTCGAGCCACCCCTTTGGGTCAATGTGCTCGCCCATATACGATAACATGTAGACGGTTCGTGAGTACATTTTCCATGGTCGGCCAAGAAACGTTTGGAAACTACCGTTTGAGGCTAAAAGATCTTGTTGGGCTAGGAGCTTGCAAGAATGGATCGAGATCCCGGTGTTTTGATTTGGGTCTTTTCGGTTTTGAGCTGTTATGGTTATCTTCTGCTGGTCCATCGGCTTTCGGGCGTAAATGTTGCAGTTTTGGAAGACGACTGCGGCGTTGCCGAAAATGAAATCGACGGTCCCGTAAATGTCGCACTCGCGATAGAATTGACGTTGCGAGTGTACGTATAACGTGTCTTGGTAACCAATCATCTGGCAACGGTAAACCACCGAGTGGTCTGCACCGATTCTGAGTGCAACGGCTTGATGCTTGGCCGCACCAGCGTAGTTCTCGAATGTCATGTCACGTGCCATGAACCCTGCACCGGTTGCGGCTGCAATTTCCAAATGGGTGAATTGGTAAAATCTAATTTATGGTACAATTTATAATGCATAAGATACGAATGATTGCTAAATGATGGATAGGATAGCACATTCAAGTAGGCAACGTGAAAAAGACAATTGAGGACATGGGTTACAATTAGTGCTTACCAAAGGAAGCAGTATGGAATGTGGTCACGTGGTCCGCTACGCTAACTCCTCCTGTGATGAACGTTTTGCCCTTCCCATCCCCAATTATCATTAAATTCGTCTTCTTTCTCCCTACCTTTAAATCTTTCTCTTCGTACCTGCAAATTATAAATCATTAAATATTTTTCTTATTTTTAAATATTAAAAAAGTCTTTTTAAGGATTAAGTTAGTTAGTTAGTATATTTAATTTATTATTATTATTATTTTAAAAACGTCGGAAACTTTTACCCAGTACGAGAAAACTGACGGTGGTATTATTTATTGTCATTCTATCAGATGAAAAGGTGCTTTTGAGAAGTGACGTGGCGTTTTTACCTTCCTGCCTTGACGTAGATTATAAATCTGCGACTACTATGCTGAGGTGCTTTTTTGATCGCCTCCTTGATCGTCTTGCACGTGCCATTGCCGTCTTTAGACACCACTATGTCGGCTTGAATTACGGCCGCCGGCAACAGCAACAACCGTCTCTCCTTCTTACCCACCCACTCCGGAAACTCCTCTGACGGTTTACCGGACAATAACCTCCGCCGCCGGTTCTCAATCGGAACCTCACCGGAATCATCATCGTCACTCTCCGACGAGTATATCGCCAGGCTATTGCTGACGATCTCCGACAAGTCCTTCAGCTTCTCCTGCATCAGCTTCTTCACCTCACCGTCCTCCGCCTCCGACAAACCGTCCGTACACGTGTCTTGATTGGTGAGCGACGCGCTGAGCCACGTCATCACGTCCTCGGTGGATCCCACGCCGGAAGAAGAAGAAGAAGAAGAAGGAGGGGCGACGGTGGTCAACGACCGTGAGAGCTGATCCACCGAATCCTCCAGCAACTCAACGCAATCGTTATACGCCGACCGTACACGTGTGTCCATCTCCACGTTGTTGATATCGGTTGTCGTATACAACGCGCTCCCCACGCGCTGCAGCGACATGTTGACCGAAATGTGAACCAGGTCTTTGACCGACGCCGTGAGTGAGCCCGGGAAATCAAGAAACGAATTGACACAGAGGTTCTGGTAAAGGGTTCGGCTACAGACTCTGGATATGGCCTTGGTGGGCTGCGGCCGGACCTTCGAACCGCCGGAGGCTTTACCTCGGAGGGCCACCACTAATGCCACCGATACCGCCGATGCAACAATGAGTGTGATTCCTACTATAAGCAGGAGCTTTAGCTTTGACCTTCGTCTGGTGGTTGGTATCGGTTGATCCTGCGTAAATTCCGGTTGGGAAGTTGATTTAGGTGTAAGCCTGCCATAATTCATGATTGTGAACAACTGGTTGAAGTGGAGAGATGATGAATTTGAGAAATAATGGAGGGTGACAATTTACAAGGAAAATATATATATATACAAAAAAATGGGTGTTGTATGATGACTAGTTACTTGGACCACTCAACTCAACCTGTGGATTTACTATATAATTTTTCCTTTTCTTAAATATTTATTTGGTTTTATTTTGGGTTTTAAGGATGTGTATTGTGTAATGGGTATTGTCAAATCTTATAATTTTATAACAGATACATAAAAATTTGTATAAATTTTTTTATAAATAACGTATCCTTTTTAATGAATAACATCAAATCGCATACTTAAATAAAAGATTTTAAATATATTCCTTGTGGTGTAAATTAATAATGTTAAATTAAATTTGGTGTGCCACTAATAATTAGAATAAATTTGGTATAAGATTTAGTTTCTTCGTTGAAGATGGTATGATAATTTTGTAATAGCGATGATAATTGTTAATATTTTTGTTGTAAAATAAATTATTTATTTAAAAATATATAGCTACTAGACGTTTTAGTTAACTAAATGATATTTGATAATAAATAAAGTAATTATTTTTTCCATATGATAGTTAAAATAGATTTGAAAAGTAAAGAGTTTATATTTGAAAATAGACATTTATATTACCATGAAATAAAATAATTGTTTGACAAAAAAAAACTAGCTTATAAGGTAGTTTATAAAATACGCAAGTACATGTTCGGATGACCATAAACTAGCTTATAAGCTAGTTTATTGAAAAATTACTTATAGTAGCATTTTGAAAACCTAGCTTATCAGTTACTAGCTAACTTATCAGCTACTAAACATAGTTAAAATAAAAATACGGACTAATTTTTTTGGGATGGGAAACAAATAAAGGATTGATTTTGTTGACTTTTTAGGTGTAATGATGGAGGTCTTTTTGATGGTGTAAAGCCCGTGAAACCTTTTCTTCCAACACCTTTGCTTCATGCCCTCCCTCAATTCCTTTAAAAGTTCGTATTCCTTCCCTTTTTATTTTTCTCCATTTTTACATTTCACGAAAATTCACTAAAATCTAAAAGAAAAAAAACTTATATAAATAAGAAAAAGGCGAAGGATCGTGTGATAAGTTGAGTTTAAAATGAGAAGTGGATCTGAACGGTTCATCACTTTTAATCAAATGTCCTCCCGTGAATTGCGGCTTAGAAAGAAACTGATCCGGTGCATCTTATCTCGATGCATCTCATCCTAATATGCATCTATTCCTCATCCAACAGTTGATAACCACTTCTTATGTTTCTTACGTTAACCTCAACTTCTCACCAAAACCCAACCGATAAAAAAAGATGGGTTAAAAAATCATGAACACTAACCAACTTTATGACTTTATTTTGGTTGACAATTTATTATATACTAGAAATATACCCTCGCAACGCATCGGGTTTCTGAAATCTATAACTCGAACACTCGATTATTATTCATACTTTTTGTTAGTCTCTTTTGATTTTATTTTACGATTTTGAGAAATCTAGATTTAAAACAAAATTATATTTTAGTTTAGTTTAATTATGTTTTTTATAAAAAATAATAATAAAATATTGTTACGGGTCAAAACATGTTTAATTGAAATGATAACTATATTTAAAATTAAAAAAATAACATATACTTCAATAAAAAAATAAAAATAAGATGTTTTATCTCGAATTTTCTTATATTTATCGGTTAGTTATATCAATAGTTAAAAAATTTAGATATTTTAAAAAATAAAAATAAGTGTTTATCTGCAGTTAGTTACACGAATTCAAACATTGAGCTTTTATAAGTTGTACTTATGTTTAATCAATTTGCACTTTTGGATTTTAAGTAATATGTATTAATAAGTGGTACCTAATGCATAAAAATTAGTTTTTAAGAGTTTAGCTTAAATGCTTTATAATATAGTATAGATATATTAGTTAAAATTCAAAATCACAAGTTAATGAAACATAATTATAACTTATTAAAGTCCCATGTTTTTATTTGTATAACTATCTGCAAATAAACATATTAAATACAGGATAAACACTATGAGATAAACTACTTGTTTTATTTTTTATTAAAATATATTATCAATAATTTTAAATATAATAACATAACAAAATAATTTATCATTATCTTTATAAACATATCATAACTAAAATTAAAATAAATTACATCTTTATAATAAAATATAAGTTGTACCAAAGCATTATGAAATTGTAAATTAAGTAATTGGCTTTAATTAGTTGTATTTTGTGTGCTTAAAATATTATAATTAAGAATTTTTTATGTCTCTTTTATAATATAGTATAGATAACATAGTTCAAAAATTAACAAAACATGATGAATAATCCATATTTGTAGCATAGAATTGAAGATAACCCAAGTTCCAACTTTGGGAGCCACTAACTTCCGAAAGTGCACATGATGATAAGAAAGCCTCCGAATTCGATTCGATGCCTACCCCTTTACATGATCAAAAGTCCCATCCATTATTCACCCCTTCAAAGTTCTCTTCTTGCATAAGTATACCCTCTCTTTGGTCAAATTCAATTGATTTTTACATAATAATATATCACCGGATTTTATTTCTTAGATGGTAAAGTGTTTTGCGTCCATTTTAGCAAACAAAATAAATGATTTTTACCTACATAAATCAACCATTGAAATTCTCTGTGGTGATTATCGATGGATCACACCTATAAAATACCAATGATTCCGACAGAATCCGATGTTTTTCAAGAAAAATAAATAAATTAGGCTCTGGGTGATCAGTCACTAGCCACCAAATTTTGTGACCGTTTTGTGATGAATCACCCTTTTAGCTACAAATTTCTCAGGGAAAATTCCGTAGATAAAAGTCATCCCTTTAGTAGTGTAGATAGAATTAGATACCGTTTTGTAGTCTTGATTGAACGGTTACATCATGTTCGTGATTGATCAATTTAAATTGTTGATTTTGAAGCTATGAGTACATCTTTTAAGGTTTTGGATACCAATGTAAAAGTATATACGTGGTTATTGGAATATATATATATATATATATATATATATATATATATATAGACTTGAGATCATGTGAGACCAAGCTATTTCCGTGAGACCCGTAAGACCATAAAAATAACACTAAACATTCACAGCAAAAGACTGTGTTGGTATTATAAAGGTAAACCTTCACAGTCTTTTTGTTGTGAAGGTTTGTGGTTTTTCGTTCTTTCACAATGAATCACTGTGAAGCTTTAGTGTTATTTTCTGGTCTCACGAAAACAGGTTGGTCTCACGTGAACCCAACCCTATATATATATATATATATATATATTTAAGTATAATATATTTTGTAGTGGTTTGAACCCTTAACTTCCTAGGAGGATGGGCTCTTTTTTTAATGTAGCGAATAAAATGTAATACCCATATTTCACTATAATGTGTACATCATACTTTCCATAAAACCCTACATTCGTAAATATAAACTCCATAACCTTTAGGGCACGTTTGGTTTGTCGGAATGGATTAGAATTTGAGGAATTTAGATTTCAAATTCATTTCAATCCCGTGTTTGGTTTGCATTATTGTCTGGATTTGAAATCCATCCAACATAGGATTTTAAAATCCCAAGGGAATGGCTAGGATTTTAAGGGATTTCGTAGGATTTGTATATAATAGTGTTTAAAAATATGTTAAAAACACTTGTTTTCTAATAACCAGTTACATAAAGGTAATTTAATTACTTTTATATTTTTTCATAATTTTTTAATGATTTTTTTTAATAAATAATGGAATTCAAATCTCTGTTTGGTCTCGTTTTAAGTGGTTTGCTGCTCGCTAACCCGGTGTTGTTCGGTTCTAATCCTTAGTTTTTGGCTACGGCGTTAGTTCGGCTGTTTGGTATTCATTTTGTTCGATGCTTCTATCTTTTTCGTGTATGTTTTGTGTTCTTTGATGGTTGGTAATAAAATCTATTTGCCGTTCAAAAAAAAAATCAAACACACAAAAGGATTTCAAATCCTCTCAAATCCGAATCCCTCCAAATCCAAATCCCTATATGAAATCTAATTCATTCTATTCAATTCCTTTCCTACAAACCAAACGGGCCCTTAAACTTCAATCAAACATAACATTGCAACAACATTCTTAAAGTAATTAAGGTATGTATAGTACACATCGGAAGTTCTAGAATATTCCTAATTCATTTCATACAGAACTAATAGCACACACCAACCAAAGTTCAAAATACATTACCCGATAATGATACAAAAGAATATCAAGTCTACAAGTAGTCCAAATAATATCGTATCATGACAATCTAGACTTTGCTTTTACCCTTTTCTAGGTCGACAATACCTCCTGAGATTCATACATGTACAACAAGCCTACTAAATAACTCAGCAAGTTTTATCATTTTCGTGCATATATACACTCGATAAAATCATCCATAATATATTTAAAAATTCATGCACTGTAAACATGCACCAAAATTCATACAACATAACCACTTGGGTTGTGGCACACTGGTAAAGCCTTTGGGGGATGTAGTGGAAAATCTCATCTATTTAGGGTTCAAATCCAGGCGCTGCCAAAGCCCTTGTGGCCATAGAGGTTCACCTGCGATGACTCCAGACCATTCGTGGTTGCCCGGGGATTAGTCGGTGCGTGTAAGCTGACCCGGAAACCCATGGTTACCAAAAAAAAATTCATACAACATTTTGACATCTTGAGATGTTATAAATCCATGTATTGTATGGATTATTGGTTCTCCTTATAGTTTGGCTCGGATGGGCGCTACCCAACCTTTGCGAATTCCCTCTACAAGCAACTTAGCTTGTCTATGTGCCAATAGGGATGGTGATTTGGCCCGACCCGGACGGGGCCGGGGAATCCCCGCAAAAACGGGTCCGGGGACCGGGGCCGGGGATACGCAAACCGGGGTCGGGGCCGGGTGACATACCCCCGACACGCCCGGTACCCGGTATATATATATATATATATATATATATATATATATATATATTAAATTTATACTTTTTTATATATTTTATATATATTAAATTTGTCCCTAAATATGTTTCCATTTTTGAATTTTGACTTTCCCCCTTCCTAATTCCTACCATAACTCTCAGACTCTCATCTCACAAATCACATGCAAACCATTTTTTTTTTAGGTTTGCTGCCGCTGCACGCCTGCACCACCAGCAGTGCAGCACCACCGATGTTGCTGCTGCACTCTTGCACCACTAGCACCACCTCAGACTCAGTCCTCACTCTTTCTAGTTTCCATCTTGACTAGGTCGGGTAAGTGGGTACGAAAACGGGTTAATGGGGGCGGGTATTACCGGGTCTTGAACGGGGTCGGGTAGTCGATCCCTATACCCGGTGGGGACCGGGGCCGGGACTGGCTAAGGGGATCCCCGCCCCAAACCCTCCCCGTTACCATCCCTACGTGCCAACATCCCAATTGGCAATCAAATACATATACCAAACACCATTTTAATGCAAAACACCAATAAGCGACTTCTTGTTTAACATGCTAGCAAGATTTGAAACAAGTAAAATATATAGCAAGTGTTGCACCATAATATCACCATGTATATGTTATATATGAATAAGTATGATGTAAACATGTAGTAAACTACACATCACCAAATAATATGTTGACAACCATTTCATATATACATAGTGTAACACCCTCAAATTTGAAAAGAGTGACTAATTTAAAATTTTCAACAATACCTCAAAGTAGAATAAAATCTCTTACGATCAGTCCATACTTGAAATACAATTATACGTTGAAACGTCAACAAAATAAATAGTCTTACATAAGGACTAATTAAAGTCGAGTGTTACTAAAAACCCACTAACAGTCGCTATCTCCAAAATGCGGAAGGCTTCACCAAGCTACTCTCTTTCGTGCATACGACTAGCACTCATCTCTCAACAATGTCGCTAGTACCATTCCTCAATTGATATATTCCGATATTTGGGGCCCAATACAAAAATCAATTGATGGTTTTGTTTATATGTTATATTTGTCGACTTTTATTCCAAATACGTTTGATTGTATCCCATGAAACAAAAATCGGATGTGTCCCACTTTTTTCCCCAATTCAAAATGTTAGTGGAAAAATATTTTCAAACACCTTTAATTTCATTGTTCACCGACAACGGAGGTGAATACCAAGGTCTTGCCTCCTACCTCAAATCGGTCGGAATATCACACTTTACTACTCCTCCCCACACGCCGGAACAAAACGGCATCACCATCATGTGGTCGAAACCGGACTTGCTCTACTTCATTTTTCCGGTTTCCCACTTCATTTTTGGTTACATGCCTTTTCAGACTGCTGTATACCTAATAAACAGGCTCCCTGCCAAAATCCTTGACTCAAAATATCCATTTGAGGTAATTCATGGACAACCACCAAACTACTCAACCTTAAAAATCCTTTGGGTGTCTTTGTTATCCATGGTTAAATCCTTATTCCACCTCAAAACTCCAATCAAAATCTACACCGTGCATTTTTCTCGGTTATTCCTTGTCCAAATCCGCCTACAAATGCTAAGATCCTAAGAGTCACCGTCTTTTTCACTCTCGCCATGTTCAATTTGTGGACCATGTCTTCCCTTACAAATCCAACACTTTACCCTTTACTCCTTTACCTACACCAACCACCTTTCTAGCCGACAAACTTGTTCTATCACCACCTTCCAATATGCCATCTAACCAACCTTCTCATCTGACCCAACCACACAATCTAACCGCCACTCAAAATACTCAACCCACTACACAAACTGAAACAACCCATGCTGCTCCACTAGAACCTAATCTGGCCCAAACTGATCCCCCTCCCACATCAAACAACTCACAAAATTCTGTCTCCTCTAACAGTAGCGATTTACCTTCTACACCCTCATCCACTTCTAATACCAATCTTGATCACACCTTTCAATCTCCACAAACTCCTTCTACCCAATCTCTCAACTCTCCTACTGTTTTTCCTGAGACCTCCCCACCTCCACCACCTCGTACTCGCAAACCCAACCAACGATATTTTAACTCGTCGTTTGTTAATACCTCCACCCTTCATCCCATCCCCTCCATTTTTGAACCAACCACTCACAACCAAGCTCTAAAAGACCCAAAATGGCGGGAAGCTATGGATTCCGAGTCAATGCCTTACTTCAAAATCAAACCTGGGAACTTATTCCTAGAACATCTCAAACTCTCATTGGTCGCAAGTGGGTTTTTCGTGTTAAACGCAATCCGGATGGTTCCGTTGCCAAATGCAAAGCTCGTCTCGTCGCCAAGGGTTTTCTACAACAATATGGTCGGGATTATTTTGACACTTTTAGCCTGGTGGCTAAACCGGTCACAATTCGAACCATTCTTTCTATTGCTTTGTCCAAAGATTGGCCCTTGCATCAGCTAGATGTCAACAACGCCTTTCTCCAAGGGACCTTATGTGAAGAAGTGTACATGGTACAACCACCAGGCTACACTCACCCCCAACATCCCAACCATATTTACAAACTGCGAAAATCCATCTATGGGCTTAAACAAGCCCCACATGCATGGTACATCGAACTCACCAACTTTCTATTGCAATCCGGGTTCAAAAAGTCGCTTGCTGATGCATCATTATTTATCTACTCACGTGGTGATATTATGTGCTATTTTATGGTCTATGTGGATGATATTGTGATCACAGGTAACAACAATGTTTTTCTGGATCGCTTTATTGATGCACTTGCACATCGGTTTTCGGTTAAAGACCTTGGGTCGTTACATTATTTTCTGGGCATTGAGGTAATTCCAACAAACACCGGCTTGTTTATTACACAACATCGTCATATACATGAAATGCTTGCTCAATTCCACATGGCTGGTGCAAAGGAAGTTGTCACCCCTCTAAGTTCATCCGATGTGCTTTACTCCAATGATGGAACTCAATCTGTTGATCCAACTCCGTACAGGAAGATTGTGGGCCCCTTACAGTATCTAGCATTCACACGACCCGACATCTCCTTTGCGGTCAACCGATTGTCTCAATTTATGCATGATCCATCTCAAAAACATTGGCAAGCCTTAAAATGGGTACTACGTTATCTTAAAGACACAATTCATTTTGGGTTATTCTTGAAACGAGGCTCACCATTACATCTCACTGCCTTCTCGGATTCGAACTGGGGCGGAATACCTGATGGGGGTCGCTCCATGACCGCTTATTTGCTATACCTTGGTCCTAATATCATCTTTTGGCGGTCAAATCGTCAAAAATCTGTCTCAAGATCATCTACCGAGGCCGAGTACAAAGATTTAGCGAATGTTGCAGCTGAGGTTCTGTAGGTTAAACACCTTCTGCATGAACTTGGAGTTCCTATCTCCATGACTCCAACCCTTTATTGTGACAACACATGTGCTACATACTTGTATGCAAACCCGGTTTATCACTCTCGCATGAAGCACGTCGCCTTAGATTATCATTTTGTGCGTGAACAAGTCACAAATGGTTCCTTTCAAGTCCTCTATAGCAATTCGAAAGATCAACTGGCCGATATCCTAACAAAGCTTCTGTCTCGCTAGCCCTTTCTTTTGTTTCGTTCCAAGATTGAAGTCTCCAACGGAGCCTCCATCTTGCGGGGGCGTATTAACGCTAATAATGGAAACACCACATAATTAGGAATTATATTCAATTGTTCTCAATCAATCGTGATTGATTGTATTTTTTTGTAATTAGCTTCCTAGAATTACTCTTGTTAGTTATTTACATTAATTCTATAGAGGAGTATATAAACCAATAGAGATTGTCAATAATATCATCAGAAAACATTCAACCCTATTTTGTCTCTTTGCCTATTGTAGTGGGGGTGGTTGGTCAGAGATCTTGTCGGAGATGATGAAGATGTAGCGATGAATACAATATATAACAATCGAAGTTGCAGCCATATTTTTGAACTTCGGAAAGGCACTTAGCTTCATTATTCATCAAGAATCATTCATAGATGAATCGTATATATAGAGAAGAGTAATTCATTGATGAATCTTACATATAGAGAAGAATATCAAAAATCAAAACTCGATTTGCTTATGCCATTAGAATCGTTGAATATGGTGAAACCGACTAGGTGTTTTTTCCGGTGTGTTTATGCATGTTCATGAAATTAGGAAAGTGTATCTTTGAGGATGGAGTGATTATCGAGAACAGGATATATATATAGCCTTAGGATTTATTGGGGTTGCAAATTAAACCACCCCTATATATGTATGTATATATATAGCCTTAGGTTTATTTGAGAAATGGTAAATGTATGAGAAACAGAAAAGTAATCCTGGCCTTTTATATAGTCAAGATCGGATTTGACTAGTTAAATATTGTGTCTTTGATTGCTCAAAAGTTACGGCTATTCCAAAAATAGAAGGACAATTTCGTAATTTTTACAAATACACGAGACGAGTTCATATATGAACCTGTATGATTCACATATGAACTATATGTTCATATGCGAACCAGTGCAATTCACATATGAACTCTTTTAAATGATTCATATATGAACCAGTGCAATTCACATATGAACTCTTTTAACTGATTCATATATGAACCTTTGTTATTCATATATGAACTAATTAACTAATTCGCATATGAACTAATTAACTATAGGTTCATATGTGAATCAGTTGAACTAATTAACAGATTCACATATGAACCTTTGTGATTCACGTATGAACTAATTAACTGATTCTCATATGAACTAATTAACTGAATCACAAATGAACGTATAGTTCATATATGAATCACATAAGTTCACATATGAAACCGTCCCGCGTATTTTACGAAACTACTCCTCTATCTTCTACAGACCACACAAGGAATTATCCGGTGCTTCACGATCAAAGCCGCAAATGTTGACCAGATAAAGGGCTAGGATCATTTCTCTATTTATCATACATTTAGCATTTCTCAAATGAACCTCTCCCTATATATATATATATATATATATATATATGTGTGTGTGTGTGTGTGTGTGTGTGTGTGTGTGTGTGCGTGCGTGTGTGTGTGTGTATAGAGAAAAGTTCAAATTCAAACCACATTTTCATTGTAAAGCAAGGGGAAAATCTTGGCCCTCCATCTCTATTTGATCCAACAACCCATATTAGATAGACTTTTAATTAAATTATTAATTAAGGTGATTAGGGGTAAAGAAATGAAGTATCATGCCTACGTTATTTGAATTTTTAGTTAAAATTTTTTACCCAATTAATTTCTAAACGAAATTATCATATAAATTACTACTATTTTAATCAAACAAATTACATTAAAAAAACGAGAATTTCATGCTCTTCAATATGACATCCATCTCAATATATTTTTTTTCTTTTTCGTTTTTAACCGTTTTTTACGTAAAATGTTATATATGTGTTATATTCATTATAAATATTTATGTACGTTTAAGTGTGTACAACAACTCGACAATGTAAATCCGTAACTCGACATCACATTCTTCAACACTTTTCTTCATCGTCATAAGGCATTGCACTCGTCATCACCGTAATCCAACACCCATCAAGACCGATCGAGAAAGGTTGAGAATCAATTTATCTACTTGGTGTATTTTTATGTGTGTTAAACCATAACCTACCACCTTTATTTTCCATCGAGAACCTATCGATTGATTTATTAATTTTGTGTGTGTGTGCGTGTAACACCCCTAAATTTAGAAAATAACAGACAATTTAAAACATCCAAAATCCATCAAATACGTAACTTTAATAATAAAAATACATAAAGTTAACAACGGAAAGAAGTCTAGGAGATGTATCATAGTACTAAATGGGAATATCTAACTCCTCAAACCAAATTAGAGAAGTCGGGTGTTACTAGATCCACCAAATTTGCTATCTTCCCAAAACCGAATGACGCCTTTAAAGTCATCCTACCGGAACCTCTACAAAGCTCCAAACGCCGCTCAGATCCCTCTAAGACCTTATATACATGTTGATAAGAAAAAGTGTTAGGCTTAATGCCTAGTGAGTTAAAACAATTTTGATCATATAAAATAGGAAATGGTTAAAACGAACATCAATACTCATTTAACGCTTTATCTTTCCTTTAAAACATAAGTTATAAAAATGGCTATATTCATAAAGCTCGTTATTTCCAAACCAAAATACTTATTTAGATAAATGACCAAAGTCCAAACTCACCTAATACATGCACAAGGCGTTATTCCAAAATATCAATTTTATACAAAAAATCATATATTCCCAACACCGAAAGCATGGGAAATAAAGTACCCGAAAACTACACCTTTCGGAGACGGGGGAGTGGGAACACAGAGTTAAGCCACTTATCAACGTTTCTCGAGTTCCACCTCGGCCATGGATCCCCGTATACGGCTCCATTGAGCTCCACCACAAGACTCTTACGACGACCCGAGGGTTTACCCGACCTCTAGATGAGTTTCGCCATAAAGTCACCAGTCTCCGTATACGGATCTAATGAGCACCATCGCAAGACCAAGCTTCGTATACGACTCCATTAAGTACCACCGCAAGCTTACTACCCATTACTTGGAGACCACTCACTAGACTTAGGTATGGACATCAAACCTCCATGCTTAATAATAAACAAACTCCTATGCCTACGGATCCAATGCATAACAGTCTAAAATTACATGACACCAAATTGAATGACTAACACACTCAACACATGTAATATCCAACAAGTATGCAAAATAAATGCATCATACATCCAAAGCTCCATATTGAGCTATTAACTTCAAACAATTGTCCCAAAACTCATTTGAGGATAATTCAGACCAAATGGCCTTGTAAAACACTTGACTTTTTTAATAAAGCCAATGTAAACCGCATAAGTCGAAAAGACATGTTTTTCATTATTCAACAAATACATGGCACCTATAACATGAATAGGTTCATAATCGACACTTCACAAAGCAATAAGACCAAAAGGCCCAAACCGTATGGTTGTATTTAGAAAATATTCACAAAGCCAAAGAATGACCAACTTTAAGGGTTTATGCATTTAAAGTCAAGAAAGGGTTAAAACACCAACATCAACACTCATAAATTGGGCGGAATCCCAAAACAATCTTTGACTCAAAATACGAGCGATGAACATTCCAACTCGTTCAACAAATCCATTGAAAACATTTAAAACCCAAGTTACTCTTGTTAAGAGTCCAAACCTTATTTTGTCTCAAAATTCTCCAAACATCTAAGAAATCTCATTTAATTGATTAAGTAACTTTTGATATCTCAAAGCACCCTATAAACATTATAAATCATTAGTAACGATTTGATAAATACAAATATACTCAAAAACACCAATAATTGCAAAATCCATCACATATGAAATGAAAATATGTTCAAAACCTAAAATGAAGATATTTTGACATGTATATACTTTTGCAAAGCAACTAGAACTCACCTTGCTAGATTTAAGCTAAATCTAGGTTTTACCCTACAATGAGAGTCTCCTTTGATGAAGACTTGAAATCTTCAAGGGATCTCTCTATATGTAAGATCCAACACTCCACCAAGGTTTCCTTTACCACAAAGCTACCAAAATTACACCAAAGCTGAAGGGTGTAAGGGAAAGGATGAAAAACATAAAACTCTAGCTTTTAGAATGAAATGATGAGGAGCTTACCTTGACCATAAACCCTTGGATCCACCCACGATCATCAAATCTTCTATCTATACTTGAAAAGCTTCAAAAACTGAGTCTCTAGGTTCAAGAATTATCAAAATCGGACTTAAGAGGAGGAAGATATGATAGAATGAAGATAAACCCTAAATATCATGCTTAAAAATTTCCACACTGGTCCCCACGGCCTCGCCCACGACTTGAAGTTGTAGGGTATGTCGTACGATACCCATAATCCCACTCCAGCGACTTATGCGGCCTGGGCCACAGCCCAGTGTCGCGCACCAACCCGGGGACTCCAAAGTCCTCCATTTCTCATATTTTTTTGCGCTTGATTCGATTCCTAATAGTTCCATTGTAAAACCTACCTGATTTCTTACTATATATATGTTCCAAAAGTCAAACGGCTTCCGCATTACCACAAAAGAAGGAATTCCAAAATTACGGGTGTTACAATCCTCCCCACCTTCGAAACGATTTCATCCTCGAAATCCAGACCTGGATACGCCATTTGATAAGCGCACTTCTAGGCTTCACGAGCCTTGAAACATTTCTAACGAACCCAAACCACCAAACACCTAACCATGCCAAAAATTGGATTACAAATCAAATGGTAATAAATCCATATCACAAGCAGTCATTACAAGATACATAATTATCGATTAAGAAAATCTCTTCTTCTTTCATTCGTAAGGTGCCCTCATATATTAGAGTCGTCCCGGTGCAACAAGAAGTAACTTTCCCCTCGAACATAGATGATTCCTACATCTCTCCAAGTCCTTCTCTTGGAAAGTTCAAACGAAACGCCGAATTACACAAGATTTTCAACCTTTACTTGACCACACGGTTCCGTACGAGGTGTTTATCCATTTCACGTCATCAACACCTAAGGTGAATTTCTCAATCTCACTATCTCGCATAGACAATCTAAGATCATTGGCTTAATGCCCAACAATTAATTGGAAATTCCAAAAGAGGAGTTTCGCTCCAAGCATTTGCCTCTATCGGAAACTCTTTAGGTAACGTTAAGGCTTAATGACACATTCCAAATCTTCAGTTTCTCACATTGAGAGAGGTGATTGATCTCAACTTAGCCTTTCTTCCAATCAATGCAACATAAAGGATTTACAAAAAATTCTAAAAAGCGTAGACCTTAAGCTCAAGACAGAAAACCTTTACCGCGGACGGTTCTGCAAGAGACAACTGGCATTCCAGCCTTCCTCAAATTCCACAGGCCACCACCGCCTCCAAAATTACAAACGTTTTGGTATTTACTCTATTAGACCAAAGGCCTCCGATAATCAGTCCATCTAAAAAGATGCTAACCCAACCCCTTTGCAGTTAAACGGTCGTTGGCTAGAAAAGGTCTGACTCTGACCCCAAACCGTTTACACGATCCTTCACTTATATGGCCCAAATAACTCAAATATCGGTTTGTTGTAGAAGTGGCACAGGTTTACAACACCTAAAGGTGTTAACTATTGATACCTCAAAACTATGAGCCTGAAACCCATCCAAGCAACAAGATCACGATAACCTCGAATTATCTTAAACGTAGGTACTACCAATTCCAAGGATTTAGACCTTTAATATTTCTAAAATTAACACGGATTTTCCTGCAAGGCACAAACCATAAATTGCTTGTCGCCTCTCTTACTAATCCTCCAATTTAGTACCATGTTTCGCGTTAATGGTGTCTATCTAAGCCAGACTGTGCCAATAATTACTTTCACTTGGTGCATAATTCCACACGAATCCTTTTCTACATGCACGGGTGGGAAACAAGACACACCACCCTATGGTTACCGACAATTTTCATAGGCAACTGAAACATTCTCTGACTCTTCTTATTCCAGTCCGTAAATCGACATATGACGTGGGGAAATCCTTCCTTAGGGTAGTCCACTAACACCACCATATTCCCAAAGCATCAATAGTATTCACTCATAATCTTTCTCATATGTCACCCCAATGTCAAAAATGTACAACTTTGATTTGTCACTATCCGCCAAAATTCCACTTTCTAAAACCTCAACTTTGCTTAATGATAACCCCAAGTTTATTCCAAGTGTCTTATCCTCCGATACTCCTTACTTGATTTTTCTAAGACCTCACGGAATGCTAAGATCGGTTTCAACAATCAAGCTCTAGAAATTAGTAGCACACCGACCATTAAACGACACAACGACAATCGATGTCCAAGGGTGATTCACACCCAACCAGCAAAATAGACAACTAAGATTGGATTTAATGGGAGATGTGCCTGACATTGCCATCGGGGTCACCCTTGCTCTGGTAGGATATGGTTGTTGCCCGCTTTCTCACCAATCCTCGCGTGTAGACAATCTTTTTTAACATGGTTTGGTTCTTTGCACACGAAACAGATTGTACCCTGATGGAGCAATCTCGGTGTAAGTGGCCTAGCTTTCCACATTTGAGACATGCTACAGGGTTGGGATTACACCTACCCGTATGATTAACTTGGCATTCTCAAAACCACTTAGACCTCCTACGACAATCAACTCCTTTTCCATCGTTGTGGTTATTGGGCTCCAAAGATGGACCCAACTGATCCTCCCGTTTCCTCTTTTCTTTTACCTCCACCTCTTCTTCTTTACTCTGAGCATAAACATCTTCCATAAATTGTGCCTCCTCTATCGCTTCTCGGAGAGTGGAGTCCTTAGAGTTTCGGGCCATCATCTTCATGTCAGCCGACAAACCTTTGAGATAGGCCTTGACCCTCTTCTTCTCACTCGGGGCGACATGTCCTACCAGATCCAGCTTCTCCATGAAGAGATTGGAATACTCTTTCACAGACATACTCCCCTTCTAGAGAGCTTGTAACTCGTCTTCTATTCGGTTGATTGCTCTTTCATTGAAATATTTATCCAACACTTTCTTTTTAAACTCGTCCCAAGTCAGCGATGGGATGATGGAAACTCCAAGAGTGGACTTGGTAACGTTCCACCACCGGAAAGATCGACCTCTTAACATTTGGGAGGTGAAATTCACCTTCTGATCCTCCTCACACTCATTAGAATCAAAACGCATGTTCCATCTCTTGAATCCAGTTCATGCACACTACTGGATTATCATTTCCCGAAAACTGGAGTGGCTTGCTGCACAGAAAGGTCTTGAATGAGCAAATTCTTCCACCACGTCTGGCATCAGCGACAACATGATCCCTTATTCCGACTACATTTATGATACCACTAGGATCCATGACGCCATCCCCAGTGACAGTTTCATATCTCCAATTGTTGCCATATCTGCCCTCTAACAACTTTATCATTCTTTCTTCTTGTCGCTCCATAGTTGAATCCATCAACCGCATAACACTAATCAACATCTCCGTTGGAGAGTTTACCTCATGAACATTTCGGTTTGTGGAAGTCAAATCCATTCTCTGCACGTGTTCCAGTCCCCCGCCCATCAATGGCGGTATCGTCGGAGATAATGCCTTGTTGGCTCCTAAAGCTTGATTTGGAGTCGACACTCTCACATCTTGGTCATACCCCGATACTTTCAGTCCACTCCGTGTATTTACCATCTCAAACTGCCACAGACGAGAAGGGGGATATAAGAGATTGCACCAATGCTAACACTATAAAATGACGTACTATTACATTCATCAATCATCGTAATAATGGTAGACAATTTAAAAATCCAAAATCCATCAAATACGTAACTTTAATAATAAATATACATAACGTTAACAACGGAAATAAGTCTAAGAGATGTATCAGAGTACTAAATGGGACTATCTAACTCCTCAACCCGAATTAGAAAAGTCGGGTGTTACTAGATCCACCAAATCTGTTACCTTCCCAAAACCGAATGACGCCTCTAAAGCCATCCTACCGGGAAACATTTTACTTTAAGCACAACCATCCTTTAAAACATAAGTTATAAAAATGGCTATATTCACAAAGCTCGTTCTTTCCAAACCAAAATACTTATTTTAGATAAATGACCAAATTCTAAACTCACCTAATACACGCAGAAGGCGCTATTCCAAAATATCAATTATGTAGACAAAATCATATATTCCAAACACCAAATGCATGGGCAATAAAGTACCCAAAAACTACACCTTTCAGTGACGGGGGAGTCCCAATTCCATCAAATGTGGCGGGAACACAAAATTAAGCCACTTATCTATGTTTCTCAAGTTCCACCTCGGCCATGGATCCCCGTATACAGCTCCATTGAGCTCCACCACAAGACTCTTACAATGGCCCGAGGGTCTACCCGACCTCTAGATGAGTCTCACAACAAAGTCACCAGTCTCCGTATACGGCTTCAATGAGCATCACCGCAAGACCTAGCTCTGTATACCACTCCATTGAGTACCACCACAAACTCACTACCCATGACTTGGGGACCACTCACTAGACTTAAGTATGGACATCAAACCTCCATGCTTAATAATAAACAAACTCCTATGCCTATGGATCCAATGCATTACAGTCTAAAATTACATGACACCAAATTGAATGACTAACGCACTCAACACCTGTAATATCCAATAAGTATGCAAAATAAATGTATCATACATCAAAAGCTCCATATTGAGCTATTAACTTCAAACAATTGTCCCAAAACTCATTTGAGGATAATTCAGACCAAAAGGCCTTGTAAAACACTTGACTATTTTAATAAAGCCAATGTAAACCGCATAAGTCGAAAAGACATATTTTTCAGTATTTAACAAATACGTGGCACCTATAACATGAATAGGTCCATAATCGACACTTCACAAAGCAATATGGCCAAAAGGCCCAAACCGTTTGGTTGTATTTACAAAATCTTCACAAAGCCAAAGAATGACCAACTTCAAGGGTTTATACATTTAAAGTCAAGAAAGGGTTAAATTACCAACATCAAAACTTATAAGTTGGGTGGATTCCCAGAACAATGTTTGACTCTAAATACGAACGATAAACACTCAAACTCGTTCAACAAACCCATTGAAAACATTTAAAACCCAAAATTAGTAACGATTTCCAAACCTTATTTTGTCCCAAAATTCTCCAAACATCTAAGAAATCTCATTTAATTGATTAAGTAACTTTTGATATCTCAAAGCACCCTATAAACATTATAAATCATTAGTAACGATTTGATAAATCCAAATATACTAAAAAACACCAATAATTGCAAAATCCATCACATATGAAATGAACTTATGGAAATATGTTCAAAACCCAAAATGAAGATATTTTGACATGTATATATTTTTGCAAAACAACTAGAACTCACCTTGTTAGAATTAAGCTAAATCTAGGTTTTACCCTATAATGAGAGTCTCCTTTGATGAAGACTTGAAATCTTCAACAGATCTCTCTAGATATTATATCCAACACTCCCACAAGGTTTCCTTTACCACAAAGCTACCAAAATTACACCAAAGCTGAAGGGTGTAAGGAAGAGGATGAAAAACATCAAACCCTAGATTTTAGAATAAAATGATGTGGAGCTTACCTTGACCATAAACCCTTGTATCCACCCAAGATAATCAATCTTCTTCTATATCTACTTGAAAATCATCAAAAACCGAGTCTCTAGGTTCAAGAATCATCAAAATCGAACTTAAAAGGAGGAAGATATGATAGAATGAAGATAAACCCCAAAAATTGTGCTTAAAAATGTCCACACTGGTCCCAATGGCCTCGCCCGCGACTTGAAGTCGTGAGGCAAGTCGTGTGTTTCCCACAATTCCACTCCAGCGACTTACGCGTCCTGGGTCACGGCCCATGGTCGTGCACCAACCCGCGGGACTCCAAAGTTCTCCGTTTCTCACATTTTTTCGCGCCTGACTCAATTCCTGATGGTTCCATTGTAAAACCTACCTGATTTCTTAATATACTTACGTTCAAAAAGTCAAACGACTGCATTACCATAAAGGAGGAATTCCAAAATTACGGGTATTACATTGTGTGTAAAACCATAGTCTACCACTTTCAACTTTTATCGAGATGGATCAGGAACCCATCGAGACCAATCAAGAACACATCAAGATTGATCGGAACCCATCGGGGCCGATCGACACCTATCGAGAAACTATCGATATCAATTAAAGCCAATCAAGAACCCATCCATTGACTTGGTGTGTGGTTGTGTTAAAAATTAAAATCATAACCCAACACCTTCATTTTTTTCATCAATACCGATTGAGAACGTATTCATTAATTTATTGTGTGTTTGTCTAGGTAAAACCATAACCTACCACTTTTAACTTTTATCGAGATGGATCGGAAAATCTATCGAGACATATCGGGAACTCATAAAGATCAATCGAGAACCCAATAAATAAAAAGAAAGAGAAACTAGAGTATGTAGAGTTGAAACTGTATATTCGTGATGAATAATATTGTTACACCCGGAATTTTCGGTACGTGAAAATGAACCCGTACTTTGTTGCATCTTCTAAATAGTGGGTTTTATGTCAAATAATCTTTTTAGGCGGTCCCTAAGAGTATCAGAAGCTTTGGTGTTGAAAAAGTCGAGTATCGGGGCTTGGTACGGGCCCGACTACAATGCCTGGTGACTATGACATGTCATAGTCGCACCTGGCATTGTAGCACAAGGTGAACAGTGACCTGGGGGAAGTTGGCGACTATGCCAGGCAACATTGCTATGGCATAGTCACCTGGCAATGTCGCTCCCGGGGGGCAGACTTTTGTCAAATACGAATTTTGAGTTGATGCTTCATTTCTCATTTCTCAAACTTTCTCCCAACTCTCTCTAAACCATACCAAGAACACCTACCCTCATTTATGGTGATTTTGGGGTATTGATTTGCACAAATACACAAGAATTGAAGTATCATTACTCCCTCTAGTTAAAAAGCAAGAAGCTAGCTATCAAGGACTCACCATCTCCATCTCCATCTTCATCTTCCACCTTAATCTCCATTCTAGGCTTTTCTAGGTTTTTCTAGCAAAACCTAATTTGTGAGTTTAATCTAATTTTTCTAAACTTTATACATGTCAAATTTTATATTTTGAACTCTTGATCTTTTACAACATTTTCTTGATTTAAAGAGTTTTGACCCAACTTGGGTATTTTTGGAGATTTTAGGGTTTTTACCATTTTGAGATATGTTAAAGAGATTCATAATTTGTGAGATAAAATGTGTTAAAACTTATGTATTGATGGTTAAAATACTTGAAATGGAGTCATCTTGGTTATATGTGGATTTCACACTATTTTGGGGAGTTACTTGTTAAAAGTGGATTTTGGAAGATGATATACTTGGGTTTTATGTTTATATTAATGATGAGCAATGTAGAGTTTATATAACTTCGAAAAATTATACATTTGAGAAATGATTTATATTTGGAAAGGGTAATGGTCCATGTTCACCTTCGACTTTGTCCCATATGGTGATATTTATTCAAATGTTTGCCTTTCATGGAAATGTATTATGAGAACTATATGTGTGATTATGGTTTTGCCACTAATATAATTGTGACAAGCTTTAGACTATTACTAGTGAATCCATAGGCATTGAGTCGTCTTATTTTGGGATGTTCTTCCTCTTTGGAACTAGTTGAGACATTGGGTCCTCGGAGGCAATTTGGTACGGTTATGTGGGATCGGTTACTAACCATGAGCTGTAAATATAATCCTAGTGAATGAGTATGATTGGGATCCTCGGTTGCCCTCCCCCACATCTATGTACGAACCGACGTTGTTCGTGGCCATGGGTCCCAATATTGAGCTCACAACTTGGAGAATGGCTTACTTTTGTGTTCCACCATGATCCTTGGAAATCGGGTCTCCCCATCATCGAAAGATGTTTTTGGACCCAACGGTTCCTATGTGGTTATTTGGTGCACTTTGCATACTCAAAATGTTGAAAAGCTATACGTTTATAATTCATTTATTTCCCAGCCATTTCTATAAAATATTTGTTCTCACTAGACGTTAAGCCTAACATTTTTTCTTAAATGACATGTATAACAGATTTCTTAGCGGCAGGGCGCATATGGTATGAGGGAAGAGTGTTGGGCCACGTTGGGTATTTTTGGCATAGATACTTTGGAGACAAAGCATACAAGAAGATAGATATTTTGGAAATTTTGGGTTGACAACCGATATAATCTAGATGTATAATTGTTTAGATTAGTTTGTCGTTAATTCCAATTTTCATTTACAGGAATTATAAACGTTGTTATACATTTTCCAATTTTGGGTGGTTTCTAACTATTATACACGTCATATTGCCGAAATTTTTAAGGTTTAAATTTAACCCTATTTTTAGGATGTTACAAATATGTATATGCATGATGAATATTATGATGAAAAATAATATTTATGATAAATATAAGATTAGTATACATAGTAGAGAGTTATTGCCTACATGTGATCATACATAAATATTCATGATGAATGTTATAGTGAAAATGTATGTTCATGATAAATATCATACTAATATATGAATGTTGAAAAGTTGTTGTATACACGTGAACATATATAAATATTTATGATGAATAATATGCATATATTTGATAAATGTTATAGTAAAAATTTATATTAATGTGAATATCGTATTGATGTATGAAACTGAATAGTTATTGTAAACACGTAAAACATATATATATATATATATATATATATATTCATGATGAATGTAATAATGAAAATTATATATATATGATGAATGTCATAGTGATGTATGAATAATGAAGATTTGTTGACTACACGTGAAAATACATAATTATCTATGATGAATGTTATACTAAGTTGTATATTCATGATGAATATTATACTAATTTATGAATATTAAAGAGTTGTTGTAAACATATGAATGTTCATAAAGATTAACGATGAATATTACACATATATATACGATTTCACGTAAAAAACGGTAAAAAAAATTATATCGGGATGGATGTCAAATCGAAGAGAATGAAATGCTCGGTTTTTTGATGTAATTTGTTTAATTAAAATATTAATTATTTTTATAATACTTTAGTTTAAAAATTAAAGGGTTAAAAAAAATTTAATTACAAGAATAAAAAATAAAATAAGGTAGTCGTTGATTCAAACTTCTATTTTTACTCCTAATCACTTCTCAATTAACCATTTTATGTTTTAACCATTTCTTAGTTTTCTAAATTTTGGTCAATAACCAAGATTGATCCTCAAGTTTACAATGAAAATATGGTTCTCATTTAAACATACTCCTTATAACAACCCACACACTCTGACAAACACACCAAGGCATAATATAGATAACGCCAAACGGCCTTCAGATTTAAAAGTCAATACAGACGGAAATAAAGTCAAGTCTTAACAAATTAAGCGAATTAAAACTGAGAAACGTAAACATAACTAGACAGGACATTTATCACCAATGGCATAATCCTCTAAAATAATTCACTTCTTTAGAGCTTGCCCTTCCCTTTACCAGAGTAAAGGTTTTGTTTGGAAGGCGAGGGTTAGACCATAAGGTCTAGTGAGGTCCCTCTCCAATTTACTCACACTTGCTCACTCGTGACGATGAGTTAGGGCACACGCCCGCCCTTAACGGAAATATATGAAACGAATTCATATAACCGTCGATGGGACACCCATATGTGCATAATAAATTTAGCATGTACACACATAACACACTTGGTCAACAAACCTCATACAAACGTTTGGCACGATATAGGTACGTTCAACATGTAATAATAACAACATCGTACAAAATATACATTAACAAAGATTAGGGAAACTCGCCTGAAATCCTTGCTAAGCCTTAACGTGTTCGCCCTAAAAACCCCTTTTCAAACGCCCGCTTACACCTAGATCACGCGGAAGAAATGAGTCTCACAACATAACATAGGACGGGTTCTTTCTAATTCTCGAGACACTCTAAAATTACTGAGTTCCACACGACAGGACACACTCTAATCCAGATTACTATCCCCGATCATCGAACTATTTAACACTCGGGACCCGAGTTTGAACTCACCGACCCGACTCCTGGGTCTAGGCTCTCCCGGGTGGACTCTCAGTTCTGAGTCTCGGTACTCCCGGGTATGGGCTCTCTAGGTTGGACTCCCGGTTCTGAGTCCCGGTGTTGGGTATCAACGCTCCCGGGCTTGACCTCCCAGGGTTGGACTACGATTCACCCGGGTTGGGATTCCTGGGGCTTGGCACTCCCGGGTCGACTCTCGGGGACTTCACACGCACACTGCCCGGGGACGGGGTTATCCAGGAATGAAGCATCCGGACTCCCCCTACCCGGTGCCAAAACCTCGCATCACTCAGGCGAGGTTCAACTCATCCTTATAACCGGGACTAAGTCAACCACATCTCATTGGCGATTTCCCCGTAGGGTTTTGAGATTGAGAAAGGTCCTTGCTCGAGACCTCCAATGAATACATATTTCAACCATAGGCAAATATTGTCTAGAAACATAAACTGGTTACCATAACAAACCCCAAATCGATACTACTCCAACCCAAAACAAATCAAACTATTTCCATCACTTAATCTATAAAACCTTGGAGTTAAGAGAGTGGAATGGATAGATTTCATACCTTGGAGAAAAGTAACAAACACTCAATGGTCGCTCCCAAGAAATTGAGCTCCTCCAAAAATCTTGCTAGGTCTGTTATCTCCCAATCGCTTCTCCTTTCACTAGCCGTCTCTTTTCACACTAGGGTAAAAATGGGATTATTCTTAGGGGGCGTTTATTCTTAGGGGGCGTTTGGTTCGCAGGATTCCGATGGAATCTAAAGGAATTGGAATGATCAATTCCATTGACCAAATTCCAGTCAGGCGTTTGGTTACCTATGGAATGGAATTGAATTCCACACATTCCACCATTCATGGATTTGGTCATTCCATCACAATTGAGAAGGAATTCAATTCCATTCCATCCCATTTTCTCAAAAAGACAAAACTACCCTCATTTTCCCTACTTGATTTACCCAAACCTATATGAACCTATGCCGACTACCGTCGATCTGAACCACCGTCGACCACCACCGATCTGAACGACCACCGACCACCGCCGACCACCACCGGCCTGAACGACCACCGACCATCGTCGACCACCACCGGTCTGAACCGCCACCAACCACCACCGTTGTGAACCGCCGTCAACCACCACCGTTGTGAACCGTCGTCGGCCCTCACAGATCTGAACCGCCATCGCCGACCACCGTTCTAAACCACCACCGACCACCACCGATATGAACCGTCGTCGATCACCACCGTTCTGAACCGCCGCCGACCCTCACCGATCTGAACCGCCACCGATCACCACTATTCTAAACCGTCATCGACCGTCATCGATCTGAACCGCCACCGCCACCACCGTTCTGAACCGCCGTTGACCCTCACCATTCTGAACCGCCGTCAACCCTCACCTTTCTGAACCGCCACCGACCACCACCGTTTTGAACCGCCGCCGACCACCACCGTTTTGAACCGCCATCGTTCTGAAACGTTGTCGACCACCACCGATCTGAACCACCGCCAACCACCACCGATTTGAACCACAATAGTTGAATTTCGATTTCAAAAGTTTCAAAAAGGGTATTTTGGTCATTTACTAATATTTCATTCCAATTCCAAAGCTACATTATGTGAAGCAAACAGACAGATTCCAATTCCTTAACAAATTCCATTCCAATCTCTGTCAACCAAACAAGTGGTCAAACCTGATAACATTCCATTCCAATTCCTTCAAAATCAAATTCCTTTGACAGATTCCATTCCATCCAAAAACATTCTGCGAACCAAACGCCCCCTTAGGGTTATAACATTCTTTTATCCACTTTCCCACAAAAGCCCCCAAACTTCCATTATTCATACAAGGCCCACTAAAATTCTAAATAATAGTGTAAAGTCACGGTTATTACACTTCTATATATATATATATATAGAAGGAGGATCAAACGAGAACAATAACTATTTAAAAGAACACGAGAACTAACAAAATCATTAGTGATTTTATATTAACGTTCAAAAAAGTCATGCGAACTTGAAGCCGCGGCCAAAGTCCTTTTTTCGTGTGTTAGTGTAAAATCACTAATGATTTTGTTAGTTCTCGTGTTCTTTTAAATAGGTATTGTTCTCGTTTGAACACAGCTCTCTCTATATATGTGTGTGTGTGTGTATAAAGACAATTAAATCTTAGTTTTTCTTTTTATCCTAAGAACTAGGGGTGCTCACGGGTTCAAACGAGAACAATATTTATTTAAAAGAACACGATAACTACTAAAATCATTAATGATTTTACATTAACACACGAAAAAAGGAATTTGGCTGCGGCTTCAGGTTTGCGTGGTTTTTTTGCACGTTAATGTAAAATCACTAATGATTTTGTTAGTTCTCGTATTCTTCTAAATAGTTACTGTTCTCGTTTGATCCTCCCTCCACAGACACACACACACACACACACATATATATATATATATATAGCCTTAGGTTCATTTGAGAAATGGTAAATATATGAGAAATAGAGAAGTAATCATAGACATTCATATGGTTAAGATTGACTTTGACTGGTCAAATATTGAGGCTTTGATTGGTCAAGAATTGCGGTTTTGACTGGTCAAAAGTTGTGGCTATTCCAAAAATAGAATGACAGTTTTGTAATTTTTACAAAATACACGGGACGAGTTCATATATGAACTTGTATGATTCATATATGAACTATATGTTCACATCTGAACTCTTTTAACTGATTCATATATGAACTAATTAACTAATTCACATATGAACTAACTAACTGTAGGTTCATATATGAATCAGTTGAACTAATTAACAGATTCATATATGAACCTTTGCAATTCACATATGAACTAATTAACTGAATCTCATATGAACTAATTAATTGATTCACATATGAACGTATAGTTCATATGTGAATCATACAGGTGCATATATGAACTCATTCTGAGTATTTTACGAAACTACCCCTCTACCTTCTATAAACCACGCAAGGAATTATCTGGTGTTTCGCGGTCAAAGCCGCAAATGTTGACCAGATGAATGACTAGGATTACTTCTCTATTTCTCATATATTTATCATTTCTCAAATGAACCTCTCCCTATATATATGTATGTATGTATGTATGTATGTATGTATGTATGTATGTATGTGTGTGTGTGTGTGTGTGTGTTCACAATTATTTAACATGTATACAAATGAGTTATATAGAGATGGAAAATAGAATGAAAACATACGTATATGAAGAGGGTACGTGATGTTGTAATTGCCTAATGTATATTTAAATAGAGACTCAACAATCATATTAAATCTAAGAAATAAAAGGATATTGGGTTCATCAGGTTGGGTTGGGTTCAAATAAAAGTAACCCAATACCTACAGTTTGAATATTTTACAACTGGATTAGATATCGGGTTACTTCAAGTTAAGTTATTTCGCGTTAGATTGAATTGAATTGGTCAGGTTGGTCGGATTTTTGAGCACCCTACTAATAACTAGGAGGGAATAATTAAAGGATGTTTTGCGGAATGTTGTGTTGCATCTTCTCCCTTTTTTTCCTTGGCAACATTTAATCTTTCTTTCTTATTCCTAACGACTTAATATAATCTTTCTTTCTTATTCCTAACATCTTTGATATCTCTTTCTATTTTTTTTTTCTTTTACTTATGATCTTGCTTCATTAATTCCCACATGCCTTACAATCGCAATCCTAGAGATAATGATTTTCTCCATGCGGAAGTTTGATTTGATGGAATTATTTTGACAGATCTGCGTAAAAATATAATTGGAAGGATATTGAAATCTTTGGTGTGTAGTATTTGTGATGAAATTGAATTTTATTTTTTATAAATGATTTATAAAAACAAATTATAAATAATATTAAATAATTAAATTACCATTTTATTAATTAATTATTACAAAAAAAAAAATTAAAACATTATTACATTCAAAACCTACAAAATTCCATGAAATACCGATCACCTTATGCGATTTCAAAATCCTATGTTTGTGGGATTTTAAATTCATGAAATCGTTCAAATTAAACATGGTTTAGTTTGTTGAATTAGGTTTGGAGGAATTTGAAATTCAATTTCGTTTCAATCTCACGTTTGGTTTAAAGAAAAGTTCATAGTTGAAATCCCAGAAACATTGGATTTAGAGATACTCGTTTTATAAGTTACCAAGAAAGAATGAAAATCATTTTCATTCCTAATCCTATGAAAATGGGAGTAAATTTCCATTCCCCCTATTTTAACATGAAATGAAAATTTGAGCTTTTGGAAGAATGAGCCTATTATATTATATAAAATCAAGAATTTTCTTTTATTTTCATTAATTTTCATTGATTACTACTTAATATCTCTAACCAAACACCCTCTTAGTATAACAACGGAAATTTTGTTTTAGTTAGGTGACGTTTGTTTTTTAATAGGTCTAAAGTTTGAATTCTTATTTTAGTTATGATTAATAAGAGGTGGTGTGTAAAAAGGTCTGAACGATTCAGACTATAGAGTCATTAAAAGGTTTTTTTTTTTAAAAACAAATAACCCCTTAGTTAGTGTAAACAAACTTTCAAATAAAGGACTTCAATTATTGCCTTCTATGCGAAGTTTCTCTTTTTTAAAACAAAAATACGAGGCCATACCTTCCGTAACAAAGAAAAATCTTTTAAGCGTTGTTCTATTAATACGCCAAGGAGCTTGAAAAAAGTGTGGTCGATCCTAACTCCATACAATCGAAATTTGTTCAACCATTTAACACCGTTATTTGCTAGTTTAACTTGTTTATTGTATAAATTTAAACACTTTCATTCTCTTTTTTGAAAATCTTTAAAACCCTAATGGTGCGTTTGGTTTGCGGGATTGGAATGGAATGGAATGGATTGGATTTCAAGGAGGGATTTGGATTTTGGGGGATTAGAAATCCCTTCATGTGTTTGGTTTGTAAGATTTGGAATGGATTTCAAATCCATTGCTTTACAAGTCTTGTTTGGTTTCTAGGATTTGGATTTAGATTGAGTTTTTTTTTTTATAAAGAATTTTTTTTTATTAGTAAATTAATTTTTTTTATCGATTTTTTTAAAAATTATATATTTAATCATCAATTTGAAGTCTGGATCACGTTTTAGCAATGTTTTAAAAACCGGGTCGACCCGACCGGTCGAACCGGTTGACCCGGGAACCGGTGAAGAGACCGGGTCAATTGCGACCGGGTTGATGCCATTTTATGACCCAGATTGAACCGGCTGGTTCTATTTAAAAGTCGGTTGAACCGGTCATAACGAACCGGTATCGAACCGGTTGACCCGGTAACAAAAGTTAAAAACCAATAGTCCAAAAGGCAATACGTATTAGCATTAAAAACCAACACTCCAATGTCTCAAGATCCATGATTTGGTTTGATCGTTATGTTTCGTATTGATGTTTTTGGATTGATGTAAAACTTGTTGTTATGTGTTTTTTTAATGATGTAAAACTTGTTGTTATGTGTATTTTTAATGTTTTAACTTGTGAACATCAAATTTTTGGTTATATATATATATATATATATATATATATATAGGAAAATGAAAATTACATAGAAATTTTTGAAACCGGGTTGCGGTTGAACCGTGACCCGATCACCACACCGGGTCAACCAAAAAACCGGTTTTTAAAACATTGCGCTTTAGAATCCTTCCGGATTTTGATTTCAAATCCAGGCTCAATGCCAAGGATTTCCAAATCCATCATATGAGGGATTTTAAAATGGTCAAAGGATTTCAAATCCGGTCAACAAATTTCATTCCTGCACATCAAACACATGATTGGAATGGATTTGAAATCCAAATCCCTCCAAATCCATTCCAATCCCGCAAACCAAACGCGCCCTTTGAAAATCCTTTGCAATGCGCCGAGATTTCAAATTCCCCCAAATCCAAATTCCTTCAAATCCAAATCCTTAGTTGAAATCCAATCCATTCCTGCAAACCAAACGCACCCTAAGGGTGCGTTTGGTTTGCGGGATTGGAATGGAATGGATTGGATTTCAAGGAGGGATTTGGATTTGGGGGGATTTGAAATCCCTTCATGTGTTTGGTTTGTAGGATTTGGAATGGATTTCAAATCCATTCATTTACAAGTCTTGTTTGGTTTGTAGGATTTGGATTTGGATTGAGTTTTTTTTTTAATTATATTTTTGTTTTATAAATAATTTATTTTTATTGGTAAACGTCAGATTTGGATCGATACAATTTGACGTCTGGATCAATGTTTTAAAAAACGGGTCGACCCGACCGGTCGAACCGGTGAAGAGACTGGGTTTATGCCGTTTTATGACCCGGATTGAACCGTCCGGTTCTATTAAAAAACCGGTTGAACCGGTCATAACGAACCGGTATCAAACCGGTTGACCCGGTACCAAAAGTTAAAAACGAATAATCCAATAGGCAATACGTATTAGCGTTAATAACCAACACTCCAATGTCTCAAGATCTATGATTAGGTTTGATCGTTATATTTCGTTTGGATGTATTTGAATTGATGAAAAACTTATGCTTATGTGTGTTTATTTAATGTTTTTGGATTGATGTAAAACTTGTTGTTATGTGTTTTTTTTTAATGTTTTAACTTGTGGACATCAATATTTTGGTGTTATTTATATATATATATATATATATATATATATATATATGCATAAAAATGAAAAATACAAATAAATTCTTGAAACCGGGTTGAACCGTGACCCGGTTACCACACCGGGTCAATCAAAAAACCGGTTTTTAAAACATTGGTCTGGATCACGCTTTAGAATCCGTCGGATTTGGATTTCAAATCCGGGCCCAAAGCCAAGGATTTCCAAATCCATCATATGAGGGATTTTAAAATGGTCAACAGATTTGAAATCCGGTCAACGAAATCATTTCCTGCAAACCAAACGCAGGATTGGAATGGATTTGAAATCCAAAAGAAATCCAAATCCATTCCAATCCCGCAAACCAAACACGCCCTAAGTGCTCATTTGGTTTGCCTTGGAGGGATTTGGATTTCAAATCTATTTCAATTCTGTGTTTGGTTTGCAGGATTATCCGGATTTGAAATCTTAGGATTCTTTGAAATGCCAAGAGAATGACTAGGATTTCAAGGGATTTTGTAGGATTTTATATAATAATATTTAAAAATATGTTAACAACACTTATTTTCTAATAATCAGTTAAATAAAAGAGAATTTAATTGTTTTTATATTTTTAATGACTTTTTTTTTTATAAATAATGGAATTCAAATTCATTCCAATCCTACAAACCAAACATATAAAATGATTCCAAATTCTCTCAAATCCAAATCCAAATCCCTCCAAATCCAAATCCCTATATATAATCCAATCAATTACATTTCATTCCTACAAATCAAACGTACCCTAATTCTCCTGTACCGTCGAAAAAATTTGCAACCTTTTATGAACAAATTTCCCACAAAAATCGTTGATATTCCACCTTCCTTAAAAACCTTAAATTGGTTACCTTTCCTTACTCTATTGTCTCCATTCTTTTTGCATTCTATTTTTAAAATTCATAGTCATTTATAATAATAATATAATTTTAAAAAATTCAATAAATATCTATTAAAAATAGTGCCATCAAAATATAATTTTATAATGCTACCAAACAAGCAACTCATACCACAAAAATACCCATTGTGAATTATTTGGTTATTTTCACTTTGTAAAAATAACACTAAAGTTTGTGCAACAAACATATAACTAGTAAGGCCATGTGCAAGATTTTAAAGTCGGCACAAAAACATCCCCTTCCAAGTTGCAACCCCACATGATATGCCCATTCGATTTCTAATTTTTTTAAATTATATAATATTATATTGATGTGACAACTTACAAAGATATATAGTTATAAAAATAAAATAAAAAATGTCATACATAATTATAATTACATGTTTTGATTTATAGGGACTTTCGTTTGAGCTTCCTCTAGTTTGTAGAAATAATAAGATTTTGTTTCAGCCACATCATATATTTAATAAATATAAAATATTTATAATAAAATCATTTAGAATCAATTCAAAGGGGGTTAGCTCAGTTCGATAGGTAACATCATGGGGGGTGTGGGGTGAAAGCCACACTACCCGGGTTCGATTCCCACGAGCGACACTTTACTGAGATATCCAGACTCTGGGTCTGGTCCTTTGGGGCCCTCTACCCTGCTGGTCGGGTTCAACCAAAGGCTGGGCCGGGTTGTAGCGGATTAGTAGGATTGCCCGTAATGGAGACCCGATACCGCTGGAACGTATGTGTGCGTTAACTTGCCGTTAAAAAAAAACATTTAGAATCAATTCAGTAATAATCATTGATAAGAAATGTCCTTATTTTAATTAGAGTAAATTACGTTCTTAGTCCCTATGGTTTGTTGAAAATTTCTATTTTTGTCCTTATAGTTTTGAAATTACGATTTTCATTCATATGCTTTTTAATTCATTACCTTTTTTATTCATATGGTTTAATTTTTATTACTTTTTTCATCTCTATGATTTATAATTCATTTCTATTTTAGTCATCCATACTTAAAAGTAGTTTTTGGCTTCAGGTACGAAAATAGAAATGAATTGTAAGTCATAGGAACAAAAATGAAATTTCCAAACAATAGAGACAAAATTCACAATTTTTAACAAACCATGGGACTAAAAACATAATTTACTCTTTTAGTTATTTTAGAAATTCATGAACTTAAGGTTTACTTGTATGTAGGTGAGATTTTTGGGTGGTAGCTTTGGGTGATTCATCATCCTTTTGCTTTAGTCATTTTGCACAATTCTTTGGAAAAGAATCGAAAGGGGTGTAAGTGTATGTTTTGGGGAGTACGGTCCACGAGAGAAGAAACCTTAAAAAAGTTGAAGTTCTCCTTGATTAATCTTATTAAAGGTTGAGGTGCTCAATATCCCGATCAACCTAATCAACCTAATCTAACATCAAATAACTTAATATGAAGTAATCTGATGTCTAATTGAGTTATAAAATCTTCAAACCGTAGTTATTGAGTTGATATTGGTTTACGTTTATTTGAACTCAACTCAATCCGATGAACCCGATATTCTTTTATTTATTGGATTTAATATGATTGTTGAGTCTCTATTAATATGTACATTAGACAATTACACCATCACGTACCCTCTTTATATACATATATTTTCAATCTATTCTTCATCTCTATATAACTCTTATATATATATATATATATATATATAGGGAGAGGTTCATTTGAGAAATGGTAAATGTATGAGAAATAGAGAAGTAATCTTAGTCATTCATCGGTCAACATTTGCGGTTTTGACAGCGAAGCACCGGATAATTCCTTGCATGGTCTATAGAAGGTAGAGGGGTAGTTTCGTAAAATACGCGGGATGAGTTCATATATGAACTATACGTTCATATGTGAATCAGTTAATTAGTTCATATATGAATCACAAAGGTTCATGTATGAATATGTTAATTAGTTCAACTGATTCATATATGAACCTACAGTTAATTAGTTCATATTTGAATCAGTTAATTAGTTCATATATGAATCACAAAGGTTCATATATGAATCAGTTAAAAGAGTTCAGATGTGAATTACACTGATTCACATATGAACATATAGTTCATATATAAATTATACAAGTTCATATATAAACACAACCCTTTGTATTTTGTAAAAATTACGAAAGTGTCCTTCTATTTTTGGAATAGCCGCAACTTTTGACCAGTCAAAGCCGCAACTTTTGACAAGTCAAGATCGTATTTGACTAGTCAAATACAATCTTGACCGTATGAATGACTATGATTACTTCTCTATTTCTCATATATTTATCATTTTTCAAATGAACCTAAGGCTATATATATAGGGGTTAAATCATGTGAGGACCAATAAAATGTTGAAAACCTTGAGGACTAATCTAATCCATATATTAGTTTTAAATCAAATGTCATTAAAAAAAGAAGCATATTTGTAATTAAATAGTGAAATAAGGGTATTTTGGTCAAATAAAAATTAGATTGAAAGGGTATATTGGGTTGAGTCACATTGTTCACCAAATCAAATTAGAACACATATCTGGATCATTGGATGGAACGGCCATACCCACCGGCCACCTCTCATCGGCAACCAAGATGTTCCAAATCCGACGCCCAACACCACTCGCCCCACCTACATCCATCTCAATCACACACCGCTCCCCCCTTGAAAAACCGTCAACATCGAACCCAGAAAACGGGATCTGGAATTGAGCTATTCTTTGCAAAATCGAAGCAAGAGATTGAACCCATAAATCAGATCTGGGATGAAGAGGTTCTTCAATTTCTGAATCAAACCAAGAATTCTAACCCATAAATGGATTTGTTGTTCTTCAAACCCAGAATCGACCCAAGAAATAGAATATGGTGAGTTAGGGTTTTTATTGTTCTTGAGTTTGAGTTGGGATTTTCTTATATTGGTCTTCGATTTTGAGTTAGGATTTCTAGTTGTTTTTTACTTTGATTTATTTTTTAAGAAATTTGTTTTTGGTTTAGTTGTATTTATGTATACTTTGTTTCTATTGATGATGTTAAGATGTAGTTGTGTTTGGGTCTGGATTTTGTGTATAGTGGTGTTTGATGAAACATGGTGGTATATTGTGTTTGATTCACCTTATTAAACACATAAAAATGCATCCTACTCGATTCACCTTATGAAACACTGATTGTGTTTGGATTTGGATATGTGTATAGTGGTTTGATGGAACATGATGGTACATGGTGTTTGATTCACCTTATGAAACACAATGTGAATATGATGAATATATGTATTTCATCTGGTGAATCTATGTGTTCGGTGAATCTATGTGTTTCATATGGTGAATATGTATGTTTCATATGGTGAAATAATATAAAGATGAAACACTGTTACTATTAAACTTATAAAAAATAATAATTTTATAATGATTCAATTGGTAGTGTGTGTTTCATTTGGTGAATCTTTGTTACCAAAATGACAATTATGCCTTTTCATGTGGTGAAACAATTTTCAAGTAAAAGCATTGGATCAAAATCAAATTACGGCTCAGATCGGTTCTCAACTGTTTCAACCTTTTTGTGGTTCTCATTTAATTAGGTGGATTCTATCCATACTCCCTCCTATAGGGGATATGTGAGTGAGGTAGGAAGGGGGTATGTGAGCGAGATAGAGGGGGTATGGGGGGTTTTGTGAGTGAGGAGGGGGTAGGGATAGCAACACCCTTTAATTATCATCATATACGTTCAATAACTATGAACACACACACACACACTTAAATATATGTGAAAATTGAGAAAACTAATTGAATGTGATATACTTAAGATTTAAGAAGTATGGATAAGTTATACCAAATGGTTGATGATAAAAAAGAAATTACGAGTAGACTAAAGAAAACAAGTGAGGAGAATATTTTGATGTACTAAAGTATCAACCTGACTAACCCGACCAACCCGTACGGATTAGGTTGGGTTGAGATTTTTCAAACCGCAAGTATTAAGTTTGGTTGTTCAAATGCCTTCAACCGATCAACCCAACCCATGAGCACCCCTTATCAAACGTATTATTTTCTATAAATTAGTTACCATGGTAGTCTTTGATTTCCAAGTTGTTGGCTTAGGTTTTTTTGAGCTTGAAGTATTAGGTCATCTTTATGGATTTGGTTTGGGTTTTTGGGTGTAAGGTTTATAAGGTTAATTTCCTTTGGAATTGGAACTTTGAGAGTTATTTTGAATTTTATCTAGTGTTATCCATGTTATGAGTATTTGGATTTTAATCATTTTTTAGTTAAAATTGATCATTTTGATGAATTTATGGCTTATGAATTTGTTAATCCTTGATGGAAAGTTATATGGTTGGAAAGAAATTGTTTATTCTTAACATTTATGCTTTCAAAATCTAGATATTAGTGACTTTGGTGTTTTTGAGTAAGGTTTTGGTGAAGAAAAGTTACGGGTCAAAAACAGGGTTTTTGGCCGTGGGCAGTGAGCCAAGCAACTTGCCTGCAACCTATGTCGTGTGGCAGGTTGCATGGTCCACTGTGGTTGCAAAATTTGAAATTTTACCGTTTTTCTTTGGTGTCGTTTTGGGGTTTTTCACGATATCAGTTAGGTACCTTAGAGGATGTTAAGATCTTTGGTAAGGTTATTTGCTTGGTTTGTAATACATGTTTATTTGATTCAGATTCTCATTCGGTTTTGGAGTTACGTTACCGGTTAACTTCGTATTATCGTATATAATAATCGAGGTGAGTATTCTTTTAACTATTTTCGAACTGAAATGCATATATAATCCTATGTTTATCATTTTGAGGTTGTATCTTATTGTACGAGTGGATTATGTTTGTTAAAACGTGATACCATATTTGATACGTGAGTTTGGATTATTAAATTTATGGATAAAGGGACTTTCATTACAGAAGTCAGGTGTGTTAGGACTGTAATGGTTCGAATAGGGAGTTATAGATAGTGCCCACGAATATATTTCGTGTGGTGATCCACAACCGATATTGATTTTAATCTTATCGGGGTGTGTGTGATTAAATTGTGGCGACTGTTATAGTTAGTTACTGGGAAGAATGCTAAATCAGTGTGACTATTTCATTAATAATTGATTTTCTATTTCATATTATCTGGTTTCTTGATATTGTGGAACCATCAGGGATTTGCTCACTAGACCACATGGTCTAACCTTTATTTTGTTTTTAAAATGTGCATATCAGGTCCGCATCGGGTAAATGATAAAAGGAAAGGGAAAGTCTGAGTTAATCTTATGTTATATGTCTGTTTGAAGTATGTCAACTTGGGACATGAAGGTCTTTATGAAACTTTTGGCTATGTGAAGTTTTTGTACAAGGTAGTTATTTTTAGCAAAAAGTTAATGGTGACTTTTAATGTATTTTGTACAGTTTTGTATCGAGAGACCAATCTGTATCCCATATGTGTTCAGATACATGTAAATTATGTGTTATTTGTTATGTGAATATGCGAGTTGTTACAAATTTCCCCAATTAGCGCTTTAATTTATTGATAGGGGTAAATGAGGTATTTGACAAATAGGATAATATTGACTGAAAATTTAGCGGTATAGTTACGTAAATCCATGAATGAAAGAAGGTAATTACCAATTTTAAAAAGATCTCACAAAAACAAAATCAAAGATATGCAAATGAATTGAAAAGCAAAACGTAAACCGTGATTGTATTCAAAATCAAACCATAAAACAACATCAAATGTTTGGAATCGAAATCAATGGCAAGCTCTGAAGGAATTGGATTCAATGGTTTACGTTGTTTTCCTTATAGCTTCGTTTACTTGTGGTTGTTTTCCATACACCACCCTATGTATTGTAGACTTGTCTTCTTTGTTTAGACAAATATGCACATAATGAACATTCATGCACACATAGTGAACACTTTTGCTGTATATAGTGAAGCAGGTGTCTTCATGGTTATGGGTCATTCATTTTTTTGGTTACTTATGACCTTATACACAAATATTCATGGACTCAAACAATTGATTTGATTCCGTATTACTAAAAAAATATGTTGAGATGGTGCACAACGTGTTTCTTTCCAGTAAAAACTAATACAAATGTTTTTTTCCCAGTAAACATCTATTTAAATGTTGGGTGGGAAACACTGGTTAACGTGAATCCATAGAAGTTCAATTAAGCTCACACAATTCCCATGTGTATTGTCTTATAAGCAAAATGTTGCTCAATTGGTTTAACTTTTACAGTTAAAACACAATATGAAATACATGTCAGATATATGTATGTTCAGTAAGATAATCATGAAGATTTGAGCATTTTAATCATGGAAGATTCGCTCAAAAACAAGGATACTTAATGAATGAATGAAATGAATACAAAGTGCTTGTTTGAGAATTTGACAATGTATGAAAAGATCAAATAGTAATGATTTATCATTAAAAGCTCAGGTTATGAAAAATTGGATGTTGTCTATAAGAACAAGTATAGACATTCTTGAAAGAAATGTTTTGAAAGAAATAACACTCAAATATCAATGAAGTTCAAATGGGGTGTCTTACCATCAAAAATTATGTTCAACTTTGAGACATGGTAAAAACATAGTCAACAAAAGTACTAAACTGGTGTGTATGAATACTTGACAGTATATGGAAAAGATAATACACAAGTATTAATATTTTTTTAAACACACGAGTTGTTAACAATAAAGCGCATAAAATGAAAACATTTAAAATCACACTTCTATATTCATGAAATCTGTTTAAGAATCGAGAAGTAGTTTGAACGTTTAAGCAAATTGTTTTCATAGTTGAAAGTCGTCCATCTTTCAAATATGCATGAGATTAAGGTTAGAATAATCCTTACGCTCAGTTTAAGTCTCATGAAGTCAACTCCAAAGTCATGATTGATATGATCATGTAAGCTCCCCCTCCAATTCTACATTTAGTCAAAAAGTCGTCAAAGTACAAAGTTTTATTCACAAACTTTATTGAAAAAACAAAGTCATGAAAGTAGTAAAATTTTGAAGAACGAGTTTTGATCAGATGTAATCAGAAATCAATTACTCTCCCTGAAAATATGCATTCACAATATTATTAGTAGAGGTAATATGTATACTCCCCTTGAAGGTTGATCGTCTCTTTTGATGCATCAGAGTACACTTTCTTTTGATCGTTGAAGTATGAGTCATAAACTGTAGTGTTTAGAAGTCAAACTTGATCTATGAGGTACGAGTCCTGAGCTGATTTACTCAGAAGTCTAACTTCTTAACATTGAGGTGCGGGTTTTGAATTGTATTGTCCAAAAGCCATTTATTCATCAAATGTGACATTTACGCTCTCAACCATAATCTTTGATTTCTTCATGTAAACTCTGTATGCATCAGACGTTTGAGAATATCCAATGAAAATGCCTTCATCAGCCTTCGGACTAAACTTGTTCTCCTTGTCGTTCAGCACAAAACACCTGCATCTAAAGATGTGAAAATGTTTAATGCTAGGTATTCTATTATTAATCAAAGCATATAGTGTTTTACCAAACCGGCGATGAATGATTGATCTGTTTTGAGTATAACATGCAGTTGAGACAGCTTCGGCCCACAAAAATAAAGGTAGATCGGATTGACTCAACATCGTTCGTGCAGCCTCGACAAGAGTCTGATTTATTCGTTCAACTACCCCATTTTGTTCCGGAGTTCTGGCAGCAGAAAAATGATGAGATATCTCGACCGATTCGAGATAATCGTCAACCTTTTTGTTCTTGAATTCTGTGCCATTATCGGTTCTGAGAAGCTTAACTGTCTTCTGCAAGTTCACTTGAACGGTCTTTAAGAATGAGATGATGATATCGGGCGTCTCATCTTTAGATCTTAGAAATTTGACCCAAGTGTATCTTGAATAATCGTCCACAATCATGAGTACATATTTTTTGCCGTTTATGCTTTGAGTTCGCATTGGACCACAGAGATCCATATGCATCAGTTCAAAAGGAGTACTTGTGCTCGTTTCACGCTCTTATGAGAAGCTCTCTTCATTTTGCCTTTCTCACATGCATCGCACATATGTTCTCGTTCATATTTCAGCTCTATAAGTTCTTTCACCGAATTACCAGTCATCAGTTTGTTGATGTAGCGAAATTTGAGATGAGATAGCCTTCTATGCCATAACCAACTCTGTTGCATAGAGGCTTTAGTAAGTAGACACACAACATTATCCGGCTTAAGATAAGACAAGTTGATAGTGTAGAGGTTTGACTTTCGCGTGCCGACCAACAGTTCTTTTCCGTCTTCAGTTCTAACACAACACCTCTTGGCCTTGAAGTTCACCTCTAAGTCCTTGTCACAGAATTGACCAATGCTTAACCGATTGTGACATAATCCTTCAACGTAGCTCACCTTCTTAATCGTTACATTTTCTTGCACAACATCTCCATATCCAAGTATCGGTGAAAACTGGTCATTTCCAAATCGCACATTGCCGCAGAATTTCTCTGTATAATTAGATAAAATATCTTTCTGCCCAGTCATATGGTTGGAGCAACCAGAATCCAAGTACCACACATGACGGTTCTGCACAGGAGAAATCATACAACAACAGATTTAGGTACCCATTTATAACTGAGTCCTTTCATGTTAGCACAAGATTTTGGCAACTATATGAATATTGGTCCTCTTTTCTTTTGAAAAACATGAGAATGATGTATATAATAAGTACCAAACCAACAATCAGAATATTGTCGAGTCACAAAATCATTTCGATCATATGTAGAAAACTGAGTAATAGATGGAGATAATTGGAGCAATTGCTTTATTGAGTAAGTCTTCTAAGAAGTTACAAGTTTTGTTTTATGAGAAGCAATACTACCAATTACATCAGTATCACTAACAGCAATCCTATTACATTCTGTAACATAAAATGATTTTATATTCCTTCCAACTTTATGCTTTGGTCTCCATTCCAGTTTCACTTCAGACTTTTTCGACCTCAATTCTGAAACAGCAGATTTAGCTTTGTTAGAAACATGATATTTTCGAGTTTGTGTTTTCTTATGCTTACCCGTGTTGGTCCGTTGCTGTGAGCGTCTATTCTTTTGATTTTTACCTTTAGAATAATAGGTACTCATAGGAACTGATTCATCAACTTTAGTTGATGATTCACATTTCTCAAATACACTAGGTAAAGCATCATAATCGATAATAAATTCAGAATGATTCGGAAGTTTCGCATTGAAATCAAACATATCAACACTTTCATCAACACAACCATCAGAACTTAAAAAGTCATTGTCATCCGCAAATAAGTCATCAACATCATCATCATAAACTTGAGGTGCCTGGGAAGAGTTTGAAATTTTGAAATCATTTAACACATTAGAACACTTTTGTTTAAGAGACATTTTAGCACTATCTGAAGTCTTAGGATTTGTAAAAACATTTCCCATGAAAACTTTACACGATGATGCATCTGAATCAGTAGAATTGTTTACACAAACTCTTTCTGAGTCAGAATTGTCATTTGTAGCTTCAAATTTAAAATCAGTGTTCTTCATAACAGTAGAAAACACAACTTTCTCAAGATCAACCAAAATTCTTTCATCCACTAAAATGTTTTCAAGATCAATAATTTTACTTTCCAAAACAAGTAGAGGAACTTAAATTTTGGCTTTAACAGGTTTTGCTTCCATCCCCTCAGTATAGTAGCTTTGAAAATAATCATTTGATAGAAAATTTGGTTGCTCAGAAAGATAACTATCATTCAGATTTTTATAGCAGAAAGGTAGTTGCATTTTGGTTGTGTTCTTTCTGTTCTCATCTTCCTTGGCCTCAACCTCATCAGATGATTTTGTAACAAATTTAGGTTTCAAATGAGGATTTTTGTCAGCCACTTTTAAGAAATTGAAATTATATAAAGCGGGCTGTTTTCGAATAGCTTTCTTCAGATAATGTGGGTTATCGTAACCAAGACCCCACTTATCTTTAAAATCTATTTCTTCCTTTGGTGTGTTTAGAAAAATTGTGTGATCCGTTTGTCCACGAGTATAAAGCTTGGCTTCCAAACCATTAATTTTTTTCTTCAAATTTTTATTATCAATCTGCAAGTTGTGAACTTTCAAAACAAACTCTTGTTTCTCACGATCAGATTTATTAAACTTTGAAACTGTTTCAGAAATTTGAGTTTCAAGACAAACTTTTTGTTTTTCAAAAACAGTAGCAGATTTGTTTAAAGAATCAATCAAGTTTTTGTTCCCAACCATTTCCTTGTTGAGATCAAAAATTGTTTGACGCTTCTTCTCAACTCTATTTTTCTCCTTTTTAAGCTTAGCTTGTAAGTCTTGATGCTCGACCATCATGGTTTCCATTTTTGTTAAAAAATCAGATTCAGAAAAGTTATTTAGCTCTTCGGAAGTCTCATCCTCCGACTCATCATATCTGACATCTTTTCCCATCAAGCACATGTGGGTTGTTGTAACACCCTTAACTTCGGGTAGACTTTTGCTATATTAATATAGGATGTTTGATAGCCTTGCATTAATGTAATGTTACTTGGATTTGATATGATGATCTGATCAAGTATTCCCCATCATAGAATCGGATTGTTTCGGGTCGAAGTCACGCCCGAGAAGGCTGGGGCGATTATGCCCGATGACTATGCCACAGGGCATAGTCGCATGTGTCACAATCGCCGCATTTGGGAACAAAGGGAAGAGAGGTCAGGCTGGGTGGCGACATTGCCCAACGAATATGACCAGGGCAATGTCGCCAGGTCATAGTCGCCGGCGGGTGACAAGGGTTTAAAACCCTCACTTGCGGGATTTTTTCATTCTATCTGATTTTGGGTTTAGCAGCTCTCGTTTTTCTCTCTAGGTTTTGGTAAGTTTCCACTCCATTCCATCCATTGAAGTTAATGCTTCTCAACCGCTCCATCTTAATAATTTATTGTGTGTTTAGGTGCTCTCAACAAGGTGGTTGTGGAACCACTTGGGTTGTGGCGCACTGGTAAAGCCTTTGGGGGATGTAGTGGAAAATTTCATCTACCTAGGGTTCAAATCCAGGCGTTGCTAAAGCCCTTGTGGCCATGGAGGTTCATCTGCGATGACTCTAGGCCATTCGTGGTCGCCCGGGGATTAGTCGGTGCGCGTAAGCTGGCCCGGAAACCCACGGTTACCAAAAAAAAACAAGGTGGTTGTGCTAGTTAAAGTCTCCTTAAAGACCCTTCTCTTCACTTTAGTTCTTGGTATTCTAGGGTTTGAAACATAATCCTACAAGGTGAGTCCATTCTCTTTATAAAACTTTATACATGTTAAAATATGGATTTTGAACATCTAACTTTTGGAGATTTTAGGGTTTCATTATAAAATTAGGGTTATGAGGTTAATGAATCTATATGATGATTTAAAGGTGTATTTACACATGGAAAACTTATTTGCTTCAACCTTGGTTTCAATACACGGAACCCAAAAAATTAGGGTTTGGCATATTAATGGTGAAATCAATGAATGAGAATCTGGAATGATTTGAGTTAAAGCATGGAAAGGTTAATTATGAGGTAACTAAGAATCTCTTGGAAAATTATGTGAGATACTTTGTGGAATCTCACAATCGTTAATATCTTGTATGCTATATTAACTATTGGATTGTTTGGTTGGCTTTTTGGGCATTATGAGTCATATTTGCTTTCATTTGGGAGTCATGACCCTATACTTGTTGTAACAATTGGTCCGACGTTAGAACGTTAGTTTTCCACGTTGAGGCACGTTTAGGCGTCAGATTGGATTATAAGTCCTACGTGTTAAGTATTACGATATTGGATGAGGATCTCAACGTAAGGACCTTTCGCGGTTGAAGTTGACTTTTCGTGGGTGTACGTTTAAAGCCACCGAGCCTGACATCCCTTGCGTGTACTTTCTGTGTGTATTGGTTTTACTAACTTGTCAAGTGGCTTACTCTTGTGTTCCGTCACTTGTGTTAGTAAGCAAATCTCCCCCGTCAACCCAAGAGGTGTCTGTTTATGGTAACGAGCATTATTATTATTATTATTATTATAAATTCGTTTCTTTTACTTACACTTATTATCGCTTACTCCTAAATGTAAATGTTTGATCTGACTAGGCTTTAGCCTAACATTTTTTCTTAAAATGACATGTATAACAGGTCAATCTAGCGGTGTGATTCGTCGGGATTGAGTAGACGACCTTTGGGTCGAGAGTGGTCTTTTTGGAAGATGTAGTGACCGATACGAAGATGATAGTAGGCATTCATTTTGGAAGAATAGTGACACCCGTCCTTAATCTTTCTTGACATAAGTTAGATTATTAGGTTGTCGAGTCTTATTCTTCATTTGGAAGTTTTGTAATGTCATAACTTGATTCCCCGTTTTGGGATGATACTTTGGGATTGATTTGACAGGTTATATTTATTCAGTTTTTGCTCACTTTATAGCCGTCATATTGCCGAAATTTCGAATTTTATCTTCTCTAAAGTTTAGGGTGTTACAGTTGTCTCCTCTTTGTCATCTTCAGGCTCAGAATGATCCAACCAATAATAATCTTCGGTAGTTAAAGCTTTATCTGCTTCTTTTTGCTTTGCCAGAAGCATTTTGTTCTTGTAGTATTCAGAATTACGAGCTTTGGGCTTCCGACAATCTTTGGCAAAGTGACCGATTCTCCCACAGTTGTAGCATTTGATAGGATCTTCCACCTTCTTTGGCTCATAATCATTCACATATTTCCTCTCTTCTTGCTTCTTTTCACCAAAACTCTTAACATCAGATCTCCTATCATCAAATCTTATCCCTTCAATTCTTTCCTTATGAGCATAGTTTCTGGATCCTGACGAGTACCTCTGACTGTTTGAACCCGCCTTCTTGTAAAATTTCTTCTGAAAGGCTCGGTTAAGAGGTAGCATAGCTTGCTTGAGGTTTTCTCCGTCATCGAAATCAGAATCAGTACTTTCAGTATCATCAGAATAAGAAACAACTATCTTCTTCTTCTTCTTCTTCTTCTTCTTCTTCTTATCCTTCTTCTCTTTCTCTTTTTTCTTCACAACCAAGGTAATAGGATCAGCTACCTTCTCATTCTTTTTCTTCTCTTCTCTTTTCTCTTCAACTTCCTCCTCATTCTGACGGAGGGTTTCATATACTTCATGTAGAGGTATGTCACTGAGATCTTTCACCTGTTTCATTCTTCTAGTGTGCTTCTTCCACTCTGGCTGAAGAATGCTGAGAAACTTGACGTTGTTCTCTATCTGCTTCTTTTTGACCTTATTCTTTGCCAACTCATTCAGCAAATACACAAACCTCTCATATGTTTCCTCTAAGCTTTCATTCTCCTTGGCTTTGAATTCTTCATAACTGTTGATGCAATTGGCTACTTTCATCTGATTGCCAACTTTGGATCCCATCATCATCTTCTCTAATTGATCCCACATCTTTTTGGTTGTTGCCTTGTAGTTGTCTATCTTAATGTAGATATCATTCGGTATGCTTTGAAGGAGTAGAGATCTAGTCTGCTTGTCAGCTTTGTACCTTTCTTTCTCTTTATCATAATATTGAGAAATATCTATTGAAACCTTCTTTGTCTTCTGTCCTCTCGGTTGATTTCCATCTTCACTATCAGATGTTTCATCATCTAGAATTTCCATAGTGAGAGGAATCATTGGACCTTCCTCAATAAACATCTTGATGTTGTCACCATTGGCATGTCTGTTAATGAAGTCTAGAAACCGGTCCTTCCATTGTTCGTACTCACCCTTGAATAGAACGGGTGGTTTGACATCGGTTCCGATAGAAAGTGCATCCTTTGAAGTCATCCTGACAAATACACTGTAGAATAAGAACTTAAAATGATTGTTAGTTCGAAAGTAATTAGTAAACAGAAAATCTTAGAAAATTTTTCAGAAAATAAATTTCCAAAAATTTCCTAAGGCAAGAATCCTCACACCACTAACACTAGAATTCACACAACTTTCACAGAATTCACAGACCATCCACAATTCGCACACTGAAAGAAATTCGCACACCACAAAATTCGCACAACTATACAATTCGCACGCAACTCTATGCGAATTCTAGGAATTCGCACACTGCTATGCACACAACTATATACGAATTTTAAGAAATTCTTATGTGACTATATACGAATTATTGACTTAGAAATTTCTTGTATACCAACTTTTCTCATGAGCTTTTCGCACACAGGGAGATACGAATTCTATACTTAGAAACTTCCAACTTTCTATGCGAAATCATAAGAATTCGTATGTAACCTTAAGCGAATTCAAGGAATTCGTATGCTTCTATATGCAAAATCCTTACTTTTCGCACATAGATTGATGTGAAATCTATCCTTGGAAATTATTCTTCCAACTTCTCGTACACTGAAGTATGTGAAATCTGTACAATTCACACACAACACTTGTGCGAATTCTTCCCTTAACTTTTCACAGATCAACTTTATGCGAAATCTAATCTTTTCGTATGATACTATATACGAATTCTGTGCAATTCGTATATCACTCTTATGCGAATTCTGCACTTGTCTTTTTCACAGATTCAGTATTATGTGAAATCCTCTACAATCATAGTCATCATGCGAGTTCTTCATGCGAAATGTTTGAATCTTGCGAGTTCTTGATATCTCAGTCCAAAATCACTTCAATTCGACCCAAAAACCCTTCGAATTCAAGTCTGAAACTTTGCAAGATTATCTACGAACACTGCAGGAATCGATTACTAACAATGAATTTCAAAGAAATTCACTCAAACATACAATTCAAATCCAAACCAGTGCTTAGAACTCGTGCGACTCAAAAAATCACAAAAACATCAAATTGACCAAAATTTACAGTGCAAATGTGTTTTAAATCATTACAAGACTTGTCTAATTCATCACAAGAACACCATAGAATCAATTACAATCACAATTACAAAGCAAAATTCAAAATTGATCAAAACTCAGAAAAACACAGTGCGAAGACACATTCTTGAAAATTTTCAATCGAATTCTGCTCTGATACCAATTATTTGTCCAACAATAACAGTTCTAATCAATACTAACAATAAGAAGTTCAATCTAAATCGTTATATGTCATTGATCTTCAATTTCACAGTTTACAATTCGAACACAATATGCTTTCTCTCTCCACTTTCTCTCTCTGGATACGAATTCTTGATATCACAAGTCTTACACACTTAGTTCTACACGACTTGCTTCTACTTACACACTTACAAGAAAACAAAACAAAAACTATTTATACTACATTACAATTACAAAGGATTCTAAACTAAAGTAAACTAACACACTTTAACTTTGTTGACTTTCCATTTACAGAAGCTTTGACTTTGACCTTTGCTTGAGAGGCTTTGACTTGAGCTTTGACTTTAATTCCCATGATCTTGGATCCAACATATTTGTGCACTAACAGAGATGTTAAGGTTAGCGTGAGAATCATGAGAAGTGATTTATCAACCCTTGGATGAGAAATAGATGCACATAGGATGAGATGCATCAAGCTAAGATGCATCAAGCTAAGATGCATTGAGATGCACAAGATCAATTTCCCTCTAAGCCGCAATTCATGAGAGGTCGTTTGATTAAAAGTGATCAACTGTTCAAATCCACTTCTCACGTTAACCTCAAATTCTCACACGATCATTAGCCTATACACACACACACATATATAGGGAGAGGTTCATTTGAGAAATGCTAAATATATGAGAAATACAGAAGTAATCCTAGCCTTTCATTCGGTCAAGATTGGCTTTGACTGGTCAAATATTGCCTCTTTGACTGATCAACAATTACGGTTTGACTGGTCAAAAGTTGCGGCTATTCCAAAAATAGAAGGACAATTTTGTAATTTTTACAAATACACGAGACGAATTCATATGTGAACTAGTGTAATTCACATATGAACTTTTTTAACTGATTCATATATGAACCTTTGTGATTCATATATGAACTAATTAACTGATTCACATATGAACTAATTAACTGTAGGTTCATATGTGAATCAGTTGAACTAATTAATAGACTAAAAAGAATTCATATGTGAACTAGTGTAATTCACATATGAACTTTTTTAACTGATTCATATATGAACCTTTGTGATTCATATATGAACTAATTAACTGATTCACATATGAACTAATTAACTGTAGGTTCATATGTGAATCAGTTGAACTAATTAATAGACTAATATATGAACATTTGTGATTCACATATGAACTAATTAACTGATTCATATATGAACGTATAACTCATATATGAATCACAAAGGTTCATATATGAATCACTTAAAAGAGTTCATATGTGAATTACACTAGTTCATATATGAACATATAATTGTAATTCACATGTGAATCATACAGGTTCATATATGAACTCGTCCCGTGTATTTTACGAAACTACCCCCTATCTTCTACAGACCACATAAGAAATTATCCGGTGCTTCACGGTCAAAGCAGTAAATGTTGACCAGATAAAGGGCTATGATCATTTATTTATTTATCATATTTTTAGTATTTCTCAAATGAACCTAATCATATATATATATATATATATATATATATATAATACGTGGTTCAAATGAGAAACCCTAAAATTTTAAGAATGAGAGAAGCACTTTCAACCACTCAAGTCTTTTTTTTTTCACTAATTTAGATAATTATGAAGGGAAAAAACTCAAATATCCTAATTTATCTCCTATTGTTTCTATAACATTTGTTGGATATTGATAATGATCGATTTTTTATTCAAATTCCCACCTTGAAATCATTGGTGATTTTACAGTCTACATATTGAATTAAATATCGTTTGTTTAAATTTCATATGTGAACACGAACATCAATTTTCTTGAATGATCGTTTGAAATGTAGTCAAACATAAAAGATTTCAATAAACCATTATAAGAGGGTGATAATAAGGAGTATATTGGTTCATATGTGAATATGTGAATCCTAAAATTTGATTCACACGTAAATCATAATATATATTCACATGTAAATCTTAATTATAAAATTTGTACGTGAATCAGTTTAAAACTTAGAACTGAGATTTTGAATCAGTTTAAGATTTATTTATACACTTTAAACAAACTTTATATGAAATAATAATAAGTCAATCTTATTGGTGGAAATCATTTTTTTTAAATCTTTCGTTTTACTCGCATCAAGTTTTAGAGAATTTTCTATACTTAGAGTTTTCTCTTGTTTTAAATAGCAATATAAAAAATCTATTGAAGTAATTAGAAAAAAAATCTCTATTTTTAATATTTTAGAGATTATTGAAAATGCTAGAGGGTAAAAGATAAGTACGATACGATAAAAAAAAGACAATGATCATCTCGACCCTTGTTTAACATCTATTTTAGAAATTTAGAATTGCATAATCTATATCTATATCTATACTATATTATAAAGCACGGATAAAAAACTCTTAAATACAAATTATTAGGCACAAGGTACCATCATTTTATGCAAGATTTTAAAAATCTCTTAATTTACAAGTATCAAAGCACAAGATACATATTATTACTGCATTCTTCTAATACCCACCAATTTGGTATGTGTAGGGTCTTCATTTTATGCAGACCTTTTCATATATCACTATTAATTAATATATTATATTATTATAATTTTGTTTTAATTATATTATTAAATATGTAATTGATTGTTTTTTCTAGATGTCATTAAAATATATACGATAATCATTGAATTCTAATATCTATACTATATTATAAAGCATGGATAAAAAACTCTTCAATATAAATTATTAGGCACAAGATACCATCATTTTATGCAAGATTTTAAAAATCTCTTAATTTACAAGTATCAAAGCACAAGATACATATTACTACTGCATGCTTCTAATACCCACCAATTTGGTATGTGCAGGGTCTTCCTTTTATGCAAACCTTTCCATATATCACTATTAATTAATATATTATATTACTATAATTTTGTTTTAATTATATTATTAAATATGTAATTGATTATTTTTTCTAGATTTCGTTAAAATATATAAGATAATCATTGAATTGTAATAAAATACTTAATTTTTTATATAAAAAAACATTATACTATTAAGCCTAAATTAAACAAATTTATAAAAAAACATTATCACTTTCTCAAAACCATCCAAAATCGTATTGTAAATCGACAAAAAAAAAAAAAATGAAAAATTAAAATCGTGATGTATCACGCTGCATTGCACGAATATGCTTCTAGTAACTAAATAAAAATAATAACATGATTGTAATAATTTAAACATTATTAAATTATTTAAGAAAATACGTGTTTTATATTTGGAACATTATTTTATAAAAGGAACATAAAATCATTTAAAATCACACATATTTATTTTTAGAATAAGTTACAAATTTTGCCACTGTAGTTTACAGAAATTGCGATGTTGGTCCTTAGACCCTAAAATTCATGGATAGCATCCCTGTGGTTTCACTAATTTCGTTACGATGGAGGTCCCTGAAAATAACTTCTGTTAAAAAGACTTCGTTAAGTCAGGGGTGTTTTCATCAAAATTTCCATTTCTTTAATAGATTATTTAGTTTACAACTTTAGATGCTTCTTGTACTATTGTATCAAGCTATAATTAATAAAACAAAAATCTCAATTTGACCGTTACCTCATCTCCAACCGCTCCATTTATTCTGGTCATCTTCTCCGACCACTCTATTTACTTCGGTCATCTTCTTTAACACCATATATCATAAGACACACCAAGCTAACCCAAATCCTAACCTTGATCACAAAAACTCAACCCAAATTAGTGGGATTAACAAATAATCACTACAAAAATGATTTAGAGGGTGTTTGGAATTGCTTATTTAAATGATTTATCTGCTTATTTCATTTTGTCACCACAGATAAGTTATTTCTAGTGTTTGGATTGGGGGAAAAACCAGATTTTGAACCCGGAATCTTTAAAAGCTTTGAACAAAAAAGAACTTCATACATCAAAGACCTAAATACAAGGTTTTCATACCCATTTAATCCATCAAAAACCCAAATTTGAACATGGAATCACCATTGCCATCGAAAAAGAACTGAAACACCACCATCATTGCTCAAATCTGGTTGGTCCGCGTGTCTAAAAAATCTCATGGGAGATGAGTAACAAAGATGGAGATCTAAATATTACGATTTCATTTTGTTTTCTTATCCAAGATGAAGACGAAGATGAGACACAGAGGCAATGACCGGTGGTGGTGAAGTAGTTGGGGAAAACGAAGGGTGGGAGGGGGGGTTGGGTTTCACGTCGAAGAAGAGCGTTGCAGGTTGGTCACTGGAGAGTGGAGCGTCCAGTTTTTTTAGGGCTAGGGGAATGGAGCGACGGTGTTGCAAGTGTGAGGCGAGTGGAGCGACGGTGTTGCAAGTGTGAGGCGAGTGGAACGGTACAACGATGGTGGTTGTTCTTTTTTTTTTGGAGGAGGGGGGGGGGTCTTGGCAAAATGCCAACTAGGGTTTGGAATTGGAGAAGGGATGGGGTTATTATATATTAGATTTATATTTTAATAAAAAAAATAGAAGGAAATTGTAAAGACGAAATTACCCTTGACTTAACGGAGTTGTTTAACGAAAGTTAGTTTCAAGGACTTATATTGTAACGAAAGTGAAACCACAGGACCTTATCCATGAATTTTAGGGTCCAAGGACCATCATCGTAATTTGCAGCAAACCACAGGGACAAAACTTGTAATTTACTCTTATTTTTCTTAGATTAAATTATGAATAATGTGTTCTCAAGTTTTGACTATTGAGTAAACCAACCAACTATCATCATGATGTTGTATCATTAATTATGTCTTAGATAAAGGTGTTTAAATTTAGGGGTTGTTTATTTTTTGAAAAAACCATCTTAGTGGCTCTTAAGTCTGAATCGTTCAGACATTTTTACATACCATTTCTTATTAATCTTAACTAAAATAAGACTTCAGACTTTAGACCTCTTAAAAAACAAACGACACCTTAGTGTAAAAATAAATAAAACCTTTAATCGTTGAGAATAAATGTAAATAGTTAGAGCATTCCACCAGTTTCTTCTTTTAGAGAAAATGGATAAAATAAGGATTTTAAGTTAATATTTTGTTCTAACAGCTTTCCAAAAATTATATTCAAAATGGAGAAAGTAAGAGAAAGAAAACTTTTTTTTTTCAAATATGGAGATCACCCAAAAATGATTACTAAGTGAGAGGACTAATAGAAAACTTTGAAAATAAATATGTAAAGAGAGAAATAATATTTTAATAGATGAAGGGAGTATTTTAATATTATAATCAATGTTGATTCTTCAAAATGAGGAATCTGTTAGAGATAGATGTAATTTTTTTTGGAGATTTTGACTTTTATTCTCTATTTTAGAGAAATTTTGAGGAAACTCTTGAAGTTTGGAGATGCCCTTATGCTATATATATATATATATATATATATATATATATATATATATATATATATATATATATATATATATATATATCGTCTCATATTAATAGGAACAAGCCAACAATTGAGATTTAATAATCAATTATACTAATTAATGATTTTTATTACGGTCTTTAACTTAATTAGAGTATGTTATAACGTTGTCATGTATTTTTAAAATTAGAAATAAGTATTTTTAAATATACATTTAAATAATATTTATTACTTAATGAGAACAATGATTAGTCGATTGACTTTTTTATATTATAGGTGGTTTGGTAGTAATCAAATAACAATGATTAGCATCCAATAAAAGTCCGAGTAGATACGTTCTTATTTATATTTAGTCTCTCCTACCCCTTATTTATATATAAGGATAAGTTTAAATGAAAAATGCTAAATATATGAGAAATAGAGAAATGATCCTAATCCTACATCTAGTCAATATTTACGGTTTTGACTGTAAAACACCGGATAATTCATCGCATGATGTACAAAAGATAGAGGGGTAGTTTCCTTACTTTTAGAAGTAGACGACAAACAAGTTCATATGTGAACCTGTTGATAAGTTCACATGTAAACTATTTAACTTATTCACATATGAACCTACTGTTCATACATGAATCAGTTAATTAGTTCATATGAGAATCGGTTAATTAATTCATATGTAAATCACAAGGGTTCATATATAAACCTGTTAATTAGTTTATATTATTCACATATGAACCTACGGGTTCATATGTGAATCACATGGGTTCACATATGAACCCGTTTGCCGCATATTTATAAAAGTTATGTAACTATTAGGGGTGTACGCGGGTTGAGTTGGGCGGTTTGGGACATTTTTACAACCCAACCCAATTATGACGGTTTGGAAAACTCAACCCAACCCAACCCATTCAAAAGTATAACCCAACCTTTGCGGGTTATGACGGGTTGGGCGGTTTAGTAGTTTACATAAAATTGTAAAATGAAGTACGATAAATACTACTAAGAATATACAAACGTTTAGCGAACCAAGAGGTTATTTGGTTAGCATTTAGCAGTGCTAGGGTTGTAAATGAACCAAACGTTTGGCGAACCATTCGGGAGAATTTCGTTTATATTCGTTTATTTAAGAATTGATCGAACATGAATACATTTTTTTGTTCGTTTAGTTAAATGAACGAACATGAACAATGAGCTCGTTCGTTCATTTACGTTCGTTAATGTCTGTTTATTTATGTTTGTTTATATATATATATATATATATATATTATGATATTAATATGTAAAATCATTAATTATATTAAAATTTAAGAATTCCTTTTTTATTATTCATAAATTTACACGATTTTTCATTCTGTTATGTTATTTCGGAACGAAATGATGATTAATGATGTTGTCTTTTTGTTCATTTGTGTACTTCGTTCATTTATGTACTTCGTTCATTTATGTTCGTCTGTTTACGTTCATTTAGCATCTTAACGAACAAACATAAATGAACAGGAACAAACACATGTTCTTAACGAACGCACATGAATACAAAAAATTACATTCTTTTACCGTTTGTGTTTATTAATTTGTTTGGTTAAGTTTAATGAACGAACACGAACAAACCTCCATTAATATAGTTTGGGCTATAAATTTGCTTAAATAGACTAGTTGTTTTTTATTCTTGTATTATATATATATATAATTTTATAAAAGTTATATATTAGCGGCGGGTTGGCAGGTTGAACAAATCGTAACCCAATTTCAACCCTCTTAATTTCCGGTTTGGCGGGTGGACGGTTGGGCGGTTAAATCTTATCTTGACCGTATGAAGGACTATGATCACTTCTCTACTCTCATATATTTAGTAGTTCTCATTTCAACCTATGGCTACACACACACACACACACACACACATATATATATAGGGATAATCATTTGCAAACCTTCTAAAGGTTACAAACAATACAAACCCATCTGAATTTTTGATCAACGATTGAAGAATTTTCGAATTTAAATTTATTAAGAAAATAGGGAAAGGGTAGCTTGGGAATAGTTTTTAGGTATTTTAAATTTAAATTTTATTAATTAATTTGAATTTATATAATTATGGTTACAAGATTCCTAAATTTTCTCCATATTTACCTCAATCTCTCTCTAAAAAAATTCTGACCACTAGCACTATCACTTCGCCGGCGACCGAGAACCACCGTGGTTCTCCACTACTCCATTCGACAATCGTCGTGCGTTGCCGCCATCTGCCAGCAGTTTCCTTCGCCACCCCACGTACCATAATCTCCTCCCCCGAATCTCCGACGACCTGCCCCCGAATCTTCGGCGAGTTTACTAATTTTTCAAGTTCATACAATGTTTGTTCGAGTTTCATAAACCGTTTTTTCGAAATTTTCTAGTTTCATAAACGGTTTCATATATTTTTCTCTCATATGAATAATCATAATTTTAAGTTTCTTATATTTTTCTCCCATATGATATTCAGATTTTTTCGAAATAATCATATATTTTTGAAGTTTCATATATTTTTCTCCTATATGAATTATCAGATTTTTAAGTTTCATACATTTTATCCAATATGAATAACGTGAAATTTTCAAAAAAACATTTTATGAAATCAAAAAGACTTGAAACTTTCAAAAAAACATTTTATATATGAAACTCGGAAAAATTATGAAACTCGCCGGAAATGGGGAGGTCGCCGGAGTGGGAGGAGGTCGCCGGAAATGGGAGGATGTCACCGAAAGTGGATGGTGACAGTGGATAATGAGAGAAAGAGAGAGAGAGGGAGAGGGAAAGGGAGAGGGAGAGGGAGAGGGAGAGATAATTAAGAAGTTAAGTTTTTTTTAAAATACGAAATTTATAAAAAGACATAAATGCCTTGGTTTGTATTGTTTGTAACCTTTAGAAGGTTTGTAAATGAAGGTCTCTCTCTCTCTCTCTCTCTCTCTCTCTATATATATATATATATATATATATATAGGCGAATGATCGTGTGAGAAGTTGAGGTTAATGTGAGAAGCGTGAAAAATAGATCTGAACCGTTGATCACTTTTAATTAAATGTCCACCATGAATTGCTACTTTTAAAAGAAGTTATAATATCCGTCGTAGGAATACGATATAAATGTATATATATATAATAGTTATTTTGTTCTTAAATTTTTTTTGTTATGGTTTAGTGCTGTAAGTTGTGGAAAATAATAATAGCAATAATAATAATATTAAGTTTTTGGTTTAAGATGTTAGACGATTTCTGTTTAAATTAAAGTAGGGGTTGGTTTTGATCTTGGTTGTTAATTGAGGGGTTAGATTTGTAAACTCATATGTAGTTGGAATTTTATTTTAAATGGGTAAAACTTGTAACAACCCAAACGAAACCAAACTAGCATAACAACAATAATAATAAATTCTTACGCCAAAAACGGCCCAAAGTCTACAAGAGATAATAAGGTTTGCAGTAAGCCAACCTACTACACAACTGAGAACATAATACTTCTAAATAAAATGGAGTCTTCTAGATTGGGAACCGCTCACACTTTCTCCTTGCCCTTAACAGATCCTTCTACCTGGTGCCTCCCTGAAAAGGTTTTTAGATTTTGAAAGAGCGAGGGTTAGACTGGAGGTCTAGTGAGTCCCCTCTAACAACAATTTTAACTCAAACAACAATTTTAACTCAAACAACATTCAAAAGATTTATAATAAAAATAATCCGATTCAGTTTTGTAAAACAACTACTCTTTCCATAAACGTCTCAGCTCACTACCGCTACCCTAAAGTGACAGCGTGTCTGTGGCTCACAATGCCTTACTGGGACATACCCCCCCAATGGCATTAACGGAACACCCCCCCGGTATGAACACAGGCGGGACACCCCCCCCCCCCCCCCCCCGACTTTGAGCATAACACACTTATGACAATGTATGCATACATTTCCACTAAAACAACAACAACATAAAATATCTTTAGCATTTGAATAACCTTCACATGCAATAAATAAAGCAACATCATTTCAAGGCTGGCAGATAAAACTCACATACATAGACATAACTTCTTCATCATAAAAGACTTTAGTTCAGAAAAACTCACCTGACAAGTTGATCAACTCTTCCCACTTAAGCAAACGATAAAAAAGACTCCTTCCTATAAATCAAGCACAAGGGAAAGATGGTTCAATTCTTGACACATACCAAACAAAACCTCCACTCGAATCCCTTCCCACATGGCACCATACCCGGATTGGTAAACGGTTCTAAACTATGTCGAACTACTCACTAGATTGCCTCGGGTCGGCCCGGTCGAGCTGCTCCCAGTCGCCCGGTAACTCACAACCCCGGGGTTACCCGGTGGTTCCATTAATTGGGATCGCCCGGTGCTAAACTCCCCGGGGTCTCCCGGTGGCTTATCAGCCTGGGGCCACCCGGTTGTTTCTTCCAGCGCCGAACGCCAAGGATTTCTTGGTCGGCTAGTAAAACTCAAAACCAACAGACTTGGGAAGAAGAAGGATTAATCCCATCAACGACTAACTAAAACCTTTAGGCCACCCCCTTTCCTGATCGGTTTAATCTTCGTAAAGTTGGGTTATGAGGACTTATCCCAAACAATTGACATAAACTACGAAGAACACTAAAACTACCTTTCCCCCAATCGATTCAGGGGGGTTTCCACAGATGTGCATCAAAATTAACTAAGCTTATTCTATTAACCAAACACAAATAACCAAGAAGAGGCTATGAACTTACCTTGAAGAACTCACTGCAGACTTGAATCCAGAAGAGATCACCCTTTGTTGCTCCTTCAAAATCGCCTCAATGCTCTCTCTCTCTCTCTTGTTAATCAACCGCCAGAATGAATGAATAAAGATCCCTAGGGTTAGACCCTTTTATCACCAAGTTACTGTTAGATCACATATCTATTGGAGTCAAGATCATCCAATCTGAAGATCCAATCTGAAGCTAATGCCGGAAAGTCGACTCTCGATATTAAGTCTAATGTTACTTTGTAATAAATGTCGAAGTTAATTAATGTTTATTGTAATTTAGTATTTTAGTTTAATTAGATTATATATCTAAGTTATTAGATATTAGTTAGTTAATATCTAAATTAGATATTTGTTTTAATATCTAAGTTTAGATATTATAGTTAGTGTGTTGAGGAAGTTAACAACTAAGAAATCAGAAAACATACACAACACACACTCACGGTGTAAAACAGAGAGAACACATCGAAAGCTTCAATCGATCAATCCTGTAATCTTTGTTATTAAATCTAAACGGGTTGGTTAATCATATTGTGTTGTTTCAATAAGAACTTGATATATATTGTGGACCGACAATTGGTATCAGAGCCTGATAATTGATTCAAATCAAGTTTTAGAAAAACGACTTTGTGTTCTTCATTTCAAAATCGATCTCGAGTTTAAGTGTGTTTTAGGTGTGGAAGTCGATCAGGTTGTGATCGATTAGGGTGCTAGATCGAGTTGTGAGTGTTTAATTTCAGTATATAACTGAAATCGAGTACCAATTTGTGATTTTAGTGATAAAACAGTCGACTCTTTAAAGTCACTGTGCCATCGATTTGCTTTTCAAAAAGTGATTCTTATCGAGATCGAGTGGTAACAATATGTTCTTGAAGTGTTTGTAGGCATTTTGTTAGAGTTTGGTTCTGCTAATCGAAGTCGAAACAGGTTTATTGTGTATTTCTGTCGAGTTTATCAGTTGCAGGGACAAACTCACGCAAAGTTCACATTTGCGCCAGTTCATAGCATCTTTTTGCGCTTCACGTTATTCGCGCAAACCATACTTTGCGCCACAAGCTGCTCGGGAAAACCTACCTTTGCGCTATACACGTCTCGCGCAAACCTCAATTCGCGCCATCACCTGCAAACGCAATCCTCAACTCGCACGAACTTCTGATCAAGCAAAGTTCCATTCACGCGACAAACTGCTATCGCGCAAACCTCAACTCGCGCAAACCTCACCTCGCACAAATCTCAAATTCGCGCGACCCTCACTCCGCGCAAACCTCAGCTTGCTCCAACATTCCTCGAAGTTAACTTTTGCACCAACACCGTGTAGCGCAAACCATACTTTGCGCCATCCTATACTAACGTAAATCATTACTTCGCGCCACGTACAACTCGCGCAAATCTCTCTTGCGCCATCAACCTTTCGCGAAAACCTCATTTTACACCAATACAAGACTTAATCTTTTTTCAATCAGAATGACATCCAGAGAAGCCCTAGCAATCGGAACTGACACCAAACCACCAGTACTCTTCAGGGGAGAGTACGAGTAGTGGAAAGATCGGTTCCTGAACTTTATTGAAAGACAAGATTTGGGTAATTACATCAGGATATCCTTAGAAGAAGGACTAATGGCACCTGTTTATAGGGCACCTCCAGAGGGAACTGATGAGCAAAGAATTGAACTTAAGTATGAGGATCTAGAAGGTGATAACCAGAAGAGAGCTAAAGGAGATAGATTAGCTAAGTCTTATATTCTTCAAGGCATTCCAAACGAAATATATGTGAAGATAGACAGCTATAAAGACTCTGGCAAACAGATATGGGATCAACTAGAGAAGATGATGTTGGGTTCAAAGGTTGGGAACCAGCTCAAAATTTCCAACTGCCTAAACAATTATGAAGAATTTAAAGGCAGAGTTGGAGAGTCTTTAGATGGAACTTATGACAGATTCGTGACCTTTCTGAACGAACTAAGCAAGAACAAGGTCAACAAATCATAAATCGAGCTAAACGTCAAATTCCTAAGTATTCTACAGCCTGAATGGAAGAGGTTTGCCAGGCAAATGAAGCAGATCAAGGATCTAAACGAGATTCCACTTCATGAGGTGTATGAAACCCTCAAACAAAATGAAGAAGAGGTGGATCAAATTCTAGATGAAAAGAGGCAGACAGTGAAGGCAGTTGATGACACAGTTGCTCTTGTTGTCAAAAAGAAGAAGAACAATACAATTGTGTATGAATCAGAATAAATTAAAGCTGAAGCCAACTCTGACTCGGATGACTGTGAACAACTGAAGCAAGCAATGCTTATGCTGACTAAAGCTTTTCAGAAGAAGTTCTACAAGAAGCCAAGTTCAAACAGTCAGAGATATTATTCTGGTCCTAACAACTATGTTCATAAGGAGATGATTGAAGGAAAAAGGTTTGAAGGAAAGAGATTAGAGGAGAGGAAGCCTGAAGAGAGAAGATTTAAAGCTGAAGGTTCCAGTCAGTCAGAACCACCAACGTGCTACAACTGTGGCAAAATAGGTCACTTTGCCAAAGACTGCCGAAGACCCAAAGTCAGAAACTCCGACTACTACAAGAACAAAATGCTTCTTGCAAAGCAACAGGAGGCGGGGAAGGCATTGATGGCTGAAGATGAGTACTGTCTTGACCATTCCGACCAGGAAGATGAGGATGAAGAGAAGAATGAGGCAGCCATCATGTGCTTGATGGGAAAGCAGGAATCATAAGCTGAAGCTGACTCAGAGAATGAGGAAGATGAGGTATGTGATTTATCTTATTCCGATTTCTTAAATCAAATGCGTGCCATGAATATAAAACTCCAAGAATTAGAGTCGAAGCTTAAGCGAGAAAAGGGTGTTATTACTGACAAAAACCAATCGATACAGAAACTTAACAATGAAATTGCTGAGAAGTTAGTATTGATTGAGGTTTTACATAAAAACAATGACACCAGTGCCAAAGAAAAGACAATAATTCTTAAAGAGAATTCTGAAATCAAGTCTAAACTGAGAAAGAGTGAGTTTGATTTCAGAGAGCTTACGAAAATGTATTCTTCATGTACTGAAGAAAACAAAACTTTAATTGCAAAATTAGATGCTTTGGAAAAGAAGTTATACTCATTAGGTCAAACTGAGCAAATCATTCATCTAAACAAACCGAAAGAGAATAAAGACAATTGGGGAATTGGTTATGAGAATCCTCATTGCCTTAAAAAGGGTATATCTGAAGTGCCTGCACTTTATGATTTTACCTTTATGAATCTTTCTCACCGATACCCTAAACTTCAAGTTTTCAATACTGGACTATCAGAAGAGGATGAAGCCAAGGAAACGGAAAAACGGAGGAAATCATCTAAAGTTCACCTTCCATTTTATTATGCGAAGTTGAATAATAGTTATAATGATGATCCAATTTATCACAAGAAATCTCTTTCAAATGACTTTTTTCAAAGTTATTCTATCAAAGAAATGGAGGCGAAGCCTATTAAAGGTAAACTTTATGTCCCTCCTCTCGTTTCAGAAAGTAAAATTTCTGAACTCGAAAACTCTTTAGCAGATGAAAGACTTTTGATTGAGATTCAACAAAAAGTTTTTTCAACTGTGCTGAAAAATGTTGTTATTTCAAAGGCTTCAAAATCTGATGACTTGTTTGGTTTAACAAACAGAGGGTTTAACTTTCTTAACTCTGACGGTGGTTTGGATGATTGTTTTGAACAATTTGATTTTAATGCGAAACTTCCTAACCATTCATCTTTTATTGTGAAATCATTGGGAAAAACCAGTACGTCTGTAAACAGTGCAAAATCAACGAAAGTTGATAAGTCAGTCTCTGTGAAAGCTAAGATTGCTAAAGGTAAGATTAAATCTCAGCATTCACAGAAACCGAACACTACTGGTAAACCGAAGAAGAAGTATTCGTTTGTTGCTCAAAAGTCTAACTCACGAGTTTCAAATGTTTCAGATCTGAGCAAGCAAAAGCCAGAAGTTAAATCTCAATGGCAACCGAAACAGAAGCTTGACAAGATTGATAAATCGTTTTGTAGTGTTAATTATAATTAGACTTCACCTAGTAAAGATGCTTTGAAAGCGAATGTTGCTACTATTTTGAAACCAAAACTTGTTGTTTCTCGTAAGCAATATTCTTTTAAGCAATTATTCCAGTTATCTTTATCTGCTAGGAAGTCTTCTTTTTATGATAAACATGTTTCTACTTCTTGTCAAGATTCTGAGCTTTGGTTTGGAAATTATCATGTGCACTCATATCATTCTAATTGTTCAAATGACTTCCAAATGAAAAGAGGACCCAATTTCAAATGGGTACAAAAATCTTGTGCTAACACAGTTGGACCCAATTTCAAATGGGTACCAAAAGCTAAATCTGTGTTGCAGGCACCCAAAGTTTAAGAGGGAGCTTATGGGAATGACTTCTAGACAAAACAGTCTAGGACTCGTACCTCAAAGAATAATGGCTCTTGAATACAACAGTTCAAGACTCGCACTTCAATGCTCAAAAGTCTTAACTCCAATTTTGTTTAATGAATATCTAAATCTCTTGTTTCGTTATTTCTTTTGTGCAGATCCGTCATATGTGGTACTTGGATAGCGGATGTTCCAAGCATATGACTGGACAAAAAGAGATGCTGTCCAACTTTACAGAGAAGTATTGCGGAACAGTTAGATTCGACAACGACCAGTTTTCATCCATAATGGGATATGGTGATGTGGTACATGACCAAGTCACGATCAAGAAGGTGAGCTATGTTGAAGGCTTAAGACACAACCTGTTCAGTATAGGCCAGTTCTGTGACAAAGGCTTAGAGGTCAATTTCAAATCCAAGAGGTGTTCAGTTCGCACTGAAGAAGGCGAAGAACTCTTGGTCGTCACGAGAAAGTCAGACCTCTACACAATTAATTTGTCAAACGTCCAGACTGACAAACAGGTTTGTCTACTGACGAAAGCCTGGATGCAACAAAGTTGGTTGTGGCATCGACGACTCTCTCACCTCAACTTCAGGTACATCAACAAGCTGGTCAGTGGAAAACTAGTCAAAGGACTTCCAGAGCTGAAGTATGAAAAAGAACATCTTTGTGCAACATGTGAAAAGGGAAAGATGAAGAGGGCTTCACATAAACCAAAGCCTGAACCAAGTACAAGCGCTCCGTTAGTGTTGTTGCATATGGATCTCTGTGGTCCGATGCGAACGCAAAGTCTAGGCGGAAAGAAGTACATACTAGTTATCATGGACGACTATTCGCGATACACTTGGGTCAAGTTTCTACGTTCAAAAGATGAGACACCAGATGTTCTCATTACATTCCTGAAGACGACTCAGGTGAATCTGCAGAAACCGGTCAAGCTTCTAAGAACAGACAACGGCACAGAGTTCAAGAACAAAAAGGTTGAAGAATATCTCAAATCTGTCGGGATTTCACATCAATACTCTGCTGCTCGTACGCCTCAACAAAATGGAGTGGTCGAAAGAAGAAATCGTACGCTAGTCGAGGCTTCTCATACTATGCTAAGTCAATCTGACTTACCTCTATTTCTGTGGGCTGAAGCTGTATCGACTACGTGCTACATTCATAATCGATCCATGATACACCGCAGATTCAAGAAGACTCCTTATGCGTTAATCAACAATCGAACACCGACAATCAAATATTTTCATATATTTGGGTGTAAGTGTTTCGTTCTAAACGATAGAGAGAGTCTGAACAAGTGTTAAGTCTGATTTTATAGTAATCATTGTATTTATAGGGCTTGGTCAAATACTGTGTCTATTGTCTAATACTGTGTTGTATTGACCAAGGGTATTTAAGTCCCTTTGGTCTTTGTGTCTTGTAAGAACTTCACGCACATTAATCTGATTACACACTTTGCGCATCCTTGTTACTCTCTCTCTACTTTCTCTCTCTAGGATTCATTGATTCTTGGACTCACAATTGGTATCAAAGCCATCTGAATCTTGAGAGGATTGAGAGATTGTATTTATCGTTTCTGAATTTGTGATTTAATCCGAAAATTTGATTGATTTTCTTGAATTTTTCAAGAAAATATCGTTTTTGGATTTTTAATCAAATTCGATCTGTTTTTTGAGTGAATTTCATTGAAAATCAGTTTGTTGGATTCGATTTTGATAGAAGAAAACTTTTGATTCACATTGTTTTTCAAGAAATTCAGTTTTTGAGGTTCGATTTTGAGGTTTTTTGAAAATTCTGGAAAATCGTGTTTTACGTTCTGTTCATATACAAATTTTTGAGTTTGTAGTTTTTAATCGAAATTTTTGATTGAAGTGTGTTAAAAAGCTGTTTTCGAACGTTTTTGTACAAGAAAATTTTATCAAATTTAGTTTTGAAATTGAGTTTTTGGAAATTTTATGGATTTTCATTCGGTTTGCGCCAGATTGGAACTTTGCGCGAGTTCTTCATAGTTTGCGCGAGTTCATCATTGGATTTGCGTGATCTTACTAATCTTGTTTCAGTGTTTCAGGTTTCTAAAATATCACGCAAAGTTCAAACTTTGCGTATCCCTTGCTTCAAGAGAAGTCAAGTTTGTGTTAGCCTCCTATCACGCAAAGCTACTTTGCGTCTCCTACAGCTCACACTTTGCGTGACTCACATCTCACGCAAAGACCAGTTCTCGCCTCGGCCTGCTCACGCAAAGTCAATTTGAGTTTTCTATTCTTCACGCAAACCTAAGTTTGCGTCTCCAGTGCCTCACGCAAAGTGTAGTTTGCGTCTCCTTCAGCTAACGCAAAGCTTACTTTGCGTCTTCAACTACTCACGCAAAGCTCAGTTTGCGTCTCCTGCCTCTCACGCAAACCTCTAGTTTGCGCCATATCTGTCCATTCTAAAAAAAAAAGTCTAGAATTTTTTTTAAGTTTGTCTGCTATGGATTCTGCAAAGTTTGCCTTTCAAGCTAAGTTCTACCCAAATGATCTGATGATGTCTTTGGGATCTGAAACTCGTCCTCCAGTTCTTGTCGATGAAAACGAATTCACTCAATGGCAAGTTCGGTTTCTGAACATCATCGAGCGTCAAGCTAATGGAGAGAACATGATGAAGTCTCTAACTGAAGGACCTTTTATAAAGTCTAATAAAGAGACTCCTCCAACATCTGAAGAGGCTTCTCGAATGAAAGCTGATCGAGAGCTGAAAGCTAATCTGATGCTAGCTTTACCAAACTCTGTCTACAACCGGGTTGATCATTGCAAGGATTATCCAAATCTGTTGTGGGCACAATTGGAAAAGATCATGCTTGGTTCTTCGGTCGCAACTCAACTCCGACATACTCGGTTTATCTGCTAATCAAGATTCGCTCAAAGATTTTATTCTCTCAGCTTAAATTTTTTCTTTTGTTGTTCCTGCTCCGACCACCACAGTTCATTCAAGGTCTTTCGAAAGAGGTGTGTCGTCTAGAGCCAAGCTGATGAATCAACTGTTCGTTCAAGTTTATTCCAATCTGGTCCAGACTTGTCAAAGGCAACAAAGACAAATCAAACTGAAAGATGCTGAGAAGAAATTTTTCTTTAAAAGTCAGAAAGCTTCATAAAGTCGCTTTAATGGTCAGTGCTGATTTAGAAGATGAATTTTTGAAGACCAAAGCGCCAATGATTACTAAGGGGGAGATTGTTAAGTCTGATTTTATAGTAATCATTGTATTTATAGGGCTTGGTCAAATACTGTGTCTATTGTCTAATACTGTGTTGTATTGACCAAGGGTATTTAAGTCCCTTTGGTCTTTGTGTCTTGTAAGAACTTCACGCACATTAATCTGATTACACACTTTGCGCATCCTTGTTACTCTCTCTACTTTCTCTCTCTAGGATTCATTGATTCTTGGACTCACAACAAGTTCAGTGCCAAGGCGGACGAAGGCATCATCATTGGTTATTCCTCTACATCAACTGCATACCGTGTATATCTGAAGAAGTCAAAGACGGTTATTGAAAGCATCAACGTTTCGTTTGATGAAGAGATGGCTTCCGAACAACACAGTTCAGAACCCGTGATAACCGGAGTACTAGCTTCTGGGCAAATTAGTCCAGAACCTGCGTCTCAACAGAACAAATCAGATGAAGCATCAACGTCAACTAATAATTTATCTGATTTAGACTTATTATTTGAATTGTTTTATGATGAATTTCTTGGATCTAATGTACAAAAATCTGTTGTGGTTGACAGGATGGAAGACTTAACGACTACTCATCCAACCAGGGCAGATATCTCTACTGAATCCAACACCCCGATTCAGCAAGAAATTCCAGTTCAAATGCCGACTCCAACAGTTGAAGCTGTGACATATAATGAAGAGACAGAAGTTGCTGCATCAGTAGGTTGTTCTATACGGACTGATCTACAGCCTCTCCAAGCTGTACCTACTGAGCCTTCTGCACCTACTGCTTCAACTGCAACCATCATTCGTCCTGAACAAACTGAAGAAGGTACAAGTGGATTTATAGATGATAATATTGATATACATTCATATAATCCACTACCTCATGAACACAAATGGACCAAAGAGCATCCGATAAGCCAGATCATTGGTGATCCAACAAAACCGGTGCAAACTAGGTCAGCGTCAATGAATATGTGCATGCATGACTCCTTTCTGAGCAAGTTTGAGCCAACTCGCGTATCAGAGGCACTTGCTGATCCAGAATGGGTGATTTCAATGCAAGAAGAGCTGAATCAGTTCGACGCACTTCAAGTCTGGAGACTCGTACCCAAACCTCAAGGTAAAACCATTGTAGGTACTAAATGGGTTTTCAAGATCAAGAAAGATGAAGATGGTACTGTTATCAGAAACAAGGCAAGACTTGTAGCCAAAGAATACAGGCAAGAGGAAGGAATAGACTACGACGAGACTTATGCTCCTGTGGCACGTTTAGAGGCAATACGAATGTTTCTAGCCTACGCTTCCCATAAGAACTTCACGGTCTTTCAAATGGACGTGAAGACTGCCTTTCTGAATGGCATTCTAAAGGAGGAAATCTACGTCTCTCAGCCAGAAGGTTTTGTCAATCAAGAGAATCCGAATCACGTCTATGTTCTCGACAAAGCACTCTATGGACTGAAACAAGCTCCTTGCGCCTGGTATGATGTCCTTTCACAATTTCTAGTTAAGTCTGGTTTTTCAAAAGTGTTGGTCCCTAAGGTGCTTAACAAGTTTGTAGAAGGGGGGGGGGGTTGAATACAAACACATGAATTAAAAGTTTAATAAATTGTTTATTGATAAATCAAATACAATTTACAAGTTTGTTGCGGAATAAGATTAAGACAGACTCAATCTAAACAAACTTAAGAAACACTAAGATGGTTGCACAAGAAATTCAGAGAATGGGGGATTAAGAGATATAGAAAACAAGGGTTTCTATATGGGGTTCAAGGATTGAGCACACTTCAGATGAAGGGGTGATCTTCCTATTTATACCCTATGCATTAAATGCATGGCAGGGCACTTTACACGTGGCGTTCACTGATTGGCTTTGGTAGTCTGACTTTTGGGAGACATGCTTTCGGCCGGACAATGAACAGTGTAGATGACAGAGGTGTTGTACGAATTGTGGCAGAGACATGTCCGTTCTGACATATCGTACTAAGTTGTGCAAGGAGAGACAAAAGGAAACTTGAGACATAAGCCAAGTGATCATTCGATCGCTGAGTATCTCTTTCTTCAGAGATATCAAGATTTCAGCGATCGCTGAAGCTTTTCCTCATGTTCCTTCGCGTATAAGTAGATTCGTCTTTGCTTCACTGATATCCGCATCAGGTCACTAGTAGACTTTTCTTTGTTCAGCAGCTTCGTCTTCGATTCAGCTATGAACATCTGTTGACGCGAGACTTGTCTTCAGGGGTTACGTTACTGTTTACATCAGAAACTATCAGCGATACTGAACAGGATCAGTTTGATCACTGATAGTGAAACACTAATACATATTAGATGTTTATAAGAAGACTATCAGCGATAACTGAACAGACTCAGTCTGATCGCTGATGGTGAAACACTAATACATATTAAAACGTAATTTTCACTAAGTATAGAAAAGGGTCGTTATCAAATCACTGAGAGAGTTTGGATCAACAATCTCCCCCTATTTGATAATGACAAAGTAACTGAAGAAAATTACTTTATAGTTCAAAATGATGGAATAATCAGGACTCATAACATACATGTCTCAATTACTATTTTGAGGGATCTTTTACAGTACTGATAGAGTTAAGTACTTCACTGAAATTCTCATTAATCCAAGATAAGAATTACAAAGAATGAAAATTACAAGTACAAGTGATGTACTAACTACTGTAAGTTAAACTAATAGATTACAAGAAAAGAAACTAATCTATCAGCTATCTAAAGAGGGTTTAGGAGGATTGATCAAGTACTCAGGTATTTCTTCTCCTTTTTGCCTTCGCTCTAAAGATTCTTTGTAGATGACCGCTATGATTGGCTCAACAGCAGGATAGAGAGTACACCATAGGCACATGAGATCCTTGAGAAGAGCGAGGGGACAAATAGGGATTTCAGAGACCCTTTGAAATCTGAGTTGTTCCTCGTCATCTCTGAAGAAGATTCCAAAAGGTTCTTTGAGTACTTGTCCCGCAGCATATGGTCCGCCAGGAGGCAGAGATAGATCCAGAACTGAAAGATCAGGAGGAGGACCGAACAGAGATTATCTTGAGAATTTGATGGAGGTTTAATTCCTGATCACTGCGACATTATCAGATGAGGAGGAGATAGGCTTTCTCTTGATTTGCTTGGACTTTGGAGGAAGAGTGGATGGCACTTTTAGTATAGCAGCGACTCTATTGATGAGGGCATCATTTACCCTTTCAACATAGCCTCTGTATGTAGACTTTGATTTCTTCAGCGCATCTTTGAACTCAAGCCACTCCATGTAGCCAAGATCTTCCAGCTTTGAAATGAACATAGCCTTGCAGCTTCCATCCTCTCTGGTAATCTCCATGGTGACGGAGAGTTTATCCTTCTTCTTTCTTCCAGAGATAGCAACCGCTACGATCTTCAGTGGGTCAGAGCGATAGTCGATTTTGTGTTTGCACCAATCGATAGAATTATCGCTGACCGCTTTATCTTTGGAGCGTTCCTCTTCAATCTCTTTCAAAAGAGATGCCTGAACTTCCACTGGTTTTCTTTTCAGCTTCTTGTCTTTGACTTGAGAAGACTGAATTTTGAGAGCCAGAGAGGCATCTCTTTGACAGTCAGCAATCAGCTTCTCAGCCCTGATTCAGCTTCAGTCAGGAACTCCAGATCTGATGATTGAGAGGGGACCTTTCGTCGTTGACTCTCCAAATGAGAGATCATCTCTGTTCTTTTCTTTCTCTCTTCCTCTGACTAGTGAGATGGTCTAGAGGGCCTTCCATGATGTTGCAAGGACTCTTCTTCTTCTTCTTCTTCATCCTCTTCATCAATCTCTCGGACAGAGATTGGGATTATTTGGTCATCAGCTTCAGCAGCTGGGATTATTTGGTCATCAGCTTCAGCAGCTGGGATTATTTGGAGCTCTTTACCCTTAAGCAGGGGAGAGAACTGTTTGGTCAGAAAAAGAAAAAGGTTAGATTTATTTAGGGAAGGAGAGAGATAAAGGCTAGAAAGAAACAGGGGTGGGATTTTTATAAAAGGATAAAGGAACAAGAGTAAGGCATACCTGAGAAGGATTCTCCTCAGGTAGTGAAATCATCTTCAGAGTTCCCTCAGCAGTTGCACCTTTGCTTTGGGAAGGGGTTCCTGAAGGTGTCTCTTGACTCCCCCCTGCTTTGATAACTTCTTTCAAAGCTATCGCTGATGAAGTGACGACTGAAGAACACCATAGAGATTGATCTTCATCGTCATCATCATCATCTTGATGAGAATCATCCTCTTGATCTTCAAGATCAAGGTCTTCATCATCAGCGTCTTCTTCCTCTTCATCATCGACTAGATCAGCGATGGAAGGAGGGGCTTTGTCAGCAGCTATCTCCCCCTTAACCTGAGAGGGAGTTTCCATCTGTTGGACCTCAGCAGCTACTTTACACTTCGTATTTTCTTCAACTGCTTTCTCCCCCTCTTTGTCATTATCATTAAGGGAGAGATCTTTGGAAGGAGATGAAGCTTTTGCAGGGCCAACAGCTGAACTTCAGCCTCCAAACAGTCCAAACGGCCTTCAAATGTAGGAAGATCAGACGTTGCCTGATGAATAAATTCCACGGCAATGTTCAGCGATGTTCGATCGTTCTCTGTGAATGAGGGAGTAGGAGTTGGAGCTGGGGTCTTCAGGTGAGTCAGGATTTGCTGAAGTAGAAGTTCACAGGCATCAACCTTTGTAGTCAGAGCTGCAAACTGTTGTCGTGAATCTTCCCTGACTTTGTCAATCGCTTCTTGGAGAGTAGCGATGTGAGAAACGTCAGCTTTGGAGGCGCAGGTGGCAGTCAGCGTCTTCAGTGCTTCACCAGTTGATTGAACAGCGTTGGTGGTGTTGTTGAGAGAGGCAGTCATAGATTCCACCTTTGCACTCAGATTGTTGACATTGGTGTCAACAGTCTCCAAAGTAGGACCTGAAATATAAGTTAGTTTTTGAGAAACAGGCTTATATGGTGAGTTGGGAGAAGTGTTTAAGGTTATAGGGATACCTGAATTATCAAACATTTTGTAGAATTGTAAAGATTCCTCAAAAGATTGATGTTCAGGTCCTATGGGTCCAAACTGTGGAGTAGAGATAGATGGAGGGTTAGAGATCAAAGAAATAGAAGGACTAGAGATGGGGATAGAAGATGTAGGGATAGGGGTAGTTACCTCAGGTTGTTGAACTGAGATTGTGGGTTGCGTCACTGTTGTTGTGACAGCGACCGAGATCGCTGGCACGATTGAAGTGGTTGTCGCTGAGGATGTGGAGGAGAGACCCACGAAAGCATCCAAGGAAGTTTGTAGAGAAACATCCTTAGGTATAGAGCTAGAAGTAGCTTTCTCCTTGGTCACCTTGGCCTTCTTCGAAGGACCAAAGGATCCAGTTGATGGTCGTTTGGAAGGGGTGGCGGCAGGGATAGCAGAAGAAGGAACCTCCTGCGTGGCCGCTGAAGTAGAAGAAGTGAGGAGAGAGAGTCGGGAGCGAAGTTCAGAGATACTTACCTCGTTGGGGAGCGGCTTGACTTCCAGAGAGCGCTGACCCACTTTCGGAAAAGAGGCATCCGAGTTGGTGGGGTAAGTAGTAGGGTAGAGAAACGTACGTAGGGGACTTTGGGATCCCTCTCGGTCTTCTCTATCTTTGACTTCAGGTCGTCAAAGATGGCTGTTGCATAGTCGAAGTTTCGTCCAGCTATCACTGAGTAAGCCATCTGGACCTGAACCTTGCTGGCTTGGTCCAGTGACCCACTCTTCCCACTCATGCACTGAATGAAGTATGAGAAGATGTAGTTTAGATGGGAAGGCATCAGTGCCTTCTTCACAAGAGTCAACTTCTTGTTTGGAATAGTCGTCCTTGGTTTGGGTTCCCAAGCATATTCCATGGCATCCAGGAATTGGATGAGTTCAGCGTCCCCTGGCAGGGCGTCGAATCCATTCCTGGGTTTGTCAGGAAAACGCAGAGCTTTCCTCAGGCCTAGGGCAGTCATCATCCCTGAGCCAAGTTGAGTGCTGAAGGAGATAGCAGGAACCTGTTCACCCTTTTTGTTGGTGATAGAGGTTTCATCAGCAGTAAACCAGAATTGCTGGAGAAGAGCTTTGGAGGGTGTGGGATCCACAGTGATAGCATAAGCAATGCAGGATTGCTTGAGAAATATTGCAGATTCCTTCAGATGTGGATACTTAACACCGTCAAAATCAAGGCAAGCGAGATGGTTGTTCTTCGGAAGCTCTGATTCAGTGATGGCGAACTTGACGTTCTTAGAGGTGACAAGTGCAGATTGAGCCATTCTGAATATGAGTAGATACAAGAGTAGAAGAAAAAATTTTAGTCTAAAAATAAAGAAGATTTTCTAGTTTCTATTTAAGAAAAGAAACATAGAAAATCAACAAATTTGAAGATTAAAAAGGTGTTCTTAATATAAGATACAAGAACAAGGAGAAAAACCAAAGATTTTGAATGAAGAATAATCAAAATAACATGGTTTTTAAAGAATAAAATCAAAAATGAAAATGATTTTATGTGATTAGTATCTTATAAACCCATAAATGGAGGTTTATGTAAAAAGATTTAAGATAAAAGTTATAAAAAGATCAAGAATAACCTGTTGATCTTTGAAGAAGATGATGCAAATGCTTGAGAAAGTATTCTTGCTTTGAAAGTATTTCCAGAAAGCGTAAAATGATAATAATGGAAAAACAATCCTTTTATACGTGTGAGAAAGGAGAGAGAATGTGAGAGGCGGGAAAGCAAATGCTCATCATGACATGGACACGTCCCACGAAGTTGATTGGATAGAAGAGCAACAGACGAACGTGTCAGAAAAAAAATATGTCGTTGATTGTCGGTTCAAATGACGTCATAGAAGAGAGAGACTGTTCATTTGTCCGTTTGAAATTATCGCTGAAGAAAAGTCAGCGATAGATTTTTCTTTTTGAAAGTATCCCTGATGGAAAAGACAGGGATATATTTTCTTTTTAAAAGGATCACTGACTAGAAATATCAATTATAAATTTATTTTTCAAAAGTCTTTTAATCATTTGAAGAAAGTTTCAGTGATTAAAGTTTATATTTTGAAAAACATCTTAACTGAATGAAGATTCAGTTGTAGGAATTGAGAAAACATACTTGAGAGTCAGATTGTTTATCTGAGAGATGATAAAAGGGGAACTTATGATTACTGACACAATACATGAACGCTGAAGATTTATTCTTCAAGATTCAGCATTCCAAGCTCACTGATGAGAAAGTTGAACCTTGTCTCATCAAGAGGTTTGGTGAATAAATCAGCAAGCTGAAAGTCAGTAGGGATAAAGTGAAGTTCAATATCACCATTCATCACATGATCTCTGATAAAGTGATATCTGATCTCTATGTGTTTCGTCTTTAAATGTAGCACTGGATTATTTGCTATAGCGATAGCACTAGTGCTGTCGCAATATATAGGAATCTTTGATAGCTGAAGGTCATAATCTAATAGTTGATTTCTCATCCATAAGATCTGAGAACAACAGCTTCCAGCGGCTACGTATTCAGCTTCAGCTGTGGAAGTAGACACTGAATTTTGCTTTTTGCTTGTCCAACTTACCAGCTTTCCTCCCAAGAGTTGACATCCACCAGTGGTACTCTTTCTGTCAAGTTTACAGCCTGCAAAATCACTATCAGAATAACCAGTTAGATCGAACCCTGAGTCTTTGGGATACCAAAGACCGAGGTTAGGAGTTCCTTTCAGATATTTGAAGATTCGCTTAATAGCGATCAGATGGGATTCCTTGGATTCAGATTGATAGCGTGCACATAAACAAGTAGAGTACATAATGTCAGGTCGGCTCGCTGTAAGATACAGCAGGGAGCCTATCATTCCTCTATAGGCAGTGACATCAACAGGTTTTCCAGAAGGATCTTTGTTAAGTGTCAGGGGTGGTGCCATAGGAGTTTTCATTGCTGAAGTTTGAGTAAGATCAAACTTCTTCAGCATATCTTTAACATATTTACCTTGGCTGATAAAAGTACCTTTGTCAGATTGTTTAATCTAAAGACCAAGAAAATATGTCAGCTCACCCATCATACTCATTTTGTATTCTTTCTTCATTCTTTCAGCGAATCGAGTACACAGAGATGGGTTAGTAGAACCAAATATGATGTCATCAACATATATTTGTACAAGAATTATATGACCTTTTATCTTTCTGAAAAATAACGTATTATCAATCTTGCCACGTTCAAAATTTTCAGAGATAAGAAATGATGAGAGAGTGTCATACCAAGCACGAGGGGCTTGCTTAAGACCATAGAGAGACTTATCCAATTTATAAACATAATTTGGATGCTTAGGGTCATAGAACCCTGGAGGTTGTTCTACATAGACTTCTTCATTCAACTTTCCATTTAGGAACGCTGATTTTACATCCATTTGATAGACGATGAAGTCTTTATAGACTGCATAAGCTAAGAATAGTCGAATTGCTTCGAGCCTAGCCACAGGGGCAAAGGTTTCATCATAGTCTATACCTTCCTCTTGTCTGTATCCCTAAGCAACAAGTCGAGCCTTGTTGCGGGTTACAGTTCCATGTTCATCTAACTTATTTCTAAACACCCATTTGGTGCCTATAACAGTTTTATCAGATGGTCTAGGAACGAGATTCCAAACTTTGTTTCGAGAGAATTCAGTCAGTTCTTCTTGCATAGCCCTGACCCAGTTTGGATCTCTGAGGGCATCATCAGTCTTCTTTGGTTCTATTAAAGAAAGAAAGTTGACGAAGAGACAGATATTACCTGATCTTCGTCGTGTCTGAATACCTGCATCTGGATCACCAAGAATTTGATATATTGGGTGATCTCTGGTCCATCGCTGAGCAGGAGCATGATCGCTTAACTCAGAGGTTGGATCAACAATTGGGATGTTTACTGATGAGGACATTTGAGGTTCATCAGCAATTAACTGTTGCGTAGTGGACAGACGGTTGTTATCAGAGAGGTTTTCAGATAGAGGTAGATCTGATGGTAGCAAAGTGTTTAGAGGTTCAGCTGAAACCCATGAGTTGGATTCAGCGCTAGGAGGTATAATGTTTGGATCATCATCAGCGGCTGGAGGATCTGAATGTTGATGGTTTGAGAAGAAAGGTTCAGTTTCTCTGTAGTGAGAGAACATCCAAGCATTTAACTCTTCATTGTCAGTGATTGGTTTAGAGTTCGCTGAGCGAGTTTCATCGAATGTGACATGAATTGTTTCTTCCACAGATTGTCTTCTTTTGTTGAAAACTCTGTAGGCTTTGGAGATGGAGGAATATCCTAGAAATATTCCATCATCAGCTTTTGGGTCGAACTTTCCAAGTTGATCTCTGTTGTTTAAGATAAAGTACTGACAACCAAAGATATGAAGAAAACTGATAGAAGGTTTCCTTCCATGAAAAAGTTCATAAGCTGTCTTCCCAAATCGCTTTACTATCAGCGATCTGTTTTGAGTAAAACATGCAGTGTTTAAAGCTTCTGCCCAAAATTGAATAGGGAGATGAGAATCGCTGAGCATTGATCTAGCAGCTTCAATGATCGTTCTGTTTCTTCTTTCAGCGACTCCATTTTGCTGAGGTGTTCTTACTGAGGAGAAGTTATGAGAAATTCCCTTGTTCTCAAAGAAATTGTTCAGGGAACTGTTTTTGAATTCAGTTCCATGATCACTTCTTATTGAACGAACAGTAAGATTATTCAGCACTTCCAACTTTTTAACAAAAGATATTAGTTCTTCTGGAGTATCACTCTTACAGCGAAGAAAGATAACCCAGGTATAACGAGAGAATTCATCTACAATGACAAGCGTATATTTCTTTCCAGCTATTGATTGAATGTTGACAGGGCCGAACAGATCCATATGCAAGAGCTGAAGAGGACTTGTCACTGAGGAAACTTGTTTAGACTTGAAACTAGCTTTTGTTTGTTTTCCTTTTTCACATGCTGAGCAGAGAGATTCTTTAGCATATGAGTGCTGAGGAAGACCAGAAACCAGTTCCTTAGATGAGAGAGAATTCAGGGTTTTGAAGTTTAGATGAGAGAGCCTTTTATGCCATAGCCAGTTGACATCAAAAGAGGCCTTAGAGAGAAAACATAAGTTTTCAGTGATAGTAGAGTCCATATCTATTACATAGACATTTTCTCTGCGATAACCACTGAGAGCAAGTTTTCCTTTCTCATCCACCACTGAACATGCTTTCTTAGAAAAGCGAACTTCATAGTCTTTGTCACATAGCTGACTGATGCTCAGAAGGTTGTGCTTCAGTCCATCTACATAAGCGACTCTTCGAAAGGTAGTTGTCCCATTGCTGAGGACACCAAACCCTCGGGTATATCCTTTTCCATTTCCACCGAAGGTCACAGAGGGATCTTTCTCTTCCTTGTATTCAGTGAGCAGGTCTTTTTGTCCAGTCATATGACGAGAACATCCACTATCGAGATACCAGATGCCGTTTGATCCCTGCACACATAAGAAAGATTAAGCGTTGTTTGGTACCCACTTTTCAATGGGTCCTTTAGAGTTAGTGGATAAGGAAGTTTCAGCAGTCTTCACAGCAGATGAAGATTCAGCTTCAATGGTGATCTTTACTTTGGTTAATTTCTTAACCTTGTTGGTATTCTTCACCTTGGTCGATTTTTCAACTTTGGTGACCTTCTCAGCTTTAGAGGCATTTATCATCACTTTAGCTGTTTTATCAGCTTTAGTGGCAGTTGGACATTTGCTTGCAATATGGTCAGTTAAACCATAGTGATAACATTTTCTGTATTTGAAAACGGTTTTAGGATTAGAAGTAGAAGGTTTTGCAAGTTTAAGATGAGTAGGACCAGGTCCGAGAAGGCTTTTCTCATGAGATCTGGGAGGAATTTTCATTTCTTCAGATCTCGTGGATTTAAGATCAATCTTTAGCTTTGGAGGACAGAGATCAAAGATTTCTATCATAGAGCTAGAGGATTGATTTGCTGAAGGTTTAGAAGGAACTTTCAGCTTTGCTTTCCTGGTAGCCTTCTGAGGACGAAGAATGGATTTTCCTTTATCCGCAGACTTAGTGTCTTTGGATATTTCCTCAGGGATAGAATTAGAAGAAGAACAGGGATAGAATTGATTATAAGAAGTGTCAAAGAAAGAAGTGACAAACGTTCCAAACTTAAGCGAGGAACTTTCTTCTTTAGGCTTATCCTGAGGTGTCCAGAAACCAAGACCAGTTCTATCACTTTCAGGAGTTTGAGCATTTATTATCTTAGAGATCTTTGTTGATGATTTGCACCATTTTTCAACATGAGCCTTTTCTGCTTTTAGAGCAGCGATGGCTTGTTCGCGTTCAATGCTGATGATTTCATTTATAATGACTTGATCTTTCAACTTTTCTTCTAAACGATTTAGTTCTCTGATCTTTTCATGACATTTCTCTAGATCTTGAGTTAAATGAACATTTTTATTCTCAGCTTGAGTTTTGTCGTTTAGAGCATTATAGAGGTCAATCGTCAGCACATCAACAGCGCGACTTCTCTCAGCTTCAGGCAGAGAGGGATTTGTGGAGATAGATACCTGAGATGATATGTAGCTCATAGAAGGTTCAGATGGTTCTTCTACTTCTTCTTTAATCTCGGCCATGAGGCAAAGATTTGCGACTTCTTCATCAGAACTTGATTCTTCTGATTCAGCCCAATCATGTTCTTCAGCGATGAGACCTTTACCTTTTCGCTTGTAGCTTTTCAGCTTTTGATATTTGTTCTTTAGCTTTAGGTATTTGTCATCACTAGATCTTCTTGAGGTAGAAGGTTTGAAGACCTTTTTCGACCTGCACTCACTAGCGAAGTGTCCAATCTTTTCACAGTTATAGCAAGTAGCAGTAGCCTTATCAACAGGTGTTGATTTTGGCTTTTCAGTAAGAGAGAGAGGCTTACTTCTTCGGAAGTTGCTCTTTCTTGCAAATCTCTTAAAAGAGTTTGTCAAGAGTGCTAAGGAATCATCAAACTCTGAAAGATCAGGGTCTGATAGATCCTCAGATTCAGAATCTAACTCAGTGATGGTGAGAGTAGATCGCTGAGATGGAATTATCTCTGAAGAGACTAAAGCAACAGGAGTGCTTTTGGAGTCTTTAGAATCTTTTACAAGATTCTTCTTCAGGAGATTCGATTGCTCATAGTTGAGCAATATTCCATATAGAGTGCTGAGAGAAAGAGAATTTAAGTCTTTTGTAAGCTTAAAACATATTGAATAACTGTCCCAGCTTTCAGGAAGACATTCTAAGAATTTTGTTAGGACCTCAGAATTAGAATAGGTCCTACCAACAGTTCTTAGGTCAATGATTAAGAAGTTAAACCGCTGATGATCGTCAGAGAGAGATTCATTCTTACCAGCGATGAAACTTTCATACTGTCTTACCAAGTTAATCTTACGAGTTTCTTGGATTTCAGTGGTGCCCTCATATTGAACACATATGGTTTCCCACATTTCTTTAGAAGTTTTCAGATGCATGATGGAATGGAAAACTTCATCAGGCAGAGCCATTGAAATAATGGTCTTTGCTCTTGCATCTATTCCTACCTTCTTTTTATCTTCATCACTCCACTGTCTTATTTCCTTAACGACATATCGTTCAGGGACAGCTTCAGTGGTGGCAGTAGCAGGAACAACAGCTATAATTCTAACAGGTTCATAGGGTCCATTTTCTATATATTCAGGTATAGTAGGATCCGCACCTTCAAGAAATAACATCATTCGATTTTTCCATAGAGAAAAGTTATCTCTGCTAAATCGAGGAGGTTTAGAAAGTGAACCATTATCATAGTAGTTTGTGTTTGTGTTAAGTGCCATATAAAACAACAAAGAAGAGAGTAAAGCAAGATCTTGTTTATTAGATTAAACAAACTGCTCTGATACCACTTGTTGGTCCCTAAGGTGCTTAACAAGTTTGTAGAAGGGGGGGGGGGGGTTGAATACAAACACAAGAATTTGAAGTTTAATAAATTGTTTATTGATAAATCAAATACAATTTACATGTTTGTTGCGGAATAAGATTAAGACAGACTCAATCTAAACAAACTTAAGAAACACTAAGATGGTTGCACAAGAAATTCAGAGAATGGGGGATTAAGAGATATAGAAAACAAGGATTTCTATATGGGGTTCAAGGATTGAGCACACTTCAGATGAAGGGGTGATCTTCCTATTTATACCCTATGCATTAAATGCATGGCAGGGCACTTTACACGTGGCGTTCACTGATTGGCTTTGGTAGTCTGACTTTTGGGAGACATGCTTTCGGCCGGACAATGAACAGTGTAGATGACAGAGGTGTTGTACGAATTGTGGCAGAGACATGTCCGTTCTGACATATCGTACTAAGTTGTGCAAGGAGAGACAAAAGGAAACTTGAGACATAAGCCAAGTGATCATTCGATCGCTGAGTATCTCTTTCTTCAGAGATATCAAGATTTCAGCGATCGCTGAAGCTTTTCCTCATGTTCCTTCGCGTATAAGTAGATTCGTCTTTGCTTCACTGATATCCGCATCAGGTCACTAGTAGACTTGTCTTTGTTCAACAGCTTCGTCTTCGATTCAGCTATGAACATCTGTTGACGCGAGACTTGTCTTCAGGGGTTACGTTACTGTTTACATCAGAAACTATTAGCGATACTGAACAGGATCAGTTTGATCACTGATAGTGAAACACTAATACATATTAGATGTTTATAAGAAGACTATCAGCGATAACTGAACAGACTCAGTCTGATCGCTGATGGTGAAACACTAATACATATTAAAACGTAATTTTCACTAAGTATAGAAAAGGGTCGTTATCAAATCACTGAGAGAATTTGGATCAACAAAAAGGTACGGTAGATACCACTTTGTTTATCAAAAAGGAAAAATCCGATATCATTCTTATTCAAATCTATGTGGATGATATTATTTTTGGCTCTACAAATCCTAAGTACTGTAAGAATTTTTCCAACCTTATGGTGTCAAGATTTCAGATGAATATGATGGGAGAGATGAATTTCTTTCTCGGATTACAAGTCAAAAAATTTTCATCGGGTATTTTTATCAATAAATCAAAATACATTTTTGATATTCTTCGGAAGATCAAAATGGAAAATTCAAAACCGATTGGTACCCCAATCGCACCAGGTACTAAGATTGACACCGATCCTTCTGGAAAGGTTGTTGATGTTAGGACTTATAGAGGGATGATAGGTTCTTTAATGTATCTTACTTCGAGTAGGCCATATATAATGTTTTCAACATGCTTATGTGCAAGATATCAGGCTAATCCAAAAGAAATCCATATGTCTGCAGTTAAGCGCATATTTAGGTATCTGAAGGGGACTGCAGATTTTGGTTTGTGGTATCCTAAAGATACTAGCTTTGAACTAACAGCGTATACATATGCAGATCATGCTGGTTGTATGTTAGACAGGAAGAGCACGTCAGGACATATACAGTTCCTCGATGATAAACTCGTAAGTTGGGCATCGAAGAAGCAACTTTGTGTTTCAAATTCAACGTCCGAAGCAGAATATGTAGCTGCTGCTAGCTGTTGTTCTCAGGTCTTATGGATGAGAACTCAATTGCGCGACTACGGTTTCCACTTCAACAAAATCCCGATCTACTGTGACTCCAAGAGCGCCATCGCAATAACAGCGAATCTTGTTCAACACACAAAGACCAAACACATAGATGTCAGGTATCATTTTATCAAAGATAATGTAGAGAAAGGAACAATTGAACTTTTCTTTGTAAAAACTGATTATCAGCTTGCCGATTTGTTTACCAAACCTTTAGACGAAAAGAGGTTTACCTTTATTGTCTCTAAGCTTGGTATGCTAAATCTTAAGGTATAATCAGTAGTTACCTATCAAAGTTTTCTAATTGTATACTTTTTTATCATTTCTCCAATCTTATTTCTGATTGATATCCTCACATTAACAATTCGTTCATGATCTAAGGGGGAGTATGAGAAGAATTGACAGTTGGTCAATCTTATTTTGAGGGGGAGCTCATAAGATTTCTGCATTTACCTTTTATATCAATTTTTTTTTTGTAATGCATGATTTTAGGGGGAGCTCTTCAAGTCAAAGAAGTATGGATATGACTTCGGATTATTTCAGATCAGAACTCGTACTTTCATAGTTTTACTGCTTTTTGTCTTTTCAATTTAAGTGAATAAATTTGCTTTGACTTAACATAAGACTTTTGCAGAATTTTTGAGAGAAGCTTACAAGTTCATATGTTTATGACTTTAAGCTTAGCTTCATGATATGTAAGATCGCACGTAAAGGTACAATCCTTTATCTTAATCTCATAAATGGTTGAAAGAAGGATAACTTTCAATCATTTGAAAACATTGTTAATAAATGTTCAAACCACTTCCCGATTCTTAAAATAAATTCATGAATTGGAAGTGTGACTTTAAATGTTTTCAAGATCTAATTTGTGCTTTAACTGAAATAGTTAAACCACTTTGAGCATCATATGCATCAAAGGAAAACATGATTTCTTTGTGCTAGGACTTACTTGAACTTCAATGGAATCACGTTAACCAGTGATTTCTACCCACGAAGTTAATCCATAGTGATTGAGTGTGAGAAGTCAAAAGAAATGAGTGTGTCAAAGAAAGAAAGAAAGTTTGGTTAGAGTGAGCTTAATGTTTAAAAGAAAGAGCGTGTGAGACCAGAGTTAAAAGAATATCACAACTCTGCACCAACTTTTTCTGAGCCGGGCAACCACAATTCTAATGTTTCACAATTCTTTGGTGATCATTATTGAAACAGGCAACTAGCCCATGCCAACTCTTGATCAAACCTCACCAACTACTCATTTTCTTCTTAACAAGAAAGTGTTTCACATTTTCAAAGGGGAAGCAACACATTTTCTATCTGATTTTCATTTGGAAAATCTGGATATTGAAAAGAAGGAAGTCTGCCCCACCTTAGCACTTCAATCATGCACATTGAGTCTGTGTTTAACTTACTGTTGTCTCAGTGGTTTACACAATTTTGAGCCTATAAACAATCATCACGTGCTTAATTCTTTCTAACACATGCACGAACACACAAGGAATTTGTTTCTTTGTTATAACGTTCATAGAATTTGCCCTTGTGGTGTTTTCGATGATTGAATGGAAGCCCTGGGGGAGTGAACATCACAAAGCTCCTTTCCAATGTGTATTCGTTACACACAGTGACTTAGTGTTACTGACAGGCATTTTAACTGATTCATTAGTTGATTCAGGTGTTACATGATTATTTTGTCTGGATTTGCAAAGATCTGGATAAATATCTTTTGAATTGACGGATCAAAGGCTCCAAATGACATACATTTCTTACTACAAGTTTTGATGAAAGCGTTGCACTTTTCATCAAAAAGGGGGAGAATCTAAAGCTTGAAGAAATGTTCATTCCATTACATTACATGACATTGGAAGAGAGAAGAGCTAACCAAGAAATGTGAGATCAAAGTATTCTGAAGACATGCTGATTTCAGATAAATTTTCTTTGAAGATACTTTGCTAAAGCATTCTGAGCTAGAGAAAAAGATTGCATCTTTTGAGCTGAAAAAGAAGACTGAATTGCTAAAATATTTTTAGTAATGATCTTGATCCAAAGGGGGAGATTGTTAGATCACATATCTATTGGATTCAAGATCATCCAATATGAAGATCCAATCTGAAGCTAATGCCGGAAAGTCGACTCTCGATATTAAGTCTAATGTTACTTTCTAATAAATGTCGAAGTTAATTAATGTTTATTGTAATTTAGTATTTTAGTTTAATTAGATTAAATATCTAAGTTATTAGATATTAGTTAGTTTTAGATATTAGTTAGTTAATATCTAAATTAGATATTTGTTTTAATATCTAAGTTTAGATATTATAGTTAGTGTGTTGAGGAAGTTAACAACTAAGAAATCAGAAAACATACACAACACACACTCACGGTGTAAAACAGAGAGAACACATCGAAAGTTTCAATCGATCAATCATGTAATCTTTGTTATTAAATCTAAACAGGTTGGTTAATCATATTGTGTTGTTTCAATAAGAACTTGATATATATTGTGGACCGACAGTTACAACTAGACCCTCCAGTTTTGATTTTTGGACACTTTATTCCCCAAACTTTTTACTGGTTCACACATGAACCCGATTATTACAAAACCCTCACGATTTGCTGCCTTCATTCCCATTTTTTTTGTCCCATGCCTTAATCACCCTAAACCCTATTTTTAAACACAGAAATACCATGGGAGGTCTGAAGGAATAGCGACCAAAAGTCAAGGGAGAAAGGGATCGGTGATTTCAAGTTAGGCTCTTCTATTTCTCGTTGTTCTCTTGTCGTTGTAAGGTAAGTTTTTATTCCAGTTTCAATTTTATACGATTATGATTAGGATTCAAGTTCATGGGATTGGGGCTAGAAACGAAGGTGTTCGGTGGCTCGAAAGTCACCTAATCTGTCGAGATTAATGGCAACAGCGGGATGATGATTAAAATCGTTTTTAGAACCCAAAATTCTGCTATTTTCTATCTCGATAGCGGTCATAGTATTGCCTAATGTTAGTGCGTTTAATTCTCATTATTTTATCGCCAAGAGATGTGCGAATCGCCGGAAAAATGGACCAAAACGACTTGATTTTTAGTCGAATTCGCTGCTGTCTTTTTTGCCATTTATTAGTCGTTTTTAGCCGTATTTTGTTGTTGCGTTTTGGCTATTTATTAGTCGTTTTTAGTCGAGTTTTGCTGCTGCGTTTTAGCCGTTTATTAGTCGAGTTTGTTGCTACGTTTTAGGCTCGTTATTAGTCGTTTTAGCCGTGAATTGTTGCTGTATTTTGGGCCGTTTATTAGCCGATTTTAGACTTGTTTTGCTGCTGTAATTTTGAGGTTGTCAAGTAGGATTATTAATGAGTTTTTGGGTATTTTTAGGCCGGGATTAAAGAAGTAGGCGATCGGCGAATTGATAAATTTTGTGAAGTTTTAAGGTACGGATTCCTAAATCTTTTCATTCATTTGTATTGTTTACATAAGTTTTCAAACTCTTAAGCTTCCGTTTAATTCGAATTACTTGATTCATGTTTATTCATTTTGTTCATTTCGTATCGTCTTTCACTCGTAATTGTTAACTATCACATATCCTTGTAAAATCGTCTTGTCCTAAACATATATTTATGAAGTCGAAATTGGTAAATATTTTATGGATTTCTTACCTTCTTTTTGTTGGTATTTGTCGATTTGATTTGTATGTGTGTAGGTATATATATATATATATATAGATATAGATATAGATATAGATATAGATATAGAGGTGGTTTCATTTGCAAACCACATTAATTCTGCAAACTTTACAAACCCATCTCCACCATTGATTTTATTGATCAACAGTTGAAAATGAATATGAGTTATTTATGTTAAGAAGAAAAAAAACAATTAATACAACCTACCTAAATTAGAGTTAAAAAGGGTAAAATAGTCAAAAGATATTTTTGAATATTTATTATTATTATTCAGTTTATTTTTTTTATTTTTGGTAACAATTAATGGCATATAATATTTTTGGTAACAATTTAAATATTTATTTTTAATTCATATTTTTCCAGAATTTTTTTTTCATCCATTTTTCATGTTTTATACTAGTGTTTCATGATTTTCATGTTTTCATGAATGAAAGAACTTGTGATTTCATTGTTATGATTTCATGTTTCATACTCGTGTTTCATGATTTCATGATTTTAGGAATGAAAGAACTTGTGATTTCATTGTTATATTTCATTAATGTTTCCCAAATGAAACAGTGAAATTGATTTCATCAAGCTTGTTAATGATTTAATCTTATGTTTGATTAATGATTCCCAAATGAAACAGGTGAAACAGATTTCATGAAGAACAAACGTTTCTCCTTTTAATTCTTGAACCGATAAACTTGATAAAACTCATAAACGGAGAACAATTTAATCAATGAATCCATATTGAAAATTCAAAATATATTTTCCATAGATAAATCTTATCAATTAGGATTTATCCGAATGTAAAAAAAAAAAAAAAAAAAAAAAACGTCTATTAATATCTATCTACCCATAAATAAAAAATAAAAAAATACCTTAAATATATCCACACAAACCAAAATGACAAGTACACCCTCCTAATTAAAATTAAAAACAAATTAGATGGAAAAATATGATTGGTTGAATTTGGTTTGTAAAGTTTGTAATATAAAGGAGATTTGCAAAATATCGCTCCCCTATATATATATATATATATATAGGGTCACTCTCTTTTACAATCCTAGTATTTTATACAACCTATACAATCCAATCAGGACCATCTATTTTAATCATCAACAACTCTGATTAAAACAACACTAAAATGGGAAACTAATATTGTTTTTAATTTTCAATTTTTTTTAGTTGCTGGAGGGTACTATTGGAAAAAAAGGATTCATCTTCTAAAATTAAAATCGGTAATCAACGATTCATTTATCCCGTCAAACGCTCCGAGGAACACGAGATTTACGATTCATAACAAAATCAGCAAGATAATCGATATCTTTTCAATATCCACATACCACATAGCGAGGATTTCATCCCCATAATTGTAGCAATGCATATGCATTCGAATCGAGGTATTTTTTTTACAGATTTCAATCTATTAAACATTCATCTATTTAAGTCGTTTACATAAGGGTTTTTTATGATGCTTCAGTTCGGAAACCAAGCCAGCGTATACTCGTGAACACCGCCTTCTCCACCTTCACGAATACCGCCGAAAATCCTGTGTTGCTGGATGAAGAAGACAACCATCATTCCCCTGTTATAAACCCTAAAACTGCAGAGAAGCAAGTGCTACGAGTTAGGAAGAAGATTAACGAGAAGCCTGGTTTAAGCACATCAATGGAAGGTATGGATTCTATTATATGTTTTAATGATTATTTATTGAATCGACGTTTTTTCATGAAACCCTAAAATTAATTTTTGAAATGTTGATAATTTAGTGTTCAGATTTGCCCCAATTTGATTAGGGTTCATGAACTGCATGAAAAATCAACATCGGTTCACCATTAAAGGAATTCATGATCATGAATAGGGCTGTTTTGTTCAAGCTTCCTGAATTCTATCAAGAATTGTATGTTTAGATTAATGTTGTACAGGTGATGTATTCATGGAAATCATTTTATATTCTATCAAGAAATCATGCAGCAACCATGTATAGGTGATGTATTCATGGAAATCGTTAGTGATTTTATATTCTATGAAGAAATCATGCAGCATCCATATAATTAATCTCTTAAGCCTATTATGTAATGAAACATTGACTCTTCTGTAAATGCTCTGTTTTATATTCGTTTTGGTAGAATCCATATAAGCATATGTTCGACATATTTTACTGGAAAGGTAATTGTATATTTGGATTATCGAATACTGCATCATCCAAACAAAAATTATAAGAAGTAATCTCATATCACCGTTATGTGATAAAACATTAATCCTTATTTAGCAACAAATCCAGTGGCAACTTCATTTTATTAAAAATATTATGCTCAAGTTAGAAAGCATGCCACAGATTCAATAACTCAAAAGATTTTGGTGATGAATTAATGGTTGTGATGGCTATTATATGATTTCGCGAGTTGCTTATTATTTGGTTCATGATTAAACAGTATAATGTACGTAGACAGTTCAGGATGCATATATTCATGAATACAGTATATATATTTTTGTGTTTGGTGATTTGGGTTTGTGATTGCTTGGTAATCTGAGTATGGTTCCAATAATTTGGAAAAAATTGGTAGACTATCTTTGCTTTACGGTTTTGCTGAAAAGGATTATTCATAAGCTTGTCTCTGTTTTTTCTTCAACTGAATAGGATTATTCATAATCTTCTATCTGTTGAATGAATCGAAACAAAAGTTTTCATGATTCACTGTATTCATTTGGGGTCAGAATACCTGGTAATCTGATTGTGGCTAATGATGAGGAATGCGATGGTGAAAGAGGTGGACAAATTTCACTCGATGGATGCCGATATGAAGAAAAGGATCCTCCTTCAAGCAAACGAAAGTCGTTTCGAGCGTTTATAATAATGCCGAGTAAAGTTAACAATCGCCATTTGAATTAGTTGTTTCCTGATTTACTTCTTAGTGGTATTTTGGTACATTTTCGATTTTTGTATTCAGTTTTCATGGTGATTTTGGTATTTAATTAGTAGACTGGTTTTGGATTCAGTTAGAAGTTGGGTAGTGGACACATTTTGGATTCAGGTAGGCAGCTGAATTTTTGGATTCGGTTAGCATAATGATTTTGGATTCAGATAGTATACTCGTTATCTACTTTATGTTTATGAAATATGGTTTTTCTAGATAATTAAACTTGCATTACAGTAATGCTTATTGAATAAAAATAAGGTGATGAACCTGATGTAAACACACATTACGTGATAAATCTGTGTTAAGCAGACGGAGCATTGAAGAATTTTATCGATGAATACACACTAACTATATGAATTCATTGCAGAATTTTATCGATGAATACACACTAACTATATGGATTCATCACACGCGGAAAATATTAATAATCAACATCAAGAAAAAACTTTAAAAGTGATCTCTAAACTTTAAAAAGACACCCAAAAGCAATCGAAATTCTTTAACAACAATCTATAAAATTCTTCCGTCATCTTCGGATTTATAAAAAAATCACCAATTTTGGGAACATTTTCCAATTTCGAAACCCGTGGAATCCAATATTTAGTCCCGTCTTCCGTTTCATGCATCTGTTGATGACTCGAAACTACAAAAAAAACATTATTTACAAAACACATAATCATTAAATTGACCAAAAAAAATGAAAAACAGTGAAATCAAAATTCGTTTTACGTAGTTGTTGTATTGATCAACTAACAGTATGTATTTACTATACACATTCAGGATGCATATATTCGTTGCTGGATGAAGAAGGCAACCACTTCATGGAAATCAGTTTATATTCATGGATTAATGCTGATGTATTCATGAATAAACATCAACTTTCATGAATGTTTTGCCGTTGTATTCACGATCTCGATACATTATTCAAGACCCAATTTGACAAAAAAAAATTGGTGTTCGGTAACTACAAACAAACGGTATAACATCATTAAACCCATACCACTATCGCCGATTTCACGGTGGGACTGAACATCATCTTTTTCGTCGCCGGATAATGGGATCCCATCCGAACCAGCACCGTTGTCATCGTCGCTGACACCTACATTCATTTGAAACAAATTCGGAGAAACGTCCAATTCTGAAACATATGTTTCATTCATCGGATAACAATCATCCATCGAACAACCTTGATGCTCCATCGACCCTTGATACTGCATCGAATTTCTGCAACAACAATGTTCAATCGACCTTTCTTCCAAAAAAGCTTTTTATCGACATTGAAAGCTTCTCTCAAATTTCTGCCGATACACAACCTTGGAATAAGAAAGGAAGATTCATAAAATCAAGAAAATCATTAAAACCATGTAGAGATACTGTCTAATCCCTACAAATGTGCATTTCCATAATTAAAATAATAAAAAACAAATTGTTTATTCAATTAATATATTGTGATTTACCTTATTACCCCCACCGGATTATTAATTAATTATTGAAAATTATTATTAATTCCTAATTTTTGATTGGTTGATTTGAGGTTTGATAGTTTGTACATATAAGGTGGGTTGTAAAAGAAATCCCCCCTATATATATATATAGGGGTTAAATCAAGTGAGAACCAAAAAAAGGTTGAGAACCATGATAACCGATCTAAGCTGTAATTTGGTTTTGATCCTATGGTTTTAATTAAAGGTTGTTTCACCAAATGAAATGGGCATAATCGTTATTTGGTAATAGAGATTCACCAGATGAAACACGTACTATTTCACCTCATGAAATAAAAACAATTCTTTTAATAAAAACGTTATTTCACCTTATGAATTCCAAACATAATGTTCATATATATGTTATTTGACCGCATTAAATCAAACACAATTTTCATTAGTAATCTATTTCACCTCATGAAACCAAACACAATTTTCGTCTTATATGTTATTTCACCTCATGAAATCAAACCCTAGTGATAAATTGTTGAAATTGATGATCCGAAACAAACAATCAGGAACTTGAAACCTGATGATTCTTCATGCTAATGCTACCAACAGAATCATCGATAATTTCTTTGTGAAATTGAACAACAAATGTGAAACTCATTTGGTTTCTGAAGAAGAAAAAGAACACAGATTGAAAAATAGAGCAGTGTTTCAGTCAAAGAACATGAAATTATCGATGAATCTGAGATCTTAAAGGATCTTGAAGATGATAATGAATCTGATTCGGATTTTGGTGTTGGGAACAAAGAGAATGTTCGACTCGTGAGTGACCCGGTTGCTGATCAGAAGCTGGTACAAAATTTTACTTCTACCCTTTATTGGAGATTCACATCTCAACTTTCCGGCCACCAAATTTGGATTTTGGCATGCTTTTCGAACCGAATCTGTTAAAGCTCAAGAAGCAAAGAGAAGAAACAAGGTTTTATAGAACATTGGAGATGATTTAGATCCAGAGCCTCTATTAAAATCGATCAAATTAGAAGAAATCGATAGTTCCCTTTCGTTTTCGAGAAAATATGTCCGCCGGGAGGAAGATGAATGCCATCGTTTTTAGTTCTTGTTGATCGTATGGCGTGAAGATGAGGATGAACGAGTTGTAGATTTGATGGAACAGGTTGAGACTTTCTAGGGATTTGAGGGTTTTAAGATCTCAAATTACAATTTGACCCTTGAACTTCCAAAACTTTCACTAATATTACAAAAAATGCCACCTTTTTGATGACCGTTGATTAAAACCCTTGAATGATTGAGATTAGTTTTCACAGTCCTCAACTTTTTTATGGTTCTCATTTGATTACCGTCCTATAAATGTATGTATGTATATACGTAACCTTGGTTCGATTGCGTATTTCGAGTCGTATCTATTGGTTCTTGATATTCTTAGAGGTTCAACCTCGATCGATGCTTAATTGTAATATCACCGTTAATTAAATGCGAGTTATTCCACTTTCGTTAGCGAAAAATATTTGATATTTGGGTTGATTTTGACTTTGGTATTTTGTTGTTCCTAGTCTTTTGAGACCATTTTTAAAGACCATGGATAATCTTATACTTGACATTGACACTGTTTATTATAACTTTTTTAATGTCGCATGTGTTGTGACAATTTAAATTCTGGATACAAATCGAGCTACTAACCACCTATGGGGGGTACCATAGGCACGTCATTGTGGCACCGATGGTCTGATACTAACCGTGGAGGTGTGATTAGTCCACGACATCTCATCTTTTGTGCTCTTGTGAGAGCTATCTTGGTGTGACGGATATTTGGTTTAGGAGGTGTATGGGTCGTCCCTAGCATATGTGATATGTTTGTAGGGTGAATGTCGACGTAGTGCCCAACGCGGTATCTCACATTTAGTACGTGTGGATCTGTAGTCCAACGTACGAGTCTGTGTGGCCATATCTTTGACACTTGTCACGTCGTGGATATGCAAGTGTATGCGTTTTCAAGCTCGATATGTCCCTTCATATGTTTCTGTTTTATTATGTCGACTATTAATTTCACTATGAATTGGTAACTGTATTGTCCGACATCTTGAGATCAATTTGATTTTGCTTATGGTACTATTTCTGTCATATGTTTATATATCCGTTCACTGGGCATTTGTCTCATCCGTGTTTTTCCTTTTTCTTCCTCACAGCAGGTAATTGAATGGGTTGCTAAGGCTTCGTGAGAAGAGTAAATAAGCTTCTTGAACGCAAAAAGGTTACGAGGAATTTATTACAATTTTAGACATTATTTAGTTATTTCATTGTTTTTCGACTAGCTCATGTTAAAGGTTATGTTTTGGAGTTTTTTTTAATATTGGGAGTTTTAGAATTATTATTTTGGACGATGTTATTTCGTTATTGGAGACTCTTTATTTTGGAGTTCTATTTAACTGTTTGTATTATGTTGCATGTAACCTCCCTTCCTTTGGAATGGGGGTGTTGCAAGTACGGTATCAGAGACCTAGGTTTGATCTTGTAGAAAGCCAAATAGGTTTGACCTGTGAGTGTTAGGTAGAATTGGGTTTAGAGTTTATTTCAATTTGCTTTGTTGTTTTTCTTTTATTCGTTATATGTGATATTTTTTGTTCTTTTAATTTAGGATGGCTCGTCGATCACAGCGTGTAGCTAACAGGCGTGGTCGTACTTCAGGGGGAGACCCCATAAACCCTAATTCAGATGTTAATCAGAGTGGCGTGGACCCAACTATTTTGGCAGCGGTGAATCAGGTGGTTTCAAATTTGTTGCCTACTATTATGGCCCAAGTAGTTGGGGCAGCTCAACATCATAATATTGGGGACTTCAATCGAATACAGAAACACCGGGGGGGGGGGGGGGGGTAATCTAAATCCAATCGGAGGTTCTAGTGAGGCAACACCGGATGGGGATATTCATGTGTGGATTGAAAGATTTCAGAAACAGAAGCCTTAGTCCTTTAGCTCGACACCGACTCCAGTTGATGTAGAAAATTGGATTGCTCATATATAAAAGATCTTTGAAGTTCTTGGATGTCCGTAAGTGCACAAGGTTAAACTTGCAGCTTTCAAACTTTAAGGTGATGCTCATAGATTGTGGTACGCGATCAATCAAGCTAAAGGTAATGCGTATGTTGATGCTCTTTCTTGGGTGGAGTTTCGTGAAGCATTCTATCAGCAGTATTTCTCAATTGCAGATAAGAGTGCGTTTGTAAGAGAATATAGCTCAATCCTCCAGAAGGATGATGAGTCTATATCAGAATATCTGGCAAGATTCATGAGACTCGCAGGTTTTGCATGGTCGTTAGCTGGGACAACATCTGAGCAGGCAGAAAAGTTTAAGTGGTCTATTAATTACAGGTATCGTTCTAAGCTGATCAATGACAAGTTTACTGATCTGGCAGAGGCGGCAAATGCTGCCAAGAATATTGAAATGGAGTTGCAAGACTATTTGGCATCCAAATCAGATGAGAGTAAGAAAATAAATCGGGAGGGGTAACAAATTCACCTAGTGGGGCAACAAATTTAGCAGCAAGGAGGTAACCGTGGGAATTAGTGGGGTCAAAGTAGTAATAAGCGTTAGGGACAGTGGCAAGGTCAGAATCTGGGTCAGAGGCAGCCTTATCGTCAGCAGGGTCAGGGGCAAGGGCAGAATCAGACTCGTTCACAAAAACCAGGCGACAAGGGGAATCATGATTCAATCTCTCAGTGTAGTTCTTGTAGAAGACGCCATCCTGGGAATGTTTACTATAGGGCTTCAGAAGCGTGCTTTTGTGTGGTCAGATAGGACACTTGGCAAATGATTGCAAGAACTCTCGTACTACCGATAAGGGAAATGACTCAAAGACAACCAGTGGAGGCAGGGTGTTTGCTTTATCAGCTACTTAGACAACAAATTCAGGTATGATTTCTGGAATCCTTTCGATTGACACACATACTGTTTATGCTTTATTTGATACGGGGGCAACCCATTCCATGGTCTCTTCGATTTTTGCTATCCATCTTAAAGTGCCTTGTACATTGTTTGAATCACCTTTATCTATTGCCACTCCTTTTGGTAATTCAGTTGTTATATCACGAGAATATAAAGGGTGTCCTTTAAAGGTAGGAGACCAGATTCGTGAGGCTGATTTACTTCCCATTAGTATGACCGACTTTTATGATAGTTTGGGTATGGCCTGGTTGTCTAAGCATCGAGCAACGAAGCTAAGCAAGTAATCTTCGACGATAAAGAGAAGCCTGATTTTGTGTATCAAGGGTCTCAACCAAAAAGGGGAGTGAAGATTATATCTGCCTTGAAAGCTCAAAATTTATTTTCTCACGGATGTCAAGCCTTTATAACATCAGTTAGAGATACGTACGTGGAGGAGCGTTCCACTGAAAGCCAACCGGTTGTCAGAGAATTCGTTGATGTATTTTCGGACGACTTCCGGGGGTACCACCAGTTCGAGAGGTAGAGTTCACCATAGATTTGATCCCTTGGGCAAAACCCATCTCGAAAGCACCTTATAGAATGGCACCGTTAGAATTGCATGAACTTAAGGAACAATTGCAAGAGCTCCTCGAGCATGGATTCATAAGGCCGAGTGTCTCTCCTTAGGGTGCTTCATTATTGTTTGTGAAAAAGAAAGAAGGCTCGATGAGGCTATGTATCGATTACAGGGAATTGAATCGGGTCACCATCAGAAATAAGTATCCGTTGCCTCGTATAGATGATTTGTTCGACCAACTTCAAGGAGCTAAGTACTTCTCAAAGATAGATCTAAGGTCAGGCTACCATCTGTTGAAGGTAAAAGAGCAAGATGTGTCAAAGACCGCTTTCCGCACTCGATACGACCATTATGAATTTTTGGTGATGCCTTTCGGCCTGACAAATGCTCCAGCCGTTTTTATGGACCTGATAAACCTAGTATTCAGTGCATCCTTAGACAAGTTTGTTATCGTATTTATCGATGACATGCTTGTATTTTCTAAGTCTAAGGAGGTGCATGAAGACCACTTGCGCATTGTTTTGGGAACTTTACGAGATAAACAGTTGTATTCCAAATTTTATAAATGTGAATTTTGGCTTGAGCAGGTGGCATTTTTGGGCCATGTTGTGTCGGCTAAGGGCATTACGGTGGATCCTGTAAAGGTTGAGACTGTGACTAATTGGCCAAGACCTACTACAGTGACTGAAGTGCGAAGCTTTTTGGGACTTGCAGGCTATTATAGGAGGTTTGTTGAAGGGTTTTCCTCCATAGCATTGTCTTTGACTCGATTGCTAAGGAAGGGTGTGAAATTTATGTGGGAAGCCGAGCAAGAGAAAAGTTTTGAGGAGTTAAAAAAAAGATCGGTTTCTGCGCCTGTGCTCACTTTGCCATCGGGAACGGGTGGATACCAAATCTATGGTGATACTTCTAAAAATGGTCTCGGCTGTGTACTAATGCAACATGGAAAGGTTGTTGCTTATGCCTTTAGACAACTCAAGCCATATGAAGTGAACTACCACACTCATGATCTAGAGTTGGCGTCCGTGATCTTCGCTTTGAAAATATGGAGACATTATCTTTATGGAGAAACTTGTGATATTACACATATCACAAGAGTCTCAAGTACATCTTCCCTCAAAAGGAACTTAATATGAGAGAGAGGCGTTGGCTAGAGCTCCTTAAGGAGTATGATGCAAGCATCCAATATCATCCCGAAAAATCTAATCTAGTCGCAGATGCCCTCAATCGGAAGAATTCAGGAAGCTTGTCATGTCTATTTACTACTCAGTCTCATATCATCTTAGATCTAGAGCGGATATGTTTTGAGGTTCATCATAATCATTCAAATGGGTGTCTGGAAAATTTTATGGTTGAGCCCACTATAGTTTCACGGATCAAAGAAGCCCAGAAGCAAGCGAAGAATTATGGGCCATATTGCAAAAGATAGGCGATGGTAAGCCAGTTGATTTTCGGGTTGATGTAGACGATGTGATATGGTTCGGAAATAGGCTCTGTATTCCTGATGACCTAGGAATCCATGAGGCACTATTGAATGAAGCTCATAATTCGTCATTCTCTATTCATCCAGGTTCCACAAAGATGTATAGAGATCTGAAGAAAATTTTTTGGTGGAATGGAATGAAGCAAGATGTGGCTAACTTTGTAGAAATGTCTTACTTTCCAGAAAGTCAAGATTGAGCATCAACGAGCAAGTGGATTTCTGCAACCATTAGAGATTCCAATATGGAAGAGGGAGGATATCAATGGATTTTGTAACTGCGTTACCGAAGACGCTTAAGAAGAACAATGCTATTTGGGTGCTAGTCGACCTGTTGACTAAGTCGGTTCACTTTCTCCCTATTCAAGAAGGGTATTCGGTCGGTAAGTTATCAGAACTCTTTCAGCGAGAGATTATCAGGCTTCACGGAACACCAGTATCCATAGTATCTGACAGAGATCCTCGTTCTACTTCACGGTGTTAGAAAGGTTTTCAGAATGCTTGGAGCACTAGACTTAAGCTCAGTACTGTTTTCCACCCTCAAACGGATGGACAATCTAAGTGAACAATTCAGACTTGAAGGGCCATGTGTTTTCAGGATATGTTGAGATCGTGTGCTTTTGAATGGTCCGGAAGTTGGGACGAATATCTGTGTTTGGTAGAGTTTTCTTATAATAATAGCTGGCAAGCAAGCATTGTTATGGCTCCGTTCAAGGCTCTGTATGGCCGGAGGTGTCGAGCACTGGTATGTTGAGGTTGGTGAGGCAGTTATTGAAGGGCCAGAGCTTGTGAGAGTCACTAATGAAAAGGTGGCAGTGGCTAAAGAAAAACTAAAGGAAGCTTAATCACGTAAAAAAAAGTTATGCAGATCGTCACCGAAGAGCTTTGGAATTTCAAACAGGGGATCACGTGTTTCTTATGGTTTCTTCTTTTCGAGGGGTTCGACGGTTTAGCTTAAAAGGGAAACTTAGTCGAAGGTACATCGGTCCCTTCGAGGTTTTAGAAAGGGTCGGTAAGGTTGCTTATCGACTAGCTCTTCCACCTCAGTTATCTCATGTGCACAACGTGTTTCATGTTTCGTCGCTTAGAGGTTACAATTACCATCGATTGCATGTGGTGCAATATCCGTTAGATAAGATCCATGAAGATCTCTCGTGCAAAGAAGAACCTGAAGCTATATTGGATAGGCAGGAGCGGGTTATGAGAAAAAACTCTATACCTTTTGTCAAGGTGTTGTGGAAAAACCACTTAGAACGTGAGGCCACTTGAGAGATGGAAGAATCTTTACGTTCAGAGTATCCACATCTTTTCGAAAATCTGTAAGTTTTACCTCTATATTTATGTTTTAGTTTGATTTCGGGGACAAAATCTTTTCTTTTAGAGGGAAGAATTATAATATCCGTCGTAGGAATACGATATATATATATATATAATAGTTATTTTGTTCTTAAATTTTTTTTGTCATGGTTTAGTGTTGTAAGTTGTGGAAAATAATAATAGCAATAATAATAATATTAAGCTTTTGGTTTAAGGTGCTAGACGTTTTTTGTTTAAATTAGAGTAGGGGTTGGTTTTGATCTTGGTTGTTAATTGAGGGGTTAGATTTGTAAACTCATATGTAACTTGGAATTTTGTTTTAAAAGGGTAAAACACTCACGATATGCTGCCTTCATTCCCATTTTTTTTGACTCACACCTTAATCACCCTAAACCCTATTTTTAACCATAGAAATACCATTGGAGTTCTGAAGGAATAGCGACCAAAAGTCAAGGGAGAAAGGGATCGGTGATTTCAAGTTAGGCTCGTCTATTTCTCGTTGTTCTCTTGTCGTTGTAAGGTAAGTTTTTATTCCAGTTTTGATTTTATACGATTATGATTAGGATTCGAGTTCATGGGATTATTGGGGCTAGAAACGGAGGCGTTCGGTGGCTCGAAAGTCATCGAATTTGTCGAGATTAACTCAACCGGATGAGTTATCTCCCCCACTCTTTGATTTATGACCCCTCACCCCTCAATCACTCAAGGATAACTTCTTGGGTAGGAAACACTGGTTAACGTGAATCCATGGAAGTTCTGTTTAAGCTCACACATAAATCCCATGTAAGTCCTATAAAGAATAGTTGCTCAACAGTTTAACTTGAACAGTTAAGCACAGATAAGATAACACTGTCAAAATGTATGCTCATTAAAGATATGAATGAAATTTGAGCATTTGAACAATGAAGATCTCTCAAAACAAGGATATTGAATGAATGAAATGAAATAAGAGAATTGTTTTGAGAATCTGACAATGTATCAATCAGATCAAATGAAATGGTTAGGGTATCAAAGAATTTGATAGTTTGTTTATATGAACGAATATAAACAATTTTGCAATGAAATCACAAGATTAGAAATGATGATTGATGTTCAACAACATTTGAAAACAAACGGGAGTATTACCATCAAAAAATTTGTTCGTTCTGAGACATGGTAATAACAAAATCAAATGAAGTACTGAACCGGTGTGTGTGAATATTTTACAGTATATAGACAAGATAATACGCAAGTATTGATCTTTGGAAACACACGATCAGTTAAACATTAAAACTCAATAATGAAAAACATTTAAAATCACACTTCTAAATTCATGAAACCTTTTGAGAATCAGAAGTGGTTTGAACATTTAAGAACACGTTTTTCATGCTTGAAAGTTGTTCTTCTTTCAAACAATCAGAGATATTAGAAGATACTTACATTTAAGCTCCCCCTCAAATCATTATATCATGATTTGTTTTCTTTTAAGCCCCCCTGGATATTTTCAAAATATCCATATCTTTAAACATTAAAGAACGAGTCCTAAACTGATGTGTTTAGAAGTCATAGTCCTTTAACATTAAAGATCGGGTTATGAACTGAAGCATTCAGAAGCCTTAGTTCTATGCTCCCCCTTAAACCTTGGGTGCCTGCAACACAATTTTAGCTTTTGATACCCACTGGTATTTGGGTTCTGATGTGTTAGTTGCAGTTCTTGTGGGGGTTACATAATAAGAACCATACCAGTAATTAACAAAGTTCTTACTTACAAAGTCATTTGCTCCACAATAAGAACAAAAAATCTTCTTTTGAGCAACCTTGATCAAATGATTAGTAGAGTAATACATATCAGGATTATCAAAAGATTTACCTTTGCGTGCACTGTTCCTTTTGGCTTTGGATGTGGATGCAGATGCTTTGTCATTCTTCTTCTCTTCATCTGAAGAACTCTTCACTCGGCAGACCATCTGATTTTTCTTAGATTGCTTTCCAAGAGATTTTACATAAAAATTTGCTGAACCATCAACAGATTTGTCATAGAATAGATTTGATGGTCTGATCTAACTTGATTTGACAATGATTGGTTTGACACTTTTCTTTTTTAAAACATTTTTATCAGGAATAGAACTTGAACATGTTTTGAAAGAACAGACTGATTTTGTTGAGTTATCAACAGGTGATTGACTAATCACATCAGCTGAAACTTTATCTGACAGTTCAACGTTTGCAGCTTCTAAGTCTTTTATCTTTGCGAATAAACTGTTTCTTTCAGAAGTAAGTGTGTCAAACTTTTGTTTCAAATCAGATTTGGCCTTCTGTTCTTTTTTATAATATGATGACAGAGCAGTTAATTTGGATGTGAGCTTAGATATTTCAGATTCAAAATTTAAACGTTCAAGCTAAAAATCCTTTTCCAAGTTCTTGGATTTTTCAGATATTTCCTTGAAAATCATAGTATTTCTCTTTTCCGCGTTTTTCTTTTCAAGCTCATAATACTTTTTGTTTTCTTTGAAGATTTGTCTTTCTTTTTTGAGCAAGTCTTGTAAAGTAGAAATCTGTGTGGGAAGTTCAGTTAATTTGTCTTCAAGAACTTGTCTTTCTTTCGCAAAAGTGTCTCTTTCAGTGATTATTATCTTTTCGAATTCTGACTCTTGCTTAGAAAGTTTTGAACATCTCAACTCAAGTTCCTTTTTCTCTTGGAGTGTTTTCTTAGAAACATCAGATAACTGTTGAGTAGCAGATGTGTTCACATTTGATTTTTCTTTTTCTGCTTGGAGGCTTGTTTTCAGTTCAACATTCTTCTTCTCCAGAGCAGATATCTGATCTTCAAAAGCCTTAAACTTGTTTTGAAGCTTGACTGATTCATCTTGCAATTCTGATGATTTCTGTTCAGTCGTCTTCAGTTGGCTTTGAAGTTTCACAATTATAGACTCTTTAACCTTGATTGCTCTCTCAACAGTATTTATCAAATCATCTTTCCTTTTAATATCTTTCTCTTGTTCTGTAATCTCTTTCCCTCTAGCCTTGATGATACCTGCACAATCAGATTTAGCATGATTAGCGCACTTTATACAGTCAGAAGTAGGGGTGTTCGCGGTCCGGTTTGGGCGGTTTAACCCCTCAGACCACAAACCAAACCGCAAGTGGCGGTTTATTGATTTTTCAAACCGAGCGGTTTGACATCAAGTGCCCAGACCGGTCAAGCCGGACCGCGGTTTAGGCGGTTTGGTCGACCGGTTTAGGCGGTTTGGGCCTTTTAGTGGGCTTTAAAGATTAAACATAAAAGCATATAAAACTTTGAATTTTAAAGACTCATTGGCTTGAGTCCAATTGAAATAAAGAACAAAGTCCACAAAAGTTAACAAAATATCCCAAGACAAAACACTAAAAAAAAGTAATATGCAAAGTGCAAATAAAATCCACTTCACTTCTTCATTTTTCCGTTCTTTGTATTCCACAATCCATAAAGATTTCAATCTTTTAGCCTTTTGTATATAATTGGACATTTGGGCTTTATATCATCTATTCTTTACAATAAAGGTATATATAAAAAAAATAAAAAAATATATATTTATATATTTGGCGGTCGGTTTGGTCCAAACCGCCCAAAAAAACCTCCAGACCGCAGACCGGACTGGACCGCCCGGTTTGACAATTTTCCAGACCAGACCGGACCGCCAGACCGCTTAAACCGCCAAAAACGGTCCGGTTTGACTTGGTTCGACCGGTTTGAGCGGTCAAACGGTTTTTTTGAACACCCCTACTAACTATTCATTTCTCCTTGCATTTCTTATGCCTCAATCAACTATATATATATATACATATATATATATCTCCCATCCATTTCAAGACACCAACAATTATAATACATATGCATGAGATACCTATATATAATATATATAAAAACACTCATGCATACATTAGGTTGTTTTCGATTCATGCATGACTCCATGATATATATATATATATATATATATCCTTTCCAAAGAGTATAATACAACTCTCCTTTAACAGTGTGCTTTGCATCTTTTTTTTTCCTTCTCATAGCCAACGAGACTTAGTATATGAACACATATATACATTTCGGAAGAAAACTCTCATCATAACGAGTTTCGAACCATTTGAGTCACTGTGACTATAATATATCTATCATCTATTATTTATATTGACTGACACCCACACGAACCATAAGTTTTATCTTTTTCAACTAAAATGAGCTTATGGTTTGACAACCCGGTGTAACCGAGATTACAACTGTGAAAAACGGTGGGGGTTAGTGATGACCGTTGGCCATCGTTGCCCTACAAAAACCCACACGTTCGATCGAACAACTAATGTAACTATAAAGTAAACAAGATTTCGAGTCGGGAGGTACGAAACACTTACCGATTGACGTCAAAATAGTCGCGTTCGTAGCAAACCTTCGTGTTCTTTCTTGGATTCTACTACTCTCCTTCTCGATTGGTTTTAACACAAGGTTACCTTTCATGCATCGTCCCTTGTATATTAAGCCATCGTCGGTTTCAAGCATATGAATCATCCCAACATCAATGGCTGATGAGTTATTTGGACGATTTGCTTACCTTCAACTTTTCACCTATATTTATTTATTTATATTTTTTTCTTTAGCCCTTGCAAATTCGTAACCACTATTTCATCATTTTTTTGGTTATTACATGTTGGCTGCTCGACGTTGCTGTTGGAGACCTTTGAAAAAATCCTCGATAGGTATGAAACGAATGTTACTAATTTAATTCTTGTTTTACCTATATGGGATATATGACCAACAATCTTGAGGAGCTTGTAGTGATTTCTTTTTGAATATTTACTTGATTTTTTGAGGAGCTTGTAGTTGGGTTATTTACTTGATTTATTTTGGGAAAAAATAAATTTGTGTTTTCATTGCATAAATGAACATATGAAGTATGTTTTGAACTATATTTTCAAATTAGAAGTATGAACATATGAAGTATGTTCTAAACAAGAAGTTGGAACCATAAATATCTGTTTTCATTGCATAGATGATGTTAGAAGTTTGTTATTTATTACGTAAAAAATCTCATATGTTTATTAGTCGAAGAGGTCCAACACACGGTCGTATTGGATTGATGATTTGGATCGGATGCTCTCATTCAAACTTTTGAAGTTTAATTCTAAGACTTTATATATGTATATATATATATATATATATATATATTTGAATGATTGTAATAACTAATAACTTTGTTGGGTGTATTTTTAGTATTTTTTATCTTATTTCATTTGTCAACTTTATGTAAATTACTAATCCGCAACCCAACCCAACTCGTAAGGATTGGGTTGAGTTGAGTTATATTTTTAAATAAGTTGGGTTGGGTTGAGATTTTTAAAACCCTCATAATTAGGTTGAGTTGTAAAAATGTCAATAACCGTCCAATCTAGCATGCGTACACCCCTAGAGTTAGTGGTCAAGTTAAATGTATGTTTTAACGGAATGCTTTAGTGTCACAAACATTGAGTATTAAATTTATTGAATTAAACTCAAAACTAAGTAAAACTGAAATCTAATTGTTGCAACTGACATTTCTTCAGTAATCCAGTTTTGAAACTTGCATTAAATAATAAAACCGAAAAAAAGAATAAATCTTCATCAAAAACAAAGAATGAATCAAATGAGGTTTTTACATATTAAAACACCAAGATCTCCCCTTTTCATTACTAACCCCATTCATTAATTTAACTGATTCACATATTTTTGTTTAATTCAAAGTGCATTATTTAGATTAATATAGTTCTGAAACTAATTCAACCATCATCATAATCCATGTCTATCCAAAATCAATTGTCCTTATAGTTACACTATTGTGTTTAACATGGTCATGAGATACCAATAGATTATCTCTGTATTATCAATTAATTTACACAACTATTACAAAGAAACTCACCATAAATCAAATATTAAAAAAAACCAACAAACTTATGCCACATGTTTTTACGATTTAAAAGGTTGAAAGTTTTGTGGACCTCCTCTGTTGGTTTCCCCCGGCCTCTCTCTTAGGAACTTGTCCATTGTGCTGTTGTTGACTTGTTGCAAGTTTTGGTTCTATTTTTAACGGTAATACTTTTAAGAGTAAATGACAGATTTGGTCCCTATATTTTGGTGATTTTAATGAAAATGGTCTATAAACTTCATTTATTATAAATTATAACTCATTATATGTCGTTTTGTAACGAATTGGTCCCTCCCTCTATCTAGTTTCTCCGTATTCTTGAGGGCATTTTCGTCTTTTTCCCTTTTTGATCTTTACTCGAGGGACCAATATCGTAATAATCGCACAAACCACAAGGACCAAATCCATAATTAAGTCTAAAAAATAAAAATTATTAAATGTTATCATACTTTAAGTTTATTAAATTAACTAATTGTTATACGTTAATATATATTAATAATTATATCTTAAGTATAATTTTATTAATATATATTCTCTTTCAAAAAAAATATATTACCTATATGTACACATGTGCATGCACATACACATGAAAACCACATTTATCAACCATTAGATTAGTTGATTCAATGAATGTAATTAAATAGACATTTACAATAAAATTTTTAAATTAGAGTAGATTACATTTTTGATTTTTGGTTTTTGTGGTTGTCACTCATTATCATCTTTGGTCTTTCTTTCAAACTAATTACATTTTTAGTCACTGTGGTTGTCATTTTCTTTTACTTTTGGTCCCTATGACTGATTCTAATTTAATTGGTTAGTTCATTTAAGGGGGTATATAGTAAATTACAATTTTAGTCCTTGTGTATTTTTTTCTTTTATATCTTTCCTTTATTTTTCATTTTATACTCTTATTATATTAATTAATTAATGATATTTTTTACTAACAATTCATTAAAAATACATATTTTATTTTGTAAATTACAGAATAAGAAAATTCTTGTCGACATCTTTAAAAAGGTTAATTATTGAATTTTTTAAAAAATTTACGCAATTTATTCCATATATCTATACATATAATAATTAAGTAACGAGAAGGACACGTGTCGTCTTCTCGTGAGTCCATTTTTTCATTTTCCCGCCTAAACATGTATCTGGACGCATTTTACATTATAAGTTCATTTAGCACATCCACATTCATTCCTCCTTAAATCTTTCTTTAACTCAATTTTTTTAATTTATACCTTACTTTTACTACTCTTATAATTAGGTATGTAGTTTATTTTTAATCTCTTACTTTTTTATTTTTCATTTTAAACTTTTATCATATAAACATAAATAATGTATATGAACTAAAATGCATTAAAAAAACATTTTTATTTTTTACAAATTATACCATTGTAATCGTTTCGTCAATACTTTTGAAATGAGTCTAATATTGAATATTTTTAAATTTAATTATATTATTAAATATAATAAATATATACGAATTAACGTGTCATTATTAGTATGGGATTTGATACAAATAATTATTAAATTGTCTTAATTTCCGTTTGGCTATTTCATATCAATTTTTACTTCAATATTTTTTTTTTTATAAAAACCTCATCCTCTTTAAACTTTTATACAAGAATTTTGATTTTTATCATTGATTTTATAAAATAACATTTTTAATTTTATTTTTTTGACATTATGATATTTTAATTTTAAAAATATTAATTATAGATGATGAAATTATAATTAGCAATAGAACAAAGAATGTTGTATATAAAAAAGTATTTGGTAATTTATGATACGTGATTCTTATTTTATTAATATTTTAAATATGCACTTTTCCATAATTTCATTTACGTTCTATTATAAATTTTGTTTTATAAATTTTTATATTTATTCATATTTTTTATTAATTTTTTGCAAAACATTCTTTGTTAAAATTGCCTAAAACAAAGACATTTTGTAACCAGCTGCAAAAAAAAAAAAAAAAAAAAAAAAAAAAAAACTCTGAAAGAAAAAAAGCTTGAAAAAATAGCACCGTACTTTCGATGATCATTTATATCTGTAAGATAAGTTTTTTGGCATGATTAAATTTTTTAAAATTATCCCGTGTAATACACGGGGACGAATCTAGTATATATATATATATATTATGTAAATCGGTCTACACTAATCTAAAAAAATCTCTATTTTAAGTTGTGTTTAAAATTTTTATCGGCTTTTCTTATTTATATTAGAAACAAAATCGATATTTATCTATAATTATAAAAAAATATATCATTTTCGTATATTTTATTTAGTTAAATGTGTATCAAATAAAAAAAAACTTTATAATATAATTGTTATTTATTTTTTCTCAAAATATAAACTTAAATTTATTGGAATGAAAAATAAATAACCGATTAACAAGACAGACATTGTCCTATCTAGTCATCCAATTCTATATTATTCAATTTAATTCAATCATATCTTCGTACCAAACGCTAACTTATATGTTTTGTTTGATATGAAAAGTAGGCTCATTAACCATGCATATTTTACCTTGTAAATTATTATTTTTCGATATACTAATTCATGACAATAAATAAAATAATGAAAATGTGTGGTTGTTAGTTGATTATTTAATTTTCATTACAACAAAATTTTATTTATATTTTGAAAAAAAATAAATAATAATTATATTATAAAGTTTTTTATTTGATACACATTTAAAAAACATTTAATTAAATGAAATATATGAAAATGATACGTTTTTGCATAAATTAATGTAGACGGATTTGGAGATATATAACGAATAAATTGCGTAAAAATTTAAAAAAATTAAATAATTAACTTATTTTAAAGATATAGACAATACTTTTCTAATGATGTAATTTAAAAAATGAAATATGTATTTTTAATGTATTGGTAGTAAAAATTATCATTAATTAACGAGTGAATTACATATTTGGTCCCTGGGGTTTGGTGGTTTTAACACTCTAGGTCCCTAAAATGAAATATCTATGACTTGCATCCTCGTGGTTTGGATTTCATAACGTGTTTGGTCCCTAAAACTAATGTCGTTTGATTTACAGCCGTTAAAGCCATCATGTGCACTGCACATGATGGGTATATTGGTCATTTTATATTAAGGGACCAAATGTGTTATTTTAGTCTAGATTATATAGTAAGTTATTAGTTTAGTCCTTGTGGTTTGTCTTTTTTTTTCTTTTTTGTCTTTTCTATCTTTTTTCATTTTATACCCTTATTATATTAATTAACTAATGATATTTTTTTTACTAAAAATACATTAATATATACATATTTCATTTTATAACTTGTACCATTAAAAAAGTCTTGTCGACATTTTTAAAAAGGTTAATTATTTAATATTTTTAAAATTTTACGCAATTTATTCAATATATATATGTGCAAATCGGTCTACACTGATCCAAAAAATAACTTTTTCTAAATTAAGTTGTGTTTAAAGTTTTTATCGTTTTTTTATTTATGTAAGAAACAAAATTGAAATTTATATGTATTTATTAATAAAAAAATGTATACATTTCGTGTATTTTATTTAATTAAATGTGTATCAAATAAAAAAAAACTTTATAATATAGTTATTATTTACTCTTTCAAAATATAAACTTAAATTTATCAAGTGTAGACGGAAAAATGTATTGTTTTCATATATTTCATTTAATTAAGTGTTTTTTAAATGTATATCAAATAAAAAACTTTATTATATAATTATTATTTATTCTTTTCAAAATTATAAACTCAAATTTATTGTAATGAAAAATAAACAATCAACTAACAACCACATATTTTTATTATTTTATTTATTTTCATGGATCATTATATCAAAAATAATGATTTACATGGTAAATATGCATGGTTCATATATCTGCATTTCATATCAAACAAAACATATAAGGTGAGGTTTGATATACAAATATGATTGAATTGTATTAAACAATACAGAACTGGATGAGGGACATAACTATAACTAGATAAGACAAGTGTTTGTCTTTATAATTATTTATTAATTTGTCTACACTTGATAAATTTAAGTTTATATATATTTTGAAAGAGTAAATAATAACTATATTATAATTTTTTTTTCATTTGATACACATTTAATTAAATAAAATACATGAAAATGATACATTTTTTATTAATAAATATAGATAAATTTCAATTTTTTTTCTTACATAAATAAAAAAACGATAAAAACTTTAACACAACTTAATTTAGAAAAGTTATTTTTTTGGATTACTGTAGACCGATTTGCACACATATATATATTGAATAAATTGCGTAAAATTTTAAAAATATTAAATAAATAACCTTTTTAAAAATGTCGACAAAACTTTTCTAATGGTGTAATTTATAAAATGAAATATATATATTTTAATGTATTTTTAGTAAAGAAATATCATTAGTTAATTAATGTAATAATGGTATAAAATGAAAAAGATAGGAAAGACAAAAAAGAAAAAAAAAAGACAAACCACAAGGACTAAAATAGTAACTTAGTATATAATCTAGACTAAAATAACACATTTGGTTCCTTAATATAAAATGACCAATATACCCATCATGTGTAGTGCATGTGATGGCTTTAACGACTGGAAATCAAACGGAGTTAGTTTTAGGGACCAAACACGTTATGAAATCCAAACCACGAGGATGCAAGCAATAGATATTTCATTTTAGGGACCCAAAGTGTTAAAACCACCAAACCCTAGAGACCAAATATGTAATTCACTCTTAATTAATTAATACATAGAAGGGTAACAAATGAAAAAGGTAGGAAAGACAAAGAGACAAAAAAACAAAAAAGACAAACCACAAGGACTAAAATTGTAATTTACTATATAATCTATTAAAATAAAAAAATGGAAAATACAAAGAAAAGGTAAATGGACTAAAATAGCCCTAAGTTAATTAACTATTTTAATTAAAGTTAGCTAGAGGGACCAAAAGTGAAACAAAATGGCAACCACAGTGACCAAAAGTGTAATTAGTTTGAAATATGAACCAAAATTGATAATGAGTAACAACCACAAGGACCAAAAATATAATTTACTCTTTAAATTATAAAAACCATCATCCCCTATTTTTTTTATTAAAAAAAATGAAATACAATAAAAAATCAAACGAAATAAATTACACCCAAAAAATCACAAATTTTTCCAAACAATGTTTATGTGTTGTTTGGTAGGCACATATGATGTGTGTATGTGTTATATATGTGTGTGTGTATATTTGTATACATATATATATATATATATGTATATGTGAATGTATGTACTAGTACATACTTGCATACAAATATGTAATAACTTACCATTGTAATAAGTTAACATATATACAACGCATATACACATACATACATAGATCCACTCGAGGTTAGCTACCAACACACATCATGTATATATATATATATATAACAAGGACCGACGAATATATATAACACATAAACATGTATACATATAACATTTACACATACACATGTGTACACATAACATATACAAATAAGAAAACAAGAAAAAAAATCAATCCCTTGCTAATCCCTCGGTAATTAGTGACGGATTAGCGAGTATTTGATTTTTTATGTCTTATATGCTATGTGTATAGGCGAAATCATCGGTCATTTTGTGTAATTGGATTCACAAAGATAATAATGGGGTTTTGTAGCTAAGTTATAACACGAGTTAGGAGGTGTGGAGTGCACACTCGTGTAAGCTAACTATGACCCGGGATTGTTAGGAAAGTAAATTGGTGTTTGTGAGACGAAACAGTGGCTCACGCGGGTTATGCCGCGGGTTAACCTGCGCGGCTACCCGTGTGGTGCACTGTTTCGTGTGGGAGACAGTGGCTCACGCGGGTTGTGACGCGGGTTAAACCCGCGCGGCTTCCCGTGTGGTGCACTGGATTTGGGACGAACAGAGGCTCACGCGGGTTGTGCCGCGGGTTAACCTGCGCGGCTACCCGCGTGATGCACTGTTGCTGGTGCGGTTTGTAACCCCCAATCAATCTCTTTTGTAACTCCCAATTTGATTTATAACCTACACCAATTTACCAATTAACAATCAATTCCATTAAATGGATGATTATTATCATTAATATTATGGCATCGGTTACATTCTCTTAGTGTTTAAATAGTGTCGATTTCTGCCAGAATCGATGCGGTGAATTTGAGATTATCCTCGAGTGTATTTCGTGATACCCAGGCAGAATAGGGTCGAAATAACACTTAAGAAGAGCGAGCTCTCACGCGATCTCACATTCTATCCAAGTCGATCACTCCTCTCCCTCTCTACCCATCGATTTCTGCAACCCCACAAATCCCCCAACAATCTTAAGTGTTATTCCGTTCGTGAGAGATGGCGAGTGATCAATCGGTGAGAGACATGACGACCAAGTTCACCAAGCTGGAGAAGTTTGAAGGCGTCGACTTTCGACGATGGCAAAAGAAGATGCACTTCTTGTTGACCACGTTGAAGGTCGTGTACGTGTTAAGCACGCCCATGCCGGAGGTGATGGAGGACGAGACATTGGAGATGACCCAGCGTCGTGGCAAATGGGAGAACGACGACTACATATGTCGCGGTCACATCTTGAACGGTATGTGTGACTCCCTCTTCGATATTTATCAAAATGTTGAATCCGCTAAAGAGCTATGGGACTCTCTTGAGTCCAAATACATGGCGGAGGATGCTTCTAGTAAGAAGTTCCTCTTCAGTAATTTTAATAATTACAAAATGGTGGATTCAAGGCCTGTGATGGAGCAATACAATGAGCTCCTACGCATTCTAGGCTAATATGCTCAACATGATATGAATATGGATGAATCCATCTCCGTATCGAGCATTATTGATAAATTGCCTCCCTCTTGGAAAGACTTCAAACATATGTTGAAACACAAGAAGGAAGAGTTGTCTCTTGTACAACTCGGTAGTCACTTGAGCATAGAGGAATCTCTTCGGGCGCAAGAGACTGAGAAACCTAAAATGAAAGAGGTTTCTGCACCTGCGGTGAACATGGTGGAAGAGGGAAGATCCAACAATTTCAAGGGAAAACGTAAGTTCAATGAAGCCAAGAAAGGTCCCAACAAAAAGGTTAAATTAACCTGTTGGACTTGTGGGATGACCGGTCATCTCAAGCGGGATTGTCGAGTTGTCAAGAATAAGAACGGAGCAAACTCAAGTGGTGGTGGGCAAAGATCCAATGATCATAACCCACGGCAAGGTCAGTTTCTTGACTTTGGTGTTAATTCAAACTTGAATTATGTACCACTAATATCCGAATCATTTTATGTGCAGGATGATGATGATGCTTGGTGGATTGACACGGGTGCATCGAGTCATGTGTGCAAGGATCGACGTTGGTTATCCTCTTTGGAACCGGTTGAAGACGGATCTGTGCTACACATGTGTGGCCCAAGATTTACTAGCATAAACACATACAAATCTATACAAAACACTTTTGTTTTATTAATCACAAAGATTACATCAAGCCATATACCTATTTGTGATAGACTTTTCAATACAGAGTGTTTGTGTGTGTTCTCAATGTGTGCAACTATGTGTTCTTACTCTCTCTCAATCACCACCACGATTACACCTTCACTTTCACACACTTACTTAGAAAATAACACTATGACTTGCTTATATATAGGTCAACATGACCAAGCAAGGTCAAACCTTCTAAGCTCAATTACAAGACACACTCACACAACAAATACAATAAAGACCCTCATTTAATCTTGAATACAATTTCAATCTAACAATCTCCCCCTTTGGATTCAAGATTAAAAAAAATTTTGGCAATAATCTTCAGGTCTTCTTTTATTCAGAATTGTCTTCAACTTTCAGCTCTTACTCTTTCATCACTTTGATATCTTGAAGTCTTTTTACACTTTGTATGATATTGACAATTCTTCAAACTTGTCTCTCCCTTTGAATTAGCTTTTGCATATTCTAAATAGACAACTTTACTTTCAAACTCTGACTTTCTGTCACTTCTCTTCGACAAGCTTTCTTTAACCTTTGACTTTGATCATCTGAAAATAGTTATCTCCCTGAAATCTTTAAAACTTCAATCTGATCTTGAACTTTGATTATTCTCCCCCTTTTTAATGATTTGTAAGAATCAAAATCATTAAAACACTTCAAGTTCAGATTTGTCGATAAATGATCTTCCCATCATCTGATAAGCACAATCTTCATTTGATACAATGTAAGAAATCTCTCCCTTTGTGAAGAAATAGACAATCTCCCCTAGATAAGAAAATTATCAATCAACCCAATACATGATGTGAGAGAATCTGTCGTCTGATCTGAAAGAGCCGTTGATCCATGAATGTATTCATCTGAATCTTTTCAAATTCAAACGAAGTAAGAGTTGTAACCCTGAATCAACAAATGAAACAGTTAGAAGTGCCTGTCAGTAACACGAAGTTACTGTGTACAACAAATGTACAATATAAGGAGCTGGTTTGATGTTGACTCCCCAGGACTTCCATTCAATCATTGAAAAACACAAGGTAATTCTATGAATGTTCTGACAAAAAAACAAATTCTCTGTGTGCTCGTGCTTGTGTTTGAAAGAATTAGCACAATGATTGTGTTTCATAAGGCTCAAAGTATGTAAATCACTGAGACAGCAATGATTGTACATGAACTCGATGTGCATGAGAAAGGATCGAAGGTGGGGCAACTTTCATTCTTTTTCAATATTAGTATCTTCCAAGTGAAGATCCGATAGATTATATGCTACTTCCCCAGAAAATGTGAAACATTCTCTTTTTGAGAAAAGAATGAGTAGCTAGTGGTGTTGTATGCAAGAGATGGCATGGGCTATTTGCCTATTTCAATGATGGTCACCAAAGAAATGTGAACCAATCAGTAATGTGGCTGCCCGGCTCAGAAAGATGTTTAGTGCAGAGTTCTGATATTCTTTTAACTCTGTTCTCACACCCTCTTTCTTTTAAACATATAAACTCACATCTAACCAATCTCTCATTTCCATTTTACCTCAACTCACTCCCACACTCAATTCTTTTAGACCCCTCTCCCCTCAATCACTCAAAGGATTTCTTCCGGGGTAGGATACACTGGTTATTGTGAATCCATGGAAGATCTATTAAGCACTCACACTGAATCCCATGTTCCTAAAAGTACATGCTGGTCAATGATTTTCTTGATATATAAAGCACAAGAAATCATATGTCAGTGTATGTATGCTCATCAAAAATCAGAAATGAAATTTGAGCATTTTTAAACAATTAAGATTTCTCAAAACTTTATATGAATGAATAATCAAGAAAGAATAGAAATGTTTTGAGAATCTGACAATGATGAAGATCAGATCAAATTATCATAAAGAAAAAAATATGGGAATTCAAAGACGTATGTTGTTTATATGAACAATATATAAACATATTATCAATGAAAGCACATTAAAAATGAAATGGCGTTTGATTCAAACAACAGTGAATAGCAAAATAACGGGAGTATTACCATAGAAAGATATAACTTTTGATACATGGTAATAACAAAGTCAAAAGAATGTACTGAACTAGTGTGTGTATGAATACTTGACAAAGTATATAGAAAAGAAAATACACAAGTATTATTCTTTAAAGAACACACGGTCAGATAGACAGTTACGTATCCAAAAATCATTTAAAATTCACACTTCTCAAATCATAAAGAATAGTTTAAGAATGTGAAGTGGTTTGAACATTTTAAAAACATTTTTCACAAGTGAAAGTTGTTCTTCTTTCACAAGTGTTAGAGTATAAGGATTAGAAAAATATACCTGTAGATTAGAATCCTTAACTCCTTCTAGAATGAATTTAGCAGTTAAAGCATCCTAGTGAAACAATAGATATCCTCCCCTTGATATCTGAAACAGTCAACTTATCAGAAAAATATAACAATATAGTTTCTAACCACTCTTTCAAACGAAAAACTTCCTGAAAAGATATAATCATGAAAGCATCATTCAGAAGAAAACATGTGAATACGGGTTTTGAACTGAATTGTCCAAAAGCCATTGTCACATAAAATATCCTGCAAGAAAAAGATTTTGGTAATCATTCTAAAAATGATTCCGCTTTAGTCAGTCAGCATTTGATGAAATATCCAAGATATATTCAAATAAAGCATAAGACTAGAAAATTCCCCCTAGAATCATGAAGTGGCGTTTAACATACCAAGTTTGCTAACTAAAAAGTTAAACCTCTTCTCATCCAACGGCTTGGTGAAAAGATCAGCCAACTGTTAGTCTGTAGTCACGAAGTGCATCTCGATATCGCCCTTCTCGACATGATCCTTTATAAAATGATAATGCACGTCGATGTGTTTCGTCTTGGAATGTTGCACTGGATTAGTGGTTATCGCAATTTCACTCTTGGAGTTGCAGTAGATAGGGACTCGTTGGTAAGTATATCCGAAATCTTTTAACTGTGTTTTCATCCAGAGGACTTGTGAACAACAGCTTGTGGCAGCTACGTATTCAGCCTCGGCGGTGGATGTAGAAACACAATTTTGTTTCTTAGACGTCCAGCTAACCAACTTATCACCTAAGAACTGACATGAACCATAGGTGCTCTTTCTATCCAGTTTGCATCCTGCATGATCAGCATCAGTATAGGCAGTTAAATCAAAAGATGAACCCTTAGGGTACCAAAGGCCTAACTCAGTAATACCTTTAAGATACCTAAGAATCCATTTAACAACAACCAAGTGTGATTCCTTCGGGTTGGCCTGATATCTAGCATAGAAACATGTAGCAAACATAATATCCGGTCTACTCGCAGTTAAGTACAGCAGTGAACCAATCATGCTACGGTACACTTTTTGATCTACTGATTTGCCAGAAAGATCTGCATCTAAAAGTGTTCCCGTTGCCATCGGTGTTTTCATCACTGAACTGTCACTCATGTTAAATTTCTTTAAAATATCTCGAATATATTTTGATTGATTAATGAAAATGCCTTCGGGTAACTGTTTCACTTGAAGACCAAGGAAAAAATTCAGTTCGCCCATCATTGACATTTCAAAACGAGATTCCATGATTCTTGAAAAGTTTTTACAAAACTTTGGATTTGTAGAACCGAAAATTATGTCATCTACATAAATCTGTATTAGAATCATATCATCACCTTGCTTTTTCAGAAAGAGAGTAGTATCAATTGTACCTTTCTTGAATCCTGAAGCAAGTAAGAATTGTGTTAGAGTTTCGTACCAAGCTCTTGGTGCCTGTTTGAGTCCATACAAGGCTTTGTCTAAGACATAGACATGATCAGGGTTCTTTGGATCAACGAACCCTTCTGGTTGAGCAACGCATACTTCTTCATGCAATATCCCATTCAAAAATGCAGATTTTACATCCATTTGAAAGACCGTAAAATTTTTATAAGCTGCATAAGATAAGAAGATTCGTATAGCTTCCAGTCGTGACACAGGAGAAAAAGTTTCTTCATAATCAATCCCCTCCTGTTGACAATAACCCTTTGCAACAAGGCGAGCTTTGTTTCGAACTACAACTCCAGATTCGTCTCTCTTATTTCTAAAAACCCACTTTGTTCCAATAACAGATTTTCCTTCTGGAAGTGGTATGAGTCGCCAAACTTTGTTCCTCTCAAATTGTAGAAGTTCATCTTGCATCGCGAATATCCAATCTGGATCATGCAAGGATTCTGAAGCTTTCTTCGGCTCGAGAGAACTTAAAAAACTTGAATATAGACAAAAATTAGCAGATGATGCCCGCGTTTGTACACCAGCCTGTGCATTACCAATAATATTATGAAGTGGGTGAGCTCGTGTCCATCTCATAGTACTTGGAAGTGGATGAACATCAGCTTGAGTATTATCTTCCTCATATTCATCATAGACTGCAGGTAAGTCTTGATCAACCCCAGATGTGCTCGGGACATCTTGTACAGCCTCTTCTGAAGTAAAAATTTCCGGAGCAATAGAAGAATTACTCGGAACTTCTGTTTCAGAATTTGGATCTACATACACAGAATCAACATTGGTACCTTCAGAATGTATATGTGTAGATGTACCTGATGAGGTTGATATTGTGACATTGTCAGAAGGTCCTGAAATATCTGCTATTATAATTGGAACCTCTGAAGTTGATGCGGATATGCTTGATTTTTCAAAATCTGCACAAATATCCATAAAAGCATCAAAAAATAATAAGTCTAATTCAGCTGTAACTTTATTTGAATTAGAAGACTTAGTCTGTTTGACTTCGGGTTCTATTCCGTCTTGAATAGAAACCTTCTGCTTAAGCTTGAGTTCTGAATTGTTGTGTTTAGAAGTCAACGTTGATGTTTCATCGAAAGACATATTAATGCTCTCCATGATCGTCTTGGTTCATCTATTGTATACCCGATATGCTTTAGACGTTAACGAATAACCAATGAAGTATCCTTCGTCAGCCTTCTTGTCAAATTTACCAAGATTGTCTCGATCATTGAGAATATAACACCTGTAACCAAAAGTGCGAAAAAAATTAATATTCGGTTTTCGACGATTAATAAGTTCATACGCTGTCTTTCTATGTCTTTTGATGACAATCGTGCGGTTTTGTGTGAAACACGCAGTGGCTACGACTTCAGTCCACAGAAACATTGGCAACTCAGAATAGGCTAACATTGTTCTCGCAGCTTCAACCAGTGTTCGATTCTTCCTTTCAACTACGCCGTTTTGTTGAGGAGTGTAGGCAACAGAAAAGTTGTGAGAGATCCCAACAGATATGAGATAACTCTGAAGCTTTTCATTCTTGAATTTCGTGCCATTGTCACTTCTCAAAGATTTAACGGCAATTGTAGTCGAACCTGGATTTTCTTTATAAACGCAATAATCAGCTCTGTTGCATCTGATTTGTTTCTTAGAAATTCCAGCCAAGTATATCTGGAGTAGTCATCTATCATGACCAAAATATATCTCTTGCCACTAATAGAATGAGTCCTCATCGGGCCGCAAAGGTCCATATGTATCAATTCAAGAGGTGTTGAAGATGAGAATTTTGTCTTTGCTTTATGAGAGGTTCGCTTCATCTTTCCCATTTCACAAGCGGGACAAAGAGAATTCTTCTCAAACCTTAGTTCAGGTAGACCTTTGACAATACCTTGTCTCGCCAATTGATTCATCGCATCAAAGTTTTGATGAGACAAACGCCGATGCCATATCCAACTTTCAGCTCGTGAAGCTTTTGCGATCAGACAAACAGATCTTGATGCACAAAGAGTTGGAAATTTAACAGAATAAAGATTTGCATTCCGCTTAGCTTTAAAAACTGCACGACCATCTTTATCTTCAATATAACAGCATTTATCAGTAAACCGAACTTGGAATTGACTATCGCAGAACTGACTTGTGCTAAAAAGATTATGATCAAGTCCTTCTACGTATAGTACTCTCTTGATCGTCATGATGCCATTTGTTAAAGATCCGTGCCCTCGAATATGTCCAATAAGCTCTGAATTTGCATAACTTACAGTACCGGCAGGTTCCTCAACATAATTGTGAAGTAGATGCTTAAATCTTGTCATATGGCGCGAGCATCCTGAATCTATATACCATGTATGTGAGACCTGCAAAAAGAGCAAATTATTTCTGCTTAGGTACCCATATCCAGATGGGTCCTTCCTTGTTAGCTTTTTGCAATACATCAACATCATTTACCTTAGCCTTAATTCGCCACTCATAGCGAGGCTTAGGTACCCATTTCCATATCATTTTCACATTAAGCTCGTGAAATCTTTTCTTTTTAGAAAAATGATCAATCTTAGCATGAAAAACTTTAGCCTGACGTGTTACGGATTTGGAAACTGATTTGACAAGAGATGTTATTCTAGCAACTTTAAATTTAGAATAAATGGAAGGAGTGATAAATGCATTATCATGACAGTGTTTGCAAATAAAATTCTTACGTGCAAATGTCAAAAGTTTAGATTTATCCAATGAAGTACAAGCATTCATACAACTTTGACATTTGGAAACGTTTGAATTTGTACAAATCAAACTATCACTATCACTGATACTACATTTATTTTTAGCAACATTATTTTCCTTCACATTCTTCTTCCATTCTCCTTTAACATTTTGCCTTTTTATATCTGAAACAGGAAACATAATCTTGTTAGCTTTCTTTGTAGAAGATGATTTTGACTTTGTAGTACAAGAAGCTTCTCCCTTTTCAAAAATACTCGGAGGATATTCAGGAGTAGTAGTGTAAACAACTGAAGTTTTAGAATTAATAGTCTCAAACTCTGGATTAGAATGAACATTCCAGTTTGGAGACTCAAACATCTTTTTCTCTTTTAGATTTTGTTTAAACAAATCATCTTTTAAAACTGTTAACTCTTTAGAGAGTTATTTGTTTTCTTCAGAAGACTTGTCAAGTTTGAATTTGAGATCAATGTTCTCATCTTCTAACTCTTCAATCGTCTTTTGAAGATCTGTGATTTTTTTCTCAAAGATAGATGCTTGATTCACCTCAGAGTTTGATTCCATCTTTTCTATTATAGGTACAGGATCTGAAGCATTCATCATTTCTGTAAAGATCTCCTCAGTCATAATTTTTGAAAAATCAGAATTAAGGTTTTGATTCATGATATTTTCATCTTTTGATTCTTTTGAGGAATTAAAAATGAATGACTCAGATAAAGAAATTTGATTCTCAAAATCAGTTTCAGAATCAGATTCATCATACTGACATTGAGATTCAGAACTATTTGCTTCAACCTTGGCTGACTCTGTTGGTAAACAAGGAGAAAATAGTAAAGAAAATTCACTAAATTCTGGCTTTCTTGTTTTATAACTTTCGTTCAAATCTTTATAAGTAAAACCAACAGATTTAAAACTTGAAATTGAATTAGCACAAGATGAAGTGTCATCATCATTCACAACTTTACCTTTAACAAAAGTATCATGAATATTAGGTTTTGTAGAAGTAGAGCCCATCTTATCAAAATTATACAAATTTTCTGGTGCTCTTTTCAAAACATTATTTGCTTCAAAACCTAAACCTTTTTTGACATCATAAAATCTGACATCTTGGAGTTTGTTTGTTAAAAGATTTAATGTTTGCTCAGTCTGTCCTCGTTTCAGATTTAAATCCTCCAGTTGCTTGATTTTACAATATGCCTCGTTTCTTTCTTGAAAACATGCTTCAAATTTGATTTTAAAATCACCTTTTTCAGCATTTAAATTTACAAGATCTCTTTCAAGCTCAGATATTTTTGATTTTAAAACATCTTTGTCCTTTTTCAAAATCTCTTTCTCAGATTCTTTATCCTTAACAACATCTTTCAACATTGCATTTTCATCGCGAAAATTCAACATTGTTTGTCTTTCATGACTAAGTTTGACTTTCAAAGTTTCAAACTCTTCATTCATGAATTGAACCTGAGTTTTTTACGATTGAATAAGTTCATTGTTAGATAGAGTACTTACCTCAGAACCACAGTCGGAATGATCAGAAGATGATTCAGTGTCCTCATTCACTTTGGCCATCATACACACCTGAGTAAAGTGTGCCATTTCATCATCAGAACTCTTGTAGAACCAATTTTCCTCTTCCGCCATTAAGTTCTGACCATCTTCCACTTTCTTTGCAATTAGTGATTTCCTAGCATAGTACTCTGAATTTTTTGTTCGCTTGAACTTACAGTCTTTGGAAAAATGACCTGGTTTTCCACAGTTATAGCATCGTCCATATTTCGGCTCAGTCTCTTCTTTCTTTCCTTCTCTCTTCTCTTCTCTTTTCTCTTCTCGCTTTTCTTCTCTTTTCTCTCCTCTTTTCTCATACTTCTTTTCAGACCTTGGTTTGTACTTATCTTTCTTGTAACTCTCATATTTCGGTTTTGAGAATCTGTTCTTACCAAAGGTTTTCTGAAACTGCTTTGTTAGAAGAGCCAGATTTTCAGCAAATCGTTGAATATCCTCATCTGAATTTTCTTCAACTTCAGTAGAAGATTCATCAGTACTTGAATCGGTGATTTCAGTTAGGAGAGCTTTGGATTTCCTTGACTTTGTCTTGTAAGAAGAACTGGACTTGAAACTTGACCCTTACCCTTTCTTACGTTCAAACATTAAGGATAGAGAATCTTTGACCATCTTCTTTTCAGCACTCAGCTGTTTTACTTCATCCTCATGCTGAGACAAAGTTGTGAAGATATCATTGACTTCTTCTTGAGCCATGTCTTTTGTCATCTGAATGTTGATAGCATAGCTTTTCCATTCTGGGTTCAAGTTCTTAATGAACTTATAATTGATCTCTGATACTGACTTGTTCATTCCATTTCTCCTTAGATCATTCAGAATCACATTGAAACGTGTATATGTCTCCAACAAAGTCTCTCCTTCTTTTGCATGGAAGACTTCATATGCATTTATACTTTGATTCAGTTTTGTCTGAATTGACTTCTTTGTTCCCTGAAATTGTCTTTCCCGTTCATCCCATAAAGCTTTTGCAGATTCCCTACTGTCTACGCGATTGTAGATGTCATTAGGAATTGCCATGGTGAGATAGATAAGAATTCATATGGTTTTGGCACATATCTATCTGGAATTGCTGGAGATGTAGCTGTGGCTGCCTGTCCAGGTACATGCGTTTCTGGCACATTTTGACCATTTATGATAGACTCCATATAATCTCTGTTCTTTAGATTCAAGAACTGAGTCATCCTTTTCTTCCATTCTGATTATTCTCCGATAGACAAGACCGGAGGTTTCAGATGAGATCCCATAGAGAGTAATTCATTCGCCATGATTGAAAGATGTATAAACCTACACAAGATGAAAAATATTAGCTAGTAAAGATCTTTAAATCCAACAAATCAAGAAAACTTTTAAAAAAATCAAGTATAACACTGTAGCTTGAAATATGAAAGAAAAAAAATCAGAAATTTCGAAAAATTTGACTAAGTGACAAAACTCGCAAGTCACTGTTGAAACTCGCAAGTCACTATTCTTGAAGAAACTCGCTAACGCCTGAACTCGCAGATTACTATTCACTCATAAACACGCAGGTTGAGACGTGCGTGTTTGAGAAACTCGCTAGGCACTACTAATGCGTTTTGAACAAACTCGCTAGACAAGATTAGCGCGTTCTGACACTTAGAAAATTTTCTAAGAATTTCAAACTCACAGATAACTGAACTCGCAAAACCCTGTTCCTGATGAAACTCGCACACTTCGACTAGCGCGTTTGTAGAACTCGCTAATCGCTACGTGCGTGTTTTGGTCCTTAGAAAAATTTCCAATTTTCCAAACTCGCAGACTTCAACCAGCGAGTTTCTAGAACTCGCTAACAACGCCTTGCGCATTTTGACCAAAAGAAAATTTCTCCAGCTAGCGCGTTCTAACGAAGAACTTGCGCGTTCTTCAGATCTAGCGCGTTCTTCATCTGATTCACCAAAAACCAATCTAAACTTTGAAATTCAGCTCCAAACTTTGAGAATTTACTCACTTGATCATCGAGAACCCATTACTAACAACTAAATTCAATCCACAACACAAAGAGATAGAAATTGATTCAAATACAGTGTGTAAACTCGTGAACTTCAAAAAACAACAAAACTTCAAAAACAATGATCAATTCACATGCAATTCAAAAATTAAAAGATACAGACTCTATCAATTTCACTATATGATCATAACCTGATCAATTTCAACTTGAAATTTTCATTAAAACTCAAAATTGATTCGAACTTCGTGAACAGTAACTATGAACAGTGTCGACTCAAAAACTTTCTTGATTTTAAAATGGATTTGGCTCTGATACCAATTGTGGCCCAAGATTTACTAGCATAAACACATACAAATCTATACAAAACACTTTTGTTTTATTAATCACAAAGATTACATCAAGCCATATACCTATTTGTGATAGACTTTTCAATACAGAGTGTTTATATGTGTTCTCAATGTGTGCAACTATGTGTTCTTACTCTCTCTCAATCACCACCACGATTACACCTTCACTTTCACACACTTACTTAGAAAATAACACTATGACTTGCTTATATATAGGTCAACATGACCAAGCAAGGTCAAACCTTCTAAGCTCAATTACAAGACACACTCACACAACAAATACAATAAAGACCCTCATTTAATCTTGAATACAATTTCAGTCTAACAACATGGGGAACGAGTCAAATGCTCCCATTCTTGGACATGTCTTAGTTAGACTATATGCTTGAACTTGTTGACGTTTTATTTGTACCACAAATTCGAAAGAATTTGGTTTCCGGTAGTACCTTGAATAAGTTAGGATATAGGCAAGTTTTTGAGTCCGGAAAGTTTACCTTGTCTAAAGGTGAATCTTTTGTAGGATTCGGTTATTTGAATAATGACATGTTCATGTTAAGTTTAAATAATAAGAATTTTGTTTCGAATTCTATTTATATTGCAAATGAAGTTCTTGTTGATTCTAGTTTATGGCATGCTAGACTAGGTCATGTTAATTTTAAAAGAATGGTTGAAATGTCAAAAGACGGTCTTATTCCGGCTTTTGACGTTAAAACCAAAAAATTTAAAACTTGCATGTTGACGAAGATCACTAGGCAACCGTTTCCCAATGTTAAAAGGGATTCGTCGGTGCTTGAATTAATTTATAGTGATCTTTGTGATTTGCATTCAACTCCGTCTTTTGGTAATAAAAAGTATGTCGTTACTTTTATTGACGATGCTTCACGGTTTTGTTATATTTATTTATTGCACTCAAAAGATGAAGCGTTGGATAAATTTAAAATTTATAAAACGGAAGTTGAATTGCAAATGAACGGTTTAATTAAATGTTTACGCACCGATCGTGGTGGGGAATTTTACGACCCCATGTTTTTCCAATCCGTAGGAATAATTCATGAAACTACGGCGCCTTATACACCACAACAAAATGGTGTGGCGGAACGAAAAAATAGAGTTCTCAAAGAAATGGTGAACTCTATGTTATCCTACTCGGGATTGAGTGATGGATTTTGGGGTGAAGCCATGTTAACGGCTTGTTATTTATTAAATCGAGTTCCCAATAAAAGGAACAAGATTACCCCATATGAACTTTGGTTCAAGAAAAGGCCTAACTTGAATTATATTCGAGTTTGGGGTTGTCGAACGGTTGTTCAACTACCCGAACCCAAAAGGAAAACCTTGGGTGAAAAAGGTATTGAATGCATTTTTGTTGGATATGTCGAGCATTCAAAGGCATATAGGTTCTATGTTATTGAAACTAATGATTCTATAGCGATTCACACCGTTATAGAATAGAGAGATGCATTATTTGATGAGACTAGATTCTCTTCAATACCTAGGCCTAAGGATCTTGTTCCAAATACTAGTGTAACTAGTGAGGTTGAAGAACAAGCAATTGTTCCAACCGAATCTCCGATGCTTCGAAGGAGCAAAAGAGGAAGGATTGAAAAATCCTTTGGTCCCGATTTCCAAGTATACTTGGTAGAGGGATCAAGAGATGAGATTGGGTCACAATTCTCTTACTGTTATAGTATTGAGGAAGATCTAAAATCATTTGCTGAGGCTATGAAGTCTCAAGATATTGCTTTCTGAAAGAAGCAATAAATGATGAGATGGATTCCATCATGGGGAATAATACTTGGGTGTTATCGGACTTGCCATCGGGTTGTAAACCTTTAGGATGCAAGTGGATCTTCAAAAGGAAGATGAAATCCGATGGATCAATCGACAAGTTCAAAGCTTGATTGGTAATCCAAGGCTTTAGGCAACGGGAAGGCATCGATTATTTTGATACCTATGCCCCGGTTGCAAGGATCTCCACGATTAGATTGTTGATAGCCTTAGGAGTTATCCACAATTTAGTGATTCACCAAATGGATGTCAAAACGACATTCTTAAATGGTGACTTGGAGGAAGAAGTTTACATGAAACAACCGAAAGGTTTTATTATGCCCGGGATGGAGCATAAGGTGTGTAAACTTGTAAAATCATTGTATGGGCTTAAACAATCACCCAAACAATGGCATCAAAAATTTGATGAGGTTATCTTGTCCAACGGTTTCATGTTAAACCAAGCGGACAAATGTGTATATAGCAAATTTGACATATCTGGTAACAGAGTAATAATTTGCTTATATGTTGATGACATGTTGATCTTTGGCACTGAACAAAATCAAGTTGATAAAACTAAAGAGTTTTTGTCATCAAAATTCTCCATGAAAGATATGGGAGAAGCGGAGGTGATCCTTGGAATAAGGATCAAGCGTGAGAACAAAGGGATTGCAATTACGCAATCTCATTACATCGAGAAAGTATTAAAGAAATTTAATTACTTTGATTGTTCTCCGGTGAGTACTCCATTTGATCCGAGTGTGAAGCTTATGCCCAATTCGGGTGAAGCTGTGTCACAACTCGAGTACTCAAAGGCTATTGGTTGCGTGATGTATGCCATGACAAGCACTAGGCTGGACATCGCTTTTGCCGTAGGCAAGTTGAGTAGGTATACTAGTAATCCTAGTATACATCATTGGCAAGCGATAGGACGAGTATTTAAATACTTGAAGAAAACCATTGATTATGGTTTGTCATATGTCGGGTTTCCTTCGGTTTTAGAGGGATATTCGGATGCAAGTTGGATTACCAACTTAGAAGATCACTCTTCTACGAGTGGTTGGGTATACTTGCTTGAGGGAGGTGCCATTTCATGGGCTTCCAAGAAGCAAACTTGCATCACGAGTTCGACTATGGAGTCGGAATTTGTGGCATTAGCCGCTGCCGGTAAAGAGGCAGAGTGGCTAAGGAATTTAGTCCACGAAATTCCGTTATGGCCAAAACCAATATCACCCATTTCTATCCGTTGTGATAGTGCGGCTACTTTGGCTAAAGCCTATAGTCAAGTGTACAATGGCAAGTATAGACACCTAGGTGTTATACATAACATGATTCGTGAGCTAATCACGAATGGGGTGATTTCGGTTGAATTTGTCTGGTCGCAACAAAATCTAGCGGACCACTTGACGAAGGGGTTAGCTAGGGACTTGGTTCACAAGTCGGTAATCGGGATGGGTTTACAGTCCATTTGAATCTCTAACGGTGAGATACCCAATTCCCTTCTAATACAACGTTAGAAGTTGAATTCAATGGGAAAGCTCACTCTAAGGGATTGGAGCACAAGGTAATCATCCCAAGGTATGTGCTCGGTACTGCAAGCGAGGAGGTAATTGTTCTTTTGTTAAAATGCATGTACAGGTGCATGATGAAAGGAACTACCTATATGAGTGCGAAGTGTGGCCGCTTCAAGAAGCTTGGACTTAGCTTTGATGCACTCACGAATGGATAAGGACACACGACCTGTATAGTGTCAAATTTAAACTTTAGAGAATTTTAAATTCATGTGTATGTTATTTTCTGGTACTCAAACCGAAGGGTTCAATCCATAGGACACCCGGATTCTCGAGTATTTGAAATGTGTAATGTACTAAGATGGAAATTCAATCTTTTAGATATTTTCATTTATGCATGAGTTTGTTTGCTATATTAATCTTATTTGTGAATCAAGGATTGCACTAAAATGGGGGAGGAATGTTGGTGATTTTACTGAAATTGTTAAATCTGATTTTATAGTAATCATTGTATTTATAGGCTTGGTCAAATACTGTGTCTTATGTCGTATATTGTGTTGTATCTGACCAAGGGTATTTAAGTCCCTTTGGTCTTTGCTTTGTAAGAACATTCACGCACACATTCAATACATCTTACTTTTGCGCTACATTGATCTCTCTCTCTACTTTCTCTCTCTAGAGATTTAGTGATCTTGGACTCACAATTGGTATCAGAGCTAATCTGAATCTTGAGAGAATTGAGAGATTGTTTTTTCGAATCTGAATTTGTGAATTAAATCAAAAATTTGATCGATTTTCTTGAATTTTCCAAGAAAATCTCGTTTTCTTGATTTTTCATCAAATTCGGGTGTGTTTTTGATCGAGTTTATGCGAATTTTGGTTTGTTGGATCCGATTTTACATGCTAAATATTTTTGTTTCACATCAAATTTCAAGAAAATCATGTTTTGATCGTTAATTTTGAAGATTTTCAATTTTCTGGAAAAACTCGTTTAGCGTACTGTTACATTCTCGATTTTGAGTTTTTGTGGTTTTTAATCGAATTTCTTGTTGGAAAAGTGTAAGAATCTTGTTTTCGATCAATCTTGTGCGAATTAATTGCTTTAATTTCATGGATATAATCGAATTGTGCAAGTTTTTCTTGATTTTCAGAACTTTGCGCCAGACCTGAACTTTGTGCAAGTTCATATAGGTTTGCGCAAGTTCATACTAGTTTGCGTAAGTTCATATTGTTGTTCTAATCTTTGTGTTAGTGTTTCAGGTTTTCGCATTGGGTTACTCACGTAAATCTCACTTTGCGTCTCACTCCAATCACGCAAAGCTAACTTTGCGTCTCCAGTGCATCAAGAGAAGTAACATTTGCGTCTCATACAGCTCACGCAAAGCTTCTTTGCGTTTCCTTCTGCTCACGAGACCTTCAGTTCCCGTATTCAACTAGTCACGCAAAGCAAGGTTTGCGTCTCCAACAGCTCACGAGAAGTAGAGTTTACGCATTCCTCGGCTCAAGAGAACTTCAGTTTGCGTTTCAAGTTACTAACGCAAAGATCAGTTTGCGTAACCTTCGCATCACGCAAAGTTGGTTTGCGTCTCTAGCTACTCGCGAGAACCTCAGTTTGTGTTTCCTTCGCATAACGAAAAGCTACTTTGCACCACAGCCTGCTCACGCAAAGCCTCCTTTGCGTCTCTCATTGTTCACGAAAAGTTCCAGTTTGCGCTACCTGACTCTCACGCAAACATTAACTTTGCGCCAGTCTCAGACTTGAATTTTTTCTTGGATTATCTGAAACATGGATTCTACAAAGTTAGCCTTTCAAACTCAGTTCTACAAGAATGACCTCATGATGTCATTGGGTATAGACACTCGTCCTCCAGTTCTGATAGATGAAAACGAATTCACTCAGTGGCAAGATCGGTTTCTCAACTTCATTGAACGACAAGTTAATGGAACCAACATGATGAAGTTCTAAATGAAGGACCATTCATAAAGACTAACAAAGAGACTCCAGCAACACCCGAAGAGGTTTTGAGAATGAAAGCTGATCGAGAATTATCTGCTAATCTAATGCTAGCATTGCCAAATTCTGTATACAACCGTGTTAATCATTACAAGAATTATCCAAATCAGATGTGGACACGGTTGGAAAAGATTATGCTTGGCTCATCAGTTGCAACTCAACTTAGACATACACGCTTCATGAACAACTTTGAGGAGTTCAAGGCCAAAGACAGTGAGTCTTTAAAGAGTGTTTTCGACAGATTTTGTGCCATTATCAATGATCTGAGGAAGATTAAAGTTGAAAAGACCGAGCTTGAAACAAATCTGAAATTCCTCAATGCTCTTCAGCCTGAATGGAACAAAACTTGTCACAGATTGATGAACGATGTCAGAATCTCCACTATGCAAATCCAAGAACTTTATGAAATTCTGATGACTGATGAGAGCTTGGTGCTTGAGAAAAAGGCCAAACTGGATAAGAAAAACAAGAAATCAGTAGACCCGGTTGCACTCCTCACGAGCCAACTGGCTGAACAAGCGTTGTCTGATAACGCTTACAACGGGTCAACTGATGAAGATGGTGAGGCACTGCAGAAAGCAATGATCCTTCTCTCACAACATTACCAGAAAAAGTTCCAACCAAGATCGGGTTCTAACACTTCTCACTTCACTTTCGGTTCTAAAGTCAAAGTGCCCGAGCCAAAGATTGCGGCCTGCTACAACTGTGGAAAGCCGGGGCACATTTCAAAGGAGTGTCGAGCAAAGAAGGTTAAGGACTCAGCTTATTACAGAAAGAAATTGGAGCTGGCTGAGAAGAGAGAGAATGGAACAGCTTTGCTAGCAGAAGAAGAATTCTGGCTGGATCATTCTGACGATGAAGCTGCAAACGTAGAGATCGCTCAGATGTGCTTGGTTGGAGATGATCAGCCAGATGATTCTGATACTGATGAAGATGAGGTATATTCATAATTTGATTACAATTTTATATCATCTCAGATGAATATCATTATAACTGCTTTATCTGATTTACGTTCACAACTTTTATCTGAAAAGAATTTAAATTCTGAAAAGTCAGATTTGATTGACAAACTAAAAATTTCTTTGAAAGATGAAAAATCTATTTTGGAAAACACAAAAGACATCTTTCAAAAGAAATTGGATGATTTGGAAAATTCAAATAAGACTTATCTTGAGTCTTTGACTAAAATGACTACTTTAAAAGATGAATTTTCAGATAAAATAAATAAGTTAGAAGAAAAGCTTTATCGAAGGAACCAATCTGAACAAACAATTTTTATGAACAAACCGAGGAGTGAAGAAGCTTTAAAACAAAGGTGGGGACTTGGTTTTGACAATCCTCATTGTTTAAACAAAGTGATAAACGAAGTTCCTACTTTATATAAATACGATTATCTAACTCTTGCACATTATGCTCCTCAGTTCAAATTTCATTGGACTAGTGAAAAGCAAGTGTTAGAACTCGAAAATGAGAAAAGGACAAATAACAAGAAAAAGGAAATTCCTTTTGTTTACACAAGAGAAAATGCAAAATATTTCCCTGAAAAATCAAGGAGAGGCAGATGAATTTTAAATGATATATCTCCTGTCAAATCTTCAATATCTGATGATTTTATTGATCCTTATGCTTAATTCTGATAAGGAAAATATTTCTCCAATCATTTATGATTCTAAGAAATATACTCCTCCATTAGTATTAGAGAGTACAATCATCGATCTTGAAGATAAGATAGAAGATCAAAATATTTTAAAGGAAATTGAATCTGATATTATTCTTTCTTTCATGACTTCTAGTCTTGAAGAAAATTTATTTTCTCAAAAACAAGATTCAGTTTCTATTTCTGACCTTTCTTCTGATTCTAAGGAAAATAAAAAGGAAGTTTCAAATTTTAAAATCTTTTCTCAAAATTCTTCAAACTCCGAAGTAAATTCAGATTTATTAGTTGATCAGATTGGTTGCTTGGATAAAATTATTTCTTCTGATTTAAATATTTCGTCTAAAATTTTTGATGATTCTTTTACGCTCAATGATCAGTATTATAAACTGAAGCGTAAAAGAAGACGGTCAAAGAAGTTAAAGAAACAAGATAAAGTTATTTCTGACAATTCTAATTCTTCTGATTCAATTCTTACAGATAGGACTTTGAGAGCTCAATCAAAGAAGCAGATCTGGAGAGCGAAGCGGACATCTACTGATTCTATGATTGATGAGGATAAATGTGTAGACAGACTTTATAAAAGTTATTCATTTGCTACATGTAATAAAATTTCAAAATATTCTATAAAGCAAATGATTCGAATTTCAAAACATGTCTCATGTTCTTCCTCGGATTCTAGTTCGGATGATTATGCTTTCTCTTCCTCTGATGATTCTATTCATTCGTGTGATTATATCTCCCGTGCTTTAATTGTTAAATCTAACAAATTTATCCCCATACGAACTGCAACTAACAAACACGGGACCAAATTCAAGTGGGTACCCAAGTCTAAATCTGATTCTAAGTTGCAGGCACCTCATGTTAAGGGGGAGTAAGAGAAAATATGGCTTTTGAACACAACAGTTCAAAACCCGGTCTTAAATGTCAAGACTATGGCTTCTGAGTACTTCAGCTCAGAACCCATGCTTCAAAGACTTTGACTTCTAGACATGTCAGTCTAGGACTCGTTCTTTAATGCTTTAAGCTTCTGACTAATGAGAAACTGTGAGTACATCTACTATATTCCGCTGCATTTATATCTGATTATGATGTTGTTCCAGTTTTCTCAAATGTTTTAAAAGAATTTGAGTATTTTCATTCCATCTCCTGAATTTGTTCAACCCAATATTTTTCAAAAGAGACACAAATTTCATTTTTTACATTGTGTGAAAGTTAATATTATTGAATTATATTTTGTTTCAACTTAATATAAACTTGCCGATCCAATATTTCTATTTTTAAAATTTTCGGCATGTTGTTTTAAAAGTTTAAACCTTTACAAATTTTATTCTATAAAGTAAAAGTTTTACAATTTTTCTTTCTTTTCAATAAAATGTGTGTCTAGGATAAATTTTCAAGTTGCTTTGTTTATATTAAAGTTCTTATATGTTCAAATTTCAGTTCTAACAAAAGTCGAAAAGTCAGCAACATGTTTGTAACTTTTGATTTTGCTTTAAAGTTGTGTGATTCGGAATATTTATAGTTTACAATGCTTAGAAAACCTAAAAAGTCGGAATTTCGGATCGTAATGAAAATATGGGCTAAGCACTTAGATGTAAAACCTTGTGTTTGAGATGATTATTAAATTCTTATAAATCAGAAATCTCTAAGTTTAAAAGTTTGTACTTGTGCCTTTCTGATTTGGGAAAGTAAGTTCTGTGGGATGCTTGTCATCTGGTCCCCTAAGGTCATTTGATCTGGGAGTGATCGAACCCAAATCCTTCTATAGAATCAGATCGAAAGTCATGTCCTACTGGTATGAATGGGTTTAGGATTTGTCGATGTAGTCTTTCTGATATGGGAAAGTAAGTTCCAAGGGGTGCTTGACACCTAGTCCCCTAAGGCCAACAGGTCTGGGAGCGACTGACCCAAATCCTGCAATAGGGTCAGATAGAAAGTTACGTTTACGACATGTTTTTTACTTAATAAACTTTTTGATTCAAAAGATGTCAAAGTGCACAAGCTTAAAAGATGCCAAAGAGCACACTCATGTAAAGATGTCATAATGCACAATGAGCACACATCTCATGATACTTGGTTATATATTTCTAAGTTGCAATAAACCTGTAAATTTGTGAAAGTCTGAATTTTTGATGGATTAGTGTGATTATTTGCAAAGTTCTCTATTATATTTTTAGAATTGTATTTTCTTGAAGCTAATCGAAGTTCACATGCGAGCACACTGAATAGATTGATGAAAGTTTTTGAAACTGAACATGTCTTAACTTGATATGCAATAAAACTTGTTTCTGTATCCAAATATATACATTTGATTTCATCTGATGGATTTTATTGTGATATTTTACTAAATAGAATTTTATTTGTTTCTGTTAAATTTTTTTATATATTTATTCGTTTCAAAATACATTTTCAGTATATTTTTCTTTCTACATTGATGTCTACATTCATTGTGTTCTCATATCCTTTTAAAAGGGTTTGAGCATTATTCAAGGGGGAGTGAAAAGGAGAATTTTCTTAATGATCATATCTGTTTTTGAGGGGGAGTTTCTGATTCTCTATATGAATGCTAACTTGAATTGTCAAATTTAGTGCATTTGTGTAGGGGGAGTCAAAGAGCTCAACAGATAAAAATTTTCAGACTTCAAGTCAAATTTGCGCAACCTTGGTGTAACGCAAACCTCACTTTGCGCCACCTTGGTGTAACGCAAACTTCACTTTGCGCAACATTGGTGTAACGCAAACCTTACTTTGCGCCACCTGTGTGTCGCGCAAACCTCTCCTGTTTTCTCCGTTTCTTTGATTTTACAGATCTTAAGTTGTCTCGTCTTCAACATATGCATGACCAAGTTGATCTAGATCATCAAGGTCATGAGGGGGAGAAATCAGAGAAGTCAAGGAGAAGTTAAAGAGACAAAGAGCTCAAACGTTTATCTGCTGATCAAGATTCGCTCAAAGATTCTATTCTCTCAGCCATTTTAATTCTTTTGTTGTTCCTGCTCCGACCACCACAGTTCATTCAAGATCTTTCAAAAGAGGTGTGTTGTTTAGAGCACAAGCTACTGGTCCAGACTTGTCAAAGGCAACAAAGACAAATCAAACTGAAAGATGCTGAGAAGATTTTTTCTTTTAAAAAGTCAGATTGCTTCATAAAGTCGCTTTTATAGTCCGTGCTGATTTAGAAGATGATTTTTGAAGACCAAAGCGCCAATGATTACTAAGGGGGAGATTGTTAAGTCTGATTTTATAGTAATCATTGTATTTATAGGCTTGGTCAAATACTGTGTCTTATGTCGTATACTGTGTTGTATCTGACCAAGGGTATTTAAGTCCCTTTGGTCTTTGTCTTTGTAAGAACATTCACGCACACATTCAATACATCTTACTTTTGTGCTACATTGCTCTCTCTCTACTTTCTCTCTCTAGAGATTTAGTGATCTTGGACTCACAGAAATCATCGATCATTTTGTGTAGTTGGATTCACAAAGATAATAATGGGATTTTGTAGCTAAGCTATAACACGAGTTAGGAGGTGTGGAGTGCACACTCGTGTAAGCTAACTATGACCCGGGATTGTTAGGAAAGTAAATTGGTGTTTGTGAGACGAAACAGTGGCTCACGCGGGTTGTGCCGCGGGTTAACCCGCGCGGCTACCCGCGTGGTGCACTGTTTCATGTGGGAGACAGTGGCTCACGCGGGTTGTGCCGCAGGTTAAACCCGCACGGCTACCCGCGTGGTGCACTGGATTTGGGACGAACAGAGACTCACGCGGGTTGTGCCGCGGGTTAACCCGTGCGGCTACCCGCGTGATGCACTGTTGCTGGTGCGGTTTGTAACCCCCAATCAATCTCTTTTGTAACTCCCAATTTGATTTATAACCTACACCAATTTACCAATTAACAATCAATTCCATTAAATGGATGATTATTATCATTAATATTATGGCATCAGTTACATTCTCTTAGTGTTTAAATAGTGTCGATTTCTGCCAGAATCGATACGGTGAATTTGAGATTATCCTCGAGTGTATTTCGTGATACCCAGGCAGAATAGGGTCGAAATAACACTTAAGGAAAGCGAGCTCTCACGCGATCTCACATTCTATCCAAGTCGATCACTCCTCTCCCTCTCTACCCATCGATTTCTGCAACCCCACAAATCCCCCAACAAGAAGTTTGAGAAGTGGATCTGAACCGTTGATCGCTTTTAATCTTGTGCCCTCCCATGAATTGTGTCTTAGAAGAGAATTGATCTGATGCATCTCATCCTTAATGTGCGTCCATTTCTCATCTAACAGTTGATAATTAACAACTAGACTATTATACACATTTGGACATGTAATTAACACATACAAATGAAAAAACAAGAAAAAATCCCAATCCTAGCGAGGGATTAGCGAGATACACGTGATTTACGTCGCTAATTATATATTATGTATATATGTGTATATGCATTGTATATATGTTTATATGCAAGTGTATATGTGAATATGTAGCACATACATACACACATGTATACATATATATATATATATGGGGGCATAATCAAATGAGAACTAGGTAGTTTGTGGTAACTGTGAGATCCAATATGAGCCACACATTTAGAATAATTAATATTAATTTTAAATAAATAAAAAATGATATCTTAGTAAATTTGTTTAATTCCTAAAATATAACCTAATTCCTAAATTTTTTTATTTCCTTTTACAAAAGGGTATCACAGTGTGCTGTCACGTATTTTTTATGTTTATAAAAGGGTATCATAGTGTACTATCACGTATTTTCGATATTTACAAAGTGTATCATAGTGTGCATCACTTATTTTCGATGTTTTTTCGATTGTTAAGTCAGATTTTATAGTAATCATTGTATTTATAGGTTTGGTCTAATACTTTATTTTAGAGAGCTTGTATGTCGTGTATTGGCCAAGGGTATTTAAGTCCCTTGTGGCCTTAGCTTTGTAGAACACTTGAAGGCATACATTGAATATACAGTTTACATTTGGCGCTCCTCTCTCTCTCTACTTTCTCTCACTAGATTTAGAGTGATCTTGGATTATCAATTGGTATCAGAGCCTAATCTAAATCTGAGAGTTTTGAGAGAATCTGTTTTTAATCTGGTTTTGAAAAACAATTCAGAAAATTTGATTGATTTTCTTGATCACGGTCTAGAAAATATCGTTTTCTGAATTTTGTCAAATTCTTGTTGTTTTTCTGAAATTTTTTTCTTATAATTCGGTTTGTTGGATTCGATTTTCATAGAAGAACTTATTTGATTCACATCAGATTGCAAGAAAATCGTTTTTTTTATCTTCAATTTCAAATTTTTTCGAGTTTCTGGAAAAGTCGATAACTGTATTGTTCTTTTCAAGATTTCACAATTTTGCGGTTTTTGATCGAATTGGTTGTTTGAAAGTGTTTAGAAATCAGTTTTCGATCACTTCTGTGTGAACAAAATTCATCATTTTCGAATCTGTAATCGTTTTTGGAAGTTTTTCTTGATTTTCTCACGTTTTGCGCTAGATTTGGATTTTGCGCGAGTTCATCAAGACTTTGCGCGAGTTCTTCAGGGGTTCAGTTTTCGCTCAGTGCATCGCGCAAAACAATCCTTGCGCCACATTCTACTCGCGCAAAACAGCTTTGCAAAGTGTATCATGGTGTGCTATTACGTATTTTTGATGTTTTTTCGATGTTTACAAAAGGTTGTCATAGTGTGCAATCATGTATTTTCGATGTATTTTTGATCTTTATACAGTGTATCACAGTGTCCATCATGTATTTTCGACGTTTATAAAGTGTATCACAATGGGCATCATGTATTCGTCGGAATAATATTTGATGGAGAGAGGAGAGAGAAGAGAAGAGAGAGAAGATCTCAAAAATACCTAAAATTCCTTTAATTAAAATTTTTAATTAAAATTACCAAAATTAATGATTTCCTAATTTATCTTCTGATTTGTGGTTAAGATTAGATCTCACGGTTACCACAGATAAGTGAGTTCTCTCTTGAATGACCCCCTATATATGTGTGTGTGTGTGTGTTCGTTCGTTTATGTTCATTTATGTTCGTTCGTTTACTCTCGTTTAACTCTTAATGAACGAACATAAAAGAACACGAACACACATATTTTCTTAACAAACGAACATGAACACAAAAAAAATTCGTTCGTTTACCATTCATTCGTTTGTTCGCTTAAGTTAAACGAACGAACACAAACATGCTTTCGTTCGTGTTCGTTTACAACCCTAAATGTCATCATAACTAAGGGGTTGTTTGATAGTTGTTGAATGGTTTGGTGCAAAATGATTAAGTGGTCAGAATGATTAAGAGACTCTTATGATATAGTGCAAAATGAAATATGGTTGTTTGTTAATTCTTCATAATGAAATTAGGGCTCTGAATGGTTAAGGGAGGGCCAAGATACAAAATCATTCAGAGGGTTTTGGAACCATTAAGAGACAATTTTTTTTTGCCGAACAAGATTCATCTCTTAGCGATTCAAATGCTGCCTCTTAATAGAACCATTAAGAGGTCAACAAACAACCCCTAAAGTGCATACATCATAAGGGATGCTTCCTCTAACAACCAACTCAAAAATATTAAAGTGTTAGTCTTGATCTCAATTTTTTTTAAATAATTTCTCTAGCAACCAACTCTTCACCCATGAGAAAGGGTGCGTCATCTAGAAGTGGTTGTTAGCATTGCATGGTGGATTAAAGAATGATTACCAACAATTTTCCTTCTATGTATAAACTCTAAACCTCGTAACTTGTGTCTATAAATAAACTTGCAGGGATGGGGGCTAGATGTACAACATAACTTCAAATCCTTAAGAAACTTTGTTCAAATATTATTCATAGCAAGGAAAATGGTATTCCCTTTCACTATAAGCTGAACAATGATTAACTATATGAGCGAATGCTAGGTTTACGATTACAAGTACTTAATTAACTTCTTTATTTTCGATCCATATGTAGCCTAGTCAATATGCAGGTTAGTCCATATGCACCACTTCACTTTTCATTAATTATGTATTATTGATCCATATGCAGGCTAGTCAAGTAGAGGTTGGACCATGGGGTGGTGACTGTGGAGTTAATTCCTAGAATGAACCTGATGGAATCGATGGTATCCCGCCCTAACAATGGATCTCTTGCTAATGTGTAAGTTGTGGTAACAAACATATTCCCTCCTTTTGGAATTCTCAACTACAGAGTTTCTAGGAGATGATAGCTAGATTATCCCCGCCCCCTTCTAGCTAGTTATTGTTATGTATCGCCATTGATTTTTTGATCGAATACCAAATTTAGAAAATTGAACTTGTTATCTAATATGTATTTTGTTTATGTGATACAATTTAAAGGAAAAATAAATATAAAATAAATATTTTTTTTATAAAAAAACAAATTTTAGCGACGGATTAGTGACGGAAGTCTGTTGCTAAAAATAACAAGGTCCCTCTCTAATCCGTCGCTACTAAAGGCCCTCACTAATCCGTCGCTAATAAAGGCCCTCGTTAATCCGTCACTAATAAGGGCCCTCGCTAATAAGGGTCATCGTTAATCTGTCGCTGATACTAATCCGTCACTAATCCCTCGCTGATACAAATCTCTCGCTAATCCCTCGCTGATACTGTCCCTCGCTGATGTCCGTCGGTGATCCGTCACTAATAGCATCAGCTACTCCTATTTGAGACACGAACTATCAGCGACGGATTAACGACGGATTCGAGCTTTAGCTAGGGATTAGCGACGGATTTTTCCCTCGCTGATAGTCGTCATTTTTGTAGTGTTTGTATCACAAACTTTTGAAAAAATTATACATTGTTTGTAAATGAGTTGACGATGTTCTTGATGTATATGTTCATATTCTTGATCTATGAATTTTATATGTTATTGTTCTTGAATGTTTGTATGGTTTTGAATTTTGTGGTGTTGTAGGAAAAAAGGGATTGATGAGGAAGAAAAAGGTTAATTACAACAATCCTCCTTGTGGAGATTGGCCAAAATGCCGTCACATGACTTGCACACGAGGAACACTTAACAACTGCTCCTAACATTTTTAACGGCCAAAAGATGAAACTTGTAGCAAAATGCAAGCTCCAAGGCTTTGGTGTAATTATTGAATTAGATGGACGAAAACCTGATCAAGTTTCCCTAAACCATTGGGATGATTTTTGTAATTTACTCAACAATTAATTATATTTACCATGGTTTTGATTTTACAAAAAATAGTTAACTTCATAACATGAATCAATAGGTTATCCGATAGTTTATGGAATTTAAGAAGTTGTACGTACACTATAAAGAATTGTAAACTTAAATTTTAAAATATTTACTTTTATAAACGTTACCGGATGTTTAATAAATTGTTTTTAAGGTTTTTGCCAAATGGTAAGGTAACATCCTGGGGGGGGTCAGTGGATGGTATCCCTGACTACCCAAGTTCGAACCCCGTGGTGAGCATCCTGTGACATCCATGATCATGGGTCTGCCACATAGTGGTACCCTTAATTGGGCTGGGTCGTGATCGACGGGGATTAGTCGGGTGACACCCTTAAGTGGGAGCCCGGATACCCCGGGAATGTGTACGTGTGTTAACTTGCCGTTCAAAAAAATTATGTATTCATAAACATAATGCACTAGAAGATGACAAACTTTAACCGGCTGAAATAGAAAAAAGATAGTCTATACAAACCGACAACAAAATTTCTTAACACTCGTATAATAATGTCTTTTATAAATGGCAGAGAAAAGAAATTCAAAAACGGGGGTGTAGCTCATATGGTAGAGCGCTCGCTTCGCATGCGAGAGGCACGGGGTTCGATTCCCCGCACCTCCATATTTGTTAATCTTCTGAAAGTGGGTCATTACTACTTTTATATGCAACCCCACTACCTTTTCTTAATTTTCAATATATACCCTTATCTTTCAAAAGTATTAATTGCTATTTGTTATCTATACTATATTATAAAAACGACATAAAAAACTCTTAACTACAACATTTTAAGCACAAGGTATAACTAATTAAAGCCAATTACTTAATTTACAATTTTTTAATGCTTTGGTACAATTTTTCCAAGCACAGTATCTCACATAATCATCTATTTGTGGAATGAATACTCATTTATTAATATAAATATTTGTTTTTTTTTTGTGGACGATTTTTTAAAATAGATTTTAGAGTAAATTACGGATTTGGTCCCTGTGGTTTCTTAAAATTTTGGATTGCGTCCTTCTATTGAATTAATTACAGCCAACATCACCGTGGTTTCAACTTTGTTTCGGATCAGGTCCTCTATCTAACTCCAGTTAATTTAGATGAGTTAAACCCCTCACGTGCTCCCCACGTGAGGGGCATTTCTGTCATTTAAAAATAACTCTCTTTTGATTATCAAATACGTGCGACTCAGAGACCAAATTCAGCTTCTGAAGTTCTGATTATTGTGTTTCGACAGTGAAGAACAAAACTCCCAAAACTCCCAGGTGGTTCTCGATTTCAATTTGATTTCAATCTTCTTTCTTGATCGTTCTTCTGATTACTGGTTTGTGTTTCGACAATGGAGGAACAAGACTCCCAGGTTGTTCTCGAAATTAAATTTGATTTCACTCTTCTTTCTTGATCGTTCTTTTGATTAATACGTGCGACTCCAGAGACCAAATTCATCCTCTGATTACTGGTTTGTGCTTCGACAGTGAAGGAACATAATTCCCAGGTTGTTCTCGATTTCAATTTCTATTTCAATTTGATTTCAATTTCGATTTTACTCTTCTTTCTTGATCGTTCATTATAGGTTATAGAAATTCCTAAACCCTAACCCTTAAATCCCTAAATGTAGTGAATGATGAATTCTGACCTAGTATTTGTTTATACTCTTGGTTCCAGCATACTTTGGTAATATATACTATAAGGATTTGTGAGAGAAGACAACATACATTCCTCCAAACAAAGGTTTCATGTAAAATTTTGGATTCTTTGGCAATATGTACTTGTAGACCTTGTAATAATAGGTATCATCAGAATTAATATAAAAGAAGCACAGTAAGGCATGATGAGATAAATTCAGCGAATTACTTGAAAAAAGCAGTTAAATAAAAATGCATCTGGATGATCGCATTGACACAACCTCTGTTCAAAAACTCTTATGTTGATTGACTGCACATATGATGCCAATGTATACAAACCTGTTATAGTGTCACAAGGAGATCTGTGAAAACCAATCTCAAACACCAAGAGAGTAACCAATAATGAGATCCAATCCAAAAAAAGATTCCAGCCATTAAACTGCAAATTTAGACATTATTTTCATACAAACCTGTTTATACACAAAACAACAAACATAAAACTACAGCAAATCCACACAGATTAAAAACCAATCTCAAACACCAAGAGGGTAACCAATAATGAGATCCAATCCAAAAAAGGAATCTAGCCATTAAAGTACCAAAAAAAAACATAAGATAGAGTTGAACCCAACAAGTCACATAGTTTGAAACTAATAATTAATGAGATCCAATCCAAAAAAGATTCCAACCATTAAAACACCTACACCTGACTCCCAATTGTCTGTCCCTTGCATGTTCTTGAATTATGCCCCTGTTTATTACACTTGGCACACGTAACAGTCTTCCCAACCCTCTTGAGTTGTGTCCTAGATGATTTCACAGCCTTTTCAGCCAACTCGTCCAATGCCTTCCTTCTTTTTTTTTGGGCCTGGCTACTTGAGTATGGTGTGTAGGTGGGGTCAATGTCATTGTACAAACAGACTTGGGCCACAACCTTCTTCCATTTGTTGGAAAAATCTTGAAAGCATACATAGCTTTCCAAGTATCTAGCCAATATACGTTGTCAACCCACTTCTCTGGTAAGCCCACATTTATCCCATTCACTGCCATGTTCCAAATAGTTGCAACTGCATGCTTACAAGGCATTCCACTCAACTCCCACCTTCTACATGAACAAACTCTATTCTTGACATCCACTATGCATTGGTCCATCCATGGACCATTCACTTGGTATTGGTCTCCCCCATTCCAAATAGCAATGTACTTGGTAGCTTCTGTCTTGATTGCATCCAACATCTTAGTGGCCACTGGTGTAAGAGGACCATCAACCTTTTGAATCATATTATGTACAATCACAATTCTTTTCATCAGGTACTCTCTTATGTACTCTAATGTTGTGATAATTGGTTTGTCTCTCCCATCCACTAGTTGCCTATTAAACACTTCACACATATTGTTCAACAGGACATCACTGTGACATCTTCCTGAAATGGGATAAAGTAATTAAGTAACATTGAAAGTTTCTAAAATGGGATAAAGTGGATGTGATAAAACATTACCTGTAAAGTGTGACCTTGACCAATGATGTGGAGGTATTTTGTTCAACCACTCATATACAGACACATTGAAAGCTCTCAAATTATTCATGGCTTGTTGAAACTCTGGTAGTGTTGATGATGTTGCACACTTCCAAAGATGCTCCTTGTATACCCTCCCCTTCCATGCCTGTTTCATGTTTTCGTGTATATGTCTTAAACAATACCTGTGCTCAGCACAAGGAAATACTTTTGATATAGCTGGAATTATTCCCTATATCAAAGCATACTAAGTCAGATATAATATTAAAACATGAATGCAAAGTAACTCATATCTCAAAGCATAGTAAACATACCTTTTGCCTGTCGCTTATGAATGTGAAATTGGAATTAGGATACATGTCCAAATCATCTCCAAGACATTCCAAAAACCATGTCCATGAACTTGTTGTTTCGGCCTCAACAATTGCATACGCCAACGGATATATACCATGGTTACTGTCAATGCCAACTGCAGTTAGGACTTGTCCTGGGAAAGGTCCTTTCATGAAGCTTCCATCAAGGCCCAACAAATCTCTACCACCCGCCATAAAACCCTTCTTCAATGCTCCTAAGCAAACATAAATCCTTTTAAACTTTCTTGTTTCATTGTTCGGGTTAAGATCAATTTCCACATCCAACTTCACTGTGGTGTCTGGGTTTGTTCTTTGCAACTCTAATATGTAGTCCCTCAACATGCTATACTGCTCCACATAGTCTCCCGTAAGCTTCTTAAGTGCCAATTGTTTTGCCCTAAAAGACTTCATCTTTGAAACTTTAATTGAATACTTTTGTTCCAAGTTGATTTGCAAAGCCTTCACAGGGATATCTGGGTTTGCAACTAGTGTGTCTGAAATCTGTTGAGATAAGAAAGTTGTTGTACACGCGGAAACTTCTCTTGAACGAAGGCATTTGTGGGTTTCTACATATGTTTTAACCATCCACGTATCATCATATTTACCTGGGGATATGTGCAAAACCCATGGGCAACTTGCCTTGACCTCTTTACCCTTGCTTGACCCACCTACTTCTTTTAGTTCTGGAATATTTCCTCTACATAAAGCCCTTATCCTACGAAGATCGTTCTTCACCACCACAATTTCTCTCCTAGTCTCAATGGCATGTTGGTCAATCATCATTTTTATTCCTTCTTTGCTACCAAAAACCTGGCCGACATAAAAGTTGACATGCGTTTCAAGTCCTGTGTTAGATCCCTTTTCCTTTCTTAGCTTCTTCAAGTAATTAAACCTTTTGATCTCCAAATCAGATTCATCGGTGTTGCTTTCAAAATCTTCCAACTCCAATAATGCATCATCATGATCATTATTTTCTTCATTTTCATCATTGTTAACTACACCATCATCCAATACGTTTTGATCATCAAGTATAAACTCACTACTATCACTCCCTTCATTTACCTCATTGTCTTGATATCCCATTGTTTCATCAAATGGATTACATTCGTCAAAGAGATCAAAACCTCCAACCTCCTGATTCTTATCAACCAAATCAAGGAACATCCCGCTATTTAAATCTTGACTCACTTCAGTGTAAACCTCTATAGTTTTGCACCCGGGAGCATATTTTAAAAGATCCAATACATCGAGATCATTGCGTAAAGCATGTAGACCAAAATCTAAGTCTTTGAATGGAATTTTAAAATGACAAACGGTAGATGCATCTTCTTTAATACCTATTTCTTTCATCATATCTCTCAACTCTTGTACCGAAAACTCCTCAGTATCAACTAAATCAACATACTGATATGTACCATTTATGTACTCCCTACCCGGACAAGTCGTGAAAACACCTCCATGATAAATCTTCAATGTAATCAACGTTGGATAATCATCTGCGAACAAAAGCAATTAAACCGATCATCAAACCAATGAAAAAAAATCAACAAGACAGACTTGGGCTACAACCTTATTTCCATTCGAATAAAACCATTGAATAAAAGTAATGAAATATATCACTCAAATAAAAAAAGAACATCCTACTATCAATGTTTTAAAAACCGGTTTTTTGGTTTACCCGGTGTGGGGACCGGGTCACGGTTCAACCGGTTCAACCACCGGGTCAACCCGGTTTCAAGAATTTATATGTGTTTTTCATTTTCCTACACACACACACACACACACACACACACACACATATATATATATATATCCAAGAATTTGATGTCCACAAGTTAAAACATTAAAAATACACATACCAACAAGTTTTACATCAATCCAAAAACATTAATACTAAGAAACCAAACCTAAATCGCTAAATGCCTAACGTACCAAACTCTAGCCGCTAAATGCCTAAATCGCTAATACGTATTGCATGGACTAATAGTTTTTAACTTTTGTTACCGGGTTAACCGGTTCGACACCGGTTCGTTATGACCGGTTCAACCGGGTTTTTAATAGAACCGGACGGTTCAATCCGGGTCATAAAATGGCATCAATCCGGTCGCAATTGACCCGGTCTCTTCACCGGTTCCCGGTTCGACCGGTCGGGTCGAACTAGTTTTTAAAACATTGCCTACTATTCATTGAATATCTTTCAAATAACAATGACTCCTCAATGAGACTAATTATATTTAGCTTCCAGCCAAGGTATTATTATACATTGTTTCACATAATTTATTCAAACTAATAGCTCCAGGTACAATCTAATGTCTTGTTTTAATCAAATTTTAATTAGCCACATAAACATCTGCAATCCAATAAAAAGGTTGATTTCACTAATAATGCTTAAAGAATGAAAAAAGAGTAGAGTTATAATTAAAAGGAATAAGCATAGTAGCAGTTCTTTTCTTCTTCATGTTCTTTCTACGACATGTCTCCAGACTAACACATACTTCACCTCTGTCTACAACTTCTTTCATCATCTGGTGCCTTTATATACAATTTGTAACCTGCTTTTTTATGATTGAACAAGAATTTAACTTATTCACTCACAAAAACTACATGTGTTTAATTCGAATAAAATCAATGAATGAGTTTTAGATAAACCTACCATAAACATCAAGAATGTTTTGCTCTGTTAAGTTGGTTCGAAGTAGCCATGATGTGTGCACCATTGGAAGAAGTTCACGATGGAAAGAATTTCAAGATAGAAGAATTGCACGATGGGAAGGAGAAGCAAACGGCCAAGCAGCAGGGTTTCACGTCAGTTATGGCAATTCATAATAAGAGATCTTGGACGTAATTAAATAAGGGTTTAATTTAAAAAGGCATTAAAAAAATAGTTATTTTTAAATGACGGAAATGCCCTTCACGTGAGGAGCACGTGAGGGGTTTAACTCACCTAAGTTAACTGGAGTTAGATATAGGGACCTGATCCGAAACAAAGTTGAAACCACAGTGATGTTGGCTGTAATTAATTCAATAGAGGGACCCAATCCAAAATTTTAAGAAACCACAGGGACCAAATCCGTAATTTACTCTAGATTTTATATTAGCATAATTTATTTTAAATGTAGATTTTACATTTAAATCTATATTAATGAGATGTAATATAAAAAATAAATTCTTCCGTATTTTTTTATATTACACCTCATAATGATTTTTCCATATTTTATTTTATAAAATCTTTTTCCATATATATATACTATATTATAAAAACGACATAAAAAACTCTTAATTACAACATTTTAAGCACAAGGTACAACTAATTAAAGTCAATTACTTAATTTATAATTTCTTAATTCTTTGGTACAACCTTTCCAAGCACAGTATCTCACATAATCATCTATTTGTGGAATGAATACTCATTTATTAATATAAATATTTGTTTTTTTTGGTAGACGATTTTATAAAATAGATTTTATATTAGCATAATTTATTTTAAATGTAGATTTTACATTTAAATCTATATTAATGAGATGTAATATAAAATCTTTTTTCTTCCGTATTTTTTTATATTACATCTCATAATGATTTTTCCATATTTTATTTTATAAAATCTTTTTCCATATTTTATTTTATAAAATCTTTTTACATAATGAGATGTAATATAAACTCTTTTTTCTTCCGTATTTTTTTTGCTAATATAAAATCTATTTTATTTTATAAAATCTACACGTATTTTATATTAGAATAATATAAAATCTACACGTATTTTTTTTTTCATTTGCATTAAAAGAAGAAAAAAAAAAGCTTGATATGAATTAAAAATAAAAAATAACGAGATACACTAATAAATTATCGTATTCTTTAAAATAAAAATATTCCGCAATACTTTCCAAATTAACCAAGTGTAAATAAATAAAATAGAAACGTTGTAGGTATAAAAATATTCTCACATATTTTTAATATATTTACATTTAAATGTAAAATCAAAAATGAAAATAAAAGATTTTAAAATATTCTCACTATAAATATATATAGCTTCTCTATGTATCATCCGAGTACAAGAAGAAGACGAACGGTCGGGTGTCAATGGTGGAACCTGCAACTGAACAAAAGGTATTCCACTATATTTTTGTTTCTTTGAAAAACTACTTTTTTATATTTTATTTTATTTACTGAGGATTTGTTTATATTTTTCAAAACCCACAATCATATTTTTCGAAGTAGGGGAATAAGATATATATACATATCTTTATTTTTATCGACTAATACTTTGAGGTCTTGAAGTCAATAGTCAGATAAGTTTTCAAGTGGTACTGAGTGAATTTGAACTATACCAGTTGAGTTGCTGGTTACAAAAGATAGAAATCATTTATTTTATTTCTTATATTTGATGTGGGTTGAATGTTGTTAATTAATCTACAGATTTATACGTTCAAAGTGATTGTCAAGTGTTGTCGAGGAGGTTTCAGAAAAATTGCAAAATCTGTAAAAACGTATGTTCATATTTATAATTATTTCAATAATAGTGATATGTTGTGAGACATGTCGTTTGAGTTTTAAATAATATAATACAAAACTATTATCATTATTATTGCACAAACTCATAACAACATACGATTAAGAATATATGCAAATTAACCACTTATGAAAATACATTCGTTTTTCACATTGTATTTCATTAACTGTTAACAGAGAAATTACGTTTCATTTTAACTCGGTTCAATATTCCAACAAAAATTTTATCCTCCCGTGCAATGCACGGGCCCAACACTAGTCATTAATTATTACTAAATTATTCACTAGTATTAATTATTCAGTATTATTATTAATGTTATCAATTAATTTTATATTATTGTTATTATTCAATATATGTAAAATATTATAATTTTGAAAATGTTTTTTAAATTACATAAAAGTTAAAATTATATATGTTTTATTTCATAAATAATAAAATCTGATAAATATATTTTAATAAAATATTTAATTTAATTATTTTATTTGATAAATTGTTAATTAATTAAGATATATAAGGTTGACCAACCTTATTTTTATTCATATTATATGTAATATGGTTATTTAAAATCATCATAGATATTTTCTAAATTTCGTATTTAATTATATAAATTCAAAATTTTTAATATTATATATATAGGATCCCCTTATTTTGTTAACCATGACATTGGTATTAACCGTGTTAACCAATCTCAACCGTAGATTGCTGAGATCGACGGTTCACAATTAATTGATTTTTTATTTTAAATAAAAAAATCCCTAACGGTTGATAATAAACATTGCATATATGCACAAGGGTATTTTAGTAAAAATATCATCCCATTTATTTAGGGGAACACGCACATACCAAAAACAAACACCATCTAATTAGGGATTTCTTCCCCAAGATAGATTTAACATATCCAAACCTCACGCGTATACCAAAAACAAACCCCATCTAATTAGGGATTTATTAAGAAGTCCAAATATATGGTAAAATTTTAAGCCCATGGTGTTTTGGTCATTTAAATTTTCCCTAAAATTCCAGTAATATTCATAACATATTAGGCTGACTTGAATATGTGCATTTGTGTACATACACGTATGTGTATACAATGCATATGTGTACATACGCGTATGTGCATACAGTGCATATGTGCACACTTTAAATACATCATCAATAACACTTATGGTGTATATGTGAATACCGTTCATGTTTATATGTGCATACTTGCATTATTGTGAAATTTGGATTCCATGTTATTCCAACATGTGCATATGTGCACATACCAACAATAAACGAGCATACATTATGCACTTCTTTACTTCTTATGATAAACATTGTGAAATGAATAATGCTTATATGCACACTGTAAAAACATACCTATACTCAAAAACATATTCTTACTGTATGCATAATGTTGAAAAAAATTACGAATGCTTTTACCGATATTCGATTCTGGATATAGTGAACTAGTAGATGGGCGATTATCGAAATTGGTTTCGTCGAGTGATATGTCATCATGTCCGGTAGAATTACCGAACTCTTGGGATAACCCTGTATTCAAAGATTGAACAGTCTCGTTATGACGACAGATCGGAGGATCGTCTTGAGTTTCAAAAATTGATTCCAACAGGCTCTCATTATCAAGAACATACGCTATTCGACTGTTGCTCATTGTGCTAATAATTCGAAACAAGAACACTCAACGGATTTATTTCACAACGGTTGAGAATAAAAAAAAAAAAAATAGAACCTTGGAAAAATTGTGCAAATGTAATGTTTAATTTTGCTAAAAATAAGGAAGAAGATGACTATTATAGATAAGATCTAGTTTTAATTTTAAATTATTCTAGTTTTAATTTTAAATAGATAATTACCAAAATAAAGAAATCCATAAAATATGGAAATACATTTATTAGGTGTGTAACAAGAATTTCCGGTTTTACCCCTTTGAGAATTACTAGGATAGACAATCTTATATGATTCTGATTGGTTGAAAATTGGTTAACATGGTTAACACCAATGTCTTGGTTAACAAATGAATGAGTCTCTCTCTCTCTCTCTCTCTCTCTCTATATATATATATATATATATATATATATATATATATATATATATACATAAAAACTCTTAATTACAACATTTTAAACACAAGTTACAACTAATTAAAGTCAATTACTTAATTTACAATTTCTTAATGCTTTGGTACAATCTTTCTAAACACAGTATCTCACATAATCATCTATTTGTGGAATGGATACTCATTTATTAATATAACTATTTGTTTTTTTGGTGGAGGATTTTATAAAATAGATTTTATATTAGCATAATCTATTTTAAATGTAGATTTTACATTTAAATCTATATTAATGAGATGTAATATAAAATCTTTTTTCTTTCGTATTTTTTTATATTACATCTCATAATGATTTTTCCATATTTTATTTTATAAGTTTTTTTCCATATTTTATTTTATAAAATCTTTTTACATAATGAGATGTAATATAAACTCTTTTTTCTTCCGTATTTTTTTGCTAATATAAAATCTATTTTATTTTATAAAATCTACACGTATTTTATATTAGCATAATATAAAATCTACACGTATTTTTTTTTTGATAATATAAAATCTACACGTATTTTTTTTTTGATAATATAAAATCTACACGTATTTTTTTTTTCACGAGCATTAAAAGAAGAAAAAAGAAGGTTGATATGAGTTAAAAATAAAAAATAACGAGATACACTAATAAATTATCGTATTCTTTAAAATAAAAATATTCCGCAATACTTTCCAAATTAACCAAGTGTAAAGAAAATAAAATAGAAACGATGTAGATATAAAAATATTCTTCCATATTTTTAATATATTTACATTTAAATGTAAAATCGAAAATAAAAATAAAAGATTTTAAATATTCTCTACATTCACTATAAATATATATATCTTCTCTATGTATCATCCGAGTACAAGAAGAAGACGAACGGTCGGGTGTCAATGGCGAAACCTGCAACTGAACAAAAGGTATTCCACTATATTTTTGTTTCTTTGAAAAACTACTTTTTTATATTTTATTTTATTTACTAAGGATTTGTTTATTTTTTTCAAAACCCACAATCATATTTTTCGAAATAGAGGAATAAGATATATATACATATCTTTATTTTTATCGACTAATACTATGAGGTCTTGAAGTCAATAGTCAGATAAATATGTTGTGAGACATGTCGTTTGAGTTTTAAATAATATAATACAAAACTATTACCAATATTATTGCACAAAGTCATAACAACAAACGATTAAGAATATATGCAAGTTAACCACTTATGAAAATACATTCGTTTTTCACATTGTATTTCATTAACTGTTAACAGAGAAATTACGTTTCATTTTAACTCGGTTCAATATTCCAACAAAAAATTTATCCTCCCGTGCAATGCACGGGCCCAACACTAGTATATATATATATATATATATATATATATATATATATATATATAGGGAGGTTCATTTGTTAACCAACATTTTCTTGTTAACTTTGTGAACCACTCCAACCAATAAAATTGCACCTTCATATGTTGTTTTTAATCCTTTAACCATTAATGACAAAGGGTAGAAAGGTAAATCTAAATGTATACAATATTTATTACAATTATATGGGAGTTATAAAAATTCATATTCCATAATTCTAGCTTTCTTTGATAACTAAATATTTTCTATTCAATTTCTAAAATTTTATGAACATCCCAAGAAGTCTAGTAGCTACTTATTTCAATTCAAGTTATTTGTCTACCGATTAAATATGATGATTTCTGCAAATCCAGGTATCATTGTCACTTTACATTTTACACCAATCAGACGAAACTATGTGAACTATAATATAAAATCATAAGGAACCGAATTTTTGATCAAGATTTCAACTTTTAAAATAAATAATGTTCATATTTCGTTATTTGAATACGATTTCAGTTAAGGTTACATTATGAGAAACCAATATTATGAACATATGAGAAACCAGTATTATGAACATATTTCCATTTGGAACATATTATATTGTATATAATATCTACGATTTTTAAATTATTTTTTTTCTCATTTGAAAGACATTCAAGCACATAATGCACATTGATCGTATATGTCATTCTGAATCGTTTGGTAAAGACTGCAACTTTTAGTAAAACATTTCGATTATCGTATGTGGCAACATGAAGAAATATCCCGAGTTTATGTAGTGAAAATGAATGAACAGTGTAACGAAAATATATGTTCATATTTATAATGTTCAACAACGTTCATTATTTACAATGTTAATCAATGTTCAAATATATGTAGTGAAAATGAATGAACAGTGTAACGAAAAATATTTATCAATGTTCAACAACGTTCATTGTTTATAATATACAATATATGTAGTGAAAATGAATGAACAGTGTAACGAAAAATATTTTTCAATGTTCATATTTATAATGTTCAACAACGTTCATTGTTTATAATGTTCATTAATGTTCAAATATATGTAGTGAAAATGAATGAACAGTGTAACGAAAAAGTGTAAATGTGCACTTTGATTCACCTTGAATGCACATGAATGGACATGAACATTGTATACGTGATGTTCATATATATTATCATTATAGATGTGCATAACATATAATGAAGAGGCTTTGATAAGTGAATCCTAATTATTGGCGATATATGAACATTAGTAAAGGATGAACTAATTAACAATCTCAATTTCAAAATAAAGAATCGTAGAGGAATCATCGGTTACGATTGTGGTTTAAGGGGAAATTAATGAGCCATTAAATGGGGGTTTAAAGGAATGATTATTTGATTCCCCAAATTACCCCTAACCACATATGTTCACATATCCATTTAATAAATAAAAACTATTTTATAAATTACAAAATTAGTTTTAATCTCAACCATCCAATGTTAAGATGGATGCTTGAGATTAGTTCATAAAGTTAACAACAAAACAAGGGTTAACAAAAGAACCTAACCCTAGATATATATATATATATATATATATATATAATAAATCAAATTGGAATTATATTAATTAACATATTCTATTATTTAATTTTTTTACCATTTGGTTTGTATTAATTAACATATTATAGTATTAGTGATTTGTTTTAAATATATTTTGAAAAGGGTTTAACTTCGGTATCTGCGGAAATGAGTTAGCTGGTATCGGTTGTTGGTACTCCGGATTCGGAAACTATGTCCGCAGAGTTAAAGAAGATGGGTTTTAATCATCGCCAATGTATTGCTATTGGTATGTACTTTGCACACAACCTAATTCAACTACGCCTTTGGAATGACATGGATGATGAGTTCAAACCATCATTTGTGGAATCCGTACTTCAAAAGTTATGCATGTGATTGATGTTAGTTGATAAAAATTTAAACTTTTGTGTTTACGTCTTTTGTTACACAATACTAAACATTTGAGCTTTTGTGTTTATTTATTTTGCTATCCAATGGTAAAAATTTGAACATTCAAACATTTGTGTAAGATGCTTTGAGTTATGGATGTGAGTTTTTTTATCAATATTTATATTAGATGGTTTTGTATTTTTAAATATTATTTGTTAACATTCACTTAGATTGATTATTTAATAAAAAAACATTAAACAACTCATCAGGGATAAATTGGTCATTTTAACCAGTTCTGCCCTGTCCTATCCAATCATATCCTGTTTTACACATGTCTTGTCCTGCCCTGTCCTGTATTGTCTGTATTGTTTGTGTACCAAACGCACCCTTACATTTTTTTAACTAGCTTATCAACTAGTTTTTGCCAAACGTAATTTGTTCATCAACTAGTTTATCAGCTACCAGGTAACTTTTTAGCTAACAACTTCCTTATCAGTCATCAGGTAACTTATCATCTAGTTTGCGAAACGTAGCCTAAATGGCTTGAGGAGGCAATGTCAAGCCTCAAGTTTTAGGAACCATGGCGAGGCTACAATGTTTTCATGGCATGACTTATGACGACAAATTTATATATATACACATGTTTTCTTTATTATTACTCGGCGAATCATGATATTAAACAATTTAAATTAGGTTATATGTAAAATATTAAAAAGTAAGACACTAAAAAAACATGTATCATTACAAAAATTGCACATTGAGTCATGAGTCCATAACGTTCCTCAAACTTAACATGGCGAGCCTTTTGTAACAAACTCCGTTAATTATGTTAAAAATAAACAAGTTATTTGTTCTCAAGTGCATATCGACTTTGAGCAACAAAGTATTTATTGTCCATTGTTTCTTCTTCTTGGCACCCATTGATAGAGACTTCAACTCAAATAAGAAGTCAATGGAGATCCATGTGTTGGAGTCCTAGCCATTTACATAACTATCATCTTTTTGTGAACAAAATTCCTTTGCTCTCTTGCACTTATTGTTGATGCTCACACCTTCATCGACATTCAATATGTGACTTCCTCTAATCGTGCTAAATACACGGTTGCAAATTTGCATAAATGAACTAGATATAAAACAATAGATATCATGTTTCTGGGACCATAATCTCATTTCTCTCTCTTGCATATCGCGCTCACACCTTCATCGACATTCAAGATGAGGTTTTCTCTCATCATGTTGAATACACGATCGAAAATATACAAAATGAACTAGATAGGAAACAAATTTCAGACGTGTAGTACATTGTTCTTAGGAAATTATTAGGTCCCAATCTAGATGTTTCATGGATTATTGGCTACACACTCATGATTCATATTATAGAATAAAATAGAATATATGAACAAGTTAATCGGTTTACATTAATTGGTCAGAATTGATAAGTTTTTACGGTTAGGAAAACTATTGGTAGACATTATATGGTAAGCAACGAAAAAGGAAATAAATAAAATGAAGTGTTATCTTTGACTCTAAATATCTAAAACAAAAAATATAAAATAAAATATAATATCCGAGTACTATCTTTCAACCATAAATATCTGGTATATATAACCCAATCCAGCTAACATCTAAGATCACTCTCCATTAAAACCAATTATACCTTATTTAACTTGACAAGTAAATTGGGAATTACGTGACTAACTTTTATTTCCCTTCCTATGAGGCACAAAGTTTCCACACATTGAAGACTATCTTCAACATACATACACAACCATTGTGTTTTGCACCCGTTTTGAGTTTAAATGTCGTAATACGTATATTGCATGTGTTCGGGGTTGATCGAATATTCACAGAAGACGAGCTTTGACGATGAAATTAACCGATCAAAAGTTCGACAACAAAAACATATTCTTTCAATATACTATTCATGAACAATATACTACAAAGTACGACTCATCATCTTATGTGTGTATAGTTGGTTGTTTTCTAATAATTTGGAGGTATTATTAGAAAGTGAGTGTTTTTTATTTATTGATTAATATACATAATTTGGCTTAGGCTATATATGTATTCTTGGAGGAAGATATTCTATCGACATATATTTATAGACCAATTAATTTCATATACTGTGTATTTATTTATCAATATACTCACTTGATATAGTACTGAGAACTTTTGTAGAGTATATATTCATTGGTCAATACTAGTTGTGTACCCGTGCATTGCAACGAGGATGTAAATGTTTTGGGGAATGTTTATTGTTTGAAATTGTGAGGAAAAAAAGGGTAAAATCCACGTTGTAGATTTCCCGTCATCAATGGTTATTGGCCTGTGGGTCTTGGTCACCGATGTGACCTCTAGTTGTTCTAATCGACTTGGTTTATATGTATAAGTAGGATGTGTAAAATACAGTACATGACAAAATACTTATATGGTGATATTTATAACTCGAAAATCCCAAAATCAATCACAATTTCAAATTTTTTTATGCTTTTTGTGATAACAATGGTGTTGGAAACTTTGAATGCTCGTATACCAAGGTAATAGCTAAATGATACTGATTTGTTTGACGACTGAGTGGGAGGGAAAAAAAAACAATGCATATATCTCATTTGCCAAATGAAGAGCTATTCCAACAATATAAACAAGATTATGTTGAATAACCTTCGATTACTAAGATAGGACAATTAGAAGGTCCAAGGCATTAGAATGATGCGATAAGAACGCAATCATATTGATAACATTGAAACCATATATTACACATACACCAATCATTTTCAAATATGATTCTATTTTAAATAAGTGATAAACCTATTTTGAGGATTTAAATAGAAAAGGCATGCTCTCAAACACTTACCTTAATTAGAAGGAAAATTGCAAGGTTTCAATAATTCTTTCACCTCTAGGTCACAACCCTTTGTTGCCAAAAATATCCAACTCAGATTGGGCAGTAGCACAGTAATTGGAAGAACTTCAATTGGTTGCTATATTTGATTTTTGCCATCACCATTTTCATCCTGGAAATATGAACTTGCATCATAGGATTAAGGTTTTGAAATCTACTTCTATCAACACATAAAAGCAAACAAAAATGCGAGGGTAATGCCAAACCGAAGAGTGCGAAAGTTACTCTTAAGACTCCTAACAAAAATGGACCCATTTGGAAATGGGTACCTAAAACTCCTTAATCTGATCATAGAAGAAGAGTCATGTGCCAATATGGTACCTAGACTTAGGGTGCTCAAGGCATATGACTGGCGACAGAGGGTTACTCACTTCATACCAAGAAAAATCAGGAGGTGGCTCTGTGACCTTTGGAAACAACAAGAAGGGGCAGATTAAAGGCTATGGAGTCATTGCCAAGAGGGACATCGATGTATGAAAAGTGGCTTATGTGGATGGCCTTAAGCACAACTTACTGAGTGTCAGCCAACTTTGTGACAATGGATTTGATGTCATGTTTAAACACCAATATTGTTCTTTGCTGAAAGAGGACACTGGAAAAGAACTTCTGCGAGCCAACATAAGAGGTGATTTATACCTCATGAACTTCAAGGAAACCAACAAAGAAAAAAAGCTTTGTTTGGTATCCAGTAAGAATGAAGACGCTTGGCTCTGGCATAACAGGTTCTGCCATTTAAATTCTCATACTCTTGAAAAACTTGTGAAAGTTTGACAGAGACCATCTATGCTCTGCTAGCGAGATGGGAAACTCAAACGGGTTGCCCATAAGATCAAGTCAGATATATTCTGCACTAGACCTCTGCAGATGCTACACACTGACCTCTGTGGTCCTATATCTGTTCAGAGCCTAGGCGGCAAGAAGTACATTCTTGTGCTAGTAGATGAGTTCTCTAGATACACTTGGGTAGAGTTTTTCCGTAAGAAGTCTGACGTCCCTGTGGTACTAATCAATTTTTTGAAGAGGATACAAGTTCCTTATGAATGCAGGGTGCAGAGGATTCGAAGTGACAATGGTACTAAGTTCAGAAACTCAATCATTGAGGCCTATCTTATTGAAGAGGGCATTTCACATAACTTCTCGGCTGCAATAACTCCACAACAAAACGCTGTTGTTGAACGAAAGAACAAAACACTGGTGGAGGCCGCAATAACTATGCTCACTGCCTTAGGGTTGCCAACTTCGTTTTGGGCAGAAGCTATTTCCACGACATGCTTCGTATTGTGAAGAGGTAATCCAAGACCCCCTACCATCTTCTTAACCAAAGGAATCCAAACATCAAGTACTTCCATGTGTTTGGCTGCAGATGCTTCGTCCTCAACGACAGAGAGAACATTGGAAAGTTTAATCCAAAAGCAGATGAGGCCAAATTCATCGGCTATTCATCAACCTCTAAGGCATATAGAGTCTATGTGCTAAATTATAAACATATATGTAAAGCATTAATGTTTCATTTGATGACACTTTTCAGATGACTTCTGAGCAAAGTAGCTCCGGACTCAAGCTACAAGAGAAAGACTCTGGCGAATCATCAAGAGAAAATGAACTTCATCATTTATTTGAAGAGATGTTCAATGATGATAGACCCTCTTAAGATGATCGTAGAGCCTCTGAAGCCGAGGCCTCTGAGAACCAAACAAGTATTTCCCTAACTGATCCGAGTAATGCTTCACCCTCTTCCACTACTTTTGTAGGTGCAAATGTCGAGGGGAGCACACAGAGACCAATAACGAACAAGGCTCTATGCTCAACCAAGGAGAAGATCTTCTTCCTACAATTTCTGAGGTGTCAACACTAGAGCAATCACAGAACTCTGATCAAGGCACCACAGAGCTCTCCACATCAACTCATGAAGCTTAATCGAGTCCTGAAGTAAGTACAAATGATCAACCCTCTACTATAGAGATTGATCAAGAACAAGAAAATCCTGCCAAAGTACAATTGGAAAGTTCTAATGATCACCTATCCCGAATGACTAAGTGGACTAAGAGTCACCCACAGAGCCAAATTATTGGTGACCCTTCTGACAGAGTAAAGACTCGCTCTGCTACTGCAAATTTTTGTTTCTTTACAATTTTGTAAGTATCATCGAGCCTAAGAAAGTCTCTGAAGCCCTAAAAGACCCTAACTGGGTGAAAGCTATGAAAGAGGAGCTTCTACAGTTTGAGCGTAATGAAGTATGGACCCTAGTACCTCTGTCGAAAGACAAAACTGCAATAGGGACAAAATGGGTCTTTAGGAACAAGAAGGATGAAGATGGGGTGGTGATCAGGAATAAGGAAAGATTGGTGGCAAAGGGATATTGCCAAGAAGAAGGGATCGACTACGAAGAAACTTTTTCCCCTGTGGCAAGGCTTGAAGCAATAAGGATTTTTCTTGCCTTTGCAACCCACAGAGGTTTCAAAGTTTATCAAATAGATGTAAAGTCGGCCTTTCAGAATGGACAAATTCAAGAGGAAGTATATGTCCAACAACCACCAGGGTTTGAAAGTTCCAAGTACTCGAATCATGTATATTTCAAACTTTCTTCTTGCAAAAATGGTTTCGAAAGAGGTACAACTGATACTACTTTATTTTATAAAAAGAGAAAATGTGAGGTTCTACTTATACAGATCTATGTAGATGACATTTTTGGGTCTACTAATGATTCATATTGCAAAAAGTTTGAAACTTTGATGAAGAGTGAGTTTGAGATGAGTATGATGGGAGAACTCACATTCTTCCTAGGATTACAAGTCAAAAAAACCACAGAGGGTATTTTCTTAAATCAATCAAAATATTTCTCTCACATACTTGAAAAATACAAACTCTCTGACTCTTCATCAATGAAGACCCCAATGGCCGCTAAATCTAAGCTCTATGCAGATCCAGAGGGCAAATCTGTAGAATATAAGCTCTACATAGGTATGATAGGGTCTCTATTGTACTTAACTGCTAGTAGACCTGATATAATGTTTGCTACATGCCTCTGTGCAAGATTTCAAGCTAATCCCAAATAATCTCATCTTCTTCTTGTCAAGAGGATCTTTAGATACCTAAAGGGCACCAAAAATGTTGGTCTTTGGTATCCAAAGAACTCTGGATTTGATCTTGTGGCCTATACAGATTCAGATTATGGAGGATGCAAACTTGATAGAAAGAGTACCACTGGAAGTTGTCAATTTCTTGGAGGTAAATTAGTCAGTTGGACTTCTAACAAACATAATTGTGTGTCAACTTCTACGGCAGAAGCTGAATATGTTGCTACTGCTAGTTGTTGCTCACAAGTTCTGTGGATGAGAACCCAACTAAGAGACTATGGTATTGACATTGACAAAATAGTCATCCTTTGTGACTCAAAAAGTGCCATTGCAATCTCTGCCAATCCTATTCTGCACTCTAAAACCAAGCATATTGATATCAGGTATCACTTTCTGAAACATCATGTGGAGTATGGAATAATTAGATATACTTCGTATCCACAGACTACCAACTTGCTGACCTTTTCAAGAAGGCATTAGATGAGAAAAGATTCTCTTTTCTTGTTGGCAAGCTTGGTATGCTTAACTTAAGTTGATCCACAGAGCCTCTGTACCTTAGCACAGAGCTTCTGTTGTACAAGTTTCAATTTCAGTACTATTGCTTTTATTCTTGCATGTAAAGTTCATTCTTGTATGTACAGTTATCTTTTAATTCATTTATTGTTGATCAATACAATGAGTTTCCTTGGTTCTATGACTTGTGCAAAGCTTATCTTGTATGATCCAAGAATAGGTCAAGGAGGAGCAGAAGGAGCTACACGAAGAAGACCTTGTTAATTCTAAGAGGAGCAAAGAAGTCATTCTTGTCGAGAGAAGTTTGCAAAGTAAGGTAAGTCCTTCGCACACTTACAAGGACAAAAACACTTTTTTCGGACACAAATTTCCAAACATGTCCTAAATTGCCAACCAAAACGTGTCGAAACTTTGGATGATCAAAACTTTCAAATGTCTTTCCTAAATTAAAAATTTTTCGTCAAAGAGCCCATGAGGTCTCTCCCAGAGCCTCTGGGAGATGCATCAGAGCCTCTGAGTCTCAAAAAGGCACATTTTAACCTTTGACTTCTACTTTGGATGAATAACTAGATCACCTCATTGTCTTTCAATGATTTTGGCAAAAAGAAGTGTTTTCGTATGCGAAAAAGCCTAATCCCTTGCCTCAGAAGCTCTTAACCTACAGAGCATCTGTGATAATTCAACACTTATGAATTCTTTCAAAGGTTTAGGGCGCGGGTTATTTTCTAAAGTAACAGTCATTTGGGTATAGCAACTGCCACGCGCGTGAGGATAATGGGAGGCACACGTACTCTATCGTGCACCGCCCTAAATGACGTGGAAAATTATGATTGGTGTGAAATATGTACCGTCGTTTTTCAAATGGATAACTACTCGTAGTACTAATTATGGATTCAAAAAATTATATTTTACCACTCATATTTCTTTACCCCTCTCTCAGTATAAATACCCACTCCTTTCTCTTTCCTCCATTTTTTTTACCTGCAACTTTTTACTCTCGAGCATTCAAGGCAAGAACAATCAAGAAATTTCTTTCTACTCCTTTATTTTTTAATGGCATCAAAAGCTGTTTCACCCATGAACTCTCAAGGCTCTCAGAACTCGAATCATTCCCAACACTTAGTGGCCCAAAAGGAAAACTCTGGATCTGTTGGCCAAGAACATCCCCTAACTAGTCGAATGCTCTCATTCACTAGGCACCATTATCACACTACCTCCCTGAACCTGAAACCAAACAACCATTCTATGGTTTTGAACCCCAAGGGATATTCTACTGAAGCTGCACCCTTGATTGAAATACAGAAAAACCACTTTTTGACAAAAGCCCTAACTGCAACAAGGACTGATATCCCTGAATCGTATGTCCAACAATTCTGGTAGAGTTGTAGACATAAGAAAATCAAGGACTATGGATACTGTGTCATGGAATATGCAACACACCCTGCAAGTGACAAAATAATGGATTTAGGCATAAACCGCAGGAAGGTCTCTGAGATCTTTGACCTACCCACAAAAGACCAACTCAACTTGGTCAAGTTCTCAGAGGAACCCTCAGATGAAGAAATCCTTGAATTCATAAGATTCATTGGATATGCCCAACAAATCACCAAGAGGACAACTTTTAGACGACAGAACCTTCCACCTTTGTGGAACGTTTTATTTTCAATTCTCAATAGGGCTTTAACTTGCAAGGTAGGGAGTCCAGATCAGTCCAGCCATACGATCTTGGCAATCATGTATGGGGTCTACTATGATCTCCCATTGGACTATGCAAATCTCATCTTCAGAGATATTAGGTAAACAAGAAGATCAAGAAAGGGGCACAAAACCTAAGAACCTAGTCTTCAGCAGATTAATCGCGATCCTCTTAGGCGATGAGATGATTGGTGATGGGAAACTACCCGCAGAGGGTACACTCACAAAGGTTTCTGAGATGAAGTCTCATAAACCAACCACTTTGTCCACAGGATATCCAGGAGCAAGACCTCTGCCAGCAAAGCTTCTGATGTACTTAGGTAGTGAAGAGGGTAGGCTAGCGTATATTCGTTGGCACACGACTCCTGAACCGAATCCTGCAACTCCCCCCCACGTGTAGGATTCCAAGTGGGTGAGATAGCTATATACTTAAGAGAAGTGAGAGCTGGGGGAGAAGAGGTTGTAGCCGCAGAGGCACAAATTGTGAGAACTGAGCGATTAGAGCCCGAGAGTGGGTTGGGGGTGAGAGCTCCAAAAAGCAAAAGGAAAGTAAAACCCAAAAGAGGGTCGCAAAAGTAGAGGCCCCAAGAAAAGAGGTAGATGAGGTAAAAGAGGCTACGAAGCCTAAGAAGAAGAAGAAGAAGAAAGCAAAGGTGGTCACAGAGGAGGCCAAGGCTAAAACCACAGTAGCAGAGGCTGTTAAACCTATGAAAGAGAAGAAGAAGAAGGCCAAAAGGCCTCGCACTGAAACTAAAGAGGCAACAAAAGAAAAGGCCATAGAGGCTTCTGCTGAAGGGCCTTCTAAGAAGCTGAAGAAGAAGAAACTAGTCAAGCTGGCCGACAAAGATAAATCTAAGGTCTCCGCAGAAGCCCATCTAAATGTCTCTGAAAAAGATCCTGTAGAGGAAAATGAAGAGCGTCTGCAGAGGAGGAGAAAGAGGGTGTTGATCTTTGAAAGCCCTAAGGTTGAAATTCCTCAGCAAGAAGAGGAGAGGCCACAGAGTCCTCTATTGGTGGCCACAAATATAGCACGAGAAGTGCTCCAATAATGCAAAGTGGACCTTGGAGTCACTAACTTCTCTATGGAAGTGGAGGATCTCACAGGGCTCCCAAGTAGTGATGAGGAGGAAGAGGGTGAAAAGAGGAAAGAAGAAAAATCGTTGGAGGAGAATATAGGAGGAAAAGATGCCGAGTGCACACCACCTAACCATACTCCCAGAGCAAGCCTCATCCCTATCCATGCAGATCTAGTGCAGAGAGATATTGAAATAGGACCGCACAGTCCGAACCCAAACCAGCCTATCAGAACAGAGGAAATTCTTTTCTCCTCTGTACCACACATATCCGGGGAAGCCCAATCCACTCCATCCTCTCAAAAGGATGGTGGTGCAGTTATAAGTGTTCATTCTCCCCAGAACACGACACAAACCTCTACAGAGGCATTTGTTGCCTCTGCTCCACACTTGAGCGAAACCAAAAACTCTTGAGAGGAGTTAGTGAGAGAAAACACTGACTCTGCAAGTCTAGATCCTCCGTAGAGTACACTCATCGAGAATCTTAGGAGAGACACTGAATCTTCTCCTAAGAGGCTCGATGACAGAACCTCTATAGAAGATTCCTCTAAGGAACTTCGAAGATTGGAGGGAAATCCTATAGATCCCAATGCCAAACTAAGCTCTGAAGGTGCCAACAACTTATTGGCTAAATCTGGACCATGTGTTGGTCCAGATGTTACCCTGAGCACTTTTGTCACAAAGGATGAGTTTAAAGCCTGTGCTGACACTGTGTCCCAAAACCTAGAAGATTTGAAAAGCTCAATTCCCACTTCTCCCAAAGAACCTGAAGATCCAAATATAGTGGCAGAGGCTCTGAAGGAAAATACAGAGGCCCTATTTGAACTGAAGAGAATATCCGAACAGAACTTTGCCGAAGTAAAGAAGTTGATGGAAGCCTCTGCAGCAAATGCCACGAAAAACGACTTCAATGAGGTAGCCAAATCCGTGAACATCCAAACCGATGCCATCAAGGACCTTGGTCAAATAGTCATGGAATCGGAAAATTTGCCGTAGATGTTACGAATTATGGGTGAACACCATACTGAAGGACGAAATTAAGGTCATGACTCACAGTGTCATGGTCCCTGTTCAAGCTCCATCATCTTACTCTGCACAAACGCCTCTGACTCGCACACATATCAAAGATCTTGCAACCAAAGAGGAGCTCACTACCTTAGGCAAGATGCTTCTTCAGAACATGAACCCCCTAGGTTCTGATATGATAAAAGAGGGCAAGGTTGTCGCTACTGAAATGAAGAGAACCGTGGCCACTCTAAATTTCAAATCGGATTACGAGATCAACCGCACATCCATGGAGGTCAATGACGCGATGAAAAGGATAAAAGATCATGCTGAGGCCTATCTTTGTCGCAGAAAGAAGAGGAATGAACCTGCTACCTGCCAAGCAGAGGCTAAGCAGAAGAAGCCACGACACGATGACCAGAGGCCTGATGGCTCTGGCCCTGGACATCATGAGGGGAGATGGATAATCCAACAACTTCTGCACCAATTTCAACCACTCCTCTTCAGGTCATGCCCTTACAGAAGGGAACCTCAGAGGGCACAAAACAAAGATACAAATCTTGTGCCTCTAAGGTGAAAAACAAAGAAGCTGCATCTCCAACAATCACCTCTGAAGGGCCTACATCAAAGGTGAAGGTCAATATTGGCACCGAAACTCTAGCATAGGAACTTGAGAAGTTTGTTGAATCAAGTCTTGAGCTCATGCCTATTGCACCAACACCCCCTGTACTATTCTCAAGCCTTGATCCGATAAACGCCAAAGAGGATCCACAGAGATCCTATCACAGAACATACCGAAGAAACCTTCTAAGCTCAATGATAAAGCCAAGACACCCTCTGCTGAAGGTACCTCTAGAAAAAAGCCTTTGGATGATAGAGTGAAAGAGATTGTTCAATCAATGGACGCTATGCAGATTCCAATCCCACGACCACCACAGAAAGAACTTAAATTTCACGAAAATATCTACACTTATCTCTACAACGCAGAACCTGAAGTCGTGTACCTTGAGTCGAATATGCATCCTTTGATAAAACAGGATGTCAGAAGAAGATTTAATGATACTACACGAGATAAATCTGAAGTATGGTCTCTGTCAGATATCAAAGAAGTTGTGGGGCTCTCTCTGCACTCATTCTGCAACAAGACAATTATGTATGTGAAGTATGTGGTCAACAAAAAGGATGGAAAACAATACACATTCACGGATGCAAACGTGAAGAACCTCTGTCCTTATGATTTGCCCCAACTTTATGCATTCACAGAGTAGAGATTGGAGAAGAGGAAAAAGTTCATCATTTCCAATGGGTGTATTGAAGAGGTCATGTGCAAGCATGTAAAATATCACAGCAAAATGGACTTCTGTTGGGAACTGAAGATTTGATTAAGTATGATTAATACTGCCAGTACAACATGGTTACTATTTCTGAGATAAGTTACTACTGCTGAGCATAGTTAGTGCTGCTGGTGAAGATTAATACTGCTCAGAGTATTAATGCTGCTGTGACTTAATACTGCTTATGTGATAATCAAGATACGTGCAGATCAAGGATTGAAGATAATCATGGAAGGTTTGAAGATAATTATAGAAGAATATACTGAAGATCTTTTAAGTTTTGTAATTATCTTTTATTTTCAGTATATGTATAGATGTTTTCAGAATAGTTTTGATATACGAGTATTCTGAGTTTTTGTTTAGAGAGAGAATTAACCTCAAGGTTTACAATCCTAGTTCTAGAGAAGTAGAATTCGTCTTGGTGAGTCTGTTCATCAAGATTGAGGTTTTGTGTGAAAGCTTGTAACTTTAATCATTCAATAAAGTTTACAAGTTGTGATTTATATTTTCCTGTTACATTGATAGTTTGAATATTAAAGTGTTTTTCTGCAACTTCTTTAATATTGTTTCTGAGTTTTATTATTCTTGTTAAGAATCAGACCCTGACAAGTGGTATCAGAGCTTAGTATTCTCAGAAACCTTCATTCATCATGGACAACACAGTTGAATCAACCAGTACTCTTGTTTCAAAAGTTCCCATGCTCAAACCTAATGAGTTTGACATGTGGAAAATTAGGATCAAGCAGTACATCCTCCTTACAGACTTTTCTATGTGGGACATTGTTGAGAATGGTCCCTCTGCTGAAGGTAAAATTGGACAAGATGGAAGAAGACCACCTCCAAAAACTGATGCTGAGAAGAAAGTGAGACAATTGGATATGAAAGCCTTAAGCACCCTGCTTTTGGCCATCCCTAATGAGTATCAACATCAATTTCATCACTACACTGATGCTCAGATTCTATGGAATGCTTTAGAGAAGAGATTTGCTGGCACCAAGAGCACTAAGAGGAATCAAAGGGATATTCTCAAGCAGCAATATGAGAATTTTACATCTTCAAAGAATGAGTCTATGACTCAAACTTTTGATAGATTCAATAAGTTAATTGGTGAGTTGGCTACTGTTGGAGTTCAGATGGAACAAGATGATGTCAACCGAAAGTTCCTCAGATCTCTTGGAGATGAATGAACCATGTACACTGTCTCATTCAGACAGAATGACATGCTGGAAGAAAAGGAACTGGATGATCTGTACAATGATCTGAGAGTGTTTGAATCTGAAGTGGAAGCAAAGAAGAAGCCTACTGGATATGTTCATAATGCTGCACTCCTATCAGCATCAACTGATTCTACTGCTAACCCTGAATCAGTTAATGCTGCCAGTGGAGTAAATTAAGAAAAAGGCAATGAATCGATTTTTGAAGCCTTTCTTTCAAGCCATGGTAACTCTTCTTTAATCAATGATGACTTGGAACAACTTCATCCTGATGATCTTGAAGAGATGGATATTAAATGGTAGATGGCCATGCTTTCTATGAGGGTGAAGAAGTTTATCAAGAGAACTGGGAGGAACAACTTCTCCCAAAGAAGAGAAGATGGAGCAGGCTTTGATAAGTCAAAGGTAGAGTGCTACAAGTGTCACATGAAGGGACACTTTGCCAGGGAATGCAGAAGTGGAGTGTCTCACAACAACCACCAACAAGCTCAGACTGGAAGCTTCAACCAGAACAGAAACTCTGCTCAAGCTCTTGTTTCTCAACAAGGAATGGGGTTTGACTGGAGTGATCAAGCAGAAGAGGCCATTCAAAATCAAGCTCTCATGGTAGAGGTATCTGATCTCCCAACTGAGGTACTTTCTAATCTATGTACTCAAACTTGCATAGACACCGTTAAAAGGTACATGGATCACAACCAGAGTATGAGTGATGACCTTAAGAGGTTAGAAAAGGATAGAAAAGACTATGTGAAAATTGTTGAGAGGTTTGAGGAACAAATTAAAGGTTTCCAAGCCAATGAACTTCAACACACATATGATACAAATTACTGGAAGTGGGAGAAAAATGATTTAGAAATCCAACTGACAAAGTCTAGAGAGGAGAATGAAAAGTTGAGAGGAGAGCTAGCCAAGGTTAAGCTGGATGTTGAAAAGTTTTCACATGCTTCTAAAGCCATGGATTCAATGTTAAAGGTCCAAATCCATGATAAGCTTAAACCAGGAATTGGGTACAATACCACACCACCACCATACAACAACAACTACATCCCTCCTAAATCAGATTTGCTAGAGACCAAGGATAGGAAGGACTTGCATGAGGGAGCCACTAAGGTAGATCCTTTAGATGAAGTAGTTGTTGAGGACAAGACTGAGAAAGAAGCTGGTAAGAGTAAGGATAACACTGTGAGTGGTGAGATTCCCTTAGAAAATAACATTCTTACCAATGAGGGTGGTGGAAGAGATTGGGTCAAATCTGATGGTGTAGAGAAGACTGAGGGAAAGTCTAAAAAGGTCCATTACAAGCAGACTACAGTTGTGAATCCTGGTCCTTGCAAACAGTGTACAGGTAATAATATGAGCCTTTAAAACATGATAAAAGGAGGGGAAATCAAAGAAATTGGAATAATCAGTGGGCTCAGAAACAAGGAGTTGATCTGAGTAGAATCATCAGACCAAAACCTTGTTTCATATGTGGCAAATTGAACCATCTTGCGAAGCACTGTTATTTTAATCCTATGAACCAAAGGATAAATTTTCAAAGATCTGTGCAAGAACCCTTTGGTTATAGGAAGAATGAAAGGAACCATGTGGCTAAGAAACATGTTAAATCTAAAAGCCACATGAAGAAAAAGACTGTAAACGAAAGTGTCAAGATGTGGGTTCCCAAAAGCACTAAAATTGTTAGTACTGCTACCTCAAATAGTGTTGCTGACAAAGATAGTGCTGCCAGAAGCAATACTACTGCTATCAATGTTAGTGCTGCTGATAATATTAGTACTTCTAAAACTAACATTTTTAGTACTTCATCAAATATTAATACTGCTAACTCTGTTAGTACTTCTAACAAGGTTAGTACTGCTAAACCTGTTAGTGCTGCTAACTCTGTTAGTACTTCTAAAATTAGTACTGCTTCTAGTGCTTGTGCTTCTAGACCAATCATCTTGAAAAAGTACTCCAGTAAAGAGTGTTCTAATTTTAAAAATCTCATCAAAAAGGAGTGCAAGTACTTTGATGAGAAAGGGAGGCCCAAGACCACTTTGGCTTGGGTTCCCAGTCAATACTAATTGATTTATCCTATGTGCAGGGCAACCAGCAGCTCAAGGGAAAGAGCATTTGGCATGTTGATAGTGGTTGCTCTAGGCACATGACAGGGAACATGGCTTGCCTCAAGAATTTCAAGAAAATTGATGGAGGGCATGTTGCCTTTGGTAATATTCCAGATGGAGGTAAGATTAGTGGTAAGGGTGATGTAACAAAAGGTAAGATGACATTTGAAGATGTTTTCTATGTTGAACAGTTAAGATACAACCTGTTAAGTGTATCACAGGTTTGTGACAAAAAGCATAGCATATTATTCACTGATTCAGAATGCATTATCCTTGCTCCTGGATTCAAGATAGTTGATGAAAAGATGGTACTACTAAGAACTCCTAGAAAGGATAATGTCTATTGTTTGGATATGGAAAATGTTTCAAATGATTCATCCCTAAACTGTCTTGTTTCAAAAGCCTCTTTGGATGAATCATCACTTTGGCACAGAAGGATGTGTCACATGAACTTTAAAACAATGAATAAACTTGTTAAAAACAACCTTGTAAGAGGTCTGCCTTCAAAAGTCTTTTCATGTGATGATCATTGTGTTGCTTGTCTCAAAGGCAAACAACACAAAACTTCTCATAAGTCCAAAGAGTTGAACACAATTTCTTCTTCTCTTCAGTTGTTGCATATGGATCTGTTTAGTCCTACAAATGTCTTGAGTATAGGTAAGAAATCATACTGCTTAGTTATTGTTGATGATTACTCTAGATTTACTTGGGTATATTTTCTAAGGACTAAGGATGAGACAAGTGGACTGATCAAATCCTTTATTCTAAGAATTGAAAACCAAACAAATCAAAAGGTAAAAGTCATTAGGTCAGATAATGGTACTGAATTTAAAAATCTTGATCTAAACACCTTTTGTGAGGAAAAAGGAATTGAGAGGCAATACAGTGCTCCTAGGACTCCACAACAAAATGGTGTTGCTGAGAGAAGGAATAGGACACTGATTGAAGCTGCTAGATCTCTGTTAGCTGATTCAAAACTTCCAATTACTTTCTGGGCTGAAGCAGTTAATACTGCTTGCTATGTCCAAAACAGAGTTCTAGTAGTCAAGCCTAAAAACAAGACACCATATGAGCTTTTTAATAAAAGAAAATCATTTATTGGATTTTTTAAACCTTTTGGTTGTCCTTGTACCATTCTCAATACCAAAACTCACTTAGGAAAGTTTGATAGAAAAGCAGATGATGGTTTTCTTGTTGGTTACTCATCTCAGAGTAAGGCATACAGAGTGTTTAATTCTTCTTCTAGAATAATTGAGGAAAGTGACAATGTCAAATGCAATGAGAACACACCAAATCCTAGTGGTTCAAGTCCTCAGTGGTTATTTGACATTGATTCACTGACTAACTCTTTGGGTTTCAGTAGTGATGATCATGCAGGATCAGGAAGTAGAGGATCAGGGGATGAACAAGTACAAGATATTATTCCTCAGTTTGTGATCTTTCCCATACCTACAATGGACCCTGTTGAAATCTGTGAAAAGGAGACTGTTACTGAACCAAGTCAGAGTGAAGAAGAAAGAAGAGATGAGGAGAATTTAGAGCATGAAGAGCCATAAGTAGCTGATGAGATCCCCTCAGGTGACTTAAATGACTCCAATTTAGATGTGGGAATTAATGAAGAACCTAGTCTTCAGACAAGAACTCAGAAAAATCATCCTCCTGAGCTGGTAATAGAAGACATAACTTCTCCTATGATAACTAGGAATCAAAGCAGACTTCAAGATTTGCAGGATCAACAGCATACAATACTCTTTTGCTTTCTATCCCAGATTGAGCCTAAGAAGGCTTATGAGGCAATGAAAGATTCAAGTTGGATAGAAGCCATGCAAGAAGAGTTGCTACAGTTCAAATTGCAAGATGTTTGGGACTTGGTGGACCTTCCAAAAGGTCATAGAGCAATTGGCACCAAGTGGATTTTCAGAAATAAAAAGGATGAGAGAGGAATAGTAATAAGGAACAAAGCAAGGCTAGTGGCACAAGGGTACACTCAGGAAGAAGGCATAGACTATGAGGAAGTTTTTGCTCCAGTTGCAAGGGTAGAGGCAATTAGGCTGTTTCTAGCCTATGCTTCATTTATGAAGTTCAAGGTATACCAGATGGATGTGAAGAGTGTCTTTCTGTATGGAATAATTGATGAGGAAGTATATGTCTGTCAGCCCCCTGGATTTGAGAATCCATCATATCCTGACAGAGTATACAAACTGAAGAAAGCTCTCTATGGTCTACATCAAGCCCCAAGAGCATGGTATGATACTCTGTCTACCTATCTCTTGGAAAATGGGTTTGAAAGGGGAATAATTGACAAGACCCTCTTCATTAAAAGGAGTAAGAAGGACATCCTACTTGTTCAGATCTATGTGGATGACATCATGTTTGGATCCACACAAGCTCAGATGTGTAGAGACTTTGAAAAGTTGATGCACAAGAGCTTTAAAATGAGTTCAATGGGTGAACTTACTTTCTTCCTTGAGCTTCAAGTGAAACAGAAGAAAGATGGGATTTTCATAAGTCAATCAAAGTATGTGAAAGACATCCTAGATAAGTTTGGTCTATCAGACCCAAAACCAGCAAGCACACCAATGGAAACACACAAACAAATCACTGCTGATCTTGAGGGGGAGGATGTTTATGTCCATCTTTATAGATCAATGATTGGATCTCTCATGTATCTCACAGCCTCAAGACCAGATATCATGTTTCCAGTGTGTGTGTGTGCCAGATTCCAAGTCAAGCCAAAGCAGTCACATCTTCAAGCTATTAAAAGGATTTTCAGATACTTAAGAGGGAAACCTAGATTAGGTCTTTGGTATCCTTATGAATCTACTTTTGACTTGATTGCATATTCAGACAGTGACTTGGGTGGTGCTAATATGGATAGAAAGTCTACTTCAGGGGGATGTCAGCTTTTGGGTGCATGTCAGGATCGAATTCTCAACAAGAATAAATTCTCAGAAACTAATATCAAAAGAGTTTGCGGAATAACACTTTGATATTCAATGAAACAGTAAACAAACAGTAAATATGAACAACTTGTAAACTTGTATTGAATGCTTGAAATCACAAGATTACACACACAACCTTAATCTTGAAGAACAGACTCTTTCAAGACGAATTCTACTTCTCTAGAATTAGGAACTATGCCTTGATGTTGATTCTCTCTAAAACGAGAACTTAGAAAAATTAATAATATCTAAAAATACTCTATCAATTCTATACATATACTGAACAAAAGATAATTACAATTAATAAAATATCTTCAGAATATCTTCCATGAATATCTTCAGTCTATCCAGCTGTCATTCTTGTAATTCGGATCTTCATCCCATAAGCAGCACTAATCACCTTGGAAGTATTAACTGAGACTTTGCAGCATTAACTACTAAGCAGCACTAACTTCTAGCAGTACTAACTAGATAAGCAGTACTAACTTTGTTCAAGCAGCACTAACTTTGACTAGCAGTATTAATTCTACTAGAAGTAGTAATACTTAGCAGTATTAATCTTTGAAATCCTCTGGCAGTAGTAACTCTGAACTAGCAGCATTAAACACTTTGAGCTTTTCTTCAGTTCCCAACAATCTCCCCCTAACTTGACTTTTAGAAGAGAAGTCAAGTTCTTCAGATGCTTCCAAAACTTTTACTGATCCAATCCAAGATTAGGATCCAATCCCATGCTCTGATTGATAGTTCTCTGAATTAAATACTTTGCCATTTCTGAATTTGTTGCACATCCCAGCTTCTTATTTAGCATTGCATGAAGCTTCAAATGAGTGTGATTATAGACCCCATCCACTAAGTAATACTCCATGTGAAAAGTATCCAAGGCTAATTCATAGACTCCACTCCTTTCATATAGAGTCCATCCTCTATCAGTTTTGAACACATCTATGATTAAGTGCTTCACTGCTTCTGGATTGAATAACATACACAAGTATTCCATGACCAGCTTCACTATTGGTAACCCTGGAGCTTTCAACTGATCTGCATATAGCTTCATTCCAACTTCAAACATTTCTTCCAAATCCGATCTTGAACATTCTCTGACAATTTTGTTCCATGTAGCAAATACATAGTACCTCTCATCCTTCCTTTTCAATCTGGTATATTCCTTGCCATCTACTTTCATAGTATCCCAGTGGATAACTTCAGGGGGTTTGAATCCAACAGGTTCAGCTGTAATAGGCTTTGAAATTTTATCCATTACCACCATGTACATATTTATATCTGAACACTGTGATGCTTCCTGAACTTCAGCTTTATTTTCTTCATTCTTAGGTGCCTCTTTTTCTTCAGCAACCTTTTTCTCTTCTTCTACTCTAGGCTTCTTTTCAATCTTCTTTCTTTTGGCCATCATCTTAGTTCTCTTCAGAATCCTTTGGCTTTGTCCTATAGTAGCTTCCTTCTTCTCTTCTGCCTTTATCTCTTCCTTTTCTTTTGTTGGAGTTCCCTCTTCACTTTCAGGGAAGGGTTGATTGATATTCACATCATGTCTCTCCTTGGCTTTCTTTTCAAACTCCACTATATCCTTCTCATTGCTCTTCAGCTTTCCCATTTCTTTCTCATCGAGATCCTTGATTTGATCAAAAGTCATCTTCACAAACATTTCTTTCTTTACACCAATTGCACTCGTCAAGAAAGTTATCATCTTGTTTCTTTCCTGAGTTGCAAGATAAGTTTGTGAAGGTCTTCTCTTCTTAGCACTTGTTCTGGCCATCATAGCCTTTCTCAAACTCATTGCTCTTTGCTTTGCCTTCTCTGTTTCCAACCCTTTCTGAAATGCTTCATTTAATTCATTTGCAAGTGCTCTGGCTATTTCTCTATCTTTCTCCACTTGCTCTTTCTCTGCTTGATCTAACTCTTCTTGCATTTTCTTGGCTAATGCTTCATCTGACTCAACCATCTTTTGCCTTTTAGTTGGTTGATCAGCTTCTATCATCTTCTCTTTTCCTTTTCTTTTTGCATCTTCGGCCATGTCTTTCTTTTCTGTTCTTTTTGCTCCCCCTTCATTTATGACCACTCCCTTTGCTTTGGGAGTGTCATTCTTTGCTTTAAGAAGCATTTCTGCTACTTCAATCTCTGCTGTTGTTAACTCTGTTACCGCTGCTTGTGAAGTTTTAGCAGCACTAACAATTTCTGCTGCTTGTTTTGGCTCAGCAGTAGTAACAGTTTCTGCTTCTGGGGTTGTTACTGCTGCTGGTGTTATTTCTGCTGCTGTCTTTTCTTCAACAAACTCCCCCTCAATCTGTTGATCTATCTGTTATGAGCTTGAATTCTCCCCCTTTTTGGAAGCATTCTCCTCCTTTTTGGTTGCCCGCTTTCTCCTCCTTAAAACAAACTGCGGTCGTCTTTTCCTGGCAATAAGGTTTCCCACCAATTGCTTGAGTTTTGAAATCTGCTCTTGTTGTGAGAGGACCACTTGCTGCAATTCTTTGATTTCCTTTCCTTGATTAACCACATCAACATTAATGTTGGCTAATGCTTCAATCAATTCCCAGTATGTGTTTTACCCACCTTCTTTAGGTGTTTTACCCACCCTTGAAGGATCCTTGGAATGTTTTGCCATCAATTCATCAGTTTCAGGTCTGTCCTCACCCTTTTTGGATGTTTTGCCCATCCTAGAGGGATCCTTGGATCTGTTAGTAGTGGCCTTCTGCCTAGCAGAAGCACCTACTACCCCCTTGGTTTCTTGGCACCGGGGTCCTTTCGTTGATTTCTCAGCCAAAGTTGCCATGGGGAAAGTCTTAGAGATGTTACCACTGTCCTTCTCTGTGCTAGCAGAAGTAGTGGCAGCCTTCTCACCCATATGCTCTTCCATCTCCTTAGAGAGCACATCCTGAGGGTTGGGAGACACCCTGTTGGATTCCCTTTGGATATTCTCTATTGGAGAATGCTCCAATAGAGGGCTTAAAGGCTTAGTGGGTGAAGGTACAGGAAGGGAATGAGCCTTCTTGACCTGTTTCCTTTTGTAAGTTTGGGTAATTGAAGAAGTGGGCTTTTGAAGTAGAGACTGGGGAATAGATATAGAGTGGGAAGGTTGGGATTGGCTAGCAGTGGCATGGTCTGAGGAGGGCTTTGACCCTGCTGCCATACCTTCATCAGTGTGGGACACCACCATCATTATAGATAACAATGGGGTGTCAACTCCTTCCGAGTCCCCAGCAGATCTTCTCATGTTTGAGAAAACCTTGCCTTTAGGGGGTTTAGGTACATATACCCTATTAAAGTGAGGTATATCCGTCAATTCATTAGTGACAACTGCTTGTACAAACCTGGGATACATGAAGAAACTCTTCTTGTTGTCCAGGTTTGAGACAAGATCATTGAAGTTCATCAGAGAAAAAATATATTTTCTAGCAGTAGATAAACAAACCAAAGCATATGCAATGGGACTGCTAAATTGGCTCCAGCCAGTAGTTTTCTTTGAAATACAGTGCATCAGGGTATGAACAAAGAACCTCCATTGGGATGAAAATTTAGCTTTGAAAAACTTGAAAATCCTCATTTGGCCTTCATACCCCATTCTTGTAAGAGTTGAGAATAGTTCCTCATTAGGAACAGAGTTTATACCTGCAGCATCGTCTAGACGTAGACAGATGCGTATCACCTCTTCAGTAACTGTGAGGGGTTTTTCACACACCCTTGTCTTGATCATTTGGACACCATTCTCTGTAACGATGGTGGCATTGGCCCAGAATTGCCTCTGATGCTTTATGAAGATGGTAGGAGACACAGTGAGAGCATAAGCGATGTGACTGGACTTCAGAAAGTTGACTATCTGGTGAAAACCTTCAGCTTGTTTTGGCTTTTGGAGCATCGCGATTTCATTGTGCTCGTCAATGAACGCCATGGATGCCATTGAACTTGAGTGTTCTTGCCTGAAAACTTGGTACTTGAGAGAAAAGGGTTAGAGCGCAAGTGAACAGTATGCAAAGAGTCGTTATGAACTTTTTAGGCGGGGAAAGGGTATTTATAGCTTGTGGATTATAAGCAGTATTAACCCAAAAAGTTTAGTGAAAGCAGTATTAACAGTGAGCAGTATTAACTGAAGGCAGTATTAACTGAAAGCAGTATTAACTGAAAGCAGTATTAACTGAAAGCAGTATTAACTGAGAGCAGTATTAACTGAAGGCAGTATTAACTGAAAGCAGTATTAACTAACTAGCAGTATTAACTGAAAGCAGTATTAACTGAGAGAAGTATTAACTGAGAGCAGTATTAACCACTAGCAGTATTAACTAACTAGCAGTATTAACCACTAGCGGTATTAACTAACTAGCAGCATTAACTGTGCACTGGCAGTATTAACCATACTTACACTTTTAAGCTTGTGATAAACTGAGTACTGCTATACATTTCCTGAGAAAGAAAGTTAGTAACACCAAGAATAAACTATATACAGGTAGTGAACCACTTTTAGGAAGGGGCTTATTCAGAGTTGATCATTCCCACACTTGTTACCAAGAAAGTGAATCTACCCACATCAAAGGCTTTGGTGAATAAATCAGCAAACTGGTTATCAGTATGAACTTTTACAACTTGAATAAGTTTCTTTTCATTGCAGTCTCTTATAAAGTGATACCTGATCTCAATGTGCTTTGTCTTTGAGTGCTTGACAGGATTGTTAACAATGCTAATAGCACTGCTATTATCAATAAAGATTGGAGTGTGTAGAAAGGTTACCCCATAGTCCAGCATTTGATTTTGAATCTATAAGACTTGAGAACAGCAACTTGCAGCTGCTATGTACTCTGCTTCTGTTGTAGATGTGGACACTGTGGTTTGTTTCTTGCACTGCCATGAAACTAATCTTTCACCCAAAAACTGGCATCCTCCAGAAGTAGATTTTCTGTCCAAGTTTGCTCCACCTAAGTCACTGTCTGAGTATGCAAGTAGGTCAAATGATGAATCATAAGGATACCAAAGTCCCAATCTAGGTTGCCCTTTGAGATATCTGAATATCCTCTTAACAGCTTGATAGTGTGATTGCTTTGGCCTAACTTGAAATCTTGCACACACACAGACTGGAAACATTATATCTGGTCTAGAGGCCGTAAGATACATGAGAGAGCCAATCATGGATCTATATTGATGAACATCCATAACCTCCCCCTCAAGATCTGCAGTTATCTGCTTGTGTGTCTCCATAAGTGTGCTGGCAGGCTTTGAGTCTGAGAAACCAAACTTGGTTAGAATGTCCTGCACATACTTGGACTGACAAATAAAAATACCATCTGACTTCTGTTGAACTTGGAGTCCAAGGAAGAAAGTAAGTTCCCCCATGGAACTCATTTTGAACCTTTGATGCATGAGATCCTCAAACTCCTTGCACATATTGTCTCTTGTGGATCCAAAGATGATATCATCCACATAGATTTGGTCCAGCAAGATGTTCTTCTTCTTTCTCTTGATGAACAGAGTCTTATCAATGACTCCTCTTTCAAAGCCATTTTCCAAGAGATAGGATGACAGAGTGTCATACCATGCTCTTGGTGCTTGATGCAGTCCATAAAGTGCTTTCTTCAGTTTGTATACTCTATCTGGATAGCTTGGATTTTCAAACCCTGGTGGTTGATAGACATATACTTCTTCTTCAATTGAGCCATATAGAAATGCACTTTTTACATCCATTTGGTAGACTTTGAACTTCATATAAGAAGCATAGGCCAGGAACAATCTGATTGCTTCTATCCTAGCCACTGGTGCAAATACTTCTTCATAATCTATTCCTTCTTCTTGTGTATACCCTTGTGCTACCAACCTTGATTTGTTCTTTATTACTATCCCTCTTTCATCTCTCTTATTCCTGAAGACCCATTTTGTGCCTATAGCTCTTTGACCTTTAGGAAGGTCTACTAGATCCCAAACATCTTGCAGCTTGAATTGTAGCAGTTCTTCTTGCATGGCTTCTATCCAATTGGGCTCTTTCATAGCATCACAAGCCTTTTTAGGCTCAAGCTGGGATAGAAAGCAAGAAAGTACGGTATGTTGTTGGTCTTGCATATCTTGCAGCCTGCTTTGATTTCTAGTCATCATAGGAGAAGATATATCTCCTATTACCAGCTGAGGAGGGTGATTCTTTTGTGTTCTTGTGTGATGGCTAGGTTCTTCATTGAGTCCCACCTCTAGATTTGAGTCATTCAACTCAACTGAGGTGATTTCAGCAGCTCCTTCAGGTTCTTTATGTGCTTGACTCTCCTCATCTCTTCTTTCTTCTTCACTCTGATTTAGTTCAGTAGATGTCTCCTTTTCACAGTCTTCAACATGATCCACTTTAGGTATGGGAAAAATAACAGACTGAGATATACTTTCTTGAACTTGTGTAGTCCCTGATCCTCCACTTCCTGAACCTGCATACTCATTACTACTGAAACCAAAGGAGTTAGTTAGTGAATCAATGTCAAATAACCACTGAGGACCAGACCCAATAGGATTTGGTGTGTTCTCATTGCATTTGACATTGTCACTTTCTTCAATTATTCTAGAAGAAGTATTAAAAACTCTGTAGGCTTTACTTTGAGATGAGTAACCCACAAGAAATCCATCATCTGCCTTGCTATCAAACTTTCCTAAGTGAGATTTAGTATTGAGAATTGTACAAGGACACCCAAATGGTTTAAAAAAAATCCAATAAATGGTTTTCTTTTATTTAAGAGCTCATAAGGTGTCTTGTTCTTTGGCTTGACCACTAGCACTCTGTTCTGGACATAACAGGCAGTGTTAACTGCTTCAACCCAGAAAGTAATTGGCAGTTTTGAATCAGCTAACAGAGATCTAGAAGCCTCAATTAGTGTCCTATTCCTTCTTTCAGCAACTCCATTTTGTTGTGGAGTCCTAGGAGCACTATATTGTCTCTCAATGCCTTTTTCTTCACAAAAGATGTTTAGATCAAGATTTTTAAATTCAGTTCCATTGTCTGATCTAATGACTTTTACTTTTTGATTAGTTTGGTTTTCAATTCTTAGAATAAAGGATTTGATCAGTCCATTTGTCTCATCCTTAGTCCTTAGAAAATATACCCAAGTAAATCTAGAGTAATCATCAATAATAACTAGGCAATATGATTTCTTCCCGATGCTCATCACATTTGTAGGGCCAAGCAGATCCATATGTAATAACTGGAGACAAGAAGAAATTGAATTTAACTCTTTGGTCTTATGAGAAGTTTTGTGCTGTTTGCCTTTAAGACAAGCAACACAATGATTATCACATGAAAAGACTTTTGATGGTAAACCTCTTACAAGATTGTTTTTAACAAGTTTGTTCATTATCTTGAAATTCATGTGACACATCCTTCTGTGCCAAAGAGAGGATTCATCCACAGAAGCTTTTGAAACAAGACAGTTCAAGGATGAATCACTTGAAACATTGTCCATATCTAGACAATAAACATTGTCCTTTCTTGGAGTTCTAAGTAGTATCATGCTTTCATCAACTACCTTGAATCCTGGAGCAAGGATCATACATTCTGTACTTATAAATAATATACTATGTTGTTTGTCACAAACCTGTGATACACTTAACAGGTTGTACTTTAGCTGATCAACATAGTAGACATCCTCAAATGTCATCTTACCTTTTGTGACATTACCTTTTCCACTTATTTTTCCACCTGCAAGATTGTCTCCAAATGCAACATGTCCTCCATTGATATGCTTGAAATCCTGAAGACATGACATGTTGCCTGTCATGTGCCTAGAGCAACCACTATCCACATGCCAGATGCTCTTCCCCTTGAGCTGTTGGTTGCCCTGCACATAAGATAAATCAGTTAGTATGGATTAGGAACCCAAGCCAAAGTGGTCTTGGGTACCCCTTTCTCATCAAAATATTTACATTCTTTCTTGACAAGATTTTTAAACTTTGACTCCTCATTACTGGAGTACCTTGTTACAATAATGGGTTTGGATGCATATTTGCTAGAAGCAATACTGTTTTTAGAAGAACTAACTGCATTAGCAGCACTTGCATGCTTAGCAGTACTAACCTTGTTAGAAGTATTAACTGTTTTAGCAGCAGTAACTGTGTTAGCAGTAGTAACCTTTGAAGAAGTACTAACAGTATTAGAAGCATTAAAATTCTCAGCAGTACTAACACTGGTAGCAGCAGTATTGCTATTAGCAGCACTATCCCTGTTAGCAGCACTAAGAGTTTTAGTGCTTCTAGGCACCCACATTTTAATACTTTCTTTCAAAAACTTTTTCTGCATGTGGCCTTTGGTTTCAGCAGATTTCTTAGCCACATGTTTCTTTCCAGCCTTCCTATAACCAACAGGTTTTTGCACAAATCTTTGAAAGTTCATCCTTTGGTTAATAGGATTAAAGAAACAGTATTTAGCCAAATGATTCAACTTGCCACATATGAAACAAGGTTTTGGTCTGATTATCTTACTCAGATCAACTCCTTGTTTCTGAGCCCATTGATTATTCCAGTTTCTTTGATTACCTCTCTTTGTACTAGAATTTGGGCTCTCAGTTTTATTGCAAGCACACTGTTTACAAGGGCCAGGATTCATAACCGTGGTCTGTTTGTAATGGACCTTGTTAGCCTTTCCTTTGGTCTTCTCTATCTCTTTAGACTTGACCCAGATTTTTCCACATCCCTCATTAGTGATAATGTTGTTTTCTAAGGGTATCTCTTTACTCACAGCATTATTCTTATTCTCACCGGCTTCTTTTTCAGTCAAATCCTTAACCACCACCTCATCCAAAGGATCTATCTTGAATGCTTTCTCAGACAAGTCCTTTTTCTCCTTGATCTCTAACAAATCTGATGTAGGAGGGATATAATTGTTGTCGTAAGGAGGGGGTGTGTTGTTATATCCAACACCAGGCTTCATCTTATCATGAATTTGAGCCTTTAGAAGAGAATCCATTGCTTTTGAAGCATATGAAAACTTTTCTATGTCAAGCTTAACCTTATCTAATTCTTCTTTCAACCTATCATTCTCTTCTTTGGACTTAGACAGTTTGATCTCTAACTCATTCTTTTCCCACTTCCAGTAATTTATGTCATAAGAGTGTTGAAGTTCATTGGCTTGAAAGCCTTTGATTTGTTCTTCAAACCTCTCCACTATCAACACATAATTTCTTCTATCTTTTTCTAATCTTTTGAGGTCATCACACATGCTTTGGTTGTGATCCCTGTACCTTTTGACAGTGTCTGTGCAAGATTTAGTGCAAAGATTAGAAATTACCTCAGAAGGGAGATCAGACACTTCTGCCATAAGAGCTTGGTTCTGAATGGCTTCCTCATCTTGGTCACTCCAGTCAAATCCCATTCCTTGTTGAGAAACAAGGGCTTGAGCAGAGTTCTTGTTTTGATTGTAGCCTCCATTCTGAGCTTGTTGGTGGTTGTTATTTGGCACACCACTTCTGCATTCTATAGCAAAGTGTCCCTTCATGTGGCACTTGTAACATTCCACCTTTGTTTTGTCAAAACCAGCTCCATATTCTCTTCTTTGAGAGAAGTTGTTCCTCCCTGTTCTTTTGATAAACTTCTTTACCCTCATAGATAACATGGCCATCTGCCATTTAATGTCCATCTCCTCCAGATCATCAGGGTGAAGTTGTTCCAGATCATCATTAATCAAAGAGTTGTTGCTGTGACTGGACAAAAAGGCTTCAAAGACAGTTTCAGTGCCTTTTTCTGAATTCACTCCACTGGCAGCACTAACTGCTTCAGGGTTGGCAGTAGTATCTGTAGATGCTGATATAAGTGCAGCATTGTGAATGTACCCAGTGGGCTTCTTCTTGGCTTCTACCTCAGTTACAAAAACTCTTAGATCATTATACAAATCATCAAGTTCCTTCTCTTCCAGATTGTCACTCTGTCTATATGAGACGGTGTACATAGTCCATTCATCCCCAAGAGATCTGAGGAACTTCCTGTTGATATCATCTTGCTCCATCTTCACTCCAACAGTAGCCAATTCACCAATAAGATTGTTGAACCTGTCAAAGGTTTGAGTCATAGACTCATTCTTTGAAGAAGTGAAGTTCTCATACTGTTGCTTCAGAACATCTCTTTGATTTCTTTTAATGCTTTTAGTTCCAGCAAATCTTTTCTCTAGAGCATTCCAGAGAATCTGAGCATCAGTACAGTTACAAAATTGATGCTGATATTCATTGGGAATGGCCAAGAGCAGAGTGCTCAAGGCCTTCATCTCTGTCTGCCTGATTTTCCTCTTACCATCTGTCTTTGGTGGAGGTATTTTCCCATCTGGTCCAATCTTTCCTGCTTCAGAGGGTCCATTCTCAATGATGTCCCACATTGAGTAGTCTGTGAGAAGAATGTATTGCCTGATTCTGATCTTCCACATGTCAAACTCACTGGGTTTGAGCATTGGGACCTTAGAGACAAGAGTACTGTTTGATTCTGCAAAGTTTTCCATGATGAATGAATAGATGTTTCTGAGAGAATAGGCTCTGATACCACTTGTTAGGATCGATTTCTCAACAAGAATAAATTCTCAGAAACTAATATCAAAGGAGTTTGCGGAATAACACTTTGATATTCAATGAAACAGTAAACAAACAGTAAATATGAACAACTTGTAAACTTGTATTGAATGCTTGAAATCACAAGATTACACACACAACCTCAATCTTGAAGAACAGACTATTTCAAGACGAATTCTACTTCTCTAGAATTAGGAACTATGCTTTGAGGTTGATTCTCTCTAAAACGAGAACTTAGAAAAATTAATAATATCTAAAAATACTCTATCAATTCTATACATATACTGAACAAAAGATAATTACAATTAATAAAATATCTTCCATGAATATCTTCAGTCTATCCAGCTGTCATTCTTGTAATTCGGATCTTCATCCCATAAGCAACACTAATCACCTTGGAAGTATTAACTGAGACTTTGCAGCATTAACTACTAAGCAACACTAACTTCTAGCAGTACTAACTAGATAAGCAGTACTAACTTTGTTCAAGCAGCACTAACTTTGACTAGCAGTATTAATTCTACTAGTAGTAGTAATACTTAGCAGTATTAATCTTTGAAATCCTCTGGCAGTAGTAACTCTGAACTAGCAGCATTAAACACTTTGAGCTTTTCTTCAGTTCCCAACAGTGCAAGACTAGTATCTTGGCAGTGTAAGAAGCAAACCACAATGTCCTTATCCACAACAGAAGCTGAGTACATTGCTGCTGCAAGTTGCTATTCTCAGGTTCTATGGATTCAGAATCAAATGCTGGACTCTGGGGTAACCTTTCTTCACACTCCAATCTTCATTGACAATAGCAGTGCTATCAGCATTGTTAACAATCCAGTCAAGCACTCCAAAACAAAGCACATTGAAATCAGGTATCACTTTATTAGAGACTGCAATGAAAAGAAGCTTATTCAAGTTGCTAAAGTTCATACTGATAATCAGTTTGCTGATCTATTCACTAAAGCTTTTGATGTGGGTAGATTCACTTTCTTGGTCACAAGTGTGGGCATGATCAACTCTGAATGAGCTCATGTTTAATACGTGATTGTATACCTGTTATTTGTTATTTGTTTGGTGCTACTAATCATCTTTCTCAGGAAGTTTATTGCTCTGCTCAGACTAACACAAGCTTAAAAAGTGTAAGTATTGTTAATACAACCAGTGCAGTTTTAATGCTGCCAGTGCAAAGTTAATACTGCTTTCAGTTAATACTGCTCTCAGTTAATACTGCTCTCAGTTAATACTGCTCTTAGTTAATACTGCCTGTGGGTTAGTACTGCTTTAAATGAAAATAAGGTTAATAATGCTTCTTTCCCGAATCATATAAATACCCTCTTTGCCCGCCTAAAAGCTCACAACGACTCTTTGAATACTGTTCATCTTCTCTCTAACTCTTTTCTCTCAAGCAACCAGTGTGTTTCAGTCAAGTATCCTCCAGACCGATGGCATCCATGGAGTTTATTGATGAACACAATGAGATCGCAATGCTTCAAAAGCCTAAGCAGGCTGATGGATTTCATCCCATAGTTGATTTTCTCAAGTCCAGCCATATAGCTCATGATCTTACTGTGTCACCACCAATCTTTATCGAGCACCAGAAGCAATTTTGGGCCAATGCCACCATTGTTACTGAAAACGGTGTGCAGTTTATCAAGACAAGGGTGTGTGACAAACCCTTGATAGTCACTGAAGAGGTCATTCGCATCAGTCTACGTCTAGACGATGCCTCAGGTTTTACCTCTATCTCTAATGAGGATTTGTTTTCCAATCTCACAAGAATGGGGTATGAAGGCCAACATGGTGTTTTCAAATTTTACAAAGCTAACTTTTCTCCCCAATGGCGTTTCTTTGTTCATACCCTTATGCACTGTATTTCTAGAAAAACTACTGGATGGAGTCAGTTCAGTAGTACCATTGCTTTTGCTTTGGTCTGCTTGTCCACTGCCAGAAAGTATAATTTCTCCAAAATGATTTTCAATGACCTTGTGTCAAACTTGGAAAATAAAAAGAGTTTCTATATGTATCCAAGATTTGTCCAGGAAGTTATCACCACTGAATTGACGGATATACCTCAGTTTAATGAGGTATATGTACCTAAAATCCCTAAGGGCAAGGTCTTTTCAAATATGAAAAGATCTGCCAAGGACTCGGAAGGTGTTGACACCCCTTTGTTCTCTACAATGATGGTGGTGTCCCACAATCAAGAAGGTATGGCATCAGGGTCAAGGCCCTCACTAGACCATCCCACTGATAGCGAAACCCAACCTTCAACCACTATATCACTACCTCAGTCTCTTGTTCTTAAGCCAACACCAGTTATAGCCAAAACTTATATTAAGAGAAAGGTACACAAGGCTCCTTCTCTTGTTGTACCTCCTACAAACCCAGAACCTCAAAGCCCTCTAATGGAGCATTCTCCATTAGAGAATATCTATAGGGAAACCAATGGGGTGTCTCCCAACCCCAAGGAGGTGCTCACTGAGGAGATGCATGAGCATGTGGGTGAGAAGGATGCCACTACTCCTGCTAGCACAGAGGAGGCCAGTGGTAACATCACTAAGACCTTCCCCATGGAAACTTTGGGTGAGCAATCATCTAAAGGTCCCGGGTGCCAAGAAACCAAGGGAATAGGTGGTGCTTCAGCATGGCTGGAGATCCCTATTAAACATTCCAATGATCCCTCAAAAGGGGGTAACACTCCTAGAGAAGGTGAGGATAGATATGACTACCATGAATTGATTTCTACCATGTCCAAAATGGCAACTGAACTGGATGCTCAAAAGAAGGTTGTCAATGAACTCAAGAAGGCCATCATCAACCAGCAAGAAGAAATGAGCACATTAAAGAAGTTGGTTAAGAAAGTGATTCAAAAGAAGAAGAAGCAAAGATTTGTACTCAGAAGAAGGAACCCAGTGGATGATGCTCCCAAAAAGGGGGAGTCAGAAGCTGAGGTCAACAGGGAGTTTGATGCTGAGAATAAGGGGGAGATACATGGAGTTGAGGGGGAGTTTGATGTACAAGCAGTAGAAACAGAAAAAGCAGCAGTAACAGAGAAAGCAACAGAAACAGTTAATGCTGCTGAAATAAATGAAGCAGCAGAAATTGTTCAAGAGGTACTAACTGACCTCATTAGCAGAAATTTGGAAGAAATTGAGATAGTTGAAGCACTAATAGAAGCTAAACATGATACTCCTAAGGTCACTTCAAAGGCCAAAGGAATTGTCATCAAAGACAATGCTGAGGTTATCAAGAAAGCCAGTGTTGATAAGCTAACAAGAAAGGACAAAGGCAAAAAGAAGATAGTGGAATCTGACCAACCACTTAAAAAGCAAAAGTTGATTGAGTCAGATGAAGCTTTGGCTAAGAAGATTCAAGCAGAACTTGAGCAAGCAGAAACAGTTCAAGTGAAGAAAGATAGGGAAATGGCAAAAGCTCTAGCTGCAGAGCTGAATGAAGTTTATCAAAAGAGTTTGGCAATAGAGATAGCACAAAAGAGATCTGTAATTCCAAAGAAGTCTGTAATGATCAAATTGGGTGCAAAGAAGAGGCAACCTTCAAAGACCTACCTTGGCACTCAAGAGAGAAAGAAGATGATCACTTTTCTCAAAGGTGCTGTGGGAGTCAAAAAGGAAATGTTCACTAAAATGTCTTTTGAACAAATCAAAGGGTTGTATGATGCAGAGATGACTAAGCTTCAAGGAAATGACAAAGCCAGAGTTGAAGTGGAAAAGAGGATGAAAGAGAGTAATGACTTTCAATTTCAAAAACCCTTTCCCGATGATCAAGAATCACCAAGGAAGGAAGCTACTCTAGGTGAAAGTTTGAGGACTCTGAAAAGAACTAAAATGATGGCTAGAAGGAAACCAGCTAAGAAAACTAGAGTGGATGAGGAAGAAGCTAAGAAAGAACAAAAGGTAGATGAAAAAGAACAGGAACCTAAGTCTGATGAAAAGAAAGCTCAATCTCAGGAAGAACCATCCAGTACTTATGATGTAAATATGTACATGGTGGTGATGGAGAAAGTGCCTGAGCCTATAACTGTTGAACCAGTTGGTGTCAAGCCTCCTGAGATTATTCACTGGGATACTATGGAAGTATATGGAAAGGAGTATATCAGGCTGAAGGAAAGATGACAAATTTGAAGTGTATCCTACTTGGGCCAAGATTGTAAGAGTATGCTCCAGATCTAATTTATAGGAAATGTTTGAGGTGGGGATGAAACTATATGCTGATAAACTGAAATCTACAGGGATACCTGTTACAAAACTTGTGATGGAATATCTATGCATGTTGTTCAAGCCAGAGGAAGTTCAGCATGTTATCAGAAATGTTTTCAAAACCATCAACAACTGGACTCTGTATGCAAGAAGTGGAGTATATGCACTGGCTATGGATACAAATCACTTTGAATACTTCCTAGTGGATAGAGTTTACAACCATAGCAGGTTAAAGCTGCATGCTATGTTGAAGAAAAAGCTAGGTTGTGCACCAGATTCTGCAATGGCAAGATACTTGATTCAGAGAACTATTAATCAGAGTTTGGGGCTGAATCCTGATATGGGATTATGAGCAATGGAGTTTTGGGAGCATCTGAAGAACTTGAATTCTCTTCTCTAAAAGTCAAGTTAGGGGGAGATTGTTGGGAACTGAAGGTTTGATTAAGTATGATTAATGCTGCCAATACAACATGATTACTACTGCTGAGATAAGTTACTACTGCTGAGCATAGTTAGTGCTGCTGGTGAAGATTAATACTGCTCAGAGTATTAATGCTGCTGTGACTTAATACTGCTTATGTGATAATCAAGATACGTGCAGATCAAGGATTGAAGATAATCATGGAAGGTTTGAAGATAATTATAGAAGAATATACTGAAGATCTTTTAAGTTTTGTAATTATCTTTTATTTTCAGTATATGTATAGATGTTTTCAGAATAGTTTTGATATACGAGTATTCTGAGTTTTTGTTTAGAGAGAGAATTAACCTCAAGGTTTACAATCCTAGTTCTAGAGAAGTAGAATTCGTCTTGGTGAGTCTGTTCATCAAGATTGAGGTTTTATGTGACAGCTTGTAACTTTAATCATTCAATAAAGTTTACAAGTTGTGATTTATATTTTACTGTTACATTGATAGTTTGAATATTAAAGTGTTTTTCCGCAACTTCTTTAATATTGTTTCTGAGTTTTATTATTGTTGTTAAGAATCAGATCCTGACAACTTCGAAGTAGCTCTCCAACTTGGAGTTGACAAGCTGTCGATCACAAGACCAGATGACCAAATGCCAGACATAGACAAAATCCCCTCCAACTCTTTGATCACAGAACCTCAGTATGGATTTGTCTACAAGGATGATGATGGCCACAAGAAGATCTTCAAGCCTCTTCAGAGCCATAAGTACTCAAACAGTACTCTGATGAAGATCAAACAAACCATTCTGAGAAAAGTTGTGATCCCAAATATTCAAGCAATCATGCACAATTACAATAACAATCAAAGAATCAAGATGAGATATAATGAGTCACAAGCTTTGTCGTATTCATAAGTCTGACAATTAGAATTACAATATGACTCTGAATGATTCACTACTCAAAACAAGATAAAGGAATGCTTTATATAGGGTCAAACAAGGTCTTGACCTCCACACAAGCTACATGAAAAAGTCAACAATATTAAACACAAACACTTACAAATTGACTCAAAACTTAACTCTAACATTCTCCCCCTTTTTGAGAAATTTGAAAAACTTCAATTAGTCCACTTCTTCATGCTAGATTTTATCAATCCCAGATATCCCTCAAATCTTCTGATTGCTTGTCTGAATCTGATTCTGTCCTTGATTGCATCTATGACATTCTCAGTACAGATTCTTTCCATTCTAGGCATATGATCATTCTCAGCTAACCTTTGCTTCTCACTCTCCTTATACTTATCTTCCAGCTTCTTTACAACTTCTTTCAAAGTTCCATCAGAGTACTTTGCTATCTCAGCTGCTCTCATAAACCTCTTCTCCTTTTTAGTTTCATTCTCACACACAACACCAAGTTCTGGATCTCTTAGCACTGTGTAGAGTGGAGTATCTTCAAGCAGAGGATGAGTCATATCAGGTGCAAGCAAATTAATCCTCCTTTGGTTAGTTTCAATGCCAAGCTGAAAATCATACATATAAGTATGATAGATATGCCTTCGGATAAATCTCTTGATGGATTCCAGAGCAAATATAATCTCAGGATATCTGATAGTTCTTCCTCTGAAGTCATGATACATAAACTCAATATCCCAGAAGTTTATGTTGGAAAAATCAGCTTCACTGAAAGTATAAGTAGACAAATTATTCCTCTGAACTTCAAACTATGGATACCATATGCTTTTATACTGCTTCATGGTAACAAAATAAACTCGCACAATTTCATGTCTGATTCTTACCTCTTTACATGTTCTACTCCTTACTTGCAACATATTAATGTAATCCTTCTGGTATTCTGGTGACTTGTCTTGAATTCCCAGAAGTTGAGATTGATCAATCTGTTTGATATAGCTCACAAAAATCTTAACTCCTTCTTCCAAGTAAGGAACTCTTAACATTCTTCTGATTCTTTTGATCTCTTGAATGGACAACCAAATTCATCATATCTAGTAAACGGAGTAGAACCCTCTGCTGGTTTATCTGAAGGACTTGCTTCAGTTTGTGGAAACTTTGGTACAAGCGATGGTTCTTTAACAAACTCCTTCTGAATTTCTGGGCTTCCAGACTTTTTCTGATACGGCAATTCTTCTTCCATTTGAGTATCAGAATCAAGATTAACAGTTGTTTCAACATTCAGATTAACATTCTGTTCAGCAACATCATATTGAACAACATTGGGATGAGAACCAAACTCACCGAATGAAGAAACAGTCGGAATAATACTAGGTTCAGGCAATTGAATATGAACAGGACTAAGATGTAGTCCCTCAGGTGTACTCTGAGCAAACATATCATTCAACACATCAGTATCTCTGTCCTCAAACAAATCATCAAGAACACTGGCTTCATTTTCTGGAATATATTGAGCTTTTTTCACAAACTTAGTAACATCTACCAACTCATCATCTGAACCAAGTTCAACAAAAACATCTTTCTGCCCTTCTTCTTTCATTTTCCAATAAAGCTCATATTTGGCATGAACTTCAACAAAAGTATCATCTTCAAGGGCTATTACATCAGGATTTGGTAGACCTGTAATCTCCAGAATTTCCTGCCTTGTTGCAATCTTAGGATTTTCAACCCTCGATCCAACACCTTCTCCAACATATAACACAATCTCCACTTGATCATTCTGCTCAGAACCATGATCAACTTCCCTTTCCTCACCTTCAACATTTTTTGTTCTCTCTTCCACCATAACTGATACACCAGATCCTGTAGCAGCTGCCTGTTTCTCCCTTTTCTCCCCCTCATGATCATTATCTGGATCATGATCATGTACTCTAGTAGAAACAGTTGCCTGGGCTTTGCAACAAGTTTGAACTACCTATTTTCATCGTTGGCAAAGACGTGTTGATGACAGGACTTCCATCCGATCCTTGTAGTCTGGCTTGCGAATCTACTACAGATGTTCCGATCGGGTCACTAAGATGTTCGATGGTAGCAATCTCAAAGTGTGTCCAAGGAATGACAATAGGAAAACGATATGGCACTAGACTCAATTGTGAAGGAATAGAAGTCGAGAACGGGGGATGTTGTTCTCTATTTTCAATACCTTGATTCTCCGAATGAGAACCCGGTAGTTTTTGTGCTAATTCCCCGTGAGAACATGAAACTATATCTTTTTGAGAAGACATAGAGTGTAGCTTGGGTATGCGAGTGCATAAGTGGGCTGCTTATGACTTGAGCATCCGAATGCAATACATGCGACGAAGTACTAGATGAGGTTACCCTTTTGGAAACGTAGGTATGGGTTATAACACGCTCACCATCTTCTTTTTCTACAATTACACTCTCTCTGTAAAAAATTTCAACTAAGTCTCCCTCGTTTCGCCTTATATCTCCAACTACCACAGTAAGAACTTAGTCTACACGTTGTTGCCCTTCCATTTCCATGGCATCAGTACCATAAAATGGTGCAAATTCATCATTAGGCTCATCATCATCACAAATAACAACTTGATATATGTGAGTTGCAGCAATCTCAGCAGTTTGAACAATGTTTCCAGCATCAACATTATCATCATTATTTCCATCATCAGTACCATCTGATCCACCTTTAGCATAATCAGTATATGTGTCTGTTTGCTCATCATCCTTGGAACTAGAAGCAGAAGGTACTTCACTTGTATCACTGTCATTACCTGCTTGTTCATTATGTGCAAGATCCAGATCATGTTCAGAGTCATGACCTTCATCGACAGGAGGTGTCACTCTACGTAGGGTAACAACCCGTGACCCTGATGCCTCTAGTCGTCGTCTCTGACCCCCTCCAGAACCCCTCTCGGAATTTTTTCTCTTCGCTCCCTGTTTCTATACCCCCGAGGTATCACAAACCCTCAGAGACTGCGCTCGCCTAGGGGTGGAGCCTTGGGTAGGGATGACCGGTTCTGGCCGTCCCATAGACTCTCTATAATCTATGATACTAGCACACTCTGGATCTGCATAGTCTAATAAAGCTTCAGTCACAGGCATGATAAAAGGAAACTCTCTCTTTTGCCTCATCAGATACCTCATTTCAGTAACTGGAGTATGTGGATGATTAATCCTTTTAGGTATGTTGCTGTTACTTCGCAACATGCTCCTAACAATGAGCGCCATGAACCGTTGGTAAGAAATGTAATTTGGTGCCTTTGAAGTCTTCTTGGCCACCACCTTTTCATATAGTTAAGTCTAGAAAATCTAAGCATAATCAATATGCAAGTCATGAACCACTGAATAGAAGAGTTTTAGAATATGGATACTGGCATTATCTGATCCAAAGTTCTTTGTAGTTAGACACCGGTTGATCACAAAGAACATGGTGTAATAGAATGGAGGTAGGTTGTTCTTCTTGAAGTGGCTCACTTGGGTAAGTTGACCTACATAACCCATGTCTCTAATGCCTTGGAATACTTCAGCATCAGAAGGAAATTCATCATAACTGGTTTTACCTTCCTTTGCAGTTTCAGATGGAAGACTAAGAATGAATCTCAGCCTCTCTTGTGTCAAAACTGATGTTCAATTTCCAGCTTGAAAATCTGAACTCTTACTCCATTTTCTTTCATGTGGGTAACCTTGATGGTTTTCCATGCTTGGTGTACATAAAGTTCTGGAACTACTGCTTGAGCAATAAGTGCATCTCTGAGTGGGTGTCTCCAGATATCCAGTACCAAAAGGTCTATATGGATAGTGAATTGAAGATGATGATTATTTGGCTGTTGTGGTTTCATCTCAGCTGGTGAGATTAAGAATAGATCAGGGTTTGCATCTTGTGGAACTTGGAAATCAGATCGGGAGGATGGCATTGGAAACTGTTCAGAAGCTTCTTGTGCTTCTGGTGAATTCTCACCTGTCTGAACATGTTGATCTACTTTCTGATCTGCCATTGGTACCTGAAAATATTTAACAAAAAGGAACAGGGTCCAAATGGGTTAGTGAAAAATTGATTTTGACACTTTAAAAACACTTTTGAAAAAGAACAAGTACAAAATTCGCATGACAGGAATCTGCGAATTCTGATACTTAGAACATGAAACACATCAACATTTCGCAATAAAAATTCGTATACTACTCTTGTACAAATTCTGCACTTGGAATTTCAACAAGACAAGGACCAAAAATTCGTATGGAGCAATTATACGAATCAAAGACTTAGAAATATTTGACAAAAAGAGTTCAAGAATTCGTATGAATACTTATTCAAGATTTCACATGAACTTTAAACCTTAAAAAAAATCAAAGATTTTCTAGAAAATTTCATATATTAATTAAGAACACCAAGAACATCATTATTCCTTCAACCAAACCCATATTTCAAAAATTTAAATTTTGAACTTTAATCCATAAATCTTGAAGTTTTAGATTCGATTAGTGTTTAATAACCCTTGTAACCAAGAAAACTGAGATTATCATCAATCATCGACCATCAAAGTCTGTGATCTCTACGAAGAACATCAAGAACATTTGAATATCAGTTGACAAGTCTTAATCAAACAAATCCCAATTTGAAGTGATTTAGGTTAAGATTTTTAAAGCAATAAGTTCGATTAGGTCAGATTGACGTTCTTTTAGTTCTAATCAACAATAAGAAATTATCAAGATAAAGATATTTTTGACGAATTCAAAGTTCAACGAGATTAAGAAGATGAACAATCCATAACATCAAATTCAATCCAGTTAGGGTTTCCTGCAAGAAATCGAAGAACAAACAACAAAATAATGAACACAAATATAATCAAGGAAACAAAATAACACCTTTGAATCGAGAAACTCAGAAGAAATTCGAAGAAAAATCAAAAATCACAAGGAGGGGTTTTAGGGTTCACGTGCTCTGAAAGATTCGTAAGTCTAAAAACTTATGCGAAAGTGAGGTTTTCGTAGACGCTGAAACTATATATACCCGTGAATGATAGTGACACGTGGCACGATTTAATTGGACCTCCAACTTTTCGCATAAAAACACATATACGAATTGTCTTGAAAAAATAAGACAATAGTGTGTGAGAATTCGCGTGAAGAAAGTTGCTAGAATTCGTATCACTCTGATGTGCGAATTCTCAAGAATTCGTGCAACACACATCTGCGAATTCTGAGAATTTCGCATGATAGTGTTATGCGAATTCTTGACTTAGCAACTTTTCCAAGTTTTTGAAAAACATTCTAAATAGGGAAATTTGCTAATTTTCGAAACTTTTCACAAATTGCCAAAAATAGAAACTTTCCATAAATGGAAACTTTCCAAAAATGACATTTTCAACTCATTTTTAATTCCAAAAACTGTACACACACTACACACTTACAACCCTTTTCAGATATAAACTTTATGAAGCTCCCCCTTGACATGATGTCCCTTTCTTCTGATTTTTGAAATGTCTTTGTTCTTTCTTGATGTATTTGTCTGTTATTTCTTGCTGGCTACCCCTTGACATGTTGTGAATCTTTATACACACTGTATAGATATGCTCCCCCTACATATTTGGATACAGAAAAAAATGTAACAATTAAGATCAGTTTTGCTAACACAAACTTCCCTTTAATCACATTCTCCCCTTATATAAAATATGACAATTATGATTTGCTCTCAACTTCAATTTACACAATTGATTTAAACATTGAAAACTCCCTATAAGAATATAACATTCAAGATTTTCAGTATCTTGATATTGAAGTCTGAGTCCTAGATTGTTGTGTCTAGAAGTCATAGTCTTGAACATTGAAGATTGGGTCATAAACTGTAGTGTTTAGAAGCCATTTCCCTTCACTCCTTCTTGAGTTCAGGTTCCAACATCACAGGTTTAACAGGTTTTGGTACCCAGATAAGTTTGGGTCCATTCTGGTGAGTATGTGAAAACTTCATTGAGTGGCTTTCACCTCTGTGATAAACAGTATCAATAAACATTCTATGAGAAAAATACCTTTTGTATATATATGATTTGTGAACAAAATCATTATTACAACAATATGAACAACAAAGTTTTCTTTTTGCTAACCTAATCAGATGCTTGTTTGACTTGATAACATCAGGTGCAAAAGATTTACCTTTTTCAGCTCTGTTCTTCTTTCTCAGTTCAACTTCTACAACTGATTTCTGGTATTTTACTGACTCAGGAGAACCTTTGACAACCTAGATCATCTTCTCTTTCTTGGAAGTACTAAGTCTAGAATAAGCAGCATATCTATCAACAAATTTAACATAGAATGGACTAGAAGGTTTAATCTGATTTGGTTTCAAGATTTCAGATTTAACAGTTTGTTTCTTGAAAACCATTTTCTGAAATAAGCTATTTACTGATTGAAAAGAGCAAACTGCTTCAACTGAGTCATCATCATAAGAAGATGGTACAGGTGTCTCAGATGCTAACTTGTCAGATAGATTAGTATTAGCTTTCTCAAGTTGACTGATCTTGTCATTCAACTTGGCTTTTTCATTACAAATTTTGTCAAATTTGCTTTGCAAATCAGATTTAGCCTTTTGTCCCTTTTGAATATCTGAAGATAAGACAACTAACTTGTTAGTAAGTTCAGAAATTATAGCTTCAAAATGTTTTCTTTTAGCCACAAAATCTTTTTCCAAGTTCTGATTTTTCTGAGATATATCTTTGAAAAGTAAAGTGTTTTTCTTTTCAACATTTTTCTTTTCTTTTTCAAACATATCTCTTTCATTAATAACAATTATTTCAAACTCAGAAACTTGTTTAAACAATTTAGCACATTTAATTTCTAACTCCTTTTTCTCAGACTCAGCTTTCCTTGAAAGTTCAGATAATTTCAGGTTGAAAGTTTTCTCAAGTTCAACTTTCTCATTTTTGAACCTCTCATCAACTTTCTTTATCCACTCTTTGCCTTTATTCTCATAAGTTGACACTTGTAGTTCAACCTTTGTTAATTTGTCATTCAAGGCATCAATATCTGCTTTCAGCTTTGAGTTTTGACTTTTCAGCTTCTCATTTTTAACTTTGAGTTCTTCAAGTTCAGCTTCCATCTTTGGAATCTCAGGCATATATGACAATGCACAGTCTCTGTTTGTAAGAAACATATTTCCTTTTTCGTCTGTGTAAAGCATGATTAGTATCTATGAAGAATATTGCATGAAATGATATTTAATCAGAAAACAGAAGAATTTGAAGTAAAAATACAGAAAAATCACTAAAAATGAAAAACAATACAAGAATTCGTATAATACTCACACAACAAAATTCGCATGTAACAATTCGTATGTCATAATTCGCATAACACACGCAAACAACATTTCATATAGAGCAATTCGTATAAAAGGATACTAAAAGGATACGAAATGTGAACTTTTCGCATACAAGCATGTGCGAGTTCTGAGCTTTTCCCATGAAAGCTTATGCGAGTTCTCTGAATTTCGTATAAGACTCAGATGCAAATTCCTTCCAATTCGTGTATCTCTCAGGTGAGAATTCTATACTTCTCGCATGTAACTCTTGTGCGAATCCTGAGCTTTTCGTACAAATACTTGTGCGAATCCTTTCCTTAGAATCGATAAAAATAGCTATTCTGCGAATTCAGTTGCTCTGTGAGTTCTACGTGCAAGTTCTTCAATGAATATGCGAATTCTTTGGATCTTGGCCATTTTTCTGAAAAATTCAACAGAAAACTATCCAAATCTTGATGTTTGAGTCTGAAATTTTGCAAAATCACTCTTTATATCATTGTGAACAACCCTTCAAAGTGAATTTCATCAAGATCAACAATAAAAGTGAAAATCAATTATGAACAGTTCGCGACAAGAAACTTTCTAAAAATACAAAGATTGATCCAATTCAATCAATCTGTTGATCAATTGATTAACCAACCAACACAAGACTTGTTCTACTTCTACATGCGATCATTGTGAACAAAAATTTTCATCTAAAACACAATGAAATCAAAATCTTGATTTCAATAGAACAATAACTTTCCTTTTTTTTTTTGGAAATTCGATATTTTTGTCTTCAAATCATTGCATCAAATCTTTCTGAATTTTCTGATCAGGCTCTGATAACAATTGTGATCCCAAATATTCAAGTAATCATGCACAATTACAATAAAAATCAAAGAATAAAGATGAGATAGAATGAGTCACAACTTTGTCGTATTCATAAGTCTGAGAATGAGAATTACAATATGACTTTGAATGATTCACTACTCAAAACAAGACAAAGGAATTCTTTATATAGGGTCAAACGAGGTCTTGACCTCTACACAAGCTACATGAAAAAGTCACCAATATTAAACACAAACACTTAAACAAATTGAATCAAAACTTAACTCTAACATAAGTTGGCACAGAAACAGTACAAAGTGGTCCCGCAGAGAGAATGATTGATGAGATAAATGCACAGATAAGGTTTAGGGATCTCATTATGTCATTGAAGAAAACATTAGCTGAGAGCTTCACTCGGCTAATCGATGACTACCCTAAATGATTCTTGTAATAGTTAGTTTTTCATTCAGTGTAACTTCAATTATGTACTTGCCTTCTAGCATTCCCTCAATTTGAATGATAGTCTTGTCTTCAGAGGTTGAGTTCCTTTCATCTCTTAGTTTCCTAACTTAGCCATACACTCTACATTCCAATCTTTTATTTTTCAATACTTAGAGGGATATTGTTAGCTCCGATTCATTTTATAGAAGTATTAAAAAATAGGTGAAGTGTAGAAACTTCAGAAGATTGCCAAGTACACCAAGATGCACCACAGAAGTGCCAAGATCAGATGCTCTATCAACCATCTACCCGAGAAGTTCACAACTAGATCATTCTCAGATCACATAGCCTCTGTTAGTGACCACAGAGCCTCTGTGATGGCCAACCTCTGGAGATGGGAGACTTAAGGATTTCAAGACACAATGGTCAAGACAAGACAAGATCACAATGGTATGCAACTCCACGATGTTTCTACATTCCAGGTGGCATTCCTTATATGGAATGTCATCCTTTGTCTTGTACTATTGTGTGCTCTTCGTTCTATATGAGGGGAGCACCTCCTGAATTGTAGTTACGCGAGCACACACATTAGAGAGCACCTTGTATTTTCAGTATTATCCTTTGAAGAGCATTTTGCACACCCTTGTGCGTGTTCTTGGTGTATTAAGCAAGTTAATGAAGCTTTTGATTTAGTGATTAAATCCTATCTTGTTTATTGATTGCTTTGTTGATTGCATGTGTTTACTTCCAATCTAAACTATTATACTACATCTTAAATCGCTTCCGCAATCCTATTACAATGGTTTATGTAGTTTAGTGGTTTATCATCTGGACAGAACATATTGTTGTGATCAACAAGTACTATAAAAGATCCCTCAAATAGTAATTGACACATGTATGTTATGATTCCTGATTATCCTTATGTTTTGAAATAAAGTAATTTTTCTCTTATTGCTTTGTCATCATCAAATAGGGGGAGATTGTCATCCAAAATCTCTCAGTGATTTGATGATGACTCTTTAAAATACTTGGTGAAAATTATGTTTAACATTTATATGTATTAGTGTTTCACCATTAGCGATTACATACTGAGTCTGTTCAGTATCGCTGATGATTTCTAATGTATTCTGTTAAATGTAATCCTTGAAGATAAGTTTCACGACAAAGACGTTCATCGCTGACGTCAAAGACAAAGCCGATGAACAAGTAACAAGTCTACTCATGATCTAATGTGTATATCAGTGAAACCAAGATAAGTCCACAAAACACGAAGAAATACGAAGAAAAGCTGCAGCGATCGCTGACCTTAATTCAGACTCCCTGAAGAAAAGAATCCCTCAGCGATTGATGATCACAAAGCTTACTCTCCAAGTTCTTTTTCCTTATCTTTGCACAAAAAGTACAACTGTCAGAAGAGACATACCTCAGCTGCAAATCGTAAAACAACTCTGAAGACTTCGCTGTTCACCATTCAACCAAAAACATGTCGCCAAAAGTCAGAGGCATGCAACAAACCAAATAGTGATACGTGTAAAGTACCCCTGCCATGCATTTAATGCATATGGTATAAATAGAAAGGTTGATATTCACTCTAAAGTGTTGCCTTCTATCTTAGTGAACCACATATAGAAACCCTTGTTTTCTATATCCTTTCAATCTCTATCTCTTTTTCTAAGTGCAAACCTCTTTGTGATTCTTAAGTTTGTTTAGATTAGATTTTACTTAATCTTGTTTTGCAACAAACTGTAAATTATGATTTGAGTTATCAATAAACAATTTATTAAACCATAAAAATCCGTGTTTGTATTCAACCCCCCCTTTCCACAAACTTGTTAAGCACCTTCGGGACCAAAAAATCAGCAACTAAAAAAAAGAAGTCAAAAGTCACTGATTCTTCCACACTTGCTTCTATGACTCTGCCATTGAAAAAACTTTTGGTGGCTACCCAAGTCAAAATCCCTTCTCAAAAGCGGAGGTACTATTCTTCCCCCCTAAGTCTAATCTGAAGAGGCTTAGGAAACCTTTTGGGACCAAACCATCTCATCCAACGACCGATTCTCAAAAATCGGAGGCTATTGAACTTGTCCCATCAGGGCCCAGGGAATCTGTTAAACCCATGGCCACCTCCTGTGTATCCTCTCAAAAGGATACAGGTGTAAAATCGGGGAACCCCTCTCATTACATTATTCTTCCATTACTTTCTTCTTGATCATTACCCAAGTCAGTTGGGCTAAGATTATAGCATCAAGAGTGGTCTTAGTAACGTTTCACCATTTGAGAGCAGGGCCCCATAACATCTGAGAGGATAAATTCACCTTTTGGCTCTCCTCGCATTCACTAGAGCGAAATGCTTGCTCGATCTCTTGGATCTAGTTCATACAAGCTCGGATCGTTGGACCCCAAAAATTATGGTGGCTTGCTACAAAGAAAGGTCTTGTAGGAACAAACTTTTGTACCTTGACTAGTATCGACAATCATGTGCTCCTCGGTTCTAATCACATTTTCGGTGCCCCCGAAACCCACCACTTTGTTTTCGGAAACGGTCTTATGCCTCCGAAGATTGGCATCTTTGTCATCCAACATCTTCAGGACAACCTCTTGTTGCTTCTCCATTGCAAAGGTAACCAACTGCATCACATTAGTCATGAACTCCGTCTAAGGGTTCACCTCTTGAATAACGGGGTTAAGGAAGCCAAGGTTACCTTGGGTATGTGCTGTACTCTCCCGCTGGCCAATGGCGGTAAAGGTGGAGGAATAGCGTTCAAGGCTCTATCCAACTGATCCAGATTGGATACGCTTTCCTCCTGTCCATTCTCTTTGGTTTCCAGTCTACTTCGTGTGTTAACCATTTAAGACTATCACACACACGAGAATGAGGATAAAAGTTACGATCGAGAGATACAAAAGAAACATACTACTACATTCATCAATCATCAAAACAATAGCAAGTCAAGCATGCTCACGTAACAACATATTCATTATAGCATTAGCTAAGTGAAATTATGAACATATCATACACAATAATTCTCGTCACCATCATTACAATTCTCAATTAGTGCAATTCCGACGACTCTAAATCAAGGTTCGAAATGGCATGAGGCGTGGCGTGGCGGCGAGGCCAAGCCTTAAGCCTTAAGAGCCATGGCGAAGCCTTGGCGTTTTGAAGGCGTGACTTATGGCGTCAAATTTTTAATTTATATATAATATTAGATATAAAAACATATGTTTTGGTGTGTTATTCAATGAGTCAATAGTAATAAACAAGTTAAATTAGGTTATATACATTAAAAACCCGCAAATAAAACATTAAAAACATAAAAAATACCAAATATTGCATTACAAAAACTGCGCATTAGGCCATGGCGTGCCACGAGCTTAACGTGGCGTGAGACACAAGCCTTGGTGCCATGGCGGCTGTGCGGCGAGTTTTTTAGAATAGTGCTCTAAATCTATCTTATCTCATAAGTTCTACCCAATCTCACCAATCGTAACTAGTAATTTAGCTTAAGTCTAGGCATCTTACATTCATATCTAGTTCACTTAAACTATTGCTCTGATACCACTTGTAACACCCCTAAAATAGGAGAAAAATAAAACCTGGATTTAACTGAACAAACCACTACACTATATATATATATATACATACCATTACCCAAGAAGGGGAAATTGTAAAAGCGTTTACAAAAAAAATATAAATGATAAATGACAACCTACTAATCTCAACTAATCTAAGCTAGATTAAGGACGGGTGTCGCTATCATCACCAAAAGAATATCATCTCCAAGTATCGCTTGCTAGGAAAAGTTATCAACCTCAAAAATGTCCAAGATGGCAAATGAACGCTCCCCTCAAACCTTGGAAGCACCTCCACTTAGAGAACCTGAGTATATATGTCATTTGGAGAAAAGTGTTAGGCTTACGCCTAATGAGTTTAAACAATTATAAAACAACATCAGAAAATATTTAATACCAAAGGATGACAACAACTAGAGTTTATTATTAGTTCAAGCCTCATTTACCTTTTGGGAGGGAATAAGGTTTCATAAAGTAACGGGGGAGATCCGGTTTACCATTGACAGTGACCGAACACAAAAGTAAGTCACATTACAATGTTATAGAGCTTCTATTATCGCACCATTGGTTATCGAGTTCAACCAACCACAGTCAATAGTTCGAGTTCCCAATGATCTAAGAAAGACTTATTCGCTAGAGGTCAAGTATCATGGGTCACACAGTCATCGAGTTCAACCGTCCACAGTTTATAGTTCGAGTCCCTCGGTGATATAATCCACATGTCTAGCCATTATGGGGAACAAACATCCTATTTCATAAAGGTTGACTAGTGCCTATGGATCCATTACACTATAATCTATTATTTGACATTCCCTTGGATATATCAAGTGTACTCAATATAAATACATATTTGTACATATATGTCATCCAAAAAGTGAAATCCGTAGTTTTGCTTATTCCAACATAAAAATATGATCCACAATCATAACCATCCCAATGTCCATCCCAACTTTAGCTCCAAACTTTAGCTCCAAACTTTCTTTATTTTTCATTTATTTGAGTCTAGGAAATGTCTTTCATTTTAGGATTTTATTTTGCATGCCAAGAAGTTGTTCATATTATATTAAATGTGTTCATAGCCCCAATAAATGACTAGTGTTTTTTACCATCCTTTAACCTACTTTGATTTTTTTGCCAGAACTAGCCACTCTATTTTTTGGGACACAATTTGGTCTAAACTTGCTCTTAGTTCTAGGAAAGGATATAGGCCATTTGTTCTTTTCATCATGGCTATTTGACACCCTTGTTTTCAATAATTCATCAAAAAACAAGACGTTATTTAAATGAGTTTGGGGGAGGGAAATCCAAAAAAGGAAAAAGATTAACACAAAAGGAGCAAAGCTCTAAAAATATGCTTTGTTTTGGATTTATCAGTAGCACTAAAAATGTTCCATATGGACAAAGTGCATGTTGTCAACAAAAGAGCAAAAATGCCAAAATGAGCAAAAATTCCTATGTTGAAGCAAAAATGAGAGAAAAGGCTTGGTGGGAAAAAAATGTGCCAAATGAGAACCAGTGTTGGAAAGGTCCTATTAATCCTTGAATCGATAAGTTTTTTACCTACCAAAAAGAAAGGTGGGGCTAGCATATGGTTCATACAAATGGTTACCATGGTTTTGTGTTTACTTATAATTTATGAAAGGCTATGAATAACATGATGGATAGAATAATTTTACTTTTATATACACGTATTTCTATGACTTGCATTTTTCTTAAATTGAGTCATCTTTGGTTGTCATTTGGTTGCTTAGGGACAAACAATAATTTTAGTTTGGGGGTGTGATACACACTACGTATTTAGTGCTTAAACACTCTTTTCTTACCTTCTAGATATGATGTTTTACTTCTATATCCCAACTTTGAGTCATTTGTCTACCTTATTTTCCACTTATTCAGTTTATGGAGCTAAAGATTATGGTTTACTTGTTTCTATTACTGAAAAGGCCGATTAAGGTATTTTTGGGCTGAATTTATGGAACACATGTCATGCTGCAACAATAGTGGAGTAGTATGAGATTGATGGTGGACGAATTGATGATAAAAGACTTGAGCTTAAATTTGATTATTTTGGTTTGGAAAAGAATCTTTTGTTAACCTTTCGACAATTAATTAGTTGGATAATAGTTCTAGGTGAATTTTATCCATACCCCCTCCTAAAGGGGGTATGTGAGTGAGGTAGGAGGGGGTATGTGGGTGATATAGGAGGGGGTATGGGGGGTTTTGTGAGTGAGGAGGGGGTAGGAATAACAACACCCTAGTTCTAAGACCATCCACATCCCTTCAATTCATTTATACTTTCAATCGTCACACATCAGCTTTTGCAATTAGCATCTATACACGTGCAATTCATCTACACCTTCAATTGTAATTTTAGATAATTATAAAATTTAATGTTTAAATTAATTTAACTATATTGTACACTTATATTTTTTTTAAATAATTAATTTAATTTAAAAATAAATTAACATTATTAATTCATAGCATATATTATTTTATATAAAAAAATAGTTTATTTAAACAATTAAGAAAAAAGAAAAAAAAGAGGTGAAAATGGAGATGGTAACATGGCTTACAAAGAGAATTGCATATCTTGCAGTTGAAATCCTAGGTAGCATAGAAATTTGATTTACAATTGCTTTTGAAATTGCAATTGAAAGTCTTGTGTGGATGCACACACGGAAGGCAACTCAATTGCAAAAGCAATTGCAAACCCCTTTGTAGATGCCACGTTGGATGATGAATTGCAAGTGTTGCAATTGTGTTTGCAAGCCATGTGGTCTTCCTCCATATTTTCAGTTTTTTTTAAATACACTAAATCTTATATAAAACAATATATTTTCTAAATTAATAATGTTAATTTATTTTTTAATTAAATTAATCATTCTTGTTTAAAAAAATATACTATATATTTATATATGTTATTTTTTAAATAAAATATAAATAAAATATAATTAAATATTATAATTACCTAAAATTACAATTACACATATTAAAACATACAATACTGATAAAATTACATATAATATAATCTAATACGCACGATTAATAAAATAACACAAATAAAATTACATCTTTATTCGTCTAAATGTTGTCGAATATTTTTATCGTACAATTTTCGTTGCTACTCTGTCATAGTTGATGGATCCATTTCCATCAACCTGATTGTCAGTTCTTCTTATTTAAGTTGATCTTTCATTTTCTCCCGTTCCTCTTTCTTTGTCTATCGTTCTTCTTTTTTTCTCTTTCGTTCTTTTATAGCTTATTTATATTTGTTCATTGCTTATATTTTTTCAGCATTGTGATTGAATTGTTCTATCATCTCCTTATTAATACAGTCGATAGAGTTAGTTGATAAAGATTTTTGTTTACCTTTATCCTTTGAAGTTTTCCTTCCCATTGGATGAGTAGTCGACGTTAGCTCAAGGGTCGATGTGTTTGTATTTGAGGATGATGAGGTGTACTGGTCCGAACCATCATTTTTTGTTCCCTTCGACCCCCTATTTTCTACTAAGTCAACCTCTACAGGTCTCTCTCTCGTTGACTAGTCCATTTTTCTTGATCTCGCAATTCAACCAAAGCATGCAAAAAGTTGAATTGTCCACCTTCCAACGAACGATATAACTCTAGTGCTCTTTTTTTTTGTTGTCTTCTTCATTCAGCCCACTTTCACGTTGGTGTAGGATTTGTTCGTAACACCCCAAAAAACTTTGAAACTACATGATTTAAGCGGCTCCAACGATTCTGAAGTGCTTGACGATTCCAACTTTTCTGAGAACTCGTGTTACGGTTCACGTCGTAATATTCTAGTACACGATTCCCAAAATTTAGCTTGCTTTGATCAGTACCAATTGTTGCATCTTTGCCTATGTTGAGCCAAGCACTACACAACAATATGTCATCTTTGGTTGTCCATTGGTTTTTTTTCGTTTTTAGAACCGCTTGCTTGCTCCAACACGAGATTTGATTGTGTAGAAAATTCTGGAAATTGAGAAGGAGGAGTAGTAGGATTTGGGTAAAACGACATTTGAAAATTGTGTGGATAGTTTGGGAAATTTGGATTCAGGTATATTGGCATTTGAAAATTGTTGGGGTTCATCATAGGAAAGTTAGGATTGGGGTACATTGGAGTAGGAACATTTATGTCTTCTGCATCCTCATTTGAATTACAAAATGAAGGTTGGGAGAAACTAAAAAATGGGTTTAATTGGGGCTTTCATGGATTGTATGTTCCCAGTTTCGACTCAAACAATGATATAAACGAGAATATGTAAAATAGATTAGAGTACGGAAGCGTTTTAATGCATAAGAATGGGTTGATTGGTAGTAGACACACACAAACAAGTATTTAAGACAATAACAAAATATAAGAATGATTCACTGAAATATTGCCTTCATTGACTTGCTAAAATACACCAAGAACACATAGTTGTGTGTGTAAAATGCTCTCAACAGATTATCTCTCTCTAAAATAGGCGTGAATGTAAATTGTGTGTGCACCCTTAGAAATCAGGAGGTGCTCACTTCATGTACAGATTAGTGGAGCACACAAACGTACAAAGAAAAAGCTTCCATTCCATACAAGTAATGACACCTGGAAAGTAGAATATCGTGTGTATACTATTTGATATGCAGAATCTTCGTACAGCAGGGGCACGTGATAAGCACGTGGTCTTGTTTCTTCATGAAGAGCATAAGTCTTACATCTTCTAGAGGTAGCCACCACAGAGGCTCTGTGAAGGGTCATAGAGGCTCTGCGGTCTGAAGTTGATCTTCAGGTTAAGTTATTTGCGGATGATGGTCGATATAGGATCTGACCACATACTTCTGTTGAATCTTGGTGTATGGCAGATGTCTTCTGTGGTTCCTATACTTAGCCTATTTTTCAATACTTCTATATATGACATATGGAGCTAACATTCTCCCCCTAAGTATTGAAAAAAAATGTGAAAGTTGAGTGTATGGCTAAGTAAGAAACGAGAGGTAAAAGGAACTCATCCTCTGAAGACATATTTTCATTCACAAAATTTAAGGATGCCAGAAAGGCATTTACAGAAGATAAATAAAGGAAAATACAAGAACAAATTACAAAAGAAAATATTGTGGAAAATCATCTATAGGTTGAGTGAAGCTTTCAGCTAGAGTTTTGCGCATGTTAAAGATGAGATCCTTGAACTTCAACTGTGCATTTATGTCACTGATCATATCCTCTGCAGCCCCCCTCTAAACTCTTTCTATTCCAATTCTTTTGAGAATCGTGGCCCTTATCTTTAGAAGGGTGTCATTTGAATATTTGTTGCTCTGACTAGGCTTGAACAGTGATCCCACAAATCAAGCAATCATGTTTAATCACACACAAAGGAATTAACAATCAAGAGAATAAGATGAGAGAATTTTAGTCACTGGATTTCGTATTCATATGTCTCACAAAGAAAGATTATAAAGACTCTGAATGAAAGCTTATGTGAATGTACTAAAACAAGACAAAGAAAATGCTTTATATAGGGTCAAACAAAGACTTGACCTCTACACAAGCTACATGAAAAAGTCAACAATATTAAACGCTAAGACTTAACCAAATTGACTCAAAACTTAACTCTAACATTCTCCCCCTTTTTGAGCAATTTGAAAAACTTCAATTAAACCATCTCTTCATGCTAGTTCTTCTCAATCCCAGATATCCCTCAAACCTTCTGATTGCCTGCCTGAATCTGATTATGTCCTTGATTAAATCTATGACATCCTCAGTACAAATCCTTTACATTCTGGGCATATGATTATTTTCAGCCAACCTTTGCTTCTCACTCTCCTCATACTTATCCTTTAGCTTCTTCAAAACATCTTTCAGAGTTCCATCAGCATACTTAGCTATTTCAGCTGCCATCATAAATCTCTTCTCCTTTTTAGCATCATTCTCATACACAACACCAAGTTCTGGCTCTCTTAGTACTGTGTAGAGTGGAATCTCTTCAAGTAGAGGATGAGTCATATCAGGTGCAAGCAAATTAACCCTCCTTTGGTTAGTTTCAATGCCTAGCTGAAAATCATACAGATAAGTATGATAGATATGCCTTCGGATAAATCTCTTGATGCAATCCAAAGCAAATACAATATCAGGATGCCTGATAGTTCTACTTCTGAAGTCATGATACATAAACTCAATATCCCAAAAGTTTATGTTGGCAAAATCGGCTTCACTGAAAGTATAAGTAGACAAGTTCTTCCTCTGAACCTCAAATTGTGGATACCATATGCTATTATACTTCTTCATGGTAACAAAGTAAACTTGCACAATTTCATGTTTGATCCTGACTTCTTTTTGAGTTCTGCTCCTTACTTGCAACATTTTGATGTAATCCTTCTGGTATTCTGGTGACTTGTCTTGAATTCCCAGAAGTTGAGCTTGATCTAACTGTCTAATATAGCTCACAAAAATCTTAACTCCTTCTTACAAGTAAGGAACTCTTAACATTCTTCTGATTCTTTTAATCTCTTGCATAGACATACCAAATTCATCATATCCAGTAAATGGAGTAGAACCCTCTGCTAGTTTATCTGAAGGTCCTGCTTTAGTTTGTGGAAACTTTGGCACAAGCGGTGGTTCTTTAACAAACTACTCTTGATGAATTGGACTTCCAGCCTTCTTCTGATATGGCAATTCTTCTTCCATTTGAGTATCAGAAACATGAATATCAGGCATATGAACATCAAAATCAGGATTGACAGATGATTCAACATTCAGATTAACATTCTGCTCAGCAACATCAGATTGAACAACACTGGGATGAGAACAAAACTCACTGAATGAAGGAACAGATTGAACTACAACAAAACTTTGTTCAGGAATATGCTAATGAAAAGGACTTAGATGTAGTCCCTCAGGTGTACTCTGAGCAAACATATCATTCAATGCATCTGTGTCTCTGTCCTCAAATAGATCATCAAGTATACTAGCTTCATTCTCTGGAATCTCTTGAGCTCTTTTAACAAACTCAGTAACATCAACAACTTCATCATTAGATTCCAGCTCCAAGAATTCATTTCTATGCTCTTCCTCTTTCACTTTCCAATACAGCTCATACTTTGCATCAACTTCCTCAAAAGTATCATCTTTAAGAGCTATAACATCAGGATTAGGAAGACCTGTAATCTCCAGAATTTCCTGTCTTGTTGCAATCTTAGGCTTTTCAACCCTCGGTTCAACACTTTCTCCAACATACAACACAATCTCCACTTGATCATTCTGCTCAGAAACATGATCAGCTCCCCTTTCCTCACCTTCAACATTTTCAGTTCTCTCTTCCACCATAACTGATACACCAGATCCGGTAGCAGCTGCTTGTTTCTCCCTTTTCTCTCCCTCATGATCATTATTTGGATCATGATCATGTACTCTAGTAGAAATAGCTGTCTAGGTTTTGCAAGAAGTTTGAACTACCTGTTTGATTTCAGATAGAGCAAACATAATATCAGCTTTGAAAGAATGAAACTCTGAGGCACTAACCACATCTGCTGGTTGAACAGTCTGTGGCGGTTGATTTTGTTGGTGGGATTGCAGAAGGGTAAGAAGATCTGCATCTTGCTGAAAATCCGGAGCTTGAGATAGCAACTTTGCAAGCAGCAAAGATTTAAGCTCATCAATAGATAAATCAACAGGTTGAGTGTTTGGAGTTTGCTGGCTATGTTGTACAAGCTTAGGTTGAATAATTGGATCCTTCCCTTTCAAAAGACGTTTAATACCACCAATTTCTTCCTCCACCTTCTCAAAGATACGGGTTTCAACAGCCTTTAAGGCACCGTCGACTAGTTCCTTTGACACGAAGTCTGGGTGAGTAACTCCGGTATCACTTAGATTAACCGTTTTCATGACAAATGACGAATTAATTTCATGGCCTGTGTTCATCGTTGGCAAAGACGTGTCGATGACAGGACTTTCATCCGGTCCTCATAGTCCAGTATGCGAATCTACTACAGATGTTCCGATCGGGTCACGAAGACATCCGATGGTAGAATTAGTAAATAGTGTCCTAGGAAGAATAATTGGTAAACGATATGGCACTAGAATCAATTGTGAAGGAATAGAAATCGAGAACGGGGTATGTTGTTCTCTATTTTCAATACCTTGATTCTCCAAATGAGAACACGGTAGACTTTGTGCTAATTCCCCGTGAGAACATAAAACTATATCTTGTTGAGAAGACATAGAGTGGTTGGCTTCGGTGTGCGAGTGCATAAGTGGGCTACTTATGTCTTGAGCATCCGATCGCAACACATGCGACGAAGTGCTAGATGAGGTTGCCCTTTTGGAAATGTAAGTTTGGCTAATCACACGCTCACCATGTTCTTTTACTATAATTTCACTCTCTCTCTCTCAAAATTTTCAACTAAAACTCCCTCGTTCTTCCTTATATCTCCAACAACCGTAGTAAGAACTGAGTCAACACGTTGTTGCTCATCTACTTCCATGGCATCAGTACCATAGAATGGTTCAAAAACTTCAGTTTCATCATCATCACAAACATTATCTTGATCTGTGTGAGTAGTAGCAACATCAATAGTTTCAACAAAATTTCCATCATCAGCAATATCATCATCATCATGATTATCACCATTATATGATCCACCTTTAGCAGTTTCAGCATCAGAATCTATTTGATCATCATCCTTTGAACTAGAAGCAGACGACACTAAATTTGTATCACTTTCATTATCTGCCTGGTCATCATTTGCAAGATCTAGATCATGTTCAGAGCAATGACCTTCATCGACAGGAGGTGTCACTATACGTGGGATAACAACCTGTGACCATGATGCCTCTAGTCGTGGTCTCTGACCCCTTCTAGAACCCCTCTCGGAATTTTTTCTCTTCGCTCCCCGTTTCTGTACCCCCGAGGTATCAGAAACCCTCACAGACTCCGCTCTCCTAGGGGTGGAGCCTTGGGTTGGGATGATCGGTTCTGGCCTTCCCATAGACTTTCTATAATCTATGATACTAGGACACTCTGAATCTGCGTAGTCTAATAAAACTTCAGGCACAGGCATGATAAAAGGAAATTCTTTCTTCTGCCTCATCAAGTATCTCATCTCACTGACTGGAGCATGTGAATGATTGATTTTGGTTGGAATGCTCTTGTTACTCCTCAACATGCTTCGAACAATAAGCGTCATGAACAATTGGTAAGGAATGTAATTCATAGCTTTTGAATTTTTCTTGGCCAACACTTTCTCATATAACTCAGTCCAGAAAATTTGAGCATAATCAATATGCAAGTCATGAACCACTGAATAGAAGAGTTTCAGAATGTGACTGCTGGCATTATTTGATCTAAAGTTCTTGGCAGTGAGGCACCGGTTGATCATAGAGAACAGAGTATAATAGAACGGAGGCAAATTATTCTTTTTGAAATGGATTACTTGAGTAAGCTGACCTACATACCCCATGTCTCTAATGCCTTGGAGTACTTCAGCTTCAGAAGGTAATTCATCATAATTGGTTCTACCTTCCCTTGCAGTCTCAGATGGAAGACTAAGAATAAATCTCAGCCTCTCTTGTGTGATAATAGATGTGAAGTGTTCAATTTCCAGCTTGAAGATCTGAATTCTTACTCCTTTTTCGTTGATGTGGGAAACCCTGATGGTTTTCCATGCTTGCTGTACATAGAGTTCTGGAACAACAGCTTGAGCAGTAAGTGCATCTCGAAGTGGATGGTTTCTCAAGATATCCAGTACCAAAGGATCTATACGGATAGTGAACTGAAGATGATGATTATTTGGCTGCTGTGGTTTCATCTCAGATGGTGAGATCAAGAATAGATCAGGGTTTGCATCTTGTGGGACATGGAAATCAGATCGAGAGGATGAGATTGGGCACTGTTCAGAAGCCTCCTGTGCTTCTAGTGAATTCTCACCAGTCTGTACTTGCTGATCTACTGTTTGATCTGCCATTTGTACCTGAAAAGATATAACAATAATGGACAAGGTCCAAATGGGTTAGTGAAAAACTAAAAGAAATGATTTTTGACATTGAAAACCAAATTTTGAAAAACTCTAAGTCAAGAATTCGCAAGATAGGGATCTGCGAATTCTGTATTTTGGAATTCAAGGATACAAGCAATAATTCATTAGAAGAATTTCGTAGACTCCAGAATTCGTAAGATACAACTTTACGAATTTCACACTTAGAACAATAATTCCAATGAATAACTCCAGAATTCGTAAGATGCAAGTTTACGAATTTCACACTCTGCGAAAATTTGACAATGAAACTCAGAATTCGTAAGGCACTGTTAAAATCAAGAATTCGTATAACCTTGTTTTCTTGAAAAGTTGCTAAGTGTTCATAAGAACATTAAGAACACATTCAAAACTTCAATATGAACCCAGATTCAAAAGGTTGAAATTTCTAATTTTAACCCTATAAAATTATTTTGTTAGGATCGATTTAGGTTAAAAACACTTTTGGATCAATAAATCTTAGAATTTTAACAACAAACAAGCTTTTAATCTTGATTTTTTTTGCAAGAATATCAAGAACCCAGATTATGAACACCAAAAGTCAGATTCATCAAACCAACCCAACAATGTATCGAATTAGGTCAAAATTATGATTAGAAATAGTTCGATTTCTGTATAATTAATGGTCCTTTAGTTCGAATTTCCACTTAGAAACATTATCAAGATCAAAAATCGAAGAAAAATAACAAGGTTAATACGAGTTCTTCGATAAGAACAGTTCATCGAATGGACAATCCTAAATCTAAGTCCAGATTAGGATAACCTGCAACAAATTCAAACAACAAACATGAAATAACAATGAAAATACAAATAAAGAACAAGTAAGACACCTTTTGATTGAGAAAAAACATAAAGAAATCAAAGAAACGAGAAGTCGCAAGGAAGGGTTTGTTAGGGTTTGTGCTCTGGAAGATTCGTAAGATAAACGATAAATCTGGAAAAGTGAGGATTTCGTAGAAATAACCCTATTTATACTCAGGAGTGAGGGTGACACGTGGCACAATCTGATTGATCACTCACTTTTCGCAGATGAGTCTGATGCGAATTGTCTTTGAAAAATAAGACAATTTGTGTGAGAATTCACAAGATACAAGTTCGCGAATTCTGTGTAAAAGTTCAAGAATTCGTAAATCAGTGTGATGCAAATTCTTCACATTTCGCAGAAACACTTATGCGAATTGTTAGAATTTGTAACACTCAGATATGCGAATTCTCAAGAATTCGTATCACACACATCTGCGAATTCCTCAGATTTCGCATGTGTGTGTTATGCGAATTCTTGACATAACATAATTTCCAGCTTTTGAAAAAACATTCTAAATGAGGAAAATTGCTAATTTTGAAAAGAAATTTGACTTAGATTTAATTCTAAAAACAGTTTTAAACACACTGCACACTTACAACCCTTTTCAGAATATAATCTGTAAGCTCCCCCTTGACTCATTGTCTGTTTCTTCTGTTCCTTGACATGATGTATTTGTCTGTTTGATTTTTGCTGGGCTCCCCCTTGACATTGTATGGAACTTGTGAACACTTGTATAGATATGCTCCCCCTTCATATCTGCATACAGGTAAAATATAACAATTAAGAACAATTTCTCTTTTCTTATACAAACTCCCCCTATATAAGATATAACAATTAAGCTTAAAACTTCCTGGTATGATTTGACATTTAAGTTCTTCAGTATCTAGACATTGAAGTTTGAGTCCTAGACTACTTTGTCGAGAAGTCACAGTCCTTGTACATTGAAGATTGGGTCCTAACCTGCTGTGTTTAGAAGCCATTGCTCTGCTCACTCCTTCTTGAGTGGAGGTTCCTGCATCACAGGTTGTACATGTTTTGGTACCCAGATAAGTTTGGGTCCATTCTGGTTAGTATATGGAAGCTTCATTGAGTAGTTTCCACCTCTGTGATAAGCAGTATCATTAAACTTTTTATTAGAAAAATACCTTTTGTGAACATGTGCTTTATGATCAAAATCATTACTACAACAATATCAACAACAAAGTTTTGTTTTTGCTAACCTGATTAGAAGCTAGTTTGACTTGATAACATCAGGTGCAAAAGTTTTACCTTTTTGAGCTCTGTTCATCCTTTTCAGTTCAGCATATGCAGATGATTTTTCGTATTTGACTGACTCTGGAGAACCTTTGACAACCCAAATCATCTTCTCTTTCTTGGAAGCATTGAGTCCAAAAGCATATCTATTAACAGATTTGATTTGATCTCTTGACAGTCTTCAGAAAAACAACCTTTCACAAATCATCTTGATTTATCTTGGAACAAACTTTCTTCAGAAGCTTTTGTCTTTGAATCAGCGGAAGCATTTTTTACTTTGACAACTCTTCATAGCTTTGAAATTGATCTTTGCAAAATTCTCCCCCTTTTTGATGATTGAGAGCATCATTATCATCAAAATTTCATCAATTTCAGCACAGACTTTGATTTCCCCCTTTGAAAACAAATAACAATGTCCCATTTGACAATTGGCGCGCTTTGATCTGAGAGCTGTCAATTCATGAAAGATATATATCCGAATCTTTTCAAATTCAGACATAATGAACGTGGTAACCCTGAATCAACAAATGAAATAGTTAAGAATGCCTGTCAGTAACACAAAGTCACTGTGTACAACGAATGTACAATTTGAGGAGCTGGCTTGATGATGACTCCCCAGGACTTCCATTCAATCATTGAAAAACACAAGGTTTATCTATGAATGTTCTGACAGAAAAACAGATTTTCTATGTGCTCGTGCTTGTGTATGAAAGAATTTAGCACAATGATTGTGTTTCATAAGGCTCAAATTGTGTAAACTGTTGAGACAACAACGAATAATACACGGACTCAATGTGCATGAAAGAGGTGCGAAGGTGGGGCAACTTTCCTTCTTTTTCAATATCTAAATCTTCCGAGAGAAGATTAGATAACATATATGCTGCGTCCCCAAATAAAATGAAACATTTCTTTGTTAAGAAAGAAATGAGTGGTTGGTGGGGTTAATGCAAGAGTTGGCATGGGCTCACTGCCTGTTTCAATGATGGTCACCAAAGAATGTGAACCAATCAGAAATGTGGTTGCCCGACTTAGAAATAAGTTGGTGCAGAGTTCTGATATTCTTTTAACTCTATTCTCACACCCTCTTTCTTTTTATCATTAAAGCTCACTTCTAACCAAACTCTCATTTTCATTTTTCTGCTCCACACAATTTGAATAACTCAACCGGATGAGTTATCTCCCCCGCTCTTTGATTTTGACCCCTCACCGCTCAATCACTCAAGGATAACTTCCTGGGTAGGAAACACTGGTTGACGTGAATCTATGGAAGTTCTGTTTAAGCTCACACATGAATCCCATGTAAGTCCTAAAAAGCATGGTTGCTCAACAAGTTAATTGAACAGTTAAGCACAAAGTGTATGATATCATTCCCAAAATGTATGCTCATGAAATTTGAGCAATTGAACATTGAAGATTTCTCAAAACAATGATATTGAATGAATGAAATGAAATCAAAAGAATTGTTTTGAGAATCTGACAATGTATCAAGCATATCAAATGAAATGGATAGGGTATCAAAGAACTGGATATTTTGTTTATATGAACAAATATAAACAATTTAGCAAAAAAGCACAAATATGAAAAAGATGAATAATGCTCAACAACTTTGAATTTCAAACGGGGGTATTACCATCGAAAAAATATGTTCGATATGAGACATGATAATAACAAATTTAAATGAAGTACTGAACCGATGTGTGTGAATAATTTACAGTATATGGATAAGACAATACACAAGTATTGATCTTTAGAAACACACGGTCAGTTAAACATTAAGCTCAAAATTTGAAAAACATTTAAAAGCTCACTTCTGAATTCATGAAATCTTTTAAGAATAAAGAAGTGGTTTGAACATTTAAGAAACTGTTTTTCATGTTCGAAAGTTGTTCTTCTTTCAAACAATCAGAGATCTAGGACAGAAGATATTTACCTTTTCATTCTCCCCCTCAAATCATGATAGAATGATTTAGGTCATGTTAGCTCCCCCTGGATATTATTAAAATATCCAAGTCTGAACATTGAAGAATGGTCCTGATATGTTATGTGATCAGAAGCCATCACCTTTACTCCTCCTATAAATTAAGCATCTGAAATATGTCAGTTAAAACAGGATAGAGAACAGACACTCCCTTTTGAATTATAGACCATCATATCAGTAAAAACTATCAGTGAAAAAATACAGGATAGAGATCAGATCAATTCTCTTGGGATGAAGACCATCATATCCATTGGATGCAAAAACAGAAGTAAGGTCTTTTGATCGTTGAGGTCCGAGTCCTAAACTATTGTGTTTAGAAGTCATACTCCGTTGAAGAACGGGTCCTAAGCTTTGTACTTTAGAAGCCGTAATCTTGACATTGAGGTACGGGTTTTGAATCGCTGTGTTCAAAAGCCATTGTTCTCTTACTCCCCCTTGACTTGAGGTGCCTGCAACAAAGAATCAGTTTTCTTCTTTGGTACCCACTGGTATTTGGGTCCAGAAATGTTAGTTGCAGTTCGTGTGGGGGTAACCGAGTAAGAACCATACCAGTAATGATCATTGGTCTTGTGGATATGATCATGTGTACAACAGTAAGAACAATAAACTTTATTACCTGAAAACCTGAATAGTTGATCTCTTGAGTATATAAGGTCAGGTTTACCTTTATGCTATTTGTTCTTCTTTGCTTTGTGTGTATGTACACATGATGTGTTTCCTTTCAGCTCATCTTTCTTGTCATCTTTGACTGATTTCTTCATCCATACCAGTTTCTCTGACTTGTAACTTCTTCTTCTTATAGATGTATCTGAACCATCTAAATATCTATCATAGAAAATGTTAGTTCGACGAATCTGATCAAAATATTTAACTGACCTTTGTGAAGAGACAGATTTCTGATTTGATCTTGAGACAGATTTCTCAAGCTCTTTGATCTTTGAAGCAAAGTTATCTCTTTCTTTCACAAGCTGGTCAATCTTCTTCGAGAACTCAGACTTCGTCTTCTGCTCGTTCAGTGCATTAGCAGATAGTTCAGATAACTTTGAAGTCAGTCTTTTGATTTCAGTCTCAAAAACTGATCGTTCTTCTTCAAACCCTTTCTCTGAATCATTTCTCTGGCCGGATGGTTCCTTAAAGAATCCCACATTCTTCTGTTCTATGGCCTTCTTTTCTTTAGTAAATTTCTCTCTTTCCAAAATAAGCACTTTCTCAAAATCGGAAATTTGTTGAGAAAGTTTTATGCATTTAAGATCCACAGACTTCTTTGAAAAAATTTTCTTTTCATTTTCAAAATCATCTTTATGTTCAGCAAGATGTTGTTCTAAATCAGATATATTCTTTCTAAGCTCAGCGTTCTCAGATTCCAATCTCGTTATCTTCTCATCATTTATCCCAGAAGATCTTTTCATAAGATCTTCACTGATTGTCTTTAAAGCACAATTTTATTCTTTCAATAAAATGATTTCAGCATAATACTCTTTTGACTTTTGAGAATGAAAGTCAACAGCATGACCCAAATTAATTTTCTCTAATTTCAGCTTTCTATTCTTCTTTTCAAGATCTGTAAAAAATCCCATGATAAATGAGTAAGCAGCTTGATATGAATGATCGTTCCAAACTGTATATCAGAAAATCAAAAATCAGATTAAATTTGAAATCTAGCACAAAATTTAAAAATTTGAACAACACTTGTTATAGCGCAAAGTAAGGTTCTCGCTATCAGTGTAAGGAGCAAAGTGAGCTTTGCGTGAGACTTGGATGGCGCAAAGCAAACTTCTCATAAGCCGTGGAAGACGCAAAGTACACTTCTCGTGAACAATGTATGGCGCAAAGTGGGGTTTGCGTGACCCACTGAAGACGCAAAGTGAGACTTTGTGTGATAGCCTTGAAGCGAAAATGAGACTTTGCGTGATAGACTTGAAGCGCAAAGTGAGACTTTGCATGAGAGCCTTGAAACGCAAAGTGAACTTTGCGTGATAGTCTTGAAGCGCAAAGTGAAGTTCTCTTGATCCTCGTATGACGCAAAGTAAGTTTGCGTGAGCCTTTGCTTTGCGTGAATAGCTAGATACACAAATGAGACTTTTCGTAAGAAGTACAAGACGCAAAGTAGCTTTGTGAGCTACAGGATGCGCAAACTATGCTTTGCGTGATAAGCTAAAGACGCAAACTGTAGCTTTGCGTGATCTGATGAATACGCAAACTGAAATTCTTAAAGTCTGGAAAAGCTCGTGCAAACTTCTATGAACTCGCGCAAATCGTATGAACTCGCGCAAACCGTAACTGACTTGTACATTTCGATCCAAATTGATTCAAATCTGCAAAATTGATCTCAAGAACTTATCAGAATCATCGAAAAACACTATGAAACACAAATTTACAAACAAATTTCGATTAAAAACAACAATTCACACATTTTCGATGAAGAACAGTGTTCGAACAAAAATGTCAAGAAAAGTTCAAAAATCGAAAATTGGGATCGAATTAGTTAGAATCACAAGATGTAATCAATACACAAATCAATCCTAAACACAAATCGAATCCAATGAGTCCATTTTCTTGCACTAAAAACGATTTTTCACAAAAAATTCGGATGAACAGTGAAAAACACGAGTTCTTGATTTTTTTTTGAGAAAATCAAATTTTCGATCTAAAGCTCCAGATTTCAATTCAAACTTTGTTCAAATTATTTCTGAAAAGTTTGGTTCAGCTCTGATACCAATTGTTAATCATAAAATTCCAAAACAATCAAGCAATTACTCAATAATATGACAATTAAGATGAAGAACTAGATAGAGAAAGTAGATCTTGAATCCATTAGTTACAAGTCTGAATATTACAATACTTTCTTACAACTCTAGCTCGATACTCGTTCGTTACTACAAGATTACAAAACAAACACCTATTTATACCACAAACTAAACAAGACTTAATGACTAAGGAAAGCTAAACATACATTGACTTTCCTAATACAATGACAATGTTGATTTTTACATCTTTGACTTTCCTATTAAATCTTGGATACAATATTTAGACTTAACAAAAGTACACTTCTCGTGAACAATGTATGGCGCAAAGTAGACTTCTCGTGAGCCGTGGAAGACGCAAAGTGAAGTTCTCGTGATCCACGTATGGCGCAAAGTGAAGTTCTCGTTAACCGTGTATAGCGCAAAATGGGATTTGCGTGACCCACTTAAGACGCAAATGTGACTTTGTGTGAGAGCCTTGTAGCGCAAATGTATCTTTGCGTGATAGCCTTGATACGCAAACTATAATTTTCCTTAAAACCCGGATAAGATCACGCAAATGTCGATGAACTTGTGCAAAGCTAGATGAACTAGCGCAAATCGTGGATCTAGCGCAAACTTGTATCTGACTTGCACAATTCGATCCAAATCGATTCAAACCTGCAAATTTGATCTCAAAAACTTATCAGAATCATCGTCAAACAATACTAAACACAAATTCACTATCAATTTTCGATTAAAACCAACAATTCACACAATTTCGATCAAGAACAATGTTCAAGTTCGAGTTTCAAGAAAATTTCAAAAATCACGAATTGACATCGAATTTGATTGAATTATGATATGTAATCAATACAAGAACCAATCCTAAATACAAATCGAATCTAATGATTCCATTTTCTTGCATCAAAAACGAATTTTCCACCAAAATTCGGATGAACAGTTGTTAGACCACAGTCTCATAGGATTCAAGATCATCCAAACTGAAGATCACAATCTGAAGCTAAAGCCGAAAAGTCGACTCTCGATATAAAGTCTAATGTCATTTGTAATAAATGTCAAAGTAATTAATGTTTATTGTTTATTTGTATTTGATGTAATTAGATATTTAGCATAACTAAATATCTAAGTTTAGTTTGGTTAGTTTATTATAGTTAGTTATTAGTTAGATATAATATCTATTTGTTAGATATTATTTAGATATAATAGTTTTATATTGCAACTTGTTGTTGCAAGTTGTTGGTTGATAGAGTGTCTTAGAAGCTAGAGATATTATCTGATATCTCAACAACTCTCTCAGATTAGACAAGATCAGATCACATACGAACACACACTTAAAGGTGTAAAAGAGAGAAAACAAGAGAACACAAATAGCTTGAATCGATCAACCTTGTAACCATTTGTTATAATCAATACAGGTTGGTAATCTTATTGTGTTGTTAATCTAAGAACTTGATATAAACATTGTTGGACCGACAACAGTAAAAACACGAGTTCTTGAAAAAATTTCAGAAAATCTCAATTTTTTGATCTAACACTCCAGATTTCAATTCAAACTTTGATCAAATCATTTCTGAAAAGTTTGGTTCAGCTCTGATACCAATTGTGAATAATAATTTCCCAAACAATCAAGCAATTCTCATAAAAGATATGACAATTATCAAGAACAAGAGAGAGAAACTAGAGAGAGAGTAGAGAGAGAAACTAGATCTTGAATTCTCTAATCACAAGTCTGATATTACAATAAGAATCTTAAGCAATTACAAGGAAGCTAAAGCTATTAAAACCACTAACAAAAACTAAAACTTAACCAATAAGGAATCTAAACACCTTTGACTTTCTAAGACAATGACAATGTTGACTTTTACATCTTTGACTTTCCTATTAAATCTTGGATACAATATTTAGACTTAACACAGATAATTTCAAATTGAAGGTTTTCTCAAGTTCAACTTTCTCTTTCTTGAACCTTTCATCAACTTTCTTTAGCCATTTTTTCCTTTAGATTCATAAGTTGATACTTGTGTCTCAACTTTAGTGAGTTTGACATTCAGGACATCAATTTGAGCTTTCAGCTTTGAATTTTGACTTTTAAGTTTCTCATTCTCAGCTTCTATCTTTGGAATCTCTGGCATATATGAGAATGCACATTCCCTGTTAGTAAGACATAAATTTCTTTTCTCATCAGTATAAGGCATGATTAGTATATGAACAATGATGCTTGAAATGATCTTTTATCAGAAAAAAAATAGAAAAATTTGAAGTAAAAGTTCAGAAAAACTACTCAAAATGAAAAATCAAGGCAAGAATTCGTAAGGTACATTCAAAGAATAATTCGTAAGACACACACAGAAGAATGTGTGCTTTTCGCAAGAAGGCTTATGCGAGTTTTAAGCTTTTCGCAAGAACACTTATGCGAATTCTAAGAATTCGTATAAGACACAGGTACGAATTCTTCAAAATTCGTGTATCTCATACTTGCGAATCCTTGGCTTTTCGTATGATCACTTGTGCGAATTCCTTCCTTAACAATTTTTCTTCTCTGTGATTTGCAAATTCTTTCCTTAAGAAATGCTAAGATCAACAAATCTACGAATTCCTTTGCTCTGCGAGTTCTACTTGCGACTTCTTCATGGATTCTGCGAATTCTGTAGATCTCATCAATATTTTCAACCTTTTCACTTGAAATCCAACCAAATGTTGATGTTTGACTCTGAAACTTTGTAGGATCACTCTCTATATCATCGTAAACAACCCTACAGAGTGAATTTTCATAAGATCAACTTTAGACAAAGAAATCAATCTTTGACAGTCCGCGAGTGACAACATTCAAAAACAAGAAAGATTGATCAAATTCTCACAATCTGTTGATCAATTGAACATTCAACCAAAACAAGAATCAATCTATTATATCAAACGAATACTGTGGTAGCAAATTTACATCAAAATCACCATGAAATAAAAAAATTGATTTCAATGTAACAATAACTTTCTAAAAATGGAATATGTCGATCTTTCTGCTTCAAATCCAAGTAGCAAATCCTTCTGAAATTTCTGATTAAGCTCTGATACCAATTGTGATCCCATAAATCAAGAAATCATGTTTAATCACACACAAAAGAATTAACAATCAAGAGAATAAGATGAGAGAATTTTAGTCACGGGATTTCGTATTCATATGCCTAACAAAGAATACAAAGACTCTGAATGAAAGCTTATGTGAATGTACTAAAACAAGACAAAGAAAATGCTTTATATAGGGTCAAATAAAGACTTGACCTCTACACAAGCTACATGAAAAAGTCAACAATATTAAACACAAAGACTTAACCAAATTGACTCAAAACTTAACTCTAACATGAACATTTTCTTTCTGTCGTCGTCCTTGTAGACAAACCCTTTTACTGGATCCACGATCAATGATTTACTTGGGATTTCTTCGATGCCAAGGATGAGGTCATCTGGCCTTGTGATGGCTAACTTATCGACCCCAAGGCACAGAGCAACTTCAAAGTCCATTTTACTGAAGTATTTGATGTGCTCAGGTATGACCTCCTTTATGCATCCGTTGGCGACCATGAACTCTTTCCTCTATCCAAGTCTTTGCTCTGTGAATGCATGGAGTTGTGGCAGATCATAAGGGCAGAGATTTATAAGGTCAGCATCAGAGAAAACATTCTTCTGACCATCTTTCCTCCCAACGTGATATTTTGTATACATCACAACCTTGTTTGCAAAGAATGCAAAGTGATGCCCAGAACTTTTTTGATATCAGTGGTTGAGAATACCTTGGATTTGTCTTTAGCAGTCTTCCAGAACCTCCTTCTTACTTCTTCTTTCACCAGAGGATGAATATTCGGCTAAACGGAAACCCTTTCGTCTTCTGCGTTGTACAAGAAACTATAGATGTTCTCGTAGAAGGTTGGTTCTTTTGTTGGTGGTCTGGGAATTTGAATTCTCATGGCATCCATAGATTGAACAATCTGCTGCACTTGATCATCTGTTGGTTCTTTTGTAGTGGTTGTAACAGCTGCTGAGGGTATCATCTTCTTGGGTACAGAGAAGCTGGAAGTTTTGGTCTTCTGCGTTGTTTCCTCTATGGGCATCAACTTTTCATTGTCTTCATTTACATTGATTGGCTCAAGGGTTGTGAATTGTACAAGAGGTGCAGGGCCTCTTGGATGACGAATTTAGCCAGATTCTCTGCGATAGATTCTGAGCCCACATTCACTTTTGGTTTCACTAGGGGATCTACAGGAATGGTGACACTTGTATTGACATGGGCACTTGAGTCATGGACCTCACAGGCACAAGATCTAGTCTTCTTGGAAGTGTCCTCTGAGACCTGTGGTAATGCACTAAGGGTCTTCTCCCCCTCATGAGAACCAGAACGACCAACTATGTCCTGTCCTTGGTCGTCATGCTTCCCCCTATGTTGATTTTCCTCTGCTTGGCAAGAGGAGGGTTCCATCCTTTTGTTTTTCTGGACGATAGGCTTGAGATGTGCCTTAGTAGAGCGTTCAATTCGTGAGATGATGTCTTCTGCCGCCAAGGTCGCTTTGTTCACTTCAAAATCGGTTTTGAACTTCATTAGTGCGATAGTGCGCTTTACATCTTCTGTAACTGTATTGGCCTTAGAAGTGAAATCATCGCCAATGTTGTTCACTTCAGTAGCAGAGCCTCTCTCATTTTGTGGAGCTCGGCCTTAGTTGCCAGATGGGAAGGGAAGCTCACTTCTTCTTGGGCTTTAGAAAGAGTGTTCTAGGCACTGTAGGGACCATAGCATTTCGAACCATGTCCCTAATCTCGGATCAGAGTGATTGGAGGACTTCTGTTGCGGAGGTTGAAGAACCTGCAAAAGGTTCTAGTGCTTGTCTCTGTGTAGTGACTATTTCTGCAAAGTAGTTCAGAGCCTCAGTATTTACCTGAACTGCCTCTATCAACTTGTTAAAATCTGTTTTGGAGACTGAGTCGTTAGAGGCAAGGGCTAGTTTCTTGACGTCCACAGAGTTGGTCATGGACATGTTCTTCAATGTGTTGACCGTATCTATGAGTTGTTCTAACTTGAATGATGAGTGGGAGGGGATAGAGCTTTGTAACTCATCCAGTCTTTTGTACACATTGTTAGCAAAGGTTTGGAACTCATCCACTGTAACAAAGGCACCAGGGGTAACCTCGGGATCAACACATGATCCATATTTGGCCAACGCTCCTTTGGCACCTTCAGAACTTGATTTGACGGGAGGCTTTGTAGGATTTCGTTCTGATCATAGACGTTCTTTAGAACAACTGTCTACAAAAGTTCTGTCATCGACTTTTTCAAGTGAAGATCGAGAGTCTTGCACTTGAGTGACGATGAGTGGACTCTTTGGTTGATCTAGAATCGTAGAGACATTGTGTGTCCTCACAAGCTTATCTAAATAACCTTGGGTATTTCCCTCTAGTGTACCAGAGGCAACAGATGCCTCAGTAAGGATTGGTATCGTGCTCTGGGCGATGGGGCACTTATGTCAGCACCAACATCCTTTTGAGAGGATGTGGTTGTTTGTTTTTTCCCGGTTAAGTGTAGCACAGAGGAGGAAAAAGGTTCCTCAGTCCGGCTAGGTGGGGTTTGGTTCGGAGTGTGCACTCCTTTTTCAATACTTATTTCCACTAGACCTGCAGAGGTAGATAGGTGGTTTGCATAGGGGGTGGGTTTGGTTGTGTGCCATCAAGTGCATATTTTTCTCCCTCAGTCTCCTCCTTCTCTTTTTCACTTTCTTCTTCATCACTCTCCTCTTACTCATTTACGTCCTCTACTAAGATCTCCTCTTCTATGGGATTTGCTTTTGGTGTTGATAGCTCTGGAGGTGTAGGGATCTTTGTTGCTTGAGGACTCATGCTTTCAACTACCTCGCTTGCAATTTCAGCAGCTATGGCCAGAGGGCTCTGAGGCCTTGTCTCTTCGATTCTAGCTTCGATCTCAGTGTTTTGGGCTTCCTCGATTATTTACTTTCCATCTTCTTCTCTTCTGCAGAGGTGCCTCTTTTACCTCTGCAGGTTCCTTATTGATGATTGGGATTTGTACCTTTGGAGATGGTACAGAGGCCTGAGCTTCTTCGATATCAACTCTCTTCCTCAACCTCTTTTTCTTCTTCTTGGGAGGTTCTTCCACCTCTACCGTTTGGTTCTCAGGTGTAGGTGGGACCACTTTTTCTGCAGTCCTCTTCTTGGTTTTATTTTCTTTTTCATCTTTCTTTCACTCCCTCCCTTTCTCAGGTCTTTCCTCTCTGTCTACTCTCTCCTCTCTTTGTTCTCCTCCTTGTACTCCCTCTATGGGATTAGGCCTAAGATACACAACTTCCTTACCCTATGTGGCTTCAATGCATGGAGGGGTTGCAGGACTCGGTTTTGGGGTCTTGTGTCCACGTCTGTACACCCTCCTATGTTCTGTAACACCCTCAAATTTTGAAAGAGAAACTAATTTAAAAATTTTCAATAATGCCTCAAAGAAAGATAAAATCTTTTACAACAAGTCCTTTCTTGAATTACTATTCTAGATTTAATCATCAACAAAATGGATAGAGTCTTACGTAAAGACTAATAAGAAGGTCGGGTGCTACTAAACCCAAATACATGTTGCTATTCGCAAAATAATTGCGGAAGACTTCACCAAGCTACTCACCCTCGTGCATATAACTAGTACCCTTCCCCAAACGGGACCTGATGCACATGCCGAAAAATAAAAATGATTAGGCTAACGCCTAGTGAGTTCAAGAGTTTTCAATATGATTAAATATATTGTTCAAAGAAAAGAATACAATTTAACTCAAAATCTTTCAAAACGATTTACTTTAAATATGAGAACGACTCGTTTTCCAACAACATGCATTTTTTTAAGAACGAACGCCCCAATGAAAAACATTCTTTTTAAAGTGATGCAACCCAAAAGTCACACAAAACGTGAATAGAAAACGGACTCCCAATTTATAAAAATGCGGATAAAACTTTATATCCCGAAACACCCAAAACACGGGTGAGGCATAATACTCAACTCAAAAATCATGGAAGAAAATCCGTATAAATATAATATGCCATCGAAAACATGGAACAAAAATTCAATACTCACGTGATCATAAAATGGAATGAAATCCAAACGTTAAAACGTGGACAAATAAATATACAAAATACTGCTGGCTGACAACGGGGGAGACCCGTATCCATTGAGAGTGGAGGAACACAAAAGTATGTCACTCAAACAACGTTAATCGTATGACACTTCACGACATAAAGGCCCAAGTATCCCTATGACTCCCTTCAAGCTACACCCAAAGACACAACTAACCTTAGTGAAAATTACCATGAATACCACCAAAGGTCCGACACAGTCGGGGGTTACAACCAAGGAATTGCCTCGACATGGCGGAGGCCCCAAACGCCCATCAACACGATAGCACAACTGGACTCAGCCCTCCTAGTGTACACTTGAAAGGTTAAGGTCATAAAATATGGGTCCCGAAGTCCAACCCCGTAATACCCAACATAGTCTAAAATTACCTTACTACACAAGAATGACCAACGTACTCGAGCATGCAATTATCATTAATATACCACAAGATGCATTCAGATGCAAATCATAAATGGGGCTCAACATTGAGCCATTAAAACTGGACAAATGTCCTCAAGACTCTTTTAAGTCAAAATCGAGCTAAAATGCTCAAAATCCATTTGGCCAACAAATAACAGTCCCCAAATAATAAAACGCGTTTAAACGACATTTATGCAATACATTCTTTAAATGCAATATCAACATGAAACATGAATTTGTTGGGACAACTCATTTTCCCAATTAAAATCCTCATCACATTCCCAAATTATTTCATGTCATGACGACGTGTAATTTCCAAATGATTTATAAACCAAATACACCAAAATCACGTTAACGTCAAATAACTATCATTTGTGCAATAAATCACCAAAAGAATGTATGATTGAGGTTTATATGTCAAATACCCGAAAACCAATGATAGACATTTTATAAGATGTATCAACCCAAATTTACCAATTATGAAAACTTTGTCAAATCCTCAACACATTTGATAAATATAAAGTAAACACAATATTAATTCAAAATAAACATTTTGGCATGTACATAGTTTTCACAAAGCAACTTGAACTCACCTAGCTAGATTTAGGCTAAATCTAGATTTTCCCCAACTTGAGCTCCTTTGAAGAAACTTGGGTCCTCAAGCCAAAAATTCCAAAAACCTAAATCCACAAGTTTCCAACCATAAATACACATATTCAAATGTTTAGAATCATTCCCCAAACATCTTATATCAAAATCTCCATTTTGACCAAAAACCCTAATTTGACCTAACTTTTCTCAAAATCCTCCAAACCGAAATTGGAGAAATAAAACACTAGTTTGACATCAATAGAGCATTTATAACTCATAAAGAAGTTTGGAAGTGGAAGGGATGAACTTACCACTTAGGTTTTGATGAAAACCATGAAAACCCCAAAATTCTTGAAAATAGAGGTGATGATGATAAGCTCTTGATCTTTGCTTCCAACCCACCATCAAATACTCTTATATATTCCCAAAACTAACAATATAACCTTGAAATCTCTCAAAAACGAAACCATAGCAACTTGAATCGCCAAAAACGGAGTAGAAATGAGAGATTTATTGTGAGTCCGTGATCGTTACCAGATAATCAAACAACAAACAAATAGAAGATAAACCAACCCATTTCAATAACAAACGGTGATTACACGGTTGATTTCTTTGAGTTCTCTCTTTGTTTTCTCTCTGTTTACACTTTCTAGTATGTGTATCTGTGTGTGAATTGTGTTGAACTGATCGAGAGAGAGATAGATAATATCTATTAATTAGATATTATCAAAACATAAAATAATAATAAAACTTAATATCTAAAACTATAATATCTAGATATTAAAAACAACTTTGACTTTATTACAGAATAGACCCTAGACTTTGGTTGAGAGTAACTTTCAGCTTTAACTTCAGATTGCGATCTTCGTTTTGGATGATCTTGAATCCAATGAGACTGTGTCTTAACAATCTCCCCCTTTGGATCAAGATCATTACGAAAATGATTTGTCAATACGATTTTCTCTTTCAGCACAGAAGATGCAATCTCTTTCTCTAGCTCAGAATGCTTTAGCAAAGTATCTTCAAAGAAAACTTATCTGAAATTAGCATGTCCTCAGAATACTTTGATCTCGCAGTTCTTGATTAGCTTTTCTTGTAATGAACATTTCTTCAAGCTTTATATTCTCCCCCTTTTTGATGGAAAGTGCAACAACTTCATCAAAACTTTGAGTAAAAAATGTCAACCACTTGGAGTCTCTGATCCGTCAATTCAATAGTTATTCATCCTGATCTTTGCAAATCTAGACAAAATAATCATGTAACACCTGAATCAACTAATGAATCAGTTAGAATGCCTGTCAGTAACACTAAGTCACTGTGTGTAACGAATACACATATGGAAAGGAGTTGTTTGATGTTGACTCCCCCAGGGCTTCCATTTAATCATCGAAACACCACAAAGGTAATTTCTATAAACGTTATGACAAAGAAACTAATTCCTTGTGTGTTCGTGCTTGTGTTAGAAAGAATTAAGCATAGATGATTGCTTATTGGCTCGAAATTGTGTAAACCACTGAGACAACAGTAAGTTAAACACAGACTCAATGTGCATGAGTGAAGTGCGAAGGTGGGGCAGACTTCCTTCTTTTCAATATCCAGATTTTCCAAATGAAAATCAGATAGCAAATGTGCTGCATCCCCTTTGAAAATGTGAAACACTTTCTTGTTGAGAAGAAAATAAGTAGATGGTGAGGTTTGATCAAGAGTTGGCATGGGCTAGTTGCCTGTTTCAATAATGATCACCAAAGAATTGTGAATGACAGGATCGAATTCTCAACAAGAATTAATTCTCAGAAACAATATCAAAGAAGTTTGCGGAATAACACTTTGATATTTAATCAAACAGAAAATCAAAACATAATATAATCAACAAACTGTAAACTTGTATTGAATGCTTTGAAGTTACAAGATTACTCACTCAACCTCAATATTGATGAACAGGCTCACCAATACGAATTCTACTTCTCTAGAATTAGGATCTATGCCTTGAGGTTGATTTTCTCTCTAAAAGAATGAAAACAAAAGTTAACTCATTATTCTAAACTATACAATATATATACTGAATACAAAGATAATTACAATAAATAAAATATCTTCAGTATATCTTCCATGTATATCTCTAAGCTTCCATAATCTTCAGATTATCCAGCTGTCATTCTTTCCATCTGAATCTCTTTAGCAGCACTAACCATGATCAGCAGCATTAACTTCTTCTAGCAGCATTAACTACTAAGCAGCACTAACTACTAACAGTAATAACTAGCTAAGCAGTACTAACTTTGTTCAAGCAGCACTAACTATGACTAGCAGTATTAATAGTACTAGCAGTAGTAACACTCAACAGTATTAACCTTTAAGTCTTCTAGCAGTAGTAACTTTGAACCAACAGCATTAACCATACTTGATGAATTCTTCAGTTCCCAACAATCTCTCCCTAACTTGACTTTTAGGAAGAGAAGTCAAGTTCTTCAGAATTAATCTTCAAGATGCTCCCAAAACTCTATCATGGCCTAAATTCCAGTGTTTGCATCCAATCCCAAACTCTGATTGATGGTTCTTTGAATCAAGTATTTAGCCATTTCTGAATCTGGAACACACCTTAACTTTTTCTTCAGCATGGCATGTAGCTTCAATCTGCTATGATTATACACTCTATCCACTAGGAAGTATTCAGTGTGATTTAAATCCAAAGTCACTGTATATACTCCACTAATTTCATATAGAGTCCAACTGTTGACCGACTTGAATACATCCTTGATCATATGCTTTACTTCTTCAGGTTTGAACATCATACACAGATACTCCATTACCTGTTTTGTAATTGAAATTCCTGGAGCCTTTAGAATATCTGCATACAACTTCATTCCTATCTCAAACATCTCTTCAAGATCTGATCTAGAGCATGTTCTGACAATTTTTGCCCATGTGTTGAACACTTCATACTTTTCATCCTTTCTTTTCAGCCTTATGTATTCCTTTCCATCCACTGTCAATGTATCCCAGAGAATGACCTCAGGAGGCTTAACTCCTACAGGTTCTGCTGAAATTGGTTCAGGCACTTTGTCCATCACTACCATATACAAATTTACATCATCAGTGTTAGCTGGCTCTGTCTGTTTAGATGACTCAGGTGCCCCTTCTTCTTTAGCAACCTTCTTAGCCTCTTCTTCAGATACTTTAGGCTTCTTGATTGGCTTTCTCCTTGCCATCATTTTTGTTCTCTTTAAAGTTCATAGACTTTCTCCCAGAGTGGACTCTTTCTTAGGAGGTGCTTCTAGCTCATCTGGAAATGGCTTTTGACAATCAAAATCATTACTTTCTTTTATCCTCTTCTCCATCTCCACCCTAGCAGTTTCATTTCCCTGAAGCTTTAACATCTCTGAATCATAGAGCTCTTTGATCTTCTCAAAAGACATTTTGGAGAACATCTCCTTTTTGACTCCTACAGCACCTTTAAGAAATATAATCATCTTGTTTCTCTCTTGGGTACCTAGGAATGTCTTTGAGGGTTTTCTCTTCTTTGCAGCTATTTTCACTACTGATTTCTTCATACTTGCAGCTTTCTTCTGTGCAATTTCAGTTGCCATACTCTATTGATAAGCTTCATTCAGTTCAGCAGCTAGAGCTTTTGCCATTTCCCTGTCCTTTTCCATCTGAACTCTTTCTTCTTTTTCAAAATCCTCCTGCATCTTTTTAGCTAGGGCTTCATCTGATTCAACCAACCTTTGCTTTTTTATTGGTTGATCAGATTCTACCATCTTTGCTTTTCCTTTGTCTTTGCTCATTGCCTTTTTACTGTTATCTTTCTTGATCACTTCACCTTGTTCTTTTATGATTACACCTTTGGTCTTTGAAGTGACCTTGGGAGTATCATTCTTGGCTTTTAGTAAGGTTTCTGCAATCTCAAGATCTGTTAAAACTTCTTTCACAGTTTCTGCTGCTTTATTAATGTCAGCAGTAGTAACTGTTTCTGCTGCTTCTTTTGATTCTTTTGGCACTGAGTTTGTTTGTGTTTCTGCTTCCTGCTCCCCCTCAACATCAAGTTTTTCTCTATCAATCTCCCCCTTTCTTGTGATTTCTTCCATGTTGATCTCCCCCTTTTTGGGAGCATCATTTTCAGACTTCCTTCTCCTTAGTTGGAATTGCTTTCTCTTCTTCCTTTGTACCAGACTAACCACCATCCTCTTCAGCTTAGCAATCTGTTCTTGTTGTGACAGAATGACTAGCTTCATTTCTTCAATTTCTTTGCCTTGTTTGAGAACATCTTGATTGATGTTCCCCATTGTTTCCATCAATTCATAGTACGTATATCTGTCCTCACCCTCTCCAGAAGTGTTACCCTCCTTTGAAGGATCATTGGATCTTTTATTAGTGGAAGTCTTCTGCCTTGCAGAAGCACTATCCACTCCTGTGGTTTCTTGGCACCAGGGACCTTCAAATGATTGCTCATTCAAAGTTGCCATGGGGGAGGTCTTATTGATGTTACCACTTTCCTCCTCTGTACTAGCAGGAGTAGTGGCAGCCTCATCACCCATATGCTCTACCTCCTCCTCAGAGAGCACCTCCTTTGGGTTGGGAGACACCCTTGTGGTTTCCCTTTGGATATTCTCTAGGGGAGAATTCTCCCTTAGAGGGCTTATAGGCTTAGTGGGTAATGATACAAGAAGGGAAGGAGCCTTCTTTACCTGTTTCCTCTTGTAAGTTTGGGTGATTGGAGAGGTTGGTTTTTCAAGAAGGGACTGGGGAATTGATTTTGAGAGGGAAGGTTGGGCTTGGCTAGCAGTGGGTTGGTCTAATGGGGGCCTTGACCCTGCTGCCATACCTTCATTGGTTTGGGACACCACCATCATTGTAGAGAACAATGGGGTGTCAACTCCTTCAGAGTCCCCAGCAGATCTTCTCATATTGGAGAAAACCTTGCCTTTGGGGGGTTTAGGTACATATATCCCAACAGGTTGAGGTATATCCGTCAATTCATGAGTAATAACTTCTTGAACAAACCTGGGATACATAAAGAAGCTCTTTTTGTTTCCCATGTTTGAGACAAGATCACTGAAAATCATTTTAGAAAAATTATACTTTCTGGCAGTGGCCAAGCACACCAAAGCATAAGCAATAGTGTTGCTGAACTCACTCCATCCAGTAGTCTTTTTGGAGATACAATGCATAAGAGTATGGACAAAGAAACGCCATTGGGGTGAAAATTTTGCTTTAGAGAATTTGAAAACTCCCAATGGGCCTCCATACCCCATTCTTGTAAGATTTGAAAACAGCTCATCGTTTGGGATAGAGGTTATACCAGAGGCATCGTCTAGACGTAGACTGATGCGAATAACCTCTTCAGTAACCGTTAGTGATTGATCACAGATTCTTGTCTTGATCATCTGCACACCATTCTCAACAACAATAGTTGCATTAGCCCAGAACTGCCTTTGATGCTCAATATAGATTGTAGGGGATACAATAAGAGCATGAGCAATGTGGCTTGACTTGAGGAAATCCACAATCTGATGAAATCCTGCAGCTTGCTTTGGCTTTTGTAGCATTGCAATCTCGTTGTGCTCGTCGATAAAAGTCATGGATGCCATTGATCTTAGTGAAAAGCTTGCCTGAAAACTTCGAACTTGAGAGAGAAAAGGTTTTGAGCGCAAGAGAACAGTATGCAAAGAGTCGTTATGAACTTTTAGGCGGGCAAAGAGTATTTATAGTATTCGGAACATAAGTAGTAGTAACCTAGAGCAGTATTAACTACTAGCAGTATTAATTGAAAGCAGTATTAACTACTAGCAGTATTAACTGAAAGCAGTAGTAACTACTAGCAGTATTAACTGAAAGCAGTATTAACCACTAGCAGTATTAACTGAAAGCAGTATTAACCACTAGCAGTATTAACTGAAAGCAGTATTAACCACTAGCAGTATTAACTGAAAGCAGTATTAACTACTAGCAGTATTAACTGAAAGCAGTATTAACTACTAGCAGTATGAACTGAAAGCAGTATTAACTACTAGCAGTATTAACTAACTTACTCCTTTTAAACTTGCTAAACACTGAGTACTGCAATGCATATCCTGAAACAGAAGATTAGTAACTCCAAGAATAATATACAGATATAAAACCACTTTTTGAGAAGGGGATTATTCAGAGTTGATCATTCCCACACTTGTTACCAAGAAAGTGAATCTACCCACATCAAAAGCTTTAGTGAATAAATCAGCAAACTGATTATCAGTGTGAACTTTGACAACTTGAATAAGTTTCTTTTCATTACAATCTCTTATAAAGTGATACCTGATTTCAATGTGCTTTGTTTTTGAGTGCTTGACTGGATTATTCACAATGCTAATAGCACTGCTGTTGTCAATAAAGATTGGAGTGTGTAGAAAGGTTACCCCATAATCCAACATTTGATTCTGAATCCATAAGACTTGAGAACAGCAACTTGCAGCTGCTATGTACTCTGCCTCTGTTGTAGATGTGGATACTGTGGTTTGTTTCTTGCACTGCCATGAGACTAGTCTAGCACCCAAAAACTGACATCCTCCAGAAGTAGATTTTCTGTCCAAGTTTGCCCCACCTAGATCACTGTCTGAGTATGCTATTAGGTCAAAAGGTGAGTTATGAGGATACCAAAGTCCCAATCTGGGTTGCCCTTTGAGATATCTGAATATCCTCTTAACAGCTTGAAAGTGAGATTGCTTTGGCCTAACTTGAAATCTTGCACATACACAGACTGGAAACATTATATCTGGCCTTGATGCTGTGAGATACATGAGAGAGCCAATCATGGATCTATAATGATGCACATCCATATCCTCCCCCTCAAGATCTGCTGTGATCTGCTTGTGTGTTTCCATAGGTGTGCTGGCAGGTTTTGATTCTGAGAAACCAAACTTGGTTAGAATATCCTGCACATACTTGGATTGACATATGAAAATGCCATCTGACTTCTGTTGAACTTGGAGTCCAAGGAAGAAAGTAAGTTCCCCCATGGAACTCATTTTGAACCTTTGATGCATTAAATCCTCAAACTCCTTGCACATGTTATTTCTTGTAGATCCAAAGATAATGTCATCAACATAGATTTGGACCAGCAAAATATCCTTCTTCTTTCTTTTAATAAATAGAGTCTTATCAATGACTCCTCTTTCAAAGTCATTTTCCAAGAGATAGGATGACAGAGTGTCATACCATGCTTTTGGGGCTTGATGTAGTCCATAAAGTGCTTTCTTTAATTTGTATACCCTGTCTGGATAGCTTGGGTTTTCAAACCCTGGTGGTTGACAGACATATACTTCTTCTTCAATTGACCCATAAAGAAAGGCACTTTTTACATCCATTTGATAGACTTTGAAGTTCATGTAAGAAGCATAGGCTAGGAATAGTCTGATTGCTTCTATTCTAGCCACAGGTGCAAACACTTCTTCATAATCTATACCCTCTTCTTGAGTATATCCCTGAGCCACCAGCCTTGCTTTGTTCCTTATGACAATACCTCTTTCATCTATCTTGTTTCTGAAAATCCATTTTGTGCCAATTGCTCTGTGACCTTTAGGAAGGTCTACCAGATCCCATACATCTTGTAGCTTGAACTGTAACAGTTCCTCTTGCATTGCTTCTATCCAGCTAGATTCTTTCATAGCATCATGTGCCTTTTTAGGCTCAAGCTGTGATAGAAAACAAGAAAGCACTGAATGCTGTTGATCTTGCATTTCCTGAAGCCTGCTTTGATGTCTAGTCATCATAGGAGAAGAGATATCTCCTATTACCAGCTGTGGAGGATGATTCTTTTGAACTCTGGTGTTATGACTAGGTTCTTCATTCAGTCCAGCCTCAAGATTAGATTCATGCAACTCAACTGAAGTGTTTTCAGATGCCACTTCATTATTTGCTTGAGTCTCCTCATCTCTAGTGTCTTCTTCACTCTGACTTGGTCCAGTAAATGATTCCTTTTCACAGTCTTCAACAGAATTTACTGTGGGTATGGGAAAAATCACAGATTTAGATATACTTTCTTGAACTTGTGTGATCCCTGATCCTCCACTTCCTGTTCCTGTATACTCATTACTGAAACCAAAAGAGTTAGTTAGTGAATCAATGTCAAATAGCCACTGAGGTCCAGACCCAACAGGATTTGGTGTGTTCTCATTGCATTTGACATTGTCACTTTCTTCAATTATTCTAGAAGAAGAGTTAAAAACTCTGTAAGCCTTACTCTGAGATGAATATCCAACAAGAAATCCATCATCTGCTTTATTATCAAACTTACCTAAGTGAGATTTGGTATTTAGAATTGTACAAGGACACCCAAAAGGTTTGAAGAAACCAATAAAAGGTTTTCTTTTATTTAAAAGCTCATATGGGGTCTTGTTCTTTTGCTTGACCACTAGAACTCTGTTTTGGACATAACAAGCAGTATTAACTGCTTCAGCCCAGAAGGTAATTGGCAATTTTGAATCAGCCAACAGAGATCTAGCAGCCTCTATTAGTGTTCTATTCCTCCTTTCAGCAACACCATTCTGTTGAGGAGTCCTAGGAGCACTATATTGCCTCTCAATACCTTTTTCTTCACAAAAGGTGTTTAGATCATGATTTTTAAACTCAGTTCCATTATCTGATCTAATGACTTTTACTCTTTGATTAGTTTGGTTTTCAATTCTTAGAATAAAGGATTTGATAAGACCACTTGTTTCATCCTTAGTCCTTAGAAAATATACCCAAGTAAATCTGGAGTAATCATCAACAATAACCAAGCAGTAAGATTTCTTGCCTATACTCATAACATTTATAGGACCAAACAGATCCATATGCAGTAATTGGAGACAAGAAGAAACAGAATTTAACTCTTTGGTCTTATGAGAAGTTTTGTGTTGTTTGCCTTTAAGACAAGCAACACAATGATCATCACATGAAAAGACTTTTGAAGGTAAACCTCTTACAAGGTTATTTTTAACAAGATTGTTCATAGTCTTGAAATTCATGTGACACATCCTTCTGTGCCATAGAGAGGATTCATCTACAGAAGCTTTTGAAACAAGACAATTTAGAGATGAATCACTATCAACATTGTCCATATCAAGACAGTAAACATTGTCCTTTCTTGGAGTTCTAAGTAGTATCATGCTTTCATCAACTACCTTGAACCCTGGAGCAAGAATCATACACTCAGTATTAGTAAATAATATACTATGTTGTTTGTCACAAACCTGTGATACACTTAACAGGTTGTACTTTAATTGATCAACATAGTAGACATCCTCAAATGTCATCTTACCTTTGGTGACATTACCTTTTCCACTTATCTTACCACCAGTAAGATTATCTCCAAATGCAACATGTCCTCCATTGATATGCTTGAAATCCTGAAGACATGACATGTTGCCTGTCATGTGCCTAGAGCAACCACTATCAACATGCCAAATGCTCTTTCCCTTGAGCTGTTGGTTGCCCTGCACATTAGATAGATCAATTAGTATGAATTAGGAACCCAAGCCAAAGTGGTCTTGGGTACCCCTTTCTCATCAAAATACTTGCATTCTTTCTTGACAAGATTTTTGAACTTTAACTCCTCATTCTTGGAGTACTTTGTTACAATAATAGGCTTGGAACTATGTTTGCTAGAATCAGTACTAGTTTTAGAAGGACTAACTGCCTTGGCAGCACTTGCATGCTTAGCAGTACTAACCTTGTTAGAAGTAGTAACTGTGTTAGCAGCAGTAACTGTGTTGGCAGTATTAACCTTTGAAGAGGTATTAACAGTATTAGCAGCATTAATATTTTCAGCAGTACTAACACTGTTAGCAGTAGTAACTGTGTTAGCAGTACTAATATTGTTAGCAGTACTAACACTGTTAGTACTTCTAGGTACCCACATTTTGATACTTTCTTTTAAAATCTTTTTCTTTAAAGTGCCTTTACTTTCAACAGATTTCTTTATCACATGTTTCTTTCCAGCCTTCCTATAACCAACAGGTTTTTGCACAAATCTTTTAAAGTTCATCTGTTGGTTAATTGTGTTGAAGTAACAATACTTAGCCAAATGATTCAACTTGCCACATATAAAACAAGGTTTTGGTCTATTTATTTTATTCAGATCAACTCCTTGTTTTTGAGCCCATTGATTATTCCAGTTTCTTTGATTTCCTCTTTTTAAACCATAATTTAGGCTCTTGGCTTTATTGCAATCACACTGTTTACAAGATCCAGGATTCACAACTGTGGTTTGTTTGTAATGGACCTTGTTATCATTTCCTTTAGTCTTCTCTATCTCCTTGGACTTGACCCAGATTTTCCCACATCCCTCATTGGTGATAATATTGTTTTCTAATGGTATCTTTTTACTCACATTATTATCCCTGTTCTCACTGGCTCCTTTTTCAGTCAAATCCTTAACTACTACCTCATCCAAAGGATCTATCTTAAAAGCTTCTTCAGACAAGTCCTTTTTCTCCTTAGTTTCTAACAAGTCTGATGTAGGAGAAATATAGTTGTTATTGTAAGGAGGGGGTGTATTGTTGTATCCAATACCAGGCTTCATCTTATCATGTATCTGAGCCTTTAGAAGAGAGTCCATTGCTTTTGAAGCATAGGAAAACTTGTTGTTGATCCAAACTCTCTCAGTGATTTGATAACGACCCTCTTTTATACTTAGTGAAAATTACGTTATTATATGTATTAGTGTTTCATCATCAGCGATCAGACTGAGTCTGTTCAGTTATCGCTGATGACCTTTCTGTAAACATTTAATATGTATTAGTGTTTCACTTTCAGCGATCAAACTGAGTCTGTTCAGTTATCACTGATAGTTTCCTATGTAACACAGTTAACGTAATCCCTGAAGACAAGTCTCGCGTCAACATAGTTCATAGCTGAATCGAAGACGAAGCCACTGAACAATAGATAAGTCTACTAGTGACCTGATGCGGATATCAGCGAAGACCAGACAAATCTACTTACGCGAAGAAGCCTGAGGAAAAGCTTCAGCGATAGCTGAACTTCTTTATCTCTGGAAGAAGAGATACTCAGCGATCAACGATCACAAAGCTTATGCCTCAAGTTTTCTTTTGTCTTACCTTGCACAACCAGTACGATGTGTCAGAACGGACAAGTCTCTGCCACAAATCGTACACCAACTCTGTCAACTACACTGTTCATAAAGTGGCCAAAAGCATGTCTCCAAAAGTGAGACTACCAAAGCCAATCTATGAATGCCACGTGTAAAGTACCCTGCCATGCATTTAATGCATAGGGTATAAATAGGAAGCTCACTCCTTCATCTGAAGGCGTGCTCAATCCTTGAACTCCAAAGATAGAAACCCTTGTTTTCTCTCTCTCTAAAAATCCCCCATTCTCTGAATTTCTTGTGCAACCATCTTAGTGTTTCTTAAGTTTGTTTAGATTGAGTCTGTCTTAATCTTATTCCGCAACAAACTTGTAAATTGTATTTTGATTTATCAATAAACAATTTATTAAACTTTAATTTCTGTGTTTGTATTCAACCCCCCCCCCCCTTCTACAAACTTGTTAAGCACCTTCGGGACCAACAAGTGGTATCAGAGCAGTTTGTTTAATCTAATAAACAAGATCTTGCTGTATACTCTTCCTTGCTATTCTAAAATGGCACTAAACACAAACACAAACTACTATGATAATGGTTCACTTTCTAAACCTCCTCGATTTAGCAGAGATAACTTTTCTCTATGGAAAAATCGAATGATGCTATTTCTTGAAGGTGCGGATCCTACTATACCTGAATATATAGAAAACGGACCCTATGAACCTGTTAGAATTATAGCTGCTGTTCCTGCTACCTCCACCACTGAAGCTGTCCCTGAACGATATGTCGTTAAGGAAATAAGACAGTGGAGTGATGAAGATAAAAAGAAGGTAGGCATAGATGCAAGAGCAAAGACCATTATATCAATGGCTCTGCCTGATGAAGTTTTCCATTCCATCATGCATCTAAAAACTTCTAAAGAAATGTGGGAAACCATATGTGTTCAATATGAGGGCACCACTGAAATCCAAGAGACCCGAAAGATTAACTTGGTAAGACAGTATGAAAGTTTTATCGCTGGTAAGAATGAATCTCTTTCTGACATTCATCAGCGGTTTAACTGCCTGATCATTGACCTAAGAACTGTTGGAAGGACCTATTCTAATTCTGAGGTCCTAACAAAATTCTTGGAAAGTCTTCCTGAAAGCTGGGACAGTTATTCAATATGTCTTAAGCTGACAAAGGACTTACATACTCTCTCTCTAAGCACTCTGTATGGAATATTGCTCAACTATGAGCAATCTAATCTCCTGAAGAAGAATCTTGTAAAAGATTCTAAAGACTCCAAAAGCACTGCTGTTGCTTTAGTCTCATCAGAGATAATTCCATCCCAGCGATCTACTCTCACCATCACTGAGTTAGATTCTGAATCTGAGGATTTATCAGACCCTGATCTTTCAGAGTTTAATGAGTCCTTAGCACTCTTGACAAACTCTTTTAAGAGATTTGCAAGAAAGAGTAACTTCCGAAGAAGTAAACCTCTCTCTCTTACTGAAAAGCCAAAATCAACTCCGGTTGATAAGGCTACAGCCACTTGCTATAACTGCGAAAAAATTGGACATTTTGCTAGTGAGTGCAGGTCTAAAAAGGTCTTCAAACCTTCTACCTCAAGAAGATCCAGTGATGACAAATACCATAAGCTGAAAAACAAATATCAAAAGCTGAAAAGCTATCAGCAAAAAGGTAAAGGTCTCATCGCTGAAGAACATGACTGGGCTGAATCAGAAGAATCATCTTCTGATGAAGAAGAAGTCGCTAATCTTTGCCTCATGGCTGAGATTAAAGAAGAAGTAGAAGAACCATCTGAACCTTCTATGAGCTACATATCATCTCAGGTATCCATCTCTACAAATCCCTCTCTGCCTGAATCTGAGAGAAGTCGCGCTGTTGATGTGCTGACGATTGACCTTTATAATGCTCTAAACGACAAAACTCAAGCTGAAAATAAAAATGTTTATTTAACACAAGAGCTAGAGAAATGTCATGAAAAGATCAGTGAACTAAATCTTTTAGAAGAAAAGCTAAAAGATCAAGTCATTATAAATGAAATCATCAGCATTGAACGCGAACAAGCCATCGCTGCTCTAAAAGCAGAAAAGGCTCATGTTGAAAAATGGTGCAAATCATCAACAAAGATCTCTGAGATAATAAATGCTCAAACTCCTGAAAGTGATAAAACTGGTCTTGGTTTTTGGACACCACAGGATGATCCTAAAGAAGAAAGTTCCTCGCTTAAGTTTGGAACTTTTGTCACATCTTTCTTTGACACTTCTTATAATCAATTCTATCCCTGTTCTTTTTCTAATCCCATCCCTGAGGAGATATCTGCAAGATCTAAGCCTGCAGATAAAGGAAAGTCTATTCTCCCTCCTCAGAAGGCTTCCAAGAAAACCAAACTGAAAGTTCCTTCCAAACCTTCAGTGGATAAACCTTCTAGCTCAGTGACAGAAATCTTTGATATCTGTCCTCCAAAGCTGAAGGTTGATCTAAAGCCCGTGAAATCTGAAGAAATAAAAATTCCTCCCAGATCTCGTGCTAAAGGTATTCTTGGAGCTGGACCTGCTCATCTTAAGTTTTCAAAACCTTCTGGCTATAAATCCACCATCAGATATAGAAAATGTTATCACTGTGGATTCACTGACCATATTGCGAGCAAGTGTCCAAATACCACCGAAGCTGATAAAACAGCCAAAGTGAAGAAAAATACCACTAAGGTTAAGAAATTAACCAAAGTGAAGATTACCACTGAAGCTGAATCTTCCTTATCCACTAACTCTGAAGGACCCATTGAAAAGTGGGTACCAAACAAAGCTTAATCTTCCTTATGTATGCAGGGATCAAAGGGCATCTGGTATCTCGATAGCGGATGTTCTCGTCATATGACTGGACAAAGAGACTTGCTCACTGAATACAAGGAAGAGAAAGGTCCCTCTGTGACCTTTGGTGGAAATGGAAAAGGATTTACCCGAGGGTTTGGTGTCCTCAGCAATGGGACAACTACCTTTCGAAGAGTCGCTTATGTAGATGGACTGAAGCACAATCTTCTAAGCATCAGTCAGCTATGTGACAAAGACTACGAAGTTCGCTTTTCTAAGAAAGCATGTTCAGTGGTAGATGAAAAAGGAAAACTTGCTCTCAGTGGTTATAGAAGAGAAAATGTCTATGTAATAGATATGGACTCTACTATCACTGATAACTTATGTTTTCTCTCTAAGGCCTCTTCTGATGTCAACTGGCTATGGCATAAAAGGCTCTCTCATCTAAACTTCAAAACCCTGAATTCTCTCTCATCTAAGGAACTGGTTTCTGGTCTTCCTCAGCACTCATATGCTAAAGAATCTCTCTGCTCAGCATGTGAAAAAGGAAAACAAACAAGAGCTAGTTTCAAGTCGAAACAAGTTTCCTCAGTAACAAGTCCTCTTCAGCTCTTGCATATGGATCTATTTGGCCCTGTCAATATCCAATCAATAGCTGGAAAGAAATATACGCTTGTCATTGTAGATGAATATTCTCGCTACACCTGGGTTATTTTTCTTCGCTGCAAGAATGATACTCCAGAAGAACTAATATCTTTTGTCAAAAAGATGGAAGTGCTGAATAATCTTACTGTTCGATCAATAAGGAGTGATCATGGAACTGAATTCAAAAATAGTTCCCTGAACAATTTCTTTGAGAACAAGGGAATCTCTCACAACTTCTCTTCAGTAAGAACACCTCAGCAAAATGGAGTCGCTGAAAGAAGAAACAGAACGATCATAGAAGCTGCTAGATCAATGCTCAGCGATTCTCACCTCTCTACTCAATTTTGGGCAGAAGCTGTAAACACTGCATGTTTTACTCAAAACAGATCGCTGATAATAAAGCGATTTGGGAAGACAGCTTATGAACTCTTTCTTGGAAGGAAGCCTTCTATCAGTTTTCTTCATATCTTTGGTTGTCAGTGCTTTATCTTAAACAACAAAGATCAACTTGGAAAGTTCGACCCAAAAGCCGATGATGGAATATTTTTAGGATATTCCTCCATCTCAAAAGCCTACAGAGTTTTCAACAAAAGAAGACAAACCGTAGAAGAAACCATTCATGTCACGTTTGATGAAACGCGCTCAGCGAACTCTAAACCAATCGCTGACAATGAAGAACTGAATACTTGGATGATCTCTCACTATAAAGGAACTGAACCTTTCTTCTCAAACCAACAGCACACTGAAACTCCAGCTGCTGATGAAGAACCAAGTATCATACCTCCCACCGCTGAATCCAACTCATGGATTTCAGCTGAACCTCTAAACACACTTCTACCATCAAATCCATCTACGTCTGAAAACCCTTCTGAAAGCATTGGTGTATCTAATGTTCAACAATTACTAGCTGATGAACCTCAAGCATCTTCATCAGCGACTGCTCCTATTGTTGATCCTATCGCTGAAATAAGCAATCTTGCTCCTGCTCAGCGATGGACCAGAGATCACCCCATAGATCAAATTCTTGGTAATCCAGATGCAGGTATTCAGACACGACGAAGCTCAGGTAATATCTGTCTCTTTGTAAACTTTCTCTCCTTAATTGAACCAAAGAAGACTGATGATGCCCTCAGAGATCCAAACTGGGTCAGCGCTATGCAAGAAGAGCTGACTGAATTCTCTCGAAACAAAGTTTGGAATCTCGTTCCTAGACCATCTGATAAAACTGTAATAGGCACCAAATGGGTGTTTAGAAACAAGTTAGATGAACATGGAATTGTAACCCGCAACAAGGCTCGACTTGTTGCTCAGGGATACAGACAAGAGGAAGGCATAGACTATGATGAAACCTTTGCCCCTGTGGCCAGGCTCGAAGCAATTCGACTATTCTTAGCTTATGCAGTCTATAAAGACTTCATCGTTTATCAAATGGACGTAAAATCAGCTTTTCTGAATGGAAAACTGAATGAAGAAGTTTATGTAGAACAACCACCAGGGTTCTATGACCCTAAGCATCCAAATTATGTTTATAAATTGGATAAGGCTCTCTATGGTTTAAAACAAGCCCCTCGTGCTTGGTATGACACTCTCTCATCTTTTCTTATCTCTGAAAATTTTGAACGTGGCAAGATTGATAATACGTTATTTTTCAGGAAGATAAAAGGTCATATAATTCTTGTACAAATATATGTCGATGACATAATATTTGGTTCTACTAACCCATCTCTATGTACTCGCTTCGCTGAAAGAATGAAGAAAGAATATAAAATGAGTATGATGGGTGAGCTGACATATTTTCTTGGTCTTCAGATTAAACAATCTGACAAAGGTACTTTTATCTACCAAGGTAAGTATGTTAAAGACATGCTGAAGAAGTTTGATTTAACACAAACTTCAGCGATGAAAACTCCTATGGCACCACCACTGACACTTAACAAGGATCCATCTGGAAAACCTGTTAATGTCACTGCCTATAGAGGAATGATAGGCTCATTGTTGTATCTTACAGCAAGCCGACCTGACATCATGTACTCTACTTGTTTATGTGCACGCTATCAATCTGAACCCAAGGAATCCCATCTGATCGCTGTAAAGCGAATTTTCAGATATCTGAAAGGAACTCCTAACCTCGGTCTTTGGTATCCCAAAGACTCAGGGTTCGATCTAACTGGTTATTCTGATAGTGATTTTGCAGGCTGTAAACTTGACAGAAAAAGTACCACTGGTGGATGTCAACTCTTGGGAGGAAAGCTAGTAAGCTGGACAAGCAAGAAGCAAAATTCTGTGTCCACTTCCACAGCTGAAGCTGAATACGTAGCCGCTGGAAGCTGTTGTTCACAAATCCTATGGATGAGAAATCAACTATTAGATTATGATCTTCAGCTGTCAAAGATTCCTATCTATTGCGACAGCACTAGTGCTATCGCTATAGCAAATAATCCAGTGCTACATTCAAAGACAAAACACATAGAGATCAGATATCATTTTATCAGAGATCATGTGATGAATGGTGATATTGAACTTCACTTTATCCCTACTGACTTTCAGCTTGCTGATATTTTCACCAAACCTCTTGATGAGACAAGGTTCAACTTTCTCATCAGTGAGCTTGGAATGCTGAACCTCGAAGAATAATTCTTCAGCGTTCATGTATTGTGTCAGTAATCAAAAGTTCCCCTCATCATTCTCTCTGATAAACATTCTGACTCTCAGGTATGTTCTCTCTCAGATGTTTTTCTTCAAAATATAAACTTTAATCACTGAATTTTCTTCAAATGATTAAAAGCTTTTTTTTGAAAAATACATTAATCACTGATATTTCCAATCAGTGATCTTTTAAAAGGAAAATCTATCCCTATCTTTACAATCAGGGATACTTTTAAAAAGGAAAATCTATCACTGACTTTTCTTCAGTGATCATTTGAATGGACAAATGAACAGTCTCTCTCCTCTATGACGTCATTTGAACCGACAATCCACGACATGCCTTTTCTGACACGTTCGTCCGTTGCCCTCCTATCCAATCAACTTCGTGGAACGTGTCAATATCATGATGATTTCTTTTCCCGCTTCATTCTCTCTCTTATCTCTCTTCTCTCTCTTCGTATAAAAGGAATTCTTCTCTCCTTTATACGGTTTACGCTTTCAAAACTTTCAAAGCAAGAAACATTCTCTCAAGAACACTCAAGCAAGTAAACCCAGAATATTGAATCTGCAACTCTTTCTCTTCAAGATACACAGGTTTATTTCATGTTTATATGCTTTGTTCATATGCTTTTTATTCTTTTTAAAAATCCTACTCGCTTTCTATGGATTTTATAAAACGTTTTTTTTTGTAAAAACTAAAGATCATTCCTTCTGATTTTATGTTTTTAAATAAAAAAACCTTTTGGTTTTAAAGTGTTCTTCATTCTTTCTACCCAGAACACTATTTTTTTTCTCTTAAAAATAACTTGATAATTTTCCAGTTTCCCTTCTTCTATGGAAACTGGTAATCATATTATTTTTAATCTAAATCATTTCTTCTATTATGCCTCTTTCCATAACAGAAATGACACAGTCTTCAATCGTTGCTTCCAAGCATGTACGATTCGCTCTCACTGAAGTTGAGATTACTAAATGTAATCATTTGGCCAGACTCGACTTCAAAGCTGACAAATACCCACATCTGGTGGAAGCTGCTGAATTCCTCAAGCAGTCATGCATAGCTTACGCGATCACTGTGGATCCTAAGCCCTCCAAGACTCTACTTCAGCAGTTCTGGTTCACTGCTGATGCAACTGAACTTACAAACAGGAAAGGCGAACGAGTCCCTGCTATCTCGTTCAGCACGGAATTAGGGCCAGGGAGCATGACCGCTCTTAGCCTCAGGAAATCTTTACGATTCCCTGACAAACCAAAGAGTGGATTCGACGCACTCCCCACTGATGATGAGCTGATATTCTTCCTGGACGCAATGGGCTATTGTTGGGAAAACAAACCAAGATCGTCTATTCCTAACAAGAAGCTCACCAAGATTCTTAAAGCTCAGATGCCATCACAACTGAACTTTATCTTCTCGCACATAATTCAGTGCATGAGTGGGAAGAGTGGTTCGCTGGATCAAGCCAGCAAAACACAACTGCAGATGGCATACTCCGTTATCGCTGGTCAAAACTTTGACTACGCCACAGCCATCTTTGAAGATCTGAGGTCGAGATTAGAGAAGCCTGAACGAGATCCCAAGATCTCGTACGTACGTTTCATATGTACGTACATCAAGTTCCTCTATCCCAACACCTATCCCACCAAAGATGATGGCACCTTTGCCAGGGTTGGTCAACGATCACTGGAGGTCAAGCCACTCGCCGACGAGGTAAGTATCTCTCTCCTTCGCTCTCGTCTCTCTCTCCATTCTTCTTCATCTTCAGCGACCACGCAGACGGTTCCTTCGTCTGCTATCCCTGTCGCTACCACTACTTCTAAAAGACCATCAGCTAGTCCAATTGGTCCTTCCAAAAAGGCCAAAAAGACTAAGGAAAGTACACCTTCTAGTACTATACCTGAGGGAGCTTCTCAACAAGCTACCTTAGATGCTTTTGTGGGTCTTTCCTCCACAACTTCAGCAGTCACTCATACTGCCGTGTCAGCGATCTCACTCGCTGTCACATCATCAGTAACCCCACCTACTATCTCATTCCCTGAGATTAACCCCATCCCTACTTCTATCCCCAAAACTCTTCCCTTCTCTCCTCATTTGGTCTCTGAACCTGCCACCTCTTCTTTCCCTATAGGACCTGAGCATCAAACTTTTGAGGAATCTATGCAGTTCTACAAAATGTTTGATACGTCAGGTACACCTATACTCCTAAACACTTCTCTCCCCCCCTCTCCAAATAAGCCCATATCTGAACTAACATTATTTTCAGGTCCTAGCTTGGCGACTGTTGACACGCATGTCAACAGTCTAGGAGAAAAGGTGGATGCTCTCACCAACACCATCAATGAAACCACCAACGCCGTCAATCAGGCTGGTGAGGAGCTGAAGAAGTTGACCGCCACTTGCTCATCTAAAGCTGAGAACTCTCAACTTTCAGCTCTTGAAGAACAAGTCGTCCAACTCAGAGAGTCCTCTCGACTCTTTCAAGGACGATTTGAGTCTCTTACAGCTGAAGTTCAGGGTCTCTCTTCCAAGGTTGACCTCTGCACGTCCCTTCTTCAGCAAGTTCTACAGAAAGTGAATGAACCAGCTCCAGCGCTGCCTCCCTCCTTCACTGAAGATGATCGTACCAACCTCAACATCGCTGTGGAATTCATTCATGATGCCACATGCGACATACCTGCGGTTGAAGACCGAGTTAAGCGTCTGGAGGCTGACGTTCAAGTGCTAAAAGCTTCAACAGCTACTCCAGCAGCTGAACAATCCCCTACCGCTGATAATGACAAAGTGGGGGAGAAAACTGAAGAAACCTCTATTGCTGCTGGGGAAGCTAAGGAACCTCCCTCTCAATCTGAGGGGGAGAAGGCAAAAGAATCCTCATCAATTCACTCCATTCTCTTTGAAGAGGATGAGGAAGAAGACGATGAAGAGGAAGATGATCTAGATCTTGTTGATCAAGAAAAGGATCAGCCCTCCGATGACGACGACGACGATGAAGACCAATCTATGTGGTTCTCTAAGCCGAACGTCGTATCAGGGACAACTTCGCAAGAGGTTGTCAAAACAGGGGTGAGAGGTGATACATCTTCAAGTGTGCCTTCGCAAAGCAAAGACAAGCAACCAATCGCTGAAGAATGCTTGAGGACTGGATCACAATCTGAGGGGGAGCATCCTTCTCAGGTATGTCTTTCAATTGTACCACTTTTCTACTCTTTCCAAACCCCTATGTCTTTCTAGCCTTTATCTCTCTCGTTCTAAAAATACACTTATCCCTTCTTTCCTTCTTTTTCTAACCAGACAGTTCTCACCCCTGCTTAAGGGTTCTGAACTACAAATAATACCAGCGGCTATCGCTGAAGAAATAATCCCAATCTCTATCGCTGAGATTGATGAAGAAGAAGAAGATTCCCTGGTCCATCCAGGAAGGCCCTCTCGACCATCTCATTGGTCAGAGGAAGTGGTGAAGAAAAGAGTTGAAATGATCGCTCAACTAGAAAGTCAACGGCTGAAAATCCCTCTTCAAATATCCACAGAGCTCGACTTCCTTACTGAAGCTGAAAGAGAAGAATCTGCCAAAGCTGAGAAGCTGATCGCTGAATGCAAACGAGATGCCCAACTCGCTTTAAAGATTCAATCCTCTCAAGTTAGGGACAAAAAGCTAAAAAGCAAACCTGTGGAAGTTCAAGCAGCACTACTGAAAGAAATTGAAGAGGAACGCTTCAAAGAACAAGAGATCAACGATAAGTCTATCGAATGGTGCAAACAAAAGATGGATTATCGTTCTGATCTTCTTCCAATATCAGCCGTGACTATCTCTGGTCGCAAGAAGAAAGATCAACTCTCAATGACCATGGAGATTACCAGAGAGGATGGAACCCAAAAAGCAATGTACGTATCAAAACTTGAAAGCTTCGGATTTACGGAATGGTTAGAGTTCTGGGATGCGCTGAAGAAATCCAAATCTACATACAGAGGCTACGTTGAAGGACTCCTTGAAGCCCTCATAAATAGAGTCGTTTCTGTACTAAAGCTGCCATCTCCTCTTCCTCCCAAATCTTTGAAACTCAAGAGAAAAATTGGGTCCTCCTCCTCTGAAGATGTCGCCATCATCAGGAATGAAACTTCTATCAAATTTTCAAGAGATGCACTGTTTGGTCTTCCTCCTGATCTTTCAGTTCTGGACTTATCTCTGCCTCCTGGTGGTCCCTTCCAAGCTGGTCAAGTAATCGACAAGCCTTATGGAATATTCTTCAGAGATGATGATGAGGAACTCAGATTTCAAAGAATCTCTGAGATTCCTATCTGTCCTCTGAATCATCTCAAGGATCTCTTATGCTTATGGTGTGACTTCTTCCCTGCTGCTGAAAAAATTAAAGAAATTATCAGTCAAGAATCTTTGGAACGAAGACAGAAAGGAGAAGAAATACCTGAGTATATGATCAATCCTCCCAAATCTTCTTATAGCTGATAGATTAGTTTTCTTATCTGTAATCTGTTAGTTATACTTACAGTAGTTAGTTAGTCACTTGTACTTATGATTTTCATATCTTGTAATTCTATCCCTGAATTAAATGAAAATTGCAGTGATGTACTTAACCCTATCAGTACTGTAAAAGATCCCTCAAAATAGTAATTGGGACATGCATTCTATGAGTCCTTTTTATTCCTATATTTTGAATCATAAAGTAATTTTCTTTTGTTACTTTGTCATTATCAAATAGGGGGAGATTGTTGATCCAAACTCTCTCAGTGATTTGATAACGACCCTCTTTTATACTTAGTGAAAATTACGTTATTATATGTATTAGTGTTTCATCATCAGCGATCAGACTGAGTCTGTTCAGTTATCGCTGATGACCTTTCTGTAAACATTTAATATGTATTAGTGTTTCACTTTCAGCGATCAAACTGAGTCTGTTCAGTTATCACTGATAGTTTCCTATGTAACACAGTTAACGTAATCCCTGAAGACAAGTCTCGCGTCAACATAGTTCATAGCTGAATCGAAGACGAAGCCACTGAACAATAGATAAGTCTACTAGTGACCTGATGCGGATATTAGCGAAGACCAGACAAATCTACTTACGCGAAGAAGCCTGAGGAAAAGCTTCAGCGATAGCTGAACTTCTTTATCTCTGGAAGAAGAGATACTCAGCGATCAACGATCACAAAGCTTATGCCTCAAGTTTTCTTTTGTCTTACCTTGCACAACCAGTACGATGTGTCAGAACGGACAAGTCTCTGCCACAAATCGTACACCAACTCTGTCAACTACACTGTTCATAAAGTGGCCAAAAGCATGTCTCCAAAAGTGAGACTACCAAAGCCAATCTATGAATGCCACGTGTAAAGTACCCTGCCATGCATTTAATGCATAGGGTATAAATAGGAAGCTCACTCCTTCATCTGAAGGCGTGCTCAATCCTTGAACTCCAAAGATAGAAACCCTTGTTTTCTCTCTCTCTAAAAATCCCCCATTCTCTGAATTTCTTGTGCAACCATCTTAGTGTTTCTTAAGTTTGTTTAGATTGAGTCTGTCTTAATCTTATTCCGCAACAAACTTGTAAATTGTATTTTGATGTATCAATAAACAATTTATTAAACTTTAATTTCTGTGTTTGTATTCAACCCCCCCCCCCCTTCTACAAACTTGTTAAGCACCTTCGGGACCAACACTTGTCTATGTCAAGCTTAACTTTTGACAGTTCCTCTTTCAGTCTATCATTCTCTTCTAAGGACTTAGACAGTTTGGTTTCTAACTCATTCTTTTCCCACTTCCAATAGTTTGTGTCATAAGAGTGTTGAAGTTCATTAGCTTGAAAGCCTTTGATTTGCTCTTCAAATCTCCCTACTATTAACACATAATCTCTTCTGTCTTTTTCTAATCTTTTGAGGTCATCACACATACTTTGATTGTGAGCCCTGTATCTTGTAACAATGTCAATGCAAGATTTAGTGCAAAGATTAGAACTTACCTCAGTAGGGAGATCAGACACTTCTGCCATAAGAGCTTGGTTCTGAATGGCTTCCTCAGCTTGATCACTCCAGTCAAATCCCATTCCTTGTTGAGAAACAAGGGCTTGAGCAGGATTCTTGTTCTGATTGTATCATCCATTCTGAGCTTGTTGGTGGTTATTGTTTGGAACAGCACTCCTGCATTCTCTAGCAAAGTGTCCTTTCTTGTGACACTTATAACATTCCACCTTGGTTTTGTCAAAACCAGCTCCATCTTCTCTTCTTTGAGAGAAGTTATTTCTTCCAGTTCTTTTAATGAACTTTTTCACCCTCATGGATAACATGGCCATCTGCCATTTAATATCCATCTCCTCCAGATCATCAGGGTGAATTTGATCAAGATCATCATTCATCAAAGAATTGCTGCTGTGACCGGACAAAAAGGCTTCAAATATAGATTCAGTGCCTTTTTCTGAACTTACTCCACTGGCAGTACTAACTGCTTCAGGGTTGGAAGTAGTATCAGTGGATGCTGAAAGAAGTGCATCATTGTGAATATAACCAGAGGGCTTCTTCTTGGTTTCTACCTCAGTTTCAAAAACTCTTAGATCATTGTATAGATCATCAAGTTCTTTCTCTTCCAGATTGTCACTCTGTCTATATGAGACAGTGTACATAGTCCATTCATCCCCAAGAGATCTGAGGAACTTTCTGTTGATATCATCTTGCTCCATCTTCACCACTACAGTAGCCAGTTCACCTATGAGTTTATTGAACCTATCAAAAGTTTGAGTCATAGACTCATTCTTTGTGGAAGTGAAGTTCTCATACTGCTGCTTTAGAACATCTCTTTGATTTCTTTTGATGCTCTTAGTTCCCACAAATCTTTTCTCTAGAGCATTCCAGAGAATCTGAGCATCAGTGCAGTTGCAAAATTGATGCTGATATTCATTGGGAATGGCCAAGAGTAGAGTGCTCATGGCCTTCATCTCTGTCTGTCTGATCTTCCTCTCACCATCTGTCTTTGGTGGAGGTCTTTTCCCATCTGGTCCTATCCTTCCAGGTTCAGAAGGACCATTCTCAATGATATCCCACATTGAGTAGTCAGTGAGAAGAATATATTGTCTGATTCTGATCTTCCACATGTCAAGCTCACTTGGTTTGAGCATTGGAACCTTAGAAACCAAAGTACTGCTTGATTCTGTAAGATTTTCCATGATGAATAGCTGTTTCTGAGAGAGTTAGGCTCTGATACCACTTGACAAGATCAAATTCTCAACAAGAATTAATTCTCAACAAGAATTAATTCTCAGAAACAATATCAAAGACGTTTGCGGAATAACACTTTGATATTTAATCAAACAGAAAATCAAAACAGAATATAATCAACAAACTGTAAACTTGTATTGAATGCTTTGAAGTTACAAGATTACTCACTCAACCTCAATATTGATGAACATGCTCACCAATACGAATTCTACTTCTCTAGAATTAGGATCTATGCCTTGAGGTTGATTTTCTCTCTAAAAGAATGAAAACAAAAGTTAACTCATTATTCTAAACTATACAATATATATACTGAATACAAAGATAATTACAATAAATAAAATATCTTCAGTATATCTTCCATGTATATCTCTAAGCTTCCATAATCTTCAGATTATCCAGCTGTCATTCTTTCCATCTGAATCTCTTTAGCAGCACTAACCATGATCAGCAGCATTAACTTCTTCTAGCAGCATTAACTACTAAGCAGCACTAACTACTAGCAGTATTAACTAGCTAAGCAGTACTAACTTTGTTCAAGCAGCACTAACTATGACTAGCAGTATTAATAGTACTAGCAGTAGTAACACTCAGCAGTATTAACCTTTAAGTCTTCTAGCAGTAGTAACTTTGAACCAGCAGCATTAACCATACTTGATGAATTCTTCAGTTCCCAACAGTGAATCACTAGAATTGTGGCTACTCGACTCAGAAAAAGTTGGTGCAAAGTTGTAATATTCTTTTAACTCTGTTCTCACACGCTCTTTCTTTTAAACGTTTTGCTTTCTCTAATCACACTCATTTCTTTTCGCTTTGCACACTCAATCACTAAGGATTAACTTCTTGGGTAGAAATCACTGGTTAAGGTGATTCCATAGAAGTTGTGTTAATCCTAGCACAATGAAATCCTTGTTTTCCTATGATTCAAGTGATGCTCAGATTGGTTTAACTATTTCAGTTAAAGCACAATGTTGATTTTGAAAACATTTAAAGTCACACTTCCAATTCATGAATTCGTTTTGAGAATCAGGAAGTGGTTTGAACATTTGAAAACAATGTTTTCTATGATTGAAAGTTGTCCTCTTTTCAACCATATATGAGATGAAGATATAGACTTATACCTTTACGTACGATCTTCCATCTCATGAAGCTAAGCTTAAAGTCATAAAGATATGATCTTTTAAGCTTCTCTCAAACTTCTGCAAAAGTCTTAGGTCAAGTCAAAGCAAATTTATTCACTTAAATTGAAAAGACAAAAAGCAGTAAAACTTTTAAAGTACGAGTTCTGATCAGAAATAATCAGAAGTCATATCCGTACTCCCCTTTGTAGTGAAGATCTCCCCCTAAAATCTTGCATTAAAAAAAATTTGACATTAAAAGGTACATGCAAATATTTTATGAGCTCCCCCTCAAAATGATATTGACCACTGTCAATTTCTTTTTCTACTCCCCCTTGGATCATGAACAGAATATAGAAGTGTAGATATCAATCAGAGTTAAGAATGAAGTAATGATGAAAAAGTATACAATTATAAAACTTTTATAGGTAATTACTGGATATACCGTGAGATTTAGCATACCAAGTTTAGAGACAAGAAAGGTAAACCTCTTTTCGTCTAAAGGTTTGGTAAACAAATCGGCAAGTTGATAATCAGTTTTTACAAAGAAAAGTTAAATTGTTCCTTTTTCAACATGATCTTTAATAAAATGATACCTAACGTCTATGTGCTTGGTCTTGGTGTGTTCAACAGGATTCGCTGATATTGCGATGGCGCTCTTGGAGTCACAGTATATCGGGATCTTATTGAATGGAAACCGTAGTCGCGCAATTGAGTTCTCATCCATAAGACCTGAGAACAACAGCTAGCAGCAGCTACATATTCTGCTTCGGTCGTGGAGGTTGAAACACAAAGTTGCTTCTTCGATGCCCAACTTACGAGTTTGTCACCGAGGAACTGTACATGTCCCGACGTGCTCTTCCTGTCTAACATACAACCAGCATGATCTGCATCTGTGTAGGATGTTAGTTCAAAACTAGTATTTTAAGGATACCACAGACCAAGATCTGCAGTGCCCTTCAGATACCTAAATATGCGCTTCACAGCAGACATATGGATTTCTTTAGGATTGGCCTGATATCGTGCACATAAGCATGTTGAGAACATTATATCTGGCCTACTAGAAGTAAGATACATTAAAGAACCTATCATCCCTCGATAAGTCCTAACATCAACAGCCTTGCCCGAAGGATCGGTGCCAATCTTAGTACCTGGTGCCATTGGGGTACCAATTGGTTTTGAATTTTCCATTTTGAATTTCCGAAGAATTTCAAGAATGTATTTTGATTGATTGATAAAAATACCCGTAGAAAACTGTTTGACTTGCAATCCGAGAAAGAAATTCATCTCTCCCATCATGTTCATCTGAAATCTAGACACCAAAAGGTTTGCAAAGTTCTTACAGTACTTAGTATTTGTAGAGCCAAAGATAATATCATCTACATAGATTTGAATTAAAATGATATCGCCTTTTTCCTTTTTGATAAACAAAGTGGTATCCACCGTACCTTTAGAAAAACCAGACTTGACTAGAAATTTGGAAAGGACATCATACCAGGCTCGAGGGGCTTGTTTCAGACCGTAGAGTGCTTTCTCGATAATGTAAACGTGATTTGGCTTTTCTTGATTGACAAAACCCTCTGGCTGAGAGACGTAGACTTCCTCCTTCAGAATTCCATCCAGGAATGTTGTCTTCCCGTCCATTTGAAAGACGGTGAAGTTCTTGTGGGCTGTGTAGGCTAGAAACATTCTGATTGCCTCTAATGGCGCCACAAGAGCATATGTCTCGTCGTATTCGATTCCTTCCTCTTGTCTGTATCCTTTGGCTACTAGTCTTTCCTTGTTTCGGATAACGGTACCATCTTCGTCTTTCTTTATCTTGAAAACCCATTTCGTACCTATTATGGTTTTACCTTGAGGTTTCGGCACGAGTCTCCAGACTTTAAGTGCATCGAACTGATTCAACTCTTCTTGCATTGAAATCACCCCTTCTGGATCCGCAAGTGCTTCTGATACGCGTGTTGGCTCAAACTTGCTCAGAAAGGAGTCATGCATGCACATGTTCATTCATGCAGACCTAGTTTGCACCGGTTTTGATGGATCGCCAATGATCTGGCTTGTCGGGTGCTCTTTGGTCCATTTATGTTCATGAGGTAGTGGATTATATGAATGTATGTCAATTGAATTATCTATAAAACCACTTGTACCTTCTATAGCTTCCACTGGAGGAATGATGATTTTAGTTGAAGTAGTTGGTGGGAGTGGATTATATGATGATAGATCAATATAAAAAGGAATGGGGGTTTCAGTTGAAGTAGATGGTACAGAAGTCTCAGTAGGTACAGCTTGGTCCGGCTGTAGATTAGGCTGAATAGAACAACCTATTGTTTCAGCTACTTCTGTCTCTTCTTGAGTTGTCACTTCTTCAACTGTTGGAGTCGGCATTTGAATTGGAACTTCTTGTTGAATCGGGGCGTTGGATTCAATAGAGTCATCTGAACTGGTTGGATGAGTAGCCGTTAAGTCTTCCATCCTGTCAAGCACAACAGATTTCTTTACATTAGATCCAAGAAATTCATCATAAAACAATTCAAATAATAAATCTAAATCAGATAAATGATTAGTTGACGTTGATGCTTCATCTGATTTATTCTGTTGAGACGCAGGTTCGGGACTGATTTGCCCAGAAGCTAGTACGCCGGTGATAACGGGTTCTGAACTGTGTTGTTCGGAAGCCATTTCTTCATCAAACGTGACGTTGATGCTTTCAATCACCGTCTTTGACTTCTTCAGATAAACACGGAATGCAGTTGATGTCGAGGAATAACCAATGAAGATGCCTTCGTCTGCCTTGGCACTGAACTTGTTGAGATTCTCTCTATCGTTTAGAACAAAACACTTACACCCAAATATATGGAAGTATTTGATTGTTGGTGTTCGGTTGTTGATTAACGCATAAGGAGTCTTCTTGAATCTTCGATGTACCATGGAGCGATTCTGTGTGTAGCACGCGATCGAAATAGCTTATGCCCACAAAAATAGAGGTAGGTCTGATTGACTTAGCATAGTACGAGCAGCCTCGACTAGCGTTCGATTTCTTCTTTCAACCACTCCATTTTGTTGAGGCGTACGAGCAACAGAGTATTGATGTGAAATCCCGACAGATTTGAGATATTCTTCAACTTTGTTGTTCTTGAACTCTGTGCCGTTGTCTGTTCGTAGAAACTTGACCGGTTTCTGCAGATTCACCTGGGTCGTCTTCAGGAATGTGATGAGAACATCTGGTGTCTCATCCTTTGAACGTAGAAACTTGACCCATGTGTATCGCGAGTAATCGTCCACGATCACGAGTATGTACTTCTTTCCTCCTAGACTCTGAGTTCGCATCGGACCGCATAAGTCCATATGCAATAACTCTAACGGAGCACTTGTACTCGGTTTAGGCTTTGGTTTATGTGGAGCCCTCTTCATCTTGCCCTTTTCACAAACTGCACAAAGATGTTCTCTTTCATATTTGAGCTCTGGAAGTCCTTTGACGAGCTTTCCACTGACCAGATTGTTGATGTACCTAAAGTTGAGGTGAGAGAGCCTTCGATGCCATAACCAACTTTGTTGCATCGAGGCTTTCGTCAATAGACAAAACTGCTTGTCAGTCTGGACATTTGATAAATTGATTGTGTAGAGGTTGGATTCTCGAGTACCGACCAAGAGTTCTTCGCCTTTTTCATTGCGAACTGAACATCTCTTGGCTTTGAAGTTGACCTCTAAGTCTTTGTCACAGAACTGGCCTATACTGAACAAGTTGTGTCGTAAGCCTTCTACATAGCTCACCTTCTTGATCGTGACATTGTCATGTTGTACATCACCGTATCCCATGATTGGAGAAAACTGGTCGTTGCCAAATCTGACTGTTCCGCAATATTTGTCTTTAAAATTGGACAGTATCTCTTTTTGCCCTGTCATGTGCTTGGAACATCCGCTGTCCAAGAACCATGTATGACTAGTCTGCATAAGAGAAATTACAAATTTAGATATTTATACGACAACATTGGAATATTCACTTTGATTATCGAAGTGCGGGTCTTGAACTGATTTGTTCAAAAGCCTATTTTGACTTTGATGTTCGGGTTTTGAACTGCATTATCCAAAAACCTATTTGTCATTGAAGAACGAGTCCTAAACTGTTATGTCTAGAAATCATATCCATTAGCTCCTTTAAACTTTTGTTGCCTGCAACACAGAGTTAGCCTTTGGTACCCATTGGAATTTGGATCCAGCTGTGTTAGCATTTGATTTTGGTACCCATTTCAAATTGGGTCCTCTTTTCTTTTGAAAAGTATGTGAAGAATTAGTATGAGAGGAATGCACATGGTAATTGCCAAACCAGTCTTCAGAATCTTGACAAGAGATAGAAACATGTTTATCATAAATAGAAGACTTTCTAGCAGATAAAGATAACTGAAATAATTGCTTCATTGAATATTGTTTACGAGAAACAACAAGTTTTGATTCCAAAATCACAACATCAGCAATTAAAACATCTTTACTAGGCGAAGTCTTACTACAATTAACACTACTAAACGATTTAACGGCCTTGTCAAGCTTCCGTTTTGGTTGCCACTGAGAATTAACTTCTGGCCTTTGCTTGCTCAGATCTGAAACATGTGAAACTGGCGAGTTAGACTTCTGAGCAACAAATGAATGTTTCTTCTTGGGATTACCAGTAGTGTTCGGTTTCTGTGAATGCTGAGATATTTTCTTACTGTTAAGACACAGTCTCATTGGATTCAAGATCATCCAAAACGAAGATCGCAATCTGAAGTTAAAGCTGAAAGTTACTCTCAACCAAAGTCTAAGGTCTATTCTGTAATAAAGTCAAAGTTGTTTTTAATATCTAGATATTATAGTTTTAGATATTAAGTTTTATTATTATTTTATGTTTTGATAATATCTAATTAATAGATATTATCTATCTCTCTCTCGATCAGTTCAACACAATTCACACACAGATACACATACTAGAAAATGTAAACAGAGAGAAAACAAAGAGAGAACTCAAAGAAATCAACCGTGTAATCACCGTTTGTTATTGAAACAGGTTGGTTTATCTTCTATTTGTTTGTTGTTTGATTATCTGGTAACGATCACGGACTCACAATTGGTGTCAGAGCTGATCCAGATTCAAAATCAAAATTTTTTACTCTCTGTGTTCTTCATTTTTGAAGAACACTGATCAATAGATCAAAACTTGATTTTGCAGTTATTTTCGAAATCAAAAGGTTGTGTATTGTTCTTGTTGGTAAGGAGATCGTTGTGTCAAAATTTGGTGTGGTAAAACGACCTCTAGTTGGGTTAAATTTAGAGTTACAGGTCGATTTAATCGGAGAAGACGAACTACCGGTCCTTTGTAATATATCGGTCTAAGCCAATTGACCGATAATATTTTTTTACCGGTCGAACCTTAGTTTAAACACTCTATCGGTCTTAAGCATTCGACCGGACTCTTGCAAATACCGGTCGAATCTCACACAAACCCAAATCCCGGTCTTATTTTTCCCACTTCCGGTCGAATCCTTCACACTTCCGGTCAAAACCCTCTCTTCCGATCGAATCACATTTCAAACCCACAAATATCGGTCAAACCCATAAATCATTTCAATATCTTTTCCCGGTTTATCAAACCTCACGTGGCAAACTCTCATGCAAACACACCCACTTTGAGATCACGTGGCAAACTCTCATGCAAACAATCAAGTGTCCACAAAACTCTCAAATTTATATAGATCACGTGTCCACACCAATCTATCGGTCAAAACCTTTTTTTTTATATACCGGTCAAACACCATAGAATTATTGGTCCAATCAAGTTTGTTGTTGAGTTTGTTGTTTAATTTGCTCCATAGAATTATTCCGGTTGAATCCAAATCACCACCTTTCGACCGATAGTTACACTTACCCGGTCAAAGTCCCAAATTCAATATCGGTCGAACTCTCCAACTTAGTTCCGGTCGAATACCTTCAAGCCATTGTACCGGTCGAGTAAACTTGAATTGCAAACTACCGGTCAAACCACTTGAATTGCAAAGTATCGGTTGAATTTATTTTATACCGGTCGAAGGAACTACTCCATATCGGTCGACCCACATTTACAACATTCCGGTCGACCCACCATTTACCGGTCCAATCTTTTTATCGGTCCAAGAATTTTACCGGTCGAAGCATAATTTTTTGTCGGTCAATCAGTTTTACCGGTCGAATTTCATTATATATCGGTCGAGATCTTTTACAAAGTATCGGTCGAATTAACTGTCCCGGTCGAGTAAATTCCTTGTTTTCGGTCTTTACATTTTACCGGTTCTTTACATCTTACCGGTCGAACCTCACTTTGCGCAATCAACCTATCGCGCAAACCTTCTCGAAACGCAAAGTTTTTCCAGACTTAGAACTTTATTCATAATGATATCCAGAGAAGCCCTTGCAATCGGAACTGACACCAAGCCACCAGTTCTCTTTAGAGGAGAATACGAATAGTGGAAGGATCGGTTCCTGAACTTCATCAAAAGACAGGAATTAGGTGATTTCATCAGACAATCCTTAGAAGATGGCCTTATGGAAACAAAATATAGGGAACCTGCAGAAGGAACTGAAGAAGAAAGACTTGCACTTACATATGAGGAACTAACAGGTGATAATAAGTTAAGAGCAAAAGGAGACAGATTGGCTAAGTCATACATTCTACAAGGGATTCCGAACGAAATCTATGTAAAGATTGACAGCTACAAGGCCTCCAGCAAACAAATGTGGGATCAACTAGAGAAGATGATGCTGGGCTCGAAGGTTGGGAATCAGCTTAAAATCTCCAACTGCCTAAATAATTATGAAGAATTTAGAGGCAGGGTGGGAGAAACTTTAGAAGAAACCTATGACAGGTTTGTGACTTTGCTGAACGAACTTAGCAAGAACAAAGTCCACAAATCTCAAATTGAGCTGAACGTCAAATTCCTGAGTATTCTTCAACCGGAATGGAAAAGATTTGCTAGGCAGATGAAGAAGATCAAAGACTTGAATGAGATTCCACTTCATGAGGTGTATGAAACCCTCAAACAAAATGAAGAAGAGGTGGATGAAATTCTAGAAGAGAAGAGAAAGGGAGTGAAGACAGCTGAAGACACAGTTGCTCTTGTTGTCAAAAAGCAAAAGAACAAGACGGTTGTGTATGAATCAGAAGAAGTTGAAGCTGATGCCATCTCTGACTCGGATGAAAATGAACAACTGAAGCAAGCAATGCTTCTGCTGTCAAATGCTTTTCAGAAAAAGTTCTACACAAAGCCGAGTTCAAATAGTCAAAGATATTCTTCTGGTCCGAACAACTACATCCACAAGGAAAGGGTTGAAGGAAGCAGATATGAAGGAAAGAGATATGAAGGGAAAAGAACAGAGGAAAGGAAGCCTGAAGAGAGAAGGTATCAGTCTGAAGGGAAGAGATTAGAGGAGAGGAAACCAGAAGAAAGAAAGTTCAAAGCTGAAGGATCCAGTCAGCCAGAACCACCAACGTGCTACAACTGTGGCAAAACCGGTTACTTTGCCAAGGACTGCCGAAGATCAAAAGTCAGAAACTCAGACTACTACAAGAACAAGATGCTTCTTGCAAAGCAACAGGAGGCAGGCAAGGCACTGATGGCTGAGGATGAATACTGGCTCGATCACTCAGACGAGGAAGAAGAGGATGAAGAGAAAGATGAAGCCGTCAACATGTGCTTAATGGGCAAGATGGAATCAGATGCTGAAGCTAATTCAGATAATGAAGAAGAGGAGGTATGTAATTTATTGAATTCAGATTACATGAATAAAATGCATGCCATGAGTTTAAAACAAGAAGAGTTAGAATCTAATCTTAAGCGAGAAAATGGTGTTATAACTGACAAAAACCAATTGATACAGAAACTTAGCAATGAAATCGCTGAGAAGAAAGTATTAGTTGAGGTTTTACATAGAGATAATGACACCAACGCAAAGGAAAAGACAATAATTCTTAAAGAGAATTCTGAACTCAAGTCTAAACTGACAAAAAGTGAGCTTGATTTTTATGCGCTTACGAAAATGCATTCTTCATGTACTAAAGAAAACAAGACTTTAATTGCAAAATTAGATGCTTTGGAAAAGAAGTTATACTCATTAGGTCAAAGTGAGAAAACCATTCATCTTAACAAACCGAAAAAGAATAAAGAACATTGGGGAATCGGTTATGTGAAACCTCATTGCCTTAAAAAGGATATAACCGAAGTGCATGCACTTTATGATTATACCTCTATGCTAGTTTCTCACCGAATCTCTAAACTTCAAGTTTTTAATACTAAACTATCAAAGGAGGATGAAGAGAATGAAATTGAAAAACGGAAGAAGTCATCTAAAGTTCACCTTCCATTTTATTATGCGAAGTTGCATAATAGCTATGACTATCCAAATAATGAAAAGAAATCTCTTTCAACTGACTACTTTCAAAGTTATTCTGTAAAAGAGATGGAGGCGAAACCTGTTATAGGTAAAATATATGTCCCTTCTCTTGTTTTAGAAAGTAAAATTTCTGAACACGAGAACTCTTTATCAGATGAAAGACTTTTGATTGAGATTCAACAAAAAGTTTTTTCAACCGTTATGAAAAATGTTGTTTTTACAAAGGCTTCTACTTCTGATGACATGTTTAGTTCATCAAACGAAGGGTTTAATTTTCTTAACTCGGACGGTGGTTCATATGAATGTTTTGAACAATTTGATTTTAATGCGAAACTTCCTAACCATTCATCTTTTATTAAGAAATCTTTAGGAAAGACCAGTATGCCTGTGAACAGTGCAAATTCAAAGAAAGTTGATAGGTCAGTCTCTGTGAAAGCTAAATTTGCTAAAGGTAAGTGTGAGTCCGTGATCGTTACCAGATAATCAAACAACAAACAAATAGAAGATAAACCAACCTGTTTCAATAACAAACGGTGATTACACGGTTGATTTCTTTGAGTTCTCTCTTTGTTTTCTCTCTGTTTACACTTTCTAGTATGTGTATCTGTGTGTGAATTGTGTTGAACTGATCGAGAGAGAGATAGATAATATCTATTAATTAGATATTATCAAAACATAAAATAATAATAAAACTTAATATCTAAAACTATAATATCTAGATATTAAAAACAACTTTGACTTTATTACAGAATAGACCCTAGACTTTGGTTGAGAGTAACTTTCAGCTTTAACTTCAGATTGCGATCTTCGTTTTGGATGATCTTGAATCCAATGAGACTGTGTCTTAACAATCTCCCCCTTTGGATCAAGATCATTACGAAAATTATTTGTCAATACGATCTTCTCTTTCAGCACAGAAGATGCAATCTCTTTCTCTAGCTCAGAATGCTTTAGCAAAGTATCTTCAAAGAAAATTTATCTGAAATCAGCATGTCTTCATAATACTTTAATCTCGCAGTTCTTGATTAGATTATCTTGTAATGAACATTTCTTCAAGCTTTATATTTATGAAGAAATGAAGAATGGGGCTGAAAATCTGACTTTTAACAAGTCCGGTACCACTGTGCTACAATGCCATGCAACTTTAACATGTCATTGTCGCATGTCATAGTCTCTCAAGTGGTCTATAAGGCTCCCCCTTGGCTGCTACTTTTCCAGTGCGACTAAGACCACGTCATAGTCATCGGTCATTGTAGTCGGACCCATACCAAGTCCCGAAACTCGACTTTTTCTATGCCAACACTCCCGAAACTCTTAGAGACTTAAAGAAATGTTTTCCTAACACAAAAATCCCACCATCTACAAGTTGAAAAAATGTCCGGGTGACCTTTACTTACCAAAAATTACGGTTGTTACATCTTCTCTACCCAAGTAGGTTAACATCTTCTCTGGCAGAGGTCGAGCATTTGGGTAGCCAGAAGGTACTATGGTGGGTTTGTGGGTAGTCATGGAGTAAGTTTTGACCTTCATTCCATCCAAAGGAAACCTCTGCTCTACTAGGTGATTTCCCAAAAGCACATCTATGAACCTATGGAAAATTAATGATGGCAGAGGTCGGTCCCTTGATTGTTCATCCCTCTTCTTGATCACAGCGCCCACCATTTCTCTGAGATCAACCTTGCATAATCCAGAGGAAGGTCGAATTAGATACCATACATAATGGCCAATATATTGTGACTGGTCTGGTCTGGGCTCCTAATCTTTCCAATCAAGCAGCGGTTAAGGATAGGGAAGAGCACATTTCACATTGGTGGGAGGAATTGCCTTCTGAAATCTGTCCTTTTTGCGATTGGTTTTGTTGGATCCCAAATCCTTGTCTTAACAATGATTTAAAGAAATAAACATTTAACAATAATAGTGGAAGCAAATAATGTGTAAACCAAGTTTGATTCGTACTCACAGTAAAGAAGATATATCCAATAAAGTAAATAGTGAACAAATAAATATTCACATGATAATGCAATGTAGATTATGAAGAACACCCAAAAAGGTGGTTTAATCATACAAGATCTTCTTGTACAATTCACAGTACATAAAGAAATAATTCTTTTACAAGTAGGTAAAAGAAAGCACACATTGAGCAATGGGTTGCACGTCCTATTTAAAGGACTCAAAAGGTGAACAACGTACTTTCCTGACACACAAGACATGCTTGAACAGTAACTACCTAAAACGTAAGCTTAAGATATGCTTGAACAGTAATCTACCTAAAAGGTAAATCTTATCACTAGGTGACGTGTCTTCTGTTCTTGTGTCAACACTTGTAGAAATCTTCAGCTTCGATCTTTAAAGAGAATGTCTTCAGAGCTCTGATGTAGACCTCTGATGAAGCTATCTTTGATATCTTCTTGCTGAATACTCTATCTCTGGAATGTTCTTCAGAGATAGTTTTGCTCTCTGATGGCTATCTCTGGAAGTCCTCTGAAGTAGGACAAAATATTTTCAATACTTATATAGATCAGAGTTGGGGCTAACAATCTCCCCCTAAGTACTGAAAATAAAATTTTGCAAAATAGCAGAGATATTAACTAGAAAGAAAAGAGGAGAAAATCATCCTCTGTTAAATGTTACTTCTCACTAAACATATGAATTACATTACTAGAGAAGATAACAAACAAAAATTACACAAAAGAAAATTACAATCTAACACCAGAACATATCCTATGGAATTTCATGATCAACTCTCTGAAAAGGATTATTGAGCTAATCTCTGTGTACATTTAGCATTTAGCATCCACATCATTCCCTTCAGTGTCTCATCCGAGTATTTCGCTACTTTAGATGCCAGGAAGATATTCTATTATTAGAGAGGGTATACTCTGAACACGAACCCAGAGGTTCTGCCACGATCGATCCAGTTTTGTATTTATCTAAGTCTTCGATTATTTCGATCGGAGTAGTGACTCCTAATCGGTCAATTCCAAGGTTCAGGGAAATTTGAAAGTCCAACTTGGTTCTAAGCTTGATGTGGGCTTCCGTTGCACTTTTTACTTCATATTCAGCAATTCTATAAACTCTACCTCTTTCTGCTTTTGATGAGCAGTAAGCATATAGAATAGGTAAGTCATAGGGGTTTAGATTTACCAAATCATTGTCATTGAAATGGTAAACTATGTTATCAGAGCGAACGACCACATATTCTCTGTAGATAATCTTATCATATCCATGCTTCTTTTCTGAGATCTTGTGGACTTCAGTGATGGGTGATTCTAATAGAAAATCCTTTCTACTGCTTGTTTTATCTTTGATGAACCTCTTCTCGATTTCAGACATACCCTCTCTAATTCTTGGATTCAGAGCAAAGGCAAGTCTGTCTTCTATGTTGAATTCGCAGTACGTATGTCTATAGAAGTCGTCAACAAATGCTTCAGCTTGAGTTGTTAGGAATGTTGGAGGTCTGATGTATGCTGAGGATATTGGAATTCCAATGCTTGAACTTTAAACATGTACCTCTATTGTTGTCTTTGCAGCTTCTAAGGTAAGAGATACTTGTTCATCTTCAACAATTATTGTATCTTCAGCAGACATCTGACCTGTCTCTAGTTCAGTCTTTTGGATTTTGGAAGTAGATGGTGGAGTTTCTTCTGTTGTAAAGAGAATCATGGCTTATATCTGTATTTGATCTTCAGTTTGTTGCTGTAACACTCTGAAATTTTGGGAATTTACATTCTAATTGGATGTTGAGCAAGTTAGCCAAAAAGAAGATGAGAGTTTTGCCAATAGTGTTTCATGAGGCTCTCCGTGTGAGTAGAACCGCGTTAGCATCCGCACGAGACTCTGCTCCGTCAAGACTACAGAGCCCGGCATTGCTCTCTGTGCGAGTAGAACCGCGCCGCCATCTGCACGCGACGACTGTGTCTTATTAAAAATAAGTGATCTGGCCTCTACCCTCATTTCTCACACAAACCCTAAATCCCTCCCCCTTTTCTCTCCCAAATCGACCCCCATACTCCCCAAACAAACCCTAACCTATTTTGGAGCTTTTGCTTCTAAAACCATGTAGTTCTCCTTCATCTAGCAAGTTAGGAACAAGAACCATAAACCCTTCATCTTCATCTTCCTCTTCCTCACCAAGTTCTTGGGGTTTCATCAAACCATCTCCATCATTTGAAGATTGGGGAGTTTGTGGTGTATTTTGGAAACCTAGAGGTGTGTTGGTGGTGGATTCAAGCTATTGGTTAAGCTAAGCTTCTAATTCTTCATCTATGGAAATTAAAGTATTTTGGGTATGGATGAGATCTTCCTGTAAAATGTTGGGGAACGATTTTATACGGTTGAATATCTATGTTTATGGTTGGAATCTTGTGGATCTAGGTTTTGGAGGTTTTGACTTTGAGGATTCAAGTCTCTTCAAAGAAGCTCTAAGTGGCAAAAATCTAGATTTAGCCTAAATCTAGCAAAGTGAGTTTAAGTTGCTTTGTGAAAACTATGTACATGCCAAAATGTGTATTTTGAAGTAAAAATATGTTTTACTTGGTAAATTGCAATGTGTTGAGTATTTGGATAAGTTTTCATATTTGATAAACTTGGGTTATTTTAGTCTCATAAAATGCCAATATTTAGGATTTGGATACCTTGATAAGTAATAGCACGACTTATGCATTTTTGGTGATTTTTTCCAATAAAGTCTATTTAATGATTTATGCATTTTGGTGATTTTTGTGTACAAATGAAGCCTAACTCTTGATCTATGCATTGTTGGTGTATTTGATTTCATAAACCTATTTGAAAAATCATTTGTCCCAATCCATGTTAAGTTTTGGGTTAATCACATCTTTGAGCTATGTGTCTGCATTAACGTCGTTTAAATGTGTTTTTCTATTTAGGGACCGACATTTGTTGGTCAAATGGATTTTAAGCATTTGAGTTCGGTATTGACTTAAAAGGAGTCTTGAGGACATTTGTCCAGTTTTAAATGGCTCAATGTAGAGCCTGAGTTATGATTTACATATTAATGCACCTTGTTGCATATTGACGATAATTACATGCTCGAGTGCATTGGTCATTCCTGTGTAGTCATGTAACGTTAGACTATATTGCATTGGATCCATATGCACGTAAGTCAGTCTTTAATTGATGGTTAACTGGGTGTTGCGGGATGTGACTCCGGGGCCCATGTTTTATGACCTTAACTTTTCAAGTGTACACTAGGAGGGCTGAGTCCGGTTGTGCTATCATGAGTGATGGGCATTTGGGGCCTCCGTATTAGAGCATGAATTATGTTGGATACAAGATCATGAAGACTAATGTCATAGTTCAAGAAAATCAAAACTGAGAAAGTCAACTCTTATTAAAAAGTCAAATTTTTTGTAATAAAATATCAAAGTCAAAGTCAAATCCTTTGTATTTTATTTTCCTTGTATTTTAGTTGTTGGTATAAATAGTTGTGTTAGTTGTTTTTGTTAGTAGTTGTGACTTGAAAAAGTGACTAGTACTTGTATACGGATCAGAGAGAGAGAGAATTCTAGAGAGAGAAGATTGTTTAGAGAGTGAAAGTCAATAACTGAGTTTACATTCTGAATTGAATTCAAAACAGGTAGAATTGTTATCTTTTTTGTTGATTAATTGTGATTAGAAACTAGAACATTACTCACAATTGGTATCAGAGTTAAATCCAATCGAAATCAAATCAAGAAAAAGTGTTCGACACTGTGTTCGTGAATGTCCAGATCAATTTCGAGTTATAGTGCGAATTAGGAGTTGAAATCGATCAAGTTATGATCGTATAGTGTATTTGATCGAGTCTGTATAGTTAAATTTGTCAATTGCACTGTATTGATTGAGAATTTCGATTTTTTGTAATTTTTTTTTGTCACGAGTTCAAAGCACTGTTCTATAGATAAATTTGTACTTTCAGTGTTTCTAATTGAAATTCAGTGCTAGATTTGTGTTCTAGATAAATAGTCGATCGAATTCTCAAAGTTTTGAGGTGTAATTCGTTGTTTAGATTGATTTTTGATCGATTAGATCAAGAACACGCAAGAAAAAGTGAAGAACACGCAAGATCCGAGAAACGCGCAAGTTCTTCGCAAGAACGCGCAAGATGAAGATTTTGGTCTCAAACGCGCAAGGCGTTATTAGCGAGTTCATAGAACGCGCAAGGCGTTATCTGCGAGTTTGAAGATTGGAGAAATTTTTCTAAGTACTGAAACGCGCACGTAGACATCAGTGAGTTCTACAAACGCGCAAGTATAAGCTTGCGAGTTTATTCGGAAACAGTGATCTGTGAGTTTATTCAATATGCGAGTCTCAGAAAACGCGGTAGTCAACGTGCGAGTTTGAAATTCTCGAAATATTTTCTAAGTGTTGGAACGCGCAACACCTACGAGTTCTTGTTTCGCGCAACCTTCGTCTAGAGAGTTTCAAGTTTTACGCTAGCTTCGTTTAGCGCGTTTTGTACCTTTGCGTGATCAGTGGTTAGCGAGTATGTTCAAACGCGCAAATAGGCATATGCGAGTTTTTCAAACGCGCTCATCTTTATTCGCGCGTTTCTTCGTGAATAGTGTTTTGTGCGAATAGTAATCTGCGAGTTTCAGGACTCAGTCAATTTTTTTTTTCAGTATTATTTCTATATTCTTGTGATTTCATATTAGGACTAACGATCAGTTTCTAGTTTCTTATTGCATATCTTTTCAAACAGGTACATACATGATGACTTCAAGAGACGCTCTCTCGATTGGAACTGATTCTAAGCCCCCCTTTTGTTCAAATGGGAGTACGAACAGTGGAAAGATCATTTTCTTGACTTTATGGATCGGCATGTCAACGGAGAAAACATTCTTTTGTCTATTACAAAAGGACCAATGAAAGTTCCTACTGAGGAGATTCCTGCTGATGGTAATGATTCAGATGGAGCTCCAAGAACAAGAAGAGTTGATAAAAAGTATGGTAATTTCTCTGATGAACAGAAGAAACGGTTTGATGCTGATAAACAAGCCAGATCTTTGCTTTTACAAAGCATGACCAATGAGATATATGTGAAAATAGACAGCTACAAGGAAAGTGCCAAATCTATGTGGGATCAACTTCAAAAGATGATGATGGGTTCAAAGGCTGGGAACCAAATGAAAGTAGCTAACTGTATCAACAGATATGAAGAGTTCAAAGCAAAAGACAATGAAAGCCTGGAAGAAACTTATGAAAGATTTGTTCTACTCTTGAATGAACTCTTCAAGAACAAGGTAAAGAAGGATCAAATAGAGAACAACGTCAAGTTTCTTAGCATCTTGCAACCGGAATGGCAAAAGCACACTCGCCGAATGAAACAAATGAAGGATCTGAGTGACATTCCATTACATGAGGTTTATGAGATGTTGAGACAGAATGAAGAGGAGGTAGAAGAGAAAAGAAGTGAGAAGAAGAATGTTGAGAAAGCTGTTGATCCTATAGCATTGGTGGCCGGAGAGAAAGAGAAGAAGAAGATAGTCATTTCAAGTTCTGAATCAGAATCAGAGTCTGATGGAGATGATGGAGAAAGTTTCAAGCAGGCCAATTCTACAAGAAGTTCTACAAGAAGTTCTCATCATTACTGACCCATGCTTTCCAAAAGAAGTTCTACAAGAAGCCGGGATCCAATTCTCAGAGATATTCTTCGTCCAGCTCCAAGAACCATGAGCACAGAGAAAGGGTAGAAGGAAACAAATTTATTGAGAAGAAACCAGAATAGAAGAAAAAGTTTGTGAATGATTACACCAGTACTGACAAGCCAGTTAATGATCTGATCAAATGCTACAACTATGGCAAGTTCGGACATTACGCAAAAGAATGTCGGAAGCCAAAGGTTCGCAACTCAGAGGATTATCAAAACAAATTGCTCTTGGCCAAGCAACTAGAAGCTGGCAGGGCATTAATGGCTGAAGATGAATACTGGTTGGATCATTATGATGAGGAAAAAGAACAAGAAGAGACTGCTCATTTATGCTTGATGGGAAAAGAAGAAAAAGATGATGATTCTGATGATGAGGTAATGAACTTAACTGAAAATTATTTCATGACCAAAATGGAAGCCATGATGGTCGAACTTCAAGACCTTCAATTAAAACTGAAAAAGGAAAAAGACAAAGTTGCTAGGAGAAATCAACAAATCTTTGACCTTAATGAATCAGTTATTGGGAACAAAGATTTAATTGATTCTCTACCCAAATCTGCTTCTGTTTTTCAAAATGAAAAGATTTGCTTTCAAAATTAGATTTCTGATATTGAAAAACAATTATCTAAGTCTGATTCTGAAAAACAAGAATGTGTACTAAAAGCTTTAAAATTGCAGGTTGAAAACAAGACTTTAGAGCAAAAGGTAAATGGTTTGGAAGCAAAATTGTATCGTAGAGGCCAAAGAGATCAAACTATTTTCTTGAATACACCTGATGAAGATGCTGATTTTAAAGAAAAATGGGGATTAGGGTTTGATAATCCTCATTACTTAGAAAAAGCTATTAGAAAACAACCAGGTCTATATAATGCAAATTATATGTATGCGACTGATGAATATCCTCATTTGAAACCCAAATTAATCACCAAATTATCAAAAGAAGTTGAGGAAAAAGAAGATGAGAAAAGAATGAATTTAAAGAAAATGCAACTACCATTATGTTATGAAAGACTAAGGGGTTGTTTGTTTTTTTTTAAAAACTCTTAATAGCTCTTAAGTCTGAATCGTTCAGAGCTTTTTATACACGACCTCTTATTAATCATAACCAAAATAAGACTTCAGACTTTAGACCTCTTAAAAAACAAACAACACCTAAATGATAGTTATCTTTCTAAAAAACCAAAATTTCTTTCAAATGATTATTTTGCTAGTTATTCTTCGACTGAGATGGAGGCAAAACCTGTTCAAGCCAAAATTTATGTACCTCCACTCGTCTTAGAGAGAAAAATAATTGAGTTAGAAAATATTTTATCTGATGAAAGAATTTTGAGTGATCTAACACAAAATGTATTTTCTACAGTGTTAAAGAACATAGATTTTCATGTTAAATCTAATGTGTGTTCATCTTCTAAAGTACTTCAAACTTCTGAGACTGATTTTGATGATTTATTTGAGTCTGCAAATGATTTTCTAAATTCTGATGAAGGCTGTATAGAAGAAATTGATATGTTTGACTTTAATGCTCCACTTCCAAATCATTCTACTTTTGTGATAAATGGACAAGCTTTACTAAGTGTTCATGAAAAAGGTGAATCATCAACTAAGGTTGGTGAATCAGTTTATGTGAATGTTGATTACTATACAAAGGGTAATAAACATAAGAAACAGTGCTCACAGAAACAGAACAACACTGGTAAACACAAGAAAAATCAATTTCAAAAATCTGACTTTCCTAATAAATCTAAATCTTCTGTTTCAGATATAAGAAAGAAAAGGTCAGAAGCAAGATCTGAATGGCGACCTAAAAGGAAGAGTGATGAGAAGGCGGAATCAATTACTGATAGTTCTTGTAATAGATCAACTAGTAGTATGTGTGATGTAGTTGGTTCTATTGCTTCGACAAATAAAAACCTTGTATCTGATTACAAGCGATATTCTAATAAGAAATTGTTCCGATTATCTCCTACTACTACTAAATCTTATTCTTATCAGTGGAATGATTTTGCTTATCATCATAATCCTAATGATTAGTTTGGATCTTATCATGTTTATTCTTCTAAATCAAAAGTTTTTAAAAGTTTTCAAAAGAAAAAAGGATCCATATTCAAATGGATGCCAAAATCATGTGCTAATCTGTTAGGACCCATGTTTAAATGGGTACCTAAATCTATTGTTTCCTGATTTCTCTTGCAGACCTGGCGTATGTGGTACTTGGATAGCGGCTGTTCCAAGCATATGACCGGGCATAAAGCTTTATTGTCTAATTATACAGAGAAATTCAGCGACAATGTGCGATTTGGGAACGACCAGTTTTCACCGATCTTAGGATATGGTGACATCATTCAAGACAACATAACGATTAGGAAGGTGAGCTATGTCCAAGTCTTAGGGCACAACTTGTTTAGCATCGGTCAATTCTGCGACAAAGGGTTAGAGGTCAATTTCAAAGCCAAGAGATGTTCGTTTCGTACTAAAGACGACAAAGAACTTTTAGTCGGGAATCGAAAAACAAATCTTTATACCATCAATCTTTCACAAGTCCAGAATGACAATCAGGTTTGCTTACTAACAAAAGCTTCGATGCAGTAAAGATGGCTTTGGCACAGACATTTATCGCACCTGAATTTTCGTTACATTAACAAGCTGGTCAGTGGAAAGTTAGTAAATGGACTTCCTGAGTTGAAATATGAGAAAGAACACTTATGTGCAACATGTGAAAAAGGAAAGATGAAGAGAGCTCCGCATAAACCGAAGCCTGAACTTAGTACCAGTTCTCCATTAGAGTTGTTGCATATGGATCTTTGTGCTCCGATGCGAACACAAAGTTTAGGTGGTAAGAAATACGTGTTGGTTATCGTGGACGACTATTCGCGATACACGTGAGTCAAATTTCTATGATCAAAAGATGAGTCGCCGGAAGTACTCATTACATTTCTGAAGACGACCCAGGTGAATTTGCAGAAAACAGGCAAGCTTCTCAGAACTGATAACGGCACAGAGTTCAAGAACAGAACTGTTGAAGAGTATCTCGAATCGGTCGGGATATGACATCAATACTCTGCTGCTCATACGCCTGAACAGAATGGAGTAGTTGAAAGGCGAAATCGAACGCTAGTCGAGGTCGCTCGTACTATGCTCAGCCAGTCTGATCTACCTCTATTTCTATGGGCAGAAGCTATTTCGACTACGTGCGACACTCAGAGCCGTTCCATGATACACCGCAGATTTCAAAAGATTTTGTATGCTTTGATCAACAACCGAACACCAACCATTAAATATTTTCATGTTTTTGGTTGTAAATGTTTTGTGCTTAACGACAGAGAGAGTCTGAACAAGTTCAGTGCTAAGGCAGATGAGGGCATCTTTATTGGATATTCTTCTACATCTGCTGCATATAGAGTCTATCTGAAGAAGTCAAAGACAGTAGTCTAAAGTGTCAATGTTACATTTGATGAAGAAATGGCTTCTGAACAACTCAGTTCAGAACCCGTGATAACTGGAGTTCTAGCTTCTGGGTCAATCAGTCCAGAACCTGTACATGAACAGAACAAATCAGATGGCGCTTCTTCGTCTACTAGTCATTTATCTAATTTAGATTTGTTATTTGAATTCTTTTATGATGAGTTTCTAGGATCTAATTTGCCTAAATCTGTTGTGACTAACAGGTCTGAAGACAGAAGTTGCAATCATCCAGTCACTTCAGAAGTCATAACTGAACGTGATCCCCCAGTTCAGTCAGAAACTTAAATTCAAATAAATACTCCTATGATTGAAGAGGTGCAAGATATTGCTGAACCAGAAGTATCTGTATCAGTTGGTTGTGCTACATTGTCTACTCAACAGCCAGAATCTGCTGTTCCAACTGTAACTTCTGCACCAACTATTTCAGCAGTACCCCCAACAAGTATTGTACAAGAAGAGACTGACAGTGGATATTTAGATGTCAACTATGATCAATCTGCATCTATTCCACTCCTTCATGAGCATCGCTGGACCAAAGACCATCCTTTACACCAAGTAATTGGAGATCTTAACAAGCCTGTGCAAACTAGGTCAGCAACTTTAAACCAGTGTCTGCATGACTCATTCCTCAGCAAAATAGAGCCTACCCGAGTATCAGAAACTCTTGCTGATTCGGATTGGGTGTCTGCTATGCAACAAGAATTAAATCAGTTTGAAGCCCTGAAGGTCTGCAGATTAGTTCCAAAACCAGATGGAAAGACCGTGATAGGAACTGAATGGGTGTTCAAAAACAAGAAGGATGAAGATGGTATTGTCATAAGGAATAAAGCAAGACTTGTTGCCAAAGGTTACCGACAAGAGGAAGGCATAGACTACGACGAGACGTATGTTCTAGTAGTGCGTATAGAAGCAATCCGTATGTTTCTAACCTACGCATCTCACAAGAATTTCACAATCTATCAGATGGACGTGAAAACGGCCTTTCTGAATGACATTCTTAAGGAGGAAGTATACGTGTCTCAACCAGAAGGGTTCGTAAATTCAGATAAGCCAGATCACGTCTACATTTTGGATAAAGCCCTGTATGGTTTGAAACAAGACCCTCGTGCATGGTATGATGTTCTATCTAAATTCTTGGTCAAGTCAGGTTTTTCCAAAGGTAAAGTCGATACCACTTTGTTCATCAAAAAGGAAAAAGCTGATATTATACTTATTCAAATATATGTTGATGATATAATTGTGTGTCCTGATTTAAACGTTGAACCAGATCTTATCAATAATAAACGATCATGACAATATTATTACCAACCTGTCTTAGATTTCAAATCAAGGAATACAAAGGTTGATGATTTCGGTTTGAAGCTCTTGATGTTTTCTCTCTGATTTTTCACCGTTTGTGTGTGTGTTGTGTGTGATCTAATAACTTAGCTTTCTTCTCTAACACACTAAACATCAACTTGCAACAAAACAATATTAAACTAAACTAATATCTAACAATATCCTAAATATAATATCTAAATAATAATATCTAGATATTTAGGAATAATAATAAAATACTAAAAACTAACTTTGACATTTATTACAAACTGACATTAGACTAATTTTAAGAGTCGACTTTCCGGCTTTAGCTTCAGATTGGATCTTCAGATTGGATAATCTTGAATCCAATAGATCTGTGTGCTAACAATCTTCCCCTTTGGATCAAGATCATTACTAAAAAGATTTTAGCAATTCAGTCTTCCTTTTCAGCTCAGAAGAAGCAATCTCCTTCTCTGTCTTCCATATGTAATAATCTCCAGGTTTTAGCTCAGAATGCTTTAGCAAAGTATCTTCAAAGAAAATTTCTCTAAAATCAGCATGTCTTCAAAATACTTTGATTTTTCGCATTTCTTGGTTAGTTCTTCTCTTTTCCAATGTCTTTGGAATGTAATGGACTAGACATTTCTTCAAGCTTTAGGTTCTCCCTCTTTTTGATGAATAGAGAAACGATTTCATCGAAACACTGAGTAAGAAATGTCGTTCCGTCAATTCAAAAGATATTCATCCAGATCTTTGCAAATGCAGACAAAATAAACGTGTAACACCTGAATCAACAAACGAATCAGTTAATATGTCTGTCAGTAACACTAAGTCACTGTGTGTAACGAATACACAATGGAAAAGAGCTTTTATGATGTTCACTCCACCAGGGGTTCCATTCAATCATTGAAACACCACAAAGGTAATTTCTATAAACGTTATGACAAAGAAACAAATTCCTTGTGTGTTCGTGCTTGTGATAGAAAAAATTAAGCACAGATGATTGCTTATAGGCTCAAACTTTGCGTAAACCACTGAGACAACAGTAAGTTAAACACAGACTCAATGTGTATGATTGAAGTGTGAAGGTGGGGCAAACTTCCTTCTTTTCAATATCCAGATTTTCCAAATGAAAATCAGATAGCAAATGTGTTGCGTCCCCCTTTGAAAATGTGAAACAGTTTCTTGTTAAGAAGAAAATGAGTAGCTAGTGGGGTTAATCAAGAGTTGGTATAGGCTAGTTGTCTGTTTCAATAATGATCACCAAAGAATTGTGAAACACTAGAATTGTGGTTGGCCGACTCAGAAAGTAGTTGGTGCAGAGTTCTGATACTCTTTTAACTCTATTCTCACACCCTCTTTCTTTTAAACATATAGCTCACTCTAACCACACTCATTTCTTCTGACTTCTCACACTCAATCACTTATGGATTAACTTCGTGGGTAGAAATCACTGGTTAAGGTGATTCCATTGAAGTTGTGTTAAGTCCTAGCACAATGAAATTATGTTTTTCCTAGAAAGCATGTGATGCTCATATTGGTTTAACTATTTCAGTCAAAGCACAATTAGATCTTGAAAACATTTAAAGTCACACTTCCAAATTCATGAAATCTATTTGAAATTCGGGAAGTGGTTTGAACATTTAAGAACAATGTTTTCTATGATTGAAAGTTGTCCACTTTTCAACCATATATGAGATTAAGATAAAGGATTATACCTTTACGTGCGATCTTACATCTCATGAAGCTAAGCTTAAAGTCATAAAGTTATGATCTTGTAAGCTTCTCTCAAAAACTGCAAAAGTCTTATGTCATAGTCAAAGCTAATTTATTCACTGAAAATAAAATGACAAAAAGCAGAAAAACAATGAAAAGTACGAGTTCTGATCAGAAATAATTAGAAATCATAGGTCTTTTACTCCCCCTGAAATTATGCATCCAAAAATATGTCAGTTAAAAAGATATGCATTTATAATTTCAGACAAATATGTACTCCCCCTTGATGGTTGATTTCCTCATTCGAGTATTGGAGTACAATCTCTTATCAACACAGGAGTAAGGTCTTTTGATCACTGAAGTGCGGGTCTTGAACTATTTTGTTTAAGAGCCATACTTCGTTGAAGTACGGGTTCTAACATGATATACTTAGAAGCCTTCATCTTGACATTTAAGTCCGGGTCTTGAACTGATTTGTTCAAAAGCCTACATTCTCCTACTCCCCCTTGACAGTAGGTGCCTGCAACACAAAATTATCCCTTTTTTTTGGTACCCACTGGTATTTGGGTCCATTAGTGTTAGTTGCAGTTCTTATGGGGGTCACTGAGTAAGAACCATACCAGTAATGGTCACTAGTCTTATGAACTGGATCATGTGTACGACAATAAGAACAATAGAGTTTCTTACTTGACAAATTGATTAATTGATCTCTCGTGTAGACAAAATCAGGTTTACCTTTATGCACATTGTTCTTCTTGGCATTAGGCGTATGTACACATGAGTTTTTACATTTCAGCTCATATTTCTTCTTTGCTTCAACTGGTTTCCTGTTCCAGACCAGTTCAGCTTCTTTGTAGCTGTTTCTCCTTCTTTGATGTATACCTGAACCATCTGTATTTCTATCATAGAAAAGATTAGAACTACGAATCTGATTAGAAGATTTAACCGACCTTTTTGAAGAAACGGTTTTGAATGTTGAACTTGCAGCTGACTTGAATGAGCATTCTGAATCAACTGAATCATCTCTAGGTGAGTGGATAATTGACTCTGGAGTCTTGTGCTCAATCACCACCACCATTGAAATAATATTTTCAAGCTCGTTAACCTTTGAAGAATAAACGTTTCTTTCTTTGACAAGAAGGTCAATCTTCGTCTCAAGCTCAGACTTCTTCTTCTTCTCTTTCTGTGCACACTTAAAAAGTTCAGATAGCTTTGCATTAAGCTTTCTAATTGCAGCTTCAAAGGTGCTTCTCTCTTCTTCAAATTCCTTCTTTGCACCCTTTCTTCCATCTCATATCTCTTTTAAGTATCCAACATTCTTTTGATCAAATGCCTTCTTCTCTTTGGAAAACTGATCTCTTTCTAAAATGATTACTTTCTCAAAGGTACTAACTTGTTGAGAAAGCTTTAAACATTTAAGCTCAAGCACCTTCTTCTCCTCAATACTCTTCTTGGAAAGATCTGAGAACTTCTTCTCAAACTCTTTCTTATCTTTAATGTTTTCACCATCTGTCAAATGCTGAGAGTCGGAAATTTGCTTCCGAAGATCCTCATTGATCTTTTTCAATGCATTGACTTTTTCTTTCAGTACCTTCTTTTCATCACGATAGTTCTTTGACTTCTCCGAACAATTTGCAGCTGAATAAGCAAACTTCTGAAGTTCTAATTTGAGCATTTCAATCTTATCATCATCATCAGAAAAATATTCCATCTTGAATATCTGTTTGATTTGATTCGCAATAAGAACTTGTACTGAAAGTTAGTCCAGATAAAATCAGATAAAAACTGAATAATTTGACTCAGGAACTGGCGTAAAAACCAAACTTTGCGTTTTGAGAAGGTGGCGCAAAAATCAAGTTTGCGCTAAACGAAGGTGGCACAAATGACAACTTGCGCGATGAGAGGCTGGCGCAAAAGGACTTGAGACTTCAGAACGTTTTGTGCTAATAGAGGTTGGCGCACAACAGGTTTTCGCGAGGTTTGAGTGGCGCGAAGTAATACTTTGCGCTAGAAGTGTTTAGCGCAAAAGTTAACTTGCGTTTAGTAGGAACTTGCTATCTTGAGATTTGCGCGAACTGAGGTTGGCGCAAGTAGAGGTTTGCGCGAAGTGTTGATGGCGCAAAACAAGTTTTGCGCGAACAGCTTGTGGCGCAAAAGAAGAGTTTGCACGAACTGATCGTGGCGCAAGACTCTCTATGAACTGGCGCAAATCTACAACTCTCGCGAGTTCATCCCTGTGCTTCGAAAAATCGACTACAAACCACAATAAACCTATCTAGACTTCGATTTCGCAGTCCCAACTTTGGCACAACGACCACTAACACTTCTAGAACAGATTATAAACACTTGATCTCGAAAACAAACACTTTTCGAATTTTAAAATGATGGAACAGTGACGTTCTCAAAGTCGACTTCAAGACACAAAAATCACAATATTGAACTCGATTTAAGCTCTATAAAGAAATTAAACAACACCCAAACAATCTAGACCACAAATCGATCACAATCTGATTGATTTCAACTCCTAAAACACACTTAAACTTGAAAATGATTTTGAGATGAAGAACACAGAGTCGTTTTTCTATAAACTTGATTTGAATCTGTTTTAAGCTCTGATACCAATTGTGTGTCCCTATTTAATCGTTGAACCAGATCTTATCAATAATAAACAATCACAACAATATGATTACCAACCTGTCTTAGATTACAAATCAAGGAATACAAAGGTTGATGATTTCGGTTTGAAGCTCTTGATGTTTTCTCTCTGATTTTTCACCGTTTATGTGTGTGTTGTGTGTGATCTAATAACTTAGCTTTCTTCTCTAACACACTAAACATCAACTTGCAAAAAAACAATATTAAACTAAACTAATATCTAACAATATCCTAAATATAATATCTAAATAATAATATCTAGATATTTAGGAATAATAATAAAATACTAAAAACTAACTTTGACATTTATTACAAACTGACATTAGACTAATGTTAAGAGTCGACTTTCCGGCTTTAGCTTCAGATTGGATCTTCAGATTGGATGATCTTTAATCCAATAGATCTGTGCGCCAACAATCTCCCCCTTTGGATCAAGATCATTACTAAAAAGATTTTAGCAATTCAGTCTTCTTTTTCAGCTCAGAAGATGCAATCTCCTTCTCTGTCTTCCATATCTAATAATCTCCAGGTTTTAGCTCAGAATGCTTTAGCAAAGTATCTTCAAAGAAAATTTCTCTAAAATCAGCATGTCTTCAAAATACTTTGATCTTTCACATTTCTTGGTTAGTTCTTCTCTTTTCCAATGTCTTTGGAATGTAATGAACTGGACATTTCTTCAAGCTTTAGGTTCTCCCCCTTTTTGATGAATAGAGAAACGATTTCATCAAAAATATGAGTAAGAAATGTCGTTCATTTGGAGCTTCTGATCCGTCAATTCAAAAGATATTCATCCAGATCTTTGCAAATCCAGAAAAAATAAACGTGTAACACTTGAATCAACAAATGAATCAGTTAATATGCCTGTCAGTAACACTAAGTCACTGTGTGTAACGAATAAACAATGGAAAGGAGCTTTTATGATGTTCACTCCACCAGGGCTTCCATTCAATCATTGAAACACGACAAAGGTAATTTCTATAAACGTTATGACAAAGAAACAAATTCCTTGTGTGTTCCTGCTTGTGATAGAAAGAATTAAGCACGGATGATTGCTTATAGGCTCGAACTTTTGAGCGTCATTTCATTTCGAAACGTCATTTCAAGAATGTTTATATCTTGGTTCGTATAGACAATATTCGTTATTCTTTACCATAAGTTTTAACTGATATATCATTTCTTATTTGATCATTTTTCATACCATGTCAGATTTTCAAACAAGTCTCTTGCATTCATATTCATTCATTCAATTTTCTTGTTTGAAAATACTTAAATGTTTGAAAATACTTAAATGTTTAAAAATGCTCATATATTCATGATTATATTCTGAGCATACACATATCTAACTTGTATTTGAGCTTTAACTAATATAGTTAAACCATTTTGAGCAACAGTTGCTTCATAGGAATATGGGATGATTGTGCTAGGACTTAAATGAACTTCTATGGAATCACGTTAACCAGTGATTTCTTCCCAAGAAGTTAATCCATAGTGATTGAGTGTGAGGAGTCGAAAAGAAATGAGTGTGGGTTGTGCGTTGAGGTAAAATGGAAAAGAGAGTTTGGTTAGGTGTGAGCTTAATGATTAAAAATAAAGAGGGTGTGAGATTAGAGTAAAAGAATATCAAACTCGGCACCAAATAGTTTCTGAGTCGGGCAGCCACATTACTAATGTTTCACAATTCTTGGTGAACATTATTGAAACAGGCAACTAGCCCATGCCAACTCTTGATAATACCCCACCAACTACTCATTTTCTTCTCAAAAAGAAAATGTTTCACATTTTTAAGGGGACACAGCACATATGTTATCTGATTTTCATTTGGAAAATCTGGATATTGAAAAAGAAGGAAGTATGCCCCACCTTCGTACTTCAATCATGCACATTGAGTCTGTGTTTATCTACTGTTGTCTCAGTGGTTTACACAATGTTAAGCCTTAAAAAGCAATCATCAGTGCTTAATTCTTTCTATCACTTGCACGAACACACAAGAAGTTTGTTTTCTTGTCATAACATTCATAGAAATTGCCTTTGTGGTATTTCGATGATTGCATGGAAGCCCTGGGGAAGTGAACATAACAAAAGATCCTTTACAATGTGTATACGTTACACATAGTGATTTTGTGTTACTGACAGGCATTTTAACTGATTCATTTGTTGATTCACGTGTTACATTTCTATTTTATCTGGATTTGAAAAGATCTGGATGAATACATTGTTTGAATTGGCAATGAATCAGAGGCTCAGTTTGATAGATCAGTGGTTAGATCGGATAGAGACATTTCTTGGTGAAAGTTTTGATGATATCGATGCTCAAATCATCAAAAAGGGGGAGATGGTATCAAGAAATGTTAAAGTTTTGGAGTTTTGAGAGATGATTTACAGAAATGTCCAACTCAGAAGATTCAAAGTAAAGATTTGAAAAATATCAAAGAATTTCTGAAGATGTGCTGATTTTGAGGAAATATTCTTTTGAAGATTATTTGCTAAAGCAATCCGAGCTGAATCTGAAGATAATTTCTTTCTGAAGTCTGAAAGAGTATTGTGATAGTTCTGAAGAGATTGTTGAAGACCTTGTTTATCATATTTGGGGAGATTGTTATATTCTTCAAAGACAGACTTGTGGAAGATTACATTGTTAAAGGGAGAGATTGCATCTGACAGTGATCTTGAATCCAAAGGGGGAGATTGTTAGAGCATGAATTATGTTGGATACAAGATCATGAAGACTAATGTCAAAGTTCAAGAAAGTCAAAGCTGAGAAAGTCAACTCTTATTAAAAATTCAAAGTCTTTGTAATAAAATGTCAAAGTCAAAAAGTCAAATCCTTTGTATTTTATTTTCCTTGTATTTTAGTTGTTGGTATAAATAGTTGTGTTAGTTGTTTTTGTTAGTAGTTGTGACTTGAAAAAGTGACTAGTACTTGTATACGGATCAGAGAGAGAGAAGATTGTTTAGAGAGAGAAATTCAATAACTGAGTTTTGTAATCGTTTGCATTCTGAATTGAATTCAAAACAGGTAGAATTGTTATCTTGTTTGTTGATTAATTGTGATTAGAAACTAGAACAGGACTCGCACTCCGCCATGTCGGGGCAATGCCATGGTTGTAACCCCCCGATTGTGCCGAGCCTTTGACGGTATTCATGGTAATATTCGCTAAGGTCAGTTGTCTCTTTTAGTGTAACTTGAAGGGATTCGTTGGGGCACTTGGGCTTGCGTGTAGTTAAGTGTCATAGGATTAACGTTGTATGAGTGGCATACTTTTGTGTTCCTCCACTCTCAACGAATACGGGTCTCCCCCGTCGTCGGCCAGCAGTATTTTGGATATTTAATTGTCCATACTTTAACATTTGGATTTCATTCCATTTTATGGTCGCTTGAGTGTTGAATTTTAGTTCCATGTTTTCGATGGCATATTATATTTATATAGATTGTTTTTCCATGATTTATGAGTTGAGTATTATGCCCCACCCGGGTTTTGGTGTTTCGGGATATAAAGTTTCATCAACGTTTCTATAATTGAGAGTCCGTTTTCTATTCACATTTGAGTGAGTTTTGGGCGGCATCATTTTATAAAGAATGTTTTGTATTGGGACGTTCGTCCATAAAAATTCATGTTATTGGAAAACGAATCGTTAAACATTTAAAGTAAAACATTTTGAGATATCATGATTTAAATTGCATTCTTTCCTTTTAACGATATATTTACTCATGTTGAAAACTTTTGAACTCACTAGGCGTTAGCCTAACCTTTTTTATTTGTCGGCATGTGCATCAGGTCCCGGTTGGGTATGGTACTAGCGACACTGTGATGAGATGAGAAATAGATTTATGATTGAGGGTGAGTAGTTTGGTGAAGTCTTCCCCCGTTATCTTGGGTGTAGCAATTTGTATTTGGGTTTAGTAACACTCGACCTTTAACTAGTCTATGTGTAAGACTTTATTTACTTTTTTTGATGGTTAATCTAGAATAGTATTTCAAGAATGGACTTGTCGTAAGATATTTTGTCTTTCTTTGAGGCATTATTGAAAATTTTAAAGTAGTTGTTTCTTCCAAATTTAAGGGTGTTACAGTTGCTCTGCCTCCGATATGTTCACTTGGTGAGGTTGAGCATTTTGATAGGCATACTCCTCTTTTTTAGCAGCTTCCTCATCTTCAGAGTCACTCCCAAACGCATCTTTCATGATGATTGTTGGGCGTTTAGGGGAGGAAAATGCATCCTTTGAAGGAGTTCTAGAGTAATCCACAAGTTCTTCATCTTCTAAAGCAACAATGGTCTCTGGATTGGCATTGATCACAGGAACTAGTGGTACCTCTGAACTGGGAGGTGCAAGAAGTATGACAGGGGCTGGAGAACTCAAAATTGTTGTTTGTTGGTCTTCAGCAGAGGTGGGATTTCTATCTGGTTAATTCAGGTCTTGTGCCTCTCCAGTTTGTCTTGGTGCAGAAGAAGAAAGGGGAGCATAGGCACTAGCTTCCTCTGTTCTGATTTGAGATGTTGGTCTCTCCCCCTTTGATGATCTGACGACCCTTCTGGCTTATCATCATCATTTTGGTCGTCAGAGTCATCAAATCTAGCTTTCTTGGAGGCCTCCTCTGTGCACATAGTCTCTAGGACGTTCCTCTTAATCTTTGAAGCAGTCTCTAGAGTCAAAGCATCATGGAGCAAGTTCTAGACTGCCTTTGTTTGTTGGCCAGCCTTTGCCACAAACTTGTTGGACATCGTTAGCATTTTGTTGGTCACGAGCTTTGAGAACTGTTGAAGATCGGATTTGGTGACCAACTCTACTGTATTTGTGGGTGTTTTACCTGAAGTTTGAGCAGCAACAGAGCTGGGTATGGCAACAAGGGCTTTAGTGATTAACTTCAACATATCAGTCTTTAACTTCTCAAAATCTGCAGGGGTGACAGAGGGGGCTGGAGCAGAAGGCTCAGGAATTGCCTTGATGATGTCTGCCTTTGCCCCTGAGATTTCTTTTGAAACCATTTCAGAGCTGCTCTCTGCAAACTTATCTAGAGAAGCGATCATGTTGTTTATTGAGGTAAGTTGGGTGTGCAACTCAGAGACCTCTGAAGTGAGTTTTTGTACTTCAGAGTTTGAGGCAGAGGCCTCTGAGGTCTTATCCATTGTAAGTTTTAGATCGTTAAAGGATCCTCTGATCTCATCACTAAAGATCTTGAACTCATCTTTAGTAATGAAATCAGAGATGGAAATCTTGGAGTCCACACATGTCTCCAATTTACCCTCTAGTCTAGAGGGGCCTTCTTTCAGAGATTGTTTGATGTTGTCTCTGGAAGGACTTCCTGCCAATCCTTGAGAATCCTTTTGACGGGATTTCTCTACAGCAGTTTTGATCAGTTCTTCCTCCTCTGACTAAGGTTCAGGGGAATAGAATCTGATGTGATGAATTGACCTGCTATCCAGGAAAGTCAACCCTTGTGCCACTAGGTTATGACATTGCCCCTCAGTAAGGCAATCCCTACATGAGATCTTAAAGACCTCTAGAACTAAGGGACGGTCCTCTAAACCATGAGCCAAAGAGGCATCATGTAGTGTGTGCAATGGTGACGTACTTTGGGGCAAAGGAATACTTATATTTTCAATGAGTAAGTCCTTTTGAGAGGACTTATTCAGGTGTGTGGCTTCCCCAAGGCTGTGTGCATCAGAGACAGAAGGATGTGCCTCTAAGCGGTTGGTTTGGGTAGGGATCAAGGTGTGCACCTCTGTTTCAATATTCTGTGGTGCTGGACCACCAAGAATAGATTGTGTGTTTGCACAGGGATTTGGGCTTGGAAATCTCTCAGATGTGCATTTAGAGGCATCTTTTTCTACCTTTATGCTCTCGGCTCCTAGAGGATCAAGAAGCACTCTCTCTTTGGGACTCTCTTCCTCACTCTCCTCTACTCTGGTAAAGATAATCTCTTCGCCGGAGTGAGGGGACCTTATGTTCTTCTCTCTTCAGAGGCACCCTTTGGTTGCCCTCTGTTCTCTACTTGTGTAGCATCAGAGCCCTCACTATCTGATTCTAACTCCGGTTCAGATCCTAAGTGTGTTGGAGATCCCACCATCGGCTCTGATGGTTGGGCAACACTGCTAAGAAAGAGGCTAGCAGAATGGTTTTCTGGAATATACCGTAGCATACTCTAAGGAAACCTCCTCTCGTAGGGGTAAGGAGGCATGATGGTGGCCTTGAAGGAATTCATAACGTAGAGAGGGGTTTTTGGTCCTTCCTCTGAGATGGAGAATTTTGTCATCGCCCTTCTGATTACCAATGAGATAAACCATGGAAACAACACAGAAATAGGTTGTTTGCCTTTCTCCAGAAATTTGTTCTTTCGCTCTACTGCAGTGAAGATTTCGGTGTAGAGAAGTACAACCATGTCTATGTTACGATTAAAGAAGAGAGTAGGATTCACTTGGTCTTGGCTCCCAATCTTACATGTTAGTGTCAATTTAGCACACTGAACATAAAGTTCCATACGGGAGGGAGGTGTTGGCTCCTAAACTCACTCAAACGAGTGATGTCCTTGTTGTAGCTCAAATGGTGAAGAAATTGAAGAAGAACAACCTGGGAAGGGGGTTTCTCAAACACAGGTATTTGAAGATCAGCGGTATTCAGGAGAAACAAACGACGACGAAGAGTGTCAGGTTGAATGTGAATGGTGACACCTCTCTCGCCGAGATCAACATGCCCAATTATTCCTCCACCTCTTTCATTGTAATCGCTTGAGTACCACCATTGTTGTACAAATCTTAGAGGGACATTTGTGTCAAATGCGGTGAGTGCATCTTTTAGTTCTCAAGAACGGAAAAACTCCAGGACAGGGTGATACTGTTTATCAAACTTTGATGGTGTGAGATCGAGATGGAAATTGTTCCCTTTCACTGGAACATCGAACTGAGCGAGATTCATGCTTAGAACTATTCTGCTTAGCTTGCTTTTGCGCCATTGTTGCAAGTTTGAAGCTTTTGCGTTCTTGAGAGAAGATGAAGTTTGAGAGAGAATTCTTGAGAGCGTAAAGAGAAAATAGAGTGTGGTGTAGGTTTTTATGGATGTGAGACGTGGGATTGGGGGTTATGGAAACGACGTAGTTGAGTACCCATGTTAGAAATGGAAACAACGTTTGTGAGTAGTCATGTCAGAAACGTTCCATCGTCCATCAACTCAAATATTGACACGTGGAGAGTGAGAGTGAAAGGACGCTTACGTCAGACAGTTGTCAGTTTGGATATTTTATTTATAAATATGACAGTTATCTAAGTAAATAACCCATACAAGCCAATTCCTTTTTAAAGAAATCCACAAAAAAAATCTTTCCTCAGAATTTAAAATTCTTTTATGGCTAAAAAATTATTAAGAAAAACAAAACTTGATTGAAGGAATATCTAAGAACACTAAGATTTAGTGCTCTGATTATCTTCAAAGCAGATGATATCAGAGGCTCTGAAGAGTATTGTTAGAGACTAAATAGTAGATTCTGAGATATGTTTCAAAATTTTGAATCAAGTATTGGTTTTCTGAAAGGATATGTTTTAAAGATAAGAATGAAATACATACCTTTTGAAGTCTTATGATGAATGATCAGAGGCTCTGTTATGAATATCAGAGGGAAGATCCGGGACTCTGATATTAGTATCAGAAGAAAGAGCAGAGGCTCTGATAGTAGTTTTAGAAGCTCTGATGCTTGACTTTATTGCCTTCCAATGGCTCTTACTCCCCTTCGACAGATAAGGGTAATTTTCTACCCCTTAACAGATGAATGAATTTATTTATTTTCTCTCCCACTTTAAATATGTGTAGGTGAACAATTTGAGATGATTTGTGAACATGTTGTAGAGCCTCAGAGGCTCTGATAAGTGTGTCAGAGACTCTGATCTCTAATATGTAATCTTAGGATATCAGAGGCTCTGATGAAGGTGTCAGAGGCTCTGATCGGCGTTAAGATCAAGTAGACATATTTAGCATGCCCAACTTGCTAATCAGAAAATTGAACCTTCGTTCATCCAAAGCTTTTGTGAAGATATTAGCAAGTTGGTAATCATTAGGAACAAAATACATCTCAATTGTGCCTTTTTCAACATGATCTTTAAGGAAATGATACCTGACATCAATGTGCTTTGTCTTGGAATGCTCCACTGGATTAACAGAGATGGCAATAGCACTTCTAGAGTCACGCAAGATGGGAATTTTATCAAATTCAAGACCATAGTCTCTGAGTTGAGTCCTCATCCATATCACTTGTGAATAATAACTAGTAGCAGCCACATATTATGCTTCTGCTGTAGATGTTGACACACAATTCTACTTTTTAGATGACCAACATACTAACTTATTTCCCAATAGTTGACAACATCCAGATGTACTTTTTCTATCCAACTTTCATCCTACATGATCTACATCATTGTAGGCTATTAGTTCAAAACCAGAGAGTTTTGGATACCAGAGACCAATAGATGGTGTGCTTCTGAGGTTTCTAAACACTCTCTTTACAATAGATAAGTGAGATTCCTTTGGATTAGCTTGATATCTAGCACAGAGATAGGTTGCAAACATTATATCAGTTCTACATGCAGTTAAGTATAAAAGTGAACCTATCATGCCTCTGTGGGTTTTAACATCTATAGATTTCCCTGAAAGATCAGAGTCAAGTTTGACTCCTGTGGCAATAGGAGTTGAATTATTGAGTTTGAACTTTTTCAAAATATCAAAGACATATTTGGCTTGATTTATGAAAGTTCCCTCTGAAATTTGTTTTACTTGCAGTCCTAGGAAGAATGTAAGTTCTCCCATGAGACTCATTTCAAATTCACTCTTCATCAACTCTGAAAACTTATCACAATACTTTTGATTTATAGACCCAAAGATAATACCATCAACATAGATATGTACCAGAAGTAGCTCATTTTTGTACCTTTTGATGAATAGAGTGGTATCTATAGTTCCTTTTTCAAAACCATTATCAATCAGAAAAGTTGACAGAGTTGCATACCATGCTCTGGGAGCCTGTTTAAGGCCATACAGAGATTTATCAAGATAGTATACATGGTTTGAGAACTCTGAACTTTTTCAAATCCAGATGGTTGTTGGACATATACTTCCTCATTGAGTTTACCATTAAGAAAGGAATATTTGACATCTATTTGATATACTTTGAAACCTTTGTGTGCAGCATAGGCTAAAAAGATTCTAATTGCTTCTAGCCTACCCACAGGTGCAAAGGTTTCATCATAATCAATGCCTTCTTCTTGGAAACATCCCTTAGCAACCAATCTGGCTTTGTTTCTAGTGATTATGCCATCCTCATCCTTTTTGTTTCTGAAAACCCATTTGGTACCAATTGCAAATTTGCCTTTGGGCAGTGAAACCAGGGTCCATGCCTTATTTCTTTCAAACTCGTGAAGCTCATTTTGCATAGCATTAATCCAATTTGGATCTGCAAGAGCTTCATTTATCTTTCTAGGTTCATTGATAGTGGCAGATCTAGTTTTTACACCATCCGAGCGAGATCCTATTATTTGATCATGGGGATGATCCTTTTGTCCATCTTGAGATTGGAGCAAGAATGTGTGGTGGAGTTTGAGCGTCTGAGATGACAGGTTGTGGAATCTCTGATGTGCTGTTCAGAGGGTTTGAGGTAATCTCCAGAGATGGTGATTGTGGCTCTAGAGATGCTTCAACAGATGTCTCTGGTTCACCTTCTTCTTCAAAAGACTTTTGTTCTTCTACAACATTTGGTCTTGATGTTTCACTTGGACCTACATTGATTGAAGTAGAAGGTGTGGTATCAAAAGGACCAGAAAGAGTAGTGCCTGAAGTTTGTTGTTCTTCTGATGGTGCTCTTTGAATATATCTAAAGATGAATTCAGAGGTATTATCATCATCAAAGAAGTCTTCAAATATGTTGTTAAGTTTAGACTCTCTGATCTTTGATGAGTCAGGGGCTTCTTTGGATTTTGATTGAGAATTCTGGATGTCAGAGCTTCTGGATTCCTTTTCATCAAAAGAGACATTGATGCTTTCTTGGATAGTCCTGGTTCTAAGGTTGAACACTCTAAAATCTTTTGAGGGTAGTGAATACCCAAAGAATTTCCCTTCATCTGCCTTCTTGTCAAACTTTCCAAGATGATCTCTGTCATTTTGGATAAAGCACCTACACCCAAAAACATGAAAATATTTGACATTTGGTTTTCTGTTGTTAATGAGTTCATACGCAGTCTTCTTCAATCTTTTGACTATAGTGGCTCTGTTTTGAGTAAAGCATGTTGTTGACACTGCTTCAGCCCAAGAGTTTGTTGGAAGATCAGATCCTGCAAGCATTGTTCTTGCAGCTTCAACAAGTGTTCTGTTTTTTCTTTCACAACACCATTTTGTTGAGGTGTTCTTGTTGTAGAGAAGTTTGGAGTAATGTCGTCTTCTGAAAGATTAGAGTTGATTTTGGCATTTCTGAACTATGTTCCATTATCACTTCTCAGCTTTTGAACTTTGTAGTTGAACAGAACCTGTAATCTTGTCAACAAATTTATCAAAATATGTGGTAGATTAGACTTAGTTCTGATGAACTCAATCCAGGTATATCTAGAGTATTCATCTATTAGTACAAGTATATACTTTTTACCAGATAGACTTTGCACAGAGATTGGACCACAGAGGTCAACGTGAAGCATGTACAAAAGTCTAGGACAGTTGTTATCACTTTTGGTTTTGTGTGATGATATTTTCAATTTTCCCATCTCAGAAGCAGAAAAAAGATGCTATTTGTTAAACTTCAAAGATGGCAGGCCTTTAACCAAATTATGTTTTACCAACTTATCAAGTGATGAGAAGTTCAAGTGTGAGAACTTCTTATGTCAGAGCCAGGCATCCTCATTGTTCAGAGAGACAAGACAGAGCTTCTCTGAACCAGTATATATTTGTGTGTTTTATAAAGTTCATACGATACAGATTACCTTTTCTGTCAGCTCTAAGCATTTCCTGGCATGTTTTTGAATGTAACAATGAACAATATCTCTCTTCAAATTTGACATCAAATCCATGGTCATAGAGTTGACTTATGCTGAGCAAGTTATGCTTAAGTCCATCAACATAAGCAACTTTGGAAAAGAGACATTTCCTCTTGACAACTCCCCATATCCCCAAATCTGACCTTGTTTGTTATCCCCAAAAGGTACTTCTCCGCCAAGTTTTTTTTTGAAAGAGGATAGTAACTTCTTATCTCCAGTCATATGCCTTGAACATCCATAATCTAAATACCAGATGGGCACATGTTGTTTCTGCAAGACAGATTATAGGATTTTAGGTACCCATCTCATAGTGGGTCAATTCTTGTTAGGCTTTGGAGTTTTCTTTTCAATGTTTGGCATTCCATCTTGTGATGCTTTGCCAATTTTGTCTTTCTTTTGCTTTTGAGGTTTTATCTCTAAAGTTTTCTTCTTTTGAGATTTATTCAAAAAGCAATGGGAACCATTGAAATAATTCTTCAATTTAATCATGAGATTGATGCAATTGCAATTAACTGAACAGGATGTAGTTTGAGCAAAGCTTTTGATTTCATTGATGACATTTGGTACATGTTTCTTTAGAAATCTATCTGAACTAGTACTAGGAATTCTACAAACATTCCTATCTACTTCAGGCTTCTTGGCCTTCTTTTGAAGTTGATTTTTCTTTGCCCAAAACATCTTCTTTTCCTTTTTGCTCACTGCACAATCAGGAACAGAATGGTTAATTGCTTGCCATTTGCCTTTTTGTTCAGGAGTGAATTTGATAGGTTTGTAGGCACATAATTGTGAAGCGTTAGTTTTATTCTTTGCTCTTTCTTTCAATTCTTTTTCCAATTTTAGAGATGACTTGGCCTTTAGACACATGTCTAGAAAGTTAGGACATATTGGTACTCTAGGTTTTGGTTTGGAAATTTGAATTGGCTTATTTAAAATTCCAGACCCCACAATCTATTTTTCTTTGTGAATTACCTCTTCTGGAGTGAAAAATATTTGTTCATCAATCTCTGAATCAGAATCAGAGTCAGAGTCAAGAAAATCTTTCTTGATTCTTTCAGAGATGACTTTTTCTGAAGTTTTAACAACTTCTCTGGGTTTTGAAATTTTAATGATCCTTTTTATGCTAGTTTTCTTTTGCAAGTCAGAAATAACATTTTCTTCAAAAGCTCTTCCAATGTCTTCTTCAAAAGTGGTTCTTACCTTTTCTTCAGAGTTTGGTGAAAACAGAGGTGCTTCAGAATTAAGTAGGCTCTAAGGTTTGACTTTAGAGGTACTTGCTTCAGAGACCTCTGGTGTTTTAATAAAAAAAGAATCAAAACTGAAGATTTCTTTGGGATCATTGATCTGAGTTTGAGGAACTTCTGAAGACTCTCTTATAGTATTTTGAAAAGATTTTGAGTCTGTTTTTGATTCAGAGTAAGAAATGTTTTTAAATCTCAAGTTTCTCAGTCTTGATCCTTCAGAAATTTTAACTCTTTTGAAGACATTAAAGTTGTCCAGAGATGGAAAGTCAGGGTTCTGAACTTTTCCAACACAGAAAGTAGAAGACAAAGATGTTTTATTCTTTCTAGTGAATGGATCAATTTCATTGAATCCCAATCCCTGAGTATCCATCTGTCAGTTGATTTTGATATGCACATCTTGTGCATCTAGGTAGCTTTTGATTTGAAGTTATTTTCTCTCTAGAGATTGATGTAAAACTTCTCTTTCTTTTTTATAAAAGTTGGTTAAAGCAACAGAGTTGAGTCTTTCATACTCTGATTTCTTAACTTCTTCTTCTTTTGCCCTAAACACCTTTTCAAGTTCTTTGTATTTCTCATAAAAAGTCTTTTCTTTTGTTTTCTGAGATTTTTCAAGCTTAGATTTTTCATCAAATATTTCCTTTTTTTCAGCCTCTAAGAGATCTTTCTCTCTTTTATAAAAGATTAGATCTTTTAGAGCTTGTTTTCTCTTTTCTTTTTCTTCAAACAATTTTTTCTTTATGCTCTGAAATTCATCTTTGAGTTTGAGCACATCTATTTCAAGTTCAGATTCAGAAGTGGAGGAAGAATTTACCTTTTCAAAGTAGTCCTGGGATAATTTATCTGATTGATCATCATCAACTATAGCCATTCCATAGAGGTTGGTTGGCTCTGCTTCTCCTTCTGAGGTTGAGTCAGAGAGCTAGTCTTCCATCTCTACTATAAGTACCCTTTCTCTGACATTGTATTTGTACTTGTTCTTTTAGTAGTCCTGATCTTTGATTAGTCTATCCTTGCAGTTAGTAGAGAAGTGACCTGGCTTGCCACATCTGAAGCATCTTCCATCATTTTGATTTGTGGGAAGAGCAATATTTCATTGTCTTTGAGTTGGTGGTTGAAAAAATCTTTGAGGTTGTTGAAAAGATTGTTGAAACTGTGGTTGAGGTCTTTGATTTTGAACAGGTTCATCATGGTTGTACTGAATAGCCTTTTGATCACTATGCAGAGTTGATCTTGGCTCAGAGTGGTACTCTTCCTTCTGAAATCTCCTTTCTCCTCTAATGTATCTTTCTTGTCTTCTTCTTTGAAGCACTTTCTTGCCAAATCTCTTGTTAAATTGATGAGTTATTAAAGCAAGAGATTGAGCGTAATCATTTATATATTCATCTGAGTCTGAGTCTGAATCCTTGTCACTTTCAGCTATCATGGCCCTTTTTGATTTCCTTTTGGACTCCTTTTCTGAAAACTTTTCTTTTGAAGTTTTTGATCTTTTGCATCTGTTTTCATCATGATTTTCTTCTAAAACTCGTTTTTCTTTTGACACCAGGGCAAGAGGTCCACCCAAAGAGGTTTTGGTCTTTTGCTTGACAACTTCTTTTTCTTGGGCAACAAGTGTGCCATAAAGGTTTGTTAGTGACCATGATTCAAGATTTTGATTTGCTTGAAGTGACATAGACAGTTTCAACCATTCTTCATTTAAGCTTTTCAGAAAAAGTACATTGTTCTCCTCTTTGGATCTTACAACCCCACACTTTCTTCATTTGTTTATCAAGACATTAAACCTGGAATATGTTTGTTGCAGTGTTTCTTTAGGTAGTGCTTTAAAGTCATGATATTCATTTATGCATTGTGTTCTTCTGTTTTTCTGAGTTTTAATACCACCTTCAAGTTTATTTAACAACTAGTCCCAATTTTCTTTTACAGTTACACATAAGTCTAGCTCTTGAAAGATGTCATTTGGGATGGCCATGATTAGGAGTCTAACATCTTTGGAATCATTTTCCATTTTAGCTAGTTCTTCATCAGTGAATCCAGTTGTCTTTTTCTCAAAGTATGCCGGTATTTCTACAGTTGTTGTTATAGTAGGAACTCTAGGAACCAAAACCATTGGTTGGTGAGGTCCATAAGTGACAGATATCATAAGATCTTTGTCCATTCCTTCCAAAAAGTTGACCATCCTAATCTTCCATTAAGGATATTCATCTCTCAGAAGAGTAGGAGGTTTAATTAAAGATCCAACAGTATAGATTGCACTTATACTTGAGTTTGACATTTTGAAAGTAAGAAGGTGATGCTTTTGAAAAAGATGAAGCTTGAGATCTTTTGAAAAAGAAGCTAAAGTTAGACTTCAACAATAAAAGTACTATGAGTATTTTTCAAACCTGTAGCATATGATGTTCTTGAGTAAACAAAGTTTATATGAACATGCATAGGTATGAAAATTTGAATCATAAAGACAGGAATCAATCCAAGTAAATCAGACTTGATCTTTGTTTGTTTTAAGAAAAACAAAGAGGCTTTGATACCAATTGTTGGATCCCAAATCCTTGTCTTAACAATGATTTAAACAAATAAACATTTAACAATAATAGCGGAAGAAAATAATGTGTAAACCAAGTTTCATTCGTACTCACAGTAAAGAAGATATATCCAATAAAGTAAATAGTGAACAAACAAATATTCACTGGATAATGCAATGTAGATTATGAAATAATTCACAGTACAATTCACAGTACATAAAGAAATAATTCTTTTACAAGTAGGTAAAGAAAAACACGCTTGAGCAATGGGTTGCACGTCCTATTTATTGGACTCAAAAGGTGAACAGCGTACTTTTCTGACACACAAGACATGCTTGAACAGTAACTACCTAAAAGGTAAGCTTAAGACATGCTTGAACAGTAATTACCTAAAAGGTAAATCTTATCACTAGGTGATGTGTCTTCTGATCTTGTGTCAACACTTGTTGAAATCTTCAACTTGGATCTTCAGAGAGAATGTCTTCAGAGCTCTAACGTAGACCTCTGATGAAGCTATCTCTAATATCTTCTTGCTGAATACTCTATCTCTGGACTGTTCTTCAGAGATAGGTTTGCTCTCTGATGGCTATCTCTGGAAGTCCTCTGAAGTAGGACAGAATATTTTCAATACTTTTATAGATCAGAGTTGGGGCTAACATGTTTGGCATATCCAAGGAAAAGAAGGAATTCAACAAGTTCGTCATTAGTGGGTTCTGTGGCATAGTTGACTATGTTCAATTGCCTTCTCAAGGAGAGTCCAAAAACAAATGAAATCAATTTTCTATTAATTCATAGTTCCGGAAAATGGTCCATGTTCTCAGTAGTGGCATATCCCAAAATAGCAGGTTCATCTTCTTCATATCTACGGCTAAGCCATAATTGTTGAATGATGAATTCAGGGATATCGCTCCTGTTCAGAGTTAGGACTTTGCTTACGAAGTGATTTTTGAGTAGAAGAATGAGGGGTTAAAATTCCTTGCTAAAGGCTTCAGGATTCAGTACCACGTAGTGGTTGTTGGATTTGAGAGGAAGGGTGATTGTCTGATACTGGGCTTGAGCAAAGGAGAGCGTTCTGCCGGAGAGAGGGTTTTGTTGTTCAGCACTATCAGAGCGTTGTTCATCGTTGTTCCTTGGGAAAGAACAGTGTTTTCTCCGAAGATGGAGTTGGGAGACATGGAAGAAAGTAGTGAAGGAAGAGATTGCAGGTTTTCTTTGCTCGAATTCTTGAGAGATAAAGTGCAAGTAAAAAATGAAAAGATGAAAGGATTTGGGTATTTATTGTGTGAGAGGGTAAAAGATTAGGCGATAAAATAAAAAGATTTGAGATTCGTAATGAGTACCTAGCCGTTTAGAGAGACGTTTCAAAAATGACGGTACAGTTCACCATCCAATCAAATGTTGCCATGTAATTTTAGGCGGTGCACGATCAAGTATGTGCGCCTCCCACTAATCTCATGCGTGTGGCATATGCTATACTCAAATGCCTATGACTTTCAAAATAACCCGCACCCCATAATGCATTTGAGAATTTTGCAAGTGTTGAGAGTCACAGAGGCTCTATGATTTAAAGAGCTTCTGCGATCTGGGGTTGGTAAGGAACTTCGACAGAGTAACAATTTTCCTTACCCAAAAGACTTGAAAGTCAATGATATGATCAAAGAAGGTCCTTTTGGGCGTAGAGACTCTGTTACACCTCGCAGAGGTTCTATGAGAGGTCGCAGAGGCTCCATGACCACAAATTTCTAATAAAAGAAAGTTGATAAGAGATTTTGTCCAATCAAAGTTTTGATTTGTTTTTTGGGATAAGTTTGAACATATATAAAAGTTTGTGTCCGAGAAAAGTGTTTTGACACTTGGTTGTGTGAAGAACTTACCTTAAACTGCAATCTTCTCAATAGAATGGCTCATTCTACTCCCCCTTGAATGATCAACTTCTGTGATCATAATCAAGGTCTTCTTTCTGCTCCCCCTTGACCCATGCTTGGATCCAAAATGATACGTTTTGCACAATACATAGATCAAAGAACCACAAGGTGATGAGATTTGTAAACAAAACGAACAATTATACAAGTAGAAATAAAACTATACATACTGAAAATAAAATTATGTACATCAGAAGCTCTTTGACAAGATGGGATTCCTTTGGGTTAGCTTGAAATCTTGCACAGAGACATGTGGCAAACATTATATCTGGTCTACTTGCAGTTAAGGAGATAAGAGACCCTATCATGCCTCTGTAGAGTTTGCACTCCACATATTTACCCTCTGGATTTGCATAGATCCTGGATCCAGTGGCCATAGGGGTTTTCATAATAGAAGAGTCAGAGAGCTTATATTTAGAAAGTATGTCAGAGACATATTTGGATTGGTTTACGAAAATACCCTCTGTGTTTTGTTTGACTTGAAGCTCGAGGAAGAATGTTAATTCTCCCATCACGTTCATTTCAAACTCACTCTTCATAAATGTTTCAAACTTTTTGCAATAAGATTCATTTGTAGAACCAAAATTAATATCATCCACATATATTTGCACAAGTAGAATCTCACATTTTCTCTTCTTGAACAATAGAGTAGTATCAGTTGTACCTCTTTCAAAATTATTGGCAAACAAGAAGTTGGAAAGCCTATCATACCATGCTTGGGGGCTTGTTTGAGTCCATACATAGCCTTGTCCAGATAGTACACATGGTCAGGATACTTTGAACTCTCAAACCCTGGTGGTTGTTGGACATAAACTTCTTCTTGTATTTGACCATTCAGAAAGGTTGACTTTACATCCATTTGATACACCTTAAATCCTCTGTGGGCTATGAAGGCTAGGAAAATCCTAATTGCTTTGATCCGTCCTATAGGGGCAAAGGTTTCTTCGTAGTCAATACCCTCTTCTTGGCAATATCCTTTAGCCACCAGTCTTGCCTTGTTCCGAATGACCACCCCATCTTCGTCCTTTTTATTTATAAAGACCTATTTGGTCCCTATTGGAGTTTTGCCTTTCGACAGAGGCACTAGGGTCCACACCTTGTTGCGCTCAAACTGCATAAGCTCCTCTTGCATAGCCTCTATCCAGTTTGGATCGTCAAGGGCCTCAGAAACCTTCTTGGGCTCAATGATACTAACAAAATTTGTATAGAAACAAAAAATTGCAGTAGCAGAACTTGTTTTGACACTATCATATGGGTCACCAATTATTTGATTTTATGGGTGACTCTTGGTTCATCTTGTCATTCTTGGGAGATGGTCATTGGAGGCATCAAGTTGTACTTCTGTGGATAGTTCTTTAGGCGCTAGTGCAACTTCTGTGATAGAGGGTTAATCATTCGTGCTCATCACAGTTGTAGAATTGGCTGCTTGAGTTAAGTTAGAGACCTCTGTGGTACCTTTATTGGAGTTCTAGGCTAGCTCTGGTGATGACTCCTCTGTCATTTGTGGAGTATGATCTTCAACTTTAGTTCACAAAGAGTCTTGATTTTCTGTATTCTTTGCTTGCTCTCTCTCAACAGTTGGTCCTACAGAAGTAGTGGAAGAGGGTGAAGTAACATTAGGACCGGTTAAGGATATACCTGTTTGGTCCACAGAGAGCTCGACTCCAGAGGCTCTGTAATCATCTTCAGAGGGTTCATCATCATTGAATATTTCCTTGAATAAGTGAATTAACTCATTTGCTCGAGAGGATGTTTCACCAGAGTCTTGCATTTGGAGTTCGAGTTCTAAGCTGATTTGCTCAGAAGTCACCTGAAAAGAGTCATCAAATGAAACATTAATACTTTCCAATATTAACTTTGATTTAAGCACATAGACTCTGTAAGCCTTAGAGGTTGCTGAATAGCCGATGAATTTGGCTTCATCATCCTTACGATCAAACTTTCCAATATTCTCTCTTTCGTTTAGGATAAAACATATGCATCTAAATATATGAAAGAACTTGATATTTGGCTGGTTGATTAGATGGTATGGGGTTTTCGAGTGTCTTTTTACAATCAGAGATCTATTCTGAGTGAAACATGCAGTTGATATAGCTTCTGCCCAAAAGGAAGTAGATAGTTCGGAAGCAGTGAGCATAGTTCTGCCATCCTCCACAAGTGTCCGATTCTTGTGCTCAATGACACCGTTCTGTTGTGGAGTCCTTGCGGCAGAGAAGTTATGTGAAATGCCCTCTTTGGTAAGATAGTCATCAATGGTTGAGTTTTTTTAACTCAATTCCATTGTCACGTCAAAGATTTTGAACCTTGCTATCATAGAGAACTTGAATTTTCTTCATAAGAGTGATTAGTACTTGAGGAACATCAGACTTCTTTCAAACAAATTCAACCTATGTGTATGGAGAGAATTCATCTATGAGTACAAGAATGTACTTCTTGCCACCTAGGATCTATACCGAGATTAGACCGCAAAGGTCGACATGAAGCATATACAGAGGCCTAGTGCATGACACATCTGACTTGGTCTTGTGGGCAACTCTTTTGAGTTTCCCATTTCACAAGCAGAGCATAAATGATCTCTGTCAAACTTTATATTGGGAAGACCACTCACCAAATTCATTTTTACAAGTTTGTCAAGAGTATTAAAGTTTAACTGACAAAACCTGTTATGCCAGAGCCAAGCTTCTTCGTTTTTCTTTGAAACTAAACAAATATTTTCATCTTTGTTAGTTGCTTTGAAGTTCATGAGGTACAAATCACTTATTTTGTCGGCACGAAGAAGCTCTATGCATGTTCCTTCACTTAGCAGAGAGCAATATTTTCTTTTGAACATAACATCGAAGCCATTGTCGCAGAGTTGGCTAACACTGAGTAGGTTGTGTTTAAGGCCGTCCACATATGCAACTCTACAGACATCGATGTCCTTTTTGGCTATGACTCTGTAGCCTTTGATTTGCCTTTTTTGTTGTCTCCAAAGGTTACAAAACCTCCTCCATATTTTTCTTGGTACGAGGAGAGTAACCTTCTGTCGCCAGTCATGTGCCTAGAGCACCTGGATTCTAGGTACCATATAGGCACACGCTGCTTCTACTACACAGATTAAGGAGATTTAGTTACCTATTTCCAAATGGCTCCACCTTTGTTAGGATTATTTAAGATTGCCTTAGCATCCCTAGGTTTGGCTTTATCTTCCTTAACAGAAGAACCATTTTGTTTCTTCTGACCCTTGAATTTGGCATTCATAGCTTTGGGTCTCGAGAGGAAATAGTGTGGACCAGAGAAATGTTGGCTTAACTTATGCATAAGATGGTAACAGTTGCAATAATGAACACCGGAAGAAAATTTCTTGAAACTTTCATTAAATTCATCAAAGGTGGGTACAGAGCACTTTTTGTTACAATCTCTCCTAGTATTAGACTTCTTTTTTACATAAGGACCTATCTAGGCTAGACTAGTTTTTATTAAAACTCCTCTTCGGATGGCTCTTTGGTTGTACCCACCCTATGTGGTATCCTTCCCTTGGATTCATTGCCACAGAAGCAAAAGATTTATCATCAATGATCCATTTCTGCTTTTGTTGCCAACTGAATTTCTTATGATTATGCATTGAATGTCTTGGTGCTTTAGGCATCTGTGATGACAACTCTTTTTGTTTAATAATCTTTTCAAGCTCAAGAGAAGTCTTAGCTTGTAGGCACATATCAAGAAAATCAGGGCAAATAGGATTCCTTGAAGAGCTCATTTTTGGAGGTATCACTCTATTAAGAATGCCAGAGGGTAATTTAGATCCCTCTAGTTTCAAGGAGCAACTTCCAACTCAACAGATCCAGTCACTAGATCGACAGAGGTTGAGTTACTCTTAGAATCTGAGTCTGAATCAAGAAAGTTTCTGTGACTATAGGCATGATTTTATGGATATGTGCTACATTTTCCTTCATTGTCATTTGTAATATTTTCCTTCATTGTCATTTAATGCTCTCAATCAAATCTTGCTCAAAGATGTCATGTATGACATAGGTCATATCAGGATTGTTGAAAAAGTAGTTTTCATATGCTTCTTTCAAATCATTTTCAAAATATTCCATCAACTTTCCTTCTGTAGAGGGTTGAATGAACTCAGGTGCCTCAGAGGACAATTCCTTTTCAGGAGTTATCATGAACACAAAGGCCATTTGAGTTTGTGTTTCTGGATGACCAAATGTGAAGAGTCCTATCTGTTTTTGGGACTGATAGTTCTTTGGAATAGATTTTCTCTTGACAGAGATTGATGATGACAAATCCTTGTTTTCATACCAAACATTTGTCATTATCAATGGATTCCTCTCATATGGTCCTCCAGAGGTTTTGTGCCTCTTAAAGGTAGAAGTTAAGTTTGGAAATCCAGTTTTTTGAACTTTCCTAGAGCAGAAGATAGATGATAAGGATTGATTTCTTTTGCTTCCATTATAGGGATCAATGTCACTGAACCCTATACCTCTTCTACCAACTTGGGTATTTTCTTTCTCATGTACCTTTTGTGCATCCTGATACTTCATTATCAATAGATCTATGCCGAGCAAGTCTTGATAGAGGACTTCTCTTTCCTTTTGAAAAAGGTTTTTTAAGGCAAGAGTATTCAGCCTGTCACTTTCATTGTCCTTAAGCTCTTTGATTTTGTTTTTCAAAGCTTGATCAAGAGAAATAACTTTTTCTTTTAAGGATTTCTTTTCGTTGATATGTTCAGTTTCAAGGTTTTTCTTTTTAAGGAATAACTTATTCTTTTCTTGAGTAAGAAGTCTAGCTCCCCTTTCAAAAAAGTCAAGTTTCTTTTCTAAGTCTGAACATGTGTTTTTGAAAGCATGGAATTCTTCTATTAGTTTACACAATTTTGATTCTGTATCACCAGAGTCAGAGTCAGAAGTGGATACCTCACTTTCAGTACCAGAGGAGTTTAGCTCTGCCATCCCACAGAAGAGTGCATTTCGGTCATCCTCATCTGATGATTCATCAGAGACCCAGTTACTCTGTTATGCCATGAATGATTTCTGAGCATAGTACTCAACCTTCTTCTTGTAAAACGCATAGTCACGAACCGGATGGCCTTTTTGAGGTTGACCTCTGCATTCAGCGGCAAAGTGTCATGGTTTGCCACACTTGAGGCATGTGTTGTTATGTGGCCTAGTGGCACCTGCTTTCTCAGTACCTTTGTGCTCTTCCTTCTGAGGACCCCTCTGTGGGTACTCGGTTTGTCTCTGTTGGTACTCTCCACTTCTCTTCTCGTTACCTCTTGTCTCATACATCCTCTGCTGATCCACATACTCTTACCTTCCATATCCTCTTATCTCAAATCCTTGTGGTGGTCCATATGACCTTTGGTCATGGTAAGCTTTGTCGCTCTGTGGTCCTTGACCCTGGAACCGACCACTTCTTCCATCTCTTTCATCCATACCTCTGCTAAACATCGACTTATTTTTGAGTCCACGGTTGAACTCTTTGGTTATAAGTGCCAGAGACTTGGCAATCGAAGCCATGTTCACTTCTTCTTCTTCAGAAGCTTCTTCCTCATCGCTATCTGCCAACAACACCTTCTTCGTTTTCTTCTTCTTTGTCCCTTCATCCACAGCTTTCTCCTTCAGTAGCTTGCCTAGAACCTCTATGGCCTTGCCCATGAGTTCCAGAGACCCACCAGTTTGAGCATTTTATTGGACAACATAGTATTCTTATGCAGCCAGAGTGCCAAATAGGTCAGTTAAGATCCATGTGTCTAGGTCTTGAGTGGTTTGCAAAGACATAGACAGCTGAAGCCACTCTTCATTCAAGCTTTTCAGAAAAATGACATTATTTTCATCAGAGGTTTTATGGATGCCTAGTTTCTTACACTTGTTGATCAAGGAATTGTATCTAATGTAGGTGTTCTGCAGGGGCTCACCTGGTAGAGGTTTAAAACCATTGTACTCATTGATGCATTGGGCTCTTTTGTTCTTTTGGGTTTTTACTCCTCCCTCCAACTGCTTTTCTAGCTCTACCTATAGATCCCTGGCAGACTCACATGAGTCAAGAGACTGAAAGAGGTCATTTGGAATGGCCATGATTAGTACTCTTTTGGATATCTTGGCCATCTCATGTTTTTCCCACTTTTGGACTCCCCATTCAGCTATAGGCTTGGGTTTTTGATATTCAGGGACCTCAGGAGTAGTTGCAGTAGTTGGGACCCTTGGAACAGTAACCATGGACTATAAAACAACTATAAAGCATTACAAATTAAACCCTTATAAATGCTTTATGCCACTTTCAACACACAGGACTTTCAGTCCTAACAATCTCCCCCTAAAATTGAATAAAGCATTTATCAACTTGAAAACTTCAGGTTTGATCTTCTTTCCCTCTTGAATCTCTGAAAAACTTTGGTGTTGCATGTCTTCATATCTTTCCAAGCTCTCCCTTGAATAAAGCTCTTGATCTTCATAGTTTCAACTTTGTAACCAGATTCAATGTACAGTAGCCTCAACTGAATGCACTATCAAGCAGCTTTCAACTATAGAAACTCAATCACATCGGATCAGCACACAAAAATGATAATGTGAGAGTTACTTGACATTCCACGGTGCATCTTCAGTTTAATAACAAAGAATTTGTCTTTGAACCGCGAGTTGAATAAACTTTCAGCTTACGAACTTGTTTCAATCAGATCGTAGGAGGAATGAGGAACAAACTTGTAGCAGACACCACATGATACGGGATAGAAGAAATAAAATCTTTGCAATCTTCATTTTTGAACTCATATCTTCATCTCTTTGATCTCTCGACTGTCTTCAGAAAAGCAAACTTTCACTTTATCTTATAATCATCTTCAAAAAAAACATCTTCATTCAGAAAATTTTCATATTATAACTTTGAAATTGAACTTATAACTTTGAAATTGAACTTTGTACAACTCTCCCCCTTTTGATGATTGTGAGCATCATTCTCATCAAAACTCTTCAATTTCAACACATTCTTTGATCTCCACTTTATGATAATTTGACATTCTCCACCCTTTGATCTGATTATCCGTCAATTCATGAAATGTATATATCCGAATCTTTTCAAATTCAGATATAATAGGAATTGAAAACCTGAATCAACAAATGATACAGTTAGAATGCCTGTAAGTAGCACAGAGCCACTTTGTACAATGGATGTACTTTGGGAAGGAGCTTTTGTGATATTCACTCCCCAGGGCTTCCATTCAATCATCGAAAAACCACAAAGGAATTTTCTATGAATGTTATGACAAGAAAACTTATTTCTTGTGTGTACGTGCAAGTGTAAAATGATTGAAGCTACTTAGTTTTCTCAGGCTCAAAAATGTGTAAACTGTTGAGACAGCAACAGATATTACACGGACTCAATATGCATGAAAGAGGTGCGAAGGTGGGGAAACTTTCCTTCTTTTTCAATATCTAAATCTTCCGAGTGAAGACTAGATAGCAGATATGCTGCATCCCCAAAGAAAATGAAACATTTCTTTGTTATGAAAGAAACGAGTGGTTGGTGGGGTAATAACAAGAGTTGGCATGGGCTCACTGCCTGTTTCAATGATGGTCACCAAAGAATGTGAACCAGTCAGTAGATGTGGCTGCCCGACTCAGAAAGTGGTTGGTGCAGAGTTCTGATATTCTTTTAACTCTGTTCTCACGCCCTCTTTCTTTTTATCATTGAAGCTCACTTCTAACCAAACTCTCTTTTCCATTTTTCCGCTCAGCACAATGAGAAAAACTCAACCGGATGAGTTATCTCCCCCACTCTTTGATTTATGAACCCTCACCCCTCAAGCACTCTAGGATAACTTCCGGGGTAGGAAACACTGGTTAACGTGAATCCATGGAAGTTCTGTTTAAGTTCTCACACAAATCCCATGTAAGTCCTAAAACGAATAGTTGCTCAATAGTTTAACATGTACAATTAAGCACAAAATGTATGATAACACTGTCAAAATGCATGCTCATAAGATTTGAGCAATTGAACTTTGAAGATTTCTCAAAACAAAGATATTGAATGAAAGAAATGAAATCAAAAGAATTGTTTTGAGAATCTGACAATGTATCAATCAGATCAAATGAAATGGTTAGGGTATCAAAGAATTGGATATTTTGTTTACATGAACGAATATAAACAATTTTGCAATGAAAGCATAAAGATTGAAAAAAAATGATTGATGCTCAACAATATTTGAAATTCAAACGAGGGTATTACCATCGAAAAATTGTTTCGTTATGAGACATGGTAATAACAACTTCAAATGAAATATTGAACCGGTGTGTATGAATACTTTACAGTATATAGACAAGATAATACGCGAGTATTGATCTTTGGAAACACACGGTCAGTTAAACATTAAAGCTCAAAAATTGAAAAATATTTAAAACACACTTCTAAAATTCATAAAATCTTTTGAGAACCAGAAGTGGTTTGAACATTTCAGAAAACCGTTTTTCATGTTCGAAAGTTGTTCTTCTTTCAAACAATCAGAGATCTAGGATTAGAAGATACTTACTTTTAAGCTCCCCCTCAAATCATGATAGAATGATTTATGTATTTTAAGCTCCCCCTGGATATTTGCAAAATATCCAAGTCTGAACATTGAAGAACGGGTCCTGATCTGTCATGTGATCAGAAGTCGTACTTTGTTGAAGTCCGGGTTCTAAGCTGATTTACTTAGAAGCCATCGTTCTTCTACTCCCCCTTGACAGTAGGTGCCTGCAACACAGAATCAATTTTAGGCTATGGTACCCACTGGTATTTGGGTCCATGAATGTTAGTTGCAGTTCGAATAGGAGTAATGGAATAAGAACCATACCAGAAATGATCACTGGTTTTGTGAATAGGATCATGTGTACGACAATAAGAACAATAGTATTTCTTACCTGATAACCTGTGTAATTGTTCTCTTTGGCTTTGTGTGTATGTACACATGATTTCTTCCCTTTCAGCTCATCTTTCATCCCATCTTTCTTCTCATCTTCAACTGGTTTCTTCTTCCAGACCAGTTCCTCTTCTTTATATCCTCTTCTTCGTCAATGTGTACCTGAACCATCTATATTTCTATCATAGAAAAGGTTAGTACTACGAATCTGATTAACTGATTTGACTGACCTTTGTGAAGAAACAGTTTTCTGAATTGAACTTGATGCAGTTTTTTCAAGCTCTTTAATCTTTGAAGCAAATCTGTCTCTCTCTTTGACAAGAAGGTCAATCTTCGTCTTGCATTCAGACTTCGTTTTGTTCTCTTTTAGTGCATTCTCAGATAGTTCAGATAACTTGACAGTCAACTTTTTAATCTCAGTCTCAAACATGCTTCTTTCTTCTTCAAATCCCTTCTCAACATCCTTTCTTTGGCCGGATATTTCCTTGAAGAATCCAACATTCTTTTGTTCAATGGCCTTCTTCTCTTTGGAAAACTTCTCTCTTTCCAAGATAAGTACTTTCTCAAAAGCAGAAACTTTCTGGGAAAGCTTGATACATTTCAGCTCAACTGCTTTCTTTTCTTCACAGCTATTTATGGAAAAATCTGAGAGCTTGTTTGCAAAAGATTTCTCTTTATTCTCAAAATCTGATTTGTCGTTTGCAATCTTTTGCTCCAAATCAGAGATCTTTCTTTTAAGCTCAGAGTTCTCAGATTCCAATTGTCTTCCTTTTAACAATTCCCTTGGCCCTAACATCAACCATTCAGTGCAATCCCACAACTCTTTTCCTGCCGTTTTGTAAGAAAATATTTGACCAGAAATTTCACTCAAAACGTCACGAAAAAGGTCACAAGAAATACTACTTGACATATAATTTCGAGCAAAATTATTAGCCCTCTCTCTTTTCTCCTGTTCCACAGGCGAAGCTTCTGTCGGAATTTGGGATTGCATATCTCCTTCAGTCAATGATAATCTGATATAAGTACCCACCTCATGTTCATCCACAAAATTCAAAAAATCAACTTTCCACTCTTCATATTCTCTTTTGGACCGCAGCCTTGGTGGGTTCAACATTTTTGATCGTATCAAATAGAATTAATTCGATCCGAATTTGAAAAGAGATGAAACTTGAACGGTTTTAAACTTTTAACCTTAACTGCACTTTAGTGATCGTGAGACAAACAAGATGATCCAAAAAACAATATATAAACAGGACTACACAAGGACTGGTCGAGCAAAGACCCGGTCGAGCAAGGATCCGGTCGAAAAAGGACCACTCGAACCCGGTCGAACAAGGACCTGGTCGGACCCGGTCGAACAGGGACCCGGTCGAACAAGGCACCGGGCGCAAAGCACCGGTCAGCTGGGTACCAGTGAACTAGGTACCGGTCGAGTACCAGTCAAGTAGGGTCGAACAATGTACCGGTCGAGTCACAAAGTACCGATCAACAAGGTACCGGTCGAGTATGGTCGAACAATGTACCGGTCGAGTCACAAAGTACCGGTCAACAAGGTACCGATCGAGTACCGGTCGAGTAGGGTCAAACAATGTACCGGTCGAGTCACAAAGTACCGGTCAACAAGGTACCGGTCGAACAACGGACCGGTCAAAACAATGTACCGGTCGAGATAGTGTATCGGTCAATAGATATCGAAACAAGGTATCGGTCGACCTGGTCAACGCACCGATAAACAAGGTATCGGTCGATAGGGTGGACCGGTAAAACAGGGTGCCGGTCGATAGGGTGGACCGGTAAAGCAGGGTACCGGTCGATAGGGTGGACCGGTAAAGAAGGGTACCGGTCGATAACAGATTAACAGATAAGGACCGATAAAATCGAAGAACAACAATCCGATCGATAAAATCGATGAATTCTGGAAATCGATCGTAACCAATCCCAGAAAAACAATCGATTAGCAAAGAAAACGACACCAAATATGCAGAAATCAATCAAATATGCAGATTTAATCTCAAACTCAATATCGATCGGTAAACAGATAATTTGATTAAATTGCAAACAGACCGATAAAAGCTAAAATCAACAGTAACCCAGAAAGCACAGACCGATAAACACAGACCTTGATTTTTCCAGAAAACACAGACCGATAAACTTACTGATTTTCCAGAAAGCAATCGACCGATAATTACTTAGAACCAAAAACGATAAAAACTTTGATTTTTAAAGGCACAGTATAATCGACCGATAAAAATTTGATTTTTCAAGAAAAAAAAGAGATCGATTTACTACTGTTTCCAGAAAAACAATCGACAAAAAAAATATACCCAGAAAAAAAATCCAGAAATCAATTATAACATATAAACACAATAATCACGATAATCGATTAAAGGGTTTTAGACAAACCTTTTCTGGATCAAACCTTCAGTCTCTTTGCTCTGATACCAATTGTAGATCCCAGTACAATGCAATCAACAGTAAATAATCAATGATGAACAATTGTATAGCCACAACCTCTAGTCATATGATTAATATTCAATCAAAGGCTACAGGTTTACAGAAAGAATTTCTGATCAGAGAAAAGTAAACCTATTGACTAGAGATCTGAAAAAATATGAGACTTCTAACCTGAATAAAAGAACTAAAACAGCCTTTATATATCAGGCTTACAAACAATGGGCTTATGGGCTTGGGCCCATCTAACAAATGAAACAACTATAAAAGAATTACAAATTAAACCCTTATAAATGCTTTATGCCACTTTCAACACACAGGACTTTCAGTCCTAACAGTCAACCCCCTCCAAGAAATGAACCATACGAATCTTCCATTGAGGGTATTCATCCCTCAATAGAGTAGGGGGTTTTGTCTGAGAGCCGACTGTAAAGAAGTTTGCCGTGTTTGCCATGTTGAGAAAGATGAAGTGTTTTCGAAGGAAAAACAGAGTACTCACAATATTGAAGATATCAGGTGAAAAAGGATGAAATAAAAATAGATATAACTCAAAACAGGAAGAAAAGAGTTCTAAGATACTTGTAACACACTTTTGAATGATTTTAGGTAAGAAACTCTCCTATAATTGTGTTCAAATAAAACTTGATAAAAACAAAGAAAATAGGGGCAGTTCTTTAGGAATATAAAGCAAAGCTGAAACAATGATATAAACCAAAATATGCAAAACAGATTAGAGTGCGGAATCATTTTAATGCATAGGAATGGTTTGATGGTAGTAGACACACACAAACAAGTATTAAAGACAATAACAAAGTATAAGAATGATTTACAGAAATATTGCCTTCATTGACTTGCCAAAATACACCAAGAACACATAGTTTTGTATGTAAAAAGCTCTCAACAGATTATCTCTCTCTAAAACAGGTGTGAATGTAAATTGTGTACGCACCCTTAGAAATCAAGAGGTGCTCCCTACATATAAAGATTACTGTAGCACACAAACGTACAAAGAAAAGGTTGCCATTCCATAAAAGGAATGATACCTAGAAAATAGAACATCGTGTGTGTACTATTTGATATGCAGAATCTTCGTACAGCAGGGGCACGTGATAAGCGCGTGGTCTTGTTTCTTCATGAGGAGCATAAGTCATCCATCTTCTAGAGGTAGCCACCAAAAGAGGCTCTATGAGAGGTCATAGAGGCTTTGCGGTCTGAAGTTGATCTTCAGGTTAAGTTCTTTGGGGATGATGGTCGACAGAGGTTCTGACCACATACTTCTATTGAATTTTGGTGTATGGCAGATGTCTTCTGTGGTTCCTATACTTACCCTATTTTTCAATACATATATACATGACATATGGAGCTAACATGGATCAATAAGAAAATCGTAGCAAATGAAGAGATATAGGAGAGTACGAGAGTGAATTGGATTGATGGTGTGTTTAGAAACCTCAAGCTTATACTATATATAATGGTAATGAAACCATTTGTCACGGGTGAACAATAACGTTCACTATAGACATCACGGATGAACAGTAACATCCACTATAGACATCACGTGTGAACAGTAACGTCTACTATAGACGTCACATGTGAACAGTGCCAGATATCCCAGGTGAACAGTTCCAGATATGAGCTTATTATGTAAGAATTTGATATAAATACAACTAGATGTGAGCCTATTAACCATAACACTTTGCTTTTTAAAAATGTTTGAATCTGAGAATGATTCTTCTTCATCTTCAACATCAGAAAAATTTGTTCAATGGCTTGTTGATGATTCTTCCTCCAAATTTATTACCCAATATGTTGCCTTACAAAAACAACAAATAGTAGATGTAACTTCTTCATCAAAACGTAAAAAGAAGAAAAGAAGAAATATAGAAATAAATTGTGAAGATGGAGATCGAGGGCTATATGTAACACCCCAAATTTTGGGTAAGCAAAATATTCCCTTAAATCTATTTATCACTCATAGTGTAGTTTTAGGTCTTGGTTTTACCTAGCGTTCTGTCTTAAATGGAGATTGGGCGAGGTAGTCGAAAAAGAGGACAAAATGGCAACAGTGCTCCGTGCGCCCCTCTGTGCGACTCAAGTCGCACCACCAACTGCACGAGGCTCTGCCCTTGCGCGTGTCCAGACCTCGACGTGTCTCTCCGTGCGAGTCCAGTCACATCATCATTCGTGCGCAACCTCTGTGCACTTTTAAAAGAGGAAAACCGGCCCCAACCTCTTAAATCCCTCAACTACTTCTCAAGAAACTTTCACTTCTTCTACCTCCTCATTAAATCCGACCTAAAACCATTTATTACCCCATTTCCTTCATCTCATCAAGTTTGGTATCATCATTTAAGGTTTGGAAGGCTAGGGTTCAAAGATCTACCATCTCACCATCTCCATCTTCAACCTCAAGGTTTAACTTGGGTTTTCTAGGTTTTATAACAAAACCTAACACGTTAGTTCAATCTACCTTTTTCTAAACTTTATACATGTCAAAACTTATATTTTGAACTCTTGATCTCCCTTTGCTACATTTTCTTGATTTGTATCATTTTGACCTAACTTGGGTATTTTTGGTGATTTTAGGGTTTTCACCATTTTGAGTCATGTTAAAGAGTTTCATAATTTGTGATATAAAATGTGATAGAACTTATGTGTTGATGGTTAAAACACTTGAAATGAAGTCATCTTGGTTATATGTGGATTTTACACTATTTTGAAGATTTACTTGGTAAAAGTGGATTTTGGAAGAGGATATACATGTATTTTATATTTGTATTAACAATGAGCAATGTAGAGTTTCTATAACATTGGAAAGTTGTATATTTGGGAAGATTTTATATTTGGATATGGAAATGGTCTATGTTGACCTTCTTATGGACTTGGCTCCACATGGTAATATTTATACAAAAATTTGTCTTTCATGGGAATGTGCTATGAGAACTATATGTGTGATTATAGTTGTCACTAATGTAATTGTGACAAGCCTTAGACTATTACTAGTGGATCCATAGGTATAGAGTCGGCTTAATTTTGAGTTAATTCTCGTTTGTAGCTAGTTGAGACATTGGACCCTAGGAAGGCAACTTGGTACGGTTATGTGGGACCAGATACTAGCCGTGGGTCATAAATGTAATCCTAGAGAATGAGCATGATTAGGATCATTGGGTGCCCTCACCCACATCTGAGTACGAGCCGGCGAGTTCGTGGCTTTGATCCTAATATGGCGAGCTCAATAACTTGGAAAGTGACTTACTTTTGTGTTCCTCCATGATCCTTGGAAACTGGGTCTCCCCCGTCATCGCATGATGTTTTTGAACCGAAAGGTTCTTAAGTGGTTGTTTGTTACACTTTATCTACCCGACTCACTAAAAGTTTATTTATTTGTATTTCAAATCATTTACAAATTATTGATATAAATTGTTTGTTCTCAATAGGCGTTAAGCCTAACACTTTTTCTCAAATGACGTGTATAACAGGTTCCCTTAGCGGTGGGTCGCCCAAGGTTTGAGTAAAGGGCAATGAGCCGTGAAGGCATTTTTGGTGATAGTTATATTAGAGACAAAGCGTAGAAATGATATAGCATTTTGGAGAATTTTGGGTTGACAACCGATATAATCTAGATAGATACGATTTAGATTAGTTTGTTGTTAATTTCCATATTCATTTACAGGTTTTGTAAACACTTACTCTTTCCCCTTGTTGGGTGGTTTCCTTAATATATAAATGTTATATTACAAAAATTTCAAGTTTAAATCAATTCTATTTTTAGGGTGTTGCACTATACGAAGACTACTTTTCCAAGAATCCGACATACAATAATGATATTTTTCGACGTAGTTTTCGAATGCAGAGACCATTATTTCTTCACATAGCTGAAGGTGTGAAGAATCATGATCGATACTTTGAAAGTGGTATTGATTATAATGTTAGATCAAAATTATCACCCCTTCATAAGTGTACTGCGGCTATACGAATGTTAGCATATGGTGTAGCTACAGATGTTGTTAGGTCATCAAGGATTTGAAAATGACCTCCCTTTCGGCTTATATTAGAACATCCTTTGTACTTATATTTTTTCAAGGTTCTTTGTAATTGCTTTTTCATGCTTCAAAAGATCGGTGAAGTTGAAGACCAACCGAAATCAGCAAGAAGTAAATCTTCAGGTGCGGATCAAGATAGACTTCCAACAACAACAAAGTTATTTACTTGCCGATTAGAATCTCAATAATCGGTTGGTATCCTTGCTGAAATGGAGCCCTCCAAATCGGCAGGACCCACTTCAGCCGACTTCCTCTTGTTGGCTAGATCTCCACCTACCTATTGGCCCTTTGCAAATCGGTTGGTTCTCTATCTGCCAACTCCCATCTAACACAAAGTTACAAACCTTTGTCCTCTTGCACAGAAGATCTTCACCAAATCATGGAATGATGGGGACATTCTCCAAAGATTCAGAAAAAGGATGTTTGTTTTCTACACCATTCTCAGGTGTTGTCTATAACAAGGTCCTAAGGTAAACTATGTTCCATGTTGAGACAAAAAGGATGCTTTGTCTTTTTGGATGACACCTCTGGATTTTAATCCCAAGATGACAAGTGTCCTCATGGAATTAATGCACATGGTAGTATTTAAAGGTGAAAACTCCTCCCATGCAAAGTCATGATTTTGAAAAGAGATCTCAGTGCACTCAAGAAAAAAGTTGGCAACATTGTTCTCTCTCAAACTTCATATCTTTAATCTTTGTGTATTTAAGTTGTGTTTAAGTTTTCTTGTTACTTTGTGAAAGATTGTTGGAATAGTTTTACCTGTTCTTTCCGCAACAATCTTAAAAGTTTTCTATGTGTAATTCTTGATTTTATATCAATAAAGAATTAAATTAAGTTAAAAATTTTGTGTATTATATCAACCCCCCTTATACAATACTTGTTTACTTCTGCCTTTACTTTTTAGGAGCAACAGATGTCGTTGATGAATATTTACGAATTGGTGAAAACACAACAATAAAATCTGTTATGAAGTTTGTACGAGCTATTATTGCAGTGTTCGGGTTTAAGAAGACCAAATGTCGTTGCCTTCAACGATTACTTTATATTGGGCACCAACGTGGTTTTCCACGTATGTTAGGAAATATTGATTGTATGTGCTGGGAGTGGAAAAATTGTCCCATGGCATGGCATGGACAACATGCTAGAGGGGATCATAAAACTCCAACAATTATGTTAGAAGCAGTTGTTTCACAAGATTTGTGGATATGGCATGCTTTTTTTAGGCTTCCAGGACATTAAATGATATCAACGTGCTAGATCGTTCTCCTATCTTGCACGAGGTCTTAGAAGGGAAAGCACTAGAGGTTAACTTCTCTGTTAATGGTAACAACTATAATTTAGGATACTACCTTGCAGATGGAATATACCCTAACTGGATGTGAAGTCCATCCCATTACCCCAAAGTCAAAAACATCAACTATTTGCAAAAAAAAAAGAATCAATTAGGAAAAATGTAGAAAAGCGTTTGGGGTTTTACAATTACGATTTGCTATAATTAGAGGTCCATTACGCATGTGGTTCAAGGAAATAATCGGAGAAATACTACGAGCTTACGAAATAATGCACAACATGATTGTGGAAGATGAACGTCACTCGTATATTCGTCAACTTGATTTCACTGATGATGCTAATTTTAGTATATCTATGCCTCAAGTTTCTCGAAATCATCTTCCTGAGTATGAAAATTATCTTCGAAGTCATGCAAGGATACGTACAGGATTCACAACAATCAACTGCAATCAGACTTGGTTGAAGAGATTTGGAGCCGATTTGAAGGAGAAGAAAACAATGATTAATGTAATGTTTTATTTCTATCTATATGTAATCTTTTTAATTCAATAAATGTTGTGTTTTGATATAATTTAATAAATTATATATTAAATTAAAACAATTAATTATAAAATAAATAAAATGATTGTATTATATTATTATATTATATATTAATCGTTTATTTAAAATTAAAAATTATATTTTAATTAACATTAAATTAAAATAAAGAATTATATATCATGTTATTAACTAAAAAATTATAAAAGTATATAATAATTATAATACCCCCAAAAATCCATAGTTCGGATTATGTATAAATGTGTGAATGATTAAGTTGTACCTTATGCATCGTTGTTTGTACCTTAGACTCTAAATTTAAAAATTGACCATGTCGAGGGGCCAAAGCTAGTCAATTAAAACTTATATTAAACTTGAAATTTAAGAAAAGTTATGACTAGGATAGATTTTGGAATATTTAGAAGTTTACGGGACCAAATTATACAACGGCTTAAACTTGTATTTATATAATGATAATATAAAAATCAAATACCTATTTGTTCTTGATACCCAAATCGTGTAGTGAGAGAGCAAGAGAGAGTTAGAGAGAGAAATGGAGAAATCAACAACTTTATGAAGAATTGAAGAACTTAAGGTTTAACATTGAAGATTTGGAGTAACAAACACTAAGGTAATCCTTTGATACCTTTAATTTTTGGTTTTTTTATTGAACACATACTAAGTATATGTATTTTTCTTTGTTTTTAGTAAACTGGGTTGTTAAAAAGGATGGATTTATATAGTTTAGCTAAAATCTTTCACAAATTGAAGTTATGTTTTCATTTGGGTCTTTAATCTTGAAAATTAGGATTTGCATGAAGTTGTATGATCAAGTAATGATGAATCTATGTTAAATTGGTTCAAAAAATTCAAGGATTGGTATTTGGAACCATGGATATAGTTTTTACTTTCTTTATTGTACTTGCTAGATTAGATGCTAACTAGTAATTAGCATTTACATGTTAGCCCCCTATCTTTAGCAATAAATAGAGAGCTTGGGTTAGCTTCTTAGATACACCTTAGAATTTGATTTATTTCAGTTCTAAAAACCTTCTCTCTAATCTTTTGATTAATGCAAGTGTTCTTCATGTTCTTTTTCTTTTTCTTTCTTTAGTTATTACTTATGAATGTCTGTAGCACTGGCATAGCATCAGAGTTGTTCTTTATTTATTACGCTTTTTGTTTCGTCTTTAATGTAAGTCATTTACTTTCCGTCTTTACTTTCATGTCTTTATTTTTGGTACTTTAAATTCATGCATTTACTTTTTGACTTTAATTTCATGTCTTTAGTTTTGGTACTTTAAATTCTTGCATTTACTTTCCTTCATTTACTTTCACGTCATTTACTTTCATGTATTTACTTTTCGTACATTACATTTCTTTATATTTCATTTCCGTAATAAATAGCTAATTTTCATAGCTTGGGTGTGAGACAAATGGTGAGATCTTAAACTGAAGAAAAGTAGACATTGTTTGGCAATAATAATGTTCTACCATTTTATTTTAAGTTTTATAAAATCAATGACACTTCTTGACGAGTTGATCACTTTGAAAGCATTAAAGTGTCGTGGTCTTAGAGATAAGACACTCAAAAGCACGTCAATTTGAATGATATGGGAAGTTGACTTGAGAAAGTTGCTAACAAAGAGATTTGTTATCTATGCTTTCCAAATTGATTAAGTTTCGACGGGTTAGTCGCTATTCAAAGTGTTAAAGTGTAGTGGACTCAGAGATGAGCCATTTGGAACACGCAAACTTGGATGATATGGGAACCGACTTGAAAGAGTGATTTTATACAAAGAGATTTGTAAATCCATATATTTTGAGGATTTTATTCTACACTACCACTAGTTGGATACTGCATAGAAATATGTTGGTTGAATCTAAACATTAGTGCAAATATTGAAATCCGAGGGGAATACCATCACAATAGATGGTAAAACTAATTATTACCAGATACATGTTGTAGCACCCTACAACATTAGTCTGCTGAAATTCATGTTTACGTCTCACCACAAGTCTTACACTCACGCTTTTTTTTATATTATGTTATTTCAATAATGTTAACTCAAACCCAAATCAAAGTCTTCAAATTCGCCATTTGAAGTTAGTCTTTCATCTCGAGATCTTGCAACTTAAGATACCTATCCCTGTGGAATACGATACTTGGTTCTTACCATTTTATTATTTGACAGACGATATTGGGCCACATTATATACTTGCTTTGGGGTCTAATTTCACTTGTCTATAGGTGTGTAAAAACACCCGTCATGTATCGAAACACATTAAATTGTATAAGATCACATGTACTTCAAAACGTAATTCATAATTTACACATATGACTTGTAATGTTGTAAATAACTTACATTTTTTTCTACTATAATCAATATCACATATGATACATTGACGAAAATTAGTGAGTATTTTTTTAGAAAAAAATGTCAATTAATTATGGATATCACATGCGACTTTTGACGAAAATTGTAAAAAAATCTTAAATAAACTAATCCAATAAAAATTAATATTTAAAATAAAAATTAAATCACATTTATTTTAATGTTGTAAAAAATAATAAGTAAATAAATAAACAATTAATCATGCTTAAATCACGAAAATTATAAGAAAAATCATGATTAAATACCTTAATTATATTTATTACATGATCTATTTAGAAATAAATGACTTTCCATATATAATATGTATACAACAAATGACACATGCCTTTTTGAGCCATTTTTAAGAAAATTTTATATAAGGTAATATTTATACTATTTAATGCAATGATTGGCTCAAAATTATCTATTATTTTTTAAATATGTATCATTCTCGCATGAACCCGGCTCTATATGTGTATATATAAACCCATGTGATTCACATATGAACTATTTGTGCATATGTGAACCCGTGTGATTCACAAATGAACTATTTAAGTTCACATTAGAAATCATAGATTCACATATAACATTATAGTTTTATGATAAAAATCAACATCTTGCTCAAGATCGCTTTCTGGATTCGCACACATATTAAAAGAAAATGAAATTTGATTGAGAAAGAATAAGGAATTTGATAATTTTGATAACCGAGAATTGCGATATATGATCGAGGAAAAAATCCATAAAAGAATTTCCATAAAACCGGATTTGATTTGTGATATATGATCGATGATAGAATTGCGATATATAATCGAGAAAAAGTAAATGATAAAATAGTTGGATTGTCGGTAGAAATTTACGGCGAGACGGACGGACGATGAGGCGATGGTTGAATATTGTGGTGATCGGAGAGAGCCTAGGAGTATGACAGATGGAACATGTAACGCCCGAAAAATTTGAAGGTAAGTATTTACTCCTCTCATCCTATTAATTGTGTTATTTGAGTAAATGAAGTCCTTTATATATGCATGATCTTTTTATAATGTTATTTGAGTTATATAATTACCGGAATGTCTGACCTCGCGTTCGTTATCGTGTAGACCAAGTTTTAGGGCTGTTGGGGGTGTGGCGCGATAGTGCCACGCGATTGTGCCAAGGGCACTATCGCTGGTCACTATCACGGCGGTTGTACCGCGAGTTCTTAGTGTGGAGCGATTGTGATAGCGCGATAGTGACATTGTCACTTTCGCTGGCCACTATCGCGGGAGATGTACCGCGGGCATGGAGCCTGGCGCGATTGTGACTCGCGATAGTGCCCATGGCACTATCGTCGGGCACTATCGTCGTCGGGATCTGAGAGTTTAAATGTGATCCTTGACCAATTTTAGCTTCATTTCTCACTTCTCCTTGGTTCCTTTGGCGATTTTGGAGACCCCAAAACCTATCCCTTCCTCTCTAAACATTAAACCTCATTAATACCAATCAATTTGGTAGTTGGATTCTTGGTCTTGCATTTACTCTTCCCAAAGGAGCATTTACTAGGGTTTCTCAAGTCCAACTTTCCTCTCAAATATTCAACCTCTTCAATCTTGGGTTTCCTACTTTTCTAGGTTTTAATCAAAAACCTAGATTGTGAGTTTACTAAACTTTTGTTAAAACTAGATACACATCATAATCTATTACTTGTTACCATCTTGCATCTCATCTTGAAATGTTCATTTTCAATGCTCAAGTATTTGGGGTTTTCCTTAGGTATAGATGTCTATATATGTCTTGCTAATGAATGGATGGAATACATAATTTGTTACTTGGATGCTTTCTTACTTGAAACACCATTTGATGGTATCATATCTACATGATGAAAATTATGGTCATACTAGTCTTATGTCGGACTTTAAATTGATTTGGATGTTAATGTTGTACCCATGGTTGGTATTGAGATATTCTTGATTATAATGTTCCTTGAGACCTCCTATAAATTATGTTGGACGAACCAAGTCAGTAGACACTAGAAGGATGTAGTCTTGGGTGCCACCGTAATGGTACGTGCCTAAACCTCCACCATTCGGGGTAAAACCATGGTTGTAGTCCTCGGGTGTGTCGGGCCTTTCGGATGTCACTCTTAGTAGTTGGCATCAAGGTATATCGACTCTTTGGGTGGAACTTGATTGGTGCTATGGGTCTCCCCTATTGACTCCACATTTAATGAACTTTGGTTAACTGCTGATAAGAATTGTATTTGATTTTGTATGCTCTTTCTTGTGCAAACTCACTAGGCTTTTTGGCCTAACACTTGTTGGTGTCGATGTGTATCTCAAGTTCTAGTGGCGCCATTCCAAAGCAGGTATAATTGCGCTTGGGTGAGAGCTTGGAGAAGATGCTTTAGAGAACTTTTTTGTGAAGACGCTTTGGGTCTATAGATGACACCCTTTTTGTAATCTTCTTTCTAGCATAGAAACTAGATTAGTTGGTTGTTATCCATTTTCCGTTATATTACAACTGTATTTAAACAGGTTTAAATATTTCCCCATTTTTGGAAGGCTCTTGCTATGGCAATTTTAGTATACCACATGTCCGTTTTTCGGATTTTTGTTATACCTATTTTTAGGGTGTTACAGAACAGAGGAGTGTTAAGTGTATGTGTGTGTGTGTGTTGGGAAGTGATGATAGAATTACCATATTAGCTTCACTTAATAAAATTTGATCATTTGATCTCATGGCTAAGATTGCTACTCTATTTCTCATATATTTAGTGTTTCTCAATCGAACCTCTACACACACACACACACACACACACACACACACACACACACACACATATATATATATAGGATTAGGTTCCGTGAGAAGTTGATGTTAACATGAGAAGCGTGATAAGTAGTGTTAGTGTATTATTGTATCCAAGATTTAATTAGAAAAGTCAATTCTAGCAAAGTCAACAAAGTCAAAGTTTGTAAGTCAAAGTCTAGAATAGTCAATCTAGTTTAAGTCAATATGTTGTTTAGTCCTTGGTATAAACACCTATAGCTTTGTTAATCTTGTAACTAGATCCATTGTATCACATTGTCAGATATATGATGAATACGCTTTCTCTCTCTATACTCTCTCTCTCTAGAATATATACACTGTTATATCATAATCTTGATTGGGAGTGTTTAGAATTGCTTGATTTAGATCTGGGAATACATTTTCAATTGGTATCAGAGCAAACCAAACAGATTCAGAAAGATCAGATCACTAAACTGAATTCAATTTTTTTTTGGATTTTTGGTTTTCACGAACTCGTTTTCTGGAAACTCACTGTTTGATCACAATTTTCATTGAATTATTGAAATTAGTGTGTAAAAATGGATTAATGTCAATCGATTTCTGATTCTATACACTTTGTATTCACACAATTTCACAATTTAATCACTATATCGTTTGAATTTTGAGTTTTTGCAATTTTCTTCAAAACACGAACACAGAGTCTGTATGTTGATCAATGCACTGTAATTTCAAGTTTTCTAGATAGATTTGTTGCTTAGAAAAGTGTTCTAATATGCATTTCGTGCATACTGGTGAAATTTCAAAAATAAATTTGCAGGATTGAATCGATTTGAATCGAATTTGTGATCATAACTGTCAGAACGCGCAAGATTCGTAGAACGCGCAAGCCTCATCATCAAGAACACGCAAACCTCTAAGTTGAAATTATTCATGTTATCTGCGAGTTCTTGACAAACGCGCTAACAGAAGTCTGCGAGTACTCAAAACACGCAAGACAAGGCTTGCGAGTTTTGGTCGATCAGTTCATGTGATCTGCAAGTTTCTCATAAACGCGCAAGAAGTGTCTTAGAAAAATATTCTAAGTGAAGATTCGCGCAAAGAGCATCTAGCGCAAAAGAAAGATTCTCACTAAAAGAAGGTGACGCAAAAGTCACCTCGTGCAAGACACATCTAGCGCGTTCCTCAGTGAATAGTGCTTTGCGTGTTTAATGCTTTGCGAGTTCTGAGTTTCGCGCTAACAACATCTAGCAAGAAGCTATTTCGCGCAAGCAGTGGACTGCGACTTCTGTGAGTTTCGCGCTAACAATACGTTACGAGTTTCTACTTTCGTGCTAACAACGTCTAGCGAGTTCTGTGTTTCGCGCTACCAGCGTCTAGGGAGTTTCTAGTTTAGCGCTAACAACTGCTGGCAAGTTTCTAAGTGAACAGTTCTTAGCGAGTTCAGTGCTTAGCGAGTTTTAGTGACTTGCGAGTTTCAAAGATAAAATATTTCTGAATTTTTTTTTAGATTATTTTTTTTGATCTAAGTTTGACTTTTAGTCAAATCTTCTGAACTGTTTGGGAACGATCTTTCATAATCAAGCTAATCATTCAAGATGCCAAAGACTCATGATAAAGGGAATATTGTACTATCAGCTAGAGATATGGCTGTATTGTACATGCCTGAGATACCAAAAATAGAAGTTGAACGAAATCAACTGAAAAATCAGAATTCAATACTTCTAAAACAGATTCAGGAGTTTAAATCAAAATTGTCAAATTCTGATAAAACTTCTGACTGTATAAAGTGCGCTAATCATGCTAAATCTGATTGTGCAGGTATCATCAAGGCTAGAGAGAAATAGATTACAGAACAAGAGAAAGATATTAAAAGGAAAGATGATTTGATAAATACTGTTGAGGGAGCGATCAAGGTTAAAGAGTCTATAATTGCGAAACTTCAAAGCCAACTGAAGACGACTGAACAGAAATCATCAGAATTCCAAGATGAATCAGTCAAGCTTCAAAACAAGTTTAAGGCTTTTGAAGATCAGATATCAGCTCTGGAGAAGAAGAATGCTGAACTGAAAACAAGCCTCCAAGCAGAAAAAGAAAAATCAAATGTGAAGACATCTTCTACTCAACAGTTATCTGATGTTTCTAAGAAAACACTCCAAGAGAAAAAGGATCTTGAGCTGAAATGTTCAAAACTTTCTAAGCAAGTGTCAGAATTCGAAAAGATAATAATCACTGAAAGAGACACTTTTGCGAAAGAAAGACAAGTTCTTGAAGACAAAATAACTGAACTTCCCACACAGATTTCTACTTTACAAGACTTGCTCGAAAAAGAAAGACAAATCTTCAAAGAAAACAAAAAGTCCTATGAGCTTGAAAAGAAAAATGCTGAAAAGAGAAATATTAGGATTTTCAAGGAAATATCTGAAAAGACCAAGAACTTGGAAAAAGATTTTGAGTTTGAACGTTTAAATTTTGAATCTGAAATATCTAAGCTCACATCCAGAATAACTGTCCTATCATCAGATGTCCAAAAAGAACAGAAGGCCAAATCTGATTTGAAACAGATGTTTGACACACTTAATGTTGAAAGAAACATTTTGTTCAAAAAGATAAAAGACTTGGAAGCTGCAAACAGTAAACTGTCAGAAAAGATTACAGCTGATGTGATTGATCAATCACCTGTTGAAAATTCAACAGAATCAGTCTATTCTTTCAAAACAACTTCAAGTTCTATTAATGAGAAAAATGTTTTGAAAAAGAAAAGTGTCAAATCACAAATTGTCAACTGAAATCAGATTAGACCATCTAATCTATTCTATGATAAATCTTTTGATGGTTCAGTAAATTTTTATGTAAAATCTTTTGGAAAGAATTCAAAGAAAAATCAGATGGTCTGGAGACTGAAGAGTTCTTCAGATGATGAGAAGATGAATGCAAGATCATTCAAATCCACAACAAATGCCAAAAAGAACAATGCGCATAAAGGTAAATCTTTTGGTAATTCTGATATATATTACTCGACTAATCATTTGATCAGGATTGCTCAAAGGAAAATTTGTTGTTCTTACTGTGGAGAGAATGACTTCGTTCAGAAAGAAATTGTTCATAACTGGTACGGTTCTTACAGAATAACTTCTCAGAATTCTGGATTTAAAAGATATAAATCTAATGAGAAGTGGATTCCTAAGTGAACAGTTCTTAGCGAGTTCAGTGCTTAGAGAGTTTCAGTGACTTGCGAATTTCAAAGATAGAAAATTTTCTGAATTTTTTTCAGATTATTTTTTTTTGATCTAAGTTTGACTTTTAGTCAAATCTTCTGAACTGTTTGGGAACGATCTTTCATAATCAAGCTAATCATTCAAGATGCCAAAGACTGATGATAAAGGGAATACTGTACTATCAGCTAGAGATATGGCTGTATTGTACATGCCTGAGATACCAAAAATAGAAGCTGAACGAAGTCAACTGAAAAATCAGAATTCAGTACTTCTAAAACAAAGGTCTCCAACAGCAACGTCGAGCAGCCAACATGTAATAACCAAAAAAATGATGAAATAGTGGTTACGAAGTTGCAAGGGCTAAAGAAAAAAATATAAATAAATAAATATAGGTGAAAAGTTGAAGGCAAGCAAATCGTCCAAATAACTCATCAGCCATTGATGTTGGGATGATTCATATGCTTGAAACCGACGATGGCTTAATATACAAGGGACGGTGCATGAAAGGTAACCTTGTGTAAAAACCAATCGAGAAGGGGAGTAGTAGAATCCGAGAAAGAACACGAAGGTTTGCTACGAATGCGACTATTTTGACGTCAATCGGTAAGTGTTTCGTACCTCCCGACTCGAAATCTTGTTTACTTTATAGTTACATTAGTTGTTCGATCGAACGTGTGGGTTTTTGTAGGGCAACGATGGCCAACGGTCATCACTAACCCCCACCGTTCTTCACAGTTGTAATTTCTGTTACACCAGGTTGTCAAACCATAAGCTCATTTTAGTTGATAAAGATAAAACTTATGGTTCGTGTGGGTGTCGGTCAATATAAATAATAGATGATAGATATATTATTGTCACAGTGACTCAAATGGTTCGAAACTCGTTATGATGAGAGTTTTCTTCCGAAATGTATATATGTGTTCATATACTAAGTCTCGTTGGCTATGAGAAGGAAAAAAAAAGATGCAAAGCACACTGTTAAAGGAGAGTTGTATTATACTCTTTGGAGAGGATATATATATATATATATATATATATATATATATCATGGAGTCATGCATGAACCGAAAACAACCTAATGTATGCATGAGTGTTTTTATATATATTATATATGGGTATCTCATGCATATGTATTATAATTGTTGGTGTCTTGAGATGGATGGGATATATATATATATATATATAGTTGATTGAGGCATAAGATATGCAAGGAGAAATGAATAGTTAGTATAGATATATATAGCATGATCGGTTGCATGACTTGTTATATATATATATATACATATGTGTGTGTGTGTGTGCATGTACATATGTATGAATGTTTATGATTAAACACGTCTTAAGAACAGTTAGTGTCAAGGGGACCACTTGATCATTTTAGGAGGTGTATTTTAGTATTATAATTAAAGGTTATGACATTGGATTTGTAGGGGAGACGACGTTAGCCACTTCAAAGATAGGGTTGGGCAACGACTTGTACTGTGATTTATACGTGACTTTTCTAAAAATGGTTGCATATTTTTATTTATGATTATTGGCAAATTGCTTAAAGTTCTCGAGATTTTGGTATGTTGTTTATGCATTAATCATGAAATATTTTTATGATATATGTTTGACATTTTGTGTGGCAATGGGGGTGCACTACGGTGTAAGTATGTGTCTAATACGGAAAACATGTTGTGTGAGCTTGTCTAAAGCCGTAAGCGCTGACATGTTATGTGAGTCCGCCAGACAAGGCTGTGTGAGTTAGACACCTCCCATAATGTCGTTAGCTTTGTGATTTAAATTGTTTTACCACATGTATGATAATATGATGCTTTGTAAAATTTATTATTGATATTATTCATGTATAAAAACCATGAATTTACTGAGCCCTAGGCTCACCCAACTCATTTTCAAAACAGGTCGTCATTCACTCGGGAGTAGTAGCAAAGGGAAGCAGAAAGTTTTGAACCGGTCTTTCGTTGCAAGAAAGGCATCTCGAAGAGGGTGTTCGAGATTTTAAGTGATCGAGATTTAGATAATTTTTCTTTTAAGTTTTATTATTTGGAAATCTTCCGTTGCGTTGAACTATTTAGACATTACCGTTTATTTATATATTAATGTTTTCTATATTTAAAGAAAAAAAATTGGACGTTACAAGTGGTATCAGGGCCTTAGTTTAAGAGAAATAGGTTATTAATTTTAGCCTAAGCTTAAACTGAGGGGAGTAATAAAAGTTAGAAATGGAGGAAAATGTTATAGTCCACGTTTATATTTTGACATTGTGATGAAAAGTGATAGGTTCATCATTTTGGTTTTGTAGGAAAATGGTTTGCACCAAGACGACTATGCGTATTGGTCGTGGAAGGGGTAAGGACGGAAGTCTGCCGGATTAGGTCCAAGAGGTGGAGTCGGGCAACACGACCGCGCAGGTTCTATCTACACTAGCAGATGCTCTATAAGTGATAGGAGCAGTTCTAGGGGTAGCGCGAATGTTCCGAGGGTCGAGTTATCTCAACCCAACCTGGTGCAGGATTCTTCTTATGATCCAATGGAGGAACCTTATGAGGAATACACCCCACGTACGCCTACCCGTGAGGACTTGGAAGAGAATGTAGCAAACGTGACCTAAGAATTGAACCTCTTCAAGCCAAAAGTAGCACTTGGAAAATTTGGCGTACAACCTATCTTTTCTCAACACTTCTAGAACTTCGCGAAGGTGTTGCTCGTGTTCTGACTCGCTCTTGGAATACACTAGTATGTCATCAATAAATACAATGACCGACTTGTTGAGGAATGGTCGGCACACCCTATTCATCAAATCCATAAACACCTCCGGTGCGTTAGTTAGACCAAACGGCATCACAAGGAATTCGTAATGGCCGTAACGCATTCTAAAAGTCGTCTTCGGTACATCTTCCTCTCTCACCTTCACTTGGTGGTATCTCGAGCGTAAATCGATCTTCGAGAAGCAACCCGCTCCTTGAAGCTGATCGAATAAGTCGTCGATCCTCGGAAGTGGGTACTTATTCTTCACCGTGGCCTTATTCAGTTCACGGTAATCGATGCACATCCTAATTGTGCCATCCTTCTTCTTGACAAACAAAACCGGAGCTCCCCAAGGCGACGAGCTCGGTCTTATAAACCCCTTCTCCAGAAGTTCCTGGAGTTGAGCCATCATCTCTTGCATCTCCGATGGTGCCAACCGGTAAGGAGCTCGCGCAATTGTAGTCGCCCCCGGTATAAGATCGATTCGGAACCCCACTTGACGATTGGGTTGCCAGCCGGGCAAGTCGTCTGGGAAAACATCGGGGAATTCGTGCACCACTTTCACGTCCTCGAGCTTCTTCCTCTCGAGTTTTGCGTCTATCACATAAACTAGAAAGGATGAGCATCCTTTCACCAAACACTTTCACGCTTTAGCCATGGTGATAACCGCCACGTAACCTTTCCTTCTTTCTCCATACACTAAAACCATCTCGTCATTCGGCATATGGAGTCGGATTAGTTTCTTGGAGCATAGGATTTCGGCATGATTTTCCGCCAACCAATCCATGCCGACTACCACGTCAAACCCACCAATGACCATTGGCATCAAATTGATTAAGAATTTCTTCCCCTCAATGCAAAGGGTACAATCTTTCAAGACGTCACGGATTAACACTTGACCACCATTAGCTATCTCGACCACTAAAGCATTCTCTATACTATTAGTGGGCATGGCAAGCTTTTCTCGAAACAAAACAGATATGAAAGAGAAACTGGCACCTGAATCAAACAGCACACGAGCAGGTACGGAGTTTAGGAGAAACGTACCCGATACCACGTCAGTGGACGCCTTGGCCTCTTCGGCCGTCATATGGAAAGATCTTCCAGGAACTCTGGGAGTGTTCTCTTTCTTCTCCGGGGCACTCCCCGTCTTCCACTTCGGACAATCTTTTCAAAAATTCCCTGGCATCTTGCACTCAAAACAGACAATCCCCTTGATTGGGCAATCTTTAACAAGATGATCGGTCTTACCACACATGACACAAGAGGTGAAATTGGGATTAAAGTTGCCATGGTGCTTGCTTCGGCACTTATGACACCACCGTGCCTCTTGACGGTTGTTGAAATTTCGATTCCCAACGAATGATCGATTCTTCTTATGCGATCCAGAATTTCCTTCCAACTTTCTCTTGTCTGCTACCACCACAGCTTTCTCGGGTTTGTCTCTTGCATAGACCTCTTCCATAAATTGAGCTTCCTCTATCGTCTCCCGAAGGTTAGAAGCTTTATAATTATGGACCATCGAAATCATGTCCGCCGGTAGGCCTTTGAGGTAAGCCTTAATCTTCTCCTTTTCAGTTGAGGCCACATGCCCCACCAAACCCCTCCATAAATTGACGGGTGTACTCCCTCACCGTCAAGTTCCCCTTTTCAAGAGACCGGAACTCCGCTTCAATACGATCCATGGTCCTCTTACTGCAGTATTCCTCCAATATTTTCGCCTTGAATTCACCCCAGGTTAGTTGGGCCAAAACAGTAGGAGAGAGAGTGGTTTGGATGACATTCCACCAGGTGAGCGTCGTATCTCTAAGCAGTTGAGTACCGAACGTCACCCTTTGGTCATCACCGCACTCAGATGAGCCAAAATCCTTCTCGACAGCTTGAATCCACTTCACACACACAACCAGGTCGTCAGAACCGGAGAATTCCGGTGGCCCGCAACCTAGAAAGGATTTATAGGTGCAACCCCTTCCACTTTTCTAAGCACCCGCAATCCCGTTCTCTTCCGTTCTGATCCCCTAACCAGTACAAACCACGATGTTCTCTGCAACCGCCTCATTTCTCTTGAGACTTGCATCGCGGTCTTCTAACAACTTCATAAATGCTTCCTGCTGTTTCTCCATAGCCGATGACACCATCTGCATAATGTCGGCCATCATGTCGGCTTGAGTGTTCGCCTCTTGAACAACCGGGCTCGTGGATGCCAACTCCACTCTAGGCACTTGCTCCACTTCCCCCGTGAATATAGGTGGCATACCCGGAGGAACGACGGTCGCTGCCCTAACTTCTTGATTCCGCGCGGGCGAGCTATCTTCACGTACATTCCCATCAGCTAACAGTCGACTACGTGTGTTCACCATACTAGAATAATGGCTGCCACACAAGCAGGAGAAAGAGTAAGAGAGAGATTAACTGAAGTAAGCACGAAAGAAACGTACTACTACGTCTACCAATTGTTATAACATTAGCAAACCAAGTACACTCACGTAAGATATCCTCATAATAACATTAGCTAGGTGATATTATGAACATATAACACATAAGAGTTCTTATTACCATCATCACAACGCTTGATGAACATGACTTTCGTCGACTCTAAGACTAACCCATCTTAGAAGTTCTATTCAACTCACAAATCATTGCCTAACATACTCAGTCTAAGTCTAGACATCTTACATTCATGCCTAGTTTACTAAAACTAGAGCTCTGATACCAACTTGTAACACCCTAAAAATTCGGGTAATTTTAAAAATTGAAATTTCGGCAATATGACGTTTGTATTTGGATCAAACCACCCAAAATGGGTACAAGTATATGCGTTTACAAAACCTGAATAAGATGCATGGGAAATCGACAACAAACTAATCTAAACCATTTTTATCTAGATTACATAGGTTGTCAACCCAATACCAAAAATGAATAAATGTTTTAAACGCCAATTCCCCAAATAATCTATCGTCCAAAAATGCCCACAAAAGACCAAGCTCTTCACTCAACCCCTTGACGACTCGTCGCTAAGGGAACCTGTTATACACATCATTTGAGAAAAAGTGTTACGCTTAAAGCCTAGTGAGAACATACAGTTTATATGAATGATAGTAAGAAGAATTAATTGCAACATAAATAAACTGTTTTCGTCAACCGATTTTGTAAATGGTTTGATAAGCACATAGTGACCTTCCGGCCCAGACTTCATCTTGCGATGATGGGAAGAACCCGAATTCCAAGGATTGTGGCGAAACACAAAGTAAGCCACTTTCCAAGTTTTGAGCTCACCATACTAGGATCAAGGCCACGAACACGCCAGCTCATACTAAGATGTGGGGGAGGGCACCCAATGATACCTATTCATGCTCATTCACTAGAATTTACATTTACGACCCACGGTGTCGGTCCACAATATATCAAGTTCTTATCAAAAACAACAACATATACGATTACCAACCTGTTTGATTAATAATCAATGGATTACAAGGTTGATGATTTCTCTGTTTAAGCTCTCGATGTTCTCTCTGTGAATAGTAAGTTCTTTGTTGTGTGTTGTGTGTGATATGATATCTTGTTAGCTTCAAAGACACACTTCCTACAACTTGCAAAACAACTTGCAAACTAATAATATTAAACTAAACTAATATCCTAAACTGATATCTAAATAATGATATCTAGATATTTAGGATAATAATAAAATACTAAAAACTAACTTTGACATTTATTACAAACTGACATTAGACTTATATTAAGAGTCGACTTTCCGGCTTTAGCTTCAGATTGCGATCTTCAGATTGGATGATCTTGAATCCAATAGATCTGTGCGCTAACACACGGCTAGTATCCGGTCCCACATAACCGTACCAAGTTTCCCTCTAGGGTCTAATGTCTCAACTAGCTACATACGGGAGTTATCCCCAAATAATAAGTCAACTCTATACCTATGGATCCAGTAGTAATAGTCTAGACTTGTCACAATAACACTTGTGACCAACTATAATCAAACATATAGTTCATAATACCATTTAGTTCCCAAATCACATTTTTATGGTTAACTGCTGATCAGAAAAATACAAAGCCCAAACATGAATCATAAGCCATTTTCTCATTTCCAAATATATGTAAAACCATTTTAATGTGAACATGAACTACCTCATTTTAAACCATTTATTTCCTTTTTCCGAAACACTACTTCCAACCAAAATACCCATAATATGTTTAAAGCATAAACTTGGCTAAATAGCCATAAGTTGGACATTTACTCCTCCAAATGTGACAACAATCATATTTGAAGTTCCAAGACATGGGTTGTATCTATATTTTACAAAATGGTAAGAAACCCTAAAATCTCCCAAAACAACAAGTTAGGTCAAAATCTCATCAACAATGGAAATGTAAACAAGGAGATATTTAGAAGTTAAAAAATGCATTTTTATGTGTATAAAGTTTAATAAAAAGGAAGTATGTACTCACAATGGGGTTTAATCAAAACCCTAGCAAAACTCTAGAGTGGAAGATGAAGATCTTGAATGGATTGATGCTTGATACCTTTTCCCAAGTCTTAAATAACCCTAGATAGAATTTAATAACCCTCCATTAAAGGTAGGTGGAAAGAGTAAATGAAAGATGAAGTTTAGGGTTGAAGACTTACCACAAAGAGGAGATAAAACGAGCTCTTGGAATAACTAAGACTGATGAAGAGAATTTGGCCCGCTGAACTCTTATAAAATCGACCAGACACGCGACGATAGTGACATGGTCACTATCGCGGGGCATAATCGCCCAAAGTGTACCGCGGCCTCAGGGTTTGGCGCGAGAGTGACACGGCGATAGTGCTCGTGTCACAATCGCGGGGCACAACCGTGCCGCACGTACCGAAGGTCATCTACTCTTGGCGATATTGACACCAGCGACAATGCCCTTGGCAAGGTCGCCGAACACTGTCGCCTGGTTCCTTTGCGGCTTCGAAAAACTATTTTAACACTCGAAACGGATTCTCAAAAGCCGAATTAATCGATAGGATAAAAATTAGAAACAACAATTCTATCATAAGAAGATAGAGAGAATTTTTGAGGGGCTTTTCATTTGATTGAAATTTAGGTGTTACAATCCTCCCCTTCTTAGAAATGATTTCGTCCTCGAAATCGAACTACATGAAAAGATGAGGGTATCTTCGCTTCATATCCTCCTCGGCTTCCCACATCACATTGGCACCTCGATGATGCTTCCATTGTACCTTGACCATAGTGACTTCCTTGTGGCGAAGTTTCTTTGAATTTTTCTCCAGAATGGCTTCGGGTTCCTCAACACAACGGTTACCCTCATCCACTCTAATCTCGGAAAGAGGGATAACACTTTCCTCTTCCGCCAAACACTTCCGAAGGTAACAAATATGGAATGTGTTGTGAATTCCGTTCATTTCTGGAGGAAGTTCCAACTGGTAAGCCTGTAAGCCAACACGCTTAAGCACTTTAAATGGTCCAAGGAAACGGGGACTCAACTTCCCGCGTTTTCCGAACCGGATAATGCCCTTCCAAGGCGACACCTTTAGCATCACACGATCGCCTACTTAGAATTCCATCGGTCGCCTCTTCTTATCGGCATAACTCTTTTGCCGATCTTGGGCCGCTTTCAATCTTTCCCGAATGCCTTTGACCTTATCGTCCATCTCTTGCACGATTTCAGGTTCGGCGAATTGCTTCTCTCCCGCTTCAAGCCAACATACGAGAGTTCTACACTTCCGCCCGTATAAAGCCTCAAACGGAGCCATTACGATACTCGAGTGGTAGCTATTATTGTAAGCGAACTCCACCAAAGGCAAGTGAGAGTCCCAACTACCCCCAAAGTCGATAACGCAAGACCTTAGCATGTCTTCAAGCATTTGGATCGTTCTCTCGCTTTGACCGTCGGTTTGAGGGTGGTAAGCCGTACTCAACTTCACGCGCGTACCAAGCTCTTTCTGCAAGTCGTCCCAAAAAATGGAAGTGAACCGAATGTCACGATCCGAAACAATAGACAAGGGCACTCCATGCCTCGAAACCACCTCATCAATGTAAAGCTTCGCTAACTTGTCCATCGGTAGTGTCTCATGCATAGACAAGAAATGAGTGCCCTTGGTCAACCGATCAACTATCACCCATATGGTATCGTGACCTCGAAGAGTCTTGGGCAACTTAGTCACGAAATCCACGGTAATGTGTTCCCATTTCCACTCGGGGATCTCCAAGGATTGGAGGCTCCCGTACGGTCGTTGATGTTCGGCTTTCACTTGCAAACATGTCACACAACGCTCTACGTAACGTGCCATGTCAAGCTTCATCACCGACCACCAATAATGTAGCTTCAAGTCCCGGTACATCTTTGTACTTCCCGGATGAATGGAATACTTGGACTTGTGAGCATCCTCAAGAAGAAATTCCCGATTGCCCCCAACCTTGGGCACCCACACACGGCAGTTGAACAATTTCACTCCACGGCTATCTTCCGTTAAGAGCAAACGTTGTTTTGACATGACTTCTTCTTTGAGGTTTTCTTCCAACAATGCCTCCACTTGAGATGTCTTGATCTTCTCAATAAGGCTTGACACTAACTCGATTCTCGAAAGGGTAGCCCGAATACTTCCGCTATAGTCCTTCCGACTTAACGCATCGGCCACCACGTTCGCCTTACCGGGATGGTAAAGCAACTCGCAATCGTAATCCTTGAGCAACTCGAGCCACCGTCTTTGCCTCATGTTCAACTCCTTTTGAACAAAGACGTACTTCAAACTCTTATGATCTATGTATAGAGTACATTTCGTGCCATAGAGATAGTGTCGCCAAAGCTTCAACACGAACACCACCGCCGCCAACTCTAGATCATGGGTAGGGTAATTCTTTTCGTCAATCTTGAGTTGTCTTGATGCGTACGCGATTACCCTTCCTCTTTGCATCAACACACACCCTAATCCCATTTTTGAAGCGCCGTTATAGACCACAAAATCTTCCGACCCTTTGGGTAGCGACAAGATTGAAGCTTCACACAACTTCTTCTGTAAAGTCCGGAACGCATTCTCTTGCGTTTCGGTCCAGACGAACTTCACATTCTTCCTAGTCAAGGCCGTCAAGGAAGAAGCGATCTTAGAGAAGTTTTGTATGAATCTCCGATAGTAGCCCGCCAAACCCAAAAAACTTCGGATTTCGGACGGACTCTTGGGAGGTTCCCAATTCATCATTTCTTCAATCTTTGAGGGGTCTACTTTCACTCCATCTCGAATGACATCGTGACCCAAGCATTGAACCTCTTCAAGCCAAAAATCGTACTTGGAAAATTTGGCATACAACCTCTCTTTTCTCAACACTTCTAGAACTTCGCGAAGGTGTTGCTCGTGTTCTGACTCGCTCTTGGAATACACGAGTATGTCATCAATAAATACAATGACCGACTTGTCGAGGAATGGTCGGCACACCCTATTCATCAAATCCATAAACACCGCCGGTGCGTTAGTTAGACCAAACGGCATCACAAGGAATTCGTAATGGCCGTAATGTGTTCTAAAAGCCATCTTCGGAACGTCTTCCTCTATCACCTTCACTTGGTGATATCCCGAGCGCAAGTCGATCTTTGAGAAGCAACCCGCTCCTTGAAGCTGATCGAATAAGTCGTCGATCCTCAGAAGTGGGTACTTATTCTTCACCGTGGCCTTAATCAGTTCACGGTAATCGATGCACATCCTCATTGTGCCATCCTTCTTCTTGACAAACAAAACCGGAGCTCCCCAAGGCGACGAGCTCGGTCTTATAAACCCCTTCTCAAGAAGTTCCTGGAGTTGAGCCATCATCTCTTGCATCTCCGATGGCGCCAACTGGTAAGGAGCTCGCGCAATTGGATTCGCCCCCGGTATAAGATCGATTCGAAATTCCACTTGACGATAGGGTGGCAAACCGGGCAAATCGTCCGAGAAAACATCGGGGAATTAACGCACCACTATCATGTCCTCGAGCTTCTTCCTCTCGAGTTTTGAGTCTATCACATAAACTAGAAAGGATGAGCATCCTTTCACCAAACACTTTCGCGCTTTAGCCATGGTGATAACCGCCACGTCACCTTTCCTTCTTTCTCCATACACTAACACCATCTCGTCATTCGGCATATGGAGTCGGATTAGTTTCTTGGAGCATAGGATTTCGGCATGATTGTCCGCTAACCAATCCATGCCGACTACCACGTCGAACCCACCAATGACCATTGGCATCATATTGATTAAGAATTTCTTCCCCTCAATGCAAAGGGTACAATCTTTCAAGACGTCATGGATTAACACTTGACTACCATTAGCTATCTCGACCACTAAAGCATTCTCTAGACTATTAGTGGGCATGGCAAGATTTTCTTGAAACGAAACAGATATGAAAGAGAAACTGGCACCCGAATCAAATAGCACATGAGCAGGTACGAAGTTTAGGAGAAACGTACCCAATACCACGTCAGTGGACGCCTTGGCCTCTTCGGCCGTCGTGTGGAAAGCTCTGCCAGGAACTCTGGGAGTGTTCTCTTTCTTCTCCGGGGCACTCCCCGTCTTCCACTTCGGACAATCTTTTCAAAAATGCCCTGGCATCTTGCACTCAAAACAGACAATCCCCTTGATCGGGCAATCTTTAACAAGATGATCGGTCTTACCACACTTGGCACAAGAGGTGAAATTGGGATTACAGTTGCCATGGTGCTTGCTTCGGCACTTATGGCACCACCGTGCCTCTTGAAAGTTGTTGAAATTCCGATTCCCAACGAATGATCGATTCTTCTTATGCGATCCAGAATTTCCTTCCCACTTTCTCTTGTCTGCTACCACCACAGCTTTCTCGTGTTTGTCTCTTGCATAGACCTCTTCCATAAATTGAGCTTCATCTATCGTTTCCCGAAGGTTAGAAGCTTTAGAATTATGGACCATTGACATCATATCCGTCGGTAGGCCTTTGAGGTAAGCCTTAATCTTCTCCTTTTCAGTTGAGGCCACATGCCCCACCAAACCCAGCTTCTCCATAAATTGACGGGTGTACTCCCTCACCGTCAAGTTCCCCTTTTCAAGAGACCGGAACTCCACTTCAATACGATCCATGGTCCTCTCACTGCAGTATTCCTCCAATATTTTCGCCTTGAATTCACCCCAGGTTAGTTGGGCCAAAACGGTAGGAGAGAGAGTGGTTTGGATGACATTCCACCAGGTAAGCGTCGTATCTTTGAGCAGTTGAGTACCGAACCTCACCGTTTGGTCATCACCGCACTCAGATGAGCTAAAAGCCTGCTCGACATGTTGAATCCACTTGACACACACAACCGGGTCATCAGAACCGGAGAATTCTGGTGGCCCGCAACCCAGAAAGGATTTATAGGTGCAACCCCTTCCACTTTTCTGAGCACCCGCAATCCCGTGCTCTTCCGTTCTGATCCCCTGACCAGTACCACCAGAACCAACCACGATATTCTCTGCAACCGCCTCATTTCTCTTGAGACTTGCATCGCGGTCTTCTAACAACTTCAGAAATGCTTCCTGCTGTTTCTCCATAGCCGATGATACCATCTGCATAATGTCGGCCATCATGTCGGCTTGAGGGTTCGCCTCTTGAACAACCGGGTTCGTGGATGCCAAGTCCACTCTAGGCACTTGCTCCACTTCCCCCGTGAATATAGGTGGCATACCCGGAGGAACGACGGTCGCTGCTCTAACTACTGGATTCCGCTCGGGCGAGCTATCTTTACATACATTCCCATCGGCTAACAATCGACTGCGTGTGTTCACCATACTATAATAATGGATGCCACACAAGCACGAGAAAGAGTAAGAGAGAGATTAACTGAAGTAAGAACGAAAGAAATGTACTACTACGTCTATCAATTGTCATAACATTAGCAAACCAAGTACACTCACGTAAGATATCCTCATAATAACATTAGCTAGGTAAGATTATGAACATATAACACATAAGAGTTTTTTTTTTTGGAAAGGGTATCCTAGGCCTATGGCCCAGACTAATCCCTGGCAATTAGGGCCTTTGGCCCAGCTGCTAAAGCGTACAACCCTGAGATTATCCTCAGTGGCCACAAGTCAGAGTTCTTGTTACTATCATCACAACGCTTGATGAACATGACTTGTGTCGACTCTAAAACTAACCCATCTTAGAAGTTATACCCAACTCACAAATCATTGTCTAACATACTCAGTCTAAGTCTAGACATCTTATATTCATGCCTAGTTTACTTAAACTAGAGCTCTGATACCAACTTGTAACACCCTAAAAATTCGGGTAATTTTAAAAATTGAAATTTCGGCAATATGACGTTTGTATTAGGATCAAACCACCCAAAATGGGTACAAGTATATGCGTTTACAAAACCTGAATAAGATGCATGGTAAATCGACAACAAACTAATCTAAACCATTTCTATCTAGATTACATAGGTTGTCAACCCAATACCAAAAATGAATAAATGTTTTAAACGCCAATTCCCCAAATAATCTATCGTCCAGAAATGCCCTCAAAAGACCAAGCTCTTCACTCAACCCCTTGACGACCTGCCGCTAAGGGAACCTGTTATACACATCATTTGAGAAAAAGTGTTAGGCTTAAAGCATAGTGAGAACATACAGTTTATATGAATGTTAGTAAGAAGAATTAATTGCAACATAAATAAACTGTTTTCGTCAACCGATTTTGTAAATGGTTTAATAAGCACATAGTGACCTTCTGGCGCAGACTTCATCTTGCGATGACGGGAAGAACCCGAATTCCAAGGATTGTGGCTAAACACAAAGTAAGCCACTTTCCAAGTTTTGATCTCACCATACTAGGATCAAGGCCACGAACACGCCAGCTCGTACTAAGATATGGGGGAGGGCACCCAATGATACCAAGTCATGCTCATTCACTAGGATTTACATTTACGACCCACGACTAGTATCCGGTCCCACATAACCGTACCAAGTTGCCCTCTAGGGTCTAATGTCTCAATTAGCTACATACGGGAGTTATCCCCAAATAATAAGTCAACTCTATACCTATGGATCCACTAGTAATAGTCTAGACTTGTCACAATAACACTTGTGACCAACTATAATCAAACATATAGTTCATAATACCATTTAGTTCCCAAATCACATTTTTATGGTTAACTGTTGATAAGAAAAATACAAAGCCCAAACATGAATCATAAGCCATTTTCTCATTTCCAAATATATGTAAAACCATTTTAATGTGAACATGAACTACCTCATTTTAAACCATTTATTTCCTTTTTCCGAAACACTACTTCCAACCAAAATACCCATAATATGTTTAAAGCATAAACTTGGCTAAATAGCCATAAGTTGGACATTTACTCCTCCAAATGTGACAACAATCATATTTGAAGTTCCAAGACATGGGTTGTATCTATATTTTACAAAATGGTAAGAAACCCTAAAATCTCCCAAAACAACAAGTTAGGTCAAAATCTCATCAACAATGGAAATGTAAACAAGGAGATATTTAGAAGTTAAAAAATGCATTTTTATGTGTATAAAGTTTAATAAAAAGGAAGTATGTACTCACAATAGGGTTTAATCAAAACCCTAGCAAAACTCTAGAGTTGAAGATGAAGATCTTGAATGGATGGATGCTTGATACCTTTTCCCAAGTCTTAAATAACCCTAGATAGCATTTAATAACCCTCCGTTAAAGGTAGGTGGAAAGAGTAAATGAAAGATGAAGTTTAGGGTTGAAGACTTACCACAAAGAGGAGAGAAAATGAGCTCTTGGAATAACTAAGACTGATGAAGAGAATTTGGCCCGCTGAACTCTTATAAAATCGACCAGACACGTGGCGATAGTGACATGGTCACTATCGCAGGGCATAATCGCCCAAAGTGTACCGCGGTCTCAGGGTTTGGCGCGAGAGTGACACGGCGATAGTGCCTGTGTCACAATCGCAGGCCACAACCGCGCCGCACGTACCGAAGGTCATCTACTATCGGCGATATTGACACCAGCGACAATGCCCTTGGCAAGGTCGCCGGGCACTATCGCTTGGTTCCTTTGCGGCTTCGAAAAACTATTTTTAACACTCGAAACGGATTCTCGAAAGCTGAATTAATCGATAGGATAAAAATTGGAAACAACAATTCAATCATAAGAAGATAGAGAATTTTTTTTTAGGGGTTTTTCATTAGATTAAAATTTCAAGGTGTTACAAGAAACCTGACAAGCATCTGTCGCGGCTGTAAGGACCGCTAGCACGCGAGGACAAGGTCGGGGAAGGGGAAGGGTTGAGGTAGAAATCAAGCAGTGCACAATAAACTTTAGCCCTCAATGCAAGCAAGTTCTGCATCAGGAAGAGGTCGAGGTCGAGATCGAGGTAGGGGACGAGGGCATACCCAAGCAACCACTACAAATCCTGTAGACATCATCACTCAGGAGGTAACAAAAACTTTGCAAGCTGCCTTGCCTATGAATATTGCTCAGGTGCGGGAGGAAGAATTGAAAAATCAAGAAGATAGGGTGTAAGCAGCAGAAGGGATGATATTAACAATTCAAGCAATAGGGAAGACCTGCATGTGCAGTCAAGACCAGCGAGTCCTATCAGCATGAGTTCGGGACAAAAAGGTTGTAGCTATAAGAACTTCATGGCTTGTAAGTCCCAACCTTTACAAGGTGATTGCGGCCTAGTGATGGCAATGAGGTGGATAAGAGAGACAGAAGTCGTATTTAAAATTTGCAAATATGCAGAAGAAGATAAGGTGACATATGGATCGACGATGCTTAAATCAAAAGCCCTTTCTTGGTGGGAAGTAGTCTCTAACTTAAAAGCTGATGAGGCAGTGGCAAGAATTTGATGTGTGTTTGTGTGTAAATTTTGCATAGGTGATGGATAGATAGGTGGTAGAGAAATTATCGTTAATTAATCAATTTATTAATATATATATATATATATATATATATATATATGTGCGTACTGTTTTTGAATTTGTTTGATTCGATTTTGATTTTGTTTCGAGTTATTTTGTTTAGTAGTGACGAAAACCCTAATTGATTTGTGTGTTTTTTTGTTGAAATATGATTCTATTAGACGAAGGTGATGGTTGGGTTGTCGAAAGAGCTTGTTTTTCTGATACTTCAGTTCTTAGATGAAAAGAATTATAAGGAATCAGTACATAGGTAAATCCATTGTGGAAATTTGAATTTATTGCTTTCAGGTTATTGTTGTTTCTTTAGCTTTCTGGTATTTTTTTTTTGAAGAATATAATAACTATATACGGCAAATGCAACAAATAAACTGACCCACCCTGCTCATCTTTGGTGAGGTTTGAACCCCTGACCTTCTAGAAGGCTAAAGGCTAAAGGCTCCGATACCGCTAGGCCAAAGGCCCTTTGTTTTTTCTGGGATTTGTTGTGGATTCAAGTGAATCAAGTAAGGTCTGAGGAGAATGTGGTTGATTTGTTTACCAAATCATTGCCTAAGGCTACACTTGAAAAACATGTGGATAGCATTGGAATGTGGATACTTTCCAAACTCCCTTGATTAATGTACGTATCAGGGGGAGTAGTAGACAAAAGAGGGAGTCTACTATACATGTGATATTAGTATATTGTGATCTTTCCTTCACCCAAGGTTTTATTTTTCCCAATAGGTTTTGTTCCTTGGTGTAAGGTTTTAATGAGGCAACAGTTTATATAACTCCCATGATTGATGTACAAATCTGAGGGAATACTAGACTAAAGGAATAGTCTATACACATGTGCGTAGTACTCTTTCCTTCGTCCTTTTTTTCCCATTGGGTTTTTATTTTGACGTAAGGTTTTAACGAGGCAACGATATTGCACCATCACTCTTTTGACTCGGCATAAGGAGGAGTGTTATAGGATAAGTGTGTCATCGTCTAAAGGATATGACGATAGCGATAGAGATAGTGATAGAGATGAAATATATTATAGTTAGATTAGAACTAGAATATCTAGTAGTTATCTACTTGTAATCTATCCATATATAAAGGGTTTATGATCAATGAAAATTTACAGCTTTTCTATTCTCTCTATATCAATTGTTCTATAACAACTATTTTTTTCTCGAATTTTATTAAACTTTTTCCAGTGATAATTTAAAATAAATAAAAAGTTTTAATAAATTAATAGATAAAAAAAATATTAGTTTTAGGAGATTTAAAGCTAAAGCTTTGAAAAGAATATCATGTATTTACCAGTAATTTTAATGAAATTATTTGATTATTTTTATAATTAAAGTTATAATAATTATGAGAATATACAATATAATTAATAGAAAAATAAATGTCTTAATGAAATATAATAAATAAAGAAAAAGTAAAAAAACTGTAAACTAAGATAAAAATGTAAAAATTTATATACCACAAGGACCAAATATGTAATTTCCTTATTCAATTTTTAAATGAATTAACATTTAATTTTAATAAAGTTGGGTGGAGGGATGAAAATGGAAGCAAATAAAAATCACAGGGACTAAAAAGACTGTTTTAAAAGACCAGGGACGAAAATCGTTATAAACATCAAACCACATAGACGAAAATCGTAGTTTACTCATATAATTTTATCGAAATAATATCTATTACCAACGGTTTGACGGTGAGTTGGATTGAATTTTGCTAAGAGCGTCTCCAATGCAAGGTTCTTATAACCAAAAAGTGCAATGGCTTATAAGAACTAGCATTGTGGAGAGTTCTTATAAGAACCTAAAGCCCTCAAGGTATAAGAACCTTGGTTCTTACCATGAAGTTTGTGTGAAATGACAATTTCCTCATTTTTATTGGTAGTTAAATTAAATATTTAATATTTATTTATTATTATATAATAATTATAGTTACCATTGTGAATTTTTATATAAAATTTTAAATCGGTGAGTTGGAAATTAGGTGACATCAAAAAGTATAAAAAAAAGGTTCTTGTAAGAACCTCCATCGGAGAAGCTCTAACACAGGTTCGTGGCTGAAGAATCTTTCCATCACAATATAGTTGTTGGATAAAATTTGTTGGATCCATGGTAGGAGATGAATGTAAGGAAGAGAGGAGTGGTGGTGGGTTTAGTTTAAACCATTATTAGGGTGTTTTTTTTCTTGTAATGTCAAATATTGTACATATATTTTAATTTTTTTTTTGAAACTACATATATTTTAATTTTTAAACACTTGTAAACTATTTGTTTTAATTAAACTTACAAACTGACTGAAATACCTTTCATATGATTATCACGTCAGGCCACTTAAAGACAACCCTTAGGGGCTGTTTGGTTGGTTTTCCATTAAGTTATGTATGGATAAAGTTGTCTGTGTGGATTAATCTGTCTGTATAGATTTATAAGGTTTTAATTTGAGAAAGTTTTTTCATAGATGGATGGAACATGTTTTTTAATGAGAGGGATTGGTTTGGAAAAAACTTGGCTTTCTGCATAAAGCCCCCCCTTGAAATCTTACTGAATAAGCCACTTTCTAAATCATTAAGCCACTACCAAACAGTCATATATAGCTGACTGAATAAGTTGTAAGTCTCATTAAGCTCATTAAGCTGCAAACAAACAGGCCCTTAGTGGACGTTAGGGTAAGGGACCCAACATAACATATTGCAAACCACATGGTTACATGAGTAGTTTTAATTTACTCTAAGTTTTTGAAATCTATACTATATTATAAAACACGGATAAAAAACTTTTAAATACAAATTATTAGGTATAAGGTACCATCATTTTATGCAAAATTTTAAAAATCTCTTAATTTACAAGTATCAAAGCACAAGATACATATTACTACTGGAGGCTTCTAACACCCACCAATTTGGTATGTGCAGGACCTTCCTTTATACAGACCTTTCCATGTATCACTATTAATTAATATATTATATTACTATAAATTTGTTTTAATTATATTATTAAATATATAATTGGTTATTTTTTCTAGATGTCATTAAAATATATAAGATAATCATTGAATTCTAACAAAATACTTAATTTTTTTATATAAAAAACATTATCTTATTAATTCTAAATTAAACAAATTTATAAAAAAAAAATTATCACTTTCTCAAAACCATCCAAAATCGTACTGTAAATCGACAAAAAAATAAAATGAAACATTAAAATCGTGATGTATCTCGCCGCATTGCGCGAGTACGCTTCTAGTTAACTAATTATATTAAAAACGGATATTTTATTCTTTTCTTTATATCTATATTGATATCTTTTGTTTTATTTTTTAATGTGGTTATCATAATTACGATTACACACATAGGACGATAATCTACACACATACACACACAAACATATATATATATATATATATATATATATGTATAATGTACAATTAAAAGTGGAGATTCTTTCTTCCCTTTCTTGTCATAACTTTCATTCTGATCGAAATTCAACCTCAAATATATCAATATCTTATAAAACATTTATGTCATATTTTTAAAATTCTCTTAAAAGAAAAGAAGCAGCATATACTAGTGTTTTTGGGCCTCTTTAACCAAATTGGGTGGACTAGGGGATCCCCAATCCATAAGAGAAATGTAGCAGGCCTTTTTTAGGTATTTTAATATTTACGTATATTTCATGCGACAATTAGAAAATTTGTCTAAAATAACTATTTTGAATCATCTGATTCACTTTATAAATCTTTTTTTATTTAATTGACGGAAACAGTTAGATGTCATGAATATCAATTTATCAACTTGTGAAATCTACTTTTTATTATTTAAATCATCAATCAATATATATATTAAATGAACAACCAAGGATAATGAGATTTGAGTATTCATCAAACCTTGAAATCTGGTGCTCTTTGTTTATCCCATATACACCAAAACTAGGCGCAAAGAACCAACCAGATTGGAATCCCCACTTGAATGATTCACGGTCGATGTTTTTATTCAATAAACGTTGGTTACATTTCTTTATGTTATGTGTACCAGTAATTGGTTTATGGATGAGTGCTCTTGGAGCAGTCGGTCTGGCCTTGAACCTACATGCCTATGACTTCGTTTCTCAGGAAATTTGCGCGGCTCCAAGTTGTACAAGAATAGTGTTGTTGAGTTTCTCGACCCTTTGCCTTAGGATTAGTCAGTTCTATTCCTCTATGGGTCCAGGGAAGGGGTAGCCAAGTGCGGAGCGGATAACTGTTGAAAGCATCTAAGTAGTAAGCCCACCCCAAGGAGCCATCTCCTTATTTTTCTGTCAAAAATAAAAATGACGGACTAACTGATATTTATATCAGTTAATGAAAGAGCCCGATCCAATTTATCGTAATCGATTAGTTAACATGTTGGTTAACTGAACCGTCGAATCGGAAAAATTAGGTGCTATTATATAGCTTTGTATCGCTAAGTCTTGGTGGGAAGATGATAGAATGGAAGAATCATATGTGTATTTATTAGGAGAAGGGAAGATCTTTGTGGAAACTCATGGGTTAGCTTATTTTAGTTGACCCTCTATATATATACTCACGTGGTTGGCTAATTTTGGCTAACCATCTCGAGTTTTGGGTTGTTGTTGTTCACCGTCCTTATTGTACAAATCAAAATATATAGTACAACAATTTGGTTTTGAGCCATTTTAATAAACATATGTTACAAACTTAGATTTATAAGCTAAATTAGAAACATAATTTCTGCATACACACACCATAGTAGCAATAAAATAGTGTCATTGATATTATGTCACAAATAATCAATATATATTAAAAGAACAACCAAGGATAATGAGGTGGCATAATGAGATTTGATTATTCATCAAACCTTGAAATTTGGTGCTCTTTGCTTATCTTACATTGGTGGGAAGATGATAGAATGGAAGAATGATACGTGTATTTATTAGGAGGGAAATTGTGGAAACTCATGAGTTAGCTTATTTTAGTTAACCCTCCACATATACTCATGTGATTGGCTAATTTTGGCTAACCATCTCGAGTTTTTGGTTGGTTGTTTTTCACCGTCCTTATTGTACAAATCAAAATATATAGTACAACGATTTGGCTTTGAGCCATTGTAATAAACATATGTAAAAACTTGGATTTATAAGCTAAATTAGAAACATAATTTCTGAATACACACACCATAGTAGCAATAAAATAGTGTCATTGGTATTATGTCACGAATAAATTTTTAGTAATATATGTGGGAGTGACAATCTCCTAACAATTAAAAATCACTATAAGTTAAATAGTACAAAAAAATAGGTTTAAACTCTCAAAACTCTAATGTCAAAAAGTTGTTTATTTCTGTTTCTTCCAAAAGTAGTAGTCATTTTCCCTAAACACTTGAAAAATCATGAAATGTGGTGTTTTGCTTATCCAACATTGAGTCAAAATATGTAGTACAACTATTTGGTATCCACTTAGTTGCCTCTTTGACCCATTTTAATAAAGTTACGTTGAAAATCAAGGTTTATAAGCTAAACTTAAAATATAAACTTTGCATACACACACCATAATGATAAAATAGTGTCGATGATATTTGTCACAAATAAAATTTTAGTAACATTTGTTACAAATAAATTTTGCAATCATATATTTGGGAGTTTCAATCCCATAACATTTAAAAATCACTACAAGGTTAAGTAGTCACAATTATGAAAAAATAGGTTTACATTCTCAAATTCTAATGTCGAAAGGTGGTTGTTTATTTCAATTCCTTTCAAAAAGTAATAGTCGTTTTCCCCTAAACACTTGAAGCATTATGAGAATTGAGTATTCATCAAACCGTGAAATGTGGTGTTTTACATATCCCACGTTAAGAGGCAAGGCCTTTAGTGGAAACTCATGAGGTTGGTTTAGTTTTGCCAACCCACTATACTAATGGGGATGGCTACTGACCATCTATACTTACGTGCGTTGTTGTTTTTCGCTGCCTTTTTTTTATAAAAATGAAAATATATAATACAACTTTTGACATCCACTTAATTGAATTTTTTAACCGTTTTAATAAAATTATATTATGCTTAATATATATATATATATAGAGAGAGAGAGAGGGGAAAGTTCAAATGAAAACTTAATTTTCATTGTGCACGTGAGGACAAATCTCAGTAACTTCGTCTCTATTCATTCAACAACTCATATTAAATAAAAATTTTAATTTTAAAATGTTTAGGAGTAAAAATGGAAGATAATTTAAACTCACGCGCTACCATATTTGGCTTTTTATTTTCTTTTCTAATTAAAAACTTTTAGCCAATTAAAGTTTAAAATAAATTATCTTAAAAATTACTAGTATTTTAATCAAATAAACTACATCAAAAAAACGAGAATTTTGTGCTCTTCGATATGAGATCCATCTCGATATAGTTTTTTTTTGTTGTTTTAACCGTTTTTACGTGAAATGCTATATATGTGTTATATTCATTATGAATATTTATGTACGTTCAAGTCTGTACAACACCTCGATACCGTAAGTATGTAACTCGACATCACTTTCTTCAACACTTTCTTCAACGTCGTAAGACATCGCGTTTCTTCAGCACTGTAACCCAACATCCATCAAGACAAATCGAGAACCTATCGAGTAATTTTGTTGTGAACCGGGGAACAAAAGAGAACGTGTCACGTCTCCACATCTTCACAGGTTATTTATGTATTATTCATCATTAATAATGTATCATTCGAGATGAATAATACAACATTCAGGGTAATAATTCACGATTCATGAATTCTTGTATTATTCATCATGAATGTTGTGTAATTCATGTTGAATATTGTATTATTCATCATAAATAATAAATGAACGTTGACATTTGTTATTCATACTGAATGTGGTACATCCGGGGATGCGCGTACATATTCATAATGAATTGAACCAAATTTCAGTTTTGAATTGAAAAACAAAAGAGAGTGCGTCATGTGTCTACACCTTCACGGGTCATTCATATATTATTCACCATGAAATTGTGTATTATTCATCATGAATGTTGTATTATTCATCTTGAATACTGTATTATTCATCATGCATAGTGAATGAACGTTCACCTTTGTTATTCATACTGAATGTGGACACCTGAGGACGTGCATGCACATTCATAATGAATATAACACATATATAGAATTTCACGTAAAAAACGGTTAAAACGAGAAAAAACTATATCGAGATGGACGTGATATCGAAGAGCACGAAATTCTCGTTTTTTTGGTCTAATTTGTTTGACTAAAATATTGGTAATTTTAAGATAATTTATTTTAAAGTTTAAGGGGGTAAATTTTTTTAATTAAAAAATAAAATAAAAAGTCAAACAAGGTAGACGCCGATTTAAATTTCCAATTTTGTTCTTAATCACTTCTCAATTAACCTTATAATGTACTAACCATTGATTAGGTTTCTAAGTTTTGATTAATGGTTAAGATTTGTCCTAATGTGCACAATGAAATATGAGTTTTCATTTGAACCCACCCCTATATGTATATAGGGTCAGGTTCAGGTTCAGGTTCAGGGGAAAACCTAAAAAAAAACGGAAAACTAAGGAACACCATGGTAACCCTTCATCTGGACGGTATGCACTTGTGTAAACAACTAATTTGTAACATGCACACGTGCATAAAAACCAAAAAACAACTTAATTTACTTGTATGCACAAGTGTATACCGTCCAGATAAAAGGCTACAGGGTGTTCCTCAGTTTTTCATTTTTTTAAAGATTTCCCTTGAATCTCCCCCCCCCCCCTTCTCTCTCTCTCTCTCTCTCTCTATATATATATATATATATATATATATATATATATATATAACACCCAGGGATGATGACGTGACATAACGAGATTTGAGTATTCCTCAAATTTTGAAATTCGGTAGAGCATTTGAGGTGACATTGTGATATTAGAATATTCTCAAATATTACATTGTGGTGTTGTTTTAAGTGATACCACGTTGATTAGTGAATATTAGATTTTAGAATGAAGATTACTATAAGAAATGAGGGTGGATGACTTTGAGAATTAAAGGTTTAATCGGCTAAAATAATGTCTTTTGACCAACCCTTGTATAGATTTTTTTTGAAACATGACATAGACTTTACATATATAAACAAAACACCTTTACATTTTTATTTTTCTTTCTTTATATGTATAAAAGAAATAACCAATGGTATTTGAGGTGACATTGTGAGATTTAAGTATTCTCAAATTTTGCATTATGGCATTGTTTTAGTCATCACAAATTGACGAGAGAATGCTAGATTGAATATTGAATGTGGCTAAAAGAAATGATGAAGGAAAGTTTTATATAAATCTTGAAATGCGGTGATTTTGGTAATCTCATGCGAATTCATGAGAAGATGAATTTCTTTATTAAAGATGTGAGTATATATTAACAAGAGGAGATGATGTCTATTTGTGAAAACTCAAAGGGTTGGTGAATTTTAGCCCACCCTTTTTGGAAAAAAATAACGTCAAAGTATGAATAACAACAATAGTGATATGGTTGGGGGATATGTCATTTAGATTATAAATATCATAACAACAAAGTTATTATCAATGTATCTCAAACATTTCGTAACAACAAATAAATATCAGTATATGCAAATTAAACACTTATGGAAATACATTCATTATTTTAGATTGTATCTCATTAATTATTAACCGATTTATAAATCACAAGTTGCTAAAGTGCTACTTGATCAACTTAAAAACCCTACTTATACAACTTGCTACAGTGCTATTTACAATGTCGGTGTATCGCAAGTAACACTTTAACAACAATTGGTAAAGTATCACTTACGAAATCTTGACTTATTTCAATAAATTGAATTGAAAACGATTATAAAATAAATTGAGGAGTCCAAATCATTTATTTTGGACCATTTCTACAATAATTGAAAAGGGTAGTAGCTAATTGTGGGATGTAGTTTGGAAATAACTATAAGAAAGACACGTGTAAGAAACGATCCAAATTTGTCGACTTGATACGTACTTTTCCCCAAAAAGCCAAACACGGGTACACACTATGAAATGAAAGGAGAAGAAAAAGATTCATCACCATTTTCTCACTGCTCAAAAACCATATTTTAATGTAACTATGATTCTTTATTTCAAATATTTCAAGTCCAAGTTTTTATTATATATATTTTAATGTAACTATGATTCTTTATTTCAAATATTTAAAGTTCAATATCATTTGTTAACCTTGTATTTCTTGCTAACTATGTGAACCTTGATCAACCAATAGGATTGCAAGATTAGTTGATGTTTTATTCATTTATTTATTTAATACAAAAGGGTATTAACATCATTTTGATATGTAATCTTTTGTAATTAATTGTATGGGAGTTACAAAAATGAAGATTCCAAAATTGCCGTGTAGGTTACGATTTCACAATTTTATCCCTTTTCATAATTTTTTTGAATCATTTCAATATTGTTTAAAAAAAAATGTCAACAGAATTGTTCATATGTATTTATGCTAACGTATGAGTTCATGTTATTCATATCTGTTCATAGTTAACCATGCTTACATATATATGTTCATGTTATGCATATATGTTCAAGTTGTTTCATGATGAAAAAAATGAGGTTAACGTAAGTGTTTGTACGCAACTATAGTATCATCACAAAAGATGTGATTCACATAAATTTCTTTAGATAACATATACGATATATGATTTGGAATTACGTTCAATTTAAATATCAACTCATGCAACCCACTTCTTAACAAAAGATCTCGACCCATGCAACCCACTTTTTAACCGTTGGATTAATGATCGACGGTTACAATACATGTGGGTCCAATATTTTCAATTAAAAAAATAAAACAAAATAACCGTTTATCATGAATCAAGCGGTTAATATGTGGGTTGTATGGATTATAAGATTTATATTGGTTGTAAATTATTATTAACCTATATATATATATATATATATATATATATATATATATTGATTTAATACTTGTAAGAAGAAATTTGTGTGAAGAGGGTTCAAAACTTCAAATAGTCTATAAGAGCATCTCCAACCATAGCACAAAAAAAAAACACCAAAAACACCAAATATGGTGGGCCCATCAACACCAAAAAAAAAACTCAACTCCAACCATCCTCTAAAAAAAACACTAAATTTATGAACCCCACATTAAAATAACATATTTTATTTACTATTAAACTTTATTTTTAATAACCATAATTTTAAAAATCAATAAATAAACAATGTGAAAGGAACTTTAGAATAAAATAATGCAAAACAAAATAGGAATGTGGGCCCTATGGATATGCCGGTCAACAAACCACACGGCAAATATGCCGTTCATTTAATTTGGCCGGCAAAAAAAAATCATAAATGGCGGCCGGTTGGAGAGGTCTCACCGGCAAATCAAGTGATTTGCCGGACGCTTGGAGATGCTCTAAATTGGGGTTTATTTAGATTTGTCCTTCTAATTTTGTGATTGCAACGTTTTATCTAAATTAATTTTAAAATTATGATGGAGATTATTCACAACTTTTAATTTATAAGAATATCGTAAATACGATTTCCTATCCATATAAGACGGGTTATTCTAGTAATCATTTTCTTAAGAGTAAACTTCAATTTGGTCCTTGAGGTTTAGTAAAAAGTCTAAAAATGGGACCTGAACTTTGACAAATCTATAAAATCATCTTGTCGTTTGCATGTTTCTCTAATAGTGATCCTTGTTCACTAACTCCGTTAAAAACGAACGGCCAAACCTTCAGTCCCCCTTCCCCTCCGATGACTCTCTTTCCTTCCCTCCGCACACAAAAACAACAATTAAGGACATGATCTCATTGACATGGATCTCAGAGGGATGGTGTTCAAAGCATGTCAAGAAAGGGTGATGATTGTACCTAGTGGATGCATGATATTTTCTTGTTCAAAACTGACGATTATCAAGAGAAGGGGGAAGGTGAAAGTGTTGGGGAAGATTCTATACGCTTCACCAGGAGTTCAAGGGATGGTATGGTCGGCCATAGGGAGACGATAACCGGCAGGGGGAGCCTCATCATCGTTCTCCATCTTTGTCATATATATACATATATATTAATTCCTTAAATAAAATATTGAATATAAAATAAAATAATATTTCATGTTATTTTTGAAAGAAAATTACAGATTTTGATGAAAAGACATAACTACTCCTTCCTCTTTAACAGAGAAAATAAAGAGAGTTAGGGATTAGCGATCACTTTTGGAGCAAAATGAGAACCATAAGGATGATTTCTAGTTTTATCAAAGTTCAGGTCGTACTTTTAGACGTTTCACTTAATGGCTCTTAAGTCTAAATCGTTCAGACCTTTTGACATTCAGACTGTTTGTTTTTTCCATTTTTCAGAACCTTTTAATGGCTCTTAAATAAATCTGAAATAAGAAGTAGTGACCTAGCTTCGTAAAATCTCTTATCGCCGCCTTATTTCATATGCTCTCCTTTCTTTCAAGATACCTCCAGACGTTACAAAAAACAAAGAGTCTTATTGAATCAGATTACAGACTTTAGCACCATCTCTTATTAATCAGAAGTGAAATAAGACTTCAGACTTCAGACCTCTTAAAAAACAAACGCCACCTTAATATCAAGAAAACTTTAAAATAAAATCTTTAGATTGGAGAAATAATATTTTATTGAATATATGAAATAGTTTAATAATATAATTAATGTTCAAACTTTCAAAATAAAAAGTCTATCATAACTAAATGTAATTGTTTTTTATTAAAGAATCTATTAGAGTTAGGGGTGTTCAAAAAAACCGTCGGACCGCTCAAACCGGTCGAACCAAGTCAAATGAGACCGTTTTTGGCGGTTTGAGCGGTCTGACGGTCTGGTTCGTCTTGAAAAATAGTCAAACCGCTCGATCTGATCCAGTCTGCGGTTTGAACATTTTTTTATGCGGTTTGGATTGAACCGACCGCCAAAATTATATTTAGTTTTCATTATGTGTACTCAACTATTATGGCCCAATTATAAAAAAGTCCTTTCAAGACATTAGATTTTTAGTTTTCGTCGTGTTCCATAAATTGGCAAAATTCCAAAAATGGACAAAAAATCAAAATCTAATATTTCAAATCGTCTTTCGACTTGCTAAATATTTGTCCACAATTCCAACTATTGTTGGTGGACTTGTAACTTTTTTTTTCAACTTAGTTTTGAAGATAGATAATCCATTTATAATATGATATAGTTTTTTTTTTATAATGGTATATTGGTGGAAATTTCAATTTGGAGATAGATTTTAGAGTAAATTACACGATTGGTCCTTGACGTTTACACTTTATTGCAATGTTGGTCCCTAATTTGAAATAATTATGGAAATGGTCAATGTGGTTAACAATTTCACACCCCTTTGGTCCCTCTGTCCTAACACCATTAAATGATTTTGTTAGGTAGGTTTACTTTAAAGGCATTTTAATCGTTTTATATATATATTTATTTTAGTTTAAAAATAAATTGTATATTATATTAAAAACCACAAGGACCAATCATGTAATGTACTTTTTCATGGCCCACATCACCTCTTCACTCCTGTCAACACCTCCCTTTCTCTCTTCAAGGATATACACACACCATCACTTATCATCATTATCAAGGACCACCACTCACCACCATCAACCACCACTGTAAACTGTTGGATCAAATAATTGTATTCAAGATTAAAGTTAAAGTTAAGGGTTTAAACTGTAATTGTGTTAAAGTTAATTAGAGGGTTTATTATGTAATAAGTCAATAGTTATTAAGCTATTGGGCCCAAGCCCATTAAGGTTAAAGTCCATAAGGCTTAGGTATTTAAAGTTATGTTTAGTTTAGTTTTAGAAGGACTCTGATAATTTTCTAAATAGTTAGCCGTATTTTCTCTGTATTCAAAGGGTATCAAGAACACTCAAGGGTTTCATTGTTTATTCAAGGGATTGGTACGTTTTGTTAATCTTATTATCTCTTGATTATTATTGTGTTGCTTGATTATTTGATTGATTGTTTACCAACTAGATTAAACTGGGATAACAATTGGTATCAGAGCCTAAAGAATCAAGTTTTAGGATTAAATCTATATTTTTTTTCGAATTTACTGTTCATCGAAAAATTTACTGTTCATCGGAAAAAAAAAATACTGTTCATCCGATTTTATGAATCTGTTATCGCATCCGGTCGATTAGTAATTGATTATTTGTGTTTTTGTGCTTCATTCGATCGAAGGATTGCTTAGTTGTTGGTTTAATTGTGTTCTTCGGTCGATTAAAGTTTCTGGGTTTGGTTTCGGTCGAATCCCAGAAACTCATCGTGTTCTTCGGTCATTCATCGTGTTTATCGATATTATTGTTTGACCGATACCTATTCGACCTGAGCCTTCGACCGGGTAGTTGTATCTCCGGTCTTGCACCTTCGACCGAATAGTTGTGATCTCCGGTCATTCCTTCTACCGGACCTTAGTATTCCCCGGTCTTTCCTTCGACCGGATAGGAGTATCGACCGGACCTTAGTGGTTTCCGGTCTAGTATTCGACCGGATACTCGTATTCCCGGTCTTGCCATTCGACCGGATACCTGTTACTCCGGTCTTGCCATTCGACCGGTGCCTTGCATACTCCGGTCTTTCCTTCGACCGGTACAGTTCATTCTTCGAAGCACATTTTCCAGTACTAGACAGATTTTTGCAAACTGTGATAGGGTATCTAATTGTCAATTTTTTTTCTCTAGGGGCGCTGCCCCCATACCCCCGCAAGGGCGTTGCCCCTTGACCCCACCCGCTAACCGTGCTAAGTCTGCGAAGGGGGACAAAGATTTGCTTTTGATCAAAATCTTCCTAATCTCATTCTTCAGTATTATTGTTTGTGGTTTATACTGATTAAAAGGACTGCATTTAATTATTTTTGGAAATTTACTTTTCTGAAAATTTTTGAGTGTGATTTTTATTTTGATTCTAACGATCTCATATAGTTGGTTGTTTTGGTACATATTAGCTTGATTTCTAAACTTACAGCTAGGATGTCGTATCAGCTAAATATGTCTGCAGGTTACAACCTTGATTTTAACAACATGACTCTATCTGAAGTAAGAGAAAAGGCTAAACAACTTGCTGGACGGTTATCAACATCATCTCGCATGATTGATGAGTATGACAAAGAAGAAAAAATGCTCAAAGCTGAAAACAAGGATTTACAGATTCAGAACTCATCTCTTCTTATTCAGATCAATGCTTTAAAAGAAAATTTAAAAGATTCTGATTCCTTAATTGACTTTGCAGGAATAATTGAGTCTAAAGAAAAAGAGATCTTTGACCTTCAAGCAAAGCTGAAAAGATCTGAATCTAGCTCAACATGGTCAAAGAAGGAACTAATGCAAAAAGAGCTAGATCAATTGAGAAGAAGAGCAAACATTGCGAGTGAGACATCTGAAGGACTTAGAACGATAAATTCTCAACTATGTGCGGACAGAGATAAGTTTAAAGATAAAGTTCTCAGTCTTGAGGTTGAGATCGATAAGCTAAAAGAAAAGGCAACCCAAGACAGAGACAATTCAAAAGCTCAAGATGAAATGTTAAAGATTGAGAAAGAGAGAAAAGAATTTGCCAAGAAATTCTCTGACTTCTCCAGAAAAGCCTTTGAAGAGAAGAAAGCATTAGAACTTAGATGTGTTAAACTTTCTCAACAAGTTTCATACTTTGAGAAGGTTATCATTATTGAAAGAGAAAAGGCTGAGAATGAGAAGAAGAAAGATGAGCTGAAGAAAGCAAATACAGACTTTTTGGAAGAAAAGAAGATATTTGAGACGGAGATAGCCAAGCTGACAGGAAAGCTATCTGAATTGTCAACAAACATCATGAAGGAGAAGAATGCAAAATCTGAGTTGCATAAGAAGTTTGATCTGATTGAAAAGGAAAGAAACAGTTTGTCTTCAAAGATAAAAGAACTTGAAGAGATCGTATTCAAGGTGAAGCTGACTGAGCACAAGACGCCGGAATCAATAGCTCAATCACCGAGAAACGATCTAGCTGATTCAGATAGTTCATTAAAAACAGTTTCAAGTTCACATTTTTCAAATGTTTTCTATAATCCTTTCTATGAGTTAGATAATTGTCTTACTTCTAAATCTACTGATCAGATTCATCCTTCTAACCTTTTCTATGACAAAAATGTTGATGGTTCAGGTAACTTAAAGAAGACTAAGTCTCGAAAGAGAAGCTTCTGGAGAAGGGATGATGAGAAAGAAAGAGGAAACTGGATCTGGAGAGTTAAAGGATTCTCGGAGGAGAAGAAGAAAGAAGAATCATTTGTGCATACATCAAATGCTAAAAGGAACTATGCTACAAAAGGTAAAACTTTTGGCAAACCTGATCTGGTTTACACTATCAATCAATTGATCAGGTTAGCACAAAAGAAAATTAGTTGTTCCTACTGTGGCTCAAATGATTTTGTAAGAAAAGATTACGTTAATAACTGGTATGGTTCTTACTTCATATCTCCCACTAGAACTGCAACTAACCCATTAGGACCCAAATACCAGTGGGTACCAAAAGCTAAATCTGTGTTGCAGGCACCCAATGTTTAAGGGGGAGAAAGAACAATGGCTTTTGAACAACACAGTTCAAAACCCGGACTTCATTGTTAAAAAGATGGCTTCTAAGTAAATCAGCTTAGAACCCGTACTTCAACGGAGTATGGCTTCTAATCACATCGGATTAGAACCCGCACTTCAGTGCTCTATCTATTTTTTATATGCTTTATTTCCTTATTTATTTATAAAAAAAAAAAAACCAATAGTGATTTAAGGGGGAGAATATCTGTGATATTAACAGATTTTTGGATACTTAAATGCTTATCTAACCGTGTGTTCTTAAAGATAAATACTTGTGTTTTATCTTGTCAATATACTTTGTCAAGTATTCATACACTTAACGGTTCAGAACATTCTATTTGACTTTGTTATTACCATGTATCAAAAGTTAAATCTTTCTATGGTAATACTCACGTTAGTTGTATTCACTGTTGATTGAATCAAACGTCATTTCATGTGCTTTCATTGAAAATATGTTTATATATTGTTCATATAAACAACATTCGTTTTTGATTCTCCAAAATATTATTCTTCATGATAAAATGATATGAGCTTAATTGTCAAACTCTTTTAGTTTGAGGGGGAGAATTGCATCGTCAAACATCTTCTGTTTTGACATCTCCGAATATTTTATTCTTCATGTAACAAGTGGTATTTGTGCTTACATGTACAAAACTCCTGTTGAACAACATGTATTTTTAGGATAATACATGGGATTCAGTGTGTGAGCTTAACAGAACTTCCATGGATTCACGATAACCAGTGTTTCCTACCCCGGAAATATTCCCTGAGTGATTGAGGGGAGAAGGGTCAAAAGAATTGAGTGATGGTGTGTGAAGAGGTAAAATGAAAAAGAGAGATTGGTTAGACGTGAGCATTAAAAGAAAGAGGGTGAGAGATCAGAGTAAAAGAATATTCAACTCTGCACCAAACTTCTTTCTGAGCCGGGCAACCACATAATCTGATTGGTTAACATTCTTTGGTGACCATCATTGAAAAAGGCAACTAGCCCATGCCATCTCCTGCATACAACCCCACCAGCTACTCATTCTTTTCTCAAAAAGAGAATGTTTCACATTTTCTGGGGAAGCAGCACATACGCTATTGGTTCTTCATTTGGAAGATACTAATATTGAAAAAGAAGGAAAGTTGCCCCACCTTCGAACTCTTTCTCATGCACATTGAGTCTTTGTATAATTTGTTGCTGTCTCAACAAGTTTACATATTTTGAGCCTAAAATGAAAAGCAATCATCTATGCTTAATTCTTTCATACACATGCACTAGCACACATAAATTTGTTTTCTGTCAGAACGTTCATAGATAATCATGTGTTATTCGATGATTGAATGGAAGACCTGGGGAGTCTACATCAAACCAACTCCTTATATAGTAACTTTGTGTTACTCAGTGACTTTGTGTCATTGACAGGCATTCTAACTGAGTCATTTGTTGATTCAGGGTTACATCTATTAAACTTTTGAATTTGAAAAGATTCAAATGGTTACTACTTTTATGTTATTTGAATCTAAAAAGATTGAAATAATCACTCTTTCCATCTGGGAAGACTGCTCTTATTTCCATACAGGGCTCGTTACATGATAAAGACTGTGCTTACGTGATCATACACGATGGGGGAGATTGTCTTGAAAAGGGGGAGATTGTTTTGCCAAGTTTTGATGATGTTGATTATCACCACTCATCAAAAAGGGGGAGAAGATATAAAAAAAGGGGGAAAAGATACAAAAAGGGAGAATACAATCTGAAGATCTGAAGATATTCAAATTTTCAAAGATTTTAAAGATTTGAAGATTGTTTAAAGATATCAAGTTTTGAAGTTTTGAAGCGATCAATGACATATCTGAAGAAAAGTGAAGACAAGTGAAAGACCCGAAGACAATTGCAAATTTTTTTAATCTTGAATCCAAAGGGGGAGATTGTTGGATCAAATAATTGTATTCAAGATTAAAGTTAAAGTTAAGGGTTTAAACTTTAATTGTGCTAAAGTTAATTAGAGGGTTTATTATGTAATAAGTCAATAGTTATTAAGCTATTGGGCCCAAGCCCATTAGAAAGCCCATTAAGGTTAAAGCCCATAAGGCTTAGGTATTTAAAGTTATGTTTAGTTTAGTTTTAGAAGGACTCTGATAATTTTCTAAATAGTTAGCCGTATTTTCTCTGTATTCAAAGGGTATCAAGAACACTCAAGGGTTTCATTGTTTATTCAAGGGATTGGTACATTTTGTTAATCTTATTATCTCTTGATTATTATTGTGTTGCTTGATTACTTGATTGATTGTTTACCAACTAGATTAAAATCTGGGATAACATAAACCATAAACAACAATATTAAAAATAGATAAATATATGAAAAATGTGATAAAAATATAAATTCATCAAGAAATCTTAATAAAAAAACCAAGTTTCATCTATATAACTTATCAAAATCACAAAATAACGTTATACAAAATCAATAATACATCCAAACAGTTAGAAAAAAATCGATGTGAAACCCTTTTAAAACCCAAATCTTTGACGTGGATCTGCTGTAGAGATGACCAAAGGTGTTTTTTTCAGCGGGATCATCTGAAAAAACCCACATTTGAAAAAATCCACATCTGATCAGATGACTAAAAGTGCGATTCCCAAATCCCTCACTGCCAAAACCCACATATGTGAAATTGGCGGGTTAGGGACGATGGTTTCTAGAAGAGAAGGGATTGTTGCGATCGATCAAAACCCTCTGTTATCAAATCTTCAGCGGGTTATGTAGTTTCAAGTCGATCGAAACCCAGTGTTATCAGTACGAGTGAGAGATGGTTTCTATGGTTTCAAACCCAATCTCCGTCGACGACCCCCTTGCTCCCATCCTCCATAAGCCACGACCAACACCCTGTTTTGCCTCCAACTTCGAGACCCACCTCCATATCAGACCAATAAGGATCTCCGACCAACACTATAACACCCGTAATTTTGGAAATTCCCTTGATGGTAATACGGGAGTCGTTTAACTCTTGGAATATAAAGATATTGAGAAATCAAGTAAGTTTTATAATTGAACCATCAGGAATTGAATCGGGCGCGAAAAACAAGAGAAACGGAGGATTTCAGAGGTCCCGCGGGTTGGTGGGCGACCCTAGGCCGCGACCTAGGGGGCGTAAGTCGCTGGAAGTGATGCTGAGGAAGCGTGCGGTATACCCGCGAATTCCATGTCACGGGCCAAACCACGGGGACGACCTGAGGGTTTTAAACTCGATTTTTGGGGATCTAACTTCATTCTCTCATAACTTTCTCCTCCTAAATCCGATTTTGGTGATTCTTGTAACACCCATAATTTTCGGTAAGTAAAATGTCACCCGGACATTTCTGTGACTTGTAAACAGTGGGGTTTTGTTAGGAAATGTATTGTTTAAAGTCTCTCGGAGTATCGGGAGTTTGGGCGTTGAAAAATTCGGATTTTTGGAGTTCGGGGACACCCGGGCGACCATGCCAGTGATTGTGCCAGAGGGCACAATAGCCTGGCACTATCACCGAAGCTGAGGAGCTCGCGGTACATGCTTGGCGATTGTGCCAGCGATTGTGCCACTGGCATAATCGCCTGCGTGTACCAGTGGGTTAAATGTGCGATTTTTCACCCATTTCCCTCATTTCTCATTTCTATCTTCTCCCCTTTTTCTCTCCCAAACCCCAAAACCGAACCCTAACCTATTTTGAGGGTTTCTCCTCCTCAAACACCATGATTCTTCATCATCTAGCTAGTTGGGAGCTTGAGCCACAAAACCTCCATCTTCATCTTCCTCATCAAGTTCAATGGTTGGGAGCTTGGGTTGAAGTGTTGGATTGGGTGTTCTCGGAAAGTCTCATCATCTTAAGTGGTAAGCTTTCTTGAAATGATGTTATAAATGCTCCATTGGTGGTTTCTTAGTGTTTGGTATCTCAAATCTCGGATTTGATGGTCTTGGAGAAATTAAGGTTTTGACCTTGTTTGGGATTTTGGTACATAATGTTTGGAGAACGTTTCTAAAAGATTAAATATGGGTATTTATGGTTTGAAATATTTGGATCTAGGTTTTGGAAGGTTTCGGCTTGAGGATTCAAGCGGCCTTCAAAAGAGCTCGTTGGGTGAAATCTAGATTTAGCCTAAATCTAGCAAGGTGAGTTCAAGTTGATTTGTGAAAATGCCAAAATGTTTATTTAAAAATGTTTGTGTTTTACCGCAAATTGTTAACTGCTGATAAGTTTTAGTTATTTTGAAATGTTTAGTTTCATAAGCATGTTGAGACACCCAATTTGGGATTTTTGGGTATTTTGGTAAATAAATCATGTTGAAATGTTTATTTGATGATTTTACATATATAATTGGAGTTCAATTGGTGTAAGTGTCATTTTGTGTATTTAATTTTATAAACCCTTTCAGAAAGTGCATATTATTGTGTTATGAGGCATTTTGAAAACATAAGGGTACGAGTTCATTTGGGAAAATGGTTTGTTTCAACCAACGATGAAATTTTATTTATTTATACTTTTGGTCGTGTTTGCGTATTAGATGGTCAAATGTGCTTCCATGTTTATATCGGTTTTCATTTGGGTATTTACGTAAAGTGTTGGGCCTTTGGCCCGGTTTTGACTAATGAGTTGTGTGGACATTTTTCCGGATTTATAACCGTCGTGGGTTTTGAGTATGGTGGCGCATATTTGTGTCATTTGTGAATTACATGTTTTGGGAGCTTTGGTCTTTCAATCGGAGTCATGAAATTTTAGACAGTGTTGTATTGGATCCATAGGCACGTAAGTCTGTCGGTTTTTGTAAGGCCTGAGGTTTTGGGTTACGTTTAGTGACCGCTCGGGTTTTCTAGCGAGTAGGAATATGTGGTTCGAGCCACAGAGTTGGAACTCGTCTAGATTGGAAAGGCACCCGGGTCCGTAAGACCCCGGAGTGGAACTCGACGGAGTATGGCAAGGGGCAGCAACAGGTCTGAGGATTGTGATGTCTTGTATCGCATGGGAACTAGGACCGGGGCACGTTGGTGAAATCTAATAACATCACGGGTGGCCCCATTCACGTGTTCTCGCCACCCTAGATGGAAATGTCTAGAAGACATGAAAGGAAGTCGCGTGAACGACCTACTTGCGTGTTTCTCTATTCTCGGTATTTATGGATCTCCATATCGTTGATTCGTGGTATTTTAAATGGAAATGTCGTATTTTACCAACTTTGGTTTTTATGTGGTCGACGATAAATGATGGCTTTAATATTGGGTTTTCCCCACGTATATTAAGGTTTGAATGGAATGCGTCATTTGCAACGTTTTCAGTATTTGGTTTATTTCCATTTTATGGTTGCGTGAGTTTCGGGTCTATTGTCCGTATTCACGCCAATGTTTATTTATATAGATTTTCACCTATGTTTTATGAGTTGTGCAACTAGTTCCACCCGTGTTGGGTATTTCGAGATATAACATTTTACCCGCATTTTATAAAAAATTGGGAGTTCTCTCTCTATTCTCATTTTGAGCAAGTTTTGGGTTAAATCTAGGTTTACGAAAGAACGTTTTATATTGGGATCTTAGTAGGTAAAACAGTTTGGTTTGGTTAACGATTAACTCGGTATCTCTTTCGATTAAAATGCGTATTTATTGATAAACGAGTCGTTTTCATTAGCGGAGCATATCATTTTGAAAGATTATGATTTTAATGGCATTCTTCTTTCTTTAAACGATTCATTTATATATGTTGAAAACTCTTGAGATCACTAGGCGTTAAGCCTAACCTTTTTATTTGTCGGCATGTGCATCAGATTTCAAGGTTTGGGAGTTGGTTCTAGCAACCCTATGAAGAGTAGAGCCTTAGCTAGATCCGAAAGTAAGTAATTAGTGAAGTCTTCCGCATTATGGAGATAGTGACTATGCATGGGTTTGTGTAGCACCCGTCCTTTATAGTCCGTATGTATAAGATGGTATACGTGTATTGTAGTCGAATCTAAATTTGTGGTTGTAGATGATTCATTTATTGATGTATTTAGAAAATTTTAAATAAGTTGCTATTTCCAAAATTCAGGGTGTTACAATTATTGAACCTAGAATCTTGTCTTTTGGAGCTTTTCAAGTAGAGATAGAAAGGGGTTAAAGATATTGGGTGGATCAAAGGTTTTTGATCGAGGTAACCTACTCATCTCTTCATCTAAAAAGTTAGGGTTTGGTGTTCTTCATCTTCTTTTGTATTCTTAAGGTTTGGTAAATCTTTGTGAATGTTGTGGTAAGGAAACCTTGTGGAAACCTTGGATCTAGTGGAAGGATTCAAGATCTCATCTAAGAAGATTCAAGTTTTGGGGGTAAAACCTAGATTTAGCCTAAATCTAGCAAGGTGAGTGCAAGTTGATTTGTGAAAACGTTGTACATGCCAAAAATGTCTATTTTAGAGTATTTATGTGTTGTATATGATTATTATAAAATGTTGAAAGCTATGATGAGTTTTGCTACTTGAACAAGTAAGATTTTATAAATCTTGTGAAACACCATATTTGGGGTTTTTAGGCATTTTGACAAATAAGACATAAATGAAAGGGTTTTGGTGATTTAATGCATAAATGAGATTATTTGGTTAAAAAGCATATTTAGTGTTTGTTTTGGAGAAATGCTTAATTTTGTGTCATGGGACGTTTTGAAGGATTAAATGGTATAAAATCATTTCGAAAGTAATTTGTCCCAATCTAAACTGTGTTGGAGTTTATTCATGTATTTTAGGGCGTGTGTTTGCATGACGTGAGTCAATTGCGTTTAATTATTTGGGACCGTTCTTGGTTGGTCAAAAAGGGTTTTGAGCACTTTAGCTTGATGTTGACTTAAAAGAGTCCTGGGGACAATTGTCCGGTTTTAATGGCTCAATGTAGAGCCCGATCTTGGTTTACATGCTAATGCACCGTGTTGCATATTGATGTTAATTACATGCTCAAGTGCGTTGGTCATTCGTTTGTAGTCATGTAATGTTAGATTGTGTTGCATTGGATCCATAGGCACGTAAGTCAGTCTGTTTTAAATGGTCAATTGGGTATTGCAGGGTTGAACTCCGGTATCCATGTTTTACGACCGGAAACTTTACAAGTGAACACTAGACGGTTGAGTCTGGTGGTGCTACCGAGGAGGTAGGCACCAGGACCTCCACTGCTTGAAGTAATGCCTGGGAGGTAGTCTTTAAGTGTGCTGGGCCTTCGGGATGAAGTTCTTCGGAATGTTCATCAAGGTCAACTGACTTGAGGTGAAACTTGTTAAAGAAATCGTAGGGACACTTGGGCTGTCATGTCGTGAGGTGTCATGCGATTAACGTTGCATGGGTGACATACTTTTGTGTTCCGCCACTCTCAACAGATACGGATCTCCCCCTTTGTCAGCTAACAGTATTTTAAATATAATGGCGTTTACTTTATTGTCATTGGCATATGTGGTTGGCCGTAAATGAGGACCTTAATATTGGATCTCCTTCCACGTATATTAAGGTTTGAATGAAGTACGTCGTCCTCATGCTTTGATAATTGCTTTCCTTTGAATTTATGGTCGCGTGAGTATTAGGCCTAGCGTCCGTATTTTTGGTAATATATTGTACATGCGGTTTAACCATGTTGTGTGGGTTGAGTATTTTACCCCACCCGTGTTTGGGTGTTTTGGGATGCAACGTTTTATCCACGTTTCTTAAATTAGGAGTCAATCCCTATTTTCTTTTCGAGTGAGTTTTGGGTTGTATCATTTTATAAAGAATGTTTTGTAGTGAGGTGTCCACCTTTGAAAAATGCATGAAATTGGAAAAGAGCCGTCTTCGAGTTTAAAGTAAAACATTTGAAATATTATGATTTTTAGTTGGGGTTTATTCCTTTAAAGATATATTTGTTCATGTAAAACTCTTGAACTCACTAGGTGTTAGCCTAACCTTTTTATTTGTCGGCATGTGCAACAGGTTCCGGTTGGGAATATTTCTAGTAACCTATAAAGAAAGGTGTGCTAGATGTGTGTTCGAGGAGTGAATAGCTTGGTGAAGTCTTCCGCTTTTGTATTGGGAAGAGAAATTTGTATTTGGGTTAAGTAACACTCGACTCCGGTTTAGTCCTTGTTTCTTAATGGAGTTTATAATTGTTGAGGTTAATTATAGAATTTTACCTTGAGGTATTTTGAGTTTTGATTTGTAGGATGAAGTTTTGTTCCTCACTTGATGTTATATCGAAATTTTAAATTAGTTGCTCTTACCAAATTTCAGGGTGTTACAAGTTGGTATCAGAACTTAAGTTTGAGATATTTAGGTGTTGATTTCGGATACCTAGACTCAAACTAGCGTTCTTCTAAGTATGAGAAAGTGAGATTGCACTACTAGACACTCTAAGATAAGATATTTTGAAGTCGATAGAGTCACTCGATTCGGGAATCATGACGAGGGTAGCAAGGATAATCATGTACGGTACGTTGATAATTACACCTGGCCGGTGTCGTGGTGAACTTACATGTTACATGTGTGTGCTTAAACCGCCCTTATGTGAGGACCTATGGGGCAGTGGATGAGTTTCCGAGGAGTAGTGGCTTGAAGAGGTTAATGTTTATAGTGTTGTCACTTGTAGTGACGTTTAAGAATGGTGATTGCATTAAATTGACTGTTTCGGGTCAGAATTATTGGTTGGATTAGAACCGTAGACTTATGGAATTGGCATTATTCGAGGAGAAATTGTAAGGTGAACCTATGGAACCCTTGAATCATTGTCCTAAGATGTTTGAGTATCTGGATGATAATAGCGTGCCTAGAAATTCAGGATCTTTGGTCTGAGGAAATTGAGGCGCGTAGTTTCGCGACGTTGGGTGCCGATCAAATTCATGCACGAAATTTATTTCTAAAATGAATTGCATCAATTATTCTCCAAAATCATCATGTGGATTATATTACAAACTCTTGGAAAAATGTTTAGCACACACAAGGTTTTGAACCATGATTTTAAATATGCATAAAACTACTTGATTGCATGAGGTTGCAAACTTTGTTGAGACTTTCGTTGTTCTCATTGTTGTCTAACACTATTTCAGATATTTCGATGTGTGTATTTTAATGTTATTTAGGGTCTTGGACAAGTAACTATGGTTTATTGGAACTCCTCCACATGTATTAGGGTTTTGGACGAAGAGTTATCCTCCATTATTTTGATGTTTATTGGAAATTTTATTCTATGTGAGTTTTGAGGAGTCTTATGGAGTATTATTTTACGGTGTCTTGAACGAACATTGAAATGCATAGGCCAGATTCATGGCGTGTGTTGGTTTATGGTATAATAAAAAAAATTATTTCAGGAGAGTTTTGTTGGTGGATGTTACCCCATATGTTACTTTTGGAGTTTCAGTATCATGTGATTTCTCTTTCGAGTTTTACACGAGCATATTTCGCTGCACACTACTTAGTACTATAAATGATTTATGCTTTTGGTGTGAGTAAACATATGGATGATTTATGATGGTTTGTGTTAAACTTTTGCTTTTAACATCCTTGGGTTGTTGATTTTATTGTTATAATCTCACGCAATGCGTTATAGTGATTTACTCGTGTGCATGGCATTATAGCCACCATCTTGGGTCAATATAACACCCATAATTTTCGGTAGGTATAAGGGCACCCAGGCGTTTCTGAACCTTGTGGTTGGTGGGATTCATGTTGGGAAAACACTACTAAAAGTTCCAAAGAGTGTCGAGGGCCTTAGTGTCGAAAAAGATCGGATTTTCGGGCTTCGGGGAGTCTGGGCGAAAGTGACATGTGTCACAATCGCGTGTCACTCTCGCGGAGGGCATTATTGCCCACGGTACACTCTCAGCGAGAGTGCCAACGAAAGTGACATATGTCACTTTCCCGGGGCATACTCGTCGTCGGGGTCCAACCCTCATTAAACCCATTTTCTCACCTTTCTCATTCATTTTCTTAACCCACACTCTAAAACCATTTCGAAAACGTTTTTATCGGTGTTTCTTTGCCTAAAATGCATATTATTGGAAAACAAGTCGTTTCATATTTGAGAAATATCAAATTGAAAGATTATGATTTAAATTGCATTACTTAGTTTCAACGATATCTTTATTCATGTTGAAAAATTTTGAACTCACTAGGCGTTAGCCTAACCTTTTTATTTGTCGGCATGTGCAACAGGTTCTGGTTAGGAATAGTTCTGGTGACACTGTACAGAGAGGAGTGCTAGTTCTGTGCTTGAGAAGTGGTTACCTTTGTGAAGTCTTCTGCATTTGTTTCAGGAAGAGCAACTTATAGTTGGGATTAAGTAACACCCGACTTGGTCTGGTCCTTGTATAAGACTGGCGTTTGTATTTGTTGAGGTTAAATAAATAATTTTATTTTGAAGACTTATCTTTTACTTGATGTAATATCAAAATTTTAATTAGTTGCTCTTACCAAATTTGAGGGTGTTACAAGTTGGTATCAGAGCTTAAGTTTGAAGGAATTAGGTATTGATTTTTGGATGCCTAGACTCAAACTACCGTACTTTTAGGGGTTGAAAATGAAATTGCACATTAGGTACCTTAAGATACGATATTTTGGATCTGACCGAGTCGCTAGAAACGGGAAACTTGTTGAGGATCACAAGGATGATCATGTACGGTATGTTCATAATGGCACCTGGCCAGTGTTATGATGAACTTACGTGTTACGTGTGTATACTTAAACTGCCTTGGCATAGTGATCGTTGGGGTAGTGAGGAAGTTTCTAGGCGAGTAGTCGAAAGAAGAGTTGATGTTTATAGCATTGTCATATTTGAGTGATGGTTAAGCATGACCAGATGCAATTAGTTGACCATTTTGGGCCGAAGTCATTGGTTCAATTAGAACCATAAGCCTATCGAATTGACTCTTTTTCAAGGAGAAATCGCAAGTTGACCAAATTAGGGTGATTGTTGTCTTAAGATGTTTGATGCTTCCGGATGACAATAGTATGATGGGAAATTGAGAAGCGTAGTCCTAAGATGTTGAGTGTCGAGCAAATTCATGCATGAACTTTATTTCCTGATAAGTTTGCATAAATTATTTCTCATGTTTTCAAAGTATAAAGTGATTTATGTTACGAAATCTTGATAAAGCACTTAGCACTCATCAGATTTTAAACCGTGAGCTTAAACGTGCATGATTGTGGCACGTGGATGCAAATATTTTATTGAAAATCTCTTTATCTCCGTTTCGTGTCAAACACTATTTACGGTTCTTGTAATATCCATGTTTTAATATTATTTGGGGTATTGGGCAAGTAAATGTGGAATTTTTGACCTTGACATTGGATCTCCTCCACGTATGTTAAGGTTTTAAAGGAAGAGTTGTTCCCATGTTTTTGAGTCGGAATTTTTTTGGGAATTTTAGTCTGTAAGAGTCGTGTCGAATTTTATGGAATATTGTTTTGCGACGTTTTGGGCGCGTGAGTGTACTTCGAATTGCGTGGGTTTTAATTTTATTGCGTGTAAATTTACGAGCTTTTGGGCGTTGTGCCTCATGTTAGTGTTGTTGAAAAAGGGTCGTGTTGGGTCATCTAAGATTTAAAGATAACCTCTTCTTAGGTTCTATTAATGTTTGTACTCTGTACTATGGTTCTTTGTAATAGCTTAGTTATGGTTAAACAGATCGGTGAGTCGAAGACAAACTGAAGTCAACATGAAGGAAGTCTACAATGCGGATTGAGATGAACTTCAAAGTGAACTAAGCCTGACCTGCCGATTTGTACTCGGCAGATCATCCTCTTGCCGATCCCTATTCGGCATGTCCTTTCTGTGTTGCCGAATCTTCATTATTCGGTACAACTATCATCTGCCAAACTCTTTGTTCGACATTCTCCCTTCTTACAGATTGCTTCTTTATGTGTAAGAACATTTATGTCAAACCCTCATGATTTGACATACTTCCTCGTTCCCAATGATCTTCTGACAATGGGAATGGAAGCTTCCTTCTTTGAGAAGATATATACTTGGTCTAAATATGATTGAGACGTTTATTTTCTATTTGATCTCAAAAAGATTTTCCCATGAATATTTTATAGAGATATTGTACTTTCATAGTACAAAAGTTACCTTTTGTATTGTGAAAAGTCACATCAAAAATCTTATAATTTATTGACAATATCTCAACCACCCATGCCTTTACTCCTACATGTCCTTTGCACTCGTTACATTGGATAGTATATAAAGGATGGAGGTAGCACCTTGCTACTCACGCTTTTAGCTCAAGATTTCATACTCACAAGATTTCAAGCAGGTTGATAGCTTTCCTTGTCTCTCTAAGATTATGTCTTTGTGTTCTTAATATCTTCTAAGTGTTAGATTGTTTAGAGTAGTTCTTAACTATTCTTTTTCCGCAACAGTCTTTATTTCTCTTTCTGTAATTCTTGATATTCATTATCAATAAAAGAATTAAAAATAAGTAATTTTGTGTTATTGTATTCAAACCCCCCCTCCTTCTACAATACTTGTTTTACTTCTTTGGGACTAACAAGTGGTATCAGAGCGGTTGGTTTAATCTAATAAACCAGATCCGTAATGGCATCTCCTTATACAAAACCTGAGTCTTCTTCTCAAAACTCTTTCTACTCTGACAATGGATCTACTGTCAAACCTCCTAAATTCAATTCGAACAACTTCTCCTTATGGAAAAGTAGGATGATGCTCTTCTTGGAAGGAGCTGACAGTCGTTATCTAACCATTCTTAGTGAAGGTCCTCTTATCCCAAAAGTTTGGGATAGATTTGTCAAAACTCCTAAGGATAAAGAAAAGAAAAAGGACGATCTTTTTCAAGTTTCCGATGACTCGTCAGAGGAGGAAAGAACTTCTGCCACTGGTCGATATATTTTGAAAACGACAAAAGAATTCAATGATGAAGATAGGCGCATTATTGGACTTGACTCCAAAAGTGTGAACCATCATTGCTCAATCACTTCCTGATGAAGTGTACCAATCTCTTGTCAGTCTTAAAACTGCAAAAGAGATGTGGTCAACCCTATGTGTTTTGTATGAAGGTACAAATGAAGTAAAGAAATCTAAGAAAATCTCTCTTGTTCGTAGATACAAATTGTTTTCTCATGAAAAAGGAGAATCTCTTCCCTCCTACTACAACCGTTTTAACAGTCTCTTAAATGAGTTAAAACTTGTTGGAAAACTTTATGACAACGAAGAAGTTGTATGCAAATTTATGGATGATCTTTCAGATTTCTGGAATAACCTTTCCACTTGCATTTAGACTTCCAAGGACTTGGAAAGTCTTCCCCTTACTTCTCTTTATGGTATGTTTCATAATCACGAACAAACCTATCTACAAAGGAAGACCATCTTCAAAGAGATAAGAGCCCCCTCTATGGCTCTTATAAGTGATGGCTCCAAGAAATCTGTGTGTGTTCCTCGTATAACCTATCCTTCTGATGATTCAGATAGAGGAAGTCATGAAAATCTAAATCACTCCTCGAAGGCTTATCTAAGTGAAGCTGATGATGAAGGAGAAGATCCCTCTGTCGATCATTTGACAGAGGAGATGAGTATGCTTGCAAATTTCTCTAAGTTCCGAAAGAACTCTTCTAATAAATTTCAAAGCAACAGAAATTTTTCTTCTTCCTCTAAAAACTCCTTGAACAAATCCAAGGAGGATTTCTATGCATGTGGTAAGAAAGGCCACTTTGCATCTGAGTGTAGAAGCAATCCTTCTAGGATTTCTAAATCTAATTCTTCTAACTCTTCTAAAAGAAGAAATCTTCGATCTAATTCTACAGGTAGATCGCATCCAAGAAAACCTTCTCCGTCTTCTTCATTCAAAGAGCTTTCCGATAAAGCTGACAAATACAAAGCCAAATACAAAAGAGAGAAAGAAAGAAATTTCAACTCTCAAAGAAGAGGCAAAGGCTTAATGGCAGAAACTTTAGACTGGGCAGACGAACCTACTTCCGACAGTGAGAAGGAAGTGTCGAGTAAATTCCTTATGGCTAAACTCGATGAAGAACCAAAAGACTCCTGCTCAAGGTTGGACTTCACAGCTGAATGCTCCTCTTCTTCTTCTCAGGTCTATGGGCATCATCAAACATGGTATCTTGATAGCGGATGCTCACGACATATGGCTGGGAACAAATCTCTTCTTCTAGACTTTGTGAAAGAAAAGGGGCCATCCGTAACTTTTGGTGACAACTCTCGAGGTTCCACTAAAGGTTATGGAACTCTCTCTAACGGTTCCATTACTTTCAACAAAGTTGCCTATGTGGAAGGTCTAATGCATAATCTTTTGAGCATTAGTCAACTATGTGATTTAGGTTACTATGTGATTTTCAGAGAAATTGATTGTCTCATTACTGATAAATGGTTTCACACTGTCCTATCTGGCTTTAGAAAGGACAATGTGTATGTCATCAATATGAATGACAAGTCAACTGAAGAAGAAAGCATCTGCTTTATTTCTGAAGACTCTGAAAAGAAGAACTGGCTCTGGCATAAACGTCTTTCTCATCTCAACTTCAAGACGTTAAATGCTCTCTCCAACAAAGAGCTTGTTGTCGGCTTGCCGAAAATCTCTTTCTCAAAAGAGAAGCTTTGTGCAGCTTGTGAGAAAGGCAAACTGACAAAATCTTCTTTCAAATCAAAAAGTGTTTTTCTATCTCTACCCCTCTACAGATGCTGCATATGGATCTTTGTGGGCCTGTCAGCACACCCAACCAGGTGGAAAAAGGTACATTCTTGTAATTATTGATGAATACACACGTTACACTTGGATATTCTTTCTCAGGTACAAAAGTGATACACCTGAAGAAATCATCAACTTTATCAAGAAATCTGAAGTTCTCAACGGTCAATTAGTCAGATCTATCAGAAGTGACAATGGGACCGAATTCAGAAATGCTACCTTGGATGCCTTTCTATGTGACAAAGGTATTTCTCAAAACTTTGCAGCAGTAAGATCTCCACAACAAAATGGTGTTGTGGAAAGGAAGAATCGTACGCTATGTGAAGCATCAAGATCTATGCTAAGTCAATCAAATCTTCCAACCTATTTTTGGGCTGAGGCTGTCAATATAGCCTGTTTCACTCAAAATCGGTCTATCATTGTGAAAAGACACAACAATACTTCCTATGAAGTCTTCTATGGCCGAAAACCAAACATTGGTTTTCTTCATGTTTTCGGCTGTCTGTGTTTTATCTTGAATGATCGAGAGCATCTTGGAAAATTTGATCCCAAGGCTGATGAAGGTATATTTGTGGGTTATTCTTTCTCTTCTAAAGCCTACAGAGTATACAATCTAAGAAGAAAATGTATTGATGAGTCAATACATGTGAAGTTTGATGATCACAAGACGTCTTCATTATCTTGTGATGATACTGAACTTCATGAATGAATTATTTCCTGTGTTGGAGAAGAATCTCCAAATATTCTATCTTCAGGACCTCCATATGTTCCATTCTCGGTATCTTCTTCTTCCCTACATCATAGTTCGACAAATCCCTCTCCGGCTACCGAACCCATTGCTCTTACCGAACCCACATCTCCCACCGAACCTACCTTACATACTTCACCTATTCATCACATGCATCCTATACCCACCGATCCTTCACCTTCAAACACATTTCCTGCACCACTTCCCCCAGATCTAAAATGGACCAAAGATCATCCGATAAATCAAATTACCGTTGATCAGCAAGCAGGTGTCCAAACTAGAAGAGGTGTTGGAAATATATTCGTGATCTTTTAAAAAAAAATTGATTTTGAAAATTGCTCTTCCATGAAAACTCCAATGGCACCTCCTCTTAAGATTCATGCTGATTCAGCCAGCAAGTCTGTTCTTTATCTAACTGCTAGTAGGCCGGATATAATGTATGTTACGTGTCTGTGTGCGCGTTATCAAGCCAATCCCAAGGAATCTCACTTGGCGGCTGTGAAACGTATTTTTCGGTACATAAAAGGTACTATGAATCTGGGTCTTTGGTATCCCAAGGACTCAGGTTTTGATCTAATTGGCTATTCAGATTCTGACTTTGCAGGGTCTAAGGTTGATAGAAAGAGTACAACTTACAGCTGTCAATTACTAGGTGAAAACTTGGTCAGCTGGTCCAGTAAGAAGCAAAATTCGGTATCCACCTCCATTGCTGAAGCTGAATATGTTGCAGCTGGAAGTTGTTGTGCTCAAATCTTGTGGATGAAAAACCAACTACAAGATTATGACAAGTTCTATTCTCATGTACCGATTCTATGTGACAATTCCAGTGCCATAGCCATAGCCAACAATCCGGTGTTGCATTCCAGATCTAAACATATTGATATTCGGTATCATTTTATAAGAGATCATATCTCTAAGGGTGATATTGAACTTCACTTCATTCCTACAGATCTTCAGCTTGCAGACCTCTTTACCAAACCACTGGATGAGGCACGTTTCAACTTTCTTGTGGGATCCTTAGGTATGTTAAATTTTTGTTAAAAAAAATTCCAATAATTGACGGTACCTCCTTCAAAATTTTGGGAAGGAATTGTTTCAATACTGAATTTATTCGGTAAATAACCTTCGGTATATATCTTCAGTACATACCCTTACCGAAGTGTCTCTCATATTTCGGTCTTACCACCGTTCCGTAATTCTTCTATTTCGGTAACAAAGACCTTACCGAAGTCTCTTCAAATTTCGGTCTCCTTGCATACCGAAATCATCCTCTGAAGTCTCTTCATATTTCGGTATCTCTATATACCAAATTCATTTACCGAAATATCTCTCATATTTCGGTACCTCTCTTCTTCGGTGTAATGTATGATGTGTAATCCTTATCCATATCCTACATACCGAAAACTTCGGCACCTTTTGTTTATCCTATGAAAACCTGCCACGTGGCATTACAGGGTTCGTGCGTCAGTTGATGGGACGTCCACGACCTGACATTTAGCCGTTTTTCGGCTCTTACACTTCTCCAATGACGCACGTTTGCATCGTGCCATCATTACCATTTTTTTTAACGTTTTGAATTCCCAACGTTTCCCTCTTCTTTTTCTAACCTATAAATACTTCTTCTTTGCTTTACTTTTCTTTCTTTACCTTCGTTTTCATCTTCTTCCTCTTTTATTTTCTGAACCTGCAACTTGCAACTCTTTCTTTCTTCAATGGCGTCCTCAAAATCGACAAAGGCTTCCAAGGCCACTCCTCTTTCTCGGGAATCTCTCACTTTCCCTGCTTGCAACCAAGTTTCTCGCCTCTCTGCGGATGCTGATCACCCAGAGTTCAACCAAGTATCCATATTCCTCCAACAATCTCCAATATGCCATGCTCTCAATGCCTCAACCAAGATGAGCAAAATGCTCCTTGGTAACTTTTGGCTAACCTGCAAGTATGACTCTACTACTCACCAGGTGTCTGCTTCTGTTCTATCATCTGAAGAGCACCCCGATCTTTCCTTTGGGGTGGATGACATTCACGCGGTTCTCCAAATACCAGAGTTTAATGTGTATGCTTCATTCCCTACTCATCAAGAGCATGATGAGGTCGTTACTGCTCTTCAGTATGTGCACGAAGGAAAATCAAAGGGTTCTGGAACTCTCCTACGAAAGAATATGGGTGCACTATGGAACTACTGATTTTCTCACCTCATTTATTGTCTTTCCCACAAGACTTCGGGGTGGGATCAATCTCCGGCGGCCATTACTCGTCTGGCTCATGCTCTCATTTTTATGAGGCGGATCGACTTTGCTCAGGTATTCTTCGACTCCTTGATCACCGCCATCTCTCCTCCCAGGAATCACAATGTGGCTCTTCCCCGCTTCATCTCTCTCATCATCAACCACAAGCTATCTGCACAACTGAGTGCCGATGCTGCTCTCCCCGAGCCGATCATCAAGTTTGACTTTCCAATTCCTCAAATTATCAAGCAAACTATTTTCAAACCAGTGAAGCCAACCGACTCTCCGCTCACCTCAGGTATGCTTTCTTTCATCTCTTCTCCCAATCCGATTTGGGGAACGCTTGCCGAAGGTGAATCCGAAAGGCCTTCATCTTCTCCCAAGCCATCCATAATCGGTGGTCCCTTCTTCCCCAAAACCTTCTCGAGCTAAGTCGGTGGCTATTAAAAAGAAAAAGGCCACCGGCAACGTCGCACTTGCTCTTATGACTATGCCACTGACAAATCCGTCGGTGGCTACCCAGGTCATTACCCCTTCTGTTTCTGTTAAGCGACGGGGCTCAAAATCCCCTCCTAAGTCTCGTTCTAAGAAACTTAGGAAACCTTTGGCCGAACCTCACACTCCATCTACCGATTCTCAAAAATCGGCAGATGTTGATCTTCCCCCTCCCGGGCCGAGGGGATCTGCTAAAACCTCTACTACCTCCTCCAAACCTTCTCCACAAGATTTGGTTGTACAAACGGAGTCCCGTCATATTCCTTCTCCTCCTCCTTCTGTGGAGGTTGAAGATGAGTTGGTCTCCTCTCCGGACCGATGTTCTGCTTCCTCACAACACAACCTATCACCCGGGGTCACTCCCTTTGATATTGCACAATCTGGGATTTTAACCCAGGAAATGTTACGAAACCTGTTCACTCCCCCCTCTTCACCGACAGGTTCTCCTATCCTTACACCGAAGAAGACCTCCTCACCAAAACCTTCACCAAAGAAAACCCCCTCTCCTAAATCCTCCCCTCAGAAATCTCCCTCACCGAAACCCTCCTCTGCCGAAAAGGGTGGGACTTCTACACAGGTACCGATCACCATACCTGCCGAGTTTCTTGCCGAAATTGTTGACTCCAATCGGCAGGTACGGATGCTAGGTACTCAGTTTGAACAACTTCGCAAGTCATTGCGTGAACCGGAGCTCCTTCATTCTCTGGATACAAACAACATTTCTCTCACCGAACTTTTGCATCTCGTCAAAGATCAAAATTCTGAGGTTGTCGATCTTAATCGCGACATCTTTCGGTGTTTGGATGTCATGCATCAACAAATTGATGGTCTCCGTGCCCCTCTATCCTCAGCTATGGAATCTATTCTCAAGGAGGTGGTCAGGCTTAATGATCAAAATACCTCCTTGACTTTGTCAGTGGCTGCTCTCAAGGCCGCCTCTGATGCTCGGGATCAAGATCTTCTTAGTCTACGGCAGCAGGCTTCGGCTCAGGAGTCTATTAATTCTCAAATTCTCAGTGCCTTGCAGAACTTAAATAGGCGTCTTGACTCTATGCCTGTTGATGTTGCTCAATACTGTGCTTAGTCTCTGGACATTGACATCACCGAATCTGCCTTCACTCCAGATGATCGCACAGTGTTGGAGCGTATTGATCGCCGTCTTGGCCGTGTGTCGACTAAAGCTAGTATTTCTTCCCCGGCTCGTACTGAGGGGGATAAACCAACTGAGGGGGAGCAACTCTTTCCTCAGGTTCATATAGTCAGTACGAGTCAGGGAAAACCTTCTGCTTCTGCCGAACCCACTGCTGCTGCTGCTGCCGAACCTTCTGCTACCGAAGAGAAGGGCACCGATCACCCCTTAGTGGTCGAAGAGTCTGAGGGGGAGAAAAAGCCCAAAAAGGATAAGGGCAAAGCTATTATGTCACCAGATGAAGTAGCGGCTGAAGAAAAACGTCGTAAAGATGCTTCAATAAAGAAAGCTACATATCGTGCTGGTCTTTACCTCCCTCCCCTAAAGACTACCTCTCCTGATTTGGGCTTATCCGAAGAGGAACTGAAAGCTGCAAAGCTTGCCCAGATTGCTCGTGACAGAGATGTCGACCTAGCTTTGAAGCTCGCTGCCGAAGAATATCCTACCGACACAATCAAAGCTCAGGTGAGTGCTCTAGAGGACTCGGCGAAGAAAAATGAAGAAATAAAGTCTTTGTGTATCGATTGGTACCACAAAGCTCTAAATAGACGTCGGTCCTCTGCAAAAATCATAGATGTCAAAATTGTCAAACCATCTTCAAGCTGCAATGTCATTAGGCTAAGGATTATAAGGGATGATGCTTCAAGTTCTATGGACAGACTGGATTCTCTTGTTTGGTTTGGAGTTGCCAAATGGATGGAAATTGGTATCTGTTTGATTAACAGCCGAAAGGCTCTCAAGCCTGAGGTTGACAAATTTCTTACAGATCTCTAAACAAAGTTCAGGACTTACCGAAAGACATATAACATCGTTCACACTCCAACCGAAGAGAAGCTCATCGAAAGTCTAAGGATTGATCGTTCCCCTCCCAAATCCAAGCCAAGATCCAAAAAGTAAGATGTGTTTGTTCAAATGGCTAGAGAAGGAAAGGTTCCGAATTTTTCAAATCTGGATTTATCCTTACCGACTCCGGTTCCTTTTCCTTCAACCACTGTGATTACAAAGCCTACTCACGGAATCTTCTTCAACGATGCATTTGGACAGATCTCCTTCTTCAGATCAAGTCAAATCCCTATTGCCGACACCATCTTTCTCCATGGGATTATTCAATTCATTCCAATCTCGGCAAGGGATCTCTATGTGGCTACAACCAATGAACTAAAGAAGAGGGATGCTGAACCGCATTTTTCTTTTGAATAAACTCGGTGAAGTTTTATGTTTTCTTTTCCTCTGTATTGTAATCTTCTTAAAAAGATTAATACATTGAGTAGTTCTTGTTTATCGTAAATAGTTTGTACATATCATTATTTCATTCTTTTATACTTGTAAATGTCGGATACTCAAAAAAATCCAAAAAGAAACAAAAAGAATGGTCTATGTGAAAAAGAACCCAAAATAGTATGAGAAAGGGTCAAAATGCATTATTCATTTACTTTATGTGATATGAGATGTTATCATCAAATAGGGGGAGTTTGTTGGGTCATCTAAGATTTAAAGATAACCTCTTCTTAGTTTCTATTGATGTTTGTACTCTGTACTATGGTTCTTTGTAATAGCTTAGTTATGGTTAAACAGATCGGTGAGTCGAAGACGAACTGAAGTCAACATGAAGAAAGTCTACAATACGGGTTGAGATGAACTTCAAAGTGAACTAAGCCTGACCTGCCGATTTGTACTCGGCAGATCATCCTCTTGCCAATCCCTATTCGGCAGACCCTCCACATGCCGATTTCCTATTCGGCATGTCCTTTCTGTGTTGCCGAATCTTCCTTATTCGGTACAACTATCATCTGCCGAACTCTTTGTTCGGCATTCTCCTTTCTTACAAATTGCTTCTTTATGTGTAAGAACATTTATGTCAAACCCTCATGATTTGACATATTTCCTCGTTCCCAATGATCTTCTGACAATGGGAATGGAAGCTTCCTTCTTTGAGAAGATATACACTTGGTCTAAATATGATTGAGACGTTTATTTTCTATTTGATCTCAAAAAGATTTTCCCATGAATATTTTATAGAGATATTGTACTTTCATAGTACAAAAGTTACCTTTTGTATTGTGATAAGTCACATCAAAAATCTTATAATTTATTGACAATATCTCAACCACCCATGCCTTTACTCCTACATGTCCTTTGCACTCGTTACATTGGATAGTATATAAAGGATGGAGGTAGCACCTTGCTACTCACGCTTTCAGCTCAAGATTTCATACTCACAAGATTTCAAGCAGGTTGATAGCTTTCCTTGTCTCTCTAAGATTAAGTCTTTGTGTTCTTAATATCTTCTAAGTGTTAGATTGTTTAGAGTAGTTCTTAACTATTCTTTTTCCGCAACAGTCTTTATTTCTCTTTGTGTAATTCTTGATATTCATTATCAATAAAAGAATTAAAAATAAGTAATTTTGTGTTATTGTATTCAACCCCCCCTTCTACAATACTTGTTTTACTTCTTTGGGACTAACAGGTCGTTTTATCTTACGTTGTGGTCTTGAGATTTTAACATTTTTAGATTATTTGTCGCCTTATGCTCTTATGTCGGGAAATGAAAATTCTGACGTCGTTTGATTTTAACGTTAGTGAGTTTTATGAAAATTCAGTCGGGTCTTACGGCGTTTTATTTTATGACAGTTTGAGTCGCGTAATAAAAGGAAATTTTAGAAAGTGTATACATGCATTATTGTGTACGTTAATTTATAAGTTTGGTTAATAGATGTCATCCCGACGTGTTGTTTTAGGGAAGTTTCATTTTCACATAATTTATCTTTGGGCTTTATTCAAGTGTCCATCGTTGTATACTAATTGTATTTGGATTAAATTATATTGTTGGTGTTAGTAAACGTATAAAAGATTTATGTTGCTTCAGATAGAACTGTTGATCTAAACATGTTTCAATTGTCGACTTTGATGTCATAAGTTTTCCGCAATGCATGAAATGAATTTTCGATTTACATGTCGTTATAGTTACCGCTTTGGGTAATGCGCTTTATCTGTGCGGCCCAAAATTTGAACTCGATTTAAAAAAAAAATATTTACGTCCCTATTGTGTTGCTAAATTTGGGGAAATAAACGGACGTATATGGGCCTTGCTGGGAATTTTATCTTCCGACGTGTTGTGTTTATAAAGGAAAAGATTTTAAAGTTGAAGTTGTGAAACCCTCTTTTGGGAGTTGTACAAACTTTTATTGCACATGTTATATTGCAGAAAATTATTTTCATATACATAGTGTAAATTGATGCATGCTAGGACCATGGTAGTCAGTTCGAAAATTGTGTTGCGCATCTTTTGTTACTATTTTATTAGCACGAGTATTGATCAAACAAATATTGAAGGGGCTTTATATGCGTGACATTGATGACCATTTTGCACGCCTACCAAGTAAACGGTAGTATATTTTACACGTATAATTAATTATTGTAAAGATTTTACATTTGAGAATTTTATAAAATTTCAAATTGGCATATTGGTTGAAAACCTTGAACTCATTAGGGCTATAGATTTAAAACCCTATTTTGAAAGAAATTGTAATTAGGGTCCAGAGGAGTCCTTGGGAATTGAAGCCTCAGATAGTCCGAATTATAGCCAGTTTTGACTATGGGTTTCAGTTTTGAATCGAGGCACACATGGATAATTGTGGTATTAGAACTGTGCATTCTCCCAGTTATGTAAGTTATTATCTTCCTTTCTTGGAAATTCTTTGAGTTGAGCCTTGTGCGATTTCTTGAGTGCGGTTAGTTTTAAATTGGTGGGTTGATATTGACAGCATGTTATATGTTGGTAGTGTACTACCTTTACGAGTATTTGGGAATATTGAGGACGTTGTAGTTTGGTCGTAAAGAGGTATGATCGGAGTTCTCATTTCCATATTAGGTGTTAACTTTAAATCTTTTGAGAATTGGCTCAGTGCAAGTCGACTTGTCCGTTTGAGGCCAGTGATCTTTAGAATGTTTGGAAATATCCCGTTGGATTATGAGGAATGTCAGCCTCACGGTGGTGGAATTTAAGGGAAGATTAGATGTTGGTAATTAATTATCGATGTGTATAAGCTTCCCTGATATGGTAAATATCTTATTGATGGAATGTTTGAGGTTGGGAGTAGATCGGGGTTGAGTGATAGTCGGATCTACTTTAACCAGTTACCCGGAGAGCGTATTGGTACGCCTCCGAAGGACAGTCTTGGAGCATTAAATATTTAGAAGATTCCATGGAGGTTGATGTCGAACTTTGGTTTGGTTCCAGAAGTATGTTGAGTTGAGGTAAATTGGCCAGTGTGAAGTTGAGGTCACAAACTACTCTTGAGGTAGTAAGAGTTACCCATGGTTAGGAGATAACCGTAGTCTTCTGAGTAAAGACTACTATAGTGAGTTAAGTGTTCACTCGGATGTAAGTGTAACGTGCCTAAGGGGACGGTTGTCGTGGGTATCGGCATAAGGATTATGGTAGTGGTTCTGGAATATGGATTAAGGACAATCTATCCTGCGGGCAACGTTTTATTGAAATCTAGATTTTGAGGATGAAATCTCTTTTACGGTTTGGAGGATTGTAACACCCGTAATTTTCGGTAGGTATAGGGGCACCCAGGCGTTTCTGTACCTTGTGGTTGCTGGGATTCATGTTGGGAAAACACTACTAAAAGTTCCAAAGAGTGTCGAGGGCCTTAGTGTCGAAAAAGATCGGATTTTCGGGCTTCGGGGAGTATGGGCGAAAGTGACAGTGAAAGTGACATGTGTCACAATCACGTGTCACTCTCGCGGAGGGCATGATTGCCCGCGGTACACTCTCAGCGAGAGTGCCAACGAAAGTGACATATGTCACTTTCGCAGGGCATACTCGCCATCTGGGTCCAACCCTCATTAAACCCATTTTCTCACCTTTCTCATTCATTTTCTTAACCCACACTCATCTAAAATATCTCTCAACCGAACCCCACCCTCTCATATGAATCCTAATCCATTTTTGGGAGTTTTTCCCCTAAAACCTTGTACTCTCTCATCATCTATACTTGTAACTTCAACCTCTTGAGCAAGATTCAAGTGTTCATCACCATTTCTTGAAGATTTCTAAGTTTGGGGGTTTTTGCTCAAAAACCTAAGTGTAAGTTCATTCCCTCCGTTTCTAAGCTTCTTTATGAGTTTTAATCACTCCATGGATGATTTCCTAGTATTATGTTTCTCCAATTTCGGTTTGGAAGATTTCGGATGAGTTAGGTCAAAATTAGGGCTTTGATAATTGGTTTCCTTTCAATTTATGGTCGTGTGAGTATTGGGCCTAGCGTCTGTGTTTTTGGTAATATATTGTACATGCGGGTTTTAACCATGTTGTGTGGGTTGAGTATTTTACCCCACCCGTGTTTGGGTGTTTTGGGATGCAACGTTTTATCCATGTTTCTTAAATTGGGAGTCAATTCCCATTTTCTTTTCGAGTGATTTTTGGGTTGTATCATTTTATAAAGAATGTTTTGTAGTGGGGTGTCCACCTTTGAAAAATGCATGAAATTGGAAAAGAGTCGTCTTCGAGTTTAAAGTAAAACATTTGAAAGATTATGATTTTTAGTTGGGGTTTATTCCTTTAAAGATATATTTGTTCATGTAAAACTCTTGAACTCACTAGGTGTTAGCCTAACCTTTTTATTTGTCGACATGTGCAACAGGTTCCGGTTGGGAATAGTTCTAGTAACCTATGAAGAAAGGAGTGCTAGATGTGCGTTCGAGGAGAGAATAGCTTGGTGAAGTCTTCCGTTTTTGTATTGGGAAGAGAAATTTGTATTTGGGTTAAGTAACACTCGACTCCGGTTTAGTCCTTGTTTCTTAATGGATTTTATAATTGTTGAGGTTAATTATAGAATTTTACCTTGAGGTATTTTGAGTTTTGATTTGTAGGAGGAAGTTTTGTTCCTCACTTGATGTTATATCGAAATTTTAAATTAGTTACTCTTACTAAATTTGAGATTGTTACAAGTTGGTATCAGAGCTTAAGTTTGAGATATTTAGGTGTTGATTTCTGATACCTAGACTCAAACTAGCGTTCTTCTAAGTATGAGAAAGTGAGATTGCAGTACTAGACACTCTAAGATAAGATATTTTGAAGTCGATAGAGTCACTCGATTTGGGAATCATGACGAAGGTAGCAAGGATAATCATGTACGGTACGTTGATAATTACACCTGGCCAGTGTCGTGGTGAACTTACATGTTACATGTGTGTGCTTGAACCGCCCTGATGTGAGGACCGATGGGGCAGTGGATGAGTTTCCGAGGAGTAGTGGCTTGAAGAGGTTAATGTTTATAGTGTTGTCACTTGTAGTGACGTTTAAGAATGGTGATTGCATTAAATGGACCGTTTCGGGTCGGAATTATTGGTTGGATTAGAACCATAGACTTATGGAATAGGCATTATTCGAGGAGAAATTGTAAGGTGAACCTATGGAACCCTTGAATCATTGTCCTAAGATGTTTGAGTATCTGGATGATAATAGTGTGCCTGCAAATTGAGGATCTTTGGTCTGGGGAAATTGAGGCGCGTAGTTTCGAGACGTTGGGTGCCGAACAAATTCATGCACAAAATTTATTTCTAAAATGAATTGCATCAATTACACTCCAAAAGCATCATGTGGATTATATTACAAACTCTTGGAAAAATGTTTAGCACACACAAGGTTTTGAACCACGATTTTAAATATTCATAAAACTACTTGATTGCATGAGGTTGCAAACTTTGTTGAGACTTTCGTTGTTCTCATTGTTGTCTAACACTATTTCAGATATTTCGATGTGCGTATTTTGATGTTATTTAGGGTCTTGGACAAGTAACTATGGTTTATTGGAACTCCTCCACATGTATTAGGGTTTTGGACGAAAAGTTATCCTCCATTATTTTGATGTTTATTGGAAATTTTATTTTGTGTGAGTTTTGAGGAGTCTTATGGAGTATTATTTTACGGTCTTGAACGAACATTGAAATGCATAGGCTAGATTCATGGCGTGTGTTGGTTTATGGTATAATAAAATAAATTATTTCACGAGAGTTTTGTTGGTGGATGTTACCCCATATGCTATTTTTGGAGTTTTAGTATCATGTGATTTCTCTTTTGAGTTTTATACGAGCATATTTCGCTGCACACTACTTAGTACTATAAATGATTTATGCTTTTGGTGTGAGTAAGCATATGGATGATTTATGATGGTTTGTGTTAAACCTTTTCTTTTAACATCCTTGGGTTGTTGATTTTATTGTTATAGTCTCACGCAATGTGTTATAGTGATTTACCCGTGTGCATGGCATTATAGCCACCATCTTGGGTCAATGTAACACCCGTAATTTTTGGTAGGTATAGGGGCACCCAGGCGTTTCTGTACCTTGTGGTTGGTGGGATTCATGTTGGGAAAACACTACTAAAAGTTCCAAAGAGTGTCGAGGGCCTTAGTGTCGAAAAAGATTGGATTTTCGGGCTTCGGGGAGTCTGGGCGAAAGTGACAGCGAAAGTGACATGTGTCACAATCGCGTGTCACTCTCGCGGAGGGCATTATTGCCCGCGGTACACTCTCAACGAGAGTGCTAGCGAAAGTGACATATGTCACTTTCGCGGGGCATACTCGCCGTCAGGGTCCAGCCCTCATTAAACCATTTTCTCACCTTTCTCATTCATTTTCTTAACCCACACTCTTCTAAAATCTCTCTCAACCGAACCCCACCCTCTCATATGAACCCTAATCCATTTTTGGGAGTTTTTCTCCTAAAACCTTGTACTCTCTCATCATCTATACTTGTAACTTCAACCTCTTGAGCAAGATTCAAGTGTTCATCACCATTTCTTGAAGATTTCTAAGTTTGGGGGTTTTTTGCTCAAAAACCTAAGTGTAAGTTCATTCCCTCCGTTTCTAAGCTTCTTTATGAGTTATAATCACTCCATGGATGATTTCCTAGTATTATGTTTCTCCAATTTCGGTTTGGAAGATTTTGGAGGAGTTAGGTCAAAATTAGGGTTTTGGCCAAATTTGAGGTTTTGATACAAAATGTTTGGGGAATGATTCTATATGGTTGAATATGAATATTTATGGTTGGAAATTTATGGATTTAGGTTTTTGGCTTGAAGATCTAAGTTTCTTCAAATGAGCTCAAGTTGGGGTAAGATCTAGGTTTAGCCTAAATCTAGCGAGGTGAGTTCAAGTTGATTTGTGAAAACGTTGTACATGCCAAAATGTCCATTTTAAAGTATTTATGTGTTTTACATAAAAAATTTCAACTGTTGAGTTATTTGGTAACTTTTGATTATTTGAAGTGTTTAGCTTACTAAGCTTGTAAAACATCCGCATTTGGGATTTTTGGGCATTTTGCTAAATGTGTCATAAATGAATGTATTTTGATAATTTATTGCATGAATAGATATTTGGTCAAAAATACACTTTTAAGTGTTTGTCTGGTTTTATGCATCATTCATGAAATGGAATGTTTTGAAAAGTACGAATGTGTGATACCTTTGGTTTTGGGTCATTCCCGACTTTGGGAACATTTTAGAAATGGTAAACCTTTTGGTTTGGGCCGAAGGCCAATTGTGATTTGGGAAACAAAGTTTTGGGGAAAGATATAAATTGGTTGTGTAACCATATTGGCTCTCGGGTTTTAGCCAAATGTCTATTAAGCCTTTTGGGGTTTGATTTGTACTCGGTTGAGTCTTTGGAATACTTGTTCAGCTTTGGTAGCTCGTTAAGGAGCCTTGGATGTATGGTGTACTTAGTTGCATCTTAATTGATAGTTACATGTTTTGAATGTGTTAGTTCATTCATTTGAGTCATGTAACATTTTAGACTGTAATGCATTGGATCCATAGGCATATGAGTCAGTCGGTTGGTTTAGTGGGGACTTTATCCCTGTTTTGGGACTCCATATTGTTTATGGCTAGAGGGAGTTCGAGGTATAGATCGTGGGTGGTTGAACTCGATAACCGCGTAACCTCTATTGAAGGGTTCGAGGTATAGATCGTGGGTGGTTGAACTCGATGCCCGTTTGTAATCCAGTCTAATTACTCATCATGGAATTTAGTGTCCGCGTTTGAAGTCTAGTGGGTGGTCCCCAAGTCATGTTTTTATGTAAGCTTGGGGTGGTGCTCTGCAGAGCCATATACGGAGCTAAGTCTTTCGGTGGTGCCCATTGTGAGCCGGATACGGGGACTTGTGGCTTTTGTGGTGACACTCATGTGGAGGTCGAGTAGACACTAGAGGCATTTGGGTATCTTGCGGTGGTTGCTCGGTTGGGAGCCGTATACGGGGATCCATGGTTCTATGTGAAGCTCGAGAACATTGATAAGTGGCTTAACTTTGTGTGCCCGCCACTTTCGATGGAATTCGGGTATCCCCCGTCACCGAAAGGTGTTATTTTTGGGTATTGAGTTTATTATCCAAGTTTTCGGTGACGTTTTGTATAAATGGATTTTATCTTTGATTTATGGGTTGAGTATTATGCCCCACCCTTGTTTTGGGTGTTTCGGGATATAAAGTATTAACCGTATTTCATAAATGGAGAGTTCTATTTCTGTTCACGTTTTGAGTGAGTTTTGGGTTGAAATTAATTTACGAAAGAACGTTTTATATTGAGATCTTATCCTTCAAGTAGTTTGGATTGGAAAACGTTTTTATCGCTGTTTCTTTGCCTAAAATGCATATTATTGGAAAACGAGTCGTTTCATATTTCAGAAATATCAAATTGAAAGATTATGATTTAAATTGCATTACTTCTTTTCAACGATATCTTTATTCACGTTGAAAACTCTTGAATTTACTAGGCGTTAGCCTAACCTTTTTATTTGTCGGCATGTGCAACAGGTTCCGGTTGTGAATAGTTCTAATGACACTGTACAGAGAGGAGTGCTAGTTCTGTGCTTGAGAAGTGGTTACCTTAGTGAAATCTTCCGCATTTGTTTCGGGAAGAGCAACTTATAGTTGGGATTAAGTAACACCCGACTTGGTCTGGTCCTTGTATAAGACTGGCGTTTGTATTTGTTGAGGTTAAATAGAGAATTTTATTTTGAAGACTTATCTTTTACTTGATGTAATATCAAAATTTTAATTAGTTGTTCTTACCAAATTTGAGGGTGTTACAGTCAAAGAGCGTTTTACCCGTGCGGTTAAAAGTTGAAGTCAATTTAAATCATTTTATGTTTGACCAAATTGCAAGCATATATCGTTTTACTAAATTTGGGAAATAAACCGATGTATATGGGTATTGTTGGAAATTTTATCCCATGTCATTATATGGTTAAATAAGAAACTTTTGGGATCTGATTATGTGAATTTCCCTTATGGGGTTTTGTCTCACGTCTTGTTATACACTGTCTTAGTATGTAAAAGTGTTTTTCCTTCATGGCACAAAGAGATGCATGATGGGACCATAACGGTTCCTTTGAAAGGTTGTTGAACATCTTTCGTTGTCAACATTATTAGCTTGAATAATAATTAAACGATTTTTGAAAGGATTTTATACGTGCGACGTTTGTGACCACTTTATACATCTACCGAGTAAACAGTAGTGGACTTAATTTATGCGATTAATTGTTATAAAACTTTGCAATTAGGAGTTTTACAAAGTTTCAAATTGGCATATTAGTTTGAAAAACCTTGAACTCAATTGTGGCTATAGGTTTAAACCCTTCTGTAGAACGAGTAGTGAGTAAGGACTAGAGGGGCCCTTGGGAAGTTAAGTATCGGTGGACTGGATGGTGGTTAGTTTTGAAATTTTGGGTTTTCGGTTGTGAATAGGTGCACGTATGAATGTTTGGTATATTAGAATTATGAAATCTACCAACTATTTGAATGTTAATCTTGCCTTGTCGGTAAATCTTTGGGATAAATCATTGGGTGGTTGCTTGATTTCGGTGGGATATGAGCCGATGGGTTGGATGTGTACCATCTGGGTGAGTCTTCCGGAATAAAGAAATTATGGCGATCTGTTTGTCGGAATTTAGTACCATGATAGGTGTCAACTTTAATTCGTCAGTGCAAAATCTAGATGGAATTTTATGATGGTATATCCATGGCTGAGGTGCAACCATTTTGAGGATAGGTGTCGACACTCGATTGAGTACAATGACCGTTGGAGTGCTTCCGTGCACTTTCATTGATTTTGGTGGGACTGCAAGTTCAGTGGTAACCTTAAGGATACTAGGAGCTGGCAATTAGGGGTCGATCATTGGTAATTCTATAATCAGCAAGGTTTCTGCTGAATTGCCAGTCGATGTTTGAATGCATTACGGGAGTTGTGTAACCGTGGAGTTTGGGGTAATCCGGTATCTACACATGTTGTGTTTGTGTCAATTTGAGGAACCAATTTATTGAAGATCGGATCGGACCAATCTAGTGATGGGAATTTCATCAAGGAAAGGACGATAAACCTTTATGGTAATGATTATTGGAGGAAGTAGTGAGACCGTCGAAGTAGACCTTAAGTAGAAATCGATTATTGAGGATACCGTGATGTGTCGGAATTAGAAGTATTTAAGGGTAATGTTCGCTTTGGGGTGACCTTGGTGGAAGTGATTAATTAAGATCGTAAGATGCTCTTGAGGTGATATGTACAATCTAAGGTTTGGAGGCAATCGAAATTTTATGATAGGAAAATGATTTGATAAGAACTCGATGTTCATTCTGTCATCGGTAAGGTATATTGAACCTTGGAATTCAGTTTGTGATGGCTCGTTAAGAGAAATACAGTGACAACCTTAAATGGGAGGTAATCGGTTTCGTATAGGAGGCAAGGTATCGTGAAGGCATCCCTTTTGCATAGAGAACCAAATGGTCTCGCTGAATACGACATTTGGGTGTTTGGTCGGTGCCAGATTTCGAGGACGAAATCTCTTTTAAGGTTGGGAGGATTATAACACCCATAATTTTGGAAATTCCCTTGATGGTAATACGGGAGTCGTTTGACTCTTGGAATGTAAAGATATTGAGAAATTAAGTAAGTTTTATAATGGAACCATCGGGAATTGAATAGGGAGCGAAAAACGCAAGAAACGGGGGATTTCAGAGGTCCCGCAGGTTGGTGGGCGACCCTAGGCCGCGGCCTAGGGGGCGTAAGTCGCTAGAAGTGATGCTGAGGAAGCGCGCAGTTTACTCCGCGACTTCCAAGCCACGGGCCAAACCACGGGGACGACCTGAGGGTTTTAAACTCGATTTTTGGGGATCTAACTTCATTCTCTCATAACTTTCTCCTCCTAAATCCGATTTTGGTGATTCTTGAACCTAGAATCTTGTCTTTTGGAGCTTTTCAAGTAGAGATAGAAAGGGGTTGAAGATATTGGGTAGATCAAAGGTTTTTGATCGAGGTAACCTACTCATCGCTTCATCTAAAAAGTTAGGGTTTGGTGTTCTTCATCTTCTTTTGTATTCTTAAGGTTTGGTAAATCTTTGTGAATGTTGTGGTAAGGAAACCTTGTGGAAACCTTGGATCTAGTAGAAGGATTCAAGATCTCATCTAAGAAGATTCAAGTTTTGGGGGTAAAACCTAGATTTAGCCTAAATCTAGCAAGGTGAGTGCAAGTTGATTTGTGAAAACGTTGTACATGCCAAAAATGTCTATTTTAGAGTATTTATGTGTTGTATATGATTATTATAAAATGTTGAAAGCTATGATGAGTTTTGCTACTTGAACAAGTAAGATTTTATAAATCTTGTGAAACACCATATTTGGGGTTTTTAGGCATTTTGACAAATAAGACATAAATGAAAGGGTTTTGGTGATTTAATGCATAAATGAGATTATTTGGTTAAAAGGCATATTTAGTGTTTGTTTTGGAGAAATGCTTAATTTTGTGTCATGGGACGTTTTGAAGGATTAAATGGTATAAAATCATTTCGAAAGTAATTTGTCCCAATCTAAACTGTGTTGGAGTTTATTCATGTATTTTAGGGCGTGTGTTTGCATGACGTGAGTCGATTGCGTTTTATTATTTGGAACCATTCTTGGTTGGTTAAAAAGGGTTTTGAGCACTTTAGCTCGATGTTGACTTAAAAGAGTCCTGGGGATAATTATCCGGTTTTAATGGCTCAATGTAAAGCTCGGTCTTGGTTTACATGCTAATGCACCGTGTTGCATATTGATGTTAATTACATGCTCGAGTGTGTTGGTCATTCGTGTGTAGTCATGTAATTATAGATTGTGTTGCATTGGATCCATAGGCACGTAAGTCAGTCTGTTTTGGATGGTGAATTGGGTATTGCAGGGTTGAACTCCGGTATCCATGTTTTACTACCGAAAACTTTACGAGTGGGCACTAGGAGGGTTGAGTCTGGTGGTGCTACCGAGGAGGTAGGCACTAGGACCTCCGCCGCTTGAAGTAATGCCTGAGAGGTAGTCTTTAAGTGTGTCGGGCCTTCGGGATGGAGTTCTTCGGAATGTTCATCAAGGTCAACTGACTTGAGGTGAAACTTGTTAAAGAAATCGTAAGGACACTTGGGCTGTCATGTCGTGAGGTGTCATGCGATTAACGTTGCATGGGTGACATATTTTTGTGTTCCACCACTCTTAACATATACGGGTCTCCCCCTTTGTCGGCTAACAATATTTTAAATATAATGACGTTTTACTTTATTGTCATTGGCATATGTGGTTGACCGTAAATGAGGACCTTAATACTGGATCTCCCTCCACGTATATTAAGGTTTGAATGAAGTACGTCCTCCTCATGCTTTGATAATTGGTTTCCTTTCAATTTATGGCCGCGTGAGTATTGGGCCTACCGTCCGTGTTTTTGGTAATATATTGTACATGCGGGTTTTAACCATGTTGTGTGGGTTGAGTATTTTACCCCACCCGTGTTTGGGTGTTTTGGGATGCAACGTTTTATCCACGTTTCTTAAATTGGGAGTCAATACCCATTTTCTTTTCGAGTGAGTTTTGGGTTGTATCATTTTATAAAGAATGTTTTGTAGTAGGGTGTCCACCTTTGAAAAATGCATGAAATTGGAAAAGAGTCGTCTTCGAGTTTAAAGTAAAACAATTGAAAGATTATGATTTTTAGTTGGGGTTTATTCCTTTAAAGATATATTTGTTCATGTAAAACTCTTGAACTCACTAGGCGTTAGCCTAACTTTTTTATTTGTCGGCATGTGCAACAGGTTCCGGTTGTGAATAGTTCTAGTAACCTATGAAGAAAGGAGTGCTAGATGTGTGTTCGAGGAGTGAATAGCTTGGTGAAGTCTTCCGCTTTTGTATTGGGAAGAGCAATTTGTGTTTGAGTTAAGTAACACCCGACTCCGGTTTAGTCCTTGTATCTTAATGGAGATAATAATTGTTGAGGTTAATTATAGAATTTTACCTTGAGGTATTTTGAGTTTTGATTTGTAGGAGGAAGTTTTGTTCCTCACTTGATGTTATATCAAAATTCTAAATTAGTTTCTCTTACCAAATTTGAGGGTGTTACAAGCACCGAGGCTCACATTCGCTCTCTGTCGATGAGTACCCCATCATGCCTCATTTTGCCCTGCAACATTTCCACCCCATGGTTGTTCTGGTGTTATTGATTTTGGGATCAGAAGCCAGAGTCGGTGAACTAGATCTAGAAGAAACTTCATCGAAACCCGATGGTTGTAGGGGTGGAGGAGTTAAGGAAATGGCTTCTAAAGGGGGTTGAGACGAAGTTGAGAAGGGAACGGGGTCACGGTGGTGGTCTCACTGAGGAAGAGAAGGAGGCCATGGTGGTGGTGAGGGGAGCAAGCAGTCGTCGATCGGAGCTCCGGGGGTTCTTCATCAGAAAATAGAGAAACTAGGACGATAGGTATATATATATATACATATATAGAGAGATAGAGAGAGAGGGGCATATTCATTTGCTAACCATGTCATTGGTGCTAACCATACTAACCAATCTCAACCGTAGATTGATGAGATCAATGGTCCACAATTAATTGATTTTTAATTAAAATAAAATATTCAAAACGGTTGATAAGAATTCATTGCATATATACACATGGGTATTATAGTAAAAGTATAATCCCTTTATTTTGGGGAACATGTGCCTAACAAATTTAAAACCCATTTAATTAGGGATTTCATCCTACAAAATTGGTTTATCCAAAGCAACACGCACGGACACCATTTTGTTGAAATCGACTCCAAAAATTACTCTCTACCACGTCAAATCACGAGTAAACCGACTAAAATCCTTTCGATAATCATGATCATCGTCAAAGTCGGGATCAAGAAATCGATATGGAGAAAAAAAATCTGAAGAATCGATCAAGAAATCAATTTGGAGAAAACGATCTGAATAATCGATCAAGAAATCGATTTTCAGGGCCATTTTTGTTGTTTCGATCTGAAGAATCGATTTGGAGAAAACGATTTCAAGAAATCTATTGTTTTCGATCTGAAGAAATCGATTTCAAGAAATTGTTCTACTCGCCTCATCCATGGCGGCATCCAGTGTGAAGACGATGATGGAGGGCATCCACGGATGAGATCCAAGAAAACAAAAAATCGATTCAGATTAGCAAACCTAGATGCTGATAATCAACAAAAGACGAACACCTTTGTGCTTATTCATGGAATTCATGTCATTAATATGCAATGAACTAATGATCTCTTTATAGTGCATATGTTCACACTTGCATACAGTGCATATATGCATATGTTTGCTGAAATATTATATGCATATGTGCACACTGGTATCTAATATGCATATGTGTACATTGAGCATATGCATATCTGCACACTGATATCTAATATGCATATGTGCACATTGAGTATTGTGAATATGTACATGTTGTATATGTGCATATCAGTTGATCTATTCTGCATTGGTTAAGATACACACTGACATCTAGACATGCATATATGCACATTAATCTTGCAATGTGAGTATATATGCACATATGAGCAGACTTGTATATGTGTAAGATTTGATAATTGTGAGACTTGGACATATGCACATATAGAAGTCTGCACGGTTCCAAAATCAATAAAAAAAATTCCCCATTCGATGAATTCCTCATTCGATGAATATAAAAAAATTTGGAGTTAGAAAGTTTAAATCTGCTTAAAATAAGGAATCAGATAACTTTCGAAAAAAGAAGATGCACATCCAATTTTAATTTTAAAATATTATATTTAATATTTAGATAACCACCATATTTAATAACTCATTGAAATATGGAAATACATTAAATAGGCGTGAATTATGAAATGCCCATATTACCCTTTGAGAATTAATAGGATTGAAGGAATGACATAAACTCTAGGATGATTCTGATTGGTTTAAAATTGGTTAGCACCAATGTCGTGGTTAGCAAATGAAGGGGACCCTACATATATATATATATATATATAATAGTAGACGGAGGTTCAAGGGAAAACCTCAAAAAAATGGAAAACTGAAGAACACTCTGGTAGCCCTTCATCTGAATGGTATGCACTTGTGCATACAGGTAATTTCTAACATGCATTTGTGCATATGCACAAGTGCATAATGGACTTGTGCATAAAAACCAAAAACAACATAATTTATCTGTATGCACAAGTGCATACCGTCCAGATGAAGGACTACCAATGTGTTCCTCAGTTTTTCGATTTTTTGAGGTTTTCCCCTGAACCTAACCCTATAATAGTAATATAATAATATGTTTTTTAAACTTTTAATAGAAAATGTTGAAATGACTATAATACCCTCTAATATATCCTAGTTAACAAATATTTTTAACGGTGTTAACGCACAGGGACTAAAGGCGTGTGAAATTGTTAACCACAATGACCATTTCCATAATTAATTCAAATTAGAGACCAACAGTGCAATAAAGTGTAAACGTCATGAACCAATCGTGTAATTTACTCTAGATTTTATGTTTCTTTTAGTTTAAAGCACATAATAGGCTTAAACCGTCTAAAACGGTCGGATCAAACCGTCTTTTTTATGGTCCGATTTAACTTGTTTGGTCACTTGTTACCAAATCGCTCGGTTTGAAAATTTTCTAAACTGCCATTATAGTTTGATTTTGTAGTTGTTGGGGGCGGGGGGTAAACCGACCAAACCGGACCGCAACACCCCTAATTATAATTGTTTTGATTATTATTTTTATGACAAACAAAAACCCCGTTAAAAGAAGGTTCGTGAAAGAAGATGTGAAAACAACATAGTATTTTGGAAACATGAGCATTTCAACATTTGAAAAGATAGTTAAGTGGCTTTAGAGCATCCATAATGTATGGGTTTTTTACCAAACTTTTTTATACCTTTTTTCTTACATATTATTGTCATCTTAACAACTTAAAAACCTCTATATATTTCTAATATGTGAAAAACCTAACCCAACTTTTTCATTGTTCTTTCAAACTTTTCGGCTCCCATCATTTTAACTTTATATCATTTATATTTTTATTTATAAAAATAAATACAATAAAATTCATACAAATACATATTTATTTATATTGAGAAAAATGCTATTAATTTAATTATGTATTTATTTTACATAATTTTTTTTAAATATTTTAATACAATATATATTATATATACATTTCTTATTATAAAACAATTAACCAATTTATAGTAAAAATCTAGCTACGTAAAAGTTGCTATTTTTTTAAGCAAGGTAAGTTGCTATTTATTTATAGTAAGAAATGTACAAAAAAATATTCTAAAAAATATACTTTAAAAATTAAAGAAAAAAAGAAGTTATTTTAAAAGTATGTACAATAAAAATAAAAAATTAAAAATAGGTTATCAAAAAATATATAAAAGTTGTATAAAAAGTATGTAAAATAAAATTAAAAAATGTTAAACTTAAAAATATGTATATCCGAAAATAAAAATTAGGTCATTAAGAAATCTGTTAGAATTGTATAAATATGTCAAATTTGAGATATTATTTTAAATCTAATTATTTTCATTATGTATTTACTTATAATATTTATTTAATAATTTATTTAAATATGATTACTTTAAATATAAATAAAACTGGTTAAATACGAAACTCTTGTAAAATTCTATAAAGTTAAATCTGATTAAATACGAAAAACCTACGAAAAAGCAGGTTGTGCAGTTACGACCTATGACGAAAAACCTCTCCACTATATGAAAAACCTCAAAAGGAGGTTTTTGCTTTTTTAAAAACCTTTCAAAAACCTCCTAAAAACTACATTGTGGATGCTCTTATCATGATAGAATAATGCTTGGCAGATGCTGTTTTTCCACGGCTATACAGAGTAAACTATAATTTTGGTCCCTGACGTTTACACCTTTTTTTGAAAATGGTCCCTAGGCTTTAATAACTATAATTATCATCTCTACTGTTTACATTTTGCTTTGAAAATCGTCTCTCGTCATTAACTCTGTTAAAAAAACTCAGTTAACTTCAGGAGTATTTTTCGTCTTTTTCTTTTACAAAGACAAGTTTTATAATTTTGTTTGAACCTAAGGGACCAAATTGTAATTTAGTCTAATTTATATATATATATATATATAGAAGGAGGATCAAACGAGAACAATAACTATTTAAATGAACACGAGAACTAACAAAATCATTGGTGATTTTATATTAACGAGCAAAAAGGCCACGTGGACCTGAAACCGCGGCCAAAGTCCTTTTTTCGTGTGTTAATATAAAATCACTAATGCTTTTGTTAGTTCTCGTGTTCTTTTTAATAGATATTGTTCTCGTTTGAACCTGACTCTACATATATATATATATATATATAGGACGGTAATCAATAAGAACCAAAAAAATGTTAGGAACCTTATGAACCAATCTCAACCATCTAATCGCTTCAATCTAACAACCTCAATTAATATTTCTGTTAGACCACAGTCTCATTGGATTCAAGATCATCCAAACTGAAGATCGCAATCTGAAGCTATGGCCGAAACGTCGACTCTCAATGTTAAAGTCTATGTCGTTTGTAATAAATATCAATGTAATTGTTTTAGTTTACTTAGATTTAAATATCTAAGTTATAGTATGGTAATAGTTAGATAAAGTTACTTAGTTAGTTTCTAGTTTACTTTATATTAGAAAATAATATCTAGATATTATCTAAGGTAGTGTGTTAGACACACTTGGTAGATTTGTGATATCTCAATCTCTCTAACAAGATCAGATCACAATTAACACACAAACACACACTTAAAGGTGTAAAAGAGAGAAAAACAGAGAACACAAATCTAAGCTTAAAATCGATTAACCTTGTAACTCGTTTGTTATAATCAATACAGGTTGGTAATCATTTTGTGTTGTTGTTTCTAAGAACTTGATATTAGCATTGTGTGGACCGACAATTTCATATATAATTAAGGAAGGACACGATGGTAATTTTTCATTTTCTTGATTATTTTCTATTTCCCTTTTTTATAGATATCAAAATTTAGAATCAATTATTATTTTATTTTTATTCAATCTTATACGATGTAATTTATATGTAATAATAAGATATTTTAATTTTCATTAATTGATAATAATATTTTATATCTCATTAGTTCATTGTATTATTAATTTAATTTTTTACCCGCTTACTTTCTCACATATACATTATCTAATGGTAATGTATATAAAAACATACATCTTTATAAAATATTTTTGACTATTTATATAATAAAAGCATTATATAGGAAAAGAAAATATAAATATAGAGATATTGTAATTAAAACATCACCTTTGAATTTTGGAAACACCAAAGTTTTAATTTACACAATGAATAATACAATGTGAAACACCAAAGTTTTAATTCACACAATTTAGTGTTGTGTTGAGATTGTGAAAACAAAACATAGTTGATGTAAAATGTGATATGAAAGTTAAACACTAAAAAGTTCTTTCATATTGTAAAACAAGATAATGTAAGTAAAGTGAAACAATAAAATATTGTTTCATAAGGTGAAACAATATAGTGTTGTTTCACAATTTTGAAAACGAACGTTGACGTGAAATATGATGTGAAACACTAAAGTGGTGTTTCATGTTATGAAATAACACAATGTTGCTAGTGTGAAACAATGTAGTGTTGTTTCACATGGTGAAACATTGTAGTGTTATTTGATATTGTGAAATAATCTAATGTCGCTAAATGAAACAATACATTTTTGTTTCACAAGGTGAAACAATGTAGTGTTGTTTCACAAATGAAAACAAAACAAAAGTTAACGTGAAATATGATGTGAAACACTAAAGTGTTGTTTCATATTGTGAAACAACATAATATCGTTAATGTGAAACAATGTAGTGTTGTTTCACATGGTGAAACAATGTAGTGTTCTTTCATATTGTGAAATAATATAATGTCGCTAAAATGAAACAATAAATTGTTGTTTCACAATTTGAAAACAAAACAAAACAAAAGTTGGCGTGAAATGTGATGTGAAACACTAAAGTGTTGTTTCATATTGTGAAACAACACAATATTGTTAATATGAAACAATGTAGTGTAGTTTCACTTGGTGAAACAATGTACTGTTGTTCACAAATGTGAAAAGAAACCAAAATAACGTTAAATGTGATATGGAATACTAAAATGTTGTTTAACAAGGTGAAACAACATACGAGTTAAATCATTTTTTTTTTCATGTAAAAATTGCAATTATTAAAAAAAAATGTAAAAAACCAAAAATATAATGATACTCATGTCAAATTAAAAAAAAAATGTTTGCTTTTTATATAAATTTTTTGATTAAAAATTTTATTGTAATTAATATATTTTTGATTTAAAAAGGAGGCGGTATTTAATTTCAATTATATAATTTCAATAAGAGATAAAAAGTGAAGAGATTTACTTTTATGCCCTTTTAAGAGTTATGTTTGTATGTTAATGACTCCATATATGCAAAATGTTACCTCACAACTCTCACCATTGATTAATTTTGATTGTGGTTGAAATTGGTTCTTATAGTTTTCAACATTTTTGTGGTTCTCATTTGATTTAACCCATATATATATACGTACATACGAACACAGACATCTCTAACCACCTCCTCCGGCGACCACTCCGACCAACTCCCCACCCTCCTCACGCACATGTTATATATATATATATAATCACACACACACACCCTTACAACTAGACCTGACAAAAACTGACACGACATGTTAACCTGACACGAACTCGACACGAAATAAACGGGTTTGGGTAATACTTTTCAACCCGTTTAACTAAACGGGTTGACACGACACGACATGAAAATTAAACGGGTAAGGTTAGGGTCAAAAATTTCAACTCGAAAATGACCCGAATAACCCGTTTATATATATATATATGAATTTTATAAGTTTCGTTTTAATGCTTTGGATTTTTAATGTTTTAGATTTGGTTAGAAATTATAAGTTTGAACTATAAAATTTAGATTTATAATGCTTTCATTTGAATTTTGGATTTGTATTTTTTTGTGAATTTTCGATTAGTTTTTAGTTTTACAAGTGTTAAACGGGTTAGGTGGGTCATGTCAGGTTAGGCGGGTCGGGTTAGGGTTGAGATTTTCTGACCCGTTTATTAAACGGGTCGGGCTAGGGTTAGGAATTTTCAACTCGTTTAACTTTGAACCCGACACGTTTGTCAGGTCTACTTACAACCTCACCTTTCTTATTACCATGGATGATTACGTCATGCAGTGAGCGAGGGGCCGTCGGTGGGAGGTGGGAGTAACGTCACTGTGGTCGATGGAGATGGTTTACGAGGGGCGGGACGATGGAGATGGTTCACGGGGTTGGTGAGGGTCCCCGACACTGTATGTATGTATATGTATGTATATATTTATATATAAAATAGAGTAAACTACAATTTATGGGTCTATAGGTTGCCGGAGATAGTGGTCGGAGCATGTGAGGTCACCAGAGATGGTGACCGAAGCATGTGATGTCACCGCAGATAGTTCCGGCAGTGGGTGGTGTGATGTGTCTTAGTCTTGGTCGTTGTATACATACATACATATATATATATACATGACGGTGGAGAGAAGGGAGAAAAACAAAGAGGAGTTTTAGGAAAATGGAGTGATGCAAGGTTTCTTGTCTGAGAAGGAAGATGGGGAATGATGTAAGATTTCTTGAAATTTGTAGATCGGGAAGGAAGATGGAGGAAGAAGAAGGAAGAAGAGTTTTAGGAAGATTGGAAGAAAGCCATATGAGAAAAAAGGAAAAATGGAGGAAAAAGGAGTTTTAGGAGAAGAGAGATAAGAAAAGGACAAAAACAAAAAAAGACAAAAAAAGTGTAAAAAGACGAAAGTACTCCTCACTTAACTGAGTTTTTTAACGGAATTAACGACGAGGGACCACTTTCAAAGCAAAATGCAAACAGTAGGGATGTTCACTGTAGTTATTGAAGTTTACGGACGATTTTCATATAAACGTGTAAACCTCGAGGACCAAAATTGTAGTTCACTCCGGCTATAAATCCAACACTATTTATTGTTATTTTTAGAGTAAATTACAAATTTGGTCTATGTAGTCTGTTGTTTTTCTTGGTTTTGGTCCCTATAAAGTTTTTATTGCAAGAAAACCCTAATTATATACAAAAGTGCTCGGTTTGGGTCCCTCAAACTAACTTCATTAGATTCCCTCCCGTTAAACCCCTCGCGTGACTTGCACATGAGGGTATATAGGTCATTTTGCCTCTTTTTTCATTTTTCACTAAAAATAGCAAACCACAGGGACCAAAATTATAATTTACTATATATATATAGAGAGAGAGAGAGAGAAAGAGAGAGAGAGAGAGGGAGGGAGGGGGAGAGGGTGGAAAGTTCATACGAGAACGTTAACTATTTAAAAAAAACAAGAAAACAACAAATTATGTGCAAAATCATTTATGATTTGGCATTAACGGCCAAAAAAATGGACGCGGACGACTTTGCCCGCGACTTAAGTCGCGGCAAAGTCGCGTGAATCATATGATTTTGTAGGTGAATCATATATGATTTTGTATGTACTCAGCGTTCTCGTGTTCTCTTAAATAGATATTGTTCTCGTATGAACTCACTTATATATATGTATATATGATGCAATATACAGTTAAACCAGAGACTCACCGTCTCCGCCCGACTCTCCATTGCAAACTTCTGATCAAACCCCTCAAATCGTCACTTGGAACACCATCGCCACCCTTCCCTTCCCATCGCCACCCCTCTCATTCACTTGCCTTTTTCTCGTCTTTTGGGTTTCTTCTCCAAACCCACCATCGACTGCTCTTGATCTGTTCTCCATCATCGTTTCTTCTCGATCTGCTCTCGACTTTTTCTCCACTCCGATGACGGAAGGGTAGATTTTAGAATTTAAGGAGGATCAAACCTAATCGTTTTCTTGAACCTTTAAAATGAGGGTGGCCTTTTGGATTGGTATTTGGTAACATGGTTGATGGTTTTGTGGATGGCGACTTGAAGGAGATGGAGGAGTCTTGTTTGGTTTTTGTCATGATGAAGGTTAATAGGGATGAAGGAGAGTGTTAGTGCAAGTGTTTTTGATGAATGAATGTGGTGGCGACGGAGGGCGGACGACGAATGGTGGTGGTGGTATGTGTGTGTGTCTATATATATATAATAATAATAATAATAATAATAATAATAATAATAATAATAATAAAATAAATTGTAAATTTGGTCCATGTGGTTTATTGTTTTTAGTGAAAACAAACATAGTAAGTAAAATGACTAAAATGCCCTCATGTGCAAGTCACATGGGGGGTTTTAACGGAGGAAATCTAACGGAGTTCGTCTGAGGGACTCAAACCAAACATTTTTACATACCACGAGGGTTTTCTTGCAATAAAAATTTTGTGGAGACCAAAACCAAGAAAAACAACAAACCTCAGGGACCAAATTTGCAATTTACTCTCATTTTTATTTAATATAAAAAATAAATATTTTTATACTAAAACTATTAACAAAAAGCTTTTGCTAAAATTCTTTTAACTATGTCAAGATATAACAAAAAATATTACTCTTTCTGTCTCAAAATAAATGTCCAGAATAAAAAAGATATACAATTTTAAAAATATATAATTATTACCATTTCTAATATTAACAACAAAATAATTTTAATTATAGTGACTCACTATAGTTAAAATTATTCTTTTGTTAATGGGTGGAATTTTTTCCAGAATGGAAAACTAAATAATTACTTTTTGAAAATGGACATTTATTTTGGAGACAAAATAAAATAATAATGTAGACAATTAGGGCGCGTTTGGTTCGCAGAATGGAATTTGATGGAATTGAAATCCATCAAAGGAATTTGACTTTGAAAGAATTGAAATGAAATTTGACCAGAGTTGGTTGGTAGAAATTGGATGAAATTCAATTCTTTCACTTTAGGCAAGGAATGATGAATTCTTTGATTTGTGGAATTCAATGGAATTCAAATGATTCCATCATGATCAATATGTGAACCAAACAAATGAATTGAAATTTGGCCAAATGAATTATTCATTCCAATTCTTTTAAAATTCATGAACCAAACACCCCTTAGTTTAGATCGTAGAAAGTAATAAATAAGTTTAATTTTAAAAATAAATAAATTATAAAAAGTAAAATTTTACCTTTTGAAAATGAACATTTTATTAATTTTTTTTAAAAACATTATTTCAAAAGACACGTTAAGACGTCATCACACCAAATCTTGTATTATGTTGGTGCAAACTGTAAGAGCATCTTCAATGAAGGTTCTTATAAGAACCTATTTTTTTTTACTTTTTGGTGCCATCTCATTTCCACCTCATCAAATTAAACATTCACATAAAAGTCCACAATGGTAGTTTTTATAAGAACCTCATTTTTGTGGGTCTTATGCATTTGTCAACATCAATAATTATTATATGTTTATAAATAAATATCAAATATTTAATTTAAGTACCAATAAGAATGAGAACATTGTCACTTCACACCAAACATTAAGATAAGAACCAAAGTTTTTATTTAAGAACCTAAAGGGGTTAAGGTTCTTATAAGAACTCTCCACAATATTAGTTCTTACAAGCCATTGCACTTTTTGCTTATAAGAACCTTACATTGGAGATGCTCTAAATAATCTCCGATCCGATGTTTAATACTATTTTTTTAAATCAGAACGGAATATATATATATATATATATATATATATATATATATATATATGCGAAATATCGTGTGATAAGTTGAGTTAACGGTGAGAAGCGTGAGAAGTAGATCTAAATCGTTGATCACTTAATCTCATTCCCTCCCTTGAATTGCGCATTAGAAGGGAATTGATCCGGTGCATTTTATCTCGGTCATCTCATCCTAATATAGATTCATTTCTCATCCAACAGTTGATAACCTTTTCTCACACTTCTCACGTTAACCTCAACTTCTCACCGGAACCCAACCCAACCCTATATATATATATATATATATATATATTTTTTTTTTTTATTACATAAATTTTAAATACTACTCTTATATTTATTAGTTTTACAAATTATCCCCATATATTTTATATTTTAATAATAACTTAACAAATATTTTATTGTTTTGTAATTAATCAAAATTAATATTTTTTCAAAAATTAGTTGAATGTCAAAAAATTAAATTTATTAAAACTTAAAAGTTAATAAAACTTTAATTTCTTAGGATGATATGTAACACCTCGATTTTTGAGTTTGGCCAGATTGAAGAAGGATAACATCCAGTGGTCGGCGCGAGTTACCGCGCGACTTGGACCGCGCGGTGGTCTGTTCATTTGCGGCTCTAGTGGTTGGCGCGAGTTACCGTGCGAGTCTGCCCACGCCGCGACCCGTGCGGAAACCCCTGTGCGTCTTTTTAGCTGAAAATCGGCCTAAATCCCTTTATTCTCAAAATTTCCACCAAAGAACTCTCTCTCAACTTCTCCCTCTCCATTAAATCCAAACCTAGGGTTTCTTCAAACTTTACCTACCTCACTTCTTGCTAAGAGTTAAGAGTATCCATCAAGGAGTCAAGTTAGAAGCACTTAACCACCATCTCCATCTTCATCTTCTCCAAGGGATCAAATATAGGGTTTTAGGTTTTCTTCAAAAACCCACTTGGTGAGTTCCTACTATCATTTTTCCAAACCTTATACATGTCAAAACATACATTTTAAACTCCTATATATCTCCTTGGTTTTGGATTAATGTTTATTACATTTTGACCTAACTTGAGTTTTGGGAGATTTTAGGGTTTCCAATCATTTTCAACTAAAATGAAGGGTTCCATTCTATATGTAGTAAAATAAAGTACTACTTGCACATTTTTGGTGAGGTACTTGAAAGAATGTATATAATCTCATTTTATGATTTTCATTCTTATCAGCAGTTAAACTTGGAAATGCATATTTAGAAATAAATGTTATTGAGATTTATATGTTTAACTATAGTTGGTCACAAATGAAATTGTGACAAGTCTAGACTATTACTAGTGGATCCATAGGTATTGAGTCGACTTATATTTTGGGATGTTTTTCCCCCTTGTAGCTAGTGGAGATATTTGACCCTCGGAGGCCACTTGGTACGGTTATGTGGGACCGATTACTAGCCATTGATCATAATGTAATCCTAGTGAACGAGTATGACTTGGTTTCCTCAGGTGCCCTCTCCCACATCTTAGTACGAATCGACGTTGTTCATGGCCATGGATTCCAAGTATTTAGCTCATAACTCGGATTGTGGCTTACTTTTGTGTTCGGCTACAATCCTTGGTAAATCGGGTATCCCCTGTCATCGCAAGATGAATTTTTGGACCGAAAGGTCCTTATGTGTCAAATATTTCAATGGTAAACTAAACTTTTTTGAAAAGATTTCCTTTTGTTACAATTATCAATGTTTCTTTAAATATATAAACTGTATGTTCTCACTAGGCTTTAAGCCTAACATTTTTTCTCAAATGATGTGTATAACAGGTTCCTTTAGTGGTGGGTTGCCAAATGTAACATCCAGAATTTCAGGTAAGTATAAAGTTTTGTTAACCTTATGATTTTGTGTTTAACGAAGTGGAATTTATATGCTTAATTGCTAATTTGTTTAAATGAGGTTATTTGGTTGGGTTTGGAAGCTTTAGAACCATCTTTGGGAAACAGTGAACCACGCGACTTACGCCGCAGGTGGAAGTCGCGGCACAAGCCGCATAGTCCACTGGATTGTGCGCCCTTGAGGAAGCGCGCGACTTATGCCGCGGGTGCAAGTCGCGACATAAGTCGCGGGGCGACCTGCAGTCCCCAAAACCCCCTTTTCTCCGATTTTTCTCCCATTATTTCATAACTCTCTCTCTCTCTTTTGGCGATTTTGCTCTCAAGAAATCAATCTTTCCCTCACCAAACCCTAATCTCATTAAATACAAACTCTTTTGGTGGTTGGATCTTTGGGTCTTGCATTTACTTTTCTCAAGGGAGCAATTATTAGGGTTCTTCAAGTTCCATCTTCATCGTCAAGTCTCATCCCTCCAACTTCTAGGGTTTCCTATTTTCTAGGTTTTGGTTCAAAAACCTAGATTGTGAGTTTACTAAACCTTTGTTAAAACTATATGCACATCATATCCTTCTATTTGTCATTATTTATCTCTATATGTTCAAGTATTTGGGTTTTCTCATGAAGATATGTTGGAAATGTGGTTTTATATGATATGCCATGTCTTACTCTAAATGTACAAGTATTTGGGGCTTTTCTCTTGAATATATATGATAGGTGTACTTTGATATGATAAATGTACATATGTCTCGGTATTGAGATGGTTTCTAGTTGGAATCCCTTTTTGGTGATATATTTGATATGCATGATGAACATGATTATCATTTGGGTCTCATAATGGACTTAGGTGATAGGATGGTAACATAGTACCCATGGTTGGTATCGAAATGTTTTGGTTGAAATATACCTCAAGACCTCCTATATAATATGTTGGACGAACTAAGTCAGTAGACACTAGGAGGATGTAGTCTTGGGCGCCACCGTGATGGTATGTGCCTAGACCTCCACCATTCGGGGTAATGGCATGGTTGTAGTCCTCGGATGTGCCGGGCCTTTCGGGTGTCTCTTGTTAGAGGGCATCAAGGTATATCGACTCTTTGGGTGGAACTTGATTGGTGTTATGGGTCTCCCCTATTGACTTCACATATGTTGAACTCTGGTTAACTGCTGATAAGAATTGTAACTGTTCATGCATGCTTATTATTGTTCAGCTCACTAGGATTTTTGGCCTAACACTTGTTTGGTGTCGATGTGTATCTCAGGTTCTAGCGGCGCCGGTCCTAAGCTGACATAGTGCTTGAGTGAGAGCTTGGGGAATACCTGGATATGGACATTTATTGGATAGAAGAATTTTGGGAATTATAGATAACAACCCTTTTGTAAATTCTTTTCTAGTTATAGAAATTAGATTAGTTGGTTGTTAATTTATTGTCCGTTAAATTACAGTTGTGATTAAACAGGTTTGTATTATTTCCCCATTTTTGGGAGGCTCGTGCTTTGGCAATTTTTATACCACATATTCGTTTTTCGGATTTTTTTTATCCCTATTTTTAGGGTGTTACAAGTTGGTATCAGAGCTTTAGTTTAAGTGAACTAGGTATTGTTTTAGCATACCTAAACTTAAACTTTAGAGTTTATAGTTTCACTGTCCACTTGGGGTAGGAATCCTAGGTGGGGAGAGCGTTAAGATTACGGAATTACTTTAATTGAAAGTTGTAATAATGGTGACAAGAGTTCTTGTGTATGGTTCGTTCATAATTTCACTTAGCTACTGCTATTATGAATGCATTGTTACATTAGCATACTTGGTTTACTGTTATTATGATAATTGATGAAGGTATTAGTACGTACAATGAGTTCAACTCGTTTAGTCTTTTCTCAATCTATTTCTCGTGCGTGTATGGCAGATCGAAATGGTAAACACTCGGAGTAGAATACCAAGCACGCCAGAGGGTCAATTGGAGGTGGAATCTACTGCTGATCGACCTCCTGTGGGCGTAGCTACCGAGGGACCTCCCATACCCCCAATCTTGGGAGGAGGACCTGAGCATATTCCGCGCCGGAACCTTAATGCGGATAATGCCATCATGGGAGAAGTTACCTTGGAGACCCGGATTCGGGATAGCATGATGTTGTCCATGAACTCCGCCATGGCCCAACAACAAGAGTTCTTTATGAAACTCTTAGAAGATCGAGACGCCAGTAATCGACAACCGGAGACAATGGCGGAAAACATTGTTATGGGGTCAGGTGGACCAATTGTTGTGTCTATTGAGGATCGAGCGGATAATGGGATCAAAGAGAATGCTAAGGGGTGCACTTACAAGGCGTTTCTGGGGTGCCACCCTAAAGAGTTTGCGGGTTCAGACAACCCGGTTGCATGTATGTACTGGCTCAAGGAAGTGGAAATGGCCTTTGAGTCCAGTGAGTGTGATCTCTCTCAATAGGTCAAGTTTGCTTCTCAACTACTTCGGGGAGAGGCTTTGATTTGGTGGAATCTCACTAGATCCGCCCTCACTCCGGAAGTTCTGGATAAGCTAACCTAGCCGGTGTTCAAAGAGAAGATCATGGATAAATATTGTAGTGAGCGTTCGTTGGACAAGCTAGAGCGGGAGTTTCGAAATCTGAGGAAGGGGAATCTGTCCATTGTCGGGCACTCCAGACTCTTTTTGGAGAAATTGAATTTGGTGGGACATCTGGTCCCCGATGAAAGGTTGAAAATGAAGGCCTATCAACAAGGCTTACCGGCCGAGATGTGAACGGCGGTAAGGAATTCTAGAGGAACGACTTTACAAGAAGTCATCGAATAATCCTTACTAATTGAGGATGACATCAATGCGGAGAAGGAAGAGAGAAGGCTAGTTGGTGAGAAACGAAAGTGGGAAGGGCCATATGGGCCCGTTCGTCAATCAAGACCCTTTGTAAGCAGGGAGATCGGGTGATCATCGTTGTGAGGATCGGTGGTGCCACAAGTGCAAGTCAAAGCACTCAGGGCCATGTGCTCCAAGTACTTACTCGGGTCCTGTTGAGTGTGCCAAGCGTGGCAAGAAGGGCCATGCATTTCGGGATTGCTCTATTCGAGGGCCGATTTGTTTTGAGTGTCGGGAACCGGGGCACATGAAGAAGGATTGCCCAAAGCTTGTGGGCGGAAACCAAGGGAATTCTTTTGGATCGACGGCGCGAGTCGAGAAACCGTCGAGAGCACCGAGCCGAGCTTTTCGGATGACTATCGAGGAGGCAAAGGAGACCGCGGATGTTATTTCGGGTACGTTTCTAGTAAACTCCTTGCCAGCTCGTGTTTTGTTTGATTCGGGTGCTACGTGTTCTTTTGTGTCGAATGCCTTCTGTAAACTTTTTGTCACTCCTATTAGCGTCCTTCCCGATGCGTTAGTGGTAGAAATAGCTAATGGGGATCAAGTGATCATCCGAGACCGTTTTTGCGATTGCACTCTAGAGATTGATGGGAATTCTTTCGGAGTAGATTTATTACCTATGGCTATAGGAGGGTTTGATGTAGTCATAGGTATGGATTGGTTAATGAGGCATAAGGCGGACATCTTTTGCTCCAAAAAGATGATCCAAGTGCCATTGCCGAAAAATGGTGTGGCTACCATTTATGGGAAGAAAGGAAAGAGGAATAATCCCATTATTTCATCCCTTAAGGCTCGCAAGTTCTTAGCGAAGGGTTACCCCTCGTACTTGGCCTATGTGGTGGACGCGAATAAAGAAAAGAAGTCGGTAGAAGATGTAGAAGTGGTGCAAGATTATTCGGACGTCTTTCCGGAAGACTTACCTGGGTTGCCACTGAAGCGGCAGGTAGATTTTCAGATCGACCTCACCCCGGGAGCAGCTCCGATAGCCCGTGATCCATATCGTTTGGCACCGACGGAAATGAAAGAGATGATGACGCAACTTCAAGAGTTGTTGGAGAAGGGCTTCATTCGACCGAGTTCGTCACCTTAGGGAGCACCGGTTTTGTTCGTGAAGAAGAAGGATGGATCCATGCGGATGTGTATCGACTACCGAGATCTAAATAAAGTCACGGTGAAGAATAAGTATCCTTTGCCTTGCATCGATGATCTTTTTGATCAACTTCAGGGCGCGGGATGCTTCTCAAAGATTGATCTTCGATCCGGATACCATCAGGTAAGAGTGAAGAAAGAAGATGTTCCGAAGACGGCGTTCCGAATGAGGTACGATCATTATGAGTTCTTGGTGATGCCTTTCGGCTTAACCAATGCTCCGGCCGTATTCATGGATTTGATGAACCATGTGTGTCGCCCATTCCTGGATAAATCCGTGATCGTCTTCATCGACGATATTTTAATATATTCCAAGGATGAGTCCGAGCATGGAAAGCACTTATGGGAAGTATTAGAAGTTCTAAGAAGGGAGAAACTGTTTGCGACATTCTCGAAGTGCGAATTCTGGCTCCAAGAGGTGCAATTCTTGGGGTATGTGGTATCAAAGGACGGAGTAAAAGTGGACCCGACAAAGATCAAGGCAATGATGAGTTGGGAGCCTCCAACAAGTCCGACAAAGATTCGAAGTTTCTTGGGTTTGGCGGGCTACTACCGGCGTTTCATTCAAGACTTTTCCAAGTTAGCTACACCGCTCACTTCTCTTACAAGGAAGAACGTCAAATTTCTTTGGACTGATGCACAAGAGCAAGCCTTTCAAACGCTCAAGAGGAAGTTGTGTGAAGCTCCGATCTTGTCCTTACCCGAGGGATCGGAAGACTTTGTTGTGTATAGTGACGCTTCCAAGATGGGGCTTGGGTACGTGCTAATGCAAAGGGGAAGGTAATCGCCTACGCGTCACGACAATTGAAGGATCATGAGAAGAATTATCCGACTCATGACTTGGAGTTGGCGGCGGTAGTTTTCGCGTTAAAGTTGTGGCGACACTATTTGTATGGGACAAAGTGTACTCTTTTAACGGATCACAAAAGTCTCAAGTACATCTTCGATCAAAAGGAACTCAACATGCGACAAAGAAGATGGCTCGAGCTTTTGAAGGATTACGATTGTGACCTACCATATCATCCTGACAAGGCCAATGTGGTGGCGGATGCATTGAGCTGAAGGAGTTATGATGGTGGTGTCAAAATGTCCCTTACAAGGATCGATGTGGTATCAAGTTTGTTGGAGAGTATCAAGTCGAGTCAAGTGGAAGCACTTAAAGAAGAGAACCTATAGATCCCAGTTACAGTGCAATCACGAACAATATTAATAAATGAAGAACAATGAATGAATCACAACCTCTAGTCATATGATTGATATTCAATAAAGGTTTAGGTTTACAAAGATAATTTCTAATAAGCAAAAGTAAACCTATCGACTAGAATGATAATGAATAATGCGACTAAAACTGAATAATGAACTAAACCACGCCTTATATATGGTGCGTACAAGACTAATGGGCTTTAGGCCTAATTACCCAATAAACTATGAATTAATTACAATATGCACCCTGAACTTCTATTTAACATACAAACTACCCTAACAATCTCCCCCTTTAAATAGAAGTTCATAATCACGCCAGTTAGGAACATGAGTTTTTCGGAAACCAAAACTGATCTCGAAGTGGCGCATTGACGTTCTGTACTCCAACCGTTCTTTAATAATACCCAGTGCTTCGAGAACAAGACTCTTGTATTTCGGATCCAGGAACTGAATACCTTTATCATCTTGATCAACAGAGTTCTTCAACTTGTCTCTAAGCAATAATAAAGTACCATCACAGAATCGAGCAATATGACTAAATCGAATAAAACGCATATCACCTTTGTCGTTCGCGTATGTCATGCTGAATTCTGGAAAATTTAGAACAGTGAAAGCTGGTACGTTCTGGGCATCTGTTGGAATACTTAAATCAGGTTTAAGAAGATTGATCTTTGCTTGATTGCTTTCTAACCCGATATGAAAATCTTCTACTGAGGCAAGCTTCATAGCACACTTCATGTATCTCTTTACAGCTTCGAGTGCATCTGTAACTTCCCCAGGTCTAATAGTTCTGGTCTTCAAGTCTCTAAGCAGGAATAGAAGTTCTCATCGTTCAAGACGTGCAAAATCAGCTTCAGAAAAACTCCACTGCTTACCATCTTCTCTTGTCACTATGAAGAAGGAATACTTTACGGTCTTGAAGTAGCAAGCGTGAATCTGATCGACCGATTTAATTCTTAGATTTGTCTTGTTTTACTGATCTTTGAGATAGTTGTGTACGAACATAACCTCGCATTGCTTCTCCCTATTTTTTATTGACTGAAGACCATGTACTACAACTTCATCATACTTACGAATCCAATGAGCAAAGAGTTTCTTCTGAATTTCTTCAAGGAATGGAACATTAATCCTAACTCTTTCCCATTTTACCGGCTGAACTGGCGGAGTACGATCAGTTCCCGAAACTGGTGATGCTGGAGGAGATCATTCAGGAACATCTGACTATGGAAGATCAGGGTGAACTGCTGTATAAGTCAAAAGTGGTACCTCGACAGAAGTTTGTACATCTAGCTGATAATCTTGAGCCATAAATTCGGAATTTAGAAGCTCATCTATCTCGGCCTGAAAGACTACCAACGCTCTTTCGGTGTTGACCGGTTCTTCTGTCGGGTCTGTATCAGAATACGGATCCACTATGATAGCCCAATGTTCAGGATCTAGCGATGAACCTCCATCTTGTTCCTCAGGATTTTCAACCGTTGGAATATCATATAATACCAAATCCATAATATGCTCCTATACCTGTTCCTGCCCTTCCGGTTGAGTACCTGAACCCGAACCCCTTTCTGTTTCCACCTGTACTGTACCCACTGTCTGTGTTGTCTCCGGCTCAGATAATCTTTGGCGCTTCTCCCCCTCATGATGATCAGGATCATCCTTGTCATCATGTTTGCGCTTGAGCCTCTCTGCCTGGCTTCGGCAAGTGTCTTCCAAGGATGAAACTCGTTCAGTCAATACAGACACTGTGTGCTGCAAAGACTGAAGGAGTGTTGTTTGGTGCTGGAAGGCTTCAGGAGATATAGTGGGTGGGGGTGTTGGAGTAGATGCTTGGGCACGTAGTAGGGAAAGTAGATCGACATCTTGGGTGGGTTCGATTTGAGATTGGGCAAGTAGTTTGGCTAGGAGGATGGATTTGAGGTCATCTATAGACATATCGGAAGCTGTATGCGAGGGTGGTGGTGAAGGAGGTAGTGATTCAGGCTTAGTAGCTGGAACTTTGCCTTTGATCAGTCGTTTTAGAGCATCTACCTCTTCCCTCATCTCGGAACGCATGATAGAGTGGACAGCCTTTAGGGAGCCGTCCAGAAATTCCCTTGAGACTAACTCAAGGTGACTAACTTCTGGGTCACTCAGACTTCCAGCTGTGGTGACGACTGTAGAAGTCGCACCACCTACGTTCACAGCTGGCGTAATAATAGCTGTGGTAGGACTTCCACCCAATCCTCGTAAACCAACAGAAGTTGGAATTACTATGGGTGTTCCGGTCGGGCCACTAAGGCCTCCAGCAGTAGCCGAAAAAGGTACCTGTGTCATAGGCAAAGGAGATATAACATCAAAACGCTCTAGACGCTGTGCACTCAAAGAAGCCAAGGACGGGGGCTGCTGTCCTCTTGCTTCAATACCAGTACTCTCCAAGCGAGAGACCGGTAGCGTTTGTGCTAAATCCCCGTGAGTAATTGAAACCAACATCTGTTGAGAGATGTCGGAGTGGCTAGGGGGGGTGTGCATTTGCGTCGCTAGGTCCACGACGACTTCTTCAATACCCTGTCTCAACACATGAGACTGGGTAGCAGATGTGGCTACCTGGCTGGACGAGGTTAGGGGGAGGTCAACCATAGATGGTTGCCTCATCACTCGTGTACGCTCGAAATTATGTTTACTCTTTCGTTCCTTCTCTCTCCTCACATTTTCATTTTCAACTATATCTCCCTCCGCTCTCCTTATCTCTCCAGGTGAAGGCTCGTCATCGTCACAATCAGAGTCAGATGACTCATCACTTGATTCCGATGCTCTGGTGGTTGATTCCGACTGGGTAGTGCCGGATGGATCTGTTGTCTCCTCAGATTCGGTGGCAGAAGAGGACTGAACTTGAGCGGTTTCTATAGCTGTGTCCTCTTCCACCGTCTGAGAGGCTTTCGGTGATGGTGTAGGTGTTCGGTGTGAAGTACTGGCCTAGCTTTGTCCAACGGCGCTGCCCGCTCCAGAACCCCTCACAATATTTTCTCTCTACACACCCTGTCCGGGAGCCCCAGCCCTCTAGACTCTACCGCCTCTCATACGTGGACCCTCACGTCGCTCAGGTCTCACTCCCTGGGGAAGTCCTTCCGGATCTGGACGGACCATAGGAGCTGGAATGTTGTGTGTGCGCCTATAATATATCACACTCAGCGCCGTTGGACTCGCATAGGCCAGTAACCCATCAGGTATGCGTCGGGCAACTAGATTTTCTAGTTCAGGGCGATTTGGGATGCGATGGGTTTGGTTATGAGGACAGGTCGGATGTGAAGTGCAACGAGCAATGGTCGGGTGAAGATCCATGTAGTTTCGGATACAGATCTGGAGAAATCGCATGTACAGAATGAAATTCCGTCGTTTAGTAGCGTTGTCTCGGACCTTCTGGACTAGCTCGAACCATAGAATGTCCGCATAATCGGCATGTTGGTGGAATGCCACAGCATGGAAGAGGCGTAGTATGTTGATACTTGTCTGATCGATGCCTTTTGTAATGGCCGATAGGCACCGATTGAGATACGTGAAGAGCGTATACCATATGGTGGTCAGATTCTTTCGGTTGAATGTGGATGGTAAACGGAGAGGTGTGCGGTAACCCAAAGACTGAATGTCTGAACAGAGAATAGCTTCGGGGACGATCAGATCAAAATTGTTTCTCCCTGGAAAGGAATTTGCGTTAGGCAAGCGGAGAAACTGGCAGAATAGATCTCGAGTAAGCAGTACGGTTGTTGTGTCAATTCGGCCCTCCAGATGAAAGCCATCGTCGGCCTCCACAGGAGTAAGTGATCGCCAGAATTGTTGCAAGTAGATATGTGGTACATCAGCGGTCTCCGTAAGAGCGTAGGAGAGAGGGTGGCCACGGAGGATCTCGATCATCACTTGGTATTGGCACTCAGGTTGAGTGACGTCGAGATGGAAATTGTTCAGAGTGAGAGTAAACAAATCGAAGCAAATCCAATCAAACAAAATTCTACCCTTGGGATTGGTGTGTAACCAATCGACCGGTGTCACCTAGTCGACCGGTGTCGACCGGTGTGTACCATGTTGACCGGTGTCATCTAAACAAACCCAAAAACAATCGATTACCAAACTTGAAACCACATAATCGATTTGATTGAAACAAGAGCTGTAAACGACCCCCTCAATCGACACAAAGTCGATCTAAAAACAAACCCCGTACCCATAAATCATCGAAGAGGCGATAAGGGTGGGGGCTTCGGTCGATTAGCCGTAGCCGGAGGTCGGCGGGAGTGAGTCGATAGGTCCGACGGCGGCGATGAGTCGGTCTAAAGAAGCGTCGATCGGGGTGAGGAACCTCGACCGGAGGTCGATATAAACCTAAATCGATAGTGAGATCGAGGTAGCGAGAGAGAACAGAGAGTGAGATAGACGTACCTGAGATCGATGATGTGGCGAGGACGAGGGAGAGAGAGAAAAAGATCGAGAGCGAGAGAGATTGAGGGATAGGGAGCGAATGAGAGAGATTGAGAGCGAGAGATGGAAAGAGGGAAATCAAAGAGCCCGGGGTGATTTAAACCCCCGGGTCGTGATTTATGTGAGAGTCGGGTTGGGCTAGGGTCGGTACGGGCCGAGGTCGAGTTGGGCCGGTTACCTGTATGGGCCGATCCAATCTAAATAAAACGATTTTTTTTAGTTAATAAAAAACTTGAATTAAAAAAAATAAACACAAACCTAAGGAATGGAAAATAAATAAATAAAATAGAGGTACTGAAAACTTAAGGAATAAGTGCAAACGCCTCCCCCTCAGATTAGGAACTACTTACTCTTAAAGGATTGTCGCTCCCCCTTGACGATAGCAGGTAGGAAACGGGATACAAGATAAACTTACCTGCTCCCCCTCGAACGGAGAAACTTACAGATTGTTATTCGATAGAGCTCCCCCTTAATAGATGAACAGTTCGAAAATTCACCACAAACCACATACTCTTTAAGTGATCGAACTAATGGACTGCACAAGAAAATGAAACACCACGAAGAACAAGGAAACATATGAGAAAAATAAAACGAACGAAATCTAATTTATTAATACAGAAGTTTGAAACTTGCACAGAACTGAACGAGTAAAATGAAAAAACCAATGAGTGTGAACATGAACATCAGAGACAAGTCACTGATACATTAAGTCACAGTCATTCATCATTGAATGAGACTCGTATAGGTCTGTGGAAGGGTCAAACTTTTAGATTCAGTATACCTAGCTTGGATACTAGATATTTAAAACGTTTTTCGTCCAAGGCTTTGGTAAACAGGTCTGCTATCTGATGTTCTGTATTAACAAAGTAGAGTTCGATGGTACCTCTTTCCACATGATCTTTTATCAAATGATAGCGCACATCAATGTGTTTCGTCTTCGTGTGTTGGAGGGGATTGCTTGATATAGCAATGGCGCTCTTCGAGTCGCAGTAAATTGGGATCTTTGAGTAGTGGAATCTGTAGTCTTTCAGCTGGGTGCGCATACATATTACCTGTGAGCAGCAACTGGCGGCTGCTACATACTCTGCCTCGGCGGTAGAGGCTGAAACGCAGTTCTGTTTCTTCGATGCCCAGCTGACAAGACGATCACCCAGGAACTGGACATGTCCTATCGTGATTTTACGATCCAACATATTTCCGGCATGGTCAGCGTCTAAATAAGCTGTCAGTTCAAAACCTGTCTCTTTCGGGTACCACAAACCAAGATCAGCAGTACCTTTTAAATAACGAAATATACGCTTAACTACAGCTAAATGATTAATCTTGTTTATTTGATTAATCTTGATTAGAAACTAGAATCTGGGAATATCAATTGGTATCAAAGCCCTCTATGGTTTAAAACAAGCCCCTCGAGCATGGTATGATGTTTTATCTAAATTCTTGGTCAAGTCCGGTTTTTCTAAAGGTAAGGTTGATACCACTTTATTCATCAAAAAGGAAAAAGATGATATTATCCTTATTCAAATATATGTTGATGATATAATATTTGGCTCTACTAATACTAAATTTTGCAAAAACTTTTCTAACCTCATGGTGTCACGTTTTCAAATGAGTATGATGGGAGAGATGAATTTCTTTCTCGGATTACAAGTTAAGCAGTTTTCTACGGGGATTTTCATTAACCAATCTAAGTACATTTTGGACATTCTTCGGAAATACAAAATGGAAAATTGTAAACCAATTGGAACCCCGATGGCACCATGTACTAAAATTAGCACTGATCCTTCGGGTAAAAGTGTTGATGTTAGAACTTATAGAGGTATGATAGGATCGTTAATGTATCTTACATCTAGTAGACCAGATATTATGTTTTCAACATGCTTATGTTCTAGATATCAGGCTGCTCCCAAAGAATCCCATTTGGCTGCTGTCAAAAAGATTTTTAGATATCTGAAGGGGACTGCAGACCTTGGTCTGTGGTATCCTAAGGATACTGGGTTTCAACTAACTGCCTACTCAGATGCAGATCATGCAGGTTGCATGTTGGACAGAAAGAGTACTTCTGGTCATGTTCAATTTCTTGGAGACAAACTCGTTAGCTGGGCATCAAAGAAACAATTATGCGTTTCCACATCGACTGCTGAAGCAGAGTATGTAGCTGCTGCCAGTTGCTGCTCTCAAGTCTTGTGGATGCGAACACAACTGCGAGACTATGGATTCAAGCTTGATAAAATTCCAATTTATTGTGACTCGAAGAGTGCAATCGCGATATCTGCTAATCCTGTCCAGCATATGAAAACCAAACACATTGACGTCAGGTATCATTTTATAAAAGATAATGTCGAAAAAGGAACAATTGAACTTTATTTTGTAAAAACAGATTATCAACTTGCAGATTTATTTACCAAACCCTTAGATGAAAAGAGATTTAATTTTCTTGTCTCTAAGCTTGGTATGTTAAATCTTAAGACGTAATCGATTGTTACCTACTAAAGTTACGAATTGTTATTTTTCATCATTTTTCTTTATTTTTATTTCTGAAGGATATCTGTACTTTAACATGTTTGCTCATGATCTCAGGGGGAGTAAGAGAAGATTTTAGATGATCTACATTCATTTGAGGGGGAGCATAACTAATTTCTGCATTTTACTTAACTGACAAATTTTTGTGATGCATGATTTTAGGGGGAGCATATAAGCCAAGTCAAAAGGAGTAAGACTATGATTTCTGATTACTTAAGATCAGAACTCGTTCTTTAATCGTTTTATTGCTTTATGTCTTTTACTTTCGAATAAATTTTGTGAATAAATTTTGACTAGACTTTGAGACTTATGCAGGATAAGAGAGGATGACACGATCATATCATTTTGACTTAAGCATGACTTTATGAGTATTAAGATTGAGCGAAAAGGTAAATTTCTTATCTTAATCTCAAATGTATCTGTAAGAAGGACAACTTTCAGATATAGAAAACATGTTCTGAAATGTTCAAACCACTTCCCGATTCTTAAACAGATTTCATGAATTGGAAGTGTGATTTTTAAATGTTTTCATTTTATTTTTGTGCTTAATTGATAAACAAACCGTGTGTTTCCAAAGATTAATACTTGTGTATTGTCTTTTCTATATACTTTCAAGTATTCACACACATCGGTTTGACTTAGTTCAAATTGTTCTTACCATGTCTCTAAATTGAAATAGTTTTTTCTTCAATGGTAAGACACCCCGCTTGTACTTCAAAGAATTTTGAGTGATATTTCATTTCGAAACGTCATTTCAAGAATGTCTATATTTTGTTTCGTATGGACAATATCCGTTATTCTTGACCATAAGCTTTAATTGATATATCATTTCATTTCTGATCATTTTTCATACAATGTCAGATTTTCAAACAAGTCTCTTGCATTCATGTTCATTCATTCAATTAACTTGTTTGAAATATCTTCAATGTTTTAAAATGCTCATATCTTCATGATTATATTTCTGAGCATATTTACATCTGACATTTGTAAATGAGCTTTAACTGCTATAGTTAAACCAGTTGAGCAACAAATGTTTTCTAGGATTATATGGGTTCTTTGTGCTAGGAATTAACTGAACTTCTATGAAATCACGTTAACCAGTGATTTCTACCCAAGAAGTTAATCCATAGAGATTGAGTGTGAGGTGTCTAAAAGAAATGAGTGTGGGAGTGATGAGGTAAAATGGAAAAGAGAGTTTGGTTAGTAGTAAGTTAATGATTAAAAGAAAGAGGGTGTGAGATCAGAGTAAAAGAATATCAAACTCTGAACCAACTACTTTCTGAGACGGACAACCACATTACTAGCGTTTCACAACTCTTTGGTGAACGTTATTGAAACAGGCAACTAGCCCATGCCAACTCTTGATTAAACCTCACCAGCTACTCATTTTCTTCTCAAAAAGAAAATGTTTCATATTTTTCTGGGGACGCAACATATAATCTATCTGGTTTTCATTTGGAAAATCTGGATATTGAAAAAGAAGGAAGTCTGCCCCACCTTCGCACTTCAATCATGCACATTGAGTTTGTGTTTATACTATTGTTGTCTCAGTGGTTTACACAATGTTGAGCCTTACTTAAAGCAATCATCGTGCTTAATTCTTTCTACACGTGCACGAACACACAAGGAATTTGTTTCTTTGTCATAACATTCATAGAAATTGCCTTTGTGGTGTTTCGATGATTGGATGGAAGCCCTGGGGGAGTGAACATCAAAAAGCTCCTTTATATTGTGTATTCGTTACACACAGTGACTTTGTGTTACTGACAGGAATTTTAACTGATTCATTTGTTGATTCAGGAGTTACATGTTCTTATTTTGTCTAGATTTGAAAAGATCTGGATGAATGCTTGGCTATGGATCACAGAATCAGAGGCTCAGTTTGAAAGATTAGTGGTCAGAAAGTCTTCAAAGAAATTTCTTGGAGAAAGTTTTGATGATATCGATGCTCAAATCATCAAAAAGGGGGAGAAGAGTTCAAGAAATGATAAAGTTTTGAGAGATGTTTTTTAAAGAAATGTCCAAGTCAGAAGATTCAAAGTGAAGATTTAAAGATGATCAAAGAATTTCTGAAGATTTGAGGAAATTTTCTTTAAAGATTACTTGCTAAAGCAATCCGAGCTGATTCTGAAGATAATTTCTTTCCAAAGTCTGAAAGTATGTTGTGAATGTTTTGGGGAGATTATTAATCGTTTGAAGATAGTTTTGGAAAGAATACAGTCAAAGAAAAAGGGGAGATTGTATTGACAGAGATTAAAGTGAAGATTGAATTGCTAGATCTTTCAACAGTGATCTTGAATCCAAAGGGGGAGATTGTTAGAGCATAAATTTGTTGGATACAAGATCAAGAAGACTGAAGGTCAAAGTACAAGAAGTCAAAGCTGAGAAAGTCAAATCTTATCAAAGTCAAAGTCTTTTGTAATAAAAGTCAATGTATTTTGTATTTTGTTTTTCTTTGTAATTAGTTGTAGGTATAAATAGGTTTCCTTGCTTTGTAATAAGTAAGCAACAAACAGAAGAAAAGAGAACTTAATTGAATCATTATTCAGTTGTATTTTAGAGAGAGAAATATCAGAGAGAGAGAGTTCGTTAGAGAGAGATTGTAGAGAGAAAAAGTGTAATCTTGGAATTGAATTGAAATCAAACAGGTAATTTGATTGTTAATCTTGTTTGTTTGATTAATCTTGATTAGAAACTAGAATATGGGAATATCAGAGACTCTTTCGGTTTTGACTGAAATATGGCACACAAGAATGTCGAAAACATAATTTCTGGCTTGCTAGCCGTCAAGTACATCATGGACTTAATCATACCTCTATAAGTCTTAGCATCCACATCTTTTCCGTCAGGATCGGAGTGTAGCTTTATACTGGTGGACATGGGCGTTTTCATAGGTGAAGAATTTTCCATCTGGTATTTCTGAAGAATATCCAAGATGTACTTAGATTGATTAATGAAAATCCCTATTGCTAATTGTTTAATTTGAAGACCTAGGAAAAAATTCATTTGACCCATCATGCTCATTTGAAAATGTTTGCTCATGAGGGCTGAGAAGTTCTGACAGTACTTGGGGTTTGTTGAGCCAAAGATTATGTCGTCGACATAGATATGTACAAGAATGATATCACGCTTTTCTCTTTTAATAAATAAAGTGGTGTCGATTTTACCTTTGAAAAAGCCAGATTTAACTAAGAAAGATGAGAGTGCATCATACCAGGCTCGTGGTGCTTGCTTGAGACCGTACAAGGCCTTGCCAAGAAAGTAGACGTGGTGAGGTTTGTCGGAACTCACGAAGCCTTCGGGTTGCGAGACATAAACTTCCTCCTTGAGAACGCCATTCAGAAACGCGGATTTCACATCCATTTGAAAAACAATGAAGTTCTTGTGAGCGGCGTAGGCGAGGAACATGCGAATCGCTTCTATTCGTGCAACCGGTGCGAAAGTCTCCTCATAATCTATTCCTTCATGTTGGCGATATCCTTTGGCTACCAGACGCGCTTTGTTCCAGGCTATGATTCCATCTTCGTTCTTCTTGTTCTTGAAGATCCATTTCGTACCAATCACCGTCTTATTATTTGGCCGGAGAACAAGTCGCCATACTTTGAGGCTCTCAAATTGGTTGAGTTCCTCTGGCATAGCTATCACCCATTCTAGATCATTCAATGCTTCGGAGACGGTTGAAGGTTCGATACGACTAAGGAACGAAGAGAATAGACAGTCAGTCGCGGTAGTGGATCGAGTCTGAACAAGTGTATTAGGATCACCGATGATCTGATGTAGGGGATGAGCTTGTGTCTACTTGGTGGCGTGTGGAAGAGGTTGATATGTCTGATGTGAGGTATCGGAATCCACATAACCACCAGGGGCAGATCCTGAACTTCTTCGAGTGATGACGACCTGTGAGGTGGAAGCTCCAGAGCTGGAGTCGGGCGTGTAGCAGAGGATGACTCAGCGGGTGATAAAACTATGACAGTATCCGGGATTGCCGGAGAGGGAACTTCGTGAGCACCTTCATCAGGGGTCGGTTCAGGAGCTCCTACTGTTGCCGGTGCTTTAGTAGGAACTTGAGAAATTTGAGGAGGATCACTCGATCTTGGTGATGTTGATTCAATGATAGTAGAGGGGGAAGCATCAGGCGAGGTTGACTCTCCTAAGTCGGATGGACCAGTGACCCGTGTCACTTCTTGTGCTTGAGCGTCATTCCTGTTACATGGTATAGCATTAGGCTTAGAAGGAAAATAATCATCATAAAAATGCTCAAAAAGTAAATCCAAATATGAAATATGTGCTCTTGACGTATACGCTTGATCTGGATTTACTGGAGTTTGTGTAGATCCTGAACTTAATTGTCCAGAAGCTAACACACCAGTTAAAGCGGGTTCTGAACTGAGGTGTTCAGAAGCCATATCAGCGGCCTCGTCAAAATTCACGTTCACACTCTCAACGACGGTCTTTGTCCGTTTGTTGTAGACTCTGTAAGCTTTGGCTTGCTATGAATAGCTGATGAACACTCCTTCGTCTGCTTTTGGGCTGAATTTGCCGAGATCGTCCTTGTCATTCAGTACGAAGCATGTGCACCCGAATGCATGGAAATAGTTGATGTTCGGGATGCGTTTGTTGATGATCTCGTATGGTGTCTTGTTGAACCGCTTGTTGATGATAGAACGGTTTTGAGTGTAACATGCGGTAGCAACGGCTTCTGCCCATAAGTATAGCGGGAGCTTGGATTGGGATAACATCGTACGCGCGACTTCGACAAGAGTTCGATTACGGAGCTCTACTACCCCATTTTTCTGAGGAGTACGAGCAGCTGAGAAAGTGTGGGTGATACCCATTGACGTCAGGTAACTAGTGAGGACTTTATTCTTGAACTCTGTGCCGTTATCCGTCCTAATGATCTGAACTAATTGGTTGAGACTGACTTGAACGCTCTTTAGGAGAGAGATGATCTGTTCGGGAGTTTCATCCTTTGAACGAAGGAATCTAACCCACGTGTAGCGAGAAAAATCATCAACCATTACTAGGACATACTTCTTGTGATTGATACTTTGAATGCGCATTGGTCCACACAAATCCATATGGATTAGTTCAAGGGACCGAGAAGTACTTGGAGTGGCTTTAGGCTTGTGAGAAGCCTTCTTCATCTTGCCCATTTCACAGGCAGCACACAGGTGATCTTTTTCGAACTTAAGATCTGGCATTCCCTTTACGTGTCCACCGAGCACCAACTTATTGATAGGCTTGAAGTTCAGGTGCGAGAGTCTATGATGCCATAACCAGTTTTGTTCGGCTGAGGCTTTGGACATCAAACAAACTTCCTTATCTGCTTTCAGAGACGAGAGGTCAATCGTGTAGAGATTCGTGCGACGCGTTCCAGCAAGGATTTCTTTTCCATCTTCAGTCCGGACGCTGCAACGATTTGCTTTAAAGGTGACCTCTAGATTCTTATCGCAGAATTGACCTATGATGAACAAGTTGTGACCAAGACCTTCGACGTAGGATACTTTCTTTATTGTCAGATTATCCTTGATAATATCTCCATATCCCATAATTGGAGAATAATGATCATTCCCAAAATGTACATTTCCACAAAACTTCTCGGTGAAGTTTGTGAGAAGCTCCTTTCTTCCGGTCATGTGTTTGGAGCAGCCTGAATCTAAATACCACACATGACCGTCCTGTAAAACAAGTTAAGGCTTTTTAGGTACTCATTCGTAAATGGGTCCTTTGGGGTTAGACTTAACACCCGACTGGGAGACCCGTTTTGACTTGGGTCTGTTTCTATGGCGGGGAGCAACAAACTTTGAATGATAATTAGAAACATGATACGACCCAAACCAATCAGATGAAAATCTACGATCAACAAAATCATTCAATCCACAGTAGGAGCAACATACACAATCATGAGACAGTTGAAGTAATTGTTGACTTGAATAAACTTTTAAAGGAAACAATGCATTACATTCAACCAAAGGTTTAGAATTAAAAACATCATGACTGTTATTGTTTTTCCTAGAATTTAAAACTGGATTAAGTAATTCCGTCTTCGCTGTGCTCTCCTTAGACTTCTTAGCTACCCACTCGTATTTGACTTCTTTGCGTCGACCAAAAGTATCTGAAATACCGTTAAAGCCATAGTCAAAAGATTTGAATTTTGATGATTGTTTCTTTTTAGAGCGACCGGTCTTTTTCTTCTTCTGTGAACGTCTTTTGGATTTAGAATTTGAAGAATAGTTCACAGAAGAGTTTTGTGGGGCAGATGTGGAACATTCACCCTTGTAAAATTTTACCGGAGGCTCACAAGTTGAATTTAGAAAATCAACATGACTTGGAAGTGAAGGATTAAAATCAAATTGGTCTAATTGACTGTCTAGACACACCTCAGAATTCAGAAAGGCTGAAAATTCCATTTCCTCATCAAAAGGAGCCTTATCACTTGAAGAATTCAGGACATCGAAAGGATTTGTTTCTTTAGGCGGATCATAGGCGGAAGCATTTTGAAAATCAGAACAATGATCCGTTTCTAAAGATTGAGGCTCTTTTCCTTTGTTTGAAAAATTTGGTGACGAGTCACCCAAAAAGGCTTTGCAGGAAGATGTGTCCGAGGGTGGATAGGAATTTTCAGATAGATGAATTTTCTCAACTTGGAGAATTTCAGGCTTAGCTTGAGGCTGAGCTTTGTGAAGTCGCTCTTTCATCAGATCTGCTGCCAAAGCAGCCAGTTGTGAATTGAGCTTATTTATCTCTGTCTCATAATATTCCTTTTCCTCCCTTGACCCAGTTTCCTTTGTAACGGAATTGAGACACTCAATTTGAGATAATAACTCTTGTTTCTCCTTTTGAAAAATGTTCCTCTCCTGTGCAAATGACGCTTCTAGCTGAACAATTTTCTTTTCTAAAATCAGAGGTGGAACATAAACTTTATGGTCTATTAGTTCCTCCTCAGTTTCAACGGTTTTAGCATCTAGTTCAGCTTGAGTGTAGCTTCGCTAATAGTCATTTGACAGGAAACAGGATTTTTCAGCGTTGTAAGATGCATTCAACGAATCATAAAGAAAAGGAAGTTGCATTTTGGTAGAATTCTTCCTTCGCAAATTGTCCTGTTCCGTTTCCTCATCATCAAGTGGCTTGGTCTAATTGATTTTGTACTCTGGGTAGGTTTTGTCTATTCCAAAAAATTCGAACGCATATAACGTAGGAACTTTTGTTAAGGCCTTTTTCAGATAACGTGGGTTATCGTAACCGATACCCGTCTCTGAATATTTGAATTCTTTTGGTGCAATTAGATTCAGCGTTTGATGAAATTGACCAATTTTATAAAGTTTCAGTTCAAGATCCTTTAACTGAGTAGATAACCTTTGATTTTTATTTTTATAAGCCACGCTTTTCGTTACAATATCAATTTTCTCATTTTCTGACATACGAAGCTTATAGGTAAGATCATCTACTTTGGTCTTTAACTCTTTTGATTCTTTTGAACAACTCTCACACTCTTCTTTTAGATTTGAAATTATGCACAGGTTGCCAGCAATTTCTATGCTTTGTTTTTCAATATATTCAGACTGTGATGACACACGTTTTTCCAGAGCTGAGATGAGTTGTTCATTTTCTTTTATGGTTCATCTGGTCAATTAAGGCTTCTTGGTAAGGAGCACATACCTGACATGGGGAATTACGATCATCATCATCAGTATCGGATTGTGTTGAATGCTTGCCTATGAAACACAAGTGTGCTTCTTCATCAACTTCTTCTTTATCAGATACATTTAGCCAGTAGTCATCTTCTGCCATGAGAGCCTTACCTACTTCCTTTTCTTTGGCCAACAACATCTTGGCTTTGTAGTATTCTGAGTTGCGCATGACAGGCTTTCGACAGTCTTTGGCAAAGTGACCCAACCGACCACAGTTGTAGCATTTGATCGGCTCCTCTTTTGCTTTCTCTTCATGTCTTTTCTCAGACTTCTTACCTTCATCAAAGCGTCTCTTCCCTTCATACTTCTTTTTATGATCACGTCAATTGAGAGGAGTAGTGGAGTATCTTTGCTTGTTTGATGAAGACTTGTTGAAGAACTTCCTTTTCTGGAACGCTTGAGTTAAGAACAACACAACTTCTTTAATCTGAGTGTATTCTGGGTCCGAGTCGCTGTCAGGATCTTCGGGTTCAGAATTGTTATCCCAGTTTAATCTAGTTGGTAAACAATCAATCAAGTAATCAAGCAACACAATAATAATCAAGAGATATATAAATCAGAGTAACATACCAATCCCTTGTATAAACTGTTAAACCTTGAGTGTTCTTGATACCCTTGGATTACAGCAACCTCTCTCTAAACAATAATTATGAAAGTAATAATAATGAGAGTTAACCCTAAACTATTGGGCTTTACTAAATGCTAAACGGGCTTGAGGCCCAATAGCTATTAACTATTAGCTTATTACAATTTAAACCCTCTAATTAACTTTAGCACAATTGCAGTTTAAACCCTTAACTTTAACTTTAATCTTGAATACAATTTATGATCCAACAATCTCCCCCTTTGGATTCAAGATTAAAAAAAATTTTGCAATTGTCTTCGGGTCTTCTCTTGTCTTCACTTTTCTCTTGAGAATCTTCAGATATGACGTTGATAGCTTCAAAACTTCAAAACTTGATATCTTTAAACAATCTTCAAATCTTTAAAATCTTTGAAAATTTGAATATCTTCAGATCTTCAGTTTGTATTCTCCCTTTTTGTATCTTCTCCCCCTTTTTATATCTTCTCCCCCTTTTTGATGAGTGGTGAGAATCAACATCATCAAAACTTGGCAAAACAATCTCCCCCATTGTGTATGATCACTTAAGCACAGTCTTCATCATATAACGAGCCCTGTTTAGAAATAAGAGCAGTCTCTCCAAATGGAAAGAGTGATTATCTCAATCTTTTCAGATTCAAATAAAAAGTAGTAACCATTCAAATCTTTTCAAATTCAAACAGTTAATAAGTGTAACCCTGAATCAACAAATGACTCAGTTAGAATGCCTGTCAATGACACAAAGTCACTGAGTAACACAAAGTTACTATATAAGGAGCTGGTTTGATGTAGACTCCCCAGGTCTTCCATTCAATCATCGAATAACACATGGTTATCTATGAACGTTCTGACAGAAAACATATTTCTGTGTGCTTGTGCATGTGTATGAAAGAATTAAGCATAGATGATTGCTTTTCATTTTAGGCTCAAAGTATGTACACTTGTTGAGACAACAACAAATTATACAAAGACTCAATGTGCATGAGAAAGGTTCGAAGGTGGGGCAACTTTCCTTCTTTTTCAATATTAGTATCTTCCAAATGAAGAACCAAAAGCGTATGTGCTGCTTCCCCAGAAAATGTGAAACATTCTCTTTTTGAGAAAAGAATGAGTAGCTGGTGGGGTTGTATGCAAGATATGGCATGGGCTAGTTGCCTTTTTCAATGATGGTCACCAAATAATATGAACCAATCAGATTATATGGCTGCCCGGCTCAGAAAGTGGTTTGGTGCAAAGTCTATTATTCTTTTACTCTGTTCACTCACCCTCTTTCTTTTAATGCTCACGTCTAACCAATCTCTCTTTTTCATTTTACCTCTTCACACACCATCACTCAATTCTTTTGACCCTTCTCCCCTCAATCACTCAGGGAATACTTCCGGGGTAAGAAACACTGGTTATCGTGAATCCATGGAAGTTCTGTTAAGATCACACACCGAATCCCATGTATTTTCCTAAAAGAACATGTTGTTCAACAGTCTGATGTACATGTAAGCACAAATACTACTTGTTACATGAAAAATAAGACTTTCGGAGATGTCAAAACAGTTATGTTTGACGATGCAATTCTCCCCCTCAAACTAAAAGAGTTTGACGATTTAAGCTCTTAAGGAGTTTTCAATTAAGCTTATAGACGATTTGTCATGAAGAATACTATGCTAGAGAATCAAAAACGAATGTTGTTTATATGAACAATATATAAACATATGTTCAATGAAAGCACATGAAATGACGTTTGATTCAATCAACAGTGAATACAACTAACGTGAGTATTACCATAGAAAGATTTAACTTTTGATACATGGTAATAACAAAGTCAAAATAGAATGTTCTGAACCGTTATGTGTATGAATACTTGACAAAGTATATTGACAAGATAAAACGCAAGTATTTATCTTTAAGAACACACGGTCAGATAAGCATTTAAGTATCCAAAAATCTGTTAATATCACAGATATTCTCCCCCTTAAATCACTATTGGTTTTTTTTTTTTATAAATAAATAAGGAAATAAAGCATATAAAAAATAGATAGAGCACTGAAGTGCGGGTTCTAATCCGATGTGATTAGAAGCCATAGTCACTTGAACCAACCTGTATAAGTGAAAGAAACAATGGTAATCGTTTATGAAAATGATTCCTTTCTCGTTAACAACAGTTGGAAAATAATCACACTATCAAGATTTGGAATACTCCCCCTTGAATCATGAGTAAGGTTTAAGACATGTTCAACATACCAAGTTTGCTGATTAGAAATTGAAATCGTTTTTCATCCAATGGCTTGGTGAAAAGATCAGCTAACTGGAAGTCAGTTTGAACAAAGTGCATTTCAATATTACCTTTTTCTACATGATCCTTGATGAAATGATAGCGTACATCTATATGCTTGGTCTTCGAGTGTTGTACCGGATTAGCAGTTATAGATATTGCACTCTTGGAATCACAATAAATTGGAACGCGCTTGTAGTTGTATCCAAAGTCCCTTAACTGTGTCGTCATCCAGAGGACTTGAGAACAGCAGCTAGCAGCAGCTACATACTCAGCCTCGGCAGTGGATGTTGAAACATAGTTTTATTTCTTTGAAGTCCAACTCACAAGTTTGTCACCTATGAATTGACATGATCCAGAGGTGCTTTTCCGGTCTAGCTTACAACCTGCATGATCAGCATCTGTAAAGGCAGTTAGTTCAAAACGAGAATCCTTTGGATACCAAAGGCCTAGATTAGGAGAACCTTTGAGATATCTAAGGATTCGCTTAACAGCAGTTAAGTGCGACTCTTTAGGATTAGACTGATATCTCGCACAAAAACATGTGGCAAACATTATATCCGGGCGACTGGCAGTCAGAAAAAGTAAAGATCCAATCATGCTACGATACACCTTTTGATCAACAGGCTTCCCGGAGGGATCCGCGTCTAAGAGTGTACCAGTAGCCATTGGTGTTTTCATGACTGAACTATCTGACATATTGAACTTTTTCAAAATATCTTTTATATATTTAGCTTGATTAATAAATATGCCTTCGGGTAATTGCTTTACTTGTAGACCACGAAAGAAATTTAATTCACCCATCATCGACATCTCAAACTTTGTTTCCATTATCTTTGAAAAGTTCTTACAAAATTTTGGATTTGTCGACCCAAATATTATGTCGTCAACATAAATCTGAATAAGAATCAAGTCATCACCTTGCCTTTTAAGAAATAAGGTTGTATCTACTGTACCTTTCTTGAAACCAGAAGCAAGTAGAAATTTAGTGAGAGTTTCATACCAGGCTCGCGGTGCTTGTTTAAGACCATAAAGCGCTTTGTCTAAAACATAGACATAATCAGGGTGATGAGGATCAACGAAACCTTCAGGTTGAGCCACGTAGACCTCCTCATGCAGAACGCCATTCAGGAAAGCCGACTTTACATCCATCTGATAGACTGTAAAGTTTTTGTGCGCTGCATAGGCTAGAAAGATTCTGATGGCTTCGATCCTTGCAACCGGGGCGAATGTTTCATCATAGTCAATGCCCTCTTGTTGACAATACCCTTTGGCGACCAAACGAGCTTTGTTTCTCACGACTACTACAGCTTCGTCTTTCTTATTTCTGAACACCCACTTTGTTCCAATAACGGATTTACCTTTAGGTAGTGGGATCAAGCGCCATACCTTGCTCCTTTCGAATTGTAGAAGCTCGTCTTGCATAGCAGAAATCCAGAAAGGATCACGTAGAGCTTCAGCCGCTTTCTTTGGCTCTAAGGAACTGAGGAAGCTTGAAAACATGCAGAAGTTAGCTGTTGCAGATCTTGTTGTGACACCAAATTATACGTCACCTATCACGTTTTCCAGGGGATGATCCTTAGTCCAACGATGTATGCTTGGTAGTGCATCAACTGCTTGTTGCGTATTTGATGCATCGTTGTCATCTTGTACGGCAGGTTGCTCCACAGATGTACTCGGGACATCTTGTACTGGTGTTTCTGACACTGAAGCTTCTGGACTAGCGGTTGAAGTGATCGGGACTTCGTTTCCAGATGAACTATCTGTAGAGACAGATTCAGTATTAGTAGAGTCAGAAACTAACGGTGTATTTGTACCTGATGGAGTTGAAGTGTCAGTGACTTCGTCGGAAGGTCCATGCATGTCTTCAGAGATAGTAGGGACCTCCGAGTTTGTACCACTTGTTATTGATGTTGATATGCCTTTTTCAAAATCTGCACATATATCATCAAAGGCATCAATAAACAATAAATCTAACTCAGATGAAGTAGAGTTAGAGTTTGAAGAAGATGATCCTGTTATAGCTGGTTCTATTCTTGCTTGAATAGAAGCTTTGTCGTTAAGACCGAGTTCTGAATTGTTGTGTCCAGAAGTCCTTGTTGAATTCTCATCAAAGGAGACATTTATGCTCTCAACAACCGTCTTAGTTCGAATAATGTAAATTCGATAAGCTTTGGATGTCAGAGAGTATCCAACGAGATATCCTTCATCCGCTTTCTTATCAAACTTTGATAATCCTTGACGCTCTTTTAGAATGTAACACCTGCAACCAAATACACGAAGGAACTTGATGTTAGGTGTACGACTGTTGATTAACTCATATGCTGTTTTATTAAATCGCTTGACCACAATGGTACGGTTCTGTGTAAAACATGCTGTAGCGACTGCCTCGGCCTAAAGGTACATGGGTAGATCTGAGTAAGCAAGCATAGTACGAGCTGCTTCAACCAGAGTGCGATTCTTCCGTTCAACAATGTCGTTTTGCTGTGGAGTGTAGGCTGCGGAGAAGTTGTGTGAAATACCCACGGAAGTAAGATAACTCTTCAGGGTGTCATTCTTGAACTCCGTGCCATTATCACTGTGAATGATTCTTACTGGCAGTTGAAGACGTACTTGAATACGCTTGATGAAAGCGATAATCAACTCTGGCGCATCTGACTTGTTGCGAAGAAACTCGAGCCATGTATACCTTGAGTAGTCATCTATGATTACCAACACATACTTCTTTCCGTTGATAGATGTTGTGCGCATTGGGCCACAAAGGTCCATATGAAGAAGTTCCAGTGCTGATGAGGTCGATGATTCAGCTTTGGACTTGAAGGAGCTACGCTTCATTTTGCCCAACTCACATGCGGAACAGAGTGAGTCTTTCTTGAACCTCATTTCTGGTAGACCTTTGACCAGACCTTGTCTTTGTAGCTTCGCTAAAGATCGGAAATTCTGATGAGACAAGCGTCGATGCCACGTCCATGATTGTGCTTTAGAAGCTTTGGCTAGTAGACATACTGGACGTGTGGCAGACAGTGTAGGGAAATCTACATAGTATAGATTTCCATGGCGCTCAGCTTTGAAGACTTCGTAACCATCGTGATCTTCTACATAGCAATGAGTGGTTGTGAAGCAGACTTGATATTGCATGTCACAGAAGTGACTGGTACTGAACAGATTGTGATCAAGTCCTTCAACATATAGTACTTTTTGAATCTTCACAACACCGTTATCGAGCATTCCATATCCTCTGACGTGGCCTTCGGCTTCAGAATTGGCAAATCTAACTGCTCCGGCAGGCTCCTCCACATAGTTATGCAAGAGGTGCTTAAATCCTGTCATGTGGCGTGAACATCTGGAATCTATTACCCACAATCGACAGGCCTGCAAAAGAGACAATTAGTTTTGCTTAGGCGCCCATATCAGGATGGGTCCTTCACGGTTAGCATCAAGCAACTCAGGAATATCATCTGGTTTGACTTTCACTCTCCATTCATAACGTGGTTTTGGAAGCCATTTCCAAACCATCTTAACATTTAATTCCTGAAAGTGCTTTTTAGAAGTAGGATTGGCAACCTTAGCTCGATACACTTTGTGTTGTGTAGAAGAATCAGAATTAGAATTAGACTTAGAGTTTAGCTTAGCTTTGCTTTTATTCTTTTTGGACTTAGGAGGGGAGTAGTATTTGAATGAATTATCCCAACAGTGTTTGCAATAAAGATTCTTTCGAGAAAAATTCATCAACTTAGATTTATCGGAACAAATCTTACATTCATGGTTATCAAAAGAAGTACTATTCAAAATAACACTGTCTGTAGGATAACTACTAGAATTCAAACTATTCTTTTTATTCAAACTAAGATCTTTATTCTTCTTACTCTTCCCAACTCCATTTCCTTTTATATCTGAAACAGAAACAAGAACCTTGTTAGTCTCTAACTTAGAAGGTGGTTCTTTTCTAGTCCTCTTTGAAGTCTCACCCTTTTCAAAAATACTCGATGGATATTCAGGACAATCAGAGTAAACAACTGTAGGTTTTGCAGGAGCATCAAATTCTGGATTGGTTCTTACCTTCCAGCTTGGATCATTGAACATCTGTTTATCACTTGAAGCATTTTTAAACATAGTAACTTTCAAATCATTGATCTCTATGCAAAGCTCTTGATTTACTTTTAAAGACTTTTCAAGTTTATGTTTGAGATCAAAGTTTTCATCTTCAACCTCATCAAGAGATTGTTGCAACATATCAATTTGCTTCATCAATTCATCAATTCATCAATTCATCAAGTAGAGTTCCGGATTGATCTCGTGCCGGGAGAGACTCTTATTGCTAGAGCCCCTTACCGGTTGGCGCCATCGGAGATGCAAGAGATGATGGATCAATGTAATAACCGATCTAAAATCTATGAAATTAAATATTTGGGCAAGAAAGTGAAAAGACCTTATTAGAGGGGTCTATTGTGAAAAGTGGGGAAAAGAGGTATTTTAACCCTAGGTGCTAAGGCCTTACCAGTGGGCGACTGAAATTTTTGGAGAAGTGCATTTGGGCGATTCTAGTGAGAGACCAGGAAAGGAGGAGGTTCTTCAAGAAATGGCAAGATTGGATTGATTTCGATAGAAGGTAAAGATTCTTGTGACTTAAAATCTCTATTTATAATGTTTGAATCATGATAGTAGTTGTGGGGGAGGGAATTGTGTATTGAAATTGAAGTTGAGAATTTATAAGTCTGAGATAAATGGAAATTTTTGTAAGATTACCTTCGTGATTGATGGAATGTTGGTGGGAATCGGGGTCTGCATCTGTTAATGGGTTTTGGGGTTAGATTGTTAATGATTTCTGAGTTTTATCTGGGTTTGGAGACATCTGATTTTGTGTTATTGGGTTCGATGGTTTGATTATTGAGATTTATCTGTGATTCGTTATATCTGCACTGGGGTTCTGAGGTTTCGTTCGAAATCTGTCCGAATGACTCCGGTCACCGGATTTCTTTGAGAACCCGGTCGAGGTATGAGACCCGGTCGTGAGATGAGACTTCGGTCGAACTATTAAGACACCGGTCGGTGTATAGATCGGTCAAGGAAGTCGACCTCGGTCGAAGGAGGGGGGAAGGACCTCGGTCGATCCTCTAGGCATCGGTCTAGCTTGGACACAGTCGGCCTTGGAGGAAGTCATCAGTCGCCGGGGGTGTGAGACCCCGGTCATTGAATCACACCGGGCGGCCAAATGGCCCCGGTCCCCGGACTTGGCTGGTGGGCCGAAGCCTATAGTGAATTTAGTTTTATTTTTTTTAGATGTTGGACTTTGTTCCTTAGATAGTTGGCCCATTTTAATTATTTGTTTGGACTCAAGGCATCTTGTTTTTTAGTAAAGGTTTGGGTAGGTTAATTTTGCTAAAGAGGTTAGATGTCGTTGGGAGTTTGGGAAGAATCTCGAGTTCACCGGCAAATGTGTTGTTTTATAGGTTTCATATTGAATTCGGAGTTCATCGGTCAATGTTTCCTTTATAGGTTTCGGACCGAATTATAGAAGTAGACGCGAGTTTCGAGCTAAGGACGCCAAGTGAGTTTTTCTTTAAACTAAATTTTAATGATTAAAGACAATTGTTTTGTATGCAAGTTTAAATAAGATTCTTTCTTAGGAATGCTTATTTGATATGTGAGAATTGTTAAAATGCCTATGATATGTGTTTTTGTTATTTATCAGTAGAAATGTATGCATACATTGATTTATTTGCTTTGTGCTCAAAGTCGGGGGGTGTGTTCCGCCTGTGCTCATACCGGGGTGTGTGTTCCGTTTATGCCATTGGGGGTGTGTCCCAAATAAGGCAGTGTGAGCCAGACACACCGTTACTTGCGGGTGACGGTAGTGTGAGCCAAAGTGTTTGATGAAAGTGTGAAGTTTTGATAAAGTTAATTTGAGCTATTTATCGAATATTTATTCATGATTATTGCATTTTAAAGTGTTGTTAAGAGAGGACTCACTAGACCTTTCGGTCTAACCCTCGCTCTTTTCAAATCTAAAACCCTTTTCAGGTAAAGAGTGGCATAAGAAGAAGCGAATAAGTATTTAAGAGAAGTTGCGAGCTGGAGCTGAATTAGAGGACCTCCATTATAGATTCTTGGCAGTGTATTCTCAGTTGTGTACTAGGTTGTCTTTCCGCAAACCTTGTATTCTGGATGTTGTATTGGGCCGTTTGGCTTTATTATTTATTAAAGTGGTTCTGTCTCTTGTCGTGAGAGTTGGGTTGTTACACTCAACTCCAAGAGCTTTTGGAGAAGGGTTTCATAAGACTAAGCTCGTCACCTTGGGGAGCTCCGGTCTTGTTTGTCAAGAAGAAGGATGGCACGATGAGAATGTGCATCGATTACCGTGAGTTGAACAAGGCAACGGTGAAGAACAAGTACCCGCTTCCGAGAATAGACGACTTGTTCGATCAACTCCAAGGAGCGGGGTGTTTTTCCAAGATCGACCTACGTTCGGGATACCACTAAGTGAAGGTGAGGGGAGAAGACGTCTCGAAGACGGCCTTTAGAACGCGTTACGACCATTACGAATTCCTTGTAATGCCGTTTGGCCTAACGAATGCACTAGCGGTGTTTATGGATTTCATGAATAGGGTGTGCTGACCATTCCTCAACAAGTCGGTCATCGTATTCATTGATGACATACTCGTGTACTCCAAGAGCGAGTTAGAGCACGAGCAACACCTTCGTGAGGTTCTAGAAGTGTTGAGAAAAGAAAGATTGTACACCAAATTTTCCAAGTGCGATTTTTGGCTTGAAGAGGTGCAATTCTTGGGTCACATTTTCACTCGAGACGGAGTGAAAGTGGACCCCTCCAAGATTGAAGCCATGATGAATTGGGAGCCTCCCAAGATTCCGTCTGAGATCCGAAGCTTCTTGGGTTTGGTGGGATATTACCAGAGATTTATTCAAGACTTTTCGAAAATCGCTTCTTCCTTGATAGCTTTAACTCGGAAGAATGTGAAGTTCGTTTGGACCGAAACGTAAAAGAAGGAGTTCCGGATCCTACAAAAGAAGTTGTGTGAAGCTCCAATCTTGTCGCTACCCGAAGGGTCGGAAGACTTCGTGGTCTATAGCGACGCTTCGAAAATGGGATTAGGATGCGTGTTGATGCAAATAGGCAAGGTGATCGCTTACGCCTCGAGGCAACTTAAAATTCACGAGAAGAATTATCCTACCCACGATTTAGAGTTGGCAGCGGTGGTGTTCGCCTTGAAGCTTTGGCGGCATTACCTCTATGGCACGAAATGTACACTCTATACGGATCATAAGTGCCTAAAATATGTCTTTGATCAAAAGGAGTTAAACATGAGGCAAAGGTGGTGGCTCGAGTTGCTCAAGGATTACGATTGCGAGTTGCTTTACCATCCCGGTAAGGCGAACGTAGTGGACGATGCGTTAAGTCAGAAGTACTATAGCGGAAGTATTCGGGCTACCCTTTCGAGAATAGAGGTAGTGTCAAGTCTTGTTGAGAAGATCAAGACATCTCAAGTAGAAGCCTTGTTGGAAGAAAATCTCAAAAATGAAGTTATGACAAAGCAACGTTTACTCTTAACGGAAGATGGTCGTGGGGTAAAACTGTTCAACGGTCGTGTTTGGGTGCCCAAAGTTGGAGGCAATCGGGAATTACTTCTTGAGGATGCCCACAAGTCCAAGTATTCCATTCATCCGGGGAGTACAAAGACGTACCGGGACTTGAAGTTACATTATTGGTGGCCGGTAATGAAACTTGATGTGGCACGTTACGTGGAGTGTTGTGTGACGTGCTTACAAGTGAAGGCTGAACATCAATGAACGTATGGGAGTCTTCAGTCCTTAGAGATCCCCGAGTGGAAGTGGGAACATATTACCATGGACTTCGTGACGAAGTTGCCTAAAACTCTTCGAGGTCACGATACCATTTGGGTAATAGTCGACCGATTGACTAAGAGCGCTCACTTTTTGGCTATGCGCAAAACCTTACCGATGGACAAGTTAGCTAAACTCTACATCGATGAAGTGGTCTCGAGTCATGGGGTACCCTTGTCGATCATGTCGGATCGCGACAATCGGTTCACTTCAAAATTTTGGGATGGTTTTAAGAAGGAACTTGGTACGCGAGTGAAGTTGAGTACGACTTACCATCCACAAACCGACGGTCAGAGCGAGAGAACAATCCAAACTCTTGAAGACATGTTAAGGTCTTGTGTTATCGACTTCGGGGGTAGTTGGGACTCTCACCTACCTTTGGTGGAGTTTGCTTACAACAATAGCTACCACTAGAGCATCGGAATGACACCATTTGAGGCGTTGTACGGGCGGAAGTGCCGGACTCCCGTGTGTTGGCTAGAAGCGAGAGAAAAGCAATTCTCCAGACCCGAAATTGTGCAAGAGACAGACGATAAAGTGAAAGGCATTCGAGAGCATTTGAAGGCGGCTCAAGATCGACAGAAGAGCTATACCGATAAGAAGAGGTGGTTGATAGATTTTCGAGTGGGCGACCGCGTGATGCTTAAAGTGTCGCCATGGAAGGGCATCATTCGGTTCGTAAAACGTGGGAAGTTGAGTCCTCGTTTTCTCAGACCATTCAAGGTGCTCAAGCGTGTGGGCCTGCAAGCCTACCAATTGGAACTGCCGCCGGAGATGAGGGGAATCCACAACACGTTCCATATATGTTACCTTCGGAAGTGTTTGGCGGAGGAAGAAAGCGTCATTCCTCTCTCCGAGATAAGAGTGGACGAGGGTAACTGATGTATAGAAGAACCCGACGCTATCTTAGAGAAGAAGTCTAAGAAATTGCATCACAAGGAGGTCACTATGGTCAAGGTACAGTGGAGGCATTATCGTGGGGCCAATGTGACATGGGAAGCCGAGGAGGACATGAAACGAAGATACCCTCACTTGTTCGTGTGATCAAGATTTCGAGGACGAAATCATCTCCAAGTTGGGGAGGATTGTAACACCCCGATTTTTGAGTTTAGCGCGATTTACCGCGCGACTTGGACCGCACCATGACCCGCACGGTGGTCTATTCATTTGCGGCTCCAGTGGTTGGCGCGAGTTACCGCGTGAGTCTGCCCACTCCGCGACCCGCGCGGAAACCCCTGTGCGTCTTTTTAGCTGAAAATCGGCCCAAATCCCTTTATTCTCAAAATTTGCACCAAAGAACTCTCTCTCAACTTCTCCCTCTCCATTAAATCCAAACCTAGGGTTTCTTCAAACTTTACCTACCTCACTTCTTGCTAACAGTTAAGAGTATCCATCAAGGAGTCAAGTTAGAAGCACTTAACCACCATCACCATCTTCATCTTCTCCAAGGGATCAAATCTAGGGTTTTGGGTTTTCTTCAAAAACCCACTTGGTGAGTTCCTACTATCATTTTTCCAAACTTTATACATGTCAAAACATATATTTTAAACTCCTATATATCTCCTTGGTTTTGGATTAATGTTTATTACATTTTGACCTAACTTGAGTTTTGGGAGATTTTAGGGTTTCCAATCATTTTCAACTAAAATGAAGGGTTCCATTCTATATGTAGTAAAATAAAGTACTACTTGCACATTTTTGGTGAGGTACTTGAAAGAATGTATATAATCTCATTTTATGATTTTCATTCTTATCAGAGTTAAACTTGAAAATGCATATTGGGAAATAAATGTTATTGAGATTTATATGTTTAACTATAGTTGGTCACAAATGAAATTGTGACAAGTCTAGACTATTACTAGTGGATCCATAGGTATTGAGTCGACTTATATTTTGGGATGTTTTCCCCCTTGTAGCTAGTGGAGACATTTGACCCTCGGAGGCCACTTGGTACGGTTATGTGGAACCAGTTACTAGCCATGGATCATAATGTAATCCTAGTGAACGAGTATGACTTGGTTTCCTCGGGTGCCTTCCCCCACATCTTAGTACGGATCGACGTTGTTCGTGGCTATGGATTCCAAGTATTTAACTCATAACTCGGATTGTGGCTTACTTTTGTGTTCCACTACAATTCTTGGTAAATCAGGTATCCCCTGTCATCGCAAGATGAATTTTTGGACCGAAAGGTCTTTATGTGTCAAATATTTCAATGGTAAACTAAACTTTTTTGAAAAGATTTCCTTTCGTTACAATTATCAATGTTTCTTTAAATATATAAACTGTATGTTTTCACTAGGCTTTAAGCCTAACACTTTTTCTCAAATGATGTGTATAACAGGTTCCTTTAGCGGTGGGTTGCCAAAGGATTGAGTGACGAGCGTGGGCTTGAGGCATTTTTGAGATGATTAGTATTTGGCGTTGGGCATTTAATTAAGTCCCTTCTTTTAGTGATTTTGGGTTGACAACCGATGTAATCTAGATAATATATGTTTAGATTAGTTTGTTGTTGATTTCCATATCCGTTCACAGGTTTTTGTAAATGCTTTATACATTTATCCTTTTGGGTGGTTTATTCCAAATACAAACGTCATATTGCCAAATTTTCAAATTTTAAATTACTCTAAATTTTAGGATGTTACATGATATTAGACAATGAAATTAAGTAAAAGTACATCAATTTAAAAATTGAAAGACTATTTATAATATGAAAACACTTAAAAAAAATAGTGTCAGTGTATAATTTTATACCAAATCAGGTGTTTTACTGTTCATATCAATAAAATGCTATAAAAATGGTTTGTAACTTCGTTGGTGCGAAAAATAAGTATAATGCGATATTTGGTGGGATACTTGGAGATGGTCATATTACCTCCTTGTTGATGGAGTAGTGAAATTTTACCTGTTTTTTAAAGAATGTTTTCATCCGAAAGATAGGAATTGAATAAGAATACGTAGGGCTGTAAACGAACCAAACGAATACGAACGAAGGCTAGTTCGTGTTTGTTCGTTTAACTTAATCGAATAAACCAACGAACACGAACGAAATTTTTTGTGTTCATATTCGTTCATTAAGAAAATATGTTTGTTTGTGTTCTTTTATGTTCGTTCATTAAGAGCAAAACGAACGTAAACGAATGAACATAGACGAACATAAATGAACAATGAACGAACGCACATGAACCAAAAACAACCACATTACTCATCATTTCGTTCATAAAAAAAATAACATAACAATATGAAAACCGGGTAAACTTAGAAGGTATAGAAAAGGAATGCTAAAAATTTAATTTAATTAATGAGTTTACATATTAATGTCATAATATATAAATATATTTATATATATAAACGAACGTAAATGAGTGAACGTTCACGAACGTAAATGAATGAACGAGACAATTGTTCATGTTCGTTAATTTAAATAAACGAACAAAAAATGTGTTCATGTTCGTTCATTTATTAAATAAACGAACATAAACGAACTTCCCGTCGAACGGTTCGTTGAACGTTCGTTTCATTTACAGCCATAAAAATACATAGATTTTTTATACAATTTTCTCTTTAATAGAACAATATTTAAAGCAACGTTTCCTTTGTCAACAAGAAGTTCATTTAAGTTGTTTATATAAAAACTTACTATTAATATAAGTGTAAGTTTATATCAACCATCTCTAATTTTAATAGCTCAATTATCTAATTTTTCATATCTCATTAATTACTTGAAGAAAGCATACGATAAATAGAAGTTCAGAAAAGCACAAAACTACAAAAATGTAAACTACTCTCCGCTAAAATTAAATATCTTACCAAAAGGGTGTTAGCCTAGTGGTAAGACATGTGGACTAGCTAGTAGCGGTCTCATGTTCGAACCCTGGGGGACGCATCCTGGAGGTACGGGGGCTTCGACCCCGGGCTGCATGCTTTAGCAGTCGGGCTTCGGCTCATATTGCCAGGTATTAGTCTGGGCCCAATGTGGTCTGGGATACCCTCTCCAAAAAAAAAAATTAAATATCTTACTTGTTTTTCAACCAGCTAAGATTTTATAGGGGAAAGCTTAGGGTAGCAAATCATACCCAGATGTTACAATAATCGGACAAGATCTACACTGCTAAATTATTTTATTAATAGTACCTGGATTTTATAACAAATCATGCAAACAAGAACGAGCAAATGCTTTAGCACACTGTTAATCTAAACGAGTGCTCGTTTCAGTATGACGTTTTTCTATTTTGAGGATACAATTTTAAAAGTGTAAATGTGTAATAAACATTTTGTAGCAATGAGATAAGGTAAAGGAGGCATACATATGGGGACACACATAGTGTTCCGATTAGGGCATGTACCATAAATAACATCTCCAAATTTGGCCCACAAAAGAATCCAAAGTCACAACACTTATTGATTCATTTCTTGTAGTTATTTCAATCACTTGGCTCCCAAGTGGGGTAGGTTGCATTTTCTTCTTACTCTTTAGTTGTACCTTATGCATTATTAATTTGTACATTTATTTTCGTCCACTTCTATTTCCAAACACATAATGGAATTTAATCAAACAATATGTACAGGTTGAGAATAACAAGCTCGGGTTCTCTTTGAGATCTTGAGATCATGTTCATCAAGATTTTCCCAAGCGGAAAATCGAACTCTCTAATTCCATATACAATAGCTTTTGTTAGAAAACTTTTTGTAAATTTATTGACCATAATAGCTTGTGATAAAAATAAAATTTTTGATCGTGCAGTTACAAGCTAGGTTTTTTCATGTGCGTCCCACATTTTTTTGGAAAAAGCTCCAATATTATAGACACTCTAAATATTATTGACTTGATTTAAAGACAACAGTTTAGAAGTACTAAATAGACACCGAAAAACGACAAGTACATGTGGGGCTAATAGTTCCTTAAGTACAAATGAACCTAAAAGCGTAATAGTTTGAATGGTCCTATGATGCCACATAACTAACCCCATCGGGAAAATTTCTTTAAGTTGTGATAACTCGTATACCAAATGCAAGTTAGATGTCCTGCCTTCAAGATCCTGTTTCACATTACTTACGATTCATTTAAAACTTACGAGATCTAGCATCCTCATATACTAGAATTATCGTTCTTAGGCAGATCTGTTCTTTGAAGAGCTATAGTTTGTGTATGTATGTATTTATAAAGTGTTAAAAGCGATTTGTAGCAAGTGGTTGACCCCACTCGGTATTGGGGTACTATCGTAGTCCCACTTGAACCACTTTTGTCGGTATATTTATAATTTTATAATCATATTAATTATAATAGTTTTATTTAACTTTAAATAAATTAACTAATCAATGACAATAAAAACAAGGACAAGAATAATCTTAGGTCTTAATCATTTATAATAATTTATTTAAAGTGATTTGATAAGATATAATATGTTTAAAATTTTCCAACATTATATTTATTTCTAGAAATATAAAATTTTATCAAACATGAGAGAATATCTTTTATTTATCCTTTATTCATGTTGTGATTTTTATAACTTAATTACATTTATAGTAAATAGTAATCCGTTTTTTTCCATTTATAACTAATTATCTCAAAATGGTGACTGATATCATAAAAACCAATTATATAATACGTTAAAACCATGGATTAATATGATTATATATTAGGGGTTGTTTGGTTCAAGGAATTTGAAGGAATTGGAATGACCAATTCTATTGACCAAATTCCAAGCCATGTTTGGTTCATGGAATGAAAGTGATGGAATCCTTCCAATTCTATTGAATTCTATAATTTAAGGAATTCATCAATTCTTGACATGAGTGAAGGAATTGAATTCCTACCAACCAAACACATGGTCAAGTTCCATCAAATTTCATTATGCGAACCAAACGTCCCCTAAGAGTATGTACATTATGAGATGTTTGAACATGGATTGTCAAAGTGATTATTGTGAATTTTAAGATTTAAATTCAATCAAATAATTAATAGCAAAATTAGGAAATTTTACACCTACATAAAGAAATTGTATTATTACAATAAGTATTTACTTCTTAAAAAGTGATAATTTTAGCGTCGAAATTAAAGAAATTAAAACAACATTTGTAAAATCAGTTATTACTTAAGTTTTGTATCATATTAAAAGCATCCGGTAATGACTTAATGTATTATATAATTGTAATGATTCATACCTTCAAAAAAAAATTGTAATGATTCAAATTGTGTGGGATGAATTCCAAAAAATGGGGACATCAAGGGTCCCATCCCATATGCCAATTAAAACCAAACTTGATTCCAATTCCAAAAGAATAACAAGAACCCTAAGAACATCCACTGTGCCACGATTTTACATATTATTGTCACCTTAACAACTTAAAAACCTCTATATACTTCCACTATGTGAAAAACCTCACCCAACTTTTTTATTATTTTTTCAAACTTTTTAGCTCCTACCATTTTAACTTTATATCATTTATATTCTTATTTATAAAAATAAATACATATTTATTTATATCGAGAAAATGCTATTAATTTAATTATGTATTTATTTTACATAATTTTTTAAATATTTTAATACAATAGATATTATATATACATTTCTTTTTTTTTTTTTTTTGGAAAGGGTATCCTGGGCCTATGGCCCAGACTAATCCCTGGCAATTAGAGCCTTTGGCCCAGCTGCTAAAGCGTGCAGCCCTGAGTTTATCCTCAGTGGCCACAAGTGCTGCTAGTGGGGATCGAACACGGGTTGAGCGCTATGAACTCCCCAAGCCTTTACCACCACACCACAACCCTTGTGGTTTATATATACATTTCTTATTATAAAACAATTATCCACTTTATAGTAAAAATCTAGCTACGTAAAAGTTGCTATTTTTTTAAGCAAGGTAAGTTGCTATTTATTTATAGTAAAAAATGTACAAAAAATATTCTAAAAAATATATAATAAAAATTAAAGAAAAAAAGTTATTTTAAAAGTATGTACAATAAAAAAAATAAAAATTAGGTTATCAAGAAATATATAAAAGTTGTATAAAAAGTATGTAAAATAAAATTAAAAAATGTTAAACTTAAAAATATGTATAACCTAAAATAAAAATTGGGTCATTAAGAAGTCTGTTAGAATTGTATAAATATGTCAAATTTGAGATATTATTTTAAATATATAAAAATATAATTATTTTCCTTATATATTTATTTATATTATTTATTTAATATTTTTATTTAAATATGATTACTTTAAATATATTAATAAATAAAACTGGTTAATAAATAAAACAGATTAAATACGAAATTTTTATAAAATCCTATAAAGTTAAAACTGATTAAATACGAAAAACTTATGAAAAAGCAGGTCGTGCAGTTACGACCTATGACAAAAAACCTCATGAAAAATCTCAAGCTAAAAACCTCTCCACTATGTGAAAAACCTCAAAAGGATGTTTTTGATTTTTGAAAAAACTTTCAAAAACCTCCTAAAAACTAGTGGATGCTCTTAACCAAGAAGGAAACAAATATACACTATCAACCCCTCTTTTATTTTTACTTTTCTAAACCAATAACATATGGTAAACAATCATTGTACGGACTGTCGGTAATCATCGAGTATATACAATTTTCCAGATTAATTATACTTATTTAACTTCATTGATGGGTATTATGCGGTGATTGTTGATTATTTTATGCTTTTGTCATACATGGGTATTCACGTATAATATATATATATATATATATATATATATATATATATATATATATATATATACTAGGCACATACCCGCACGATGCAACGGAATGTAAGTAAAGAACGAACAATTAATTTTATTTCCTTATAGACATGTCATCAACAATCAATCATGACGTAAGAATCACAACTTATGAAATCATAAAACAATAAAAATATTCAATAATTAATTTATATTACAATTATTGACGAAAAAAATTATAATGATATATTTTATAATAAGAATGAAATGTATTTTACGATATGTATTTTTAATGTGCTAACGGTGGAAAAAAGTAAAACGTATGGATAGAAAACAAATTAGTTCGTAGATATTCATGATATTTAATAGTAAGGTTAAATTAAAAAAATATTCAATATTGTGCTCGTTTTAAAGATATTGATGAGACGATTATAATGATATATTTTGTAAAAAAAAGAAACGTATTGTTTATTCCATTCTTGTTCATATATGATTATTTATGTTAACATGATAGGTATGTAAAATAGAAAATAAGAAAACAAGAGATATAAAATAAATTAAATAACTAATTGTAAGGGTGATAAATGTAACATTTAATTGAATTAGGAAGTGAACCATTGGGAATTTTTTTTTTGGCTTTCAAAGGTTTGTAAAAAACTGTATTAGAATTTTTATAATATAGTAGAGATTACCGTGATTTATTTATAATAAGAATGAAACGTATTTTTAATATATTTTACGATTATTTATTTTAATGTGCTAACGCTGAAAAAAAATAAAATGTATGGATATAAAACAATTTAATTCATAGATATTTACGATATTTAATAGTACGGTTAAATTAAAAAATATTCAATATTGGGCTCGTTTTGAAGGTATTGACGAGACGATTATGATGGTATAATTTGTAAAAAAAGAAACGTATTTTTTCATTGTATTTTTGTTCATATACAATTATGTGTGTTAATATGATAAGGGTGTAAAATGAAAAATGAAAAAATAAGGGATATAAAGTAAATTAAATAATTAATTATAAGGGTGGTAAATGTAATATTTTTCCAAAAACCGTTTTTTCCAAAAACTACCTTTTTCAGTAACCGTAATAGAATTTTAATATATAGTATAGATATATATATATATAGAGAGAGGGATGATTGAGAGTCCAAGATCACTGATTCTTTAGAGAGAGAAAGTAGAGAGAGAGAGAATATTGAAGCGCAAAGGGACTTAAATACCCTTGGTCAATACAACACAGAATAAGCACTAAACACAGTATTTGACCAAGCCCTATAAATACAATGATTACTATAAAATCAGACCTAACAATCTCCCCCTTAGTAATCATTGGCGCTTTGGTCTTCAAAAATTGTCTTCTATAACAGCACGGACCAACAAAGCGACTTTGTGAAGCTTTCTGACTTTTTAAGAAAAAATTCTTCTCAGCATCTTGCAGATTGAAAATTTTCTTTGCTGCTTAAGCTCAAGACGATACACCTCTTTTGAATGATCTTGAATGAACTGTGATGATCGGAGCAGGAACAACAAAAGAATTTGTTGTAGCTGAGAGAATAGAATCTTTGAGCGAATCTTGATCAGCAGATAAACTTTTGAGCTCTTTGTCTCTTTAACTTCTCCTTGACTTCTCCCCCTCATGACCTTGATGATCGTGATCAACTTGGTCATGCAAAAGTTGGAGACGAGACAGCGAAAAATCTGCAAAATCAAAGAAACAGAGAAAATAGAGGAGGTTTGCGCTTCATGTTGGACGCGTAAACCAAGATTTGCGTTTCATGTTGGACGCGCAAACCAAAGTTTACGTTTCATGAAGGGAGCGCAAAACAAAGTTTGCGGTTGTAGAAGGAAACGCAAAGCAAGGTTTGCGTTTCACGAAGGAAGCGCAAAACAAAGTTTGCGGGTCATGCTGGAAGCGCAAATATGACTTAGAAAAAATTTACCTTTTGAAACCCTTTGACTCCCCCTACACAAATGCACTAGATATGACAATTCAAATTAACATTCATATAAAGAAAGTCAGATACTCCCCCTCAAAAACAGATATAATCTTTGAAAAATATTCTCTTTGTTCACTCCCCCTTGAATAATGCATTAACCCATTAAAATATATTTATGAGAACACAATGATCTAATATCAATGTAGAAAGAAAAATATAGTGAATGTAAATTTTGAAACAACTAAACATATAAAATTTTAAACACTAAACAAATTAAATTCTATAGAGTAAAATATTACAATTTTATCAATCAGTTGAAATCAAGCATATGTTGTTGGATACAAGAACAAGTTTCATTGCATATCAAGTTAAAACATGTTCAGTTTCAAAAACTTCCATCAATCTATTTAGTGTGCTCACATGCGAATCTTCGATTAGCTTCAAGAAAATGCAATTCTAAAAATATTATAGAGAACTTTGCATGTACTGACACTAATTCATCAAAAATTAAGACTTTCACAAATTTACAGGTTTATCACAACTCAAACATATCACCAAGTATCATGAGATGTGTGCTCATTGGCATCTTTTTAGCAGTGTGCACATTGGCATCTTAACATGAGTGTGCTCTTTGGCATCTTTTAAGCTTGTGCACTTTGGCATCTTTTGATCAAAAAGTTTATTAAGTAAAGAACATGCCGTAAACGTAACTTTCTATCTGACCCTATTGCAGGATTTGGGTCAGCCGCTCCCAGACCAGTTGGCCTTAGGGGACTAGGTGTCAAGCACCCCTTGGAACTTACTCTCCCAGATCAGAAAGGCTACATCGACATATCCTAAACCCATTCATACCAGTAGAACATGACTTTCGATCTGGTTCTATTGAAGGATTTCTGTTCGATCACTCCCAGACCAAATGACCTTAGGGGACCAGATGACAAGCATCCCGAGGAACTTACTTTCCCAAACCAGAAAGGTCACAGGTACAAACTTTTAAACTTAGAGATTTCTGTATTTTAAGAATTTAATAATCATCTCAATCACTCAGATCAACGTCTAAATGCTTAGCCCATATTTTCATTCCGATCTATAATTCTGATCATTTAGGTAGTCTAAGCAAAGTAAACTATAAAAATTCCGAATCACACAACTTTAAAGCAGTAATAAAAGTTTCAATCATGTTGCTGACTTTTCGACTTTTGTAAGACTTGAAATTTGACCATATAAAAACTTTAATATAAACAAAAAAACTTGAAAATTTATCCTAGACACATATTTTATTCAAAGAAAAGAAAAAATGTAAAAACTTTACTTTATAGAATAAAATTTGTAAAAATTTAAACTTTTAATAGATATTTAGTTGGAACAAAATAAAATTCAACTATTTCATCTTTCACATTTAAAAAAAAATTGTGTCTCAAATTAAAAAAAAAAATTGGTTTATACAAAATTAAGAAAAAGTTGAACAAGCTCAGATTCTTGAAAAAAAAATGAGAAAAAAACTGGAACACATCATAATCAGAGATAAAATGCAGTGAAAATAAAATTGATGTACTCACAGTATCTCATATAGTCAGAAGCTTAAATCATTGAAGAACGAGTTCTAAACTGATTTGTTTAGAAGTCGTTGTCGGTCCTTAACAATACTATCAAGTTCTTAGAAACAACACATTAATCGATTACCAACCTGTATTGATATATAACAACGGTTACAAGGTTGATCAGATTCAAGGTTTGAATGTGTTCTCTGTTTTCTCTCTTTTTACACCTTTAAGTGTGTGTTTTTGTTCTTGATAATATCAGATATAATCTATTGAGAGATTGAGAGATACAATATCTAATCTAAAGTGTGTCTTACACACTTCCTACAACTTGCAACAACAAGTTGTATTATAAAACTATTATCACTAAATAATATCTATTATCTAGATATTATTTCTAATAACTAAACTAGAAACTAATAATAACTAACTAAGTTACTAGATCTAATATCTATTAGAAATAGATATTTAAGCTAAGTTAACTATTACAATAACAAACAATTACATTGACATTTATTACAAACGACATAGACTTTAATATCGAGAGTCGACGTTTCGGCTTTAGCTTCAGATTGCGATCTTCAGATTGGATGATCTTGAATCCAATGAGACTGTGTCTTAAAAATCTCCCCCTTTGGATCAAGATCATTACGAAAATGATTTTAGCAATTCAGTCTTCTTGATTAGCACAGAAGATGCAATCTCTTTCTCTAGCTCTTAAATCAGCATGTCTTTTTCTAACAATCTCCCCCTTTGAAGAGTGGACGTGATTCTTGAAACATGTGATCTTTGCCATTTCTTGTGTAGTCATTCTCCCCCTTTTTGATGTTAAGTGTAACGACTTCATCAAAACCTTTTGTAAGAAATGTCTATCTTTCGGTTAGAGCCCCTGATTCGTCAATTCATATGATAGTCATCCAGATCTTTGCAAATCCAGATAAAAATAGTCGTGTAACACCTGAATCAACTAATGAATCAGTTAACATGCCTGTCAGTAACACTAAGTCACTGTGTGTAACGAATACACATTGGAAAGGAGTTGTTTGATGTTGACTCCCCCAGAGCTTCCATTTAATCATCGAAACACCACAAAGGTAATTTCTATAAACGTTATGACAAAGAAACTAATTCCTTGTGTGTTCGTGCTTGTGTTGAAAGAATTAAGCACTGATGATTGCTTTTTGGCTCAAAATTGTGTAAACCACTGAGACAACAGTAAGTTAAACACAAACTCAATGCGCATGATTGAAGTGCGAAGGTGGGGCAAACTTCCTTCTTTTCAATATCCAGATTTTCCAAATGAAAATCAGATAGCATATGTGTTGCGTCCCCTTTGAAAATGTGAAACACTTTCTTGTTGAGAAGAAACTGAGTAGATAGTGAGGTTTGATCAAGAGTTGGCATGGGTTAGTTGCTTGTTTCAATAATGTTCACCACAGAATTGTGAAACACTAGTAATGTGGCTACCCGGCTCAGAAAAAGTTGGTGCAGAGTTGTGATATTCTTTGAACTCTGTTCTCACACGCTCTTTCTTTTAAACAGTTTGCTTACTCTAATCACACTCATTTGTTTTTGCTTCTCACACTCAATCACTAAGGATTAACTTCTTGGGTAGAAATCACTGGTTAAGATGATTCCATAGAAGTTGTGTTAATTCCTAGCACAATGATTCTTGTTTTCATATGATGCATGTGATGCTCAGATTGGTTTAACTATTTCACTTAAAGCACAATTTAGATCATGAAAACATTTAAAATTACACTCCCAAAATATAAAATCTGTTGAAAATCGGGAAGTGGTTTGAACATTAAAAATAATGTTTTCCAATGATTGAAAGTTGTCCTTCTTTCAATCATATATGAGATGAAGATTTAGAATTATACCTTGATGTACGCTCTTCAATCTCATGAAGCGAAGCTTTAAGTCATAAACATATGAACTTGTAAGCTTATCTCAAAAATTCTGCAAAAGTCTTATGTCAAGTCAAAGTAAAATTTATTCACTTAAAATGAAAAGACAAAAAGCAGTAAAACTTTTTAAAGTACGAGTTCTGATCAGAAATAATCAGAAGTCATATCCGTACTCCTAGACTTGAAGATCTCCCCCTAAATTCTTGCATTACAAAAAAAATTGGCATTAAAAGGTACATGCAAAATTTTATGAGCTCCCCCTCGAAGTAATATTGACCACTTGTCAATTTCTTCTCATTCTCCCCCTTGGATTATGAACATTATATAGAAGTGCAGATATCAATCAGAGTTAAGAATTTAGAAAACTTTTATAGGTAACTACTGATTAGATTTTAAAATTTAGCATACCAAACTTAGAGATAAGAAAGTTGAACCTCTTTTCGTCTAAGGGTTTGGTGAACAAATCGACAAGTTGATAATCAGTTTTTACAAAGAAAAGTTCAATTGTTCCCTTTTCAACATGATCTTTAATAAAGTGATACCTGACGTCTATGTGTTTAGTCTTGGTGTGTTGAACAGGATTCGCTGATATTGCGATGGCGCTCTTGGAGTCACAGTATATCGGGATTTTGTTGAAGTGGAAACCGTAGTCGCGTAATTGAGTTCTCATCCATAAGACCTGAGAACAGCAGCTAGCAGCAGCTACATATTCTGCTTCGGCCGTGGAGGTTGAAACACAAAGTTGCTTCTTCGATGCCCAACTTACTAGTTTGTCACTGAGGAACTGTACATGTCCCGACGTGCTCTTCCTGTCTAACATACAACCTGCATGATCTGCATCTGTGTAGGCTGTTAGTTCAAAACTAGTATCTTTAGGATACCACAGACCAAGATCTGCAGTGCCCTTTAGATACCTAAATATGCGCTTTACAGCAGACATATGGATTTCTTTAGGATTGGCCTGATATCGTGCACATAAGCATGTTGAAAACATTATATCTGACCTACTAGAAGTAAGATACATTAAAGAACCTATCATCCCTCGATAAGTCCTAACATCAACAGCCTTTCCCGAAGGATCGGTGCCAATTTTAGTACCTGGTGCCATTGGGGTACCAATCGGTTTTGAATTTTCCATTTGGAACTTCCGAAGAATATCCCTAATGTATTTTGATTGATTGATAAAAATACCCGATGAAAATTGTTTTACTTGTAAACCGAGGAAGAAATTCATCTCTCCCATTAAGTTCATCTGAAATCTAGACACCATAAGGTTTGCAAAATTCTTACAGTACTTAGTATTTGTAGAACCAAAGATAATATCATCTACATAAATTTGAATTAAAATGATATCGCCTTTTTCCTTTTTGATAAACAAAGTGGTATCCACTGTTCCTTTTGAAAACCCATACTTGACTAGAAAACTGGAAAGGACATCATACCAGGATCGAGGTGCTTGTTTCAGACCGTAGAGTGCTTTGTCGAGAATGTAAACATGATTCGGCTTCTCTTGATTCACAAAACCTTATGGCTGAGAGACGTAGACTTCCTCCTTCAGAATTCCATTTAGGAATGTTGTCTTCACGTCCATTTGAAAGACAGTGAAGTTCTTGTGGGTTGCATAGGCTAGAAACATTCTGATTGCCTCTAATCGCGCCATAGGAGCATATGTTTTGTCATAGTCTATTCCTTCCTCTTGTCTGTATCCTTTGGCTACTAGTCTTGCCTTGTTTCGGATAACGGTACCATCTTCGTCTTTCTTTATCTTGAAAACCCATTTCGTACCAATAATGGTTTTACCTTTAGGCTTTGGTACGAGTCTCCATACTTGAAGTGCATCGAACTGATTTAGCTCTTCTTGCATTGAGACCACCCAGTCTGGATCAACAAGTGCCTCTGATACACGTGTTGGCTCGAACTTGCTCAGAAAGGAGTCATCCATGCACATGTTCATTGATGCTGACCTAGTTTGCACAGGTTTTGATGGATCGCCAATGATCTGGCTTAGCGGGTGCTCTTTGGTCCATTTATGTTCATGAGGCAGTGGATTAGATGATTGTCAGGATCGAATTCTCAACAAGAATTAATTCTCAGAAACAATATCAAAGAAGTTTGCGGAATAACACTTTGATATTCAATGAAACAGTAAATCAACACAGAAAATATGAATAACAAACTGTAAGCTTTTATTGAATACTTTGAAGTTACAAGATTACTCACTCAACCTCAATATTGATGAACAGGCACACCAATACGAATTCTACTTCTCTAGAATTAGGATCTATGCCTTGAGGTTGATTTTCTCTCTAAAAGAATGAAAAACAAAAGTTATCTAACTATTCTAAACAATACAATATATATACTGAATACAAAGATAATTACAATAAATAAAATATCTTCAGTATATCTTCTATGTATATCTCTAAGCTTCCATGTATATCCTTTCATACGAATCTTCATCATATAAGCAATATTAATCTTCAGCAGCATTAACTTCCTTCTAGCAGCATTAACTACTAAGCAGTACTAACCACTAGCAGTACTAACTAGCTAAGCAGTACTAACTTTGTTCAAGCAGCACTAACTTTGACTAGCAGTATTAATAGTACTAGCAGTAGTAACACTCAGCAGTACTAACCTTTAAGTCTTCTAGCAGTAGTAATTTTGAACTAGCAGCATTAACCATACTTGAGTTTTTCTTCAGTTCCCAACAATCTCCCCCTAACTTGACTTTTAGGAAAAGAAGTCAAGTTCTTCAGATCTTCTTCAAGATGCTCCCAAAACTTCATCATGACCTAAATTCCAGTATTTGCATCCAATCCCAAACTTTGATTAATTGTTCTTTGGATCAAATATTTAGCCATTTCTGAATTTTCACCACATCCAAGCTTCTTCTTCAACATTAAATGAAGTTTCAATCTGCTAGGGTTGTATACTTTATCCACTAGGAAGTATTCAATGTGATTTCTATCCAAAGTCACAGAATATACGCCACTAGTTTCATACAAAGTCCAATTGGTAACTGCTTGAAAAACACTCCTTATGATTTCCTCCACTTCATCAGGTTTGAACATCATACACAGATACTCCATCACCAGTTTTGTAATTGAAATTCCTGGAGCTTTCAACTGATCTGCATACAACTTCATCCCTATATCAAACATTTCTTCAATATCAGACCTTGAGCATGTTCTGACAATTTTAGCCCAAGTACTGTAGACTTCATACTTTTCATCTTTTCTCTTCAGTCTGATATATTCCTTGCCATCTACTTTCAAAACATCCCAGTGAATGACTTCAGGAGGTTTAACTCCTACAGGTTCTGCTGCAATTGGTTCAGGCACTTTGTCCATCACAACCATGTACATCTTGACATCCTCAGTACTTGCAGGTTCTTTCATTGTAGATGACTCAGGTGCATCTTCTTCTTCAGCAACCTTTTCAGCCTCTTCTTCCACTAATCTAGGCTTCTTTGTAGGCTTTCTCCTGGCAATCATCTTTGTTCTTTTTAAAGTCCTTAGACTTTCACCAATTGTTGTTTCCTTCTCTGGAGTTTCTTGCTCATCAGGGAATGGTTTTTGTAAGAAATCATTGCTTTCTTTCATTCTTTTCTCCATTTCAACCCTTGCAAGATCATCTCCTTGAAGCTTTATCATCTCAGCATCATACATCTTCTTGAGCTTCTCAAAAGACATATTTGAAAACATCTCTACCTTGACACCTACTGCACCCTTGAGGAAAGTAATCATTTTCTTTCTCTCTTGAGCACCCAGGTATGTCTTTGAAGGTTGTCTTTTCCTTGCAGCCATTTTGATCTTATCAGGCTTCCTCAAAGATGTGGCTTTCTGCTTGGCTTGTTCTGTTGCTAAGCTTTGTTGATAGGCTTTGTTTAACTCTGCAGCCATTGCTTTAGCTATCTCTCTATCCTTTTGCACTTGCATGGTTTCTGCTTCTTCAAATTCAGCCTGTATCTTCCTAGCTAGAGCTTCATCTGATTCAATCAGCTTGTGCTTTTTCATTGGTTTATCAGATTCAACTAGCTTTGCCTTACCTTTATATTTACCCATCACCTTCTCAATGCTAGAGTTCTTTGCTGCATCACCTCTTTCTTTTATGACAACTCCTTTGGCCTTTGAGGTGACCTTGGGAGTATCATGTTTGGCTTTGATGAGTGTCTCTGCAACCTCAAGCTCTGTAAGGACCTCTTTTACTGTTTCTGCTGCTTCTTTCAGCTCAGCAGTATTAACCATTTCTGCTGCTTTACTTGAACTGGCAGTATTAATGGTTTCTGCTGCTGGCTCTGTTTCTGCTGCTTGCTCATTCTCCCCCTCAACATCATGTTTTTCCTCTTGCTCCCCCTTAGCTTTGGCATCAGCTTCTGACTCCCCCTTTTTGGGAGCATCAGTCACTGGTTTCCTTCTTCTGAGCACAAATTGTTTCTTCTTCCTTTGCAGAATCAGTTTTCTTACCATTTGCTTCAACTTGATGATTTGTTCTTGTTGTGACAGAACTATGAGTTTAAGCTCTTCTATATCTTTGCCCTGTTTGAGTACATCCATGTTGATGTTGCCCATTGCCTCCATCAATTCATCATAGTTATATCTGTCCTCACCTTCTCCAGGAGTGTTACCCCCTATTGAAGGATCATTGGATCTTTTAGTAGTGGAAGTCTTCTGCCTAGCAGAAGCACTATCCACCCCTGTGGTTTCTTGGCACCAGGGACCTTCAAATGATTGCTCATTCAAAGTTGCCATGGGGGAGGTCTTATTGATGTTACCACTTTCCTCCTCTGTGCTAGCAGGAGTAGTGGCAGCCTCATCACCCATATGCTCTACCTCCTCCTCAGAGAGCACCTCCTTTGGGTTGGGAGACACCCTTGTGGTTTCCCTTTGGATATTCTCTAGGGGAGAATTCTCCCTTAGAGGGCTTATAGGCTTAGTGGGTAATGGTACAAGAAGGGAAGGAACCTTCTTTACCTGTTTTCTCTTGTAGGTTTGGGTGATGGGAGAGGTTGGTTTTTCAAGAAGGGACTGGGGAATTGATTTTGAGAGGGAAGGTTGGGCTTGGCTAGCAGTGGGTTGGTCTAATGGGGGCCTTGACCCTGCTGCCATACCTTCATTGGTTTGGGACACCACCATCATTGTAGAGAACAATGGGGTGTCAACTCCTTCAGAGTCCCCAGCAGATCTTCTCATATTTGAGAAAACCTTGCCTTTGGGGGGTTTAGGTACATATACCCCAACAGGTTGAGGTATATCCGTCAATTGATTAGTAATAACTTCTTGAACAAACCTGGGATACATAAAGAAGCTCTTTTTGTTTCCCATGTTTGAGACAAGATCATTGAAAATCATTTTAGAAAAATTGTACTTTCTGGCAGTGGCCAAGCACACCAAAGCATAAGCAATAGTGCTGCTGAACTCACTCCATCCAGTAGTCTTTTTGGATATACAATGCATAAGAGTATGGACAAAGAAACGCCATTGGGGTGAGAATTTTGCTTTAGAAAATTTGAAAACACCCAATGGGCCTCCATACCCCATTCTTGTAAGAGTTGAAAACAGTTCATCATTTGGGATAGAAGTTATACCAGAGGCATCGTCTAGACGTAGACTGATGCGAATAACCTCTTCAGTAACTGTAAGTGATTGATCACAGATTCTTGTCTTGATCATTTGCACACCATTTTCCACAACAATGGTTGCATTAGCCCAGAACTGCCTTTGATGCTCAATGTAGATTGTAGGGGATACAGTAAGAGCATGAGCAATGTGGCTTGTCTTGAGGAAATCCACAATCTGATGAAATCCTGAAGCTTGCTTTGGCTTTTGTAGCATCGCAATCTCGTTGTGCTCGTCGATGAACGTCATGGATGCCATTGATCTTAGTGAAAACTTGCCTGAAAACTTCGAACTTGAGAGAGAAAAGGTTTTGAGCGCAAGAGAACAGTATGCAAAGAGTCGTTATGAACTTTTAGGCGGGCAAAGAGTATTTATAGTATTCGGAATATAAGCAGTATTAACCTAGAGCAGTATTAACTACTAGCAGTAGTAACGGCTAGCAGTATTAACTAACTAGCAGTATTAACTGAAAGCAGTATTAACCACTAGCAGTATTAACTGAAAGCAGTATTAACCACGAGCAGTATTAACTGAAAGCAGTATTAACCACTAGCAGTATTAACTGAAAGCAGTATTAACCACTAGCAGTATTAACTGAAAGCAGTATTAACCACTAGCAGTATTAACTGAAAGCAGTATTAACCACGAGCAGTATTAACTGAAAGCGGTATTAACCACTAGCAGTATTAACTGAAAGCAGTATTAACCACTAGCAGTATTAACTGAAAGCAGTATTAACCACTAGCAGTATTAACTGAAAGCGGTATTAACCACTAGCAGTATTAACTGAAAGCAGTATTAACCACTTGTTTCATCCTTAGTCCTTAGAAAATATACCCAAGTAAATCTGGAGTAATCATCAACAATAACCAAGCAGTAAGATTTCTTGCCTATACTCATAACATTTGTAGGACCAAACAGATCCATATGCAATAACTGGAGACAAGTAGAAACAGAATTTAACTCTTTGGTCTTATGAGAAGTTTTGTGTTGTTTGCCTTTAAGACAAGCAACACAATGATCATCACATGAAAAGACTTTTGAAGGTAACCCTCTTACAAGGTTATTTTTAACAAGATTGTTCATAGTCTTGAAATTCATGTGACACATCCTTCTGTGCCAAAGGGAGGATTCATCTATAGAAGCTTTTGAAACAAGACAATTTAAAGATGAATCACTATCAACATTGTCCAAATCAAGACAGTAAACATTGTCCTTCCTTGGAGTTCTAAGTAGTATCATGTTTTCATCAACTACCTTGAACCCTGGAGCAAGGATCATACACTCAGTATTTGTAAATAATATACTATGTTGTTTGTCACAAACCTGTGATACACTTAACAGGTTGTACTTTAATTGATCAACATAGTAGACATCCTCAAATGTCATCTTACCTTTGGTGACATTACCTTTTCCACTTATCTTACCACCAGTAAGATTGTCTCCAAATGCAACATGTCCTCCATTAATATGCTTGAAATCCTGAAGGCATGACATGTTGCCAGTCATGTGCCTAGAGCAACCACTATCAACATGCCATATGCTCTTTCCCTTGAGCTGTTGGTTGCCCTGCACATTAAATAAATCAATTAGTATGATTTAGGAACCCAAGCCAAAGTGGTCTTGGGTACCCCTTTCTCATCAAAATATTTGCACTCTTTCTTGACAAGATTTTTGAACTTTAACTCCTCATTCTTGGAGTACTTTGTTACAATAATAGGCTTGGAACTATGTTTGCTAGAATCAATACTAGTTTTAGAAGTACTAACTACCTTGGCAGCACTTGCATGCTTAGCAGCACTAACTTTGTTAGAAGCAGTAACTGTGTTAGCAGCAGTAACTGTGTTGGCAGTATTAACTTTTGAAGAGGTATTAACAGTATTAGCAGTATTAATATTTTCAGCAGTACTAACACTGTTAGCAGTAGTAACTGTGTTAGCAGTACTAATACTGTTAGTACTTCTAGGCACCCACATTTTGATACTTTCTTTTAAAATCTTTTTCTTTAAAGTGCCTTTACTTTTAACATATTTCTTTATCACATGTTTCTTTCCAGCCTTCCTATAGCCCACAGATTTTTGCACAAATCTTTGAAAGTTCATCTGTTGGTTAATAGGGTTAAAGTAACAATACTTAGCCAAATGATTCAACTTGCCACATATAAAACAAGGTTTTGGTCTATTGATTTTATTCAGATCAACTCCTTGTTTCTGAGCCCATTGATTATTCCAGTTTCTTTGATTTCCTCTTTTTAAACCAGAATTTAGGCTCTTGGCTTTATTGCAATCACACTGTTTGCAAGGAATAGGGTTCACAACAGTGGTCTGCTTATAGTGAACCTTCTTGTTCTTTCCCTCAGTCTTTTCTATCTCTTTGGACTTGATCCAGTGCTTTCCACATTCCTCATAGGTGATAATATGATTTTCTTTAGAAATCTCACCACTCACAGTATTGTCCTTATCCTTGACAACTTCTTTCTCAGTTTTATCCTTAACAATCACTTCATCTAAGGGATCTATTTCAGTGGCTCCCTTAGGTAGATCCTTCCTATCCTTAGTTTCTAACAGCTCTGAACTAGGAGGGATGTAGTTGTTGTTATAGGGTGGTGGTGTGGTATTGTACCCTATACCTCTTCTCAGTTTATCATGAATCTGAGTTTGTAATAAAGAATCCATTGCTTTGGAAGCATTAGAAAACTTTTCTACATCAAGTTTGACTTTAGCTAGCTCTCCTCTTAGCTTTTCACTTTCTTCTTTAGATCTGGTCAGTTGAAGCTCTAAGTCATTCTTCTCCCACTTCCAGTAATTTGTGTCATAAGAGTGTTGAAGCTCATTAGCTTGAAAACCCTTAATCTGTTCTTCAAATCTCTCAACAATCCTCACATAATCTTTTATGTCTTTTTCCAATCTCTTAAGGTCATCACTCATGTTCTGGTTGTGATCCCTATACCTTTTAACAGTGTTAATGCAATTTTGAGAGCAAAGATTGGAAGTTACCTCTATAGGGAGACTAGACACCTCTGCCATTAGAGCTTGATTCTGAATAGCCTCTTCAGCTTGATCACTCCAATCAAACCCCATACCTTGTTGAGATACAAGGGCTTGTACAGAGTTTCTGTTGAAGCTTCCAGATTGAGCTTGTTGGTGGTTGTTATTCTGAGACATTCCACTTCTGCATTCTCTAGCAAAGTGTCCCTTTTGATGGCATTTGTAACATTCTACCTTGGACTTGTCAAATCCTGCTCCATCTTCTCTTCTTTGGGAGAAGTTGTTCCTCCCAGTTCTTTTGATGAACTTTTTAACTCTCATGGAGAGCATGGCCATCTGCCATTTAATATCCATCTCTTCAAGATCATCTGGATTGAGTTGTTCCAAGTCATCATTAATGAGAGAAGAGTTTCCATGACTTGCCAGAAAGGCCTCAAACACAGTTTCAGTGCCTTTCTCTTGGTTTGTTCCATTGACAGGACTAACTGATTCAAGGTTGGAAGTCGAATCAGTTGATGCTGAAAGGAGTGCAGCATTGTGAACATACCCAGAAGGCCTCTTTTTAGCCTCTACCTCAGATTCAAAAACTCTTAGATCATTATAAAGATCATCAAGTTCCTTTTCTTCCAGTTGATCATTCTGTCTGAAAGATATAGTATACATGGTCCATTCATCACTCAAGGACCTTAGAAACTTTCTGTTCAGATCATCTTGATCAATTTGTACTCCCACTGTAGCTAGTTCACCAATGAGTTTGTTGAACCTGTCAAAAGTTTGAGTCATGGACTCATTCTTGGTTGACATAAAGTTCTCATATTGTTGTTTCAGAATGGCTTTCTGATTTCTCTTGGTACTTTTGGTACCAGAGAATCTCTTCTCCAGAGCATTCCAGAGCATCTCTGCATCAGTGCAGTTACAGAACTGATGTTGATATTCATTGGGAATAGCCAAGAGCAAGGTGCTCAAGGCTTTCATCTCTGTCTGTCTGATCTTTCTTTCTGCATCAGTTTTTGGTGGAGTTCTCTTTCCATCTGCACCAATCTTTCCTGCTTCAGAAGGACCATTCTCTATGATGTCCCACATAGAATAGTCAGTGAGGAGTATGTACTGCTTGATTCTGATCTTCCACATATCAAATTCATTGGGTCTAAGCATTGGAACCTTTGAGACCAAAGTACTGCTTGATTCTGCAAGATTTTCCATGATGAATAGTTGTTTCTGAGAAATCAGGCTCTGATACCACTTGTCAGGATCGAATTCTCAACAAGAATTAATTCTCAGAAACAATATCAAAGAAGTTTGCGGAATAACACTTTGATATTCAATGAAACAGTAAATCAACACAGAAAATATGAATAACAAACTGTAAGCTTTTATTGAATGCTTTGAAGTTACAAGATTACTCACTCAACCTCAATATTGATGAACAGGCACACCAATACGAATTCTACTTCTCTAGAATTAGGATCTATGCCTTGAGGTTGATTTTCTCTCTAAAAGAATGAAAAACAAAAGTTATCTAACTATTCTAAACAATACAATATATATACTGAATACAAAGATAATTACAATAAATAAAATATCTTCAGTATATCTTCTATGTATATCTCTAAGCTTCCATGTATATCCTTTCATACGAATCTTCATCATATAAGCAATATTAATCTTCAGCAGCATTAACTTCCTTCTAGCAGCATTAACTACTAAGCAGTACTAACCACTAGCAGTACTAACTAGCTAAGCAGTACTAACTTTGTTCAAGCAGCACTAACTTTGACTAGCAGTATTAATAGTACTAGCAGTAGTAACACTCAGCAGTACTAACCTTTAAGTCTTCTAGCAGTAGTAATTTTGAACTAGCAGCATTAACCATACTTGAGTTTTTCTTCAGTTCCCAACAATGATTGTATGTCGGTTGTATCATCTATAAATCCACTTGTACCTTCTTCTGATTGTTCAGGAGGATTGATGGTTTCAGTTGAAGTGGCAGGTTCAGAAGGCTCAGCAGGTACAATTTGTTCTGGTTGTAGATTGATCTGTATAGTATCTCCTAGTGTTTCAGCTACTTCTGTCTCTTTATCAGTTGTCACTTCTTCAACTGTTGGAGTTGGCATTTGAATTGTAATCTCTTGTTGAATCGGGGCATTTGATTCAATAGGAATATCTGAACTGGTTGGATGAGTAGTCGTTAATTCTTCCATCCTGTCAACCACAACAGATTTCCTTACATTAGATCCAAGAAATTCATCATAAAACAATTCAAATAATAAATCTAAATCAGATAAATGGTTAGTAGAAGTTGATGCTTCATCTGATTTATTCTGTTGAGACGTAGGTCCTGAACTGAGTTGCCCAGAAGCTAGTATTCCTGTTATAACGGGTTCTGAACGTTGTTGTTCGGAAGCCATTTCTTCATCAAACGAGACGTTGATGCTTTCAATCACCGTCTTTGACTTCTTTAGATAAACACGGAATGCAGTTGATGTCGAGGAATAGCCAATGAAGATTCCTTCATCTGCTTTAGCACTGAACTTATTTAGACTCTCCCTATCGTTTAGAACGAAACACTTACACCCAAATATATGGAAATATTTGATTGTCGGTGTTCGGTTGTTGATTAACGCATAAGGAGTCTTCTTGAATCTTCGATGTACCATGGAGCGATTCTGTGTGTAGCACGCGGTCGATACAACTTCTGCCCATAAAAATAGAGGTAAGTCTGATTGACTTAGCATAGTACGAGCAGCCTCGACTAGCGTCCGATTTCTTCTTTCAACCACTCCATTTTGTTGAGGCGTACGAGCAGCAGAGTATTGATGTGAAATCCCGACAGATTCGAGATATTCTTCAACTTTGTTGTTTTTGAACTCTGTGTCGTTGTCTGTTCGTAGAAACTTGACCGGTTTCTGCAGATTCACCTGGGTCGTCTTTAGGAAAGTGATGAGTACATCTGGTGTCTCATCCTTTGAACGTAGAAACTTGACCCATGTGTATCGCGATTAATCGTCCACGATCACGAGTATGTACTTCTTGTCGCCTAGACTCTGAGTTCGCATCGGACCGCATAGATCCATATGCAATAACTCTAACGGAGCGCTTGTACTTGGTTTAGGCTTTGGTTTATGAGGTGCCCTCTTCATCTTGCCCTTTTCACAAGATGCACAAAGATGTTCTCTTTCATACTTGAGTTCTGGAAGTCCTTTGACGAGCTTTCCACTGACCAGATTGTTGATGTACCGGAAGTTGAGGTGAGAGAGCCTTCGATGCCATAACCAACTTTGTTGCATCGATGCTTTTGTCAGTAGACAAACTTTCTTGTCAGTCTGGACATTTGATAAATTGATTGTGTAGAGGTCGGATTCTCGAGTACCGACCAAGAGTTCTTCGCCTTCTTCATTGCGAACTGAACACCTCTTGGCTTTGAAGTTGGCCTCTAAGTCTTTGTCACAGAACTGGCCTATACTGAACAAGTTGTGTCGTAAGCCTTCTACATAGCTCGCCTTCTTGATCGTGACATTGTCATGTTGTACATCACCATATCCCATGATTGATGAAAACTGGTCGTTGCCGAATCTGACTGTTCCGCAATATTTGTCTTTAAAATTGGACAATATCTCTTTTTGTCCTGTCATGTGCTTGGAACATCCGATGTCCAAGAACCATGTATGACTAGTCTGCATAAGAGAAATTACAAATTTAGAGATTTATACGACAACATTGGAATAATCACTTTGATTATCGAAGAGCGGGTCTTGAACTGATTTGTTCAAAAGCCTATTTTGACTTTGATGTTCGGGTTTTGAACTACATTATCCAAAAACCTATTTTGTCATTGAAGAACGAGTCCTGATCTGTACATAATCAGAAGTCGATTTCTCTTTAAGCTTTGTTTGCCTGCAACACAGATTTAGCTTTAGGTACCCAGTGGAATTTGGGTCCTTCTGTGTTAGCACAAGATTTTGGTACCCATTTCAAATTGGGTCCTCTTTTCTTTTGAAATATAATGGAAGAATTAGTATGAGATGAATGCACATGGTAATTTCCAAACCAATCTCCAGAATCTTGACAAGAGATAGAAACATGTTTATCATAAATAGAAGACTTTCTAGCAGATAAAGATAACTGAAATAATTGCTTCATTGTATATTGTTTACGAGAAACAACAAGTTTTGAGTTCAAAAGAGCAACATCTGCAATTAAGACATCTTTACTAAGCGAAGTCTTACTACAATTAACAATATTAAACGATAAAACGGTCTTGTCAAGCTTCCGTTTGGGTTGCCATTGAGAATTTACTTCTGGCCTTTGCTTGCTCAGATCTGAAACATGTGAAACCGGGGAGTTAGACCTTTGAGCAACAAGCGAATGCTTCTTCTTAGAATTACCAGTAATGTTCGGTTTCTGTGAATGCTGAGATATATTCTTACCTTTAGCATTTTTAGCTTTCACAGAGACTGAGTTATCAACTTTTGTTGATTTTGCTCTGTTCACAGGCGTACTGGTTTTTCTCAAAGTTTTCTTAACAAAAGATGAATGGTTAGGAAGTTTTGCATTAAAGTCAAATTGTTCAGAACAATTATCTAAACCACCATTAGAGTTCAGAAAATCAAATCCTTTACTTGATGAACCAAACATATCCTTTGAGTTTGAATCCTTAGAAATAACAGAATTTGAAAACACAGTTGAAAAAACTTTTTGCTTAATATTCATCAAAAGTCTTTCATCTGATAAAGAATTCTCAAGTTCAGAAATTTTACTTTCTAAAACGAGAGGAGGGACATATATTTTACCTAGAATAGGCTTCGCCTCCATTTCTTTTTCAGTATAACTTTGAAAGAAATCACTTGAAAGAGTTTTCTTCTTTTGATATATTGGATTTTCATCATAACTATTATTCAATTTCGCATAATAAAATGGAAGATGAACTTTAGATGATTTCAAACGTTTTTCAGTTTCGTTGGCTTCATCATTTTCAGATAGTTTAGACCAGAAAGTTTTAAACTCAGGGATTCTGCGAGCTAATTGCATTGAAAGATGATCATAAAGTCCTGGCACTTCAGACATCCCTTTTTGTAGACAGTGAGGATTCTTATAACCGATTCCCCATCTCTCTATTTCCTCTTTGGGTTTGCTCATAAAAATAGTCTGTTCAGTTTTACCCATTTTATATAACTTCTCTTCCAAACTTTTTAATTTTCCCAGTAAAGAAAAGTTTTCTTTGGTACAAGAAGCATGCAATTTTGTAAGCTCATAAATATCTATCTCACTTTTTAGCAGTTTAGACTTAAGATCAGACTTCTCTTTAAGAATTATTGTCTTTTCCTTAGCGTTGGTGTCATTATCTCTATGAAGAATCTCAACTAATACTTGCTGCTCAGCAATTTCATTGCTAAGTTTCTGTATCAATTGGTTTTTGTCAGTTATGACACCATTTTCTTGCTCAAGATTAGATTCTAACTCTTTTTGTTTTAAACTCATGGCATGCATTTTATTCATGAAATCTAAATCTGATAGATTATATACCTCTTCTTCTTCATTGTCTAAATCAGCTTCAGCATCTGATTCTATTTGGCCCATCAAGCACATGTTGACGGCTTCATCCTTTTCTTCATCCTCTTCTTCCTCGTCTGAGTGATCGAGCCAGTATTCATCCTCAGCCATCATTGCCTTTACTGCCTCCTGTTGCTTTGCAAGAAGCATCTTGTTCTTGTAGTAGTCTGAGTTCCTGACTTTTGGTCTTCGGCAGTCTCTGGCATAGTGACCTGTTTTGCCACAGTTGTAGCACGTTGGTGGTTCTGGCTGACTGGATCCTTCAGTTTTGAACTTTCTTTCTTCCGGTTTCCTCTCCTCTATCCTCTTTCCTTCAGCCTGATACCTTCTATCTTCAGGTTTCCTCTCTTATGTTCTCTTCCCTTCAAATCTCTTTCCTTCATATCTGCTTCCTTCAACCCTTTCCTTGTGGATGTAGTTGTTCGGACCAAATGAGTACCTATGACTGTTTGATGTTGGCTTTTTGTAGAACCTTTTCTAAAAAGCATTTGTCAGCATCATCATTGCTTGCTTTAGCTGATCATTTTCATCTGTGTCATAGTTTTCATAAGCCTCATCTTCATCTGATTCGTACACAATCGTCTTGTTCTTTTTCTTCCTTACTACAAGAGCGACTGTGTCATCAACTGTCTTTCCTTTCTGTCTATTCTCAGCTAGAATTTCATCCACCTCTTCTTCATTCTGACGGAGGGTTTCATACACCTCGTGAAGTGGAATCTCATTCAAGTCTTTGATCTGCTTCATCTGTCTTGAAAATCTTTTCCATTCTGGTTGAAGAATGCTCAGGAATTTGATGTTAGCTCAATTTGAGATTTGTGGACTTTGTTCTTGCTAAGTTCGTTCAGCAAAGTCACAAACCTGTCATAGGTTTCTTCTAAAGTTTCTCCCACCCTGCCTCTAAATTCTTCATAGTTATTTAGGCAGTTGGAGATTTTAAGCTGATTCCCAACCTTCGAACCCAGCATCATCTTTTCAAGCTGATCCCACATTTCTTTGCCGGAGGCCTTGTAGCTGTCAATCTTTACGTATATTTCATTTGGGATTCCTTGTAAGATGTATGACTTAGCTAATCTGTCGCCTTTGGCTCTTCTATGGTTATCATCTTGTAGCTCATGAAACTTAAGTTCAACTCCAGTAGGCACATTTCCAACTACACGAGTCGTCATGACTGGTTTCATAACCCCTTCTTCAATAGATGTCCCGATGAAATCACCCAGCTCATGTCTGTCAATGAAGTTCAGAAACCGATCCTTCCACTGTTCGTATTCTCCTTTGAAGAGAACTGGTGGCTTGGTGTCAGTTCCTATTGCAAGGGCTTCTCTGGATGTCATTTTGAAGAAAATTCTAAGTGTGGAATAGAAGCTTTGCGTTTGAGAAGGTTTGCGTTTGGGAGCGCAAAGTTGTGGTTTGCGTGTCTAGTTGGAAGCGCAAAGTTGAGGTTTGCGATTGTAGTGGGAGGCGCAAAGTTGAGTTTGCGGGTCTAGTTGGAAGCGCAAAGTATGGTTTGCGTTTCTAATGGGATGCGCAAAGTAGACTTGTCTTTTGAAGAGATGAACACAATGGCTTGAGGTTTGCGTTTGTCCTTGAGGAGCGCAAAGTGGGCTTTGCGTTTCACTTGGGACGCGCAAAGTGAGACTTTGCGTTTGACTTGGGATGCGCAAAGTGGGACTTTGCGTTTCACTTGGGACGCGCAAAGTGGGACTTTGCGTGTGTTCTTCTTCAGCTTTGCGTATGTTCGTCCTGTTCTACGAAAAATCAACCGAAACTTGTTTTCTTTGTCGATTAGCAGTATAAATCTCTACCAATATGTCTAGAAACACTTCTAGAACTGAATGTAAGCACTCGATCTCACTAACACACACTTTTTCGAAATTAAATTTGATAGCACAATGACTTAAAGCTTTCGACTGTTTCTTCACTAAAATCACAAAATGGAACTCGATAAGTGATTTAAAATGAAATCAAACAACAACAACTCTATCTAGCATGCTAATCGATCACAACTTGATCGATTTTAACACCTAAAACACTTAAACACTCAAAATCAATTTTTCACAAGAACATAGAGTCGTTTTTCAGAAAACTTGATTTTTGATCTTAATCAGGCTCTGACCAATTGTCGGTCCTTAACAACACTATCAAGTTCTTAGAAACAACACATTAATCGATTACCAACTTGTATTGATATATAACAACGGTTACAAGGTTGATCAGATTCAAGGTTTGAATGTGTTCTCTGTTTTCTCTCTTTTTACACCTTTAAGTGTGTGTTTTTGTTCTTGATAATATCAGATCTAATCTATTGAGAGATTGAGAGATACAATATCTAATCTAAAGTGTGTCTTACACACTTTCTACAACTTGCAACAACAAGTTGTATTATAAAACTATTATCACTAAATAATATCTATTATCTAGATATTATTTCTAATAACTAAACTAGAAACTAATAATAACTAACTAAGTTACTAGATCTAATATCTATTAGAAATAGATATTTAAGCTAAGTTAACTATTACAATAACAAACAATTACATTGACATTTATTACAAACGACATAGACTTTAATATCGAGAGTCGACGTTTCGGCTTTAACTTCAGATTGCGATCTTCAGATTGGATGATCTTGAATCCAATGAGACTGTGTCTTAACAGTCGTTGTCTATGAAGTACGGGTCCTGAGCTGAAGTACTCAGAAGCCAATATTCTCTTACTCCCCCTTAACATGTGATTCCTGCAACTTTAAATCAGATTGAGATTTGGGTACCCACTTAAATTTGGGCCTGTTTTTGTTAGTTGCAGTTCGTATGGGGAAAGAATAAACAGAATTGACATTTAAAGCACGAGGAATATTATCAGAGAAATAATCACAACTATCAGAAGAGAAAGCATAATCATCAGAACTAGAATCTGAGGAAGAACATGAGACATGTTTTGAAATTCGAAACATTTGCTTTCTAGAATATTTTGAAATTTTATTACATTTAGCAAATGAATCACTGTTATAAAGTTTGTCTACACATTTATCCTCATCAACAATAGATTCATCAGATGTCCGCCTCGCTCTCCAGTTTTGCTTCTTTGACTTGCTCACAGTCCTATCTGAAAGAATAGAATCGGAAGAACTAGAACAGTCAGAAATAACTTTATCTTGTTTCTTCGACTTCTTTGACCGTCTTATTTTACGCTTAGGTTTATAATATTGATCATTGAGCATAAAAGAATCATCAAGAATTTTAGACTTAATATCTAAATCAGATGAAATAAATTTATCCAAGCAACCAATCTGATCAACTAATAAATCTGAATTAGCCTCGGAGTCTGAAGAATTTGGAGAAAAGATTTTAAAATTTGAAACTTCTTTTTTATTTTCCTTAGAATCAGAAGATAGGCTAGAAATAGAATCTGATTTTTGAGAAAATAAATTTTCTTCAAGACTAGACGTCATGAAAGAAAGAATAATATCAGATTCAATTTTCTTCAAAATATTTTGATCTTCTATCTAATCTTCAAGATCTATGATTTTTCCTTCTAATACTAATGGAGGAGTATATTTCTTCGAATCATAAATGATTGGAGAAATATTTCCTTTATTAGAATCAGGTGCATAAGGAGCAATAAAATCACCAGACATTGAAGATTTGATAGGAGATATATCATTTAAAACTCTTCTTCCTCTTCTTGATTTTTCAGGAAAATATTTTGCATTTTCACTTGTATAAACAAAAGGAATTTCATTTTTCTTATTATTTATCCTTTTCTCATTTTCGACTTCTAACACTTGCTTCTCATTCATCCAATCAATTTTAAACTGAGGAGCATAATGAGCAAGAGTCAGATAATCGTATTTATATAAAGTTGGGGATTTTTCAATCGCATTGTTTAAATAATGAGGATTTTCAAAACCAAGTCCCCACCTTTGTTTTAAAGCCTCTTCACTCCTCGGTTTGTTCAGATTGGTCTCTTAGATAAAGCTTTTCTTCTAACTTATTTATTTTATCTGAAAATTCATCTTTTAAATTAGTCATAGCTGTCAAAGATTCAAGATAAGTCTTATTTGAAATTTTCAAATCCTCCAATTTCTTTTGAAAGATGTCTTTTGTATTTTCTAAAATGGATTTTTCATCTTTCAAAGAAATTTTCAATTTGTCAATCAAATCTGACTTTTCAGAATTTAGATTCTTTTCAGATAAAATCTTTGAACACAAATCAGATAAAGCAGTTATCATGATATCAAACTGAGAGGTAATAAGTTTGTAATCAAATTCAGAGTATACCTCATCCTCATCTGTTTCAGAGTCGTCTGACTGGTCATCTCCGATCAAGCACATCTGAGCGATCTCGACATTTGAAGCTTCATCATCGGAATAATCCAGCCGGAATTCTTCCTCGGCCAGCAAAGCAGTTCCGTTCTCTCTCTTTTCAGCCAATTCCACTTTCTTTCTGTAGTATGCCGAATCCCTAACCACCTTTGCTCTACACTCCTTTGACATGTGACCCGACTTTCCGCAGTTGTAGCAAGCAGCATTCTTTAGCTCGGGTACTTTCACTTTAGGACCGGAAGTAAAACGAGAAGAGTTGGAACCCGACTTTGGTTGGAACTTCTTCTGGTAGTGCTGAGAAAGAAGGATCATTGCTTTCTGTAGAGCCTCACCATCATCTTCAGTTGATCCGGTGTAAGCATTTTCAGACAATGCTTGTTCAGATATTTGCTTCGTGAGAAGAGCAACCGGATCTACTGTTTTCTTCTTTTTATCCATCTTGGCCTTTTTATCTAACACCAAGCTTTCATCAGTCATCAGAATCTCGTAAAGTTCTTGAATCTGCATTGTGGAGATTCTGACATCATTCCTTAATCTGTGGCATGATTTATTCCACTCAGACTGAAGAGCATTAAGGAATTTTAGATTCATCTCAAGAGCAGTCTTTTCCACTTTAATCTTTCTGAGATCATTAATCACAGTGCAAAACCGGTCAAAAGTCACCTTCAGAGATTCATTGTCCTTTGCCTTAAATTCCTCAAAGTTATTCATGAAGCGTGTCTGGCGTATTTGAGTAGCAACTGATGACCCAAGCATGATCTTTTCTAACTGAGTCCACATCATGTTTGGATTATGCTTGAAACAATCAATTCTATTGTAGATTGAGTTAGGCAGTGCTAGCATCAAATTGGACTTTGCTTCTCTATCGGCTTTTTCACGTTTGATTTCATTATCAGTCAAAGGAATGTCATTTTTCGGTTTGATGAATGGTCCTTCAGTAAACGACTTCATCATATTTTCTCCATTTGTCTGACGCTCAATGAAATTTATGAACCTATCTTGCCACTGTGTAAACTCATCTTCATTGATTAAGACTGGTGGACGAGTATCTGTTCCCAATTGCATCATCAGATCATTTGAGTAGAACCTAGCTTGGAAAGCAAACTTGGCAGAATCCATTGCTGATGTACCAGAAAATCAAAAATCAGATTGAATTAAAAAAAAATTCGAAAAATATTAAAAATTGAAAATTTGAAAAACACTTGTTATGCACAAAGTTTAAAAAAAATAAAGATGACACACTCGAGAAGTAAACTAATTTGCGAGAAGACGAGAAGGGATATGGGTCACATAATCCATTAATTAAAAAATATTATAAATAATAAATAAAAAATAATTTTAAAATTAAGATAATTACTATTTTAAATTGGATAAATCCTTAAAAATCTCGTAATATCTTTTAGATTAATTTATTTATAATTTTTTATCAAGTTTTTTTTTATCAAGATACACTTTTGATAAATAAAATTCATAAGTTTCATCAATATCACATGTGTATCTACAATTAATTCATTATTTTTTCTCTTTTTGTTTATTTTTTGGATATACTTTTACGTTTTGAATAACATGCGATTAGACGTTTAACATATGATCTATTACGTATCACATATGATCCACTATATTAATTTTTGTGCATATCACATATCATATTATCACATGTGATAATTGTAGATATTTTAGTTAATCATATATGATTACGTATATTTGTTGATCTTTGGTGATGTAAATATTATCACACGTGATTATAAATGATAATTGTAGATGTTTTAGTTAATCATATATGATTACGTATGTTTATATTTATTGATCTTTTAGTGATGCAAATGTTATCACATGTGATTATGCATGATAATTGTAGATATTTTAGTTAATCATATATGATTACGTATATTTATATTTATTGATCTTTTGGTGATGTACATGTTATCACATGTGATTATGCATCACTTACATTTAGACCTATATTATCATATATGATATGTACAAAAATTCACATAGTGGATTATATGTGATACATAATAGATCATATGTTAAATGAAGTTAATGTGATTCAAAAAATAGAAAAAATGGTGAAAAATATAATGAATTCATTATGGATATCACATGTGATATTTTACGAAAATAATGATTTTTTAAATAAAAAACGTATCTAAAAATAATAATATAAATTTTGATAAAAAAAATTATGAATTTATTAAAATTAAAAATAAATAAATTTAAAAGATATAATTAGATTTTTAAGGATTTATCCAATTCAAAATGGTAATTATCCTAATTTCTAAATGATAATTATCTTAATTTTTAAAAATAATTTTATTTTTTATTTATAGTATTTATTAAATAATGGATTATGTGGCTCATATTTCCTTCTCGCCTTCTCGCAAACTGACTATCTTCTCGTTTGAACATGCCCCTATATATATATATATATAGACTTAAGTTCGCGTAAGACCAAACAGTTTCCGTGAGACCGGTGAGACCAAGCTTTAAAGTATGAAACTTCACACCAAAAAACTGTGAATGTAAAAAAAATCGAACTTTTCATAGGGAAAACACCGTAAATGTTACGTTCACGGTGTTTTTCGCTTTGAATGTTCGTTTTTTTTACCTTCACAACGTCTTCACTGTGAAGGTTCGGATATACCTTCACAGTCTTTTATCTGTGAAGGTTTGATTTTTTTTAACTTGGTTTAGGTTTTTTTACCTTCATAGTGTGATTACATTATGAAGGTTCGAATGTTTTTTACTTTCACAGTGTTTCGGTGTGAAGTTTCATGTTTTAAGGCTTGGTCTCACGCGGTCTCACGGAAACAGCATGGATATATATATATCGACATATATATATACATATATATATATACATATATATATATATAGGGGAGCGATCAAATGGAAACCACTCTAATTTTGAAAACCATGGAAAACCTCGATTTCATTGGTTAAGTTTATGAAATTGTTTAATTTGATGAAATTGTTTCATATAATTCTTTTATTGATGAAATTGTTGCATATATTTGTGTTTTTTATGTAAAAATGAAAAAGTTTCATCAGACTGCGAAAATACATGAAACAATTTCATCAGAATGAGAAAAATAGATGAAACTACATAAAAAACACAAATATATGAAATAATTTCATTAATAAAAGAATTATATGAAACAACTTGATCATATTAAACAAATTTATGAACCAATTTCATTAATTTAACCAATGAAATTGACGGTTTCCAAAGTTTCCAATCTAATATTGTTTTCAATTGAAACCACCTCTCTCTCTCTCTCTATATATATATATATATATACTACATTAATAAGCATTTAGACAAAAAGTCTTAAAGACAACATTTTATGCGCAAGGTACTATCAATTTATGCAGGATATTAAAAAAACTCTTAAGTGCATCTCTATATGCATAACTTACAAGTCTCTGGTGCAAAGGTTTTTAAATTAGGGCCAATAGAGAGTACACCGCCATTATTACAGCTTCTTCTTCTACCTGCTACCCAAGACGAAGACCTCACCTCACCCATTTGGCTAAATCTTCACGTCTCGTGTGTCAGAACCAAAAACGTATCCCTACTTCTTCTACCTGCTACCCAAGACGAAGACCTCACCTCACCGTCAAGAAGCTTGCAGGTGATCTAAATTAGTAGATGTATTTGTATAGTTGTATAGGGATGGTAAACCCTTCTTTCAATTGGGTCTTTTTTTTTCTTTATTCATCTTCATCTTCATTTCAATTTTATTCTTTATACATCTTCATTTTAATTATAGATATAGATTGATGGTATATTTTTGGTTAACATTGAGGGTTTTAACATAATTGTTCTTGGATTTTTGCAGGACATCAAAACAAGTTGCTTCCGGTAAGTTTTTTGATTTGTTTGTTCCATATTTTCCATAGTTCTCATCTCATTTCAAAAATCTTTCTTCATCTACAAACCTAATAATCGACATATGTTCATATATTCTATTTCGTGAATTTCCTCCTGGTTTAGATTTTGGTGGTGCAAGACAGTCCAAGTTTCCAAGAAACCGACGTATGGGAGGTTCCTACCAGATTCGTTGATGAGGTATGCCCATTTGGGGGTGTTTGGGATTGCTTATTTTAAACAACTTTTGTTTATTTTGAAGTGTTTATCAACTTATTTTGAAAAGTGCTTAACAACTATTGCTTATTTTGGTAAGTTATTCAACACATAACCAAAAATACCTCTCCCTCGAGACATTCGAAGAAAACAAAATCCACATGGTGGAGACATTTGTGATACAACAGTAAAAGGAGAGAGTAGAGTAGGTTGAAAGCACTTGATCATTTGGTTGATTGAACATTTGAAAATGATTACATTCCTTCCCCCTAAGGAGAAAATTTTGATTATTTGGTTGGTCAAATGGACTATATTTATTCCAACTTTAGAATTGATATGAATTTCATCTATACATGGGAAACTACAGAATTTGTGTATCAACAAAGCTGAGAATTGCGTACAACTAATCAGGAACTCAAGCAACGAATATAACTCACATAACATTCATTAAAACCATTTTTCTTCAATCATAACTTTTATTTCCCCCTATTCCCGGCTCTCACCTTCAAAAGGACATTTGATGTCTCAAATGTCTCCAGGGAACAACTTATAGCTCTGCTCCAAGAACACGGTGCATATAATTGCTGCTCAAGCTTTTGAATTCTCCATAACCCTACATCTCTCCTTGACGAGGTAAGCTTTTGATTTTGTTGAGATTTTATATTTATATTTAGATTTTGATGACGCTTTTTCCCCAATATTATTATATTTCCTTTATCAAAGTTATATGTGAAACTCTACAAAGTAGTGTTGAAGCTTTTAGAGCTTTGTATTCTTAACACCAACTTGGTTCATCATTGATTCTTTATTCCTATGTTAAACTTAGAATGTTTTACTTGGTAGATATGTGCTCAATATTCCCGATATTCTTAAACAAAAAGAACTATATTTCAAATCTTTTTACTTCGGTTTTTTGCTGGACGCTCTTAAAGCAAGACCATTTTGGTGAGATGCTACAACTATAGCTTGTTATACTTGAGCTTGTTGTACTCTTAAAGCAATATCATTCTGTTGATATGCTATTAGATTTTTCCATTCCCATCTGTATATAGAGAAGTTAGAATGTAGAAATTTGTTTACCACATCATGTTCGGACTTATCTCTTATTTCAAACAGCGAGTTCTCTGCCATTCTCGCTTCAAGCAGTGGCGGAGCCACCTGAGAGCAAGGGAGGGCATTTGCTCCCTCTCAAGGCATGAAAGTTTATATATCTTTTTTTTGGTATATGATATATGTAAGCCATATGTTTACTGGTAAATGGGTTATTCTCCACAATCTGCTACCTCCAAGGCCAGATTACTTGACTTTGGAATTTTGTAAATATGCTTACAATTGCAATTACTAAGATTTGTTGAATTACTCTTAAACTGCACTTATTTTAATTTATTTCTAATTGTTTTTTCAGTCATTTTTATATATAAATGGTTAACTATTTTAACTTTTAACAATCAGACGAAGGATCGTGTGAGAAAAAGAGTTAAGGTAAGAAGGGATTTCGACCGTTGATCACTTTTAATCACCCCTACCCCATGAATCACGCTTTATACGAGGATTGATTCGATGCATCTCCGTGCATTCTTCTTACCCTTCTCACTATAGCTTTCATTATCATCGGAACCCAACCCTTAACAATCATGGATAAATATTTTTTAAAATGAAAAAACAATTGGTGATTGTTATCTATGCCAAATAAGAATAATGCTAATAGGAATTAGGATGAAAATGAACTTAGGTGATCTTCCTAGAGTACCAATTAGGATTTTGGATTACAGTCATAGGCGAAGGATCGTGTGAGAAGTTGAGTTAACGGTGAGAAGCGTGAGAAGTGGATCTGAACCGTTGATCTCTTTTAATCTCAAACCTTCCCATGAATTGCGACTTAGAAGGGAATTGATCTGGTGCATCTCGGTGCATCTTATCTCGGTGCATCTCATCCTAATGTGCGTCCATTTTTCATCCAACGATCGATAACCACTTCTCATGCTTCTCACCATTAACTCAACTTCTCACTGGAACCCAAACTACAATCCTTTTATTCAAGATGACGTTCATAGATAAGTTTCAAACAATGGAAACACATCGATATTATTGTCGAGTCTTGTAATGGTCGGTGTTTATCAATATAATATCTTTGCTTTTTTCATTTTCAAAAAAATAATACTAAATCCTGGCTCCGCCCCTGGCTTCAAGGTGATGATTGACACTCTCGAGGAAGGTTTTCTAGGATGTATGCAACTTGGGTGTATGCTCTTGCGTAGATATCAAATTCTTCTTTTTATTCTTAAATGTAATAGAATCTACATAAGTCACTCACTATGGGTTCTAAAACTAAGTTCAAATCTATCTTTGCTTTGCATAATAGAGGGAGTACTTGTTTCCTTTTGACTATAAGGGTGCTTTCATTGTTTGAAATCAATGCTTACCGGGATAAAACCACTTTCCCACTAATGTTTATTGTTTTTGCAAGTTTAATTTGTAAACACGTGTTTTGAATTTGCTTTTGAAGCTTGATTATGCTGCTAATTAATCGTACTACTTTTGATTCTGTTATTGCTGTTGTCATGATCAAGTTTTCTTGGGGTTGCACCTTCTCTCGATTAGCTACCCAAGCTTAAGGTGATGCTAATCCTGATTAACTTTGTATAAGTGTTTGATAAATGTTTCCAACAAATTCTAGGTAGTACAACATCTAGGGGGACTGTTGAATTTGGGAGGACATATGTTATGAGGCCAAAAGCAAAACATCAAGCAACCATAGTTTGGTTGCTTAACCTTGGTGATAATGGTTCCAGGTAACACACATCCATACATTCCCCCCCCTGTTGTCATATTATCATGTTCTGGAAGGACTACCTCAGGTATTGGTCTATGATTCTGTTGTTCACAAATATATACCAAACATAAGAAACATAAAAAATAACAATTCGGAAAAGAAGATGAAATAAATGTTTCCTCTCTATTTTGAGAATTCTTGTTGACTTATTCTCTTTGAATCTTATATTTGCTTAAACAGCCTCTTGGAGAATCCATTTGATTTCCCAATTTTTAGCAGATTTAACTGATGTTTCTTCAACTAACAGAGCTCTAAATTATTCCATCTTTTGATTTCCCAAGACATCGAGTCTTTCTCTGTCACCGTCTCGATTTCAAGGTGATTGATATTCTTCTTTCTTGATTCTTATCTATGTAAGGGTTTGCTTTGATAATCGATTTCATTGTATTTTTTCGCCGGTTGAAGGTTTTGATAATCAATTTCACTTTTTTCCTCGGTTCTTTTTATAATCGCTCTCCATCGATGTCTGGGGCAGAAGCAGAATTTCAGATGATGAAGTTGCTACTCATTTAGTTCATTGATCAACACAGTAAGAATCTGCAATCCAAACACTTTTCCACAATAAGTTTCAGTTTTCATGTGAATTTTACAGTATGTTTCACACAAAAAAAGATAATAAGATTGTGACATCCCGTCAAAGAAATAATATACTTATAGAATATTAATGTGTGAAGATGGCATGGACCAGTGAAGGACCATAAACTTTTTCATACGGTGGCACCATATAATACAGACAAAAAATAATTACAAAAAACACGATTTTTATTGACGTGTCTTCATTTTTTTACTGACATTCAATATTGCCCGATGTGTTTTTAGCCTAATTCCACAATTTCGAGGGATTTTTTAAGTTGTTTGCTTGATTTCGAGGGATTTAAGTTTTTTTTTCGATTTCAAGGGATTTTTTTTCTGTTTTTTCGGTTGATTTCAATAGTTTCTTTTGGTTTTTTGGTTGATTATGAGATATAGTTGCACCTTCTTGAAGTTTCCAAAATAATACGGTCAGTTGCACCTTTCACGAACCTAAATTTTTTTACCCTTTGTCGGAGAAATAATACGGTGACACGTGCCACCGTATTCACCACACCAGGTTCATCCATGGTATGGACTTTGGTAATTTGCCATATTTGTATGAAGATGTGATGATGTCTGGGGCAGGGGGTTTTTTGTTTAACTTATCTTTGTTCTATTGTTGGTGTATGTTCTATCAAACAGGGTATATCTTGCTTTACATATATGACAAATGTGGTGAACTCAGTAATGATTTGAATTTGTTAAAACTTTGTGATGCTGAAAATTGTTAAAACTTTATGACGTGAATTAATTTTGCTAAAAATCTGATAATAGAGTAGGACTTTGCAATTGTTTAGAGTATAAAAATTCTTTTTCTTTAAGATGCAATTGGCGGGCTTTAACTTTAGTTAATGAGTGTATCTATGGAATGGGCTCGCATTGAAGCTACATCTTTTTCTTTGGTATTGTTGAGATGCAGAGTGCAAGTATACAAAACTATGTTAGAAATGCATAGTGTAGCTCGGTTTCTCCATTGTGACTTATGATTACATAGTGATGTTTGTGTGAAAGTAAATCCATTTCATGGTTGTAGCTCTTATGCAGTTATGCTTACATAGTTATGTGTGTGCAAGTAAATCCATTTCATGGCAATAGATCGGTTTCCCCTTCGCATAAATTGTTGCATAATTTACCGTTTTGATGAACTACAATCTTACCCGATAAAGTAAGAGTGTTAAATCTTACTGGTAATGCTTACTAAATGAGCGATTGGGTAAACGGCCCCTTGGTTGCATATAACATTGTATTGGAATGGTTCTTATAATGGATGCAGATGTTTTTACCATGCATGCAGTGTCGTTTAGATAGTTATTTGGTTGCAGCACTTGGTCTTAGACATGAATTAAGCACATTACAACCTAATATTATAATACCAATTTAAGAAAATATGAAGTTCATTTTTATTATGTAATAAGCAATGCAAACCCATTAGTAAAATAGAGAGGCACGAATAATAGAACGAAGCAAGAAACACGATCAAAAGCTAAATTATTGGCTTCAAAATTGTGATTCACCCGCACTGCATCGTGCAGGTACACTACTAGTATATATATATATATATATATATATATATATATATATATATATATATATATATATATTAGGGAGAGGTTCAACTAAGAAGTGATAAATGTATGAGAAGTAGAAAAATGATCTTATCCCTTCATCTGATCAACATTTGCACCTTTGACTGTGAATGTATGAAAAGTGATCTTATCCCTTCATCTGAAGAACCGGATAAATCCTCGCATGGTCTGCAGAAGATAGATGGGTGGTTTCATAACTTTTACAAATAAACGACAAACAAGTTCATATGTGAACCCGTGTGGTTTTCATATGAACTATATGTTCACATGTGACCTATTTAACTGATTCACATATGAATCTATGGGTTCATATGTAAATCAGTTAATTAGTTCATATTTGAATCACAATGGTTCATATGTGAAACTGTTAATTAGTTCATGTAACAACCCAAAAATGTCAACAATTTAGCATAATCAAAACATATGAAATCCATGCCTAAAACGACCCCAAGTCAACAATAAAATTCAAGGTTTGCAATAAAGCAACCTATTACACAACTGAGAATAAAAGAAAATACTATTAGGTGGTCTTCTAAAATCGGGTACAGCTCACACCTTCTCCTTCCCTTTACTGGATCGACCTACTTCGCATCTACCTGAAAAGGTTTGAAAAATAGCGAGGGTTAGACCGATGGTCTAGTGAGTCCCTTCTAGAAAAATAGATTAAACACCAAGTCGTAAAAACAGATAATTTAATTCACAATCAATAAGTCACACCATAGCAAACAAGGGTATTGCACAGTGGTACTCGGCCGACTCACAATGGTCGTACAACCATGATCGGGGCCCAAGCCGACTCTCCTCTCGCCCACGGGGCCCAAACAGACTCCCCGAACCTTGTAGGCGGAAAACAAATTTCACGCATACGCAGTCAAAAATCAATTCCATGGGACTATGATAATCCCGAAATACATCATACCCACTATGCAACCCGACTCCATGTAATAATGAGCAACATGAAATAAATCAACGTAATCCACATAAACAACCATTCACGTTTATATCCAAACCCACAAGTGATTTAGTTCATACATGCAAATCATATTGTTTTTTAACATTAAATAAATAATGTGAGAAAAATATCATTCAAAAACATGTTATACGTAAAAAGGGTGTGAGGGAAACTCACCTGATTTCCACCGCTAAAGTTCTCTTACACTCTCTAAGGCCGGTCACGAGACCTACGGATAAGTCTCGACCTAACTTTCGATCATATGGAGACCTTTATGATAACAGGGTCTATTTCTCCCTAGTGAGCCTACAAAAGATAATTCACAAGGTTACTCTCTCACATGACCCAAAAGAAACTAACCGGCCCAATAACTTAGTGTATTAGAGACCTGGGCCTTCGATTACACGAACTACAGCACTGGGCCGCGACCCGACTTTGCGCCCGGGTTGGCGCCGCCCGGGGTCTCCCCTCCCCACGTCGTGATCGCCCGGGCTCTTGCAGCCTGGGGCGTGATCGCCCGACCTCTTATGGCTCGGGGTCACACGGCTCGATCGGCACTTGCCCGCTGGGGTCGCCCGACACATAGCCGACCGGGGTCGCCCGACTCCTCATCCTTCCCGGTGTGCTGCAAGCCCCTGGTGTGAGTAAATTCTGGACCGGAGTCTCCTTCTTACGTAGTAACACACATACAGGTTCTATAGTGGCGGCGATTTGATCGACCACCCACCAAACTGGTAAGCATTTCCGACGAAGGAAACACCACCGCTCTCACGACTTCAACGAGACATCACGATCTCTTTAATATATATCCGTCGATTAACAACAAAATCCCCAAGAAACAGAGCTTTAAATCTTTAAAGCTTAAGGAGAAGAACATCTGGATACTTCCTTATAACCCCAAACAAATTTAGGAAATAAAAACCCCAAAAGGTTTTATAATCCCAATCTAATCCAAATGCTTAAGGGGATTCTAAACAAAATACTCTCACAATCCAATGCTAGAACATGATTGAATAGAGTTTACCTTGAAGAAGATGCCTGCAAATCCAAAAGAAATAATCCCTCCTTTGCTCTTCCCAAAATCGCCACAGAGCTCCCCCTCCTTCTCACAAGCTCAGCCGCCAACCAGAAATGAGAAGAGAAAGTGAGGTTTTGGGTAAAAACCCATTTTCCTTTAATTTCCACTTTGGCCCCTCCAAACTTCACTTGGTGTTAATTTCCACCCAACATCAAATTTATTAACTTTATACACGGTTATTACAATATCACCTCCTCAATAGAATTCCGTCCCCGGAATACCTTTGCTGAACAAACTGGGATATTGGGACCTCATCGCAACTTCCACCTCTCACGCTGGTCCCTGCCCTTTAAGATTTCATCGTTGCACTTCCCAGTGCGGATCTCTTTTGATCCTTAACCCCTTAACCTTACGATCTATGACTTTCTTAGACCACTTGTTCACGGTAACTTCTTATTTGATTTCTTACTTTACAAAGGTATTGCCGCCCCAACTTCCAACAAATGCTCTCTCAACGAGAGGCGTGAAAAACAATCCAAGATTTCAAAATTTCCATCGAACACTTCCAGATCAAACACTATGTCTCCTACTCTTTCCACAATTTCAACAGATCCCAAAACTTAGCCCATTACTAGCTTTCTATTGAACGCACCACTTCATCCTATGGAGGCGACTTCCCCATCAAGGTGCGCCCTTGCAACTTGAGATTCATTTGGCACGTGTTCTCTCAATCATACAACTTCACTCAGATGCCCAGAACATTCTAACCAGAATCTAAATCGTACCATCTGTGACATCCCAGGCCAACCGTACCAGATATTGTCCGCTTTGTCCACACACCCGGACTTACGTTTTTAAAATGCATCTAACTCTGGGTCTCACATGCAACTTCATTTCCTTAAAACGAATTTTACCTAGGTTAGCATCAAACAACATGAATCTCTTGATAAAATAACGATCACTCATTTCAACAAATTAACACAAGGTTAACTTTAGATAACACCAAAAGCTCACTACTATGAAATTCATCATCAGATACACGCAAATAAAATCTACTCCCACAAACGCGACCAACGTCTAAAGCAGAAAATACTTTCTTTCTCGACTCACATCGATCACAACTCATCGGTGCCACCCAACTCACAAGCATTACGCAAACATTGCCGCAGACGCTATCACCCCATTTTCCTACGAAAAGAAAGAAACCTTCTACAATTCATCACCTTCACAGTCCACTCGCTCCAACTGAATGAATCATAATGACACATTCTTCAACTCCTCACCACTTCCACCATTTGTCCGAACATATTTACAATGAATCCAAGCTTCATCCATTTAAACACGGAGTGACCAGGCTCACACAAAACTATTCCAAATAGCTTAACACCGAAAATCAGATTCACTTGGAACCTTTTTCCATGCAACAACAAATCTGACTCAAAAGTCTTTCACTCCGAGTATTACATCCGACCACCCTTTCCACTTGTTTCTCGAAAACAACAAACTCGCTTCCAAATCTGCCTCACTAACAGGTGCAAACTCTAGACCAATCGCATGATTTAGATTTCCTAACACCAGAGCCTTAAAACACACTATAGTTTCCTTCTCATTCTCACACCTTCACTAGGGGTTTATATACCCACCAACGGCCAATCTGAAAACATAGCACCACATCTTGGTGTCTCTTGCCAACTTCTTACTCTCAGATACTCACTTTTCCGACAATCCCAAATGTGCCGATAGCACACTTGCATTACTATGCTTAGCTAAGCGATTTTCCACAATTGTCATTCGAGACATTCAACCAAGCCCTTCCAACGAAACCTAATGCTCGAAGGCATTGCACATTTCTCCCTCTCCAAACAAGGTTGACCTGTCCGCTAGAATACTTTCACGCTTAAAGACTACTTCGACAACCCCACAGATCTTCAAATCAACTACAAAATATCACAAACTTAAACATTCGACATTCTCTTCCATAATTTAGCGTAATAAGATAAACTCGCTCAATCATTCCTCGAAACCCAATAACACAAGATTCTTCTTCTAGGTAGCCACCAACTATTGCTCAAACATTTTATCCTCAAATTAGCAATACTAAGACGCCAATCAACACCCATACGACTTCAACTACATACTTACCACCTATGAATAGCTCACCAGAAGTTTTTGAACAAGGATTTCCACCTACTCTCAACTAATATAACCACACCATCCCCCTACTAAACTTCACATAAATCTTTACCACCTCAATGACTCACACGTCTACTTGGACATGAATCAATACCAACTTATCCACACTATCAACACCCTTCCATAACATCGCTCTACAGATATGATCTTCACTGTCGCTTTACTCACGTACAAGATACTTCCCTCTTTAAACCAACCATAACCCCTAAAAAATCGAAAGAATGACTTTTCACGACTTTGTCTCCTTCTAATCTAGATAGACCACAAGGTCGTGATCATCAAATCTATTCAACATGTTCTCGCTCCTTGGTGACTCATTGTAATCTACCAAAACCAAGCTCGTGTAATCTATAAGATTTAGTGTACCACCTTGCAGTCCAAAATGCACCAAGTACCATCACAATAGTTGAGTTAAAAACTTCACTCCTATATAAACTATCAAAACCTTTTAGGTTTTCCTTCTCCATACTAGCGATCTTCCATTTTCCATATTGCCCACGAAAATTGTTTCAGCATCACGCTCGGTATACACCTTTCTCCGAACGACTCCTTACTTCCTCACGAAGATTCAACAAAGTAGCCATAGTTACCTCTTAAATTTTCAGTGCTCTGACAATGACTTGTTGGTTGCTGACTTCATCCCCAACTGTCAACCTGGTGATACCTTGACACTGCTTTCGACCAACAAGGATTCCCCAATGGAACATACTTCTTCCATCACATTGTAACTAATTCTGTCCACTTCCACCTTCACACGCCGAAGGCACAAGGTTCACCTACTATGTAATCAAACTACTAGACCACTTCGAAAATCCGGCTCGACGCCGATAACCTTTCATCGAAGTACCACAATGCTTACTTATCAACACACTGATATGAGAAGTATCTTGACAACTTTGAATTCCACCCAGACGTAACTACCCGACGACGATAACATCTCAAGATACCGAACAATAGGGTAGGCTACTACCGAATGAACGTTCTTATCCACAAAGGCCAGGACTAACAATATTCGTTTCCCTTTCTCAAAGGAAACATCAAGGTCAAGATTTGACCATCGACGACTCAAACGACACGCTTACACTTTCCAAACCATAGCTCATTCTTAGTTGCAACATTTCTCACAACCTATAGAGTTCATAGCCTTCATGGATGACAACACCAAAACTTTAAAACTTTTGACATGATTGAAAATTTAGCAAGTACCACAGTACTATGCAAGCATGAATGCATGCCACACTCACCGTCAAATTTGAGTAGCCATTCTCAACGATTTCAAAGATCGTTCGCACTCAATCCTCTTGATAGGATAAACCTTGTACCACCAAAATCGATGTTGACAAAAATGAAAAATACTTTCAAGGAATTAACTCATGATTATAGAATTACGACAATATTACATACACTGAATGAGTTAGTAAGTTCTCACGTATAAAACCACACGGTTAAATGATATTATGTTTTCCACAAAATTTAACTCATTTATAAAAGAAATGAAGTAGTCCTAAAATTATCGAGTTCAAAATTTAACACACCATGCAATAAACTTGTCCAGCACACGTTTACACGTGCCATCACATTTTCAAAACTAATGCCTCGCAAGGAATATACACACGCCAAAAAAAATATCTGACATGAAAGACACCACAAATTGTTCAAAGCATAAAGCATGAGACACACTTTACATTGAAGGCTATTCACTCTAATAAGGTCAACTGTTTGCACTCAACACAATTGTCATAGACTCCCTACTTCTGACCAACCCGTCAGGATCTTCACATTTACCACCACCTCCGGCACCAACGCTTCCCACATCCTTGAATGCCCAACTACCAACTACCATCGCGACTATTGATTCGCAATTCATGCGTCCTCATGATGACCTAAATAAATTAACCACATTAACTCATCTCCATTTTGACCTCACTCTATTTTATCGATCAGCACTGATGTCGTCTCTCAACCACGCTTGCCACCCTTCACTTAACTACTGATTCCAAAGGTTCATCTCTACCACTCGATTCTTGGGTTGAAACTCTCCTGATCCCCATTGGTCGACATAACAAACCACCAAAACTGGAGACTCTGTTTAAGCGAAGAGCTCACCTCCCGCTGATATTCTTCCCTTTTTGGAACCCAAGAAGTTCTTTCTCAAGACAAGAATATCTACCTCCCACACAATACCCATCCCGAACGGTAAAAAACCTTAAAACTATAAACGAGCTCACTCAACGCGCCAGACCAACGTTATCATTTTAATAATAGAACTCACTACCCAGAACTACACCTGTAAAGGCCCAAATCTATAAATACCCTATTACTAAAGTGTGGTGCTCATGTGAGAATTTGAGAACTTGAGGGACCTAGGTGCATTTTTCTCTAAGATATAAAAAGGGAACAAATCCCTAAAAGCTAAAATCTAGCATTTTAGTGGAGGCGGAAATTGGAAAGAAGAAGAAGGCGATTCCTTGCTAGAGAAAGGGGGGTTTTAGGTTAAGCATCTAAGGTAAGCTCTTTTTTTTTATCTTCAAATCCTCATAGAAATTCGAAGTCTGCATCTTCTTAGCTGTGAGATTGGGAATGTTTTATTGGTTTAATCAGTTGGGCAATTTTAATAGAAATTCCTTTCCTTTTAAATGGTTTAATTATTATTTTAGGCAATTTTAATAGCAATTCCTTAATGTTTGTAGGGAATTCTAGTATTGTGTAATCGCTAGGGTGTAGCTTTTCGTTCGTGATCAGGTGAGTTTCCGACAACCCCATTTCTTATTACGTGACACTTTTATAGTTCTGAAAATGGTACAAATGTGAAGCACGTTTAATTTCTCCACTAATTGATGTGTTTACTCTCGATGACAATTTTATTTATAATTGTGGGTTAAATATTTGGATGATAACGGTACGAATTTGATCGTGCAAATAAATTCCAACTTGTGGAGAATATATAAGTAAAAAGTCCTATGTGCGTGAAATTCGTTTTCTGCACTAAGGCAATTGGGGAGTCTGCTTGGGCCCCGAGGCGAGAGGGGAGTCTGCTTGGGCGCCGATCATGGTAGTTGCGAAGGTGTAATTAATGGGATTTACGCATTTGTTTTATTTAATTTTAATATAGCGATTTGATAATAATTTTCATGTTATTTGTTTCTGAAACGATTACTTTTTATTCTATGGGAAGCTCACTAGACCTTTTAGTCTAACCATCGCTTTTCAAAACCAAAACCCATTTTCAGGGAGGAACGTATGTGGCACTTCTATTAAGGGTAAGGAAAAGACTTAGAAGTTTGAGAGTGGACTTCAAGTAGAAGGCATCATGTTTTTGCTTTTAATAGACAAATAGTTATAGTAATTCTCGGTTGTAGTTGAGACTTCCGTTGTTGAACTCGTTATTTTATTTTTGAACCGCTTGCATTGGGACCCATTTGGGATTTTATTTCTATGTCATTGCTTTAATTTTTGGGTTGTTACAAATTGTATCAGAGCCATAGTTTAAGATATTTAGGTAACCAGAAGGGCCTAAACTTAAACTGAGAACTTAGGAATACCACCGAGATATAGGATGCCTCTAGTATTGCCATCTTAGGTGCACTAAGGATAAGGTAGTGAGAACTGTCACGTAAGGTAAGTTTGGGATTATACCTGGCCAGTGTAATTGAGAACTTACAGGTACATGTATGTGCTTAAATGACCTTATCTTGCGGAGTTGGCTGAGTGTTTATTCTTTGTGGTTTTATCAGTTCATCATGTCTGGAAGATCTTTGAGAAGCCAATTTGTCTTAGTTGAGAAGGAGGTGCCCATCAATGAGACCCCTGTGGTTGAACTGGCGGAACCTCTTAGGCAGCCCGTCACCCGTGGTAGGGCTAGAGGACGAGCAAAGAAGCAGGTAAGAACTACCCGAAAGGCTACCACCCAAGTGGAACCGGAAGTCGGGAATCGGGGGCATAAGTCAACTCGAACTACTTGACGGGCAAGAAGCACGGAAATTCCCATTGATAGGGAATTGTCTCAGCAAGAAAGTTCTGCTACTGTGAGAGGAAGGGGCCAGTCGCGAGGCCGGACTCGTGGACGTAATCAGGCTTTCGTTACCCATGCGACATTTGCTGCTGAAATGGGTAAATTGCAAGAGACCCTATAGGCTCTGTTAGCTCATCGGGGAATAAAAGATATGAAGGTAAGGAATGATCAGAAATGTCTAGCCCACTGGTCTCGAAGGAGGGTAGTCACCATCAATCGACTACTTTGGTGGTGAATGAGTCGGCAACAAAAGGGTGCAACTATAAGGAATTTGCGACTTGCAAGACCCCTACTTATATAGGGGAATGTGATCCAGTGTTAGCACTGAAGTGGATAAAGGGTATAGAGCTGGCGTTCGACACCAGCAAATGTGCAGAAGAGGATAAGGTGGTTTATGCTTTGTCGATGTTGAGAGATGAGGCTGTGATGTGGTGGGATGTGGAAGTTGGGGGCTAGGGTTCGTCGGCGGCCAAGGGCATGTCGTGGAGAACTTTTGTGAGAAGGTTCAAGGCACAATTCTGTCCTCTGGCGGCAGTTAAGAGGTTAGAGGAGGAGTTTCTGGGTTTGGAACAGAAGGAGATGACGGTTCGGGAGTATATATCGAAGTTTATAGAGAAATCCCGCTTCGTTGAGATTTACGTACCGAATAAGGAAAGACGCGTAGAGCGATACATCTATAGATTGAGGAGTGATATTCATGAGTTTGTCTCAAACAAAGAACCGACAACCTTTTAAGAGGCGATCAATACGGCGGAAATGAGGGAGAAAGAGAAGAACCGCCAAGCGTCTGAGAAAGGGGGAGAGAAAAGAAAATGGGACGGTCCAGGTAGCGATGGAAGAAAGGGGAAAATGTTCAGGCTAAAAATTCGGGGAGACCGGGGGCTGGTACCTAAACCTTGTGGGAAAGGTCAACGAATCCATCGAGGTAAATGCATGGCAGACTCAAGGTCCTGCTACTGGTGCGGGTTACCGGGTCATGTGGCGAAGGATTTCCCAAAGAGTAAGTCATATTTTCAATGTGGATCACCTGAGCATATGCGGCCCGATTGCTCGCAGTTGAGGAAGGGGGGAACGACGCAGATTGGAGGAAGGCAGGAAGCAAGGGGGAGGAGAAGAGTCCCGAGCCGAAGCGTCCGAAGGGACATGCCTTTCATATGACATCAGTGGAGGCAGAGGAAGTTCCGGAGGTTGTGTCAAGTACATTTCTGGTGAACTCTTTAATTGCCAAGGTGTTGCTTGATTCCGGAGTGGATCGTTCCTTTGTGTCGTATGCTTTTATGAAATGCTTGAATGTAAAACCTAAATGTTTGGAGAGGGCGTTGGAAGTGGAAACGACCGATGATAATCGGGTGTTTATTAGAGAAGTCTTGGAGGACTGCGTTATAGATATAGAAGGGAGTTTAGTGCCCTAGCGATTATACCCCATGACAATGGGGGAATTTGATATAGTGTTGGGAATGGATTGGTTAGCCGCGAATGGAGCAAATATAGTTTGTAATAAGAAGTTGATTCGTGTGCAGCTGCCGGGCAAAGGAACGGTAATCCTTTACAGGAGCCATGGAAACAAAAGGACTAGCCTTTTGTCGATGATTAAGGCTACTAGGTGTTTGAGAAAAGGGTGTGAAGGGTATTTGGCATATGTAGTGGATGCCAAGAAAGAGAAGCGTGGGGTGGAGGACGTGAGGGTGGTGAGTGAGTATCCGGAGGTGTTCCCGGAAGACTTAACGACCTTACCCCCAGATCGTCAAGTAGAATTCCGCATAGACTTAGTGCCGGGTGTCGCACCCATAGCGCATCCCCGTATAGGCTGGAGCCTTCGAAAATGAAAGAGATGATGTCTCAGTTGCAAGAATTGTTAGACAAAGGGTTCATAAGACCAAGTACCTCGCCTTGGGGTGCACCGGTGCTTTTCGTGAATAAAAAGGATGGTACTATGCGAATGTGCATAGATTACCGAGAACTTAACAAGGTGACCGTTAAGAATCGGTATCCACTCCAAGGATTGATGATCTGTTCGACCAGCTACAAGGAGCTAGCTATTTTTGCAAGATCGATCTAAGGTAGGGTTACCATCAACTCAAGGTGAATGAGGATGATATCCCGAAAATGGCTTTTCGGACAAGATATGGACACTACGAATTTTTGGTGATGCCATTTGGCATGACCAACGCTCCAGCGACTTTTATGGACATGATGAATAGGGTGTGTCAACCTTATATGGATAAGTTCATGATTGTGTTCATAGACGATATCTTGATCTACTCGAAATCCGAGAAGGAGCACGAGGAGCATCTGCGAGTTATCCTTTAATTGCTAAAGTAAGAAAAAATTTATGCAAAATTTTCGAAGTGTGAGTTTTGGTTGAAAGAGGTTCAATTCTTTGGGCACGTAGTGTCTTGTGATGGGATCAAGGTAGATCCATCTAAAATTGAAGCAATACAAGATTGGGAGCAACCCAAGAACCCGTCAGAAGTGAGAAGCTTCCTTGGATTGGCTGGTTATTACCATAAGTTCATCAAGGATTTCTCACGTATCGCAACGCCGCTGACTAGGAATAACGTGAAGTTTTCTTGGACAGAAACGCAAGAAGAAATCCTTCCAACGGTTGAAGGATATGTTGAGCAGCGCACCGATTCTAGCCTTACCTGATGGTTCGGACGATTTTGTGGTGTATAGTGATACGTCAAGGCTGAGCTTGGGTTGTGTCTTGATGCAGCGAGCAAAAGTGATCTCCTATGTATCTCGCCAATTAAAAGAGCATGAGGCTCGTTATCTTACTCATGATCTAGAATTAGCAACCGTCGTCTTCGCTCTAAAAATTTGGCGGCACTATCTTTACGAAACAAAATGCCATGTTTTCTCGGATCATAAGAGCTTGTGCCATCTCTTTGACCAAAAAGAGTTGAACATGCGTCAAAGGAGATGGATGGAGTTATTGACGGACTATGATTGCAAAATCGAATACCATCCGGGGAAAGCCAATGTAGTAGCCGAGGCCTTAAGTTGGAAAGAAAAGATCAAGACGAAAAGGGTTGTGGCCCTGAGAGTGGAGGTGATGCCAAACCTTTTCGAAGAATTAAAGAAATGGCAAACGGAAGCACTGACGCCTGAAAATATCAAAAAGGAGAGAATACTTGGTAACACGTCTGCATTATTGGAGGATAGTCGCGGGTTGAATTGCTTCGATAGAAGAATCTGGGTACCAAAACTCAGAGAGATGAGATTGATGATTTTGGAGGAGGCTCATAAGTCAAAGTATTCCATACACCCTGGGATAAAGAAGATGTATGGGGATTTAAAGCAAAACTATTGGTGGCTAGGTATGAAGAAAGATATAACTCACTTTGTAGAGAGGTGCCTGACTTGTCTACAAGTGAAGGTAGAGAATCAATGTCCATATGGAAAATTGCAACCATTAGATATCCCGGTGTGGAAATGGGATCAGATCACAATAGACTTTGTGACCAAATTGCCTAGAACCCCGAAAGGGTATGATGCGATTTGGGTGATCGTGTATCGACTTACAAAATCGACACACTTTCTACCCATTAAGGAGACCTACTCTTTAGAGAGGTTAGCAAAGTTGTATATCGGCGAAATTGTGTCACGCCATGGGGTACCGCTATCGATAGTGTCGGATCGAGATAGTCGGTTTACATCAACGTTTTGGAAGAGTTTTCAGCGAGAGTTGGGATCGCGAATCAAGTTGAGCACGACATATCATCCACAGACCGATGGTCAGAGTGAGGGACTATCCAAACGCTGGAAGACATGTTGAGAGCATGTGTAATAGACTTCCAAGGCTCGTGGAAGAATCATTTACCACTAATGTATGAGGCTTTGTATGGACGAAAATGTCGAACGCCGGTATGTTGGAACGAAGTTGGTGAAAGACAACTAGCAGGACCAGAAATCGTACAACTGATTGTAGAAAAAGTAGCACAAGTGTGGGAGAGGTTGAAGGTGGCTCAGGACAGACAGAAAAGCTGTGCGGATAAGAGACGAAAGAGCATAGAATTTCAGGTCGGGGACAAGGTAATGCTCAAGGTGTCACCCTGGAAAAGAGTAGTACATTTTGGGAAGAAGGGAAAGTTGATGCCGTTCTACATCGGACCTTTTAAAATTGTGGGACGAGTTAGGGAAGTGGCTTATAAGCTCGATCTTCCTGAAGAACTGCAAGCTATACATTATACGTTCCATGTGTCCAATTTAAGAAAGTGTCTAGCAAAGGTGGACATGGTGGTTCCTTTGCAAGATGTGCGGATTGATGAGCGGTTGAACTATGTCGAGGAGCCAGAAGCGATTGTTGACCGAAAAGTCAAGAAGTTGAGAAGTAAGGAAATTGGGTTGGTAAAAATTCATTGGCGATATCATAAGGGCAGGATGCCACGTGGGAAGTCGAGTCGGAGATGAAAATCAAGTACCCTCACTTGTTCAAGAATGAGATTCCGAGGACAAAATCCTTTTAAGAAGGGGAGACTTGTAAAGGCCCAAATCTATAAATACCCTATTGCTAAAGGGTGGTGCTCATGTGAGAATTTGAGAACTTGAGGGACCTAGGTGCATTTTTCTGTAAGATATAAAAAGGGAACAAATCCCTAAAAGCTAAATTCTAGCATTTTAGTGGCGACTAAAATTGGAAAGAAGAAGAAGGTGATTCCTTGCTAAAGAAAGGAGGATTTGAGGTTAAGCATCTAAGGTAAGCTCTTTTTTATCTTGAAATCCTCATAGAAATTTGAAGTTTGCATCTTCTTAGCTGTGAGATTGGGAATGTTTTATTGGTTTAATCAGTTGGGGTTTTTGGTTATATTTGAGAAGAAATGGAAGTCAGATCTTTTATGTGAAGTAAATTTTTTTGAGAAATAATGTTTTAATCTTAAGGAGGTGGTATTGGTTACATTTATCAAGTTTTAGATGGGTCCTTAAGGATTTTCTGGAAATGGCATCGAGTGGCGGCTCGTCAAAAACCCCAAATCGCTCGTCTCTAAGACGTAGCATGGTCTTGCTATGAATCGGGGTTCACCACCCGGGCTTCAGCCACCCGGGGTTCACCACCTAGGCTTCTGCCAACCGGGGTTCACCACCCGGGCTTTAGCCACCTGGGGTTCACCCACCCGGGCTTCAGCCAACCGGGGTTCACCCACCCGGGCTTCGTCAAGAGCGGGGATCGTTTGGTTGGGATTCACCTTGATGCGGGTGCCACCGACTTCTCCAGACGGAACGCCAAGCGGGCCTCACCCCACCCAGGTGTGGGGGTCATGAGCCAGAAAGGTTGGGTCGAGGTTTAACATACCATGGCTTGGGCTGTGAATCAAGCCCTTTCCTTTTAAATGGTTTAATTATTATTTTAGGCAATTTTTATAGCAATTCCTTAATGTTTGTAGGGAGTTCTCGTATTGTGTAATCGCTAGGGTGTAGCTTTTCGTTCGCGATCAGGTGAGTTTCCGACAACCCCATTTCTTATTACGTGACACTTTTATAGTTATGAAAATGGTACATATGTGAAGCACGTTTAGTTTCTCCACTAATTGATGTGTTTACTCTCGATGACAATTTTATTTATAATTGTGGGTTAAATATTTGGACGATAACGGTACGAATTTGATCGTGCAAATAAATTCCAACTTGTGGAGAATATATAAGTAAAAAGGCCTATGTGCGTGAAATTCGTTTTTTGCACTAAGGCAATTGGGGAGTTTGCTTGGGCCCCGAGGTGAGAGGGGAGTCTGCTTGGGCCCCGATCATGGTAGTTGCGAAGGTGTAATTAACGCTATTTACGCATATGTTTTATTTAATTTTAATATGGCGATTTGATAATAATTTTCATGTTTTTTGTTTCTGAAACGATTACTTTTTATTATATGGGAAGCTCACTAGACTTTATAGTCTAACCCTCGCTTTTCAAAACCAAAACCCATTTTCAGGGAGGAACGTATGCGACACTTCTATCAAGGGCAAGGAAAAGACTTAGAAGTTTGAGAGTGGACTTCAAGTAGAAGGCATCATGTTTCAGCTTTTAATAGACAAATAGTTATAGTAATTCTCGGTTGTAGTTGAGACTTCCGTTGTTGAACTCGTTATTTAATTTTTGAACCGCTTGCATTGGGACCCATTTGGGATTTTATTTCTATGTCATTGCTTTAATTTTTGGGTTGTTACAACACCCGTCGATTAGCACAACGATAGCAATCGAGTATACTCATGCTCCTGTAAATTCATAATGGCATTGGCCAGATGCAATTCTGAATTTACCTTACATAAGCGTCCTCACTATTGTTGACATGACTGTCGAGGATCATGGTCTTCCTTAAAGGCTTCCTATATTCTCAGTTGTGTCCCCCTACTCTACAGTTTAAGTTTAGGCCCATTCGGTAACCTAAATCTCTTAAACTATGGATCTGATACCAATTTGTAACAATCCAAAACTTCCAACATTTTATCATAATCAAAACATATGAAATCCATGCCTAAAACGGCCCCAAGTCAACAATAAAATTCAAGGTTTGCAATAAAGCAACATATTACACAACTGAGAATAAAAGAAAATACTATTAGGTGGTCTTCTAAAATCAAGTACAACTCACACCTTCTCCTTCCCTTTACTGGATTAACCTACTTCGCGTCTACCTGAAAAGGTTTTACGTTTGAAAAATAGCGAGGGTTAGATCTAGAAAAATAGATTAAATACCAAGTCGTAAAAACAGATAATTTAATTCACAATCAATAAGTCACACCATAGCAAACAAGGGTATTGCACAGTGGTACTCGGCCGACTCACGACGGCCGCACAAACACGATCGGGGCTCAAGCCGACTCCCCTCTCGCCAACGGGGCCCAAGCAGACTCCCCGAACCTTGTAGGCGGAAAACAAATCTCACGCATACGCAGTCAAAAATCAATTCCATGTGACTATGACAATCCCGAAATACATCGTACCCACTGTGCAACCCGACTCCATGCAATAATGACCAACATGAGATAAATCAACATAATCCACATAAACAACCATTCACGTTTATATCCAAATCTACAAGTAATTTAGTTCATACATGCAAATCATATTGTTTTTTAACATGAAATAAATAAAACCATAATCAGATGCGGTAATCAAATGCGATAAAATATCATTTAAAAACATTTTATATGTAAAAAGGATGCGAGGGAAACTCACCTGATATCCACCGCAAAAGTTCTGTTACACTCTCTAAGGCCGGTCATGAGACCTACACTACAAACGATAAGGTCGGATAAGTCTCGACCTAGCTTTCGATCATATGAAGACCTTTATGATAATAGGGTCTATTTCTCCCTAGCGAGCCTACAGAAGATAATTCACAAGGTTACTCTCTCACATGACCCAAAAGAAACTAACCGGCCCAACAACTAAGTGTATTAGAGACCTGGGCCTTCGATTACACGAGCTACAACACTGGGTCGCGACCCGACTTTGCGCCCGGGTTGGCGCCGCCCGGGGTCTCCCCTCCCCATGTCGTGATCGCTTGGGCTGTTGCGGCCCGGGGCGTGATCGCCCGACCTCTTGTGGCCCGAGGTCACACGGCTCGCTCGGCACTTGCATGCCGGGGTCGCCCGGTACATGGTCGACCGTGGTCTCCCGGCTCCTCTTCCTTCCCGGTGTGATGCAAGCCCCCGATGTGAGTAAATTCCAGACCGGAGTCTCCATTTTACGTAGTAACACACACACACATACACAGGTTCTATAGTGGCGGCGATTCGATCGCACACCCACCAAACTAGTAAGCATTTCCGGCGACAGAAACACCACCGCTCTCATGAATTCAACGAGATATCACGATCGCTTTAATATATATCCGTTGATTAACATCAAAATCCCAAAGAAATAGAGCTTTAAATCTTTATAGCTTAAGGAGAAGAACATCGGGATACTTCCTTATAACCCCAAATAGATTTAGGAAATAAAAACCCCAAAAGGTTTTATAATCCCAATCTAATCCAAATGCTTAAGGGGATTCTAAACAAAATACTCTCACAATCCAATGCTAGAACAAGATTGAATAGAGTTTGCCTTGAAGAAGATGCTTGCAAATCCAAAATAAATAATCCCTCCTTTGTTCTTCCCAAAATCTCCATAGAGCTCCCCCTCCTTCTCACAACCTCAGCCGCCAACCAGAAATGAGAAGAGAAAGTGAGGTTTAGGTTAAAAACCCCTTTTCCTTTAATTTCCACTTTGGCCCATCAAACCTTCACTTGGTGTTAACTTCCACCCAACATCAAATTTATTAACTGTATACACGGTTATTACAGTTCATATGATTCACATATTACAGTTCACATATGAACCTGTTAATTAGTTCATATGTGAATCAGTTAAAACAGTTCATATGTGAATTACACGGGTTCACATATGAACATATAATTCATATGTTAATCACACGGGTTCACATATGAACCCGTTTGCCGCCTACTTGTAAGATTTACGAAACCACCCCTCTATTTTTGGCATAACCACAAATTTTGATCTTGACCATATGAAGGGCTAGGATTACTTCTCAACTTCTCATATATTTAGCATTTCTCATTTGAACCTATGTCTATACACACACACACACATACACATAGAGAGAGAGAGAGAGACGGAGGTTCAAGGGAAAACCTCCAAAAAGGGGAAAACTGAAGAACACTCTGGTAGCCTTTCATCTGGATGGTATGCACTTGTGTATACAGGTAAATTATGTTGTTTTTTTGGTTTTTATGCACAAGTGCATTATGCACTTCTGCATGTTACAAATTACTTGTATGCACAAGTGCATACCGTCCGGATGAAGGGCTACCAGGGTTTTCTTCAGTTTTCCCTTTTTTTAGGTTTCCCCTGAACCTGAACCTATATATATGTGTGTGTGTGTGTCTTTCTTATATTTCGAGTCAATTACATAGAGGGTTGGTATATGTCCATTCTTATAGGAGTCTTTCTATCATTTGTCTTATTTTCTCTCAATTATGCGATTTAGTCTTAATTCATTTTGATGCATCTATTTCCTTCCTGGGTTCTTGAAATGGTCAAGATTCAAGAAGCCACTAACGTCTGGAATTATTTGAAACATTTTCTCTATAAATATGTTAGAATGATTAAAGGGAATAAAGTTCTCATGTATGCTCCCGGTTTGTATTGTTATTTTCTCCGTATGAACACAACTTCTAATCATTTAAAAAAGGATAACTAAAAATAATTGTTATAACTTATCCCTCATTGATTAAAATTAAAAAAAAATGATATACGTGAATTTCTTCTAAAATCCAAGTTGTGATTTACCAATAGCTTTCACTATGGTTTGAAGTTGATTTAGAAGTTATTTGTTTAGTTTATTGTTTTGGGCTTTAGTGTGTTACAAATGGTATCAAAGTTGATCTTTGTACCATCGAGGTGGTGGGGAAAAACTTACAAAGCTAATTGTTGTTTATTGTTATTAGAGTAAATTACAAATTTGGTCCATGTGGTTTCTTGTTTATAACACATTTGGTCCCTACAGTTTAAAAATTACAGAATCGCCATTCGAATATGCAAAAGCGACCGGATTTGGTCCCTCCCTTTAACGACAGTTAACAAATCCCGTTAAGTGAGTGGTAGTTTGGTCTTTTTATACTTTTATTACCTTTTCCTTTGATGAGTAAACAAATATTCAAAATTACAGGGACTAAAAATGTTATTTGCTCTTATATATATATATAATATGTGTGTAAAGAAACCGCAGAGACCAAAACCTCCGACCAAAACCTCTGTCCAAATTGTATCTTTCCCACCCTCCGGCCACCTCTCATCTCCGACCAAACCCTTTATTTCCTACCCTTCGGCCACCCCTCTCCACGGACACATACGAAGGGTAAAACACGCTTCTTTTTGGTGTGGAGGCCAACACCCGTCTCCATCCCCATCCCTACTATCGGTCACCATCTCCAACAAGTTCCATAGCGACTCCATTAAAGTTGTGGTCTAGATCAGGGGAAAGACAGAACGCTTAGCCCATTCTAATTAATCCATCAAAGTACACCCCCTAGTTCCCACACTTGTGTTTTTTGGTTTGATTTAGACGTTTTGATTTGTCACTGCAATTCGTCTTTTTCCCCGTGATGACTTTGGATTTTATTGTGATTTTGATTTTGGTTTGGATTTGAACTTTGGTTCACTGATTAAGTTTGGATCATAGATTTGTTTTTTCTAAGGTTTAGATTTAGTTTTGGTTTTGATTTTGATTTTGGTGTATGGACTTGGGTTTGGGTTTCATCTTGATGATATTGTTTGGATATGGGTTTGACAGGAGAAGATGGCTAGAAAGAGTTGGGTTTGTCTGGAGAAGATGGACGGAAAAGGATTAGGTTTGGCCGGAAAAGTGGTTTGAAGGTTTTTAGTGGACCATTAAAGAAGATTCTGATTTTTAATAGAAAATGAGATAAAAATTTGAAAAGACTAAACTACCCCTCACTTAACGGGATTTATTAACTGCCGTTAAAGGGAGGGACCAAATCTGGTAGTTTTTGCATATTCAAATGGCGATTCTGTAATTTTTAAACTGTAAGGACCAAATGTGTTATAAATAAGAAACCATACAGACCAATTTTGTAATTTACTCTTGTTATTAATTATTTTAAAGAGTAAATTATAGATTTGGTCCCTCAGGTTTGGCGTTTGTTATGGAATTGGTCCTTTAACTTCAAAAATTAAATGATGACCCTCCCACTATGCATTTTGTTATGGATTTGGTCCCTCGAGTGAACGGCCGTCTAACTGACCGTTAACCATGAGGGTATTATATTTATTTTTACATTTTTTAATTAATTATTCATCTTCTTCAATGTTCATCTTCATCAAAAAGAACCCTAAATCATAAACCCAAATTTAAACCTAAATCAAAACCCAAAATCAAACCCAAAATTATAAACCTAAATCAAACTTAAAATCATAAACCTAAATCAAACCCAAATTTAAAAAAACCTAAATCAAACCTACATTTAAAAATAAAAAATGGAGATTGAGATGTTGAGATGATGAGTTGATCAACAATGTAGCTTGAAGAAAGTCATCCATGGCTGCCACCGAAAAACCTCTTGTTGCTTCCTCTATCTTCTCCCTCAAATTCTCACTCCTCACCTCCAAATGACTCCCTCTACCCACCTCCACACACACCTCCATTGAACAGATCTGAGAGAACAAATCTGGAGAGAAGAGATAGAGAGAGAGAGAGAACCGTTAAACACAGGGACGAAAACCGCTGAACCCTTGGTCGCCGACCTCGTCTTCTTCGACGACCTCATCTTCTCCGGCGACCTCGTCTTCTCCCTGTGTGCGTCTTCTCCCGATCTCTCTATCTATCTCAGATCTCTCGGTCTCTCTCTCAATCTCATATCTCTCTCTCTCTTGTTTTTTAATTGGGTTTGATTAGATTTAAATCTAAGATTTATTTAGGTTTTTTATTTTTAAATCTAAGTTTTATTTAGGATTTTTAAATTTAGGTTTGATTTAGGGTTTTTAATATGAATTTGAATTTGAATTTGGGTTTTGATTTAGGTTTGAATTTGGGTTTATGATTTAGGTTTAAATTTGGGTTCTTGGTTTGATTTGGTTTTTTTTAATTTGGGTTTGATTTAGGATTTTGGTCTTTGAATATGGGTTTGATTTAGGATTTTTGATTGTTAACATGAGCTTGATTTGGGTTTTTTGAATCTTGGTGATCTTGAGGTAAGGGATGAGTATTCAAGTAAAGTAATAAAAAAATGAAAAAATAAAAAACAATAAGTAAAATTACCATAATACCCATCGTGCTTAACGGAGGAAATAGACGGCCGTTGGCTCGAGGGACAAAATACATAACAAAATTCATCCCGGAGGGACCAAATCCATAACAATATGCATATTGGGAGGGTTATCATGTAATTTTTGAAGTTAAAGAACCAATTCCGTAACAAACACCAAAACTGAGGGACCAAATCCGTAATTTACTCTATTTTAAATTATAATCATGAATTACACTTTTAGTTTATATAGTTGTCATTCACTAACAAGTCTAGTCCATACTTTAAACTAATTACATTTTTGATCATTGTGGTTGCCACTTTGTTTCATTTTGGTCCCTGTGGCTAACAGTGTTAACAAGGTTCGCTAACTCTAGGCTATTTTTCTATGTTCTCATTTGTTTTGTTTTAAATTAAAAAGTTAAACAAAAGTATTATTATATCACCCATTTTCCTCTTCAACCGAGACCTCGTTGGTCACCATGGGTTTGTCAGTTTCGTCACTTGCTCATCCCCTTCTTCGACCATTCTACAACTCCGACCTCATACCTAGATCTGGGTTTGCTAATAGTCAAAAAGAATTTTCGATGCCCCTATCTCCTTGCACACATAGCATTCTCAATGACCATTCCCCTTGCACGCACACCTTTTCCAGCGTCCCCTTCCCCTTTTACATACCATAACTAGCGTGACCCTTATCAATCCATATCTGCGAGAACTCCCTCCCCTGCCCCTCCAGTGACCTGCATCGGTGAAACCATCCTCTTCTACCTTTATGTATGTGTGTATATATGTGAACACCTACAACACCTCCTCTTCCTCACACACACTCATCGGTCATCTCCATATCTGTATATGTGTCATAAATATTGTGGTAATGTACGTATATAATATATGGTGCATGAAGAACCACCATTATGGATCTTGTTTTGTTGCATTAAGGTAAAAAAAAACAAAGGAAGTCACCGATTCATTTCGGTTTTAATTTATTGACATATTTAAGAACACCTACGTTTGGTGTATGTATGTGTGCGAAAGGGGAATGAGCGCCAAAAATGGTATGTGTGCAAGGAGAAAGGAGCGTCGCAAATACTCTTTGACTACTAAAAACCCTAGATCTAGGGAGGAAGTGTAACACCCGTAATTTTCGATAAGAAAAGGTCACCGGACGTTTTTGGAACTCGTAAATGGTGGGATTTATGTTGGGAAAACATTATATGAAGTCTCTAGAGTATCGGGGGTCTTGGTGTTGAAAAAGTCGAGTTTCGGGGCTTGGTACGAGTCCGACTACAATGCCCGACGACTATGACATGTCATAGTCGCACCTGGCATTGTAGCACACAAGTGACAGTAGCTGGGGCATGGTTGGCGACTATGCCAGCCGACATTGCCATGGGATAGTCGTCTGGCAATGCCGCATAGAGGGGGCAGGGAGATGTTAAAATCGGGTTTCAACCTCTTTCTTCATTCCTTACTTCCCATTTCCTCCCAAACTCTCTCTGGAACAAACCTAAATCGTATATGGTGATTTTGGGTCATCTTTGGCTCATATATTTGGGTATTATGGTGGTAAATCGTCATCAAATTAAGGATTGGAAGTTAGGATCAAGAGTCTGCATCTTCATCTTCAACCTCAAGCTCCATTTTAGGGTTTTCTAGGTGTTCACCAAAACCTATGTGGTAAGTTCATTCCCCCCATTTCCAAACTTCTTTATGAGTTATAAATGCCCTATTGTTGACAACCTAGTATTTTATTTCCCCAATTTCGGTTTGGATGATTTTGGGGAAATTAGGTCAAATTAGGGTTTTTGGCCAAAATGAAGATTTTGATATAAGATGTTTAGGGAATGATTCTAAACACTTGGATACATGTATTTTTATGGTTGGAAATTTATGGATCTAGGTTTTTGGGAGTTTTGGCTTAAAGATTCGAATTTCTTCAAAAGGAGCTCAAGTTGGGGAGAATCTACATTTAGCCTAAATCTAGCAAGGTGAGTTCAAGTTGATTTGTGAAAACTATGTACATGCCAAAATGTCCGTTTTAAAGTGTTAATGTGTTTTACTTGCTACTTATCAAACGTTGGATTATTTTATGAAATTTAGTTATCTGGGATACTTGATTTGATAAATCTTGTGAAACACTCATCTTTGGGAGTTTTGGGAATTTTGATAAATGTATCATAATGAAAATGTTTTGATGACTTATTTGCATAAATGGAGATTACTTGGTAAAAATGTATTTTTAGTGTTTGTTGGTAATATGTGTATTTTGTGTTGTTGAATGTTTTGAAAATACCAACGCCTGGGTCATTGGAGTTTGGTCATTCCCAATTTTGCGAACATTTCGAAAATCATAAACCTTTTGGCTTTGGGGAAAGATGTATTTCAAGTATTTTGATAAGTAAATCTTTTATATTGATATTTTAACGATTTATCGTACGAGTGTAAATCCTTTGGAGTAATTGTACTTTTAATGTGTGTTATGGGAAATGTTTGATATTGTGTTACAGGACGTTTTGAAAGAGTCAACGGGATATAAACTTGTTTGGAAAATGATTTGTTTCAATCTAAATTGTGTTGGAGTTATTCATGTATTTTGGAGCATGTGTTTGCATAGATGTTGGTCGATTGCGTTTTATTTCATTTTGTGGAATCATATGGCCATTTGATTGGTTGAGCTTAAGGCTCGATTTTCGTCTTTGTCGGGCCTTGGGGACATTTGTCCGGTTTTAATAAAAAGTGGATCTTTGGGTGTGAGTTGCATTTATTGCGCTTTATTTTGGAGAATACATGTTTTGAGTGCGTGTGTCATTCATTTGGAGTCATGTATTTTAGACTGTAATGCATTGGATCCATAGGCATGTAAGTCGGTCATATTTGATAGTGAGGAGTCTTGATTTCTCACTTTGGAAAATATGTCGTGTTGACATTGTTGTTGTCCCGTTTTTTTTTTGGTGGAGATGAACCTTTATCGGTTGTACTCCGGGACCATGGGTTTTGTGGTTTTGATGCTCTAATTCTTGTGCACGAGGGTTAGACATCATGGGTTATCAAGTAAGGAGTTGAGACTCCTATCTTGAATGCTAGGGAGTAGGCACTAGAGGTCGAATGAGAACCTTGAGGTTGAAACTCCACTAGAGAACGAACATGCAATAAGATCGTGTATCCTTGAGCTGTAGCTTGGCAAAGCAGGCAATAGGGGATACGATGTAATTGAGACTTGAGGTGTAGATTTTTAAAGCAGACAATAAAGTCCGACTGGATATGTAGCTTTTTTTTAAAGCAGACAATACAATCACGATCTGAGGTGTAGTTCGACAACATGGTTATGTGCCTTAACTTTGTGTTCTGACACGTATAATGGAATCAGGTCTCCCCCATCGCCGAAAGGTGTTATTTGGGGTATTAAATTTTACTATCCATATTTTCGGTGACATTATATATATATATATATATATATATATATATATGGATTTTTATCCATGATTTTTGGGTATTGAGTTTTAGTGTCAACGTTTCGGTGACATTTTACATATATGGAATTTTATCCATAATTTTGGGTTGAGTATTATGCCCCACCCGCGTTTTGGGTTTTTCGGGAAATAAAGTTTTATCCGTGTTTTATAGATTGGGAGTTCAATTTATATTCACGTTTTGAGTGAGTTTTGTGTTGAATTTACTTTACGAAGGAATTTCTATGTTAGGGTACTTGTCTTTAAAAATGAGTGTTATTGGAAAACGAGTCGTTTAATATTTAAAGTAAATTATTTTGAAAGATTATGACTTAAACTACATTTTTTTCTTTTTTAACAAATATATTTATTCATGTTGAAAACTTTTGAACTTACTAGGCGTTAGCCTAACCTTTTTATTTGTCGGCATGTGCATCAGGTTTCGGTCGAGGAATGGTACTAGCGACTTTTTGGAGAGATGAGTGCTAGTCACATGCACGAGAGAGAGTAGCTTGGTGAACCTTCCGCATTTTGGAGATAGCGACCGTTATTGGGTTTTTAGTAACACCCGACTTTAATTAATCCGTATGTAGGACTTTATTTATTTTTGTTGATGGTTCAACCTAGAATTGTATTTCAAGTATGAGTTGGTCGTAAGAGATTTTATTCTACCTTGAGGTACTGTTGAAAATTTTAAATTAGTCGCTCTTTCCAAATTTGAGGGTGTTACAGGAAACCAGAATTGGAGAACGACTGGAGAAGGGGATGAGCAAGTGATGGAACCGATGAAGCCATGGTGGCCGACGAGGCCTACGATTGGAGAAGAAAAAGGGTGAGGTGGGTATATGTAATGTAATACTATTTTTGTTTAATTTTCTATTATAAAGTTAAATAAATGAAAAATAGTAAAATGCCTTGAAATTAAAGAACCTTATTAACATAGTTAGACAGGGACCAAAAGTGAAAAGAATTGGCAATCATAATGATCAAAAGTATAATTAGTTAAAATAGGGACTAGACTTGATAGTGAGTGGAAACCACAAGAACCAAAAGTGTAATTTATTCTTATAGTTAGTTATAGTAATTTTTTTAGAGTAAATTACATGTTTCATCCCTCTGGCTAGTTGATTTTAACACTCCTTGTCCCTGTTTTGAAAATTCAACGGATCGTGTCCCTTTGATTGCATTTTAACAACTTGGGTCCCTGTTACTAATTTTGTTAAAAAATGTACGTTAGAGTGAGGGTAATTTAGTCTTTTTATCTTTTTAACTTAATTTTAATTAAAAATTAAAAATAGAAGTTATATTCATATATTTAGTTTTTTTTAATAACATAGCCTTAGGTTCATTAGAGAAATGGTAAATATATGAGAAATAGAGAAGTAATCTTAACCATTCATACGGTCAAGATCGGATTTGACTGGTCAAATATTTTGGCTTTGACGGGTTAAAAGTTGCGGCAATTCCAAAAATTGAAGACAATTTCGTAATTTTTACAAAATACACGGACTGTGTTCATATATGAACATGTATAATTCACATATGAACTATATGTTCATATGTGAATCAGTGTAATTCACATCAGAACTTTTTTAACTGATTCATATATGAACCTTTGTGATTCATATATGAACTAATTAACTGATTCACATATGAACTAATTAACTGTAACTTCATATATGAATCAGTTGAACTAATTAACAGATTCATATATGAACCTTTGTGATTCATATATAAACTAATTAACTGATTCTCATATGAACTAATTAATTGATTCACATATGAACGTATAGTTCATATGTGAATCATATAGGTTCATATATGAACTCATCCCGCGTATTTTACGAAACTACCCCTCTATCTTCTATAGACCAAGCAAAGAATTATCCGGTGCTTCACGGTCAAAGCCGCAAATGTTGACCAGATGAATGACTAAGATTAATTCTCTATTTCTCATACATTTACCATTTCTCAAATGAACCTCTCCCTAATAACATATATATATATATATATATATATATATATATATATATAGACGGAGGTTCACGGGAAAACCTCAAAAAAACGAAAAACTTAAGAACACTCTGGTAACCTTTCATCTGGACGATATGCACTTGTGCATACAGGTAAAGTATGTTTTTTTTTTTATTCTTATGCATAAGTGCATTATGCACTTGTGCATATGCACGTGTGCATGTTACAAATTACTTGTATATACAAGTAAATATCGTCCTGACCATATACATACATACATACATACATACATACATACATACATACATACATATATATATATATGCATAGTACCCCACATGTCGCACATAAACTCCTCTTCCCCGATTAGTTCCCAAATTTGAGCAACTCCTTCCTTCCCCCATCGCCAACACACGAGCTTCTTTCTTTCCTTCCTCTAGCCACGACTTACCACCATACCCAACGATCTTTTTTTCACCGTCGATGTCCTTCCAACCCTCTGATTATTGCTTGGGTTTTGTGAAGAGAACACATAGAGACCAATGATGAAGTCCCACCCCTCCCTACCGATGAACCCCGATAATATTTCTGATAATGCAAGATCGTTCTAAATCTAGTGAGAGAAAGTAGAGAGAGAGTTTGAAGCCCAGAATCAAGTATGAATTCAATATCCGTGAATGTCTTACAGAAGACAAAGCCACAAGGGACTTAGGTGTTGTTCGGTTCGTTTTCTGTTAAGACCTGTATGGATATAGATGTCTATATGGATATAGTTGTCTGTGTGTTAACAGCTAAGTTGTTGTTCGGTTGTGGTGCTGAATAAACAGTCTGAATGTCAGAAATGACCATTTTACCCTTCAGTTTATATTTTTTTCTAATTAAAATAACAATTTAATAAAAATGATGAATGATTCACTTCAAATTATAAACTTGTAATTGAACCTTTAACATCATTGAAAAACATTTCATTGAACTTTTAAAATTTGATTAATAAATGAAACAATCAACAATTTTTATTTAGTAAATCTTATAATTTATAATTCTAAAATGAAATATCATTCATCTTCTTTCATACCGAAGACATGAGCTGTAAAAAAAAAAATCAACTCTTTAAACCATTGAATACAAAAACCTTTCTTCATCCCCTACCCATGTAAACCATTGAATACAAAAACCTATCAATTTTTTATTCATACAAAATCCATAAGCTTGAAAAGTAAAAATTAATTGGACCCTTTGTTTGCAAAATCACAAAAGTAGATGGAGTAGATCCAGATTGATTCCATGACTTTTGTTTGCAAAAGTAAAGATTGTTTCCATCACAGAAGTAGATGAAGTAGATCCAGTCCAAAATCACAAAAATTAATTGGACCCTTTGTCTTCTGGAAAGAGACGGCGATGGTGGTGAGGAAAGAGCCGGCGATGTGAGGACCATCTGGCGGCGAGAATTCTATGACTGATTCCAGGCGATGGTGAGGACCAAAAATAGGGTTTTTTTTATTATTAAAGGGTAGTTGGGGGAAAGCCTTTGGAAACATAGGGGAGATCGAGAGGGAAGAAAGGAAGAAGAAGAAGAAGAAGTCGTCTCTCCATGGCTAACCAGAGAAGGAAGAAAGGAAGAAGAAGTTGTCGATGGTGTTTCAAGAGGTTGGGGGAGAAAGGGTAGTTGGGGGAATTAATGTAATTTAATGGCTGAATGTAGAGGACCAATGTTTTTTAGCTGAGCGATTCAGCCACTTGCTGAGCGAATAAGCCACAACCGAACGGTTATTAATGGCTGAGCGAATAAGCCATATAGGCTATACAGCCCATTAAGCCACAACTGAACAGCCCCTTAAATACCCTTGGCTAATACAGAAAATAAAAGAACTCTAAACACAGTATAAGACCAAACCTATAAATACAATTATTACTATAAAATCTGACTTAACAATTTCTCTTATGACACCCCCAACTTCAATCATTTTTCTCCGATGAAGCCCAAACAATGATCACCAAATCTGTTTACTTCTTCTCAAGCTTGAACGGTCTTCATCTCAATCTCTCTCTATGATTCTTGAACTAGGGTCTTTCTATTTGCAGTTTTCTTGTTTTGGTTTAGATTTAGCATTTTGATATTTTTTGTATAACAAATATTTAAATAAATCGACAGGAATATATTGTTTATGTTCTAGGTAGATGATGTAACAACCTCAAATTTGGAAGAGCAACTATTTTAAAATTTTCTAAACTCACTAGTTATTGAAAAGTTTAAGGTCACGAAACATGCGTTCCGGAGTCCAAGTCCGCAATACCCATTCGACCATCAACACCATACTGATTCACATGCCTATGAATCCAATGCATCACATGAATATAAAAGAATGTTCAACATTCTCAAAACATGTAATTTAGAAATAAATATACCTAAAATGCATATAACACCAAAACCCCAACATAGAGCAAAATAAAGCGGACTAATGTCCCCAAGACTCTTTTAAGTCGAAAGCGACCCAAAAGCTTAAAAACTCAATTGACCATTAAATATAGGTCATTAAAACAATGAAACACATTTTACCGGCGTTTATGCAAATACATGCTCCAAAGGCATGATTTACTTAAAACACACATAATGGGTTGGGACAAATAATTTTCTGATTAAAACCCCCCATTATATTTTCAAAATATTTCATGTTATAACAATATACATTCTTCCTAAACCAAAAATACTGGAAATGCATTGTCATCAAATAATATCTACTTATGAAATAAATGATCAAAAGAATGCACATTTATGATTTATTTAGCAAATACTCAAAGATCCCAATATGTGTATTTTCAAGATATATGAACCCAAAAGCACAAAGTGTGTAAACTTCATCAAATACCAACACATTTGATAAATAGTAAGGAAAAAAATTTCAAAGCATGAAACTACACATTTTTGGCATGTACATAGTTTTCACAAAGCAACTTGAATTCACCTTGCTAGATTTGTGCCAAATCTAGGGTTTTACTCCAAACTTGAGTTTTCTTGCTGAAAACTTGAATCTACAAGCAAAACCTCCTACTCTTAGATTCAACACCTCCAAAGAGTCTCGTCCACCTTCAAAGATCCAAAATCAAAAGCAAATTGGAAAGGAGAGAAAAGAGAATGAAGAACATCACAAACCCTAGTTTTTGGATGAAGAGATGAGAAGAATACCTTATCCTTAAACTCTTGCATCCTACATGAATACTCCTCCAAAGTCTAAGAATCGGACTCTAAGCTCCCAAGGATCACTAAGATGAGAGAAAAGGGTTGAGAGAATGTTTGGTGAAGAAGAAATGAGACAAAAGCTGGAAAATCGGGCATTTAAGGCACTCTGGTACCCGAATACGAGAGTGCTAGACTAATAGTAAAACATTTCCTAAACATAAACCAACAATTATAGGCTACCAAAGGTATAAGGGATAACCTTCACATACTGAAAATTCCGGATGTTACAATCTTCCCAACCTTGAAAGAGATTTCGTCCTCGAAATCTAGTTTCAACACAAAACATTTGAATACTACACTCAACACTTATTGGATTTACTCGGATTCCAAAAGTAGCTTGGTACTTTCTTGCAATAGTTAAAACTTGACAATAGAAATCTCTCGAACATCTATGTCATTGTTTGCGTTTTAAAATCATTTGTAACTGCAAGCGTACGATGTCGTAGCATATGGGTCGAACACGACAAGACAATGGAATAAGCATAGATTTACTCACGATATTAGCTAGTTGCGCGCAATCAATTGCCAAAGATTGGGTTAACACTAGAATACAAATAACACGATTAAACACTTAAGCTACACTAAACATAACGAAAATAAGGATCAAACAAGGCTAAATAAACAAACGATTCAAGGAGACAAGTAAGACTAGATTAACAAGCAAAAAGAAGAATAGAATGACAAACTGATTAGCATTAGGAACTCTATTTGAAAGACATTAAATTCTACACTAAGCTATCTAAAATGGTGAATACCGGTTTAGACCTTTCAAAGTGGGATTTGTCGAATTCTAACATTACTTTTGTCCCTCTTCCAAGGCGACAAAAACCTTTCTTCATTGAAAACCGATTATTTTCATATCAATTAATTCTTAAAAGAAGCTTTAAGCAAGAAAAAATATTCTCAAATAATCAAAACCTTTATTTTCATGATGTGATAAAAATCACCAATTGGTTAACCCAAGTCAAAACCAAACTTCCATTTAGATCTCAACTGTTAAATTCAACAATTACCGATTAGTGACCATTTAACAACCCCCAACTTCCGTTAGTCGGTTAATCAAACAACCATTTTATCTGGAAATCATTTACTTAAAACAGCCAATTGAAACAAATCAAATCCTTACCAATATTCAACATAAACTATGAATTAACCAAACATAAATCAAAGAAACATGAAATTACTAAGAATCAATTGAACAAGAATTGAGAAAACAAGATATTAAACTAATAATAAGATCTAACAAGAAGTAATCCATGAAGAAAACAATTTAGAAACGATAAAACACATAAACTCTAAATCTAGATTATCAAGAACATTAAACAATAATAAAATCTAATCTAGCAAACATGAACTATAACCGAAGATTGTAGAAGAACAAGGTAATAAAGCTATATTATCAATTTCATAGATTAGACATAGACAAAACCAAGGAAAAAGTTAAAACCATGAAATTACTTGAAGAATCTAGATCTATGAACCAAATATGTGCATGAAGTTGAAATCAACAATCAAAACTCAAATATCTAACTTATAAACATAAATCAAGAAATAAAAGAAAGCATAAAAGGGAGAAGGAGATTCAATTACTCTCTAATTCATAGATTCATGCTCCAAATCAATTTCAATCCATGGCCATAGCTGCAAATCGATAGTTTGTAGTCTCCATTCTCCAAATGAAGCTAAAAATCTACTCTAATACATAAAGGAAACCCTAAAACTAGTGAAAAGTATAATGGGGGATTCATACCTAAAACCTAACACCAGAAAACGTAAATATCCAAGCCCAATTGACTTAAATAACCCTATCTAAAAACAAAATTTCGAGACGAGCAACGCCGTTAGCGGCGCGCTCTTTAATCCCTGCGGCCTCAAGAAATGCAATTTTGACAGCTTCCAGATTTCCTCTTGCTCGCGACCACATAACTAAGCACTCACGGGCGTGGGCAGTTTCTAACTTATTTTCTCCATCTTTTCCGCTTTCTACACTGCTTGCATTTCCTTCCTTCTTCTCTTTCTCGAGTCCACACACACCTGTAGACTGAATATACTTGCGACAAAGTACTAGGCATCGAAAAGAGAAAAAAAAATAAACAAAAAGGTAAGAAAAGTGTATGAGGCACGCTAGAACCGGACACAAAAATGATGCAATCTATGTTATAAAGTGAGAACAAAACGTGCAAAACAAAATACCCACAAGATAAACCTTCCTTGTCCCCAAGGAAGGATCTAGACTAATTTATTAAACGGAACATGCGAAAAGGGAGAAGGAAAGGGGAAAAAACAAAAGAAGACCTACACGATCATCAAAATGAGTTAATACACAACCTCACTCAACATAACCTAATGATTTGGTTCCCCATGTAAAAATGTGACTCATTACCACGCGCTTGGATTAACAATAGTAGAAGAAACATATATTTTCCAAAGTGTCAAACCAACACAACACCAAGCCAAACATAATACAAAAAACGTACCAAATAAGATTTTGCTTACATTACTGCAACCTCTAAGGGAGGGAAGAGTGATCTACAAGAATGGAAGCTCACAGTGTCGCTCAATTCTCTTAAATATGTTTTTGGGATGAGTAAACACTCAATGTCTTCCTAATCGAGAAATAGAAAATGCACTCTTGACGTGTTTGAAACAGTTCTCAAGTCTAAAGATTTTTATAAAATTGAATAAATCGAGGACTTTTGGGTAAGGCTAAGCGCTACAGAGGGGTTATGAGGATTTATCGGGTTATGAGGATTTATTTTGGGTTTAAGGGGTTTGTTTTTGTGCACATGTTGGTTATTCCCTAATGCCTCCGATGGATTAACGATTTATTTTGCATTTTTAGGCTATAACTAAATGCAAAAAAAAAATTTGCTTTTTTTTGCCTAAGGTATTATGAACCCACAAGCTATGCTTATTTTAGGGATTCAACAAACCACCCACAAGCTATGCTTGTGTTTATTTCTTGACTAAAAGCCTAAATCCATGTAATTTCGGGAACTTTTAATCTTAGTGTGCATTTTTTGGGTGTTTTATGGGTATTCAAATGAAAGGCTAGTGTTTAGGCTCAAAGTGGTTGCAAAGGGAAAACATGTTTGTGTTTTTCTTAAACATTGGGGATTTATTAGGAAATGATGGCCTCTGCATGCATTCTATTCAGAGCATTGAGGATAATGCTCATTTTTGCTTGTGGGTGGGCATTTTCTTTCTTCTTTTTAGTTCTTTTTGCTTACTTTAGTTTATTTTTGGTGTTTGTATATCCCCCCCCCCCCCTAAAAAAAATCTAAAAAGATATTTTTTTGATGTATATCCATGACATTAGAGCTCATAGTAACCACCTCTCACTTAGTATGGTCCAACTGTTAGGTGTACTAGTGTATTTTGCGGCATAAAACCATTTTGTAACGATTTTTTTAAGAAACATTGTTTTGCTTTAGTTGGTCACTTGCACGCACCACCTTGTATATAGCTACATGTTACCTCTACGATTAACTTTCTTATCGTAGTCCCCCTACATTACACTCATGACTACTTGAATGGAATACACCTTGTGAGAATTTGGGCCATAATGGATTCACGCATTCATAATCAAATCCCATTTTCTTTGTTCTTGTGTGTTACCTCCCATCGAGGTGTATCTTTAGTTGTTCGACAAAGTTCTCATTTAGGATGATTGTAAAATTTCATGAAATGAAACTAACTAAATGCGCCGTATATGCAAAAAGGAACCTACAAAAAAAAGTAAGGGAAAGAAAACACCCTCCCACAAGCTATGCTTGTGTAAAGGTGTCGGGGAAGATGAAAAAAAAGAAAGTCTAGAACTCGCGGTGTGGGAAATGACCAGCGTCAGCAAAGTATTTGTGAATATCCCTAACCAAAAGTCATGAGAGTGTCAGTGGCTACTACCTCTAATCGTGCGCTCAAAGCATCAATTTGTGATTGCAAGCTCGGGGCTTGTAGCTTCTGATCATCCGCCTGCCTCTCGGATTGTGGCATAGGAAAAATCCAATCAGTCCTAGTAGTCATTGTGTAAGGATGGGGCAGGGGAGATAGGAGTGGTGTGTGTGATCGGGGCCTACGAGCCAAGAGTAGTCGTGCCAACGACTAAAATTAATATGACAATGCTCAAGCAATAAGATATGTAAAAAAAAGGAAAGAATGTACCAATTTTATCTCAGGTTGCTCGCGCCCGCACTTTATATTGCTTGTGTCCGCGAGAATACCCCAAAAACAGGGCAAAAAATTAACTCGCACCCGCGAGAATACCCTAAAAACAGAGCAAAAAGTTAACTCACACCCTCGCTCTTTACTTCTCGCGACCGTGAGTAACACCCAAAATCTGGACATAACATTTGCTTCTGTCGCGTGACTTAAATGCCGCGCCCGCGACTAAGGCAATATTTCAGAGCTGAGTTTTTTTTTTTTCAAAACACAAATGTTAGTTTATTCAAACGAAATTCAGAATGGGTAGAATGATAGGGAAACACATCCTTGTATACCAGAAGCTATATTCTATGTTACTCTAATTGCCTCCCCGACAATGGCGCCAAAAACTTGTTTGAGTTTTAAATTCATTTGTAACCGCAAGCGTACGGTGTCATAGCATACAGGTCGAGCATGGGGAGACAAGAGAAGCACAGATTTACTCACGATATTAGCTAGTTGCATGCAATCAATTGCCAAAGATTGGGTTAACACTAGAAATCAAATAACCCGATTAAACACTTAAGCTACACTAAACATAACGAAAATAAGGATCAGACAAGGCTAAACAAACAAACGATCAAGGAGACAATTAAGACTAGATTAACAACCAAAACAAGAATCGAATGACAAACTAATTAGCATTAGAAACTCTATGTGAAAGACATTTAATTCTACACTAAGCTATCTAAAATGGTGAATACCAGTTTAGACCTTTCAAAGTGGGATTTGTCGAATTCAAACATTAGCTTTGTCCCTCTTCCAAGGCGACAAACCTTTCTTAATTGAAAACCGATTATTTCCATATCGACTAATTCTAAAACGAAGCTTTAAGCAAGAAAAAATATTCCCAAATAATCAAAACATCTATTTTCATGATGTGATAAAAATCACCAATTGGTTAACCCAAGTCAAAACCAAACTTCCGTTTATCTCAACTGTTAAATTCAACAGATTACCGATTAGTGATCATTTAACAACCCCTAACTTCCATTAGTCGGCTAATCAAACAACCATTTAACTGTAAATCATTTACTTCAAACAACCAACTGATACAAATCAAATCCTTACCAATATTCACCTTAAACTATGAATTAGCCAAACATAAATCAAAGAAACATGAAATTACTAAGAATCAATTGAACAAGAATTGAGAAAACATGATATTAAACTAATAACAAGAATAAACAAGAACTAATCCATGAAGAAAACAATTTCAAAACGATAAAACACATAAACCCTAAATCTAGATTATTAAGAACATTAAACAATGATAAAATCTAATCTAGCAAACATGAACTATAACCCATGATTGAAGTAGAACAAGGTAATTAAGTTATATTAGCAATTTCTTAGATTAGACATAGCGAAAACCAAGGAAAAAGTTAAAACCATGAAATTACTTGAAGAATCTAGATCTATGAACCCAATAATCAACAATCAAAACTCAAATATCTAAGCTATAAACATAAATCAAAACATAAAAGAAAGCATAATAGGGAGAACGAGATACAATTACTCTCTAATTCATAGATTCATGCTCAATACCGTGTTCAATCCATAGCCATAGCTGCAAATCCAGAGTTTATAGTCTCCATCCTCCAAATGAAGTTAAAAATCTACTCTAATACGTAAAGGAAACCCTAAAACTAGTGAAAAGTATAATGGGGGATTCATACCTAAAACCCAACACCAAAATTCGGGACTAGCATCGTTGTTCGTGGCGCGCTTTTTATTGCTCGCGACCGCGAGCAATTCAAATTTGACAGCATCCAGATTTCCTCTTGCTCGCAGGGCGTGAGCAGTTTCCAACTTCTTTTCTCCATCTTTTTCGCTTTCTACACCGCTTGCATTTCTTCCCTTCTTGTCTTTCTCGAGTCCACACACACCTACACACTAAAAAAACTTTCAAAAACGTGAATATACATGTGACAAAGTACTAGGCATCGAAAAGACAAAAAAAAACAAATAGTTAAGAAAAATGCACGAGACACGCTAGAACCGGACACAAAAACAATGCAATCTATGCTATAAAATGAGAACAAAACGTTCAAAACAGTCATGCAATTATATTTCTCACACAACGCTCAAACTGTCCAAGGAACATGAGATGGTACAAAAACACCACCCAACACGGATCACGAGTCCGATAAATGACTTGTTGTCTACCCATCCCAGAGAGGGTAACAATCCGATGATACATACCTCAAATGTCACTTTCACAAAATAACCATCTCTCTTTCCAAGGAAGTGTCTCTAACTCATTATAGCCTTAAGCTGAAACCCGATAACTTCCTATCAAAACTTCTATGCCGATTTTAATGTTGACCTTCACATCTGATATCCACTTCAATACGTTATACACATACCAGAGTGAACATCGAACCTTGTTGGAGTAATTTCTAACCGTATGATTTCGATTTCCTCCCAACCTTAGATGAACCATACTACCTCAATAGTAACTCAAGACTTCAACTACTCAATTCCACCATTGTTGCCCAAAGTGAAACCACTCTTAATTGTCCCTAACAACCTTATCAACTGTGATACTCTTCTCTTTTGAATTTGATATTTTGATGTCTTTTGCAATAGTTTGTCTGACTACAACTGGACATACCCCCATCGAAACAGAGTACTCACTATCCCGTTAATAATTTAACCTCAACAAATCAAAGTCTCATCAATAATAGATTTCCACTTAAGGTCTACCTCGACATTCTCATTAAATTATCCAATAATTAACACCATAAAAGATACGTCATTTCTTTGGCAAAATTTCTTAATAACTAGCTTGGTCCAGATCAACATGCTCTGAATTTGTACCCCAAGCTGTCATAAGACACGACAACCAATTAAAATTTACAAAATACTTAATCCAACCATTCTGGCTATTGGAATGACATTGCATCCCAGAAACATACAAATAAACTCTATATGGAGTCAATTATTCCCAAACTAATAATCCCATAATACATCCAAATATCGATCAACCCCTCGATCAAATCAATATGAATCAAGGAAATCTTATTCACTAATACTCACTTACCAATATCTAAACTTCTTAGAATCGCCACATATGCTGCAAATGTTCCTTAGGATTCAACAATAGTACTCCAAGTACTTTGATGGTTCTTGGACTCCAAATTAAAAGTTGACATCTAATATTACGTAATGATTCGAACCACAAAACAAATATTTCACTCTCAAAAACTCACTAACCGAGCCTACCACTTCTAAACAACTGATATTATCATAGTATCCCAAGAGTTCCACATAACTCAAAAGCAAATAACCGGCCAAACCACCAACCCAAGGATTGCCGAAACGGAAGGCTCACTACTAAAGTAATCGGAAAATCCCGCAAGTCTAATACTTCAGAATCTGAAAGTACTTCGGCTTTTCAACTGAAGCACTCAGATTGCGATTCTACCACTAGTCGGACTATTCGACACTTCCACTCTCAAGGCTTTCTAAGTCTTCACCTTCACAAAGGGTTTTAATCTATGGTTCTAATGAGTTCAAGGTTTTTCAAGTATAAGACTAAACTAATATGCCAATTTGCAAAATTACAAAAGATTTAGTGAGCATAAATCTTTATAAAAATCCTTACGCATACATAAAATTACTACACTACTAGGTACTCGTGCGAAGTGGACACAAACACCACTAATGTAAAACCACTTAAGGGTTGCGTGACTATTACTCAAAGTAATAATGACGACAACGAAAAATATATTCAACAAAACTCTTCAATTGAACCGCTATAGTCTACATATACGTTTACTCATGTTATGTATTGTAAAATAGATTTCATGCACCAAAATAGTGTGAACAAAATATGTTTGCGCAAAACTCAAAAGAGAAATTACACGACAACAAGTTTCCAAAATGTTATCTTTTAGTCAAAAAACGTCGTGGAATAAAGTTTCCCAACAAAACTTGCATGCGTTAATTTATTTCTTAAAAATAGTTAAAGATCTATGTATGCGCTTGGTTAAAACAAGGAATAAAATTCACTTCGGTTTCCAATTTAAAGTCAAATAACAATATGCTTTCATTGTCCCAAAATACTAGCTAAAATATGTAATGAGGAAATCACCAAATAAAGTATGTATACAAGTTATATGCAACAAAATAGTTCGCACAAAATTTAAGGGGAAACTACTCGATACAACGCTATCAAATTATTCAACTCTAACAAAAATACCGCATAGGATAAATTCTCGATGAAGCTTAAACTCAAATACCCGTCATAACAGAAGTCTATGCATTCCATGTTTTACCCTTGAGCCACAAAAGATATGAAATAAAATTCAAATAAAACTTGCAAATAGACGTAGGAGATAAAGTGATTTAATGCATTTTAAACTCGACCCCAAAGCACTCATATATGTCAAATTATACATCAAAATGTGCAATATCGCATGCTCATGCAAAACTCAAAGCAAAGGTTGTACAACAATCGTGTTTCCAACATTTCTCATATAGCACCAAAATGACATGAAATAAAATTCCAACAAAACTCAAGGGATATTTATACAAACAAATGATGTCAAAATTCTCACCTTCAACGATAAAATCGCATAAGACCAAATTCTCAATAAAATATATAAAACTTTTCAATGAATGCAAACTCACACAATAAGTCAAACTTGTGCCATTTTCAAAATTTCCCTTTTTAACTCTAAAACAACATGAAGTAAGGTTTAAAAACTTTGCATGGGAGCACATGAAAGCAAGTGATCTCATGTATTTAGAAACTTTACCAAACTTCTCACATGCATCAAATTACAAATTCGAAATTTGCAACATAACGAGAATGTGTATTCTGGGCATAACATGAAAATTTTCATTTATGTTTTTAAATTTAAAGCTACTTGTTATTCTCAGATTTATGTGCAAGTATATCAAGATGAACACAATTCAAATCACAAATCTCACAGTTTGTATTAATCAAGTCATACGCTTACAAATCTCTTTCTCACTCTACTTTCTCTCACTAGAATAATTCTCCAAGATGTGTGTTACTAGATTACAAAGAAAACAAAATCTATTTATACCAACCATCAATTACAAGACAAAACTAAGCAACATTACACTTTGACTTTGACTTCTCATTAAGTTGTTGATTTCTCTTTAAGTAGCTTGACTTTGACCTTTGCTCTTGAGGATTTGACTTGGGCTTTTGACATTCAATCTAGATGATCTTGGATACAACAAATGTGCTCTAACATTCTCCCCTTTTGGATTCAAGATCATCTTCAAAAAGAATTTCAGTTTCAAAGCATATTCTCGTCCTTTCAAGAACATTCTCCTTCTTTCTCAGCTTTTGTGAAACATTCTCCCCATTTGTTAAACTTGTCAAACATTCTTCCCCTTTAGAAGAATAATCTGCCCTTCTCAGGAAATTTAACATTCTTCCCCTTTTTGAGAACAATCTCCTTCTTTATCAGCTTTATCAAACATTCACCCCTATGGGAAAATCTTCTTTGAAAACACAATATTCTCCCCATTTGGAACAAATGCTGATAGTAACAAACTGTCTTGAACATAAATCTCCCCTTCTTGTGATCTTTAACATTTTCCCCAAAGTATTTGACAAACTTCATCATCTTTAGTTTTTAAAAAAATCTTCAAAGAAAATTACTTGAACTTTCTTGATTTCTTGAAATTTCTCCACATATCTCTGAATTTGAACTTTTACACTTTGTCATTTCTTGATCTTTCTCCCCCATATAATTTTGAAACAGAATCTTCGCAAACCTTCATTTCTTGATACTGTCTCCCATATATATATATATATATATATATATATATATATATATATATATATATATATAATTTCTTGACTTTCTCCCTCTTGTTCTTGAAAAATAAACTTTCTCAGATTTCACCATTTCTTTCTATCATTTCCAAAATTGATTTTTCATTTCTTGAATTTCTCCCCCTTTTTGATGATGTTGAGCATAAAAATCATCAAAACTTTTTCAAGAAATGTCATGTATTCAATCTCTAACCACTGTCGGTATCTGATCTTTTCTCAAAATATGTGAACGATCCTTCAATTCATAAACTATATTCATCCGAATCTTTTTAAATTCAGACAAATAAGAGTGTACGTTCTTGAACACAAGCTAATTCTATGAACGTTATGACAGAAAAACAAATTTTATGTGTGTATGTGCTTGTGTATGAAAGAATTTAAGCATTTTTGCTTTATTAAGCTCAAATTGTGTAAACTGTTGATACAACAAAACTATTCCACAGACTCAATGTGCATGATCGAAGTGCGACGGTGGGACAATTGTCCTTATTTTTCAATATCCAAATCTTCTGAGTGAAGACTAGATAGCATATGTGCTGCTTCCCCATGAAAATATGAAACATTTCTGTTGGGAACTGAAGAATTCATCAAGTATGGTTAATGCTGCTAGTTCAGAGTTAATACTGCTAGAAGACTTAAAGGTTAGTACTGCTGAGTGTTACTACTGCTAGTGGTTAATACTGCTGGTCAAAGTTAGTGCTGCTTGAACAAAGTTAGTACTGCTTAGCTAGTTAGTACTGCTAGTGGTTAGTACTGCTTAGTAGTTAATGCTGCTAGAAGGAAGTTAATGCTGCTGAAGATTAATACTGCTTATATGATGAAGATTCGTATGAAAGGATATACATGGAAGCTTAGAGATATACATAGAAGATATACTGAAGATATTTTATTCATTGTAATTATCTTTGTATTCAGTATATTTTATTCAAGGCATAGATCCTAATTCTAGAGAAGTAGAATTCGTATTGGTGAGCCTGTTCATCAATATTGAGGTTGAGTGATTAATCTTGTAACTTCAAAGCATCAAATAAAAGCTTACAGTTTGTTATTCATATTTACTGTGTTGATTTACTGTTTCATTGAATATCAAAGTGTTATTCCGCAAACTTCTTTGATATTGTTTCTGAGAATTAATTCTTGTTGAGAATTCGATCCTGACAATTTCTTTGTTAAGAAAGAAACGAGTAGCTGGTGGGGTTTAAGCAAGAGTTGGCAAGGGCTAGTGCCTGTTTCAATGAAGTTCACCAAAGAATCGTGAAACAACAGTAATGTGGCTGCCCGACTCAGAAAATAGTTGGTGCAAAGTTCTGATATTCTTTTAACTCTGTTCTCACAGCCTTATTCTTTTGATCATTTAACTCGGATCTAACCAAACTCTCTTTTACTTTTTATCTCAGCTCAATGAGAAAATCAACCCTTTGAGTTTTCTCCCCCACTCTTTGATATTGACCCCTCGCCTCTCGATCACCTAGGATAATTTCTTGTGTAGGAAATATTGGTTAACGTGAATCCATAGAAGTCTTATAAGTTCTCACACTGATCCCATGAAAGTATTGTTCTAAAAGCATGATGCTCAACAGCTTAACTTGATCTGTTAAATCACAGTAAAATGACAATGTCAGATAAATGCATGCTCATCAAAAGTATCATGAAGATTTGAGCATTTTGAACTTTGAAGATTTCTCATAACAAGTATATTGAATGAATGAAATGAATACAAGAAACTTGATTGAGAATCTGACAATGTGTCGAAAAGATTAAATATGAATGATAATCATTTAAAGCTTAGGTCATGAAAGAATTCGAATGTGTCTATATGAACAAATATAGACAATTAATGAAAGAAACACTTAGTTTTTAATGAATATAACGCTCAACAACATTGAATATACAAAAGTAGGGTATTACCATCGAAAAATAGTTTCATTTTGAGACATGGTAATAACATAGTCAACAAAAATATTAAACCGGTGTGTATGAATACTTGACAGTATATGGAAAAAATAATACACAAGTATGTATTTTTGGAAACACACGGTTAGTTAAACATGAAAGCTCATAAATGAAAACATTTAAAATCATACATCTAGAATCATAAAATCTTGTTAATAATCGAGAAGTGGTTTGAACATTTAAGAAAATATGTTTTCATGTTTGAAAGTCGTTCCATCTTTCAAACACATATGAGATTAAGGTTAGAAAAATTCTTATGCTAATCATAAATCTCATAAAGTCGGCTCCAAGTCAAAATTGAATAAATCTTGTTAGCCCCCCCTCAAAATCTGCATTCAATCAAAAATTCATCAAAGTAACAAAGTCTTATTGAGAAACTTATTATGTGATCCCAGATTTCAAACAACTAATCAAACACAAATTATCAAGAACAATTTTATTTATTAATCACACAATCTACAAAGTGTCATATCCCTATTTGTTGCATATTTCTCTAAAGCACGGTGTGTGTTTTGAACGTGTAATTCCTTACCAATCATCTGATCATGTACAGATCAGGACTCAATCTTCAATGTTCAAACAATGACTTCTAAACAAATCAGTTTAGGACTCGTTCTTCAATGATAAAGATGAAGCGTTTGACTTCTGAATTCACTTCAATCCTAGTAATTCAGAACTCGGTTTAATGATTAAGGATTATGCATATGTTAAGGGGGAGCTTACATGTTTTATATTTTTACTGATATATTTTCTGATTTTTCAGGGGGAGATTAAATGATAAATTCATTGTTACATTTTAGACGGACTTACCATTCTCACTGGAGAATATGTAACGATGGCTTCTGGATAACTTAGTTCAAAACCTGCACTCAAAAGTTTTTCTTCTAAGGATGCTTAATAGATAACATCTTTTAAGGAGTTTTTACTTTGAGGGGGAGTACATAAAATTTAACTGTTATATCTTTTAGGGGGAGAAGATAAAAGTTACTTATACTTTAACTGTCATATTTTTCTGATGAATTGACGTTTTACAAATATTGAGGGGGAGCATATCTGAAGTTTTTGTCAAGGAAGCTTAAAAGATATTATTCATTTTAGGGGGAGTTTAGATTTCTGCATTGAAGGTATATCTTTATAAATCTTAAACTCTATCACTTGTTGAAAGAAGAACACTTTCGCTCGTGAAAATTGTTTTCTTAAATGTTCAAACCACTTCGCGTTCTCAAAATATTTTATGAATTTCGAAGTGTGATTTTAAATGATTTTGGATACTTTGATGATTATCTGACCGTGTGTTTATTAAAGAAAAATACTTGTATATTTTCTTTTCATATACTTATTCAAGTATTCATACACACATCGGTTCAGTACATTGTTTCTGACTTTGTTATTACCATGTCTCAAAAGATAAATCTTTCGATGGTAATACTCCCGGTTGTATTCAATGTTGTTTGAAATCAGACGTCATTTCTAGTTTAAATTTGCTTTCATTGATAATATGTTTATATTTCGTTCATATAAACAACTTTCGTTCTTTGATACCCCAAATTATTTTTCTTCATGATATTTGATCTGATTAAATCATTGTCAGATTCTCAAACCATGACATTGAATGATCTTAAATGTTCAAAGTTTTGAGAAATCTTAAATGTTCAATTGCTCAAATTTCATTCTTATCTGTTATGAGCATACATACACTGACTATGATTTCTTGTACTTAATTGTCAAGATAATCATTGAGCAACATATTTTTTTAGGAAAATACATGGGACTCAGTGTGAGTGCTTAAAAGAACTTCCATCGATTCACGTTAACCAGTGTTTCCTACCCCGAAAATAATCCTAAGAGTGATTGAAGGGAGGGGGTCAAAAGATTGAGAGTGGGTATGTGCTTAGGTAAAATGTAAAAGAGAGGTTGGTTAGAAGTGAACTCAAATGTTTAAAAGAAAGAGGGTGAGAGATTAGAGTAAAAGAATATCAAACTCTGCACCAAACGTTTTCTGAGTCGGGCAGCAAAATCCGTTGGTTCACACTTCTTCGTGACCTTCATTGAAAAAGGCACTTAGCCCATGCCAACTCTTGCATAAAACCCCACCTGCTACTCATCTTTTTCTTAACAAGAAGATGTTTCAATTTTACAAGGGAAACAACTCATAATCTATTTGATCTTCATTTGGAAGACTCGAATATTGAAAAAGAAGGAAAGTTGCCCTACCTTCAACCCTTTCCCATGCACGTTGAGTCTATGTATAACTGTTGTTGTCTCAATGGTTTACATAATTTTGAGCCTTTTTAAAAAGCAATCATTGTGCTAATTCTTTCATACACAAGCACGTACACACAAATTTTTTTTTTCTGTCAGAACGTTCATAGATTAACCTTGTGTTTTTCGATGATTGAATGGAAGTCTTGGGGAGTGAACATTACTCAAACTCCTTATATAGTACATTCGTTGTACTATGTAACTTTGTGTTACTGACAGGCATTATAACTGTTTCATTTGTTGATTCAGGGTAACCATTCTTAATTTGTCTGAGTTTGAAAAGATTCGGATGAATACATCTTATGAATTGACGGAAACTTATCAGATCAGTTGGGGGAGATAGTTCACATTTCCCAAAAGGGGAGATTGTTATTCATGGAGACTATGCTTATTTGATTATTTGGGGGAGATCATTCAAAGACAGAGTTGACCTTGAAAAGTTTTGATGATTCTGATTCTCATAATTCATCAAAAAGGGGGAGAATTTCAAGATTTCAAAGCCAGATTAAAGTTGATATTATCAGAATTGGGGAGATTGTTCGAGGTTTAAAAGTTTGATTCATTTCAAGGTGAAAGCAACGTTAAGTGAGATGAAATGAAAGAGGGAGAAATTAAAGTCAGATGGAAAGCTGAAGCAAAGTTTGTTGTGTTAAAATAAAGAATTTTCTGAAGAGCATATGGTACTGTTGAAAACAAAGAGGGAGAATCCAGAAAGTGCTAAAGTTTTGAAGATGCAAAGTTTGTGGAGAACATCAAAGATTTCAAGATTTAAAGTTGATAAAGATTTAAATGCTGAAGATTTTTCTGAAGAAAAGAAGACCTGAAGATTATTGCCAAATGTTTTTTAATCTTGAATCCAAAGGGGGAGATTGTTAGAGCTATATTGTATTCAAGATTAAAACAAGGGTCAAATATGTAAAGTTTATAAAGTGTGAGTATTATTTGTAATTGTTTTTTAGAAGTTGACTTTGCTAAAGGTCATGTTGACCATATATATAGCAAGTCTTAGTGTTTAGATTCAATAGAACACACGCGCAGATTGGTAAGGAATTACACGTTCAAAACACACACACATAGTGCTTTAGAGAAATATGCAACAAATAGGGATATGACACTTTGTAGATTGTGTGATTAATAAATAAAATTGTTCTTGATAATCTGTGTTTGATTAGTTGAATCTAAACACTAAGACTTGCTATATATATGGTCAACATGACCTTTGGCAAAGTCAACTTCTAAAACAACACTTACAAATAACACTCACACTTTACAAACTTTACATATTTGACCCTTCTTTTAATCTTGAATACAATATAGCTCTAACATATTCAACAAATTTATTAAAAGTAAAAACAATGAAAGAAAAACATTGAAAACGAGTTTTGATCTGAATTAATCAGAAGTCATTTTTCTTACTCTTACCCCCCCTAAAAATATGCATCATAAAATTTGTCAGCACAAAAATATATGCAAAAATTCTCTAGCTCCCCCTAGAAAATAGATCATCTAATCTTTGTCTCACCCCCCTGAAATCATGAGCAAACCTTTAGTGCAGATATCATTCAGACTAAAGATAAAGAAATGAAGAAAAATTATAAATCAAACTGTACGAAGTAAATACGGATTATGTTTTAAGATTCAACATGCCTAATTTCGAAATGAGAAAATTAAATCTCTTTTCATCCAATGGCTTGGTGAATAAATCAGCAAATTGATAATCCGTGTTTACAAAGTAAAGTTTATTCGTACCTTTTTCAACATTACGCTTGATAAAGTGATATCGCATGTCAATGTGCTTTGTGTTCATGTGTTGAACAGGATTAGCAGATATCATGATTGCTCTCTTCGAATCACAATATATCGATATCTGATTAAACTTGAAGCTATAGTCTCGAAGATGTGTCCTCATCCACAACACATGAGAGCATCAGCTTGCAGTAGCTACATACTCTGCTTCAGCTGTTGAAGTGGATACATAAAGTTGTTTCTTTGATGCCCAACTTACGAGCTTGTCTCCCAAAAATTGTATGTGACCCGAGGTGCTCTTCCTGTCTAACATACAACCTACATGGTATGCATCTGAATATGCCATAAGTTCGAATCATGTATCTTTAGGATACCACAGACCAAGATCTGCAGTCCCTTTCAGATATCTAAAAATTCTTTTCACAGCAGAAAGATGTGACTCTCTGGGTTTGGCTTGATATCTAGCACATAGACAAGTTGCAAACATAATATCAAGACGACTAGCCGTCAAGTATATTAATGAACCAATCATTCCTCTATAGGTTCTAAGATCAACAACTTTTCCGTTCAGATCAACTCCGATCTTAGTTCCAGGTGCCATCGGCGTAGCGATAGGAGTACAATTTTCCATTTTAAATTTTCTCAAAATATCATAAATGTACTTCGCTTGATTAAGAAAAATCCCCGTTGAAAATTGCCTAACTTGTAATCCGAGAAAGAAATTCATCTCTCCCATCATACTCATTTGAAATCTTGACACCATTAGAGCAGAAATTTTTTTACAGTACTTAGGGTTTGTCCAACCGAAACTTATGTCGTCAACATAAATTTGTATAAGAATGACATCACCTTTTTCTTTCTTGATAAAAAGAGTAGTATTGATTTTACCTTTTGAGAAGCCTGACTTGACTAAAAACTTGGAAAGAACATCATACCAGGCTCGAGGAGCTTGCTTTAAACCGTAGAGGGCCTTGTCAAGAATGTAAATATGATCAGGCTTTTCAGCGTTGACAAACCCTTCAGGTTGTGAAACGTATACTTCCTCCTTCAAGAAGCCATTCAAAGAGGCAGTTGTCATATCCATCTGGTGGACTGTGAAGTTTTTGTGTGCAACGTAGGCTAGAAACATTCTGATTGCCTCTATACGTGCAACTGGTGCATACGTCTCATCATAATCTATTCCCTCCTCTTGTCGATATCCTTTCGCTACAAGTCTGACTTTGTTTTGAATTATGATACCATCTTCATCCTTTTTGTTTTTAAACACCCATTTAGTGCCTATGATTGTCTTTCCTTCCGGTCTCGGCACGAGTCGCCACACTTTCAGTGCTTCAAACTGATTTAATTCCTCTTGCATGTCTACAATGCAATCTGGATCTTCAAGCGCTTCTGATACGCGAGTAGGCTCTATCTTGCTCAGAAAGGAATCAAACATGCACTTGTTCGCTATAGCAGACATAGTTTGCACCGGCTTTGACGGATCTCCAATAATTTGATGTACCTGGTGCTTTTTGGTCCACTTGTTTATGTGAGGGAGTGAATTATAGATAGACTGATCATGTTGATCATCTAAGTATCTTTCATCTTCTTGTTAGGGTTCAGTTGAAGTGTTAGGTGCCAAGTGTATCTTGAATAATCATCCGCAATCACTAAGACATACTTCTTGCCATTGATGCTTTGTATATTCATTGGACCACAGACATCCATATGCAACAACTCTAACAGAGCACTTATAATATGTTCAGGCTTAGGCTTGTGTGAAGCTCTTTTCATTTTGCCTTTCTCACACACATCACATAGATGTTCTTTCTCGTATTTTAGCTCAGGTAATCCTTTGACCAAATTTCCAGTAACCAACTTGTTAATGTACCGAAAGTTGAGGTGAGACAACCTTCTATGCCATAACCAGCTCTAATACCAGTTGTTATTCCCAGATTTATGTGCAAGTATATCAAGATGAACACAATTCAAATCACAAATCTCACAATTTGTATTAATCAAATCATACGCTTACAAATCTCTTTCTCACTCTACTTTCTCTCACTAAAATAATTCTCCAAGATGTGTGTTACTAGATTACAAAGAAAACAAAAACTATTTATACTAACCATCAATTACAAGACAAAACTAACCAACATTACACTTTGACTTTGACTTCTCATTAAGCTTGTTGACTTTCTCTTTAAGTAGCTTGACTTTGACTTTTGCTCTTGAGGATTTGACTTGGGCTTTTGACATTCAATCTAGATGATCTTGGATACAACAAATGTGCTCTAACACTACTCAAAAGTCAAAAGTATACCTCCAACATTTGCGTAATTGGCAAAACAACATGGAGAAATCTTCCAACAAAAATCATATGCAAACTATATGAAATAAAATAACTCATGTATTTCAAATCATGGGCTACACTTTTGAGTATGCCAAAACATACTCTACATTCGTAACATGGCATGCCATAATGACTTGACAAGTCACAAGATAATTTATGCAATTTTTTCTGTGAAATAAATATTGTGCATGGACTTGGTCGAAACCCAAAGTCATAGTACTACGCTCGTCAAGTCTACCAGTCATATGACCGACATTGGAAAGCTCAAATATCTTAAGTCGACAATCCACAACCAAGTTGATTAACCTTATAATTTCTCCCCAGATAAATGATGATTCAACAAGCCTATGGTTCAATCTTAACCAGTATCTCTGACCCACAATGGTCGGTTAAACGATATCATCTTACTTAATTGTCACTCAAAGTGGAAACACTACAAACATCAATTCTTCTATTGATTATTCAGGATTCACTTACTACCTAATCGATCATCATAGGAAGGAAATCTAAGCATACACATGTAACTGTGAATTCATAATAACACTAGTCAAGTGCAACTATGAACGTACCACACATGAGGATCCTTGCTACCAGCATCACGATTCCTGATGCTAGTGTCTCTATTGGCCTCAAAATATCCTATCTTAAATTGCCTAATCGTACAATCTCACTTTCATCCACTTAGAAAAAGGCTAGTTTAAGTCTACGTATCCTAAATCAACACCTAAATCTCTCAAACTTATGCTCTAATACCAACTTGTAACACCCTTAAATTTGGAAGAGCAACTATTTTAAATTGTTTTAAACACACCAGTAATTGAATAACCTAAAATAACAATTTTACATGTAACTTCAAAGAAATACAATTTAAACCTTATACAAAATCTAAAATTGGGACGAATGTTACTAAAACCCCAATATAAGTTGCTAACTCTATGAGCGGAAGATGTCACCGAATAGATAGATCAGTCTCGAGTCTCTATCTAGCACTCAACTCTTCACAGTGTCGCTAGTACCATTCCCCAAACACAAACCTGATGTACATGCCGACAAATAGAAAAAGGTTAGTCGTAACGTCTAGTGAGTTCAAGAGCTTTCATCAATTATATAGAATGGTAAAGCGGAGAGAATATTATTTAAATCACAATTTCCAATATGCAAAGTATTTAGAATGAAAAGTGATATCATTCCCAAAACCCATTTTTGTGATAAAATACTTAAATAGAAATACTCCACAATCAAAAAACCAAACTCAAGATTCACACGAAGTACAATTAGGATTAAAATCCAAATACCGAAAACATGGAAATAACTCCTTTATCCAAAACCTTAATATATGTAGGGGATCCAATATGTCAAAGTCATAAATTGCGGTTACTTGCCAAAATCCAATTAACAGTAAAACACAGATATTACACCATCCAAAAATAACATTTAACAATGACAAGGGTTATCCGTATTGTAACACCCCAAAAATAGGGGTAAATTACCTTAAATCTTACGAAATACGACATTGAATAAATGGAAATCACCCAAAGAAGGAAAACTATAATAGCATTTACAAATTCTATATTTGGACATTAAGATCAACAACATACTAATCTACATAGTTATATCTAGATTATAACGGTTGTCAGCTCAATCTCCCAAAAATCTCTATTTCTATCTGTATGCCAAATCACCAAAAGATTAGATCCAAAAGATGTCATTAACGACCCAACACTCGTCCCTCAACCCTTGCATGACCCATCGCTAAAGGAGCTTGTTATATCATTTGAGAAAAAGTGTTAGACTTTACACCTAGTGAGAACAAACAGTTTCTATAAATCAGTTAAACGTAAAATCGATAATAAAAGTTTGAAAGATACAATAAATGATTTCACTTTTCCAAAATACTACATATGAACCATACGGTTTAAAACATCTTACGATGACGGGGGAGACCCTTTCCAAGAATCGTGATGGAACACAAAAGTAAGCCACTTTCCAAATTGTGAGCTCAATATTTGGATCAAGGCGAAGAGCTCGTCGACTCGTACTCAGATGTGGGGGAGGGTACCCAATGATCCTAATCATACTCATTCAATAGGATTACATTTATGGTCCATGCCTAGTATCCAGTCCCACATAACCGTACCAAGTTACCTTCCGAGGACCCAATGTCTCAATTAGTTACAAACGGGAATTATCCAAGAATTAAACCGACTCTATACTTATGGATCCATTAGTAATAGTCTAAGGCTCGTCACAATTACATTTGTGACTAAATTATAATCATCCATATAGTTTCTCAAAACCATAATTCCATAAACACGTATTTCTTTGCATAATCAATACTACATGGAACTAAATCAATATCAAGGTCTAACCATGACCTTTTTCATTTTCCCAAATAAATCTCTCATGGAATAGATTTCCCAAAAGTCATGCCATTTTAAAATGATCATTGGTGATACCTAGGGCTGTAAATGAACCGAACGTTCAGCGAACCATTCGTGAACCGTTCGACGGGAAGTTCGTTTATGTTTGTTTATTTAATAAACGAACAAACATGAACAAGATCCTTGTTCATTCATTTATGTTTGTGAATGTTCATTCGTTTACGTCATTAATTTTCGTTTACGTTTGTTTACTAATAATAATAATAAATTAACAATTAAATAATAATTACTATTAAAATTATAATAGATAATAATAATTTAATAAAGAGATATCAATTTGTGAAAAAAATAAATAATGAACCTGATGGTTACCATTTTCCTTTATATAGATATGTATACCTTGTTTTTTCTCAAACAATTTCGATGTGGATGCTTTACACTGTTCCTCTGTATAGATGTTTGATAGTTGAGAACAACCCATCCCACATCAGTAGGATTTTCCATTTGGATGCTCAATACTCTAGTATATATAGCCCTTAGACCTTCATTGTTTTCACATTTAGCTTTGCTTAGTATATTGAGCCTAAGGTATGCAGTTTTTTTTATTAGACCACCCCATCAAAACGGGTGCACCTTGAGTTCTTTTAAGTATAAGTATTTTGCTTATGTTCATTTAAGTTCCTTTGTTTAGCTCATTTATGTTCGTTCATTTACGTTCGTTTAGCTCATTTATGTTCGTTCGTTTACGTTCGTTTAGTTCTTAATGAACGAACATAAATGAACATGAACAAACAAACTTTCTTAACGAATGAACATAAAATATTTCATTCGTTTACCATTCATGTTGGTTCGTTTGTTTGGTTAAGTTAAACGAACGAACACGAACAAGCCTCCGTTCGTGTTCGTTCGGTTCATTTACAACCCTAGTGATACCAAAAACAATCCCCATGTTCCTTATTCCAAAATACTCACTTCTACCAAGTAAATCTTACCACATATGAAAACTATAAATGTGACTAATATGTTCATCCAAATATTTAACCACAAATATGTACATTAAATCACCTTTTATAACACAAATCGTAGAACCCTATATCATATCTCAAAATGGTAAAAGCCCTAAAAATCTCCAAAATACTAAGTAAGGTCAAAATCATATTGAGAAAGAATGTGTAAATAAGAAATGATTAGGAGTCTAATATATGATTTTGACATGTATAAAGTTTTTAAAGGTTGGGAATGAACTCACCACTTAGGTTTTTGGTAAAACCTAGAAACCATATAAACCTTCGAGGAAGATGAAGATGGAGATGAAGGATCCCTAGCTTCTAGCTTCCAAATTCTAGGAGATTTAGTTCAATCTTGCAATAAATAGGAAGTAGATGCCTTAAATGCTCCCAAAATGCAGTAAATGAAGTGAGAAAAGATGGGGTGAAGGAGAGGTGAGTAAAATGGGGTATTAATGGTGATTCTAAGGTTTAAATCCAAGAAAATCGACTAGGGGTCCCTCGCGGCTTCCCACGCAACTTGAAGTTGCGGGAAAGGCCACACGCTATACAAGTTCTCAACCACAGCGAGTTGTGCGCCTTCCCATGCGACTTAAGGTCGCGGGGAAGGTCGCGCAAGTAGCTGTTGTTTGCTTCCTTGAGATTTTTGCTGATTTCAAACAAGAGGTTTTAACCACGACTCGACTCAGACGATCTATATCCAATTGAAATGCATCTAAGGTTAAATATATCAGAATACAAAAATAGAAATTCTAGGGTGTTACATGTAACGCCCGGAAAATCAAGGTAAGTATTTGATGTTCGTAATTTAAGTATTGTATTAAATTAGTAGGGATGGAACCCATAGACGTATAGTAATCTAATTTTGACTTAGTTATTGTATCACCCCGACTTATGACCAAGGAAAAAAAGAGTGGAACGGACAGTGTTCCGCGCGGGTGGCCGCGCGAGTGAAACTGCGCCAAGAACCGCGCGGAGATCAGTTCCCTCGCGACTCCAGTGGCCGGTGCGCCTCCCCGTGCGAGTGAAACTGTGCCAAGAACCGCGTGAATCCCCTGACGAAATTAAAATGGGAATTCAACCTCTTTCTTATTTATTTCATCCATCTACTTTCTCTCAAAGTTCTCTTCTCACTAAATTCTCCTCAAGATCTATCTAAGAAGCATTAAAACCATCATCCTTCACATTTATTGCAAGAATCAAGATTCCTCAATCAAAGATTTCAACCAAGGATCTCAAGTCTCAAGATCATCTTCTTCCTTCATCCGTACTTCTAGGGTTTTTGCAAGTTTCTAAGGTTTTTCTATAAAACCTAGATAGTGAGTTTCTATCAACCATTTTCAAATGATCACTTGATAAGTTTTATGTTTATGTATTAATCTACTTGCTCTTATTTTATATTTATGTATTAATCTTGATCACTTGATAAGTTTGACTAAATTCTACTTTTGGGATTTATTGGAGTTTTGGTTAATATTCTTGATGTGGGTTTTGATGAAGTTATTATGGGCTATGTTTTGGTCAGGAATGTGTGTTACGATGGGATTGATGGATATTATTGGTGAACTTGCATATTTTAGGGTTTTGGACCTAAAATGGGATTAAACTATGTGAGGACTTATACATGTATCTTGCTGATATGGAATATGTATAGAGATGGATGTTGTATGTATATTGGATGAACCATGAGTAAGCACTAGGAGGTTGTAGTCTTAGGGTGCCACCAAGACGGTATGCACCTAGACCTCTGCCATTTGAAGTAATGACTGGGAGGTAGTCTTTAGATGCGCCGGACCTTCGGGATGTTGCTCATGAGAATGAACATCAAGGTACATTGACTTGCGGTGAAACTCATTGGTGTGATGGGTCTCCCCCATTGATTCCTATATGGCTATTGTGTTTATAACTGTTTAATTGATCGTGTTATTATTGTTGAACTCACTAGGCTCGTTTGGCCTAAAACTTGATTGCCTTGATGTGTATCTCAGGTTCTAGCGGCGCGACCGCCAAGGAGGTTTAGTTGACCTTAGATGCGAGCTTGGGAACATTTTGGGACGCGAACTATAGAAGACACATTTTAGAGTTTGGATAACAACTTGAGTTAATCTTGTTCCTAGTTAGGATTTAGATTAAAGGGTTGTTTTCCCTCATTGTTATTTATTACAAACTTGTAATCTTAACAGGCGTATATTGTTTCCCTTTTTGGGGATGAGCTCGTGCTATGGCATATTTTTATATACCACATTTCCAGTTTCGTAAATTTTTGTTGTCCCAATTTTTGGGGTGTTACAAGTTGTTATCAGAGCCTAGTTTAAGTGAACTAGGTGTCGAGTCTAGTATACCTAGACTTAAGCTGTATGTACCTATAGTATCACTGTCCATTTGGGTAGAACATTCTTAGGTGGGGAGAGTACTAAGATTTCGGAAATACATTGATTGAAAGTTATGATATTGACAATGAGATTTCTTATGTAAAATATGTTCACAATCTCACTTGTCCAGTGTTGTTCTGAATTTATGATTACGTGAGCATGCTTGAACCGGTTATTGTGATGATTAATCTTTGTAGTAGTACGTATTGAACTACGAATCTTCTAAAGAATTAACCGGTATGATCTTTATCAAGTGTGACAGTTCACCATGGTAAACACAAGGAGTCGGGTGGTGGTGCCTGATGAAGGTAATGAGGCAAGTGTCACGGCTCTGGAGACTTCGAGAAGGACAAATCCGACGGGTGCTCCGATTGTTCCCCAACGGACCATCCGGTTGGAGGGAGTTGTGGACCAAATTCTACAAGTAAACATAGAGACCGAAAACCTGGTAGTACAAGAGGTGGGGCCCTAGTCAGTCCTATTGGCAAGTATCAAGCAAATGATGAATTCTGCAATGGATAAGCGGGACGAACGATTCATGAAAATGTTAGAGGATCGTGATACAAGCAACCGAAGACCTGAAGCAATGGGAGACGATGCACTGATTGGATCGGGTGGTGCCAATAATGCAGTTGAGACGGAGGATCATGTGATTAGAGCCGAAAAGAAGAAAGAAGAGGGTTGCTCCTTTAAATCCTTTTTATGCAGTCGACCTCCAGAATTCTCCGGAATGACTAATCCAGTGGCGTGCATGAACTGGATACAAGATGTAGAGATGGCATTTGAGTCAAGTGAATGCGAAGACTCTCAGTGGGTCAAATTTGCATCCCAACTGCTTCGAGGGGATGCATTGAGTTGGTGGAACATTACCCGAAAGGCGCTTACACCGAAGGTTTTGGCCAAGCTAACTTGGCCAACCTTCAAGAAGAAGATCATGGAGAAATACTGCAATGAGAGGGCTCTCGAAAACATAGAAGAAGAGTTTCAGAATCTGAAGAAGGGTAGTCTGTCGATCGTCGACTACTCAAAGCAATTTATGGAGAAGCTCAGTTTGGTTGAGCATTTGGCAACTGATGAGAAGTCAAAGATAAAGGCCTATTTGAGAGGTTTAGCAGCGGAAATGAAGACAGGTGTGAGGAATGCGCGGGTAAACACTTTGCAAGAGGTCATCGAAGAGTTCCAGTTCGTGGAGGATGATATCCTCCAAGAAAGAGAAGAGAAGAAGCAACAAGGAGAGAAGCGGAAATGGGAAGGGCCAACTGGACCCGTTCGATCATCCAAACCCTTCAACGGGGGAAGGATCATAGATTCACGAAGGGAGGCGAAATGGTGCCCCAAGTGTAAGAGCAAACACTACAGGCCTTGTAATCCGAAGCCATTCTCTAGTTCAATGGAGTGCTTTAAGTGTGGACGGAAGGACCACATGAGTATAGATTACCCCTCCCGGGGAGTTTGTTATGAGTGTTGGGATCCGGGACACATTAGGAGGGATTATCCCAAGTTAGCAAGGGGCAATCAAGGAGCTTTTAGTGGGGTTGCATCAAAGAAGGAGGTCCCACCGAAGGCGCCAAGTTGGGCCTTCCAAATGACGGCGGATGAAGCAAGAGAGACGGCGGATGTCATGTCGGGTACGTTTCTAGTGAACTCTCTACCTACCCATGTTTGTGTGATTCTCGTGCGAACAGATCATTTGTATCTACCACGTTTTGCAAGAACTTCACCACCCCTATTAGTATGTTGAATGATGTTCTAGTGGTAGAGGTAGCCAATGGGGAACACATGCTAGTACGGAAATGTTTCGTTGGGTGTACCTTAGATTTAGATAGGGAGTCCTTCCTAATAGATTTGTTACCGGCGAATATCGTGGTTTGATGTGATCGTTGGGATGGATTGGCTAGCTAAGCATGATGCACGTATATTTTGTTCCAAGAAACTAATTCGAGTACCCTTGCCATAGGGTGGAGAGGTGGTAATCTACGGAGAGAAGAACCGAAAAGCCGACATGATTATCTCGTCAATCAAAGCATGAAAGAGCTTAGCCAAGGGTGTACTTCATACTTGGCCTACATAATCGACGCGAAATTGGAAAAGAAGAAGGTGGAAGATGTGGATGTGGTGCACGACTACCCGGATGTCTTTCCGGAAGACCTACCCGGACTACCGCTTGAACGTCAAGTAGAGTTCCATATCGACCTCACTCCAGGTTCCGCACCAATCTCTCGTGCTCCTTATCGTCTAGCCCCGATGGAAATGTAAGAGATGATGATGCAACTACAAGAACTTCTCGAGAAGGGGTTTATACGACCGAGCTCGTCGTCGTGGGGAGCTCTAGTTTTACTCGTGAAGAAGAAGAATGGGTCCATGTGGATGTGTATCGACTACCGCGAACTCAACAAGGTTACCGTCAAGAACAAGTATCCACTTCCGCGAATCGACGACCTCTTCGATCAATTGCAAGGAGCGAGATGTTTCTCCAAGATAGATTTGCGGTTTGGTTACCATCAAGTACGGGTGAAAGAGAGCAATATTCCGAAGATGGCGTTTCGGACGCGATACGCTAATTATGAGTTCCTAGTCATGCCTTCGGGTTGACTAATGATCCGACTGTATTTATGGACTTGATGAACCGAGTATGTTGACCTCTCTTGGACAAATCGGCTATAGTCTTCATCGACGATATTCTGATCTATTCGCGGGACGAGGTCAAGCATTGGCAACATTTACGGGAGGTTTTGGAGATACTTCAGAAGGAAAGGTTGTTCACGAAATTCTCAAAGTGTGAGTTTTGGTTACCTGAGGTCCAATTTTTGGGCCATGTGGTATCCCGGGATGGAGTTAAGGTAGACCTAGCAAAGATCGAAGCAATGATGAATTGGGAACCACCGATGAGCCCAACGGAGATTAGAAGTTTATTGGGATTAGCTGGCTACTACCGACAATTTATTAAAGACTTTTCGAAGATTGCCTCTCCGCTCACGTCGTTGACAAGGAAGAACGTGAGATTCCTATGGGCGGAGACTCAAGAAAAAGCCTTTCAGACTCTACAAAGGAGACTATGCAAGGCACCAATCTTGTCCTTGCCCGAAGGATCCGAAGACTTTGTGGTTTTTAGCGACGCCTCTAAATCGGACCTCGGGTGTGTTTTGATGAAAATGGGGAAAGTGATCGTGTACGCATCGCGACAACTCAAAGGCCCCGAGAAAAATTATCCTACTCATGATTTGGAGTTGGCGGCGGTGGTATTTGCCCTAAAGCTATGGCGGCACTACCTATACGGGACAAAGTGTACACCATTCACCGATCACAAAAACTTGAAGTACATATTTGACCAAAAGGACCTCAACATGTGGCAAAGAAGGTCGTTGGAGATTTTGAAGGACTATGATTGTGAGTTACTTTACCACCCCGGTAAAGTCAACGTGGTGGCGGATGCTTTGAGCCAGAAGAGTTATGGGAGAGAAATCAAAATAACTTTTTGAAGGATCGACGTGATATCAAGCTTAATGGAGGACATCAAGACGACTCAAGTTGAAGCACTTCGTGAGGAGAACCTCAAAGCCGAGATCATGGTGAAGCAACGGGAACAACTAACGGAGGATAGCCATGGTCTCAAGTTATTTCAAAGAAGAATTTGGGTGCCGAAGGTTGGAGGGATTCGTGAATTGCTATTAGCGGAAGCTCACAAGTCCAAGTACTCTATACATCTCGGTAGCACAAAGATGTATAGAGATTTAAAATTTCATTATTGGTGGTCGATAATGAAGCTTGATGTGTCCAATTAGGTGGAAAGATGTGTCACTTGCCTTCAAGTCAAAGCGGAGCACCAAAAGCCTTACGGGAGTTTGCAGCCACTAGCCATTCCGGAATGGAAGTGGAAACGCATCACAATGGACTTCTTCACTAAACTACCAAGGACCTTGAGGGGTCACGACACTATTTGGGTAGTGGTAGATCGACTCACAAAGAGCGCATAGTTTTTGGCGATGCGAGAGACGTTGCTGATAGACAAATTAGCTAAGCTCTAAATTGACAAAGTAGTGTTACGTCATGGTATTCCACTATCCATTGTGTCGGAACGGGATAGTCGGTTCACCTCTAAATTTTGGGATGGGCTTCAGAAAGAGTTGGGCACGCGAGTCAAATTGAGTACGAAATATCATCCTCAAACGGACGGTCAAAGTGAAAGGACCATCCAAAATCTCGAGGACATGATTCGTTCATGTGTCGTAGACTTTGGAGGAAATTGGGATTCACACTTGCCGTTAGTGGAATTCGCGTATAATAACAGTTATCATTCGATCATTGGAATGGCACCATTCGAAGCGCTATACGGACGGAAATGTAGGATACCGGTGTGTTGGCTCTAGGCAGGAGAAAAGAAATTTGCAGGAGCAGAGATCGTGCAAGAAATGGCGGACAAAGTGAAAAATATCCGGGAGCGTTTGAAGGAGGCTCAAGACCGACAAAAGAGCTATGCGGACAAAAATAAAAGACCGGTCGAGTTCCAAGTGAGAGAGAGGGTTATGTTGAAGGCGTCACCATGGAAGGGAATCATCCGTTTCGGGAAGCGCGGGAAGCTAAATCCCCGTTTCCTTGGACCCTTCACCATATTGGAGAAGATTGGACTTCAAGCTTATAGATTGGACTTGCCACTGGAAATGGACGGGATTCACCCTATATTTCATGTGTGTTACCTTCGCAAGTGCCTAGCCGAAGAGAAAAGTGGCATACCTTTGACGGAGATTCGAGTGGACAACGAGAACCGATGCGTAGAGGAGTCGGAGGCCATCTTAGAGTCGAAAACGAAACAATTGTGACATAAAGAAGTAACTATGGTCAAGGTGCAATGAAGGCACTACCGGGGTAGCAATGTGACGTGGGACTTAAGGAGGACATGAAGAATCGATACCCTCATTTGTTTAGTGAATAAGATTTCGGGGACGAAATCCCCATTTAGGAGGGGAGGATTAAAACTCCCGGAAAGTCAAGGTAAGTATTTGATGTTCGTAATTTAAGTATTGTATTAAATTAGTAGGGATGGAACCCATAGACGCATAGTAAACTTATTTTGACTAAGTTATTGTATCACCCCGACTTATGACCAAGGAAAAAAAACAGTAGAACAGACAGCGTTCCGCGACGGGTGGCCGTGCAAGTGAAACCGCGCCAAGAACCGCGCGGAGTTCTGTTACCTCACGACTCCAGAGGCCGACGCGTCTCCCCACACGAGTGAAACCGCGAAAAGAACCGCGCGCATCCATGACGAAATTAAAAGGGGAATTCTGCCTCTTTCTTATTTATTTCATCCATCTACTTTCTCTCAAAGTTCTCTCCTCACTAAATACTCCTCAAGATCGATCTAAGAAGCATCAAAACCATCATCCTTCATATTTATTGCAAGAATCAAGCTTCCACAATCAAAGATTTCAACCAAGGATCTCAAGTCTCAAGATCATCTTCTTCCTTCATCCTTACTTCTAGGGTTTTTGCAAGTTTCTAGGGTTTTTCAATAAAACTTAGACAGTGAGTTTTTATCAACCATTTTCAAATGAGATATACATCTTAACATGCTACTTGCTCTTATTTTATGTGTATGTATTAATCTTGATCACTTGATAAGTTTGACTAAATTCTACTTTTGGGATTTGTTGGAGTTTTGGTTAATATTCTTGATGTGGGTTTTGATGAAGTTATTATGGGCTATGTTTTGTTCATGAATGTGTGTTACGATGGGATTGATGGATATTATTGGTGAACTTGCATATTTTAGGGTTTTGGACCTAAAATGGGATTAAACTATGTGAGGACTTATACATGTACCTTGCGGATATGGAATATGTATAGAGATGGATGTTGTATGTATATTGGATGAACCATGAGTAAGCACTAGGAGGATGTAGTCTTAGAGTGCCACCATGACGGTATGCACCTAGACCTCCGCCATTTGAAGTAATGCCTGAGAGGTAGTCTTCAGATGCGTCGGGCCTTCGGGATGTTGCTCATAAGAGTGAACATCAATGTACATTGACTTGCGGTGAAACTCATTGGTGTGATGGGTCTCCCCCATTGATTACTGTATGGCTATTGTGTTTATAACTGTTTAATTGATCGTGTTTTTATTGTTGAACTCACTAGGCTCGTTTGGCCTAACACTTGATTGCCTTGATGTGTATCTCAGGTTCTAGCGGCGCGGCTGCCAAGGAAGTTTAGTTTACCTTAGATGCGAGCTTGGGAACATTTTGGGATGTCAACTATCGAAGACACATTTTGGAGTTTGGATAACAACTTGAGTTAATCTTGTTCCTAGTTAGGATTTAGATTAAAGGGTTGTTTCCCCTCATTGTTATTTATTACAAACTTGGAATCTTAACAAGCGTATATTGTTTCCCTTTTTGGGGATGAGCTCGTGCTATGACATATTTTTATATACCACATTTCCTGTTCCGGAAATTTTTGTTGTCCCAATTTTTGGGGTGTTACATTACACGTATCCGTTGAGAGTGACGGGAACACGAAAGTATACCACTAGTACAACGTTAATCGCATAACACTTCACAACTTAAAGTCCAAATGTCCCCACGACTCCTTAACAAGTTTCACCTCAAGAGCCGGTTAACTTTAGTGTCTATTCCTATGAATTCCAACTCAAGGCCCGACACACTTAAGGACTACATCCAAGGCATTACCTCAAGCGGCGGAGGTCCTAGTGCCTCATCCCAAGTGGCACATCCAGACTCAACCCCCTCCTAGTTCCTACTTGAAAAGTTTAAGGTCATGAAACATGAGTCCGAGAGTCCAACCCCTCAATACCCATTCGACCATCAACACAAGATTGACTCACATGCATATGAATCCAATGCATCACAGTCTAAATTACATGACTCAGAAAGAATGTCCAACACTCTCAAAACATGTAATTTACAAATAAATATGCCTCAAATGCATATAACACCAAAATCCAAACATAGAGCAAAATAAACTGGACTAATGTCCCTAAGACACTTTTAAGTTGAAATCGAGCCAAAAGCTCACAAACTCAATTGGCCATTAAATATAGGTCATTAAAACAATGAAATGCATTTAACCGACGTTTGTGCAAATACATGCTTCAAAGGCATGATTAACTTAAAAACACATAATGTGTTGAGACAAATCATTTTCAGATTAAAACCCCCATTATATTTCCAAAATATCTCATGGCATAACAATATACATTCTTCCCAAACCAAAAACACTTGAAATGCATTATCACCAAATAATCTGTACTTATGAAATAAATCATCAAAAGAACGCACATTTATGATCTATTTAGCAAAATATTAAAAAATCCCTATATATATGCATTTTCAAGTTATATTAATCCAAAAACACCAAGTGTGTAAACTTCATCAAATACTCAACACATTTGATAAATAGTAAGGAAAACATTTCAAAGCATCAAACTACACATTTTTGGCATGTACATAGATTTCACAAAGCAACTTGAACTCACCTAGCTAGATTTATGCCAAATATAGGGTTTTACTCCAAACTTGAGTTTTCTTGGTGAAAAATTGGATCTACAAGCAAAACCTCCTACTCTTAGATCTAACACCTCCAAAGAGTCTCATCCACCTTCAAAGATCCAAACCTAAAGCAAAATGGAGAGATGAGAAGAATACCTTATCCCTAGCTTTTAGATGAAGAGATGAGAAGAATACCTTATCCTTAAACTCTTTCATCCTCCATGAATGTTCCTACATTGCCTAAGAATCAGACTCTAAACTTCCAAGGATCACCAAGATGAGAGAAAAGGGTTGAGAGATTGTTTGGTGATGAAGAAATGAGACAAAAGCTGGAAAATCGGGCATTTAAGGCACTTTGATACCCGAATGCGAGAGTGTCGGGTGATTGTGTCAAGGGCATTTTTCGCCAAAAAGTGTACCACCATCATAGTTGAATCGGCGAGAGTGCCAGGTGATTGTGCCTTATGGCACTTTCGCTTGTCACAATCGCCCAAGTACCCCAAACCCCAAAATTTGACATTTCTCACCAGGGACACACTCGACTCGCTTTATGACTAAAAGTAAAAGGTTTCCTAAACATAAACCCACATTAATAGGATACCTAAGGTATAAGGAATAACCTATACTTACCGAAAATTCTGGATGTTACAGATAAATATTTTGTAACACCCAAATTTTTGATAAGTAAAATCTCACCCCGTATTCAATCGTGGTTTCTAAATTATGGATTTTTTTGTTAGGAACTTGTTGCTTTTAATTACTAAGGGAGTCGAGAGTGTTTCGAGAGAGAGAATATTTGGATTTTGGGGTTCGGTACAAGCTCGACTATAATTTCATGCGACTATGGCAGGGTCAATGTCGTCTAGCAAAGTAGTAGAGAAGGAGGCACCTTCTGTACATGTTCTACGACAATGCCATGGGACATTGCCACTGTCATAGTCGCATGGAAATGTCGCAAGTGGTACTTGAGGGTTTTTAACACGTTTTTCTTAGTTTTCTCTCATTACTCACTTCACCTACTTCTTCTACTTTACCCCAAACTCTCTCAAGAACGAATCCTCTCTGTTTATTGCATGTTTTGGAGCATTTAAGGCACAATTCCTTAGATTATAAAGTGGTCCCTCATCATCAAGCTAGGATACTGAAAGCTAGGGTCAAGGATTCTTCATCTCACCTACATCTCCAAGAATTTCTAGTTTTCTAGGTTTTCATCAAAACATAAGTTGTGAATTCATCCTAGTCTTTTAAACTTTATACATGTCAAAACATTGCATTTTGATCTCTCAAAACTTCTAACCATATTTTCTCATTTGTTGGATTTTGACCTAACTTGACATTTTGAGAAGTGTTTAGGTTTTTACCATTTTGGTGTAAAATGAAGAGTTTTGTTATATGTGTTATAAAATGTAGTTTTATATGCCTATCCATAATTGAATACTTGAAAATTCCATTTTTGACTCATTTATGGCAATTGTTGTGTTGGATGAACTTTTGTTAAAAATGGGTTTCAGAATGAAACTGAGGGGTTATGTCAATGAATCAACTAAGGTTCTTTTAGACCTCATAACCTTGGAAATATGTTTTATGACCACATTATGTTGGAATTTGGAAATGGTCATTCGGTTTACTAATATATGTATTTAGTTTCATATAATGTTATTTATACAAGGAAGCCATTTTATAGAAACGTTGATATTAAAACTATATGTATAGCTATAGTTTGGTCACAATGTGAAAGTGGCAAGCCTTAGACTATTACGAATTGATCCATAGGTATAGGAATCAACTTCTTTGTTTGGGATAATTCCCGTTTGTAACTAGTTCAACTTATATTTATCGGAGGCAACTTGGTACGGTTATGTGGAACCGGATACTAGTCATTGACCATAGATGTATTCCTAGTGAATGAGTATGACTAAGATCATTAGGTGCACTCATCCACATCATAAGTGCGAGTCGAAGAACTCCGTGGCCATTGATCCTAGTATGAGCTCAATAACTTGGATAATAGCTTACTTTTGTGTTCCGCTATAATCCTTGGAAAATCGGGTCTCCCCCGTCATCGCAAGATGAATTTTGGACCGTATGGTTCCTATGTGACTTAAGTGGAAAAGAACTTTACATTATAATTTGGAAAACTCTTATTATATTATTTATATTTTATTTAATTACAAATGTTTGTTTTCACTAGACATAAATCCTAACACTTTTTCTTAAAGGTCGTATATATCAGGTTCTCTTAGAGATGGGGCTATGAAGTATTGAGTGGAGACCAGATGCCGCTAGATGGCATTTTTGGGATAGACGACTTTTGGTCGGTTTGGCGCACATAATTTTGATAGAACCTTTTGGAAGATGATAGTGACACCCGTGTATAATCTTAAGCTTAATGTAGTTTAGATTAGTATGTTGTTATATATCATTTTCATTCATTTAGGTTGTAAATGCTATTGTTATTTTCCCCATTTTGGGTGATTCCTTTTATATAGATGTCATATTTATGTCATTATCCAAGTTTAATTTTATCTCTATTTTTAGGGGTGTTACAAGTTGGTATCAGAGATCTAGTTGAAGTGAAATAGGTATCGAAGTAAGATGCTTAGACTTAAGCTGAGACGTTAAGTTATGATTTGTGAGAATTGGGTAGAACTTCCAAGATAGGTTGGTCTTAGAGTCGACCGAATTACACCAATTAAGAGTTATGATGATGGTAGTGAGAATTCTTATGTATAATGTGTTCATAATTTCACTTAGCTACTGGTATTATGAATATGTTGTTACGTGAGCATGTTTGACTTACTATGTTGTGATGATTGATGATACATCTCATTTGTTATTATTATATATTTGAATTCTTATCCTCTTTCTCGTGTGTGACAATTTGAGATGGTAAACACTCGTGGATGGTTGGAGCCTCAACAAGGTGGTAATGAGGCGAGTGTGTCAACGCATAATGTGACAGAAGGGGTTGAGACGACTGTAAACCCATTCATACCCAGCCTATTGGGTGGAGGGCCAGAGCACATGCTAAGGGTTAATTTGGCTTCCTCTAACCCTGTCATGCAAAAGGTGAACCCTCAAACTGAAATTATGGCCAGTATGATGCAGATGATGAATTCGTCCATGACAAAGCAACAGGAGTTCCTCATTAAGATAATTGAGGACAGAGATGCCAACAACCGTAGGCATGAAACGATTGCCGAGAATGTGATAGTAGGATCTGGGGGTACCAGAAATGTGGTTCGAAATGAGGAGCTGGAGAATAATGACACGAGACGTGGTAGGAAGACATGCTCCTACAAGACCTTATGCAGCAAGCCACCGGAGTTTGGCGGATCGGGTGATCCAATTGCCTGTATGATCTGGATCCAAGAAATTAAGCAAACCTTCGACGCTAATGAATGTGAGGAAAGTCAGAAGGTAAGATTTGGCTCCCACATGCTTAGGGGCCCAACACTCAGTTGATGAAATGTTACCAAGTCCACCCTTGTAGTTACCGTTCTGGCACAGTTGACTTGGACCGCATTCAAGAAAAAAGGTCATGGATGAGTATTACAATGAACGGACGATGGATCACATTGAGGAAGAGTTTTGAGCTCCTAGAAAGAGAGGTATGACGGTAAGGGAGTATACTCGATAGTGTATGGAAAAGCTTGGTATGGTGGGGCATGTGGCCCCGATAAAGAAATATACGATCAAGGCCTACCTCAAGGGCCTACCGACGGACATGATGGCAATGGTCTGCAACTCTATAGCCTCTACTCTCCTAGATACAATAGAGGAGGCACATATCACATATGATTTTGTATGTACTCGGTCGTTCTCGTGTTTTCTTAAGTATATAATATTTTCGTTTGATCCCACCTATATGTATATATATATATAGCCTTAGGTTCATTTGGGAAAATGGTAAACGTATGAGAAATACAGAAGTAATTCTAGCCTTTCGTATTTGACTTGTCAAATATTGCGGCTTTGATTGGTCAACAATTGCGGCTTTGACCGGTCAAAAGTTGTGGCTATTCCAAAAACAGAAGGCCAGTTTCGTAATTTTTACAAATACACGGGACGAGTTCATATATGAACCTGTATGATTCACATATGAACATACATATGAACTATATGTTCATATGTGAACCAGTGCAATTTACATATGTACTCTTTTAACTGATTCATATATGAACCAGTGCAATTTAAATATGAACACTTTTAACTGATTCATATATGAACCTTTGTGATTCATATATGAACTAATTAACTGATTTACATATGAACTAATTAACTGGAGGTTCATATGTAAATCAGTTGAACTAATTAACAGATTTCACGTATGAACCTTTGTGATTCACATATGAACTAACTAACTGATTCTCATATAAACTAATTAACTGATTCACATATGATTGTATAGTTCATATATGAATCACATATAGGTTCACATATGAACTCGTCTCGCATATTTTATGAAACTACCACTCTATCTTCTACAGACCACACAATTATTATCCGGTGCTTCACGGTCAAAGCCGCAAATGTTGACCAAATAAAGGGCTAGGATCATTTATCTATTTCTTATACATTTAGCATTTCTCAAATGAACCTCTCCTTATATATATATGTATATATGTATATATATGTTGAAATATACAGTTAAACTAGAGACACACAGTCTCTGGCCTCCATCGCAAACCTCCAATCAAACCCCTCCAATCGTCACCCGGGACCTCTTCGCCACCCTTCCCTTGTTACACCCCGATTTCTGGGTAAACAATTATTACCATAAATACATACTTCTCTTGTAGTATGGTTTAGTTCTTAGTTTACCTTGAAATATGTCTTATGTGGGGGTAGAGTGTTTTAGCCGAAGAAGAGGGAAAAAGGAGCAGCAGTGCTCCGCACAGCTTTCCGTGTGACCCAAGTCGCGCCGCCATCCGCGCGGGGCTATGCCCTTGCGTGACCCCAGTTCCTGGCGCACCCCTCCATGCTGGTCCAGCCGTGCGGGCACCCGCGTACAACCACTTGGGCGATTTAAAAGAGGGAATCGGCCCCCAAACCCCATAATTACCAAAATCATTTCTCAAAAAACTCTCTTCTCTTTTCCCTCTTCATTAAATCCGACCCACTCCATTTATTACAACATTCTCCTTCAAATCTTCACGTTGGAGTCATCATCTAAGGATTTGGAAGTCTAGGTTTCAAAGGTCTACCATCTCATCATCTTCATCTTCAACCTCAAGACTTCATCTCCATTTCTAGGGTTTTTCCATTTTAGGGTTTTTACATCACAAACTTTTTTGGTGAGTCTCTTAACCCCTTACATCATTATAAATGTAATTATTTGCTTGTATGTGATTTATAGGTACATTAAGGTTTTGACCTAAAAGTCAGGGTTTGTGGGTTTTGTTAAATATGGAGTTTTGATCCTTGTTATTTGTGATTAATGATGTTTAATAAGTGTTACACACTCTTTAGCATGCTTAAATTGGAAAATAAAGTTAGTGAGAATCATTTCTAGTAAAAATGGAATTTTTGGCCTAAGTGAATATCTCTCGTGTATGGGATTCATTTTCTTAGCTCATTGGATCCCTCCTTAGTACTGAATAATGGGTTGTCTTAGCATAAGAATGAGTTTTGCCATGCCATGAATAAATATGAACTATATGTGGAAGTCTTGTTTCAAAGTAATAAATGGAGCATGTATGGATAATGTCTTTTCCTTGGTTATGATGATAATGTGGAACTTAAGATCTATTTCCTTGTGCACGAGCATTTAGATGGCATGACATACTTGGTTATAATTGTTGGCCATTTTGGTCACTAGCGAGTAGGCAATGGGGGACACAAGTCCTTGACGTGTAACTCGTCTAGATTGGATAGGCAATAATGTTCGTAAGTCCTTGAGGTGTAACGCGACGGAGTAGGCAATCGAGGCATAAACGGTTTGAGGATTGTGATGGATTTTATGGCATGGGAACTAGAACCGGGACATGAGGTGTAATCCAATAACATCGCGGGTGACTCCATTCACGTGTTCTCGTCACCCAAGATGGAAACGGGTCTCCCCCATATTTCAAGAGATATCTCTTGTGTATTTTGTTCAGGTATGGAATATCTTTTCCCAGTTGAAGGTTGGCATTGGTTCAACCCTTTGGGTGTATCGGTAACAATTAATTATGTTGTATTTGCTTAAATTATAAACTACAAGACCTTTATTATATCACTAGACTTTTGGTCTAACGCTTGTTTTGGTGGTTAATGGCTCACATGTCCTACTAGTGGTGTGCCTAGGGCACCTTGATTTTCCGGTCATGTAACTAGGATTCGTGAAGGACCGAGCTTTTGGGAATCTTGTGAGAAGAGCGTTTTGGAGACATAGTGACACCCACCTTGATCTAGTCTTAATTATTGTTCTAGATTAAATAGGTTGTTGTGTATTATGTCTCATTCTTCCGCTACTTTATTGATGCAACTACCCCAACTTTATTGGGTTTTAGTCATTCATTTACAGGGTTTATAAGTCTTTATATTTTAGACGATTGTTGTTCTCTTTAGTTTTAAATTTACCATATTTTTAGGGTGTTACAAGTTGGTATCATAGCTCTAGTTTAAGTGAACTAGGTATATAAAGTCGATGCCTAGACTTAAGCTGAGACCGTTAAGTTGTGAATTGTAAGGAATGGGTAGAACTTGTAAGATGGGGCAGTCTTAGAGTCAACGGAAACTACGCCGTTGGGAATTATAGAAGTGGTAATGAGAATTCTTGTGTAGTATATGTTCATAATTTCAATTAGTTATTGCTATTATGAAGATATTTCTATGTGAGTATGCTTGAATTACTATGATGATGATGATGGATGGAATGTATTAGTATGTTTCTTGTGTATAATCTCGTATGGCCTACCTCTTACCGTCTCTCGATTGTGTGACAGACTGAAATGGTAAATACTCGGAGTCACTTTCAACCATCTCCGGAGGGCCAAGCCGTGACCGAATCCACGGTCGATCGGCCAAACGAAACTGTAACGATTGTACCTCATGCACTTCCGCCCTTGCTTAGCGAGAGGGTGGAGAAAATACCGAGAACCAATATCACCTTTGCCGACCCCATTCTAACAGAAGTAACTCCTCAAACGCAAATGTTGGACATGATGAGAGCCATGAATGAAACCATGACAAAACAGCTGGAAATGTTTATGAAGCTACTGGAGGATAGATAGGGTAGTAACCGCCGACACGAAATTATAGAAGAGAATGTGGTTGTAGCGGGTTCCGGGGGTACTGGAGATGAGAAATGCACCGATGGGTTGGTGACCTTAGAGACAAGACAACCCGGAAGAGCTTTTTCCTACAAGTCCTTCATAGGTTGCAAACCGCCGGAGTTTGCCGGATCTGATGAGCCCGTAGCTTGCATGAATTGGCTCAGAGAAATCGAGCACGCCTTTAGAGCCTGCGACTGTGAGGAGAACCAGAAGGTAAAATTTGTATTTCAAATGCTCCGGGGTTCAACTTTGAAATGGTTGAACATTTTTACCTCGACCATAGAAGAATTTGTGTTGGATAAAATGACATGGACAGTGGTCAAGAAAAAGAATTTGGAGGAGTATTGCAACGAGCAAGAAGTGGACTTGATAGAAGAGGAGTTTCGCACTTTGAAGAAGGGAAATTTTTCGGTGAGAGAATACACACGACTTTTCAAGGAAAAGTTAAATCTTGTGGGGCATGTGGCCCCAACCGAGAAGGAGAAGGTGAAGGCCTATCTGAAGGGTTTGCCTGCGAACATTATGTCAATGGTCCGCAACTCAAAAGCTACAAATCTTCGGGAGACGATAGAGGAGGCCAAGATCATGGAAAGGGTCTATACGAAAGACAAGGAAGAAAAGACAAGAGTCGTAGAGAAGAGAAAATGGGAGATCCCGCCTAGTTCGTTCAAGAAGTCGATATTCCAACCTAGTGGTAGAAGCTTTGACAATCGTCGTGAGGCGAAGTGGTGTCCCAAGTGCAAAAGCAAGCACTTTGGTTTTTGCAATACCAACCCCAACCCAATATCATGCTTCAAGTGTGGTAATTCGGGCCACACCAGTCCGAATTGTCCTATTCAAATGACAACTTGTTATGAGTGCAAGGAAGTAAGACACGTGAAGAGGGAGTGCCCCAAGCTTAGAGGAGGGTAAAGAGGAGGAAACTCGGGGAGCCAACCAAAGAAGGAGGCCATCCCTAAGGCTCAAGGGAGGGTTTTCTAGATGACGAGAGAGGAAGCGAAGGAGACCACCGACGTGGTATCGGGTAAGTTCTTACTCAACTCCCTTACCGCTAGAGTACTATTTGATTTCGGTGCCAATTGTTTTTATCCATTGAATTTTGCAAAACCTTGAATGTTCCTTCTAGTACTCTTAGTGATGCCTTGGTAGTAGAGGTAGCAAACGGGGAACAAGTGATTTTGTGTGAAGTCTTAGAAAAATGTCACTTAGGAATTGGTGGTGAACTCTTTGAAGTAGATTTACTCCCCATGGCGATTGGGAGTTTTGACGTGGTAATTGTAATGGATTGGTTGTCAAAACACCAAGCGGAGATCTTATGTTCAAAGAAGCTTATCAGAATATCGATCGCAAGCAGGAACTTCGTCTTTGTTTATGGGGAGAAGCGTAAGGGTGAAGTGGCTATCATTTCATCTATCAAAGCAAAGAAGTGCCTAGTGAGGAATTGTCCGTCATTCCTCTCTTACGTAATTGGCGCCAAAGCGGAGAAGAAGAAGATCAAGGATGTGCGGATCGTTAGCAAATATCCGGATGTTTTTCCCGACGATATCCCGGTCTTGCCACCCGATCACCAAGTGGAGTTCCGGATCGACCTGGTTCCGGGAGCGGCACCGATAGCCCGTGCACCCTACCGTGTTGCTCCGACCGAAATGCAAGAGATGATGCCGCAGCTTCAGGAATTGCTAGAGAAAGGATTTGTGAGGCCGAGCTCTTCGCCTTGGGGAGCTCCGGTACTTTTCGCAGAGAAGAAGGACGGGTCGATGCGGATGTGCATCGATTACAAGCAATTGAACAAAGTAACCGTAAAGAATAAATACCCGATTCCCGGAATCGACGACCTCTTCGATCAACTACAAGGAGGCGGATGTTTTTCCAAGATCGATCTTCGCTCGGGCTACCATCAAGTGAAAGTTCGGTAAGAATATGTCTCCAAGACCGCTTTTAGGACCTGATATGGCCACGACAAGTACTTGGTTATGCCTTTTGGGTTAACTAACGCGCCGACCGTGTTCATGGATTTGATGAACTGGGTTTTCCGACCATTTCTAGATAAGTCGGTCATCGTGTTCATCGATGACATTTTGGTGTATTCAAGGAGTTAAGAGGAGCACGAACAACATCTCAGAGAAGTATTGGAGAAATTGAGGAATGAGAAGTTTTACGCCAAATTTTCATAGTGTGAATTTTGGTTGCACGAGGTCCGATTCTTGGGTCACGTGGTGACAAGGGAAGGAGTAGAAGTTGATCCGTCGAAAATTAAGCCAATGACAAACTGGGAACCACCTAAGAGCCCCACTAAAATTCGGAGGTTCTTGGGCCTAGTCGGCTACTATTAGAGATTCATTCAGGATTTCTCCAAAATCGTCTCTCCATTGACGTCTTTGACAAGGAAGAACATGAAGTTCCTTTGGACCGAAAGTCAAGAGCGGGCCTTCCAGACTCTACAAAGGAAATTATGCGAGGCGCCAATCTTATCCCTACCCGAGGTGACGGAGGATTTTGTGGTCTACAGCGATGCGTCCAATATGGGTTTGGGGTGTGTCTTGATGCAAAGGGGCAAAGTGATAGCCTATGCATCAAGGAAATTGAAGGAACATGAGAAGAAATACCCAACCCATGATCTCGAGTTAGCGGTTGTAGTGTTCGTATTAAAGTTATGGCGACACTACCTTTACAGTACGAAGTGCACCCTTTTAACCAACCATAAAAGTCTAAAGTACGTATTCGACCAAAAAGAATTGAACATGCGGCAATGAAGATGGCTATAACTACTCAAAGATTACGATTGTAAACTTCTATATCATCCCGGAAAGGCCAATGTCGTGGCGGACGCTTTGAGCCGGAAAGAGTATGGTAGTGGCGTTCAAGATACCATTGCAAGAGTCGAAGTCGTGTCAAGCCTAATTGATAGAATCAAGATGTCCCAATCAGAAGCATTGCTTGAAGCAAATCTCAAGGGAGAAGATTTGGCGAAACAACATCTTCAGTTGACCGAAGACTGAAGGGGTTTGAAGCTATTCCAAGGGCGAATCTGGGTACCGAAGATCGGGGGCCGTCGGGACTTGTTGTTGGAAGACGCACATAAGTCCAAGTACTCTATTCATCTAGGAAGCACAAAAATGTATCGGGATTTGAAGCTAAACTATTGGTGGCCTGTAATGAAATTGGATGTAGCTAGTTATGTAGACCGATGCATAACTTGCTTACAAGTAAAGGCGGAGCACCAACGACCTTACGGTAGTTTGCAATCCCTAGAGATACCGGAATGGAAGTGGGAGCACATCACCATGGACTTTTTAACCAAGCTACCGAAGACCTTGAGAGGTCATGACACCAAGAGCGCCCATTTCTTTCCTATGCGAGAAACTTTACCAATGGATAAATTGGCTAAACTATATTGCTGAGGTGATCTCGAGGCACGGGGGTGCCACTCTCTATTGTGTCCGACCATGATAGTCGTTTCACCTCCCATTTCTGGGACGACTTGCAAAAGGATTTGGGCACTAGAATAAAGTTGAGTATCGCATACAATCCCCAGACAGACGGCCAGAGCGAGAGGACCATCCAAACCCTTCAAGACATGTTGAGGTCATACGTCACTGACTTCGGGGGAAGTTGGGATTCTCATCTTCCGTTTGTAGAATTTGCCTACAACAACAATTATCACTCAAGTATTGGTATGGCACCATTTGAAGCGTTTTACAGGAGGAAGTGTAGGATGCCCGTGTGTTGGCTAGAGGCGGTAGAAAATCATTTTGTTGGACTAGAGATTGTGCAAGAGACGACCGACAAGGTGAAAAACATTATAGAGCGATTAAAGGCATCTCAAGACCGCCAAAAGAGTTATGCGGACAAAAAGAGAAGACCGGTCGAGTTCCAAGTGGGGGAACGGGTGATGTTGAAGGTTTCACCATGGAAGGGAAATATTAGGTTCGGAAAATGTGGGAAGCTTAGTCCCCGTTTCCTTGGACCTTTCACCATCACTGAGCGCATTGGGCTCCAAGCCTACAAGTTGGATCTACCACCTGAGATGAACGGGATTCACCCTACCTTTCATGTATGTTATTTACGAAGGTGTTTAGCCGAAGAGGAGAATGTAATTCCTTTGTTGGAGATCAGAATAGATAATGACAGATGTGTCCAGGAACCTGAGGCTATCTTGGAAAAGAAGACAAGGAGGCTACGACACAAAGAAGTGATTATGGTAAAGGTTCAATGGAAACACCACCGGGGAGCCAATGTGACGTGGGAGTCGGAAGAGGACATGAGGAGACGTTATCCCCACCTGTTTAAGTAATTGGAGATTTCGGGGATGAAATCTTTTCTAAGGAGGGGAGGATTGTAACACCCCAACTTCTGGGTAAACAATTATTACCATAAATACATATTTCGCTTGTAGTATGGTTTAGTTCTTAGTTTACCTTGAAATTTGTCTTATGTGGAGATGGAGAGTTTTAGCCGAAGAAGAGGGAAAAATGAGCAGTAGTGCTCCGCGCAGCTTTCCGCGCAATAATTGAAGTAGTAGAATCGTGTATTCTCCTAGATATTTAAGTGGTGATATTTCTGTTTCGGTAAACCTTCGGGATAAATCATTGGGTGGTTGCTTGACTTCGATAGGATAGGAGCCGATGGGTCGGATGTGTACCATCTGGGTGAGTCTTAAGGAATAAGGAAATTATGGTGATTTGTTTGTCGGAATTTATTATCATGATAGGTGTCAACTTTGAATCATCGGTGTAAAATATGGAAGGAAATTTATGGTGGTATATCCACGGTTGAGGTGTAAAAGTTTTGAACATAAGTGTCGACATTCGATTTGAGAATAATAACCGTTGGAATGCTTCGTTGTACTTCCGATGAAACCGGTGCATCAGCAATTTAAGTGGTAACCTTGAGAAGATTAGGTGATGGAAATTAGGAATCGATCATTGGTAATTCTGTAATCAACAAGGTTTTACTGATTCGTCGACCGATGCTTGACCGCACTCTGGGAATTGGGTAACCGTGTAGTTGGGGTAATTCGTTGTCCACCAATGTCGTGTCACGTCAATTGAGGAACGGATCGAAGGTTATGATTGGATCGAAACTAACTAGTGTTAGGAAATATCGTCAAGGAAGGGGACGATGAATCTTTTATAGTATGGATTATCGAGGATTTGGGTTTAGAATGTCGAGGTAAACCTTAAGTAGAAAACGACTATTGAGGAGACCTTAATGGGACGGAATTAAATGCCTAAGGGATGAGTTCGCTTGGGAGCATGCTTGGTGGAACTATTCTTGAGGGGATATGTGCAACCCAAGGTTGGGAGACAACCGAGATCTTAATGATAAGAAAGTGGTTGATAAGGACTCGATGTTCGTCTCGTCAGCGGTAAGACACATCGAACCTTGGGATCGAGTTGTGACGGTTCGTTATGGGAACTATAGTGACAACCTTAAATGGGATGTGATCGGTTCGTGCATGAGGCAAGTATCGTGGAGGCTTTCCTTTTGGGTAAATAGCCGATTGACCTTTCAAATGGCGACGTTGGGTGTTTGATCGGTGCTAGATTTCGAGGACGAAATCTCTTTCAAGGTTGGGAGGATTGTAACACCCCGATTTTCGAAAGGTATCATTTCGAGTTAATACCGAAACCGATATATTAGGGAAAAATAAGATAAAATATTTTGGACTTGAATCCTGGATTTTATAGTCTAGATGGATGAAGGATTCAATTACGAGTCCAACGGTTCTTTCCGGAGCAAAATCGGAGCTATAACGAAGAAGTTATGGCCAAAACAGTATCGAGAAGAAAACCAGGGGAAGCGGGCGACTTATGCCGCGACATAAGGTCGCGGCACAAGTCGCGAAACCCCCTGGACGAGCTTAAAACCGATTTTCAGCCACCAAACTTCATTCCTTCATATCTCCTTCATCCCAACTCCGATTTGGGTGATTCAAATTGCTACGGTTTCGTTTTTGAGAGCTCTTCAAGGATCTAGCAAGAGATTGGAAGTTTATTGGAGTATACAAGAGTATTTTGCGGTGGTAAGCTCCTCATCCCTCCCTCTTCATCTTCTTCACCAAAGTTTTCTAGGGTTTCATCCACCCTTTGTGCTTCTTTTCATAGATTGGAGGTTTGTAACCATTTTGGTGAACTAGAAGTGTTTTGGTTGGTGGATTCAAGCTTGGGTTAAGGTAATCTTCTATTCTCTTCAGTTATGGAAGTTAGGGTTTCAGTATTAGTTGAGGTATTCATGTATATGGTTTGGGAAACGATTCTTTGTGGTTGATTATGTTTATCTATGGTTGAATATGTATGGATTTAGGTTTTTGGAAGTTTTGTCTTGAGAATCCAAGTGTTCTTCAAAGGAGCTCTAGTTGGGGGGGGAAATCTAGATTTAGCCTAAATCTAGCAAGGTGAGTTCAAGTTGATTTGTGAAAACGGTGTACATGCCAAAATGCTTATTTTAAAAGTGTTTATGTTTTACACTAAATTGTTAACTGGTGATAAATTTTGGTTATTTGGGTATATTTAACTTTATAAACTTATGTAACGCGCATCTTTGAGGTTTTTGGGCGTTTTGATAAATAAATCATGTTAACATGTTTCTTTGATGATGTAAGAGATAAATGGAGGTCATTTTATATATTTGTCCATTTGGTGCATACGATTTTGTAAACCGTTGGAAAATGCATATCATGGTACTATGAGTCATTTTGGGTATCGCGAAGAGAATGAGTTCATTTGGAAAACGTTTGTTTCAACCAACGAGGAGCTTTGGGTTATTTACTCTTGAGTCGTAGTATTTTCATAAATTTTGGTCAAGCGTGTTTTGATGTTTATATTGGAGCCCATTGGAGATTTACGTAATTGTTGGGTCTTTATGTCGGATTTCGGCTTTGACAGGACTTTGGGACTTTTTTCCGGTTTAATAACCTAAGTGGAGCTTTGGGGTGTGAGTTGCATTTATTTCATTTTATTTTGGATAATACATGTTTTGGGTGCGTGAGTCATTCATTTGGAGTCATGTATTTTAGACAGTGTCGCATTGGATCCATAGGCACGTGAGTCGGTTGTATGTATCGGTGAGGACTCTTGGGATTCTCACCGTGGGAAATAATGGCGTGTTGGCATTGGTGTTGTCTCGGTCGTTTTGCGGAGAGGAATCTTTATGGGTTGTACTCCGGGACCTTGGGTTTGGAGTTTGATGTTCTAATTCTTGTGCACGAGGGTTAGACATCGAGTGTTATCAAGTAAGGAGTTGAGGCTCCTATCTTGACTGATAGGGAGTAGGCACTAAGGGTCAGTGGGGACCCCGAGGATGAAACTCCCTAGAGACCGAACAAGCAATAAGATCGCGTATCCTTGAGGTGTAGCTCGGCAAAGCAGGCAATAAGGGATACGGTGTGGTGGAGACTTGAAATATAGTCATGACTAGAGGTGTAGCTCGGCAGAGCAGGCAATACGGTCACGATCTGAGGTGTAGTTCAACAACATAGTTATGTGGTTTAACTTTGTGTTCCGCCACGTACAATGGAATCGGGTATCCCCCGTCACCGGAAGGTGCTATTTGGGTATTTTATTATGTCATTTTATTATCCATGTTTTCGGTGATGTTTTACTTATGGGGAATTGTTTACTCAAGATTTATGGGTTGCGTTTTATGGCATCCACGTTTGAAGGATTTCGAGAAGTAAAGTTTTATTTCATATTTTTATAAATTAAGAGCTTTGCTTATTATTCACGTTTCGGTTGAGTTTGGGATTAAAGTGGTCTTTACGAGAGAAGGTTCATGTTGGGTTCTTTGTTCTAAAGATGTACTTTTGAAAAATGGTGTCGTTTGTTATTAAAGTAAATCTGTCAGAGAGTCTGTGATTTAAACTACTTTATTTCTCTTTTACAAATATATTTATTTCATGTTGTAAACTCTTGAACTCACTAGGCGTTAGCCTAACATTTTTATTTGTCGGCATGTGCATCAGGTTCCGGATGGGGGAAGAGGTTTTAGCTTCTTGGTGAACCGTTGAGTGCTAAGAGTTTGTGCAAGGGTGAGTAGCTTGATGAAGTCTTTCGCGTTAGTTGTTGATAAGAGCAACTGTTTCTTTGGGGTTTTAGTAACACCCGACTCTGATCAGTCTTTCTGCGAGACTTGACCTTTTAGTTGTTAAAGTTAAATCCAATATTCTTTTGAGGTGTCTCAAGTAATGATTGTAAAATAGATTATATCCTTTTTGTTGTATAATTTGGAAGTTTTAAATTAGTTGATCTGTTCATTTTCGAGGGTGTTACAATATCATTATGTGATCTTATACATTTTAAATGAGTTTTGTTACAGATCACATATGATTCTGTTTTCATTTTTTTTTTCAATGTTTTAATTTGAATCATTGTTTTTCAAATTTGAAATCATATATGATTAGAAAAAAAACATTTTGAAAAAAAATTAATTAATTGTGAATCACATGTGATTTTGATGAAAATTATGAATTACGTTTTGAAGTATATTTGATCTTATACATTAATTTTAATTGTGTTTTGTTACAGATCACATATAATTTTGTTTTCAATATTTTTTTTTCAATGTTTAATTTGAATCTTTTTTTTTCAAATTTTAAATCACATATGATTAGGAAAACATTTTGAAAAAAAAATTAATTCATTGTGAATCACATGTGATTTTAATGAAAAATTATGAATTACGTTTAGAAATACATGTGATCTTATACATTAATTTTAATTGTGTTTTGCTACATATCACATATGATTCTGTTTTCATAATTTTTTCTTTTCAATATTTAATTTGAATTATTGTATTTCAAATTTTAAATCACATATGCTTAGGAAAAAATTTTGAAAAAAAATTAAATCATTATGAATCACATGTGCGCAAACTTGTTTTGCGCGAAAAGAAGATGGCGCAAACTTGACTTTGCGTGAGATGAAGCTGGCGCAAACTTAACTTTGTGCGAAATAGAAATGACGCAAACTTTACTTTGCGTGAGATGTTGATGACGAGAACCTTTCTTCGCGTGATAAGTAGGTGGCGCAAAAGTAACTTGCGCGAGACAGAGATGGCGCAAAATTGATTTGCGCAAGCTTAAGATGGTGCAAAGTTTCACTTTGCGCGATGAACTGATGAATCCTGAAACAGAAGAAACTAGCGCAAGAACTGGATGAACTAGGGCAAAACTCGGATCTGGCGCAAAACTCGATGAACTGGCGCAAAACTCGAATCTAGCGCAAAACTAAGAAAAACACAAGAAACTTCAAATTTCGATTACAGAATTGAATCTGATGTAATATACTCACACATATATATTCGAAAACACTACTCTAAATACTTTGAATCAACCAATTCGATCAAAAACCGCAAAATCGTGAAATCTTGAAACAAACAGTGCGTTCAACGAACTTTTTCAGAAACTTGAAAATTCTCAAAATTGATGTTCAAAAACTGATTTTATTGCAAAATGATGTGAAACAAAAAAGATCTTCTATTGAAAACGGATCCAACGAATCAAAATACAAGATAATTCGATCAGAAAACAGTCCGAATTTGATGAAAAATCAAAAAATGAGATTTTCTTGAAAAATAAAGAAAATCAATCAAATTTTCTGATTTAATCACTAATTTAGAATAAAAAAACGTTTCTCTCAATCCTCTCAGATTCAGATTAGGCTCTGATACAAATTGATAATCCAAGATCACTCTAAATCTTAGAGAGAGAAAGTGAAAGTCCAATCTGTTGCTAGTATTGCCTAACTCCATTTACAATCGAATTGATTGTTTCAAGCATGATCCGAAGATGATGTGGACTCAGTTAGAAAAGATTATGCTTGGGTCAGCAGTTGCTACACAAATCCGCCAAACACGCTTCATGAATAATTTTGAGGAATTCAAGGCAAAGGACGATGAGACTCTGAAGGTTATCTTTGACAGGTTTTGCACTGTGCTGAATGATCTGCGAAAGATAAAAGTGGAAAAGACTGAATTAGAAACTAATATAAAGTTTCTCAATTCTCTTCAACCAGAATGGAACAAATCATGTCATCGCTTGAGGAATTATGTCCGGATATCTTCTATGCAAATCCAAGTGCCTTATGAGATTCTGATGACAGATGAGAGCATAGTCAAGGAGAAGAAGGCTAAACTTGACAAAAAGAACAAAAAGACAGTGGACCCGATTGCACTTCTCACAAGTCAATTGGCTGAACAAGCATTAACTGAAAATGCTTATGACGGGCCACTGATGACGATGGCGAAGCTCTTCAGAAAGCGATGATTCTTCTCTCTCAGCACTACAATAAGAAGTTCCAACCTCGTTCGGGTTCCAACAACCTTCGATTCACTTCAGGGTCTAAGAAGAACGAGAATGTCCAAGTGCCAGAGGCTAAGAAACCTGCAATATGCTTTAACTGTGGAAAGTCGGGTCATATTTCAAAGGAGTGTCGAGCAAAGGTGGTTCGGGATTCGGCTTATTACTGGAAGAAATTGGAACTAGCCGAAAAGAGAGAGAATGGAACTGCTTTGCTGGTTGAAGAAGAATTCTGGCTAGATCACTCCGACGATGAAGCTGACAATGTGGAAACTGCTCATATGTGCTTCATAGGAGATGATCAGAGTGATGATGATGATGATGATTCAACTGATGAATCTGAGGTACCTTCTGAATTCGATTTCAAATTTATATCCTCACAGATGAATATTATTATAACTGCTTTACATGATCTTCGCTCAAAGTTATTATCTGAAAAACAATTAAATTCAGAAAAGTCAAATTTGATTGAAAAATTACAAATTTCTTTGAAAGATGAAAAATCTATTTTAACTCATACAAAAGAAATCTTTCAAAAGAAATTAGATGATTTAGAAAAATCAAATATGACTTATCTTGATTCTTTGACAGAAATGACCAAATAAAAAGAAAGTTTTTCGGATAAAATAAACAAGTTGGAAGAAAAATTATATCTACGGAAGCAAACTGAACAAACTATTTACTTGAATAAACCACGGAGTTATGAGTCTATCAAAGAAAAATAGGGACTTGGCTTTGAAAATCCGCATTTTTTAGACAAAGCTAAAACAAAAGTTTCTACTTTATATAAATACGATTATCTAACTCTTGCAAGATATGCTCCTCAGTTCAAATTTCATTGGACTACTGAAAAGCAAGTTTTAGAAATCGAAAATGAGAAAAGAATGAACAACTCGAAAAAGGAAATTCCTTTTGTTTACACGGGCGAAAATGCCAAATATTTTCCCGAAAAATCAAAGAAGGGCAGAAACAGGTTAAATGTTGAAACTCCCATTAAATCTTCATTGTCTAATGATTATTTTGATATATGTGCCACTAACACTGATAAAGAAAATATATTTCCAGTTTCTTATGATTCCAAGAGATATATTCCTCCATTAGTGTTAGAAAGCAAAATCATTGATCTTGAAGATAAAATGGAAGAACAAAATATTCAAAGAGAAATTGAATCAGATGTAATTCTTTCTTTCATGACGTCAAGTCTTGAAGAAAAATTAATTTCTCAAAAACAAGATTATGTTTCTGGTCTTTCTTCTGATTTTAAAGAAAACAAAAAGGAAGTTCTAAAATCTGAAATCTTTTCTAAAAAAATTTCTGACTCCAAGGCAAGTTCAGGTTTATTGTCTGATCAGTTGGGCTTCTTAGGTAAAATTGTTTCTTCAGACTCAATTCTTAAATCAAAAATTCTTGATGAATCTTTTACGCTAAATGATGATTATTATAAACCAAAGCGTAAAAGAAGAAGGTCAAAGAAGTCAAAGAAACAAGATACTGATATTTCTGAAAATTCTAATTCTTGTGATTCAAATATTTCAGATAGGACTTTGAGGACTCCTATAAGGCAGATATGGAGGATCAAGCGGAAATCTGATGAATCTGCGACTGATGAGGATCGAAATGTAGACAAACTTTGTAGAAGTGATTCATTTGCTACTTGTAATAAAATTTTCAAATATTCAATAAAGCAAATGATTCAAATTGCAAAAGATGTCTCCTATTCTTCCTCTGGTTCAAGTTCAGATGATTATGCTTCGTCCTCTACTGATGATTCTGTTCATTCATCTGATTATTTTTCTCGTGCTTTCTATGTCAAATCTAACAAATTTACTCCCATTCGAACTGCAACTAACAAACATGGACTCAAATACAAGTGGGTACCAAAATCAAAGATTAATTCTGAGTTGCAGGCACCTAATGTCAAGAGGGAGTAAGAGAACGATGGCTTCTGAGTAAATCAGCTCAGAACCCATACTTCAATGGACTTCGACTTCTAAACATATCAATTTAGGACTCGTTTTTCAATGCATTTAGCTTCTGGACAAATGAGAAACTGTGAGTGCATCTACTTTATTCCGCTGCATTTATCTCTGACTGTGATGTTGTTCCAGTTATCTCAATTTTTTTCAAGAATCTGAGCAAGTTCGACCAGATCCAAAACTTTGATATGAGACACCAATTCATTATACATTATGTGGAAGAAGGTTTTATTGAATTTTATTTTGTTCCGACTAAATATCAATTTGCCGAATTCTTTACAATAGTCTTAAATGAAAAATGTTTTTTTAAACTCGGCATGTTGAATTTAAAAGTTTAAATCTTTATAAATTTTATTCTATAAAGTAAAAGTTTTACAGTTTTTTTTTCTTTCTTTTGAATAAAATGTGTGTCTAGGATAAATTTTCTAGTTGCTTTGTTTATATCGAAGTTTTATATGTTCAAATTTCAAGTCTTACAAAAGTCGAAAGGTCAGCAACATGTTTGAAACTTTTGATACTGCTTTAAAGTTATGTGATTCGGAATATTTATAGTTTATAATGCTTAGAAATCCTAAAAAGTCAGAATTATGGGTTGTAATGAAAATATGGGCTAAGCACTTAGATGTAAAACTGAGTGATTGAGATGAAAATTTATATATCTAAAATACAGAAATCTCTAAGTTTAAAAGTTTGTACCTGTGACCTTTCTGGTTTGGGAAAGTAAGTTCCGTGGGATGCTTGTCATCTGGTCCCCTAAAGTCAATTGGTCTGGGAGTGATCGAACCCAAATCCTTCTATAGAATCAGATCGAAAGTCATGTTCTACTGGTATGAATGGGTTTAGGATGTGTCGATGTAGCCTTTCTGGTCTGGGAGAGTAAGTTCTAAGGGGTGCTTGACACCTAGTCCCCTAAGGCCAACTGGTCTGGGAGCGGCTGACCCAAATCCTGCAATAGGATCAGATAGAAAGTTACGTTTACGGCATGTTCTTTACTTACCAAACTTCTTGATTAAAAGATGCCAATGTGCACAAGCTTAAAAGATGCCAAAGAGCACACTCATGTGAAGATGTCAATGTGCACAATGCTAAAAGATGCCAATGAGCACACATCTCATGATACTTGGTGATATTTCTGAGTTGCGATAAACCTATAAATTTGTGAAAGTCTTAATTTTTGACGGCTTAGTGTGAGTACATGCAAAGTTCTCTATTATATTTTTAGAATTGCATTTTCTTGAAGCTAATCAAAGTTTGCATGCTAGCACACTGAATAGATTGCTGGGAGCTTTTTTTTGAAACTGAACATGTCTTAACTTGATATGCAATGAAACTTGTATCTGTATCCAACAACATACATTTGATTTCATTTGATGGATAAATATGTGATATTTTACTAAGTAGAATTTAATTTGTATAGTGTTTAAATTTTTATATGTTTAGTTATTTCAAAATTTATATTCAGTATATTTTTCTGTTTACACTGATGTTGTTATGTTTGTGTATCCATATCTCTGTAAATTGGTCTGTGCATTCTTCGAGGGGGAGTAAATAAGGAGAATATTCTGAAAGATCATATCTCATTTCGAGGGGGAGTATCTGATTTTCTATATGAATGCTAACTTGAATTGTCATATTTAGTGCATTTGTGTAGGGGGAGTAAAAGAGCTTAACAAGTTACTTCATTTCAGCATTCAAGTCAGATTTGCGCCAACAGTTGGTAGCTCAAAACTCAACTTTGCGCCTCCTTCAGCTAGCACAAAACTAAGTTTACGCCATCAAAATGTAGCGCAAATCTTCCCTTTTCTCCTTTATTCTGAATTTTGCAGATCTGAAGCTATCTCGTCTCCAAAGTAGGCATGACCAAGTTGATCCATATCATCAAGGTCATGAGGGTGAGAAGTTAAAGCGACAAAGAGTTGTCTGCTCAAGATTCTATTTTCTCAGCTATATTAGTTCTTTTGTTGTTCCAGCTTCAACCACCACAGTTCATTCAAGTACATTTGAAAGAGGTGTGTCGTTTAGAGCACAAGCTGATGAACCGATTGTTCTTTCAAGCTTATTACAAACAGGTCCAGTCTTGTCAAGGCACCAAAAGACAATATAAATTGAAAGATGCTGAGAAAAAAAAAATTTAGTCAAGAAGCTACGCTAAGACGCTTAGCAGGTTTGGTTAGAGTTCGATGATGGATATAACAACTTACTTTGAAGACCGGAGCGCCAATGATTACTAAGGGGGAGATTGTTAAATCAGATTTTATAGTAATCATTGTATTTATTGTCTTGTGCTAATACTGTGTTTTAGATGCTTATATATCTTGTTTTAGCCAAGGGTATTTAAGTCCCTTGTGGCCTTTGTGTTTGTAACACTTGAACGCATACTTTGAATATAGATTACATTTGGCGCTTTCACTTTCTCTCTCTACTTTCTCTCTCTAAGATTTAGAGTGATCTTGGATTATCAACATGTGATTTTTATAAAAATTGTAATTTTTTCAATATTACTTTAAATAAAAAAAGAATTCTTTAGATGAAAATTAAATATGCTTTTTTTAAATTAATTAATTAAAAAAATTTATTTAATAAAAAATTAAATCATATTAAATTTACAAATATGGTAAAAGTAGAATCTTAAATAAATACCTAAAATAACTTTTATATAACTAAATTACTTTTATACCCTTATTTATTTATTTTTAAAATTTATTATTTAAGATGTTATTTAATAAAATGATTGGTCTAGAATTATTCTCTTATTTTTTTAAATAGTTAGCATTCTCGTTTGATCCCCCCCTATATATATAGTTTTATTTTGATTGCATAAATTTTCAATACTACTTTTAGGGGCTATTTGGTAGTTGCTGAATAGTTTGTGTAGAATGATTAAGTGGTCAGAATGATTAAGAGACTTTTATGATATAGTGCGAAATGAAATATGGTTGTTTGCTAATTATTTAGAATGAAATCAAGGCTCTAAATGGTTATGGCAGGGTTAAGATACAAAATCATTCAGATGGTTTTTGAACCATTAAGAGACAAATATTTTTTTTGTCAAACAAGATTTACCTATTAACAATTTAGAGATTACATCTTAATGGAACCATTAAGAGGTAAACAAACAACCCCTTATATTTATTAGTTCTATAAATTATACCCATATATTTTATATTTTAATAATTAGTTTCACAAACTATATTTCAATAACTACTCTTATATATTTTCAAAAATTAGTTGAATACCTAAAAATTAAATTTATTAAAACTTAAAAGTTAATAAAACTTTAATTTCTTAGGATGATATTAGACAATGAAATTAAGTAAAAGTACAAAATTTTAAAAATTGAAAGACAATTTTATAATATGAAATCCTTAAAAAAATAGTGTCAGTGTATAAAATGATTCGCTACTTCGTTGGTGCAAAAAATAAGTATAATCCGATATTTGGTGGGTACTTGGAGATGGTTGCATATTACCTCCTTGTTGATCGTATATTGAAATTTTACCTGTTTTTTAAAGTATGTTTTCCTCTGAAAAATAGGAATTAAATAAGAATACGTAGATTTTTTTATACAACTTAATCTTTAATAGAAGAATATTTAAAGCAATGTTTCATTTTTCAACAAGAATTTCATATAAATTTGTTTATAGAAAAACTTATTAGTAATATAAGTGTAAGTTTATATCAAACATCTCTAATTTCAATAGCTCAATCATCTAATCTTTCAAATCTCAATAATTACTTGAAAAAAGCATAAGACAAATAGAAGTTCGGAAGAGCACGCAACTAAAAAATGGTAAACTACTCCCCGCTAAAATTGAATGTCTTACATGTTTTTAAACCAGCTAAGATTTTATAGGCAAAAGCGTAGGGTAGCAAATCATACCCAGATGTTACAATAATCGGGCAGGATCTAAACTGCTAAACTACCTTCTTAATATTATATCTAATTTTTTATAACCAATCATGCATACAAGAACGAGCAAATGCTTTAGCACACTGTTAATCCGAAGGAGCACTCGTTTCAGTATGAGGTTTTTCTATTTTTCGGATAAAATTTTAAAAGTGTAAACGTGTAATGAACATTTTGTAGCAATGGAATAAGGTAAGGGAGGCATACATATGAGGACGCCCATAGTGTTCCGATTAGGGCATGTACCATAAATAACATCTCAAAATTTGGCCCACAAAAGAATCCAAAGTCACAACACTTATTGATTCATTTATTGTAGTTATTTCAATCACTTTGCTCCCAAGTGGTGTAGGTTGCATTTTCTTCTTACTATTTAGTTGCACCTTATTCATTATTAATTTGTACATCTATTTTCGTCCACTTCTATTTCCAAACACATAATGGAATTTAATCAAACAATGCGTATAACTTCAGAATAACAAGCTCGGATTCTCTTTGAGATCTTGATATCATGTTCATCAAGATTTTCTCAAGCAGAAAATCGAACTCTAATTGTTTATACAGTAGCGTTTGTTAGAAAGCTTTTTGTAAAGTTTATTGACCACATACCTGTGATAGAAATAAAATTTTTGATTGTGCAGTTACAAGCTAGGTTTTTTCATGTGGGTCCCATTTTTTGGGAAAAGCTCCAATATTATAGACGCTCTAAACATTATTGAGTTGCTTTAAAGACAACAGTTTAAAAGTACTAAATAGACAGCAAAAAACGACAAGTACATGTGGGGCTAATAGTTCTCTAAGTACAAAGGAACCCAAAAGCATAATAGTTTGCATGGTCCCATGATGCCACATGACTAACCCCATCACGAAAATTTCTTTTAAGTTGTGGTAACTCGCAAACCAAATGCAAGTTAGATGTCTTTCCTTCAAGATCCTGTTTCACTTAACTTACGATTCATTTAAAGTTTACAAGATCTAACATCCTCATATACTAGAATTATCATTCTTATGTGGACCTGTTCTTTGAAGAGCTATAGTTTGTGTATGCGCTTTAGGGGTGAGCATGGGACGAGTACCGTACCGAAAATTCCCGATACCGAAAATGTGGAAAACTCGATACCGAATACCGTACCAATTAGATCGGTACGGTACCGGTTTGGTACCGGTACCGGTAATACTAATGATATTTCGGTACTAGTACCCCATCAGTACAGAATGGATTACCGATTATAGGAAAAACATGGAACCGATTACCGTACCGAAATACATGGGACGGTCCGGGATCAGTACGGTACCGGTTCGGTATCGAGATTTGGGACTCCTTGCTCACCCCTAATGCGCTTAATGTATAGATGTGTATGTATATATAAAGCGTTAAAAGAAAGCGACTTGTAGCAATTGGTTGACCCCACTTGGTTTTGGGCTACTATCGTAGTCCCACTTGAACTTCTTTTGTCAGTAAATTTATAATTTTATAATCATATTAATTATAATAGTTTTATTGAACTTTAAATAAATTAATTAATCAATGACAATAAAAATAAGGTCGAGAATAATCTTAGGTCTTAATCATTTATAATAATTTATTTAAAGTGATTTGATAAGATATAATATGTTTAAAATTTTCAAACATTATATTTATTTCTGGAAAAATAAAATTTTATCAAACATGAGAGAATATCTGTTTATTATCCTCTATTCATGTTGCGATTTTTAAATTTTATAACTTAATTACATTTATAGTAATTCGTTGTTTCCAAATATAACTAGCAAATTATCTCAAAATGGTGATCGACTTCATAAAAAACAATTATATAACACGTTAAAACCATGGATTATTATGATTATAAGAGAATGTAGGGGTGTTCATCTAAACCGCCCACACTGCACCGCAAAACGCGGTTTAAGACTTTCGCGGTGCGGTTTGCGGTTTGCATTTTTACCAAACCGCACTATGCGGTGCGGTTTGCGGTTTTGAGTTTTCAAACCGCTGTTCAAACCGCATCGCACCTTACCTTTTATATTACTTTTAAAATAATTTAATTTAATATTTATATAATTGGACATTTGGGCTTGTGTTTTTAAATTTTAATTATGGACTTTAAGTATTTATAAGCTTTCTTAAAAGTTTAAGGCCTAACAAATGAAAAAAAATTGAGCATTGACAATTGAGAGTCAAGATGAATACGAAAGAAAAAGTTGGAGACGTTACTTTATCCGTTTATCGTATTGAAACAATTTTATTTTTTTAGACTATTTCTTTGAGTTTATTTAATTATGCATTTTGGAGTTGGATGTATTCAAACTCTTTAATTTTTTGGACTACGGTCACTAAATCGTTGATTTTCGAATCTATTTTTTAAACTTATAATTTTTTGGATTGTACGCATAAAGTGAAATAGAGACAAACCGCATAAACCGCACCGCACCGTACCGCATTTCGCGGTGCGGTTTGAGGTATATGCGGTGCGGTTTGCGGTTTGGGAAAATGCTCAAACCGCACCGTGAACACCGCTAAGAGAATGTATATTACAAGATGTTTGAATATGGATTGTCAAACCGATTATTGTGAATTTTAAGATTTAAATTCAATCAAATAAATTAACAGTAAAACTAGGAAATTTTACACTTACACCAAAAAAACCGTATTATTACAATTAGGGGACATTTGGTTCATAGAATGCAATTTGATGGAATTGGAATCCACCGAATGAATTTGACTTTGACAGAATTGGAATGAAATTTGATGGAATTTGACCACCCGTTTGGTTGGTAGGAATTCAATTCCTTCACTTAAGTCAATGAATGACGAATTCCTTATATTGTGGAATTCAATGGAATTGGAAGGATTCCATCGCTTTCATTCCGTGAACCAAACATAGGCTTGAAATTTGGTTAATAGGATTTGTCGGTCCACAATATTACAAGTTCTTATCAAAATAATAACACATATATTAACCAACCTGTTTCGATTAATAACAAAGATTACAGGATTGATGTTTGTTCTTGAAGCTCTCGACTTTCTCTCTGATGAACAGTAAAGTGTGTGTGTGTGTGTGTGTGTGTTGTATTCTGATAACTTGCTTGACACACTACACATTTCATAATATCTAAACTAAGATATTATATTAACTAAACTAATATAATAACTAACTAAATATCTAAATTAATATAATATCTAGATATTTAGGAACTAACATAAAACACTAAAAACAATACTTTGACATTTTATTACAAACGACATTAGACTTATATTAAGAGTGACTTTTCAGCTTTAGCTTCAGATTGCGATCTTCAGATTGGATGATCTTGAATCCAATAGATCTGTGTGCTAACAGGATTGCACATTCCAATTCATTCCAATTCCATGAACCAAATATCCCCTAAGTTTTTGCTTCTAAAAAAGTGATGATTTTAGCCTCTCATAGTAAAAGAAATCAAAAACAATATTTGTAAAATCAGTTATTACTTAAGTTTTATATCACATTAAAAGCATCCGGACTTGATGACTTTTATTGTGTGACTTTTATTGTATTATTATAATAATTGTAATGATTCAAAAAGGGACTTGAGATAGTTGTGTGGGATGAATTCCAAAAATGGGGAAATCAAGGGTCCCATATGCCAATTAATACCAAAATATGATTGATTCCGATTCCAATTCCAACAAGAACCCTAACCAAGAAGGAAACAAATATACACTATCAATCCCTCTTTTATTTTTATTTTTATTTTTTTAACCAATAACATATGGTAAACAAAACCACAAGGGTTGTGACGTGGTGGTAAAGGCTTGGGAAGTTCATAGCGCTCAACCCGGGTTCGAGCCCCACTAGCAGCACTTGTGGCCACTGAGAAAACGAAAAGTAAACTAATTTACGAGAAAGCGAAAAGGAATATGGGTCACATAATTCATTAATTAAAAAATATAATAAATAAAAAATGAAAAATAATTTTAAAAATTAAGATAATTATCATTTTAAATTGGATAAATCTTTAAAAATCTCATAATATCTTTTACATTTATTTATTTTTAATTTATTCATAATTATTTTATCAAGTTTTTTTATCATTTATTTTCAAGATACAGTTTTAATAAATAAAATTCACAAGTTTCATCAATATCTCATGTGATATCTACAATTAATTCATTATCTTTTTTACCATTTTTTTAATTTATTTTTTGGATCTACGTTTACGTTTTGAATAACATGATTAGATTCGTTTAACATGTAACACCCTCAAATCTGGAAATAACAAATAATTTAAAATTTTCTAAATACACCAATAAATGAAGCATCTACAATCACAATTTAAGATTTAACCTCAATACACACATTCATTCTATACATACAGTCTATAATAAGGACGGGTGCTACTAAAACCCTATAATGGTCACTATCTCCAAACTGCGGAAGACTTCACCAAAAACTTACACTTGTGAAAAACTAAGCACGTCTCTTCATAGTACTGCTAGAACCAAACCCCCATCTGGAACCTGATGCACATGCCGACAAATAAAAAGGTTAGACTTAACGCCTAGTGAGCTCAGGAGTTTTCAACACAAATAAATTAATCGTTTAAAAAGAAAGAATACGGTTAAAGTCATAATCCTTCAATTTGATATGTCTTACATATGAAAACGACTCATTTCCAATAATATGCATTTTAGGCAAAGAACACCAATTTAATCGTTTTTCCAATCCAAACTACTTCAAGGATGATGATACCAATATAAACCGCTCATTCATAAATTAGATTTAACCCAAAACTCACTCAAAACGTAAATAGAAATTGAACTCCCCATTTATGAAAATACGGTTAAAACTTTACATCCCGAAACACTCAAAACACGGGTGGGGCATAATACTCAACCCATATATCAAGAATAAAACCCAATTATACAAAACGCCACCGAAAACTTGGATAATAAAACTCAATACCCAAAAACAACACCTTACGGTGACGGGGGATACCCGAATTCCATCGAAAGTGACGGGCACACAAAGTTAAGCCACTTATCAATGTTCTCGAGTTTCACATAGGCCATGGATCCCCGTATCCGGCTCCCAACCGAGCTACCACCGCAAGATACCCAAATGACCTAGTGTCTACTCGACCTCTAAATGAGTATCACCACAAAGTCACAAGTCCCTGTATACGGCTCTCCAAGAGCACCACCACAAGACTTAGCTCCGTATACGACTCCCAAACCGAGCTACCACCGCAAGCTTACATAAAAACATGACTTGGGGATCACTCACTAGACTTCAAACGCGGACACTAAGTTCCACGATGAGTGACCAGACTGGATTACAAACGGGCATCGAGTTCAACCACCCACGATATCTACCTCGAGCCCTTCAACAAAGGTTACGCATTTATCGAGTTCAACCAACCACGATCTGTACCTCGAGCTCCCGCTATCCATAAACAATATCCAGTCCCAAAACGGAGATAAGGTCCCCAACTAGCCCAACTGACTGACTCATATGCCTATGGATCCAATGCATTATAGTCTAAAACGTTACATGACTCAAAAGAATGAACTAACGCATTCAAAACATGTAACTCTCAATTAAGATGCAACTAAGTACACCATACGTCCAAGGCTCCTCAACGAGCTACCAAAACCGAACAAATGTTTCAAAGACTCCACCGAGTACAAATCAAGCCCCAAGAGGCATAATCGACGTTTGGCTAAAACACGAGAGCCAATATGGTTACATAAACCAAAATACACATTTTCCCAAAATCTTTGATTCTCAAATCACCATTGGCCTTCGGCCCAAAACCCAAAAGGTTTTCCATTTTAAAAATGTTCCCCAAGGTCGGGAATGACTCAAACCCAAAAGACTCACATATTCGTACTTTTCCAAATATCCCATTTCATGAAAGATGCATAAAACCCAACAAACACTTAAAAGTGCATTTTTGACCAAACACCCATTTATGAAATAAATCATCAAAGCACATTCCTTTGTGACACATTTATCAAAATGTCCAAAAATCCCAAAATGTGTACTATATAAGTTTATAAAGTTAAACACTTTCAAAATAACCAAACTTATCAGTAGTTAACAATTTCATGTAAAACACATAACACTTTAAAATAAACATTTTGGCATGTACACCGTTTTCACAAATCAACTTGAACTCACCTTGCTAGATTTAGGCTAAATCTAGATTTTACCCCACTTTGAGCTTCCTTGACGAAACTTGAATCCTCCAAGCCAAAACCTCCAAAACCTAGATCCAAACATTTTCAACCATAAATAATCATATTCAAGTGTTTAGAACCATTTCCCAAACACCTTATATCCAAATCCCCATTTTGGCCAAAAACCCTAATTTGACCTAACTTTTCTCAAAATCTTCCAAACCAAAATTAGAGAAATCAAACACTAGGAAACCATCAATGGAGCATTTATATCTTAAAATAAGGTTTAGAAATGGAGGGGATAAACTTACCACTTAGGTTTTGGTGAAAACCTAGAAAACCCAAAATGAAGCTTGAGTTTGAAGATGAAGATGGAGGTTCTTGGTGTCTAGTTTTTACTCTTAAGCTTGATGCCGGTTTACCACCAAGATATTCAAGGATTTGAGCCAAAATACCCCAAAACATCAAAGGGTGGTGCTAGGTCGTTTTTGAGAGGTTTGGAGAGGGTTTGGAACTGATTTGGGTGAGAAAGAATGAGAAGAACACTGAAAATCGCGGTTTTAAGAAGTCTGGCACACCCTGGCTACATTGCCAGGCGACAATGCCAGTGGCATAGTCTCTAGGCATAGTCGCTGGAGTGTACCAGCATTCGGTACCTCCTCAGTGATTGTGACATGCGACTATGACACTGTCATAGTCGTCGGGCATTGTCGCGGAACCCCTCCAAAGTCCTGAAACACGACTTTTCCAACGCCAACACTCCTGATACTTTGAGGGGCATTAAATAAAGGTTTCCCAACAAAAATATCACCATTTACAAGTCACAAAAACATTTGGTTGACCTTAACTCACCGAAAATTACGGGTGTTACAATCCTCCCAATCTTAAAAGAGATTTTGTCCTCGAAATCTAAATCTCTCCGAAGCGTTGCCCGCGGGATAGATTGCCTCTACACCACCTGCCAGTAGTACCACCATAATCTTATGTTGATCCTCACGATAAATGTCCTCTTGGTCACATAACACTTATGTCCGAACGAACAATCATCTTATTAATGTAGCTTTTAATCATGCGACTGCAGTTGTCTCCCAACCTTGGGTGACATGTACTACCTCACGGGTAGCTTGTGATCTCTACATCTCACCGGCCAAATCACCTCAAATCCACATGATTCTGAACCCAAAGCCAAAGATTGACACCAAGTTCCCATGAATCCTCAGATTCCTACTGATCCATTCTTAATATTGATAAAGATGTCCTTCCAAAACGCACAAATGCGTCCTTCAGGTAACCGGTTAACACAAATCCAGCTATCACTCAACTTCGTTCCAACCCCAACCTCAAAACATTCCCTTAGTGAGACCTTTATCACAACGAAAAACTTATACCTCGATGCTTAATCAACAACATCTAACCTTCTACTAAGTTCCACCTCAGAGAGGTCAACATTCCCAAGACCCAACGGGGTACTTCCAAGCATTCCCAGATTCATGGACTTCAAGAAAACAAGTCGACGCCTAAAACGAAACGGTGATAACGAAAACGTAGGCATCCCGTCCGATATTTCATTCCGGAGGTATTGCCGCTTTAAGGTTGATACCTAAGAAAATCTATTATTCTCGATCTTATATTCCTAACAATCCGGACCACCATAGTTACTTTAATCATGGAACCCACTAAGATGGTACACCATCAACATACACCATGATGTGCAACAGACAAGTAACTCATTAAATCGAACCCAGCCAGGTGCCGATAATCACCCAAGACCTTTTCCCGTAGGTTTACCGAAACATAGAGGTCACCACTAAGATAACGGGGAAGGCGTGGATCTATTACTTCAACTATTCAAACATGAACCGATTCAAAATTGAAACCCAAATTCCAGATTGACTACAAGTTGGATCATCCGACGCTTCAAATCCCAGGGACACGGGGAAGGCATGGATCTATTACTTCAACTATTCAAACGTGAACCGATTCAAAATTGAAACCCAAATTCCAGATTGACTACAAGTCGGATCATCCAACGCTTCAAATCCCAGGGACTCCTCTAGTCCCTAATTATAACTCCTTTCACGACAGGGGTTTAAATCTATAGGCCTAATGAGTTCAAGGTTTTCAACTAATATGCCAATTTAAACTTTTATAAAACTTTCAAATACATAAGCTTTATAACAATTAATTGTGTGGTAAAAAAAATCCACTACCGATCACTCGATAAGTTGCAAGTTGATCACCGACGCTACACATATAAAACCATTTCCAAAATTCGTTTGATCAATTATTTACGTTAATAAAACGGTAACAAAAGATGTATAGTAAAATTTACACTATAAACATGAAAATAAATTCCTGCACCCCAACACGTACAATAAATGTTTGTACAATTCCAAAAGAGAACTTCAAAATTTTAACTTTAAAAATTTTCCCTCTTTAACCAAAAATGTTGTGGCATAAAGTTTTCAACAAGTCCCATATGCATCAGTTTATTCCCCAAAACGCGGTAAAATGATAGGGACGGACATAAATATCAAATCAAGTTTAGCTTTGGGTCGCACAGGTAAAACGCACCTGTCTAAAATAGTAATTACAACGACATGTAAACTGATACTCATTTAGTGCACTGTGGAAAATTTCTAACAGTAAAATCAATAACTGAAATATGTTTAGAACAAAAGTTCTATCTGAAATAACATAAATCTTTTATATGTTTACTCACACCAACGGTATAATTTAATCCAAATACGAATAGTGTACCACGATTGATACTTGTATAAAGCTCAAAGATAAATCACATGATAATGACGCTTCTCCAAAATAACATATGGGGTGACATTTATTAACAAAACCCATAAATTAACGCACGCAATAATGCATGTACACACGCTCCATGATTTATCTACGTGACGCAAAGTCGTACGATAAGATACCATAAAACCCAACTGAATTTTTCATAAAACTCATTAACGCTTAAATCAAGTGGCGTCAAAATTTTCATTTCCCAACATAAAAGCATAAGACGACAACAAGTCTAAAATGTTAAAATTCTAAAACCACCACATACAATAAAGTGACCCATTTCGACAAATCTTTTATGAGACACGACGCCCAATAAGCTCGTAAATTTATACGCAATAAAATTAAAACCCACGCATCTCGAAGTACACTCAATCGCCCAAAATATCGCAAAACAATATTCCATAAAATTCAACGCGACTCATACAGACTCAAAATTCCCAAGAAAGTTCAGACTAAAAAACATGGGAACAATTCTTCCTTTAAAACCTTAACATACGTGGAGGAGATCCAATGTCAAGGTTAAAAATTCTACAGTTACTTGCCCAATACACCAAATGACATTAAAACACGGGTCTTTATAATATCCAAAAATAGTGTTAAACACAAAACAGGGACGGAGAGATTTTTCAATATAAATTTGCAATCACATACAACAAAACAATTCCATGCATGTGTTAGAACTGAAAGTCCTAGTGCATTGAAAGTTGTATAACGCATTTATAAGGATTTTCTGGGTTAAGGTTCTTATCTGCATATAGTTCTTAAGATGAAAGTTTATTCAACTCGCAGTTCAAAGACAGATTCTTTGTTTTTAAACTGAAGATGCACTGTGGATTGTCACGTAACTCGCACATTATATTTCTTATGTGCTGATCCGATGTGTTGAGTTTCTACTGTTGAAAGCTGCTTGATAGTGCATTCAGTCGAGGCTATTGTACATTGAATCTGGTTATAGAGTTGAAACTATGAAGACCAAGAGCTTTATTCAAGGGGGAGACGGGAAATACATGAAGGCATGCAACACCAAAGTTCTTCAAATATTTAAGAGAGAAAGAAGATCAATGCCTGAAGATTTCAAGATGAAAATGCGTTATTCAACTTTAGGGGGAGATTATTAGGACTGAAAGTCGTAGTGCGTTGAAAGTTGTATAACGCATTTATAAGGGTTTAAATTGTAATAAGTTGATAGTGTTTGTAAATGGGCCTCAAAGCCCATTAGGCCTATACGGCTGGTATTTAAAGTCTTATTTTATTGAGTTTTAGGGTTTAGACGAAATTATTCTAATCGTAATGTTTACATTCCCGTATCATAAATTCTCTCTGTAAACCTAAACTTTTATTGTTTATCAATCATATGACTAGAAGTTGTGATTCGATCATTATTGTTCTTCATTGATTATTATCTCGTGATTGCACTGTATATGGGATCTACAATTGGTATCAGAGCAGAATCGAATTAATTTCTATTCGATACGATCAAAAGGTTTGTCTAAATCTCTTCTTCTTATCGGCTTATCTGCTTAATCGATTTTTTTTGGGTTTATAATCAATTTTCTGAGTTCAGTCTGCTATAATCGATTTTCTGGGTTCATATTGATTTTTTGGGTTTGCATATCGGTCGCTAATATATTGATATATTGATTTTCTGGGTTAAAGTTCTTATCTGCATATAGTTTTTCATATCTGCATAATCGTTTTTCTGGATTAACAGGTTTGAGTTTCGCCGATTTTCTTGACTGTCTGCATATCGATTTTCTGAAATCTATGTTCTGAAATTAAAGTGAGATTTAGGAATCGATTTGGTTTGTTTTATTTGTTTAGAGTTATCTGTTTATCTCGATAGCCGCCTTTTTATCGAAACCGGACCCTGCCTTGCCTGATCCCTACTCCCGGACTCCATCGACCGGGTTGTTGTCGACCGGGTTGAAGTGCTCGGGTTGTCTTTCGACCGAGGTGTTGTCTCCCGGATCCTTTCGCCCAGGGTGTTGTGAAATCTCCCCGTCCCCGGAGTTCCCCGGAGTTCACAATCAAAATCTTGCCATCTAATTTGCTACTAAAATTGTGATTGGGTGATAAATAGGTAGTGGGTCGGTGGAATGAGGTTCTAATTGGCGGCTGTAATTTTTCTTCATCGCATACATATATATTCATATATATATATATATATATATATATATATATCATACTTCCATCGCTAACGACCGGTGCCTCGCCACCCGGTCCCTCCCCGCCCGGTCCCTTCCCCAACCGGTCCCTTGCGTCTCCCGGCCTCTCCCGGTTCCATACTTCGGTTGATTCGGTCATCACAAAAGTTTAAGAGGTTTCGATCAGTTTGTCGAAAAGCTTTCCGGTTGGTTCGGTGTGACCGTGGACAAAGTTTTTCAATTTTTAAACTGGTAAGGGTTGTTTACAATGCTTAAACGATCGATTTTGATCGTAAAATTTTCACCCATATCAAGCTTTTAAATTCTCGTTCGGTTTTCGAAAAATCTTCGGTTGCTTTGTGCGAAAGTTTGAGAGATTGTTTCGAGTTCTAATCAGTTGAGGGAGCTTAAGGGAACATAAACGATCGATTTTGATCAAAAAGTTTTAACCCATGCCGAGTTTCTAAGTTTTCGATCGTTTTCCAAAAAAGTTTTCGGTTGGTTCGTTTGTGATCGTGGGTTGACCGGTTGAGTTTTAATCTGGTAAGGAGTGATCATGGAGCTTTAACAATCATTTTGCATTAAATATTTGTAACCGTTTCGTGTTTTTGCAAGTGTGCTAGAGGTGGGAGATGATGAAAAGTAATTTCGTTAAGTTGCCGTTAAGTTCTTTACATTTTGGTCCTTTTCGGTTAAGTCTCCGTTAGTCCCGTTAGTTTGTTAGTTTAGTTAAGTTTTATTTCAGTTTTAGTCCATTTTCGTTAGTGTCCAATTAAGTCCGTTAGAAGTTTTAAATTTTACAATTTTAGTCCCTCTAGTTAGTAGTTTCACTTTCAATCATTTTTAGTCCCTCTAGCTTTAAGTTTCACTTTGTGTTACTTTTAGCCCCCATACTTCAAAGTTTTGGTCGTTTGTCATTTGTGACCCCTAAACTTTCAATGTTTCAATCGTTGTCACTTTTGGTCCTTGCACTTTAGAGTTTCATCTCTTGTCAAGTTCAGTCCCTGGACTTTAAGTTTTCCAAGTAACAATGAATTATCAACAAATTTCTCGGTTACAGAACGACAATGACTGACTCAAGTACAAGATTTCAGAACTTGAAAAGATGTTAGAATATAATTCATATTACTCTTCGTTTTCTGCCCGAATAGACTCTCTTAACCAAGAGATTTCAGATCTTGAAAGAGAAGCTGATATAAATAAAAGGGATCTACATGAAAACTCAAAGAAAATATCTGAACTTGAACGAAAAGTTGCAGATTTTGAAGCCAAAGAAGAGAAGTACCTGATGCTTGAAGAAAGAGGAAACATGTTGGAAAATGAAAATCTCGATCTGACGAAAAGACTTGCTGCTTTTGAAAAAGAAAAAGTTGATTATTCAAATGAAAGAAAGAATTTTGAAAGAAAGAATTTTGAAAGAAAGATTCTTGATCTTTCAAAGAAAGTTTTTGACGAAAGAAAGGTTTTTGAGCTTCAAAATACGAAACTTTCAAAGCAGATTTCTGATTTCGAAAACGTTTTGATAATTGAGAGAGATTCTTTTGAGAAAGAGTGAAAAGTTTTTGAGAGTGAAAAGGAAATGGTTGAAAAGAAGAATGTTGCGGTTTTTAAAGAGATATCTGATAAACGCAACAATATAGAAAATGATTTTGAAAGTGAAAGAAAGATTTTCGAAACTGAGATTCATAAGTTTTCAAAGAAATTATCTGAATTAACAACAGAGATCTCGAAAGAATAGAAGGTAAAATCCGATTTACAAAAACAATTTGACTTGATTCTAGAAGAAAGAAATGTTTTATCTGCAAAAGTCAAGAAACTTGAAGAAATAAATCTTAAAGCCGATTTATCTGAACAAGCCAGTCCCGATACTGTTGTTCAGTCTTCTTATTCTTCAAGTTCACCTTCTACAACTAACTCTTCGAAGAAATCTGTCAAATCAAATTAATTTTCAAAAGATCGGATTCGTCCTTCAAATCTTTTCTATAATTCTCTTGTTGATGATTCAAATAATCAAGTGTTTCGAAAAGTCAAGATGGTTTGGAGAAAGAAACCAACTACAGAAAGGAGTGATGGAAACAAGTCTCATGGTTCTCCTGTAGTTGAGACAAAGTCATTTATTTCCAAGACTGATTCACCTACTTATGTCTATTCTATAGGAAAGTTGATCAGTCTGCGCCGAAAAACGATCTGTTGCACTTAGTGTGGAAAGAGTGACTTTGTGAATCCAAGGTACGTAAATAGCTGGTATGGTACTTATAGTATCCCCAATCCTCAGTTTAATAGCTTCAAAGACAAGACATCTAACCATCAAGGATCCATCACAGCATGGATACCAAAACCAAAATCTTCCTAATCTGTTTTGCAGTAATGTCATGTGTGATTTAATTCAGATTATTCACGTCACATGACTACAATCAAGGGTTATGCCACTTTTGAGGGGGAGTACCACGTTGTTTATTTTTCATATCGACTTCTGAACACTTCAGTTCAGGACTCGTACTTCAATGTTTTGACTTGTACTTCAATGTTCTATCTTGGTGAGTTAAAGGAGTGTTAGGGCTCATAAAGTTTCTATGGTCAATCCAGAACCGGAGGGACCTACCCAAGAAACACATCCCATTCATAGATATCAGTGAGGGGTCTAGATTGATAGATGAGTTCGGAGTGATTAAAAAAAAAGGTGAGGATGTGACAGGACTTAAAAGAATTATTGGTCCTAACCAAACTGAGTCAGTTATTCGGGTTACCACATAATCTATTCATTCTCGCTCTTTGAAGATGAATATTGAAACAAACATGGACCCAATGTCGATAACTCGTGTCACCCCACCCAGCCACTTAAGTATCTCTCAAAAGATACTTGTTTCATATATGCACGGAGATTTAGCACATACTCTATCTATTCCTCACTCGGAGGTCTTAGATATTGAAAAAGGAAGACATCAGCTCCGGTCTCCGAACTTCATATTCATCTCACTGTGTCTATTGATTTCTTAACATGCGTCCCAGGTTGAATCAATATTTGAGCCTAATCGATATGAGTTATACTTCTTTCACATACGCACGAATCTTTGTGATTCCCCTTGCATATCTTTGTGATATTGCTAGAACAGTTTGAGAAGTAATTTTTTAATAATTTACTTCAGTGATAACTGGAAGTCCTATCAGAGATACATCGATGCCAACTCTGAAAATAGACCACACAATTATTTTAATTGTTGTGATAACAGTTACTATTGTGTTTCTGTGTTAGCTGTTACCCTTGGTTACTGAATCGTTTTATCTAATCTTTTGCTACTCATACAGTTAGTCTTTGGAGTTACATGATGCTCAGGATTCTCCTAATCATCATGAGGGGGAGAACGACACACAATTCAAAGACACAGATTATCGTGTTGAGGGGGAGTTAACAAAATCTGAGGGGGAGTAACAAAATTTTATTATCTAAGGTTGAAAAGCCTTTGGATTCAAAGATTGCAGCTGAGCAGAAAAGATTTTATTGGTTCTTCTATCCCGTATCATGTGGTGTCTGCTACAAGTTTGTTCCTTATACGAGCTGATTGAAACAAGTTCTTAAGCTGAAAGTTTATTCAACTCGCAGTTCAAAGACAAATTCTTTGTTTTTAAACTGAAGAGTTTTTAAACTGATGATGCACTGTGGATTGTCACGTAACTCGCACATTATATTTCTTGTGTGCTGATCCGATGTGTTGAGTTTCTACAGTTGAAAGCTACTTGATAGTGCATTCAATCGAGGCTATTGTACATTGAATCTGGTTACAAAGTTGAAACTATGAAGACCAAGAGCTTTATTCAAGGGGGACTTGGGAAATACATGAAGGCATGCAACACCAAAGTTCTTCAAAGATTTAAGAGAGAAAGAAGATCAATGCCAATGCCTTATTCAACTTTAGGGGGAGATTGTTCGGACTGAAAGTCCTAGTGCGTTGAAAGTTGTATAACGCATTTATAAGGGTTTAAATTGTAATAAGTTGATAGTGTTTGTAAATGGGCCTCGAAGCTCATTAGGCCTATATGGCTGGTATTTAAAGTCTTGTTTTATTGAGTTTTAGGTTTTAGACGAAATTATTCTAGTCGTAAGGTTTACATTCCCATATCAGAAATTCTCTATGTAAACCTAAACCTTTATTGTTTATCAATCATATGACTAGAAGTTGTGATTCGATCATTATTGTTCTTCATTGATTATTATCTCGTGATTGCACTGTATCTGGGATCTACAGAATGCTTACGCTTACGGTTTAAAATGTGATGAGTGCCAAATGTTTTACCAAGGCTTCATAGTATAACACACTTTATGCTTCGAAAACATGAGAAACCATTGATGCAAACTTATTTTAGAAATAAATTTCGTGCATGAGTTGGGTCGGCACTCAGCATCTTAGGACAACACTACTCCATTTTCCGTCCTACTATTGTCATCCGGATGCATCAAACACCTTAGAGTCACAATTCCATTAATTTGGTTAACTTACAATTTCTTCGAAACAGAATCAGTCTATCAAACTGATAGTTCTAATCCAACCAATATTTCTGACTCAAGATGGTCAACTTAATACATTCATCGCACTTAACTATCACTCCAAAGTGACATTGCTAGAAACATCAACCCTTCCTTAGATCCCTCGCTTAGAAACTTTCTCACTACCCCAACGGTAATCATACCAAGGAAGTTCAAGTATACACATGTACCATGTAGGTTCACCATAACACTGGCCAGGTGCCATTATGAACGTACCGTACATGCTCATCCTTGCGACCCTCGACAAGTTTCCCGTTTCTAGCAACTCAATCAACTCTAAAATATCTTATCTTAAGGTTCCTAATGTGCAACTTCACTTACAATCACTTACAAGAACACTAGTTTGAGTCTAGGCATCCAAAGATCAATACCTAGTTCTCTCAAACTTAAGCTCTGATACCAACTTGTAACACCCTCAAATCTGGAAATAGCAACTAATTTAAAATTTTCTAAATACACCAATAAATGAATCATCTACAATCACAATTTAAGATATAACCTCAATACACACATTCATTCTATACATACAGTCTATAATAAGGACGGGTACTACTAAAACCCTATAATGGTCACTATTTCCAAACTGCGGAAGACTTCACCAAAAACTTACACTTGTGAAAAACTAAGCACGTCTCTTGATAGTACTGCTAGAACCAAACCCCCATCTGGAACCTGATGCACATGCCGACAAATAAAAAGGTTAGGCTTAACGCCTAGTGAGCTCAGGAGTTTTCAACATATATAAATTAATCGTTCAAAAAGAAAGAATGCGGTTAAAGTCATAATCCTTCAATTTGATATGTCTTACATATGAAAACGACTCATTTCCAATAATATGTATTTTAGGCAAAGAACACCAATTTAAACGTTTTTCCAATCCAAACTACTTCAAGGATGATGATACCAATATAAACCGCTCATTCATAAATTAGATTTAACCCAAAACTCACTCAAAACGTAAATAGAAATTGAACAATACGGTTAAAATTTTACATCCCGAAACACCCAAAACACGGGTGGGGCATAATACTCAACCCATAAATCAAGGATAAAACCCAATTATACAAAACGCCACCGAAAACTTGGATAATAAAACTCAATACCCAAAAACAACACCTTTCGGTGACGGGGGATACCCAAATTCCATCGAAAGTGACGGGCACACAAAGTTAAGCCACTTATCAATGTTCTCGAGCTCCACATAGGCCATGGATCCCCGTATCCGGCTCCCAACCGAGCTACCACCGCAAGATACCCAAATGACCTAGTGTCTACTCGACCTCTAAATGAGTCTCACCACAAAGTCACAAGTCCCCGTATCCGGCTTTCCAAGAGCACCACCGTATGACTTAGCTCCGTATACGACTCCCAAACCAAGCTACCACCGCAAGCTTACATAAAAACATGACTTGGGGACCACTCACTAGACTTCAAACGCGGACACTAAATTCCACGATGAGTGACCAGACTGGATTACAAACGGGCATCGAGTTCAACCACCCACGATATCTACCTCGAGCCTTTCAACAAAGGTTACGCGGTTATCGAGTTCAACCACCCATGATCTGTACCTTGAGCTCCCGCTAGCCATAAATAATATCCAGTCGCAAAATGGGGATAAGGTCCCCAACTAGCCCAACTGACTGACTCATATGCCTATGGATCCAATGTATTACAGTCTAAAACGTTACATGACTCAAAAGAATGAACTAACACATTCAAAACATGTAACTCTCAATTAAGATGCAACTAAGTACACCATACGTCCAAGGCTCCTCAACGAGCTACCAAAACTGAACAAATGTTCCAAAGACTCCACCAAGTACAAATCAAGCCCCAAGAGGCTTAATCGACGTTTGGCTAAAACACGAGAGCCAATATGGTTACATAAACCAAAATACACATTTTCCCAAAATCTTTGATTCTCAAATCACCATTGGCCTTCGGCCCAAAACCCAAAAGGTTTTCCATTTTAAAAATGTTCCCCAAGGTCGGGAATGACCCAAACCCAAAAGACTCACACATTCGTACTTTTCCAAATATCCCATTTCATGAAAGATGCATAAAACCCGACAAACATTTAAAAGTGCATTTTTTTACCAAACACCCATTTATGAAATAAATCATCAAAGCACATTCCTTTGTGACACATTTATCAAAATGTCCAAAAATCCCAAAATGTGTACTATATAAGTTTATAAAGTTAAACACTTTCAAAATAACCAAACTTATCAGCAGTTAACAATTTCATGTAAGACACATAACACTTTAAAATAAACATTTTGGCATGTACACCGTTTTCACAAATCAACTTGAACTCACCTTGCTAGATTTAGGCTAAATCTAGATTTTACCCCACTTTGAGCTTCCTTGACGAAACTTGAATCCTCCAAGCCAAAACCTCCAAAACCTAGATCCAAACATTTTCAACCATAAATAATCATATTCAAGTGTTTAGAACCATTTCCCAAACACCTTATATCCAAATCCCCATTTTGGCCAAAAACCCTAATTTGAGCTAACTTTTCTCAAAATCTTCCAAACCAAAATTAGAGAAATCAAACACTAGGAAACCATCAATGAAGCATTTATATCTTAAAATAAGGTTTAGAAATGGAGGGGATAAACTTACCACTTAGGTTTTGGTGAAAACCTAGAAAACCCAAAATGAAGCTTGAGGTTGAAGATGATGATGGAGGTTCTTGGTGTCTAGTTTTTACTCTTAAGCTTGATGCCGGTTTACCACCAAGATATCCAAGGATTTGAGCCAAAATACCCCAAAACATCAAATGGTGGTGCTAGGTCGTTCTTGAGAGGTTTGGAGAGGGTTTGGAACTGATTTGGGGGAGAAAGAATGAGAAGAACACTGAAAATCGCTGTTTTAAAAAGCTTGGCACACCCTGGCGACATTGCCAGGGGAAAATGCTAGTGGCATAGTCGCTGGAGTGTACCAGCATTCGGTACCTCCTCAGCGATTGTGACATGCGACTATGACACTGTCATAGTCGCCGAGCAATGTTGCGGAACCCCTCCCAAGTCCCGAAACTCTACTTTTCCAACCCCAACACTCCCGATACTTTGAGGGGCTTTAAATAAAGGTTTCCCAACAAAAATACCACCATTTACAAGTCACATAAAACGTTTGGTTGACCTTAACTCTCCGAAAATTACGGGTGTTACATAACATATGATCAATTACTATCACATATGATCCACTATATGAATTTTTATACGTATCACATATCATATCATACTATTACATGTGATAACTGTAGATATTTTAGTTAATCATATATGATTACGTATACTTATATTTATTGATCTTTTGGTGATGTAAATGTTATCACATGTGATAATGCATCACTTACATTCATGCGTATATTATCATATGTGATATGTACAAAAATTCACATAGTGGATTATATGTGATACATAATAGATCATATGTTAAATGAAGTTAATCATATATGTTAGATCCCAATACAGACAACAAAAGAAGATACTCCATAGAAAAGTAGAGATAAGATGAAAATTAAGAACATAATAATCAATAACTCATCTCATATGCTTTGATTTTATAAATGGAGGGGAAATTGGGAAGAACACCACATTAAACATTAAACACTCTCATGAGAATTAGTCTGTGTGTGTAAAAAGGTGTATTCCTCTCCAAAACATAAATGAACAAATGAGCCATGGGCACCTATTAATAGGGTCCATTTACAATAAAAAGGCTCAAGCCCATACAACTAATTAAAAAGCCCAAAATACAATTCTTTATAAAACATTCAATTAAATTGGGGGCTAATTTAAGCTAACAATCTCCCCCTAATGTTTTATAAAGAAAGCATCATCATATAGTCTCCCCCTTGCTTTCTTTAGAAGCTTTGGTGTATCGTTCTTCGAGTCTTCAAAGCATCATAAGCTCCCCCTCAAATGTAGGCTCATATTTCTGAAAGACTTAGACGAATTACCCCATTTTGTCCAGCTTTCATGTCTCAACTTCACCGTTGTTTTTGACCATCAAGGAACCTGATTGAGAAAAAACATAAAACATGTACATTGAACTTCAGCCTCTTAGATTTCCAACTAGCTTTGATTCATTCACTTTGGATGAAAAATGAGTGAGTCGTGTAAGTTTTCCCACAGCTGCGCATAACAGTCGTCAAAACAGAAAATTTGACTCTTAAGATCCCGTTGAGTAAGCGTTTGGCACCGAGCCTTAAACTTTGAATAACGGAGGAGAGAATGACAAAATATTTTGTCACGTGTGTATCTTGAAACCATGAAGAACCGATGAGAGAACACCGTTCTTGAAAGCGGAAAGAGCGCGAGTGAAATGCGATGCTTTCAGTTCAACACCCTTATGCAGACTTTGACACTGATTTTGGAAGATCAGAACAAGAAATTTGAGGAAACTCAAAACTTCAAAGTCTTACATCTATGTTTTATAAATCCAACGCAACTAGACTCATGTAAATCGGAGCTACGAGTAAAACGTTGGGCGCGTGTTTTTGAAACAGCGCAATGCTGTCAGAAAATCTGAAAAATTCGGGCTTCGGGTACTTGGCTCATTTCAACCTCTGGACCATCGACCTCTGATTTGAGTTTTTAGGCCTACCTATGTTCCTCCCCTCTGGTCGCTTCCCTTCAGACGTTTTAGTCCACAGAGGCTCTGTGGACAACTTAAGAGCCTCTTTGTGCCTCTTAAGAGCATCTGGTTATCACTTCTACACGAACGTACTTCAGGACAGCTTAAGAGCATCTTTGATCCATCAATCTTCTGATCAAAGTGCCTTTGAATGATCTTTGATATTTACCATCTTGATCAATCTCTGAGTACACAACAACAAATTAGCAGTCCAACAGCAACTACATGTATCAAAATCTGGATCGTGATCAGAATGACAACTCTGATAATTTGTTGACAGATATGCGTTGTGATAACGATTTCTGCAGCAACAATTAACTCAACAATCAATAGCAGATGTGATTGAATCTTTGGATCAACAGGACTACTGTTGAAACTTTGAGTGCACAAGAACAACTTCTGAAATAGATGCGATAGCCTCTGGATGAAAATAGAAATTTGAAACAACTTCTGGAAATGCTAAACATGAACACAACAGCAGAAGCTTTTTTGTTTTGTTTCTGCAGCAGCTTCTAATTTGTAAGCATTCTGAAATAACCTTAACCCCATGTCGTATCTAACCAAAATTTCAACAGGAGTCTCAACATATTCTTTAAATAAACTTTGATGTTCTTTGGAGGAGGGTTTTTCAACTGACGAAGCACATCTCTCCAAGCATGTTTGCTCTTATCTCTAAGAGCTCGTGCAACAGTTACAATTGTAATTGATAAGCCTGCACATCTTTCAGCAACCGAGCCAAGGGGAATGTTAACTCTGCCCTTGCTTGATCTATTTAAGCAACCTTTTCATAAGAAGCAAATGTGTGTCCAACAGCATTTGAGACGACCTCTGATTAAGCTCTGCGTATAACCTGCTGCTTTTATCAAGAGATTGATCTGGACAACCACAGAGGTTCTGTGATTTGTCACAGAGGCTCTGTGAACTGCGTCAGAGGCTCTGCACAAACAGATTGATCTTTTTGCAGAGAGCTCTTATGCATAGCCTCTGTGTATTAACTTCTGTGTTCTGCTTCTGCACAAGTTCTGTGTATGGCTGCTTCTGATTATAGATAGCTTCATTGACCAACCTCTGGACTAGACAGCAATTGATCACACGCAGAAGTTCTGGACAGCTTCTTGATCAGCACCTCTCTGCCCATTTGGAAAGAATTGCAGTATTCGAAGAATAGCAGTATTCGAGTTGATCTGTCCATAACAAAAAAAAAATTGCATCTCATGCAGATTCTTGAACACAGCAGATGATTGTAACTCTGGAAGTTACTTTGAACACATTAAGCACAACTGCATAACTCTGGAATCATCATGAGGGAAACTCTGATGTCATTGAGACAGAAATCAAATCTAATAGCACATGACAACAAAACATCCATAACTCTTGATCAAAATCTGCTGAACCATTTCAAATCTGTCCATATTAAATCTTTCGAGCCTGCATAAACATGGACAACAACAAATTTTGCTGTATAGAATCCGTCCATAATTTGAATTGACAACAACAAATTTGTTGTAAGTTTATGTTAAAAAATCTGCACATTCGCCTTAATTCTCAAATTCTGCACAGGAGCTGATTGAAGAACTTGTTGTCTGAAAATCAAACTTGCAGAAGCACAAATTGACAGGTTTTTGAATCTTTTTATGACCTGTTGGTGCACTTTTCGATCACAGAGCATCGTGGAACAAACTCCCTTCTGTCTGCTGCACATTTTTTTAACACGACAACGATTATTTTACGCAGCAGCCTCTGCGCGGTCTGGACATCCTCTGAACAAGCTTCCAGCTGTTGGCAGTAACTCTCTCTTATTACTGCAGCTTTACAATTGCAATGTAGAGAAATGTCAGAATCCATGGAAAAGCATAAAGGGTTTAGTGTCAAGATACTATTGTAATGAATCGGAAAGGAATAATACAAATTCCAAAAACTAAATCTTCTTGCAGAAGCGGGATTCTTCTTGACTAGACTCATAGAACCTGCACAGTTCGAACACAACTGCACTTTTAGCCAAATGCTCATACATGGAACGAACATATGAAACATCTGCTGGTGGACCTCCTTCAATTGTATTAATGATATCTTGAATAATTGGTGCAGGGTCATCCTTGTACAATTGAAGTGCTTACTTGAATTTGACACGATCTTTAGCATAATGCTCCATCCGAATTAAAGCAAGTCCCCACGCATTCCATACAACAAAGGCGTCAATCTTACACTTTTTACAAGTATACACCGCCATGCTATACCGTTCCTCCAGAAAGCTTTCTAAGCTGAGACTTGGCATAAAGGAGCTCCTGAACAAATGTCTCTGTAGCATGATAAGCTCGACCAATTATTTCCATTGATGCATTTTCAGGAAGTTGTTGAGAGCTTAAAACAACTCCCATTTGATTAACACACAAATCTGTTTTCGAGCATGCTGTCTTATAAGATTCAGATCCAACCCATTTATCAATTAGCCAATTAACATATGGATATTGTCCAATAACTCTGGACATGATTAGAACAAACTGTGCATAAATCTGGAAATGAGCACATCTCAGACTTGTCGAATTTGTTGTATAATCTGCGAACCATTTCAAATTCAACATGATCAACACGGATAACAACAACTTTCTGCAATCATGATTTGAAATCAGTTTGCCCACATGACAAGATTCTTTGAAATCTGTATAACATTCATTCCGTATTAATCACTTTTCAAACAGATGAGCACCATGGACAGTAGTAGATCTGTTCCATGCATCTATTAGCACAATGGACAATAAGAAGAATATACTCCATTCAGCTTCCACCAATCAGCCTCGAACATTGTTGTAGATAATAGAAATCACAAGTTGAAAGTAATAGATCCAATAAATACCATAACTATATCTTTCAAAATCAATCTGAATGGTTTGTGAAGCTACCATAACAGCATATTGGATCTAAAAATGAGCACAAATTTAGATTATCGATTCCTCACCAATCAAACCCAAAATATTTCACAAACCAAAATCTGAATAAAAAGAAAGTCTAATCTCAGATTAAAGATAAAGCCAGATCAAAGATCAACGACCTTGAATCCAAGATGCCATAAAAGTTATGGACTAAAGCACACACAAGGATGGGATCATAGATCAACCATCTACTTAGTGCTATCAGATATTAGACCAATAAATGAGAAAGGATCAAAGACACACACATGTAATAAAACTGATCAGATTTAACCAAAATGAAATTAAATCTTCACATAGGCATTTCATCAAACATGTGGTGTGCAGAAATCAGATTTGGTGAGAAATCAATAAAATCTTCCATCTTAGATCATCCAAATCTCATCTAAATGAAGAAATAGATTTCCAATAAGCATAAAACAGAAAATAAATCACATAAATGATATTTGTGTCAAGGCTCATGTGATTGATTATTGAATCAATCTAAGCACCAAAACAACAAAATAATCATCTAATCTTCAATTGTTGCCATAGATGACCGAAATGAAGAAGAGTTTCTTCATTTGGCTCTGATACCAATTGTTAGATCCCAATACAGACAACAAAAGAAGATACTCCATAGAAAAGTAGAGATAAGATGAAAATTAAGAACATAATAATCAAGAACTCATCTCATATGCTTTGATTTCATAAATGGAGGGGAAATTGGGAAGAACACCACACTAAACATTAAACACTCTCATGAGAATTAGTCTGTGTGTGTAAAAAGGTGTATTCCTCTCTAAAACCTAAATGAACAAATGAGCCATGGACACCTATTAATAGGGTCCATTTACAATAAAAAGACTCAAGCCCATACAACTAATTAAAAAGCCCAGAATACAATTCTTTATAAAACATTCAATTAAATTGGGGGCTAATTTAAGCTAACAATATATCATATTATCACATGTGATAACTGTATATATTTTAGTTAATCATATATGATTACATATATTTATATTTATTGATCTTTTGATGATATAAATGTTATCACATGTAATTATGCATCACTTGCACTGAGGCGTATATGATCATATATGATATGTACAAAAAATCACATAATAGATTATATGTGATACATAATAGATCATATGGTAAATGAAGTTAATCATATGTGATTGAAAAAATAGAGAAAAATGGTGAAAAATATAATGAATTCATTTTGGATATCATATGTCATATTTTACGAAAATTATGATTTTTTTAATAAAAAATCTATCTAGAAAAAAATAATATAAAGTTGATAAAAAATTATGAATTTATTAAAACTAGAAATAAATAAATTTAAAATACATAATTAGATTTTTAAGGATTTATCAAATTCAAAATGGTAATTATCTTAATTTCTAAATGATAATTATCTTAATTTTAAAAATATATTAATTTTTTATTTATAGTATTTTTTAATTAATGGATTATATGGCTCATATTTATTCTCGTCTTCTCGTAAATTGATTATCTTCTCGTTTGAACCATATATATATATATATAGGGTTGGGTTCATGTGAGACCAACCTGTTTTCGTGAGACCGGTGAGACTAGAAAATAACACTAAAACTTCACAATGATTCATTGTGAAGGAACGAAAAACAACAAACCTTCACAACAATAACACTGTGAAGGTTTACCTTTACAATACCTTCACAGTCTTTTACTGTGAAGGTTTAGGGTTATTTTTGAGGTCTCACGGGTCTCATGGAAATAGTCTGGTCTCACATGATCTCAAGTATATATATATATATATATATATATATATATATATGGGTAGTTTCATTTGCAAACCACCTTAATTTTGAAAACCATGGACACCGCCCATTTCATTAGTTAAGTTAATGGAATTTTTTCATGAATATGTAAAATTTGATAAATTGTTTTATATAATTTTCTTTTATTAATGAGATTGTTTCATATATTTGTGTTTTTTTATATAAAAATGAAAAAGTTTCATCAGAATGAGAAAATGCATGAAACAATTTCATCAGAATGAGAAAATGCATGAAATTTTTTTTTTTAAATAAAAAACATAAATATATGAAAAAATTACATCAACAAAAGAATTATACGACACAATTTCATCAAATTAAACAATGTAATTAACTTAACCAATGAAATCGACGGTTTCCACGGTTTGTAAAATTAGAGTGGTTTCCATTTGATCTCTTCTATATATATATATATATATATATATATAGATGAAAGTTCAAATGAAAACCCATTTTTCATTGTGCATGTGAGGACAAATCTCAGCCACTCCATCTCTTTTAATTCAACAACTCATATTAAATAGAGATTTTAATTTTAAGATGCTTAGGGGTAAAAATGGAAGATAATTTAAAGTCTCGCCTACCATATTTGACTTTTTATTTTCTTTTTTAATTAAAATCTTTTACCCAATTAAAGTTTAAAATAAATTATCTTAAAAATTACTAATATTTTAATCATACAAATGACATCAAAAAAACGAGAATTTCGTGCTATTCGATATGACATCCATCTCGATATAATTTTTTTGTCGTTTTAACCGTTTTTTACGTGAAATGCTATATATGTGTTATATTCATTATGAATATTTATATACATTCAAGTTTGTACAACACCTCGACATCGTAAGTATGTAACTCGACATCACCTTCTTCAACGTCGTAAGACATCGCGTTTCTTCAGCACCGTAACCCAACACTCATCAAGACGAATCGAGAACCTATCGATTAATTCTGTTGTGAACCGGGGAACAAAAGAGAGCGCGTCACGTCTCAACATCTTCACAAGTCATTCATGTATTATTCATCATGAATAATGTATCATTCAGGATGAATAATACAACATTCAGGGTGAATAATTCACGATTCATGAATTTGTGTATTATTATCATGAATGTTGTGTAATTAATCACGAATGTTATATTATTCATCATGAATAATGAATGAGCGTTCACATTTGTTATTCATTATGAATGTGGGACATTCGGGGATGCACATACATATTCCTAATGAATTAAACAAAATTTCGGTTGTGAATTGGGAAACAAAAGAGAGTGCGCCATGTGTCTACACCTTCACGGGTCATTCATATATCATTCATCATGAATAATGTATCATTCATGATGAATAATACAACATTCAGGGTGAATAATACACGATTCATGATAAATAATACATGAATCATGGATTCGTGTATTATTCATCCTACATACATATATTATTCATCATGAATAATGGTCATTCAATATGAATAATACATCATTCAGGGTGAATAATACACGATTCATGATAAATAATAAATGAATCATGAATTCGTGTATTATTTATCCTGAATGTTGTATTATTCATTCTGAATATTGTATTATTTATCATGAATAGTGAATGAACTTTCACCTTTGTTATTCATAATGAATGTGGACACCCGAGGACGTGCATGCATATTCATAATGAATATAACACATATATAGAATTTCACGTAAAAAACGGTTAAAACAAAAAAATCTATATCGAGATGGATGTCATATCGATGAGCACGAAATTCTCGTTTTTTTGATGTAATTTGTTTGATTAAAATATTAGTAATTTTTAAGATAACTTATTTTAAAGTTTAAGGGGGTAAAATTTTTTTAATTAAAAAATAAAATAAAAAGTCAAACAAGGTAGACGCTGATTCAAATTTCCAATTTTGTCGTTAATCACTTCTCAATTAACCTTATTATGTATTAACCATTGATTAGTTTTAGTTTTAGGTTTTGATCAATGATTAAGATTTGTCCTCATGTTCACAATGAAAGATGAGTTTTCATTTGAACTCACCCATATATATATATATATATATATATATATATATATATATATATATATATATATATAGCCTTAGGTTCATTTGAGAAATGATAAATATATGAGAAATAGAGAAGTAATCCTAGCCATTCATATGGTCAAGGTCGGATTTGACTAGTCAAATATTACGGCTTTGACTGGTCAAAAGTTGCGACTTTGACTGGTCAAAAGTTGCGACTATTCCAAAAATAGAAGGACACTTTCGTAATTTTTACAAAATACACGTGCTGTGTTCATATATGAACATGTCTAATTCACATATGAACTATATGTTAATATATGAATCAGTGTAATTCACATCTGAACTTTTTTAACTGATTCATATATGAACCTTTGTGATTCATATATGAACTAATTAACTGATTCGCATATGAATTAATTAACTGTAAGTTCATATATGAATCAGTTGAACTAATTAACAGATTCATATATGAACTTTTGTGATTCATATATGAACTAATTAACTGATTCATATATGAACGTATAGTTCATATGTGAATCATATAGGTTCATATATGAACTCATCCTGCGTATTTTACGAAACTACCCCTCTACCTTCTATAGACCATGCAAGGAATTATCCGGTGCTTCGTGGTCAAAGGCGCAAATGTTGACCAGATGAATGACTAAGATTACTTCTCTATTTCTCATATATTTACCATTTCTCAAATGAATCTCTCTCTCTCTCTATATATATATAGGATATAGTCCAAGGTTAATTTGCAACCCATGTAAATCGTACAATCCATGAAACCCACATCTTAATTGTTGGATCAAATGAAACGCACCCTATATATATGTGTGTATATGTCTTATATGTCAAGTCAATTACATAGAGGGTTGGTATATGTCCATTCTTATAGGAGCCGTTCTAGCATTTTGTCTTATTCTCTTTCAATTATGCGATTTATCTTTAATTCATTTTGATGCTTCTATTTCCTTCCGGGTTCTTGATATGGTCAAGAAACCACTAACGACCGAAATTATTTGAAACAATTTTTCTATAAATATGTTAGAATGAATTTCATGTATGCTCTTGGTTTGTATTGTTATTTTTATCATATGAACAAAACTCTAATCATTTAAAAAAGGATAACTAAAAATAATTATAACTCATCCCTCATTGACAAAAATTAAAAAACTGATATATGTGAACTTCTAAAATCCAAGTTGTGGGTTACCAATAAGTTTTGTTGTGGTTTTAAGTTGACCAAGAAGTTACTGGGCTAGTTTATTGTTTTGAGCTTTAGTGTGTAACAAATATGATCGATTAGGTTTGTAAGTTTGTCTCCAGCAACCTGATGGTATAAAGATCAACTTTGATACTATTTGTTACACACTAAAGCTCAAAACAATAAACTAACTCAATAACTTTTGATCTTTGTACTATCATACTGCTGGAGACAAACTTACAAACCTAATCGAGCATATTAAGTAACCAAGGAGGGTTTGTGATAATGAGAATTTATTGTTTGAATATTGGGACATTTCCCAAATCTCAAAAAGAGTGGAATTATTGTATGTACAACAATTTCACTCGACATCTCCTCCTTTTGTAGAATCTCCTGTTTCACAAAATTTCAAATATGCAAAACAAACAAATATCATATTTTCATAATTATTCAAAAAAAAATAATTACATATGACCGTTAGATATACAAGAAATTGGACTATTAAACAAAACGTTAAATCTGACGGATATCTCCGATGAATTTTCCGCCGGATTATTTTCGACGGATTTACAATGGTTTACATATTAGTCAAACGGCATTGATTTCCGCTGGAAATCCGTTGGAAATATTTTTCTAAATTTTTTAAAAGAAAATAGTCCGAGTTTCCGGCAGATCTCTGGCGATTTTCTGACGGATATCTTATCTTATTTATTTAATATTAAAAAAATCAATTAGAATTAATTTTTACTTTCGGCGGATTTTCGGTGAGTTTTAACTAATTGTTTTAATTAATTAAATTCCGTCAGTAATCCGCGGGTAAATTTATATACAAAAAATGTGTTTTTTACATTTTCTTTGAAAAAAAAATTAAATTTTTTATTATTTAAAAAGATTTTCCGACGGATTTCTGGCAACATTTTTATTATTTAAAAATATCTATATATTATTTCCGGCGGATTTCCAATGGAATTTATTTTAAAAAAAATATTCCGCCGGAATCCACTGGAAATAATATCTAGAAAATTTAATTTCTACTGTAGTCTTTGGCTTTCAACATAAAACAACAAAACGAGATCCGCTATGGTGGTTCTACGTTGTATACACATAACCACGTGTAGAATTGTAAATCCCAGATTCAATCTATATCATGTAAATCTATAATAGAAAGATAAAAAACAAATCTATGGCTTCAAAATGTCATATGTATTATCAGAGAGAAAAGTTTACACCTTAGGAAACACACAATCAAGCTTTACAATCTATCAAACCGCTTAAAATTCTAACTACCAACAACTATTTATACCAAGGGATAGTCACAAGTTGACTTCTCAAGGCATTTACAATTCAGCCCCTTAAATTTTGAATACAACATTTTAAGCCTAACAATATCCCCTTTTTGATTCAAGCACGAACTTCATCCATCTTCCGCAAACCAAAGTAGGACTCAAATCTTCTCATTGTATTTCTAAAATCCAGTTTGTCTTCATATAGCATCCACAACTTTTACAGTCAAGCTTCTGTCTTTTTTATATATCTTTTCTTTCTCTTTCAGTTTGTTGTCTTCATCCAACTTTTTGTTCATCTTCTACCAGATCAACATTAAAGTACCGTTAGAATACTTTTGAATCTCACTAAATCTCAGAAAGCATCTCTTTGGCTAGGCATTTTGATAAACAACCCCAAACTCAGGCTCTTCAAGTATCATCATCACTAGAAGACTATCAATATCCTGCAACCTTTGATTTGGCATAATCAAATTTATCTTACATTTGATTATCTTTCACAACCATCCTGGAAGTCAGTGACGTACAAATACTTGACTTGTCTTCTAATGATTTTTTGATAGCATTGAGGGCAAGTATGATGTCTTGAGGTTTGATTGTCCTTATTCTAAAGTCATGATACATAAGCTCCACATCATCAAGATCCAGATTTGTAAAATCAACTTCGGAGAAAACTCATTCTTTTCCATCTTGTCTCACCACTCTGAACATCAGATACCACAATCTTACAAACCCTCTTGCATATACCTCATTGATCAAAACAATCTTGTGTTTTGAATTCACTAAGCTCTTTTGTTTAATATGGGCTTTCATCATGTAGATATACTAAAAGATGAACTCTTGATTTTGATGTGAATTTCCCAACATCTTCACTGGATCTAACTCTTTAATCCTCTTTACAAATATCTTTCTTTCTTCGTCTTCAAGAAAGAAACTTTAATCACTGCTCTTTCCCATCCGTTAGCTTATTCTCTCTGTATTGCCGTAGTACCAGATGTTTTTTCCCTTGAAGGCTTAGCTTACGATTTTACCACTTATTGCTCAGCCTGTTGTTTCACTCTTGAAGTAGTCTCAGGTAATTGTTCACTTAATGTATCTAATAGCTAAAAGTCGTTGTCAGAATCATTATCAGAATATGAGATTATCTCCTAAATATCTTCTTTTATTTTCAACACAACAACTTCTGATTCATCTGGCTCTGAATCAATATAAATCATATCAATCAGCGTATCATCAACCACCTTTAACTTAGCTTCCCCAACTTCATAACCTTCAGGCTTTTCAACCCTTGGTTCAACATATAGTATCATGTGTCTATTATTGACATATCCACTTGTACCAACCATTTATGGATCATCAACTTGCTCACCTTGAACTGTAGGTTCATTTGTACCAGAACCTTAATGGTTTTCTGCCTTTTATTCTGTTCCTCATGCTGATCTGATCATCCTGATCATCATGTCTTCGTTTACGACTGTTGGCCTGTTCTTTACAAGTATCTTCTAAAGCTTGAACTCGTTCTGTTAGCTTTTGTAAAGTTTGCGCTATTGCCTTAGATGAAGTTCTAACACTATTAGACAAAGTGTTGATGCTTGATACAACCTCCTACTTAAGTGAGTTGAAATTGTCAATGGTAACAACGTTCGCCTCGGTTTCAATAGATCTTATTAACACACCAAGTAAGTCTGAGTTATCTGGATCTAGGTAAGTAAATTGAGAGAGAAGTTTTGCGTACAATATAGACTTGAGATCACCCATAGGCATGTCTTCAAAATTCTTTTCTTGTGGTTGTAGATGTGGTGGTGGTGGTGGTGATGGATGATCATCATCAACCTCTTTTCCCTTGTAAATTCTTTTTATTGAACTGAATTTCTCTTTAAACGAATCCTGAACAACCTTTATAGCGTCGTCCAAATATTATCTGGAAACAAATTCCGAAAATCTAACTCCTGGACCACTTAGGTTTCTCGTTGCCACAACAGTTGAATCAACTGTGTGGCCTACAATCAAAACTGGCATAGTGGTAACTCTGGTTGGACTTCCATTCTGTCTTCGTAGAATACCTGTAAAAGGTTCTACTTGGGATGTTCAAGCTGCGTCACTAAGATGAGATGTAGAAGATGATATATATGTTCCTACGAATGTATGAGGCTCTAGACTCAATTGTGTATCAAATAAAGTTGATGACCGGAGTAGAGGTCTACCCTGTTCAATATCTAAGTTCTCTAATGAGAACCTGATAGTAGTTGTGGTAATTCTCCATGCCCAAGTGAAACAGACATTTGTTGAGACACGAGTAAGTGGCTTGGTGGGGTAGACTGTGCATCCACCACTAGGTCCATGATGACTTCCTCAATACCCGATCCCAACACATGGGATCAGATAGTAGATATGGCTACTCGGGTGACTGACTCAGTTCGGGGAGGATCATCTTATTTTTCTGATCCTATCTCACTCTCACCATATTCTTCTAACGTCCCTTCACACAATCTATCAACATTTTCAACTAATACTCCCTCATTAACACCTTGAACACCAATTGTCTGATTGATAATATTATCAATTTGCATATTAGACATATCAACATGAAGTTTAGCACCATCATGTTATCATCATCATCAGAATCATCACTATCATCATTGTCATCATTTCCAGATCTACCAGACTGAGTATGTTCGTCATCAAATTTAGATGCACCCCCTTCTCCTTCAGTTACCCTGTCGTTTACATTTTCTTTTAGCTCTCCCTGAACAGGAACCCAATTTCCTGATCCTACTCATGTTTATCACTAGACCCTTCTCTTCTCTCTACCCTAGGGATGGCTTGTTGGGTAGGTCCCTTCGATGTTGGCTGGACCATTGAAGCTCTAATTGCCCTATACCCTATACTTCTTCACACACAGTGCATCTTGATTTGTATATGATAACAAATCATCTGGAAGTGGTAGAACCATAGGAAAGTCATTTCCATCTTGCTTGTGGAGATACTTCATCTCATATTCTGGGCAGACCAGTGTAGAGATTCGTGAAGGAATGCTTCTATTGGTGTGCATCATGCTCCGAATGATAAGCTGGAGAAATCTCTAATAAGGCACAAATGTTCTAGCTTTGGAGTTGCCTTTAGCGGAGACAAGTTCTTCCAGCTCAGTCTAGAAAATGGTTGCGTAGTCATAATGTCTGTTGAATGTAACACCATGGAATAGACGAAGTACATGAATATTGCAACGATCAAGGCCTGTATGCTTCGGTGTTAGGCATCGATTCATAATAGAAAACAAAGTACTCCATATTGGTGGTAGATACATTCTCTTAAATGAGCTTGAAGAAGATAAAGGTTATGTGTATCCAAGAGATCTGATGTCAACACACAATTGGTCTTCAGTATCAAAGTCATCAAAGTTGTCTTTGCCTTGGACATCTTTCATGTTCGGTAGCTGAAGTACCAACCTCAACCTCTTGACAGTGAACTTTGTTAGATAATAATCCACAAAGGCTTCAAATCGGTAGTTCTTCTCCTCTGGAATGTAGGTGATGGTGTTCCAAAATTGTGGTAGGTATATGATAGGAATTGTTGCAGTAACAACTAGAGCATACTTCAGAGGGTGCCCTTTCAATATCTCTAGAATCACTTGGTGATATGTCTTCATGATTTCAAAATCCAGATGATGGTTGTTGGGATTTAGCTGAATGAATTTTGATCTCACTATCAGTAAGTCATCTAGGTTTCGGGCATTTACAGCTTGTGATATAGATGGAAGATTAGATCTGATAGATGGCATATGATGCTCATTATCAGATTGATGGTTAGACTCATGGTGCTTATAATCTGCCATTGAATCCTTGAAATGAAACCATATTAGCAAAAAATCTCATTTTGAAAATGATTTGTGAAAACTATCGCATGCTAAATAAAGTCTTTTGCAGAAGAAGCATGCTATAAAACCAACTATCGCATGAAAGATGTGCGATATACTGAAGTGTCACATGAAGAAGGATGCGATAAACAAACTGTCGCATGATAAAAACAACTATCGCACGAGAGAGATGTGATAAACCCTAATAATTTCCAAGAACACTTTGTGGTGCGATAAACTCTAAAAACAAAACCTTGACATACAAATCTGAATGTGATGACAAATTTAATGTACAAACCAAAGATATTGATTGTTAGAGCACTAGTTTAGATCATTTGTAATGTCTTAGTTTGAATTTTCTACTCTATGCTTTGTATGAGGTCAAGGCTTGTTTGACCCATATATAGGCTTTTGTTAATGTTGCTTTGAGAATGCTTTTATAAGACTTGTGACTTTAAGTGAGATATATGACAAAGCAATATTTCTCTCTCTATAAAACTCTCTCTACATTTATCATATTTGATTTGATCTTAATTGTGATATTGCTTGAATTCTTGGACTAACATTTGGTATCAGAGCAAACCATTGAATTCAGATCATGGATTAGAGTATTATTTGGTCAAATTTGTTGGAAATCTCTCTAAAGTTGGAAGAACTCGCAAAACGTGACTGTGTTCGAAGTTGGAAATCAAAGTTGCTGATTTGATCGAAATTAGAGTGCAAGATTATTTCTGTGGTGTTCGCTGGATTGATTAGAGTGTTTTTAATTTGATATGCATAATCAAATTCACAATAAATCATTGTGAATTTTGGTTTTTGGTGTTTTCTTGAAACTTGTTTGTTCGAACACTGTATTTGTGATCTAATCTATAATTTTATTGTTTGTTGTTGCGATTCGTGTTAGAAAGTTTGATCAATTGTAAATTTCGAACATAATTGTAAAGTTTCAGAGTGTAATTTCAAGATTTGATCCAAAAATGGCTAAAATTGCAAGTTTGGTTGAAGAACTCGCAAGATCTGAAGAACTCGCAAGCTTCTTGATGAACTCGCAGATTTGAAGAACTCGTAGAGGCCAAGAACTCGCAGGGGTCAAGAACTCGCAAGCCAAGTGTTTATGTGTTCTTATTTCTGACTAAGTGAAGAACTCGCAAGGACCCCTTTTCAAGTGATTTTCTATTTCTTGGAAATTTTTCTAAGTATAGAAATCGCAAGGTTCAGTCTGCGACAAGTCAAAACTCGGTAGCCTCTATCTGTGACTTCTCAGATTTCGTAAACTTCAGTCTGCGACAACCTATTTTGCGACAAGTAAAGATCTGCGACAAGTTAATTCTTGGAAAATTTTCTAAGTACCGAACTCGCAAAGGAAGACTTTTGTGAATTTTGTTGAAAATTTTTCTAAGTACCGAACTCGCAAGTGACTTTGTGATTCTCAGATTTTTCTAAGTACAGAACTCGCATGCTACCTTTACAACTTCTTAGAACTTGCAAGCCTTGATCTGCGTCAAATAGCAACTCCCAGACTATTGGTTGCGACTTCTTAGCTTTGCGACAATTTTTGTAATCTGCGACAAGTGTTATCTGTTGTTTGCGACTTCCACACTTAGTCATTTTTCTGAAGTTTTTCTGAGTTTAACCAGTATTGACTTTCCAAGTCAAGTTGTATCTGAATTCTTTGGACGATCACATTGAAGCATATTATCTGTTTTTCTTCTCAAAGTATCAGAATGTCTAGAGGTTTTCTCAACATGGGTTCCAAGTCCAAGCTCCCAGTTCTACAAGTTGATGAATATCCGCAGTGGAAGAAACGGATGATCAATTTTCTGAACAATCAGGATAAAAGAATGATGAACTCCATTATCAATGGACCACACTTTCCACATGCTAATGTTGACATAATTCCAGCTACAGAAACAAATCCGGAGATACCTGAGAGGATTGTAGCCCGAGATCCTATTCAGTATAGTGAAAGAGACAGAGAATTGGTAGAGTTTGATGCACAAGACTTAACTTTTTGATTATGGCTATTCCCAATGATATCTTCAACAAGGTAGATAGTCGGGACTCTGCAAAGGAAAGCTGGGATGAACTTGAAAGACAACTTCAAGGATCTGAAAAGTCCATGAAGACCAAAAGAAACTAAATTATTAATGCATACGAGGGTTTCAAAGCCAAGGAAGGAGAGTCATTAAAGGATGCATACAACCGATACAATATTATTCTGAATGATATGCGTAGGAATGGTGTCAAGAAATCTGATTCGGAGATCAACTTCAAATTCATTAAGAACCTTCAACCGGAATGGGATACATATTCTATTTAGCTTCAGATGAATAAGGATATGGATGAAGAGAAACTTAATGACTTATTCTGTGTTCTTAACCAACATGAGGATAAGGTAAAGGAGCAAGCTGTTCTCAACAAATAGTTGTCAGAAATCAAAGAGAAACAAAAGAAGGTTGAAGACTCATTGGCATTGCTAGCACAAGGAAAGTTGGTAAAAGGAAGTTCTAGATCAGTTAAGACTGTGAAGTAGAAGGCATTTGTTTCTGATATAGTAGAATCATCAGACAGTTCAGAGGAGGAAGACGAGGACTCAGACAATGAGCTTACTGAATTTGCTGAAAAGTTATCCTTGTTAACCACAAGATTTCAAAAGAAATTTGGACAGAAGAAGTTATATCATAAGTCCAAACCTGATCATTATCGGGCTGACAAGTATAAGGGAAAGTTTGAGAAGAGAGAAGACAGAAAAGAAGGAAAGTGAGATGAAAGAAAAGAGGAGAAAATAGATGAGAAAGAAAAGGAAAAGAGTGACAAGTGATTTAATTGTGGAAAGACTAGTCACTATGTCAGAGATTGTAAGGAGAAAAGAGTCAAAGACTATGAGTATTATTCGAAGAAAAATCAGTTAGTCAAGGCCATGGAAAAGGGAAAAACTTAGAAAGCTAAAGAAGAGATTTGGCTTGAATTTTCTTCCGATGATGAGGAGAAAGAAAATTTCACCCAAGTCCACTACAATCTGATGGCTACACTTGATGATGACTCTGACTCTGAGGTAAATTCTATTTCTGATAAATCTGACAGTTTTTCTGAAAATGAATAAGTCATGAACTTGATGTCCCAGTTAGACTTAATGAACTATGAGTTTCAAAAACTGAAAGATAATTTCTTAAAACAAAAGAGTACTATTCAAGGACATCAAGATCAAGCTTTGATTTTTAAGACCTTAGCAGTGGAACGGGAAGAAGAAAAGATTATTCTCAAACTGGATAAGGTAAATCTTCAAGGTAAAATATCTGAGTTACAAAAAAAGTTAAATTCATTGAATGATAAAATTTTGGATCTAACTTTGAAGTATGATATTGTTTTGAAGGACAGAACTGCAACATACACAAAGATTACGGAGTTGGAATATCTTAATTTTAAAAGAGGTCAAACAGAGTAGACTTTAAAGATTTTGACAAGTAACCCAAAAGATACTCGTTTTTATAATCCAAAAATGGGTCTGGGACTTCCGGATGCTGATATTTTAAAGAAAGCACCCGAAAATCTTTACAAATTTAAAACATCGGGTGATGCTCCAGTTGTTTTAATACCTCACATCCGTGATACTTTTGTTAAGTCTGAGAGTTCGACACCTGAGACTCCAAAGGTAATAATAGAAGAAACCGTTAAAGTTAAATCAAAGATAAAAACTGATTCAAGTTCTTAAGATTTTAAAAATGTTGGTTTCAAATACGACGACTTAAATTCATCTTATAAAAATAAAAAGAAAAGTTTCGTCGAATTTGAACATCTTTTTCCCAAATCTAATGAGACAACTAAATCAATTTGTCAATCTAATGAAACTGTATATGCATTTTCTTGCTTTATCAAAGGAGAGAAGGAAGAAAACTCTCATTTTGAAAGTGAGTCTGTTTTTTATAAGACTTCAATTTTTACTGATTCTGACTATCAATCTGCTTTGAAAACTATTTCTGATTTAGAAAGGCAAATTTCAGTTCTCAATAATCTTATTGATGAATTGGAAAATGCTAATGAAAATTTTGGGATGGAATTAGATTCAAGTCTGATTCAAAATGAAATTTTACAAAAAGAAATCAGAAATTTAGAATCCCAAATTTTTAAGATTTCAAAAGGAAAAGCAGTTTGTCCTGATCAGAATTCTCCATCTTCTGATTCAATCAATGCTAGTGTGAAGTCTGACACTTCAACAATTGATGCTAACACTCCTCAAATGAAAACATCTTTGAAGATTTTAACATCTTCGGAAAAGGAGTCAAGTATTACTAAAAAAGGAGAATGTTCGGAAACTAAATCTAATTTTGTTTCCAAAACATCTTCTGATTCTAAATTTTGTGTTAAACCTTTCTTTGAAAAATTTACTTTCAATGATGCAAACTTTGTTTGTTCTTCAGATAAGCAAGTAAACAAAGGAGGTAAGAAGATAAGGAAGACGAAGGTGGAAGAGAAGAAGACTGTTTTTGATACTAAAGCATGTAATAGAGTAGCTCAAGCTTGTATTCCAAATTGTCAACAGTGTTTCAATAAATAAAAAATTCTTTTTGGCACTGAATTGTTGACACAAGCTACTACTAAGTTACAATGCTCTTATTGTCATGATAGTTCATTTTCTTTGAAACCCAAATTTTCTAAGAAAAGAAAACCTACTCAGTTTGTGATAAAGAAAACTTCTACTCAGTCAACTGTTAATCATAAAGCTGAAGTTTATTCTTTGAAAAAGAAAGGTAATGTTTTGAAAATGAACAAATTAGTTGACGTGAAATTTGTGTGAAAGTGGATTCCAAAGTTTGAACTTAAAGCACAAGTTTCATCGAAAAAACCCAAATTTGAATGGCGAGTCAAAGGGTCGTCAACTGATTTGAAGAAGATTAAGGATACTAACAAGAAAGGACCCATATTAATATGGGTACGTAAGTTGAAGCGAATGTTTCTTGCAGGCTCGTCATGTGTGGATCATAGATTCCGGTGCATCAAGGCACATGACAACATATAAGCACCTACTATTCGATTATGTAGAACATTATGCAGGTTCATTCAGCTTCGGAAACAAGATGAAAGGTTACGTCAGAGGATATGGTGTCATAAAAAACAACATGATAACCATTTCAATGGTTCTATATGTGAAAGGATTGGCACACAACTTATTCTCCATCAGTCAGTTTACTGAGAAACAGTGCAAATTGGTTTTTGATGAAGACTACTGCTATATTCTAGACAAGAGTGGAACGGAGTTGATTAAAGTAGGAAGAATGGGTTAACTATATGGTGTTCATTTTCCTACACTAACTGCATCAAAGTCTGTTTGTCTTATCTCTAAGGCAACATCAGAAGACAGTTGGTTATGGCACCGAAGGTTTTCTCATCAGAACTTCAGAGATATCAACAAGCTCAGAAGCCAAGAATTGGTCATTGGTTTGCCAAAAGTGAAATTGGAAAAAGAGTCTCTTTGTTCAGCCTGTGAGATGGGCAAGATGAAGAGAAGTACTCATAAGTCAAAAATGTTTTCAAGTTGCATTGCCCCTCTTCAGCTTATTCACATGGATTTATGTGGACCAATCCGGACTCAA